>OU026078.1:12751666-14125000 GCA_907269065.1 Crocallis elinguaria
CAGGCATGTGTGTGTGGAAGCGCCTTTACAAAATTAAATGATGAATCCGCACATCGCACAGTATCTGTGGTGACGTTATACCGAACACACTAGGTACAACAGGTTTAGAGATTTCGTAACGTGTATGTTCTGTGATTCTGTGCCGTGTACCATAAAATTACAATACAAACATAACATAATTTACATAATAAATCCTACTGTTTATAGTGTATGTGATAAAACTCATAAACGGGTAAATGACCTGGGTTTCTGTATCAAGTGAAATTCAAGAGGAAAATGTTTCAATGTTGTTCCGAACTACCTAAAATATATGATTTCATGCACGTTTTAGTAGAGTAGAAGACAAAACCAGTTTTTGGATTATCAAATAATAGTAGTAGTCGATGCAGTTAGTAAAGTAAGTAGAAGGAGTAGAATCCAGAACAAGGGATTTTAACTCACCCGTGACAAAAAACATTCGGTGTTTTTAGTTTTGTGCCCGAGACTCCCAAGAGGGAAAACTTTTTGCAAGTTATTGAAACACTGATGCTATTCAGTATCTCCACAGAGTATCTCTATATCAGCCAAAATAAAAAAAAACAAAATTCATAAACTGTGTCTTGTTTAGCCTTGGCTTGTCAAACATTTTAGTTCGAGATTCAAATTACGAAAAATGCCATTAAAATGTATAATACCTACCGAATTAGGTACGCGTTTTAGCCCAGTCTGTTCTCTACCACAGTGCTTCTTTACACTTCGTTTTAGCCTGCAAACTGGGAATGAATGTGAGTGTTGAGGCGTGGTTGCGGCTGATGGATAAGGCAAGAATGGACAATTACTCGGGCTTGAAAACGGGCGGCTTTCCCATTCAATTGCTAGTTTGAATCGAGGAAGAAATGAAACTCGCTTGGTCAATAATAACTAATCTTGAGCGAAGAGAGGTTGGCTCTATTTCGAATAGGTGCAATTAAAATGCATAATTGTGTTTATTTCTGTTGATACGGCGATTCCACCCAAACAGTGCAACTGAATGTGGGTAGAAATTTTTATCCCCGACAGTAGAATTGAGGATGCCACTAATGTCACCTTATCTAAGGCCGGTTTGAGAGCATTTCTGAGTCATACTTTTATCAGCGGAATACAATAATCAGTGAAGGATGACTGAAAGTCGACAGAACAGTAGGTAAACAAAACGTTCTTTGTTATGATGATCTGACCTGCACAGCGTGAGAACCCTTAGTATAAAATAAAGACATTATTTATCTCCTTTGCTCAGCCTTCATAGTTTCCGCCTACACAGTTGTTGAGTAACTTTAAGTAGGAAAAATTAACGTTCGGTCTCTAAAAATACATAATTATATTATAAACGAGAGCATATTGACGCAAATCCAATTTCGCTCTGTAATTTGTACATTTTGTCCTCAGTATAGTATTATCCGTGGATTAATTATGTTTGTTAGTGGGAGGACTAACTCTACTGCGAGTGTCCGTCTGGGTTGTTACCACCGCTTTGCTCGTGAAGTCTGCCGCCAAGCAGTAGTGTGCAAGCATTACTGTGTTCCGGTTTGATGAGCAGAGTATCCAGTGAAATTACTGGGCTTATGAGACTTAATACCTAATGTCTCAGAGTAACGAGCGCACTGCAATGCCGCGCAGGCCTTTGTGTTTCAAAGTTCTGGGTGGCACTGCAATTGTTATGGGCCGGCGTTATGCTTACCATCAGGCAAACGACCAGCTCGTCTCGTTACCAAAAACATTAAAAAAAAATGATTTGAATAGGAGTTTTGGTAACAGCTAGCAGGTTTCGCTCTGCACACGTCCCATCCAATAAGTTCGCATTTCTGGTAAAAACACATACATAACCATCTCCTAATTGCATCGTGTGCGGAGTTATAGAAGATGTTCAACATATTTTGAATGAGTGTGTGCAGAATAAAAACTAATATAGACGGCTAGTGTTCAATTGATATACGTATCAGTATCCTAGCTTCCCCTATTTCAGGACAAGCAAAAGGTATTTGATTAAGGCTAAGATTCAGAGACGATTCTAAGCATAGACTTTGGCTTCAATATGTCAAAACTGTATAGAATTTTGACGTATCGAAGCATGAGTCCACGCTTAGATTCGTCTCTGAATCTCAGCCTTAGTCTTAGTGAAGGAATTGATTATTATTGTATTTTTTTTGTTTCTGTTGTCTACTGGTTGATGTGGTCGCTCAGCGACAAAGCTCAATGAATGATTTTTTTTTAAATGTTTGGTTGTCATTATCATTCAAATAGTTGGACCTACGTGTTATATGATTGCATTATTGCCGTTTTTTATTTTTCGGTGTTCAATCATAAACTATATCTGTGCCAAAAATCACATCGATCCGTTGCCCCGTTGCTGCGTCAAAGAAGGACAAACCAAGAAACCGACAAAGACATTTAGATATAATACTAGCTTCTGACTGCGTTTTTCACTCGCGTTCTTACAGAAACCGTGCATTTTTCCGGAATAAAAAGTAACCATGTTACTCTCCGGTGCATAAACTATATCTATGCCAAAAATCACGTCGATCCGTTGCTCCGTTAAAGAACACAAACTAACAAACAGACAAATACAGGTTCGCATAGTAGGAAGTAGGATTAGTAGCAAGTAGAATAGGAGTAGTAGGATGTTATTTGACATTATTCACAACAATTCACATGTGTTTTATGTTTCGATCGTCGGTGAAGCAAAGATGCAGTAAAATTATGATATTTGACGACACGTAACATCCGCTGGCACCGGCAAGTTTATCATCTTGTTAAAACAACTTCCTGCATCCGCTGACGACTTAACTATATCTTACTACTTATCTATATACACGTTTTATCAATATAGACATGACTATTCCAATTAAAAGAATTTACTAAAATTGAACAATACAATTTTATGAAACCGTAATAATCTCGATCGTTTTGGGACAATGACTCAAGCCAATTGTTGATGTTGATAATAAAAACATAACTAGGTAGTCACCTAAATGTTTATTTAAATAAATACCTACTTACTTGTATGAATAACGATCACCTACTCTTATAAACCTAAAATGACTGCCGGCTGGTAATTTAGAAACCGAAACAAGGAAATCAAGTAGGCTATAGCATTTTTGAAGTAGTTGTAGTCAACTTTACATTATAAAATATCTACTTTAATATTTACTCGTCTACACTAAATCATTGGTCGACTCGTACCGTTATCGATAAAATTTCCTGATAAGAATCCAGCTGCAAGTGTGTCTAATATCTGAAAGTGTGCTGTGCGATACATAACCTAGCCGTGTAATATGGAAATTAATATGAAATTGTAGTGTATATAGTTAAAAAATAATGATACAATGGGATGCTGTGATTGCTGTGACGACTGCTGTGTACCACCAAAAGAATCGAGTAAGTTTGAGCAGAAAATAGTCGATTAATTCGGAATGTGCCTAATGTGTGACTCTACTATTTTTTTTATGTATTTAAGTATATGGGATAGATTTAAGTAGATGGTATATGGGATATGGGATAGATAAGTAGGTACCTACTATATTCTGTTAAGTTGATAAGATTTGTTAGGTACTAGAACTCGGCTGGTGGTAAAGATCAGTTTTGATAATAGAGAGGTGCCGCTATAATATAGCTATTATTAATAATTATTTTAATATAGCATTATTTATTGCGCATGGTCCCGCGGCGAGGCGCGTGCGACGTCGTCGTATCAATACCACCTCATCTCTTCCCGTGGCTTAGACTATTATCTATTCTGTGCCGTGTCTGCCATAAAGCAGCCCTCACACCTAATTCATGATTGATGATGGATAAGCATCAAGTGGACCACGAGAAAATCATGGAAAAACCACGATCCCCGCTTGACACATATCATATCGTGTTATGTAGTTGTGGTTTGATGGAAATCTAGTCAGAGCACGACACCCGTTTCTTCCTATGCTTCTAACTCTATAAAAAAAAATGTTTCCAAACCACTGCGTATTCAGTGCAGCCACCGCGGTAAATAATCGGTGGTGTGAAGGTGAAGTGAATGTATACAGTAGCGTCGGCGCGGGCGGTGCAGTCGTCGCTTTGGGCTCAGGCAGGGCTTCGAGACAGCACTATCTGACCGTATTGCCGTTGTCTATTTCGTGGTTTTTTGATGGTTTTGCATCAAGCAGCGCTAGCGCGTGTGTTATCATCTCGTAATCCGCGCTTGGATATTTTGACAGCAAAACGTATATTTGCATAAGCGTCTGCAACACCGTGTTTTGTGGTAGGAGCCTCGGCTAAGGGAATGTGCGGCGTTTTCTTCGGACAAGATCTTAATCTACTGCGATCACCGAGATGCCTGGCAAGCGTAGTGTAACCATTATGAAGGAGGCCTATGTTCTGCAGTGGACGGACGTTTTCCGGCTGTTGGATGAATGGTGTTGATACTCGTAATATATTTTTTACCTGTTGTATAATTCCCATATTGTCATACACCTAGATTAAAAAGTCCACTATAAACACGTCTAACTTGTATCTAGCTGCAACTCTGCAACAGCTACTTAGTGATATTTAATAATGCATACTGGTTTCATAGACGAGGAATGTCGTTCGTTATTATAGATACACTGATGACTGATTGTACTACAATCGCAGCGGCTGATAAAAATATCATTCTGATTGGTTTTGTTATGAAGATAAACAACAATACTTGAAGCTTGCTTATATTTACAGCCCACTTTGAAATGATAGGTACATAGTCAACGAGGAGTTGGGAAATTTAGATACTTGCGGCTTGTTTTCAAAAGTACAACATAGTTCAACATGCATATCATAAAAACTACTTTCTAGTGAAATACACACTAATAACATATTTGATAAAAATCACTTACACCTAATTAGGTATAACTTAAGAAAAACCAAAAAAAAATTAAAATTAACGAACCGGATAGTAGATGTAATTCTCATTTAATCCATGCTCACGTTAAAGTTGTTAAAAAGTAATTAATGGTCTCAGGGGCACGATGATAATATAAATAAAAAATGACAAACTTTAACCGAACTGACCATAAAACAAATTAAAAACACGACTGAACAGCCAGTGTCACTCGGGATGGTGTAAGGATTCTAACGATAGCCCCCAATTTTTTTTTGTGGTAAGACCGAAAGTCTCTTTCCAATTAAGAACATTAGAAAAGGATGGAATATGGACGCATGTCAAATTAATCTACTTGCTGTAAGCCTTACCTAACTAATGTAAATTTAATTTGCGGTCATTAATTTAGTGGCGCCTATTTTCTCGTAGAAAAACGGACGGATGGATTGCACGTGCAGCCACATATCTTCCATCGTTATAATACCGATTTTTACAATTATTTAATTGGAGTTTTTTTTCAGGGGAGCCAATCCGGTACGACCCGGATTTCAATGGGCCTATTCACAATCGATCCTGCACGGACATCTTATTTCTCATCGCGTTCATTCTCTTCCTTGGAGTATGGGGCTTCGTAGGTTACTACGGTGAGTCAAATTTTGTTATACTGCCATCGTACAAGAGAAGGGCACATCTATTATTTTCGTCAAACCGAGATAATAAGGATTAAAGTTTTCACCATATTCTGCTCCATAGTGCGGAAACCTATTGATTCTGTACTGTATCTCCGAATTCCTTAAAGATAAAATTCTACAAAAAATTGAGCAGATGCGCCTTTATTTTCCTGATTCTAAATATGGATATAACTTTTTTTTTTTAAATGTTAGTTGTGCCCTTTTTTCTTACGACGGCAGTTTGGGCTACTCACGGAACACAGATTTTTTTCGCTATTCTTGCTAATATGATAACTGTAATAGATACTGCCGTGGAAAGACGTGGTGAATCAGTATAACTTTTTCCTAATGAACATGTTCGAGGACAAAATTTCCTCTATCATTCCTAATCGATACCTCGAAATTCCCTTGATCCTGCCTTATACTTCCGGGTTTAGGTGCCTACTTTAATAGTGTGTTACCACTTTGGACCACATCAAGTTAATTCAAATTGCTTTATTCATGCCCCAATGGAGCACTTATGAAGGATAAAATAAATGACTCCAACAGCGGTCATATCAGAATACTCACTTATCACACTACTGATGTCTATAAACCTATTGAAAGTAATAAGTCAATAAGTCAAATTATGCCATCCTGATAGTTCAAGCCGACATTTTAATTACTGTATCCGTACCAATCAATACTATCAGATGTTTGATAAGCTGTTTAGAATCGCATACTTCTCGCTACAATTTTTTAATTAGTTTTCTGAGAATATACGCGTAAGTAATCAGTTTGTTTAATGTAGCTGATAAACAGTCACTGGATTATTTGGGAAACTATACATTGATAAGTTTGTGTGAAATCACCGACCTAAATAAATATTGGTATTACCTAATCTACTTCCAATGTTTATCGTTTTTTTTACAAAAAAAACCAATGAAACGCAGACTTTGCACCATACGAAATGTACTACGTCATAAAAGTCTTTGTTTTCGTCAAAATTATTTATATGTATCACAATTATTATCCTTGTAAAAATCTATAGCATTATAGCAATAAATAAATAAATAGCACTATTTTTGGCGAGTTTAATTGAACTATGACAATAAACCATGACCACACATTACCGTCACGCCTGGTTTAGTGTAAACGTAACTGTTGTGTTCCATTGTCTGCCGACCTATAAAATACTAAGGAGTATGTACAAGGCGGGAGCAAGGTTTAACAGTGCAATAATTGTGCCCTAGTCTGCGTACGATTAGTAGCTCAGTATGTACCTACTTCCTATTCAGAGTCCATAACGCATCTAGCCTAATGATTCTAATCATATGTAGCAGCGTGGATAATACGAGTTTGTTTTCGCAGGTATTAGTAAAGGCAGCGTAGAGAAACTTCTGGCACCAATCGATTCAGATGGAAGACGATGTGGCTTGGACTCTGGCCTTGAGAACAAGAAGTACCTCGTCTTCTTTGACATCTCTAAATGTCTGTCGCCGGAGACTCCCATTACGGGATGTCCAACTACGCAGGTCAGTTTATGTCTATGCATAAATTTGCCGTAGATATAAATTACTATATAGATACCTACTATAAGTACTAACCTTTGTAGCCATAAATGAAACTCGACTCAGTGCTACTCGAGTGTATGAATTTAGCACGATTATGTATTTGACGGATTCCTAATAGGTACGTCAGATTTGATAGACGAAGATTGGAGATGCTTCACCTAACCGGAACCCGTGCAAACCATGCCTATAAACGAAAACAAAAGATAATGTTCAAGAACGGATTGGTACTAACGTCCTTTTAAAACCTTACAGGTGTGCGTGAGCCAATGCCCACAGAGAACAATATTATTCGACGAAACCACGTTTAACCAGGACAAGTCCAACATGGTGTGCAAAAACGACATTAATGTTAATTCTTTGACGTGGTATCAAGCAAATGAATATATAAAATCCGAAATTTGTACAAAATACGTCATACAAAGCCAACCAGGTAAATTTTGTACCTTACAAATAATCCTGTTTTTGATTGTTGTGCTGTGATTTAGATTAGGCAATTTTTGAGTCCACTATTAAAGTTTGCCATTAACCCTTGTGGTGCATAATCGTTTGTGGCATATTGTTAGAGTGGCATGGTTATTGTAATTACAATTATAGGTAAGCTTAATAGAACCTATTTAGATAAATGCCAACGCTTCAGTGTTATACCGGTGTATCGGAGACCTGTCTACAATCCAATGCAAGGGTCCGTCGAAGGTGGAGTCACAAGTGATACAAACAGAGAGTGGCGGGACTTGCGTGCGGAACCCTAAACAGCTTCAGAAGTCCTTGCTCAACAGAGCAACCGCTCTCGACTCCTACGTGGGTTGGATCGCCGCTAGCTGGGTGACCTTCTTCACCAGGAATGAGCGGGACACCCACATCGTAAGACTTATCGGCGGACAGTTCTATCGCACGTTTAAGCTTCCTAACTTAGCATGTGCACTCACTATTAACCACTAATATCAAGTCTTCGTAATGTAATATGGTTAGATTCGTTATAATGTAAATGTATGTATAGTATTGTCCCACTTATTATTATTAATATTGGTGATGGCGTGACGCAGTGTTTAACCGGTGCTTCGTGAACGTCACCGAGGCGCTGGTAATTATGCACAAGATCGGCGAAGACTTCGGCTTGGACGCGGAACAGGTGCTCTCACAAGTCTCGTCATTGGTGCAGTTTGATCAGGTAGATAGCACTTATTTAGGTATTATATATTCAGGGTCTTACTAATAAAGACTGTATAAAAATGGTATACTTACAGTGTTTTGTCTTTGTCGTTGTTTGACAATTTTAAACTGAATCGAAAGGGGTAAAACATTGTGTAACTATTCAACCTTTACAGTCTTTAAGACTCTTATTAATAAACAGTGTTAATCCATGGTTTAGTTAAACTATGTTTTGTCTCTCTCAATTCAGTTTAAAATTGTCAAAGAACAACAAAGACAAAACATAGTTTAACTAAACCATGGATTAACACTGTTTATTAATAAGAGCCTAATAGTAAGGCCTTTAGTCTCAGAGTACCAGCATCAACGGCCATACAACTCCAAAAAGTTATGAGTACACCTGTACTCTTAATAGCAACATTCCCTTCTAAAGAAATAACAAGAATTTCTAATTTAACAACGATTATTATTATAGATAATTTAGCAGATCCATACCCACAATCATGATCCAATGGGTTAAAATTGTCTGTGTTTTTAAAAAGATTAATAACTGGTTCAGCTAGCTTCGCTCGTTGTTTTATTTTATTTATTTAAGGATAACAAACAGCTGCATTATTCGTATTAGTAGAACGGCTTAGAATGATAATATCATAAATTTTAACAATAACGTTATCCACATATTATACAGGGTTGTTTTTAAATAACCCTTATTTTTGTGTAAAATTTCTTTTTACAAGACAAAGCTATATAGGTAAACTTAAACCCTTAATGAAACATTATTTGAATATGAAATTTCATCCAAACCGCCGTTCCCGATCCGTTTCCGAGATTCGCGAAGTAAATTTATATATTAATATACAAGAATTGCTCGTTTAAAGTTATTAGATAACCTATAAGTTGGTATTTTGTGATGCTGGTGCCTCGTGTCCTTACATTATGCTAATGTCTACCCATAATCCATATATCCCTATTCTACTTAATGACTTACACACTTACTAGCCTACTAATTACTCACATTACGATTGCATGTTACTGTAACGCTCAAGTAATCTTGGTGAAGGTTTCCGATTTCAGTAGTTAATACTAGAGTATTACTACTAAAGTATGAGTTTGTGTAGGTAGGTATATATTTCATTAGCGTAATAATTTCTCTTGCTAGTTTATTCTTCTTTGTTCAACGCTAGAAAGTAAACTATCATTATAGAGTAGCATTAATTATTTCACCTCCCGCGTTCAGCATGAATTCTTTCCCTAACAATTTCTATTATTCAATAGTAGCAAAACATCTTCAATAATAATTACCTACTTATATTAAAAATAACTTAGCAGAAAATTAAACAAATGTACTTTAATTTAGACTAAACCTTCGAATACCCTAAATTGTTAATTTTATGCTAAATTTTTTAGTGGTAGGATTAACTCTTCTGCGAGTGTCCGTCTGGGTTGTTACCACCGCTTTGCTCGTGAAGTCTTCCGCCAAGCAGTAATGTGCAAGCATTACTGTGTTCCGGTTTGAGCAGAGTAGCCAGTGGGCTTTCCAGTAAAAAATCCCCTTTTCGTGTAGGAAATGACCATACTTGTGTATGGATACTATAGGTAGTATGTGGATACTGTCGGAATTAACGCACGTTTTCTGTGAGCAGCTGTCAGCCCAAATAGTGCAAGATCTGGTGCAGTCCCGGTGGTATCTTCTCGGCGCTCTGGTCGTGGTGGTCGTTATCTGCTTCGTGTATATTCTACTATTGCGGTGGGTGGTCGCGCCGGTCGTGTGGACATCCATCGCTGGCCTGTTTGCACTGCTTGGATTCTGTACGTATCTCTTAAATTATTTCAAATTTATTCATTTCAACTCTTTATTCATTTATGGCCAATGAGAACGCTAATAAAAGTTAAATGACCTCTTTGGTGCCCGGTTCACTTATACAACCGTTCGAAAAGTAGGGTGCAAGGGAACGAAATACCTATAACTGCACTAACTAGGTAGCATCTAACTCTTATGTGAGTGGGTGAGTGGGTTCCGCAGCTTTGGTATAGCCTGACCTGGGTGTTTTGATCTAATTTCCAAGCATGTGCATATTCGCACCTGCTTATATATTAAATTAGCACTTCAACTGCGATTTGATCTAATTGGTACTAAAAGCAGCAGCAGTCGACCTTCAGACTCGTTCAATGATTCGGCGATACTTGTGTTCGTAGCTAAAAGAGTATAAAGTAATTTTGAATATTACTCCGACTCCAGTAAAATTCTAAACTCAATAATTATTTGTTTGAGAAGTGAAAATAAATCTGCTAATGCGAAATCTCGGTCTCCGAAGCTTCCGTGCCTACTGTTAGACAAAGTCACTTTCTGCAATCGTTCGTTATCAATTGTTGTAGAAAAGTTAAATATGTACAGAATTGACATAACTAAAGTTTCGTTAAGCCATGTGACTTATTAGGTAACAATATGTACTGCAACGTCCGAATGACTCATCCAAATGTTCCAGTTTCACTGTACTTAGGAGCAATTAGTTTAGTAGTAATTATGCATGTCCTTCGATTTCCAGCACTGTACCTCTGTTACAAGAACTACGCGTACTTCAAGGCGAATCCAGTGAACCTGATACAGACGACCAACTTGAAGGGGTATGCGCAGTCCATCTTCAGCAAACATGTAGGTATCCTACTTTCTATTTTGGTACTATTACGATAGCGAATATGTCTAAATAATTTGTTTGTTTTTACAATTTTAAACTCGATCAAAAAACCAAAACACTGTTCTGACTGTTCTACAGTAAATATGTTTTGTGGAAAATATCCGTAATCCGAAAATACGCGTTTTCCCTAACGACGAATAAGGCGACGCCTAACTATATAACTCCTAATGCAAAGTCCTACATATATATTTCATATAGTCGTTAGAACACTCCTAAAGGTTGGGGAAACGATTTTTTGCCCTAGGTAACTCCTAAATGTTTAGGCATCCGATATATAATTGTTTAACATTCTCTTTAAAATAATTTTTTATGGTAATTCTAATGCACGAAGGTCGGTAATTTGGACTTTATCTAAAATAAAAGTCTCTTTCTTCATTGTTTGGGACATTTGACTAACCAAATCGTAGAAGAGGTATCTACCAACGTCTCTACAAAGTAACTCTTGAAATAATTATACAAGTTGCAAAAGCCGCGCGTCAATTAAAAAAAAGGGGATAGATAGTTCAGATACAATGGTAGAGAAAGAGACAGGGGCTGTTTGTACCTTTACTAGCTGGCATTGGAATGGGTAATGGTGGGCGCCTCGGGCTTATCTTAGTTACCTTTTGCCGTGTGACAAAACTGAATAGCTTTGTATTGAAAACATATGTATTTGCTAATGTTTTTTTTTGCTATTTCAGGAAACTTGGATGGGCATACTAATAGCACTAGCAATAATAATTGTGATCTTACTCTTTATGATCATCTTCCTGAGGGGGCGCATTGTTATTGCTATTGCATTGATCCGTGAAGGCAGCAAGTAAGTACGCTTTTCTACTTTATAAAATGGCCCATCAGCAAGTGTATACCTAGGAAGATCACCGCCGACTATGCCCGTCCACAAGCGAAATCGACCATTGTAAAATGGTATTCATCTGTACCTAATCGACTTACAAAAACTATGTCCGAGTGCGTTTTTTCTGTGCGTCTGTACAGGTACATCCAACTCCGGAACTATAATCCCAAGAAATATTTTCAAACGATTTTATCAATATGTACGAGTATCGAGTACTTATTAACTAAGTGAATTAGGCCTTAGTGTTGTTTGAAGAATTTTCGAAATGTTTCATCAATGTTCTTCAATGTTGCAGATGCTATATATTGCTAACACTTTTGACTCTTGTTTTCGGCCTAATCTCGTTGAAATTTGAAAGTTGTTTTCCGTACAATAATAAGCATTAAAAAGTTGTCTTTAACAAAATCACTCTCGTGTTGAAAACCCCCAAGTTATAGCTATTGGGAAACACAGAGGCTGGTAAAGAATTTCACTCGTTATAGCCGTTCGTATAATGAAGGTTGAAGCAAAACGCTTGGTACCGACAGGAGGGGATATCAACCATACACAGGGATACTTTGAACTGGTATGTTATTTCCAAAGGTGGTGATTAGGACCATGATTGTCGACAAGTTGTGATAACCTCCCTTGGAAATACATCATTCAAAATATCCATATAAAAAAGATATAATTTCGCGTTAGTGAATTGCGGGGCATCTTCTGGATTTTTTTCAAGTCTCTTCTAATCAACATCATCATTTAAGTAAGTTCAACGTAGTTTAAGTGAATCAGCTGATCTAGGATTGCCCGGAAGTTCTGAAGTAGAATACAGAATAATAAAGAATTAAGTAAACTTTAAATGTCTTTTCTTCAATGAAAAATTCCGAATTTTAAAAACTCGTAAAACAAATATTGTTGACCTCCAGGAGGAGTAGATTGACCCTCTTTCGGGATAATATATCAATTCAAACTCAGGCTGTTTATACGGGTCTTATGATGCATCAAGAGTTCTACTCCGACCTTCATTATAATTTTAATATTTTTCAGGGCTGTATATGCAGTAAAATCAACAGTGTTCTTCCCTATAATCCCATGGATCCTGCAATGCTTCGTGATTGCTTACGGCGTGTTGGTGCTCATGTACTTGATGTCTATCGGAGAGTCGGCTTTCAGGATCGTCAACCTTAAGAACGACACCGGTTGTAACTGTCACGGGGTGTATACAGAGGTATAAGAAGCAAGTTTCTTTTATAGCTTCACTAATAGTTTTCTCTGCGCACAATAGCGTACGTAGCTCAACTCGAAGTTCTTTTAACCAATGGGTAACCGCTATGTGGTATGTATAACTGAGCGTTACTGTGGTTTGTAGGGTACATTATGCCGTCGGTCTCAGTTGTTATCATAAGACAACAACCGTTAAGACATGCCAGAAGACTTCAAGCAGCTTCAAATTTCTGACACTACGGCTGGCCACATATTATCTGTTTGAGAAGATGACTAGCTTAATACATGACGTTCTGAGACTTAGGCTATCTTTTATCAGAGAGGAATGGACGGAGCATGCTGATCATAACCCGTACCTATTGGACGGGTTATCGAATCGTACAAAACAAATCATTTTATGGATTTACTTATCAGTTTCCAACTCAATGCTTTCTAGTTGGTTGTAATATCTAACCGAAAAATAGTCTTTACTTTGGTGGATGATTGATGATGATGTTTTTATTTTTTTAGGTACTTAGTATATTTAAACACCGTGTTATAATTTCCAGGACTTCGTATCATGCGATCCGATCAAATTCACGATGAGTTGCCAGGATATATCTGGTGGTCTGTGCAGGCAAGCATCATGCCACTTCACAGGAATTGATAATCCTCAGAGCGTGGTCTGGATGCATCGTAAGTAATAATTAGTTTTTTTTATCTGACTGGTAGGTATGATTTACGGACGTTGGATCCTTCCCCCAAGACACAAAGGACTACTTTGTGATCTTGATGTTATTGGTACTATATAAACTAAATCAACTAGGATTATATTCATCAAATACTGCCCTATTTTGTAAAAAAAATGACTTGAAAATGCGTTACTTATTCTTATAGCAAATATTTGTATTTTCCAGTATTAAATCTGCTGGGTTTTTTCTGGACGATGTTCTTCATCAGCGGAATAGCGGACATGATGCTCGCTAGTACATTCTCCACGTGGTACTGGACCTTCCACAAGAGCGACTTGCCGTTCTTCACGCTGACTTCTGGTGTTTATAGGACACTTCGGTGCGTACAATAGGTTTCTTTTCAGTCATTAACAGGAATACCTCCAGGTAGGCCGGAAAGCTAACGTTTACGTGGTCTAGACTATAGATACGGTAAACAACAAAAGGCAAAATCCAAGCATGTCAAGGACTACCCAAGCTACCTGTCTTTCTTTTTCTTATCGAAAATAGGCCTTGCGTTTCTCCGCAATCGCACCTGATTTTAACATTTTAAGTGACGATGGTGGACTATGTTGGCTGTAACCCGTTGCCTAGATAACCTGTTCAGTTTCAGTCTTGAAGACTTTCAGATCGTAGCTTTCAGGGAACACAAATGGCGGCTAAGAATCCCATTCTTTAGCTGTGGCCCAAAGGAAACTTTTACCTAACTCGTTGGAACACAGGAACATATGTTAGACCTGTCAAATTATTCTACTTTCATGAAACATGTAAAGTTAGCAACTGTGAATTTAGTGGCGTCTACATATTTTCCAGTTGGAGAAAAAAAGATGGAAGATATAGGGCAGGTTTCAAATATTATCCTTTTATCACGTTTTACTATGTGACTTAGTGATATTACAATTATTGAAGTATCTGACTTTAGATTCTTGGCCATTGTCTAAGGCTAAGATTCAGAGACGATTCTAAGCTTAGACTTTGGCTTCCATATGTCAAAACTGTATAGAATTTTGACGTATGGAAGCGTGAGTCCACGCTTAGATTCGTCTCTGAATCTCAGCCTAAGCCTCATCACTTTGCCCTAATCCCATTTCATATAGGATCGGCGCAGTAAGTCTTTTTCATCCAATCTACCCTGTTGCCCATTATCGTTGCATTCAGTTCCAATTCATTCATATCTGCCTTTACACAATACAGAATCTTTTCCTTGGTCAAAAACTCAGCGTCTAACATTGTTATTATTTTAAGAATGTTCGAAACTAAAACACTTGCATAAATAACGATATCCAACTTATAAATTTCCAGTTACCACATGGGCACGGTGGCGTTCGGCGCTCTCATCATTGCCATCGTGCGAGTAATCCGTGTGATACTCGAGTACATCGACCATAAACTCAAGAAATTCGACAACCCTTTCACGCGATGCGTCATGTGTTTCTGCAAGTGTTTCTTCTGGTGCCTGGAGGGCTTCCTCAAGTTCATCAATAAGAATGCGTACATCATGTGCGCGGTCCACGGAAAGAACTTCTGTGCGAGCGCCAGAGACGCTTTCTCGTTGCTTATGAGGAATATTGTTCGAGTCGTCGTATTAGACAAGGTATTTTTTTAAATTCCAAAATAAACAACATGGTTCCTTAGGACAATTATATATTACCTCATGGTTTTAGACTTCCCCTTACTGACCCATCTTGATATATCAACCTGTATAAGGTATTAATTGGGTAGGCGCCGGTAAACTTTTAACGGATATGGGAAATCAGGGCACGTTATCTCAAGTACCGGATTACCAGAATTACAGATAAACAATAAGTGGAATAGATGAATCGATATTATGGCGTCCTTTATAAGGCACGTAATGACGTACCACGCCGCTCGTAATGACGGTAGGTACCTAATGTCATTATTCACGGTAAAATCTAGTAGAAACAGGCAAAGTGGATAGGTGAAATTAATTACTTTTTTTTTAATTGTATGCTTACCTATTTCATTGTCTACTTACGTAAGTTTTGACGGTTAATAAGTACCTAGCATTCGATCTTTATGGAATTTGCGAACTGACTTTTCTTCCTCCCCCTCTTCTTTCTCATATCATTTCGTTTCGAAATGTTCTAGTCTAGCCACCTGAAATGCTCTAAGGTTAAGGATCTAACCTTTTTAAAATATTTAGTAAAATTATGTATCTATGTATTACCAACATCAAAATTTTAAATATCCTTTAGATCTCTCAAATAAACACCAACATAATTATATTTGGTAATGTCTTCTATGTTCGCTTTCAGGTCACCGACTTTATATTCTTCCTATCGAAGGCGCTGATATCAATCGGCGTCGGCTTCGGCGTCTACTACCTTCTCCAATGGAACGTCGTCTACGAAGTGACGCAAGGAGAGCGACTCCATTACAACTACATTCCCGCGGTCATCTTGAGCATCGCCACCTACCTCATCTGCACTATATTTTTCAATGTTTACGCTATGGCAGTCGACACGCTTTTCCTTTGTTTCTGTAAGTTGTTCTTTTGTTTCTATTCTTATTTTGAGCCCCCGACCTATGGAACGGGGATATGTTTACTTGAAAGTATGTTTTCCCATAGATCTCTTTTTGCTTCTATCTTTATTTTCTATCATCTAAGTTTCTTTTTTTTTGTAATGGTAAGTACAGTATTTTTCTGATCGGTTTTGTCTTATTATTAGGCTAGCTCAAAGAAGAGCTGAGTGAAAATAGTTTTAAGTCAAGGCAAGTCTACACTTGCCTAGCATATTTTCTTCAACATTTACACCAACTAGTTTTATTACCATTTGGTTTGAATGATAAAATATGCTCGTGTCGTCTAACAATTGAAAATATACTAAAATGATGTGCACTCTACGCCTAGTTTCTGAGTCTGATGCCCGTCTGCAATAAAGTTTGCAGTGCCTATGTCGACACTTATCTCTCTAGGCGTTACTTAGGAATGCAAAATGCACTGCACTGATCTTAGGCGGTTCCTAAAGTTATGACACCGGTATTGCAAGTTATCAAATGTATCACAATTTCGTGCATTTTATTCCTTTACTTACGAAACGTCAATTGTGGGAGTATCTAAACTGGTTGGTGCAGAGGAAGTTAGTATTTAAGTCGACTTAGTTTGAGCGTTTATATAAGTTTTATCTTAGTTGACTTTAGTGCTGACGGGCATGAATATTATTACACGATAACATAAAATATGCTCGCAGTTGTCAAGGAGTTTCTTTGTTTTAGTATTCCTTGATTTCTCTGAAGTTCTGCTCACTAGCAAGCTTACAAACAAAAAAATAGAAGGAATAAGAAGCGCCCCAGACAAAAAAAATTATCATGTTAGCTAGGCTTTAAATATCTCATCGCAGGACATAGCATTCGTGTATTTAAAAAATATCTATTTATATGTAATTTCATTTTGTTTCACAGTGGAAGACTGCGAACGTAACGATGGATCAGTGGAAAAACCATACTTCATGTCCAAAAACCTAATGAAGATCTTAGGAAAGAGAAATAAGAAAGAATAATCGTGCCAAGCCAAATAATATTAAATATTTTTACCTATGAAGAGTTATGAGATTTTATAAATAAGTTTTATGTGATTAACACAAAATTCGTAATGTTTGTATAACTATACAATTTTCATAGGTTTGATTTACTCTTCTTAATAATTTATAGTATTATATAGATATAATGTGTAAATAAAATAATTATTATGCCAAACGTATACTATATAAAATAACTATTGTAAGTTAGTATAGAAAGTTTTGTACGACTCGTTTCTTAAAGATACCACCACTTTTGCACAGTAATTTATCTATCATATAGAATAGACAAATTAATGTATGTTCTGAAATTATACTTCTCAAATGATCATTTCAACTTGCGTTTAGTATTGGTAATTTAATCACCTTTTCTCGTAACCTAAAAGCATTAAGATGAATGGTCCGTGAAGTAGCGGGAAATTTGAAAATATAAACATTTTTGTGATCTTTAGCCACGTTAAGATATTTTTTTATGAATATTTTGTAATTCGTGTAAATGACAACAAATAAGGCTACTTTTAATGCCTTAGTTAGGCTTTCAAACTAAACCAAATTTAAATATTGGTAACTTAATTGTAAAGATAATCAAATGTTATAAAATTAGCTTAATTGTTTGTTATTTACGCGAATTACAAAATATTCACAAATATTTTATCCTCTCGCGCCGCTTAATGGATCATCCCCAGCACAAGTATGTGTTCTGTATCATGAACGGTGTTAAGAGACCATGGTCCTCTCAGTTCCTGATTCCCTACATACAGGGATACCTAGTCAGGGATTAGGGTTCGATATATGAACACTTATGATTGAATTAAGTTTATCATCTTCAGCCGGAATACATCTACTGCTGAACATAGCCCCAGTGCCGTAAATAGGACGGTGCCAGCGGTGCCTAGTTACAGGGTGCAAGACCCCGTCAGGGCGAAGAAATTACCATCAAGACGGGTTAGAATAGAACATTACGGCGCAATTATTATAGAAGCTTACAACGGGACGCACAAAAGGCTAGTAACATAACTGCATAGGCCACCGCCTGGATATAACAACACTTGGATCGGCTACTCGCATACTAGGTATATTGTCACTCAGATACTAGGAAGTATATCATTACTGAAAAACTATAATACAATATACAAATTACGCTTTTATGTAAACGTGTTGGAGGTGCGACTCTCGCAAAAACATTATCTACCTCGGAAACTATGAGGCAAGGAAGTGGTCAAAAGACTATCATAAGTTATCAGTATTTATTGCTTATTGCGCTTAAAATGGGTAATTAAGTACATAATTATACTATACTGGTTTTCTTTGTAATCACAGCGGTAATCCAGTAGCTTTATCGATCACCTTTAGCTTAGCGTTAATATGCAATCCCAACTTAATAGTTTCTACCAATCTCTTCTCTCTGGCAATACCACCAGAATTCATTACATCTTGAACCTGAGGGCCCCAAAAATGGTGTCCATCGATTTTTTTCTTCATATTGACCGCCAAGTTTCCCCGCAAATATGCTTTGTACACCACTTCAACTTCTAAATATTCGGAAGTTACTGATAACTCCGCTGTAACAGCCTGTCCGGGTGCTAATTCGGTTTCAACTGCGCTAGTGCTACCAATCGTAACAGTTTCACTTTTCTCTTCATTGTTTCCCCAAGTAGAAGTATAAGAAATACCGGTAGTACCGGATAACTTTGCAAATATAACGTTTACATTGTACTCTATCTCCTGCGACATTGTAAACTCCTTACTTGACGACCAGGACGTCGTTATTGTATTATCAACTGAGTGACTTATACCGGTATTAACTTTTATAGTGTTATTTGAAGAATTTTCGAAATCTTGCGATAGGACAACCACTGGTCTTTTAGAGACGTTCTTCACTCTTGCAGATTTTACTGTTAAGACTTTAGTCACTTGTTCCCAGTCGAATCTCGTGTAAAGGTCACCCCAAGGCGTAGGTTTTCTATAGTAAACATTTGTAGGTTTTTTCCCGTAATGAGCTTTCACTGCCTCTTTTAAAGTTACGTCCGTAAAAAACAATTTCATGTCGTCGTCGGACACCAATTCAGTTTCTACGCCAGAATAATTTATTATTGTATTTTGATCAGAATCCGTTTCTATATCAATTATTATTTTTGGTTCGATTTCGTGAATCCATATTAAGAGAAAGAGTAATATTACTTTCATTTTGGTAACACTTTTTCTTTAATTTGAACCACAGTTATTATGTCCGAAGTTACTTGTAGACTAACATTGAAATAGATTTCCGTGTCACATTTGACCTTATTATCTCTATAAATAAGAAACATAATGACGTAGGTAAAGTTATAAGTAAGCAAACCATTCAAATTACCGTATGATACTTATACTTAATACAAGCCAAAGAGGATAAAATAGGATTTTTTTTTTATTATTGTCGTCAATTAATTATTTTTGTCCTTATCATTTTTTTGTATTCCGTTCAATCGGATTTTGTTCCATTTAAAAAACTTATGTACTACTTATCTACATGCTACTGAGTTTATGTTTCAAATCTAAAATTTTATATATTAAATTCCCACCAACCTGATTCAAAACAGTTTTGTAAGTAGATAACTCACGACCATGATAGTATATAAGTACATATTAAACTTTTCAGTTTATTAGGTACATACTTAAAAGTAAATAATTGTATTAGTTTATGCATTGAATGTGATTTTCATCTATATACCAGAGTATAAGGCTCCACTATAGTTTTGTTGGCTGATGAAGCCTGTTTTCCTTCCTCTTTTGATTTTGGCGTTCATATAACAATGTCATAAAGCGTGGCGTTTACGTACTAGGACTGCTGCTGCTGATGAAGAATGATTGACATCCGCGGATGCGGAGTTTTAGTCTCTGAAGGTTTTTTTTAGGAAACAACAAATAAATTAGACATTAGTTTTGTTAGTGGGAGGACTAACTCTTCTGCGAGTGTCCGGCTGGGTTGTTACCACCGCTTTGCTCGTGAAGTCTGCCGCCAAGCAGTAGTGTGCAAGCATTACTGTGTTCCGGTTTGATGAGCAGAGTATCCAGTGAAATTACTAGGCTTATGAGACTTAATACCTAACGTCTCAGGGTAACGAGCGCATTGCAGTGCCGCGCAGGCCTTTGTGTTTCAAAGTTCTGGGTGGCACTGCAATTGTTATGGGCCGGCGTTATGCTTACCATCAGGCAAACGACTAGCTCGTCTCGTTATCAAATAAAAAATAAAAAAAAGATGATAGTTTTTGTATTCCCATGTTTGATTACTTTTAGAAAAAGTACCTTTCTAATATCTATAGCTGAGATTCTGAGAATTAGTTTTCATCGAGTTTTTTTAAACTGATTCAACAAGATTTAAATTCCAGTTTCCTGCATCATTTTTTTTCTTCAGCTGTTTTCGGTTATTCGAGCTCGACAAACTCTTCTGGGTGCATCCATTTGAGATGATTTATCAAGGGCGCCCGATCAATGCGGATGTGCCGTATACGCGGATGCAAATGCAAATATCCTCAACACTCCTAGGCCCTATTACGTACCTACAACTATTTATTGTAATGAGTAAATATCATAGGTACCTATAAATTATAATGTAGAACACATTTTATTTTCTTCTAAGATTTAAAGTGTAAATTGAATCGTCGTGGACAAAGAATAGCATGCGTAGATCCTGCGGATGCTCTTTTATATGGACGGTAATGTTTTCTAGCTATGATTATTTCTTTGACACGCTCTGTAGCTTAAAGTCTTAAACGATTTGTCGGATTTGAACATAATCATACGAGGTGTAATTAGATTCGTTTTAATTGGGGGAGTGACATAGGTTGTGATTTCTTTTCAGTTTCTATTACGAGGCGGAGAAATGTTTTTTTTTAATAATAATTGACAGTTTGTTCCTGTTGTCCGTTTTTGGGCAAAGCAGCAAGTTTCATCATAATATGCAAACAAATATCTCACTAAAGTTTAAAATGATAAAATGGAGTGGATAAGAGAAACAAACCTTTTAAACTTCCGTAATATCGTTTATTCTGTGCTGCGTTAAGAACGCGACGTCCAGCATGGCCTCTGGGTCCAAGAGTTCCCTCACGTGTTCGTATTTAAGGCTCTCTTCGTACGCGAACATCATACTGGTGTCGTCAAGCATCATTTTGGAAGCCACAAGCGCTGCGATGCAATTCTTCAGGCGGGCTACTGTCTCACGATCGGTTTGACTCACTGCCTGGAATGAAAATAAATTCGTTCCTATATTTTTTTACCTGACCAGTAGGGCTAAGATAATAATAATAATTATTATTATTTATTGATCCAAAAATGCATCTTAAGGTCACTTTAACAACATAATATAATAAATGTGCCAAAAAAGTGTTGATGTGGTTGAAGACGATTGACTCCACATCTATATCACGAGTCAAGATCCCATGTAAGCAGTAACATAATTTCTTACACAGTTTTATTTATTTAATTATTCCCACACAATAACGTCTATTTACACCTTACTTTTAAAGCCAACCATGAGTCTAAAGACTAACGTGTACCATACTGCAAGGAATCGAAAAATAAGTATTATGACTTGTAGCCACCCATATAGGTCGAAACCCGTGCTTGGGTGTGCTACTTCGTTTAGCGAACATTATTTACGCGCTAAGCGGTGACGTACTGTATGGACAGTATTCTAATAATAATAATCGTATTCTTAATCCTAGCAGTCAATTTATGTTTATGTAGCTACCTATTATTACTATTTTTTTATGGTATTTGGTAACGAGACGAGCTGGTTGTTTGCCTAATGATAAGCATAACGCCGGCCCATAACAATGCAGTGCCACTCAAAACTTTGAAATACAAAGGCCTGCGCGGCACTGCAGTGCGCTCGTTACCCTGAGACATTAGGCATTCTGGAAACTTTTAGTGCACCCCACGAATATGGTTGCATCACAATGTTTTCCTTCAGCAAAAGCATTGAGGGCTGAGTCATCCGCGTCCGTAGGAGTGTACCCCATTTTGAAACCCTACACGTGGCCCTTGGGTGGTGCCAATCAGATGACACACTGGTGGTAGGCTGCGGCCGAGGCTAGTGACCACCCACCGAACAAAGTCGTGCCGCCAAATGGCTTTGCCATGTTCCGGTGCGTTGTTCGGTGACGCCGTCTGAAGGACGGGTCGGAACAGTAGCGTCACTTTAGTGGACCGAATTTGACATACAGCTGGGCATCTACAACGGGAGACTAGTCGCGGAGGGTAGCGGGATCCGAGGCACGGTGCACCGCTGGCCGACCGCAGGTAGTAGGGGGCCCAAGTAGTGAGCTAGCCACTCATGAAAGGCTGCCCCGCCAACTGTCGAAAAATCCTGGGATGCGCCATCGTGCCGGTCGACGACCGGAAGAGAGGGCCCGATGGACATCCTCGGGGGGGCTCGGGCGTCCCCGCAGTCTCCAGACTAGTCCCCCAACGTTGTATCTGCCTTGATGTGTGTCTCTGGGTCTACACTGTGTAGCCTCGTTCCACTGCCGTCTTTCTACCTCCTTCACTCCCTAACCAAAACAAAATGAGAAAAAATAAAGGTAAAAAGAAGTTTATACAGCGCGTGCACTCCCTCTCTCTAAAAGTGCATCTCTGTAATATAAGAGGTTTGCACTCCAATCTCGTGGCAGTCCATCACCACCTTGAGACTGATAAACCTCACCTTTTATTTCTCACGGAGACTCAAATCAGATGTCCATCTGACCTGGGGTACCTATCCTATCCGGGATATACCCTGGAGCACAACTTTAAGCCACGCGCGGGCGTGTGCTTATTTGCCCGAGATGACATCTGTTTTCGACGTCTCCGGAATCTTGAAAACCCCAATTTCACTGTGCTATGGATTTTGCTTGACACAGGGGTAGAGAAAATCCTCTACGCTTGTGTTTATAGGTCGCACAGCGGGGATCAGGAGACAACAAAGCTCACAGAATACCTCAGTGAGGCTGCGGATGTGGCTCAGCAAAGGTACCCGACTGCCCAGTTGGTATTTCTGGGGGATTTTAATGCCCACCACCAAGAGTGGTTGTTCCCGTACCAGAATACCGACCATGCTGGTAGAGAGGCACGCAAGCTTGCTTTGGCGTTGAATCTCACCCAGCTGGTCAAAGAGGCGACTCGAGTACCGGACGTTGAAAGCCACACTCCTAATTGCTTAGACCTTCTGCTGACAACAGAACCAGACCGCTACTCGGTGTCGGTATCACCGCCATTAGGTAGCTCCGACCACTGTCTGGTGAAGTCTGTGTCGACATACTCCCCGCCCGATCGCAGCCTTAAAGGCACTCGGCGGGTATGGCGATACAAGTCAGCAGATTGGGATGAGATGCGGTCTTTCTTTGCATCCTATCCTTGGCAGCCAGTTTGCTTTTCTTCGGACAATCCTTCGACTTGTACGGATGCTGTGACGGGTGTGGTGCGTCAGGCTATGGAGTATTTTATTCCTTTCTCCGACGTACCACTGTCTGGCAAAGCACGCCCATGGTTTGGAGCTGAATGTGGACGCGCTGAAGTGCTAAAACATGAGGCGTACCTAGCCTGGGTTGATGCTCGAAACCGGAAAGCGAAGGATACTTGCCAAAGGAAGAAAGCATTTAACAAAGCTGCCAAGTCTTGCAAAAAGGTTCTACAGAAGGCTCGACTCGACCATATTGGCAGGATAGGGAACAAACTTGCTTCATACCCTACGGGTAGTAAAGCTTTTTGGTCCCTGGCTAAATCGGTCGAGACGAACTTCTGCCGCTCCTCACTGCCTCCACTGCAAAAACCTGATGGTTCACTGGCCCACACCGCTGAAGAGAAAGCAAACCTGTTTGCATCTCTTTTTGCGGATTCTTCGCGTCTTGATGCTGGTAGTGCGACGCCTCCGTCTCCCCCAAGCGGTTGCGAGACACATATGTCGGAAATTCGTATCCGCCAGATGGAGGTTCGCAAAACTCTACGAAATCTTGACGTGAACAAAGCCAGTGGCCCGGATGGTATTTCTGCTATTGTTCTGAGGACTTGTGCTCCCGAGTTGTCTCCTGTACTGACACGCCTTTTTCGCCTCTCTTTAGAGACTGGACAAGTGCCAAGATCCTGGAAGCTGGCTAATGTGCAGCCTGTGCCCAAAAAAGGTAGTCGTGCCGACCCATCCAATTACAGGCCCATCTCAGTCACGTCCATACTTTGTAAGAGTATGGAACGTGTGCTGAATAACAGGCTCCTGGCATACCTTGAAGCGAATGACCTCTTTAGTGACCGGCAATACGGATTTCGCCGAAACCGGTCCACTGGAGATCTTCTTGCGTATGCCACGCACATCTGGAGTGAGGCCATCGAGAGGCACGGAGAAGCGCTTGCTGTTTCTCTCGATATCTCGAAGGCCTTTGATAGGGTCTGGCATGACAGCCTTATTAGTAAACTTCCAGCGTACGGCTTGCCCACTGGACTTTGCGTTTGGATCTCGGACTTTTTGAGGGAAAGATCAATTCGAGTAGTCCTTGAGGGCTGCTCGTCTGATCAAATGGCGATCAATGCCGGGGTACCTCAAGGGTCGGTTCTCTCTGCGACACTCTTCTTGCTACACATCAATGATCTGCTCAAACCCGGTATCTTTGGGTATGCAGACGATAGCACGGTCGTGGAGAGATACACGTCCGATGCACGTTCCAGTGGAGCACAGATTCAGGCTCTTAGAGAGGCCATGGTTGACCGGTTGAACTTTACACTGTCAGCTGTCTCCCAATGGGGTGACGCTAATCTTGTCAGGTTCAATGCATCGAAAACCCAGGCGTGTCTATTTTCCGCTAAGAAGAGTCAATTTCATCTCGCTCCCACTTTCCAAAATGTATCTTTACCTATTACTGACCATTTAGAGCTTTTAGGTATAACGCTGACTCCTACTCTCAACTTTGGCTCTTTCATAGAGTCCAAGGCCAAACTAGCTGCAAAAAAGCTGGGCATATTGTCGAAGGTGAGACAGTACTTCACACCTGGACAGCTTCTTAATTTATATCAAGCCCAAGTCCGTTCCTGTATGGAGTACTGTTCTCATCTCTGGGATGGCTCTGCCAAATATCAGCTCGAGGCGTTGGAGACCATTGAGAGGCGAGCGAAAAAGATCATTAGTAACGATAGGTTGTTTGAGGGTAGGCTACAGAGTCTTGAGCATCGACGCAAAATTGCAAGTCTCTCTGTGTTCTACAGGATACATTTTGGGGAGTGTGCGACAGACTTACACAACCTGATTCCAGCATCTCCATTTTTCCAACGGACGTCTAGAGGCACGGCACTGCGTCACCCATATATGGTTGATATCCCTCCTGTCCGTACCAAGCGTTTTGCTTCAACCTTCATTATACGTACGGCTAAGGAGTGGAATTCTTTGCCAGCCTCTGTGTTTCCCAATAGCTATAATTTGGGAGTTTTCAAGTCGAGAGTGAATAGGTTTCTTCTAGGCAAGCGTGCTCCATCGTCGACCGCATCTTCGCTTAACATCAGGTGAGATTGTGGTCAAACGTTAGCCTATTTTGGATAAAAAAAAAAAAAAAAAAAAAAAAAATTGTACTGTCTATGTTGAATTAATATATTTGGTAACTTACATTTCCATCGGAGTTTTCTGCATCATCTGTGTCACCCTCAGGTATAAAATCCTGATGCTTAGGACTGATCCATATGTAGCCATTGTTGCCTATGATCACAGACACTCCAACAGGCAGATGGTGAAAATGGTTCTTTCTGCGCTTCACAAGCGAAGGGAACACTTTTAGAAGAATTCCTTGTGATAGCTGAAAATATAAAAGAATACATGTATAGTAATCTTTGCAAACACCTATAGTGTTTGGTGTTATATGAACTAAGGATGGCTGGCTCGCTTTTGAGCCGAATTTCACCTGATAGTAAGCTATGATATGGTCAATAGTGTAGCATGCTTGGCTAAAACATACTTTTATTGGTGACTTTTATTGTAAACTTTAGGAACTGCTTGTCTAGTTATTATATGACAACAGTTTTGTTTTACTGCATTGTCGATGTACTGAAATACATTACCTTTCCATACTTCAAACTCCGGGTGTGTAAAGACAATGTGTTATCAGAATTAATCGCCTGCACCTCAGCACTGATAAGGTCCCCTTCTTGTAAGTGTTTTCTCATTGTTTGTTCATCTTCTGCAGATCTTCTTCTCTAGAAATTAAGAGTGATATTTATAAATACAAGCTTCAAAGGTAAGGTTTTGACTATCAATGCAAAATATTGCAGCAGATAATTAATGATAATACTAGATTGTAGTAACAGAGTTTTAAGTTACCTAAAACTCTGTTTTATATTAGGGTTTTAGAGTTTTAGAGTTCAGAGTTTTAGGTTACCTAAAACTCTGTTTTAGGTTCAGGTTGATATGTATGCCAGTTGTTGCATGCCTCTTAGGCAGTTAAGGTAGTGTATTTAGCAATAAACACCTGCTGGTTAAATATATGTTTTCCTTGGATCTCAGGCTCAGCATATAAAAGAGCACATAAAGACTACAATAGAATGTCACCTAATATGCCCCTAATGATATAACTCTTCCAACATTTGTATTGTGAACATCTTGTTTAACTAATATTAACTAAAAATTAATTACCAATTCGCCTCCAGGTAGATTTACAGAAGAAAGGTGAAGGTATGAGTCTAAGCGTGAGTTAGTTTCAACCTTCCATCTTCTCTGCTGAACTTCCAAAATGCGGCCAACCACCACATCACCAATGGCACCCACATAACGACTCTTCAGTGGACGCACACATATCAGCTTGTTCACTTTTTGCATAACACCGGCCACCGAGGCCTTGATGTTATCTTCTTCTACATATGTTCCATGACCCCTGGAGTTTTAACGTGATTGTTGTTAGGTACTATCGAAGTTAATTGTTAAATGTGTCATGAAACATGATTCAATCAAATTTACTATGATCAGTTTATACAAGAAATAAAAAAACTACTTACCTATAAACTACAGGTACTAACTAGGTTAACTGAAACATAATGATAATGACATAGTCTGAAAATAGATATGTATAAGCTTTTTACAATCACCACGAACTGATACATCAACAAGAGAGGAAGTTTTACAATTAGTACCGAATGAGTGTGCCAACTTTCAACATTTTAGATCACATACAAGACAATTCTTCCAATCAGCAACGGAGCAATGAATCAATGTGATTTGTGGTATACATAAAGTTTATGGATTGGAGTACTCTCCAATAAGCCTATGTTACTACATAGGCTTACTTTTTATCCCGGATAAAATGCACAGTTCCCGTGGGAACCGTGTGCTTACCGCATAAAATCCTGCACTCCAGTTATAACCTCACCGGGTGTGTAAAAACGAGGTAGCTCGTTGAGTGAGGCCACACAATGGTTAACTCTTTCAGATACAAGTTTAATTGAGACGTTTCCGCTCATTATTTATCGTTTTACAAATCTAAAAACTATTTTAATTAAAATGATGTATATAAAAATACATGTATGAACGTGCCGCGACTATTTGTGTTTACTTTTTACTGTCAATCACAGACTACTGCTGTCAATTTACTGTTTTCACAGACTTTTTTTTAAATTTATTTCTTGACCTGGATACATAGTCCTTAAGTCGCAATATTAGAAATCACAGACTTTATTATTTGATTATTTCCTCTGTGGACTTTGCCTATAGTACAGGCTACTCCCTAGACAGAGAAGGTAATAGACGACTAGATAGCTTGCATCTCATTCATACAAGAAAGAGAACCACTTATGCATACTTCATGTAAAGAAAAGAGATAGAACGATATGACTTTTTGTTTCATGTCGCGTGCCGGTTTTTCCAAGGTCATTCACACTATTGTGCGAAACAAACATTGACAGTTCGCCCTATATTCTGGAGTTCGCCGCAGTTTTGACGCTTTTATTAATTGAAACCAAACTGTGAACAAGTTTTATTACTTCCAAATTGTGAATAACAATTTCCCTAACAAATTTACTATGAGAAAATGGTTCGGTGCAGTGTGTTAGGATGCAAAAGTGACAGTGAACAAAAACTTCTCGATTTGTCTTTTCACTCGTAAGTACAGAGCTTTTGGATCATATTTAGGCTTCAAAATTGATTGTTAAACATATAAATACTCTAGACAACAACATTTAGAATAGAACTTTGTTCATTAATATGCAATAAAGTTGAATTCAATCAATGTTAGAATCCTTCAACCAAAAAATATCTCAGTTTGGTGTTGCCTGCATTCGAAATTATTTTTCCCCAGTCCACGTATTTTTATGTCATATAAATATATAAACACTATACAAATACTACTACACAAATAAATAAAATTGAAGTGTCTGTTTGTAATATCAAAATAACAGCTTTTTACCAAATGCATATGAAAGTATATACGGTACCTATAACAAAACAACCATTTATAAAATTTTTGTCTGTCTGTCTGTTTGTTCCGGTTAATCATCGAAACGGCTGGGCCGATTTTGACGGGACTTTCACTGGCAGATAGCTGATGTTACAAGGAGTAACTTAGGGCACTTTTATTTTAGAAAAATAATTAGGGTTCCGCGCAGAAAAATAAAAACCATGAAATCCAATATCTCCGCGCGGGTGAAACCGCCAACCTTATGGTAAAAAGTAGCCAGTAGAAAAGTGTGAAAATGTGACTTTGAATGAAAGATGCAATACAGAAATGAACTAATAATGAACCGTCTGATTGCAGTGCTGTAATATAATTGTTGTCACCAATTCCCTTGATGTAGCTGAATGATTTGAATGATATTTGCATTAAGTTCTATAACCACGAAAGCAAACTTTAGATCGCAAAAAATCCAGTTCCTATAGGGTAACGCGTAGGCTAGTTAATTACAGAACAGGGGACCTATTTTTGAATGTCACGAATGATTTCGAAATCACCGATGACAAAATTCTCAGCGATGACTTTGAAATTACTAATTTGCAAAAGTCGTATTTTTGAAAGTCATACCCTGTATACCAATCATGCAACTATTTCTCAGCTTTGATCACAGATAAACTTATGATTGTATTCTATTTATTTTTATTTTTTAAGTTGGAAATTGTGTTCAAGTCAAAATTGGCACTAAATATTCGTATAAAACTAAATTACACTTGGCACTAAATAGTCATAACGATATCATAGGTATGATAATTTTAGTCTCCCGCTGAGATTAAAAAATACGACTTTTTGTAAATCGGTGACTATCGACCATATCGCTGATATTTAGTCACTCGGTGACATTCAAAAATTGCACCCCTGATCTCTAGATAAATTATGGAGTAAATCTGGCATTGCTAAAAACCAGGGTAAACGTTTTGATATGGCAACACCACCCAATATCGTTCTATCTCACATGCGGCACGGAAACCAGTCGTCTATAGATTGTCAGTCTACGGGCTACTCTATGGACTTTTCAAACATCACTAGAGCCACAGACTACTAAAGATGTGCTTAGATGTTAAAAAAAACATATCATCATTTAAAAGTTATTTTTAACGTTTAAATAAATATAACATCTATTTCTATGGTGATAAAACTCATAATAATTCTATGCATTAAAATGTTAATTCGAACAATTATTACTAATAATGATCTATTGATCATAATCGCTTACTTAATCAATTAAAATTAATAATGTCTATCATCAAATTATGGAATATAGATTGCAGTTTTCTATCAATTTTTTCGTTCTGTCAACCCCTTAACCCTTCGTTTAAATAAAATATCTAATATTTTGGAACACGGATGGGATACAAGATATAATGTATTACTGTATTAGTATGAAACTGTGAATAATAATAGACGACTTAAAACGTCATCCATTTCAAAAATCTTTTTATCAGAAGTGGGATAGAATACCCGTCCCCGGGTATTCCGAAGAGACAAGCTGTGCTTGTCAAATTTGTTGTCATTTGGTAACGAAACGCTTGCGTGTGTTAAGGATGTACACCGCCATCTAGTTTACTTTGAAGTAACTTAACAAATTATACAAACCATCGGCGCGAGTACGGAAGTCGGTTCGATAATGAAATTCGATAAAATTGACAGTTCAAATCGATGAAGTGGATTTTATCGAGCCGTCACGTGGGTGTGAAACAATCGACAAAAGTTACCGAAAGGAGCGAAATATGACGGTTTTTCTCGATAAATTATCTATGATCGAGTCCGAACCGAAAACTTATGAAAACTATATAAGTCGATGCGGACGAATAACGCCATTTATAAGTGCAAAAATGGACTTCGGTTTAATTTTGTTACTGGCAGAAGAGCGGAGACCCAATAGAGATAGAGATTCGCTGATGATGCACAGGCGCGGCTTACGGGATGCAAATAATCCCTTGGAACTCTCTGAAGAGCGTTTTGTAACTCTCTTCCGAATTTCGAAGGAAATTGCTTTGGTACTTATTCAAGGTGTCGAGGATAACATAAGAAGAACCCGATCTCACGGACTTCGAGACGATCAAACAAAAATAACGAGACGAAGAATGGATAGAGTATGGATAAAATAATCACGCCTGTTAATCTGCCTAGTAAAATCTATAGCCGTAGGGAATTGAGGTGCAAGGTTAGAAAATGACGTCAGTGTCTCGTCTCTCCTCTTTCTTCACCCCCGCCGGTTGCCACCGCCCGCCTCTGCCCGGTGCCGGCGGCCATATTGTGATTTGTGTTTGTGTTGATACAAAGTGTTTGCCACGTGTTTGCGTCGATTAATCTTTTTAATCCACATAATATTCAGTAATAACGTGACTTGACTACCGCAAAACAAAATGTATCGTAAGGGTTGTGTTCCTAAGTGTGATAGCCAACGACAGGGCGTTAAATTACATAGATTTCTTGTGAAAACGGAACCAGAAGTTAAAATGTGTTAACTGTGAAAAAAGGACTGAATGGACAGCGTCTAACAAAGTGTTTACTGTTTGTGTGCCATAAACACTATATCTAACATTGTTTAGTGACGTCATTATGTGTATTAAAAAAATACTGAGTCATTTGCTCGTTTCTTTTTTTCTTAACCCATGTCCATCTTTTTTTACTCTTCTATAGTGTAGGAAGTAGGAACTAGCACAGAATAGATAATATTACAAATAGAACTAGTAGGAAAATATCAAGGTACGATAAACATACCTATGAAAATGTATACAAATATGTATATATAGCACGGTTTCAACTGTCATCTTCTAACTTTGCAACGATACATCGTCGATGTAGGTAACATGACCGTCTGATACGTAGTATCCCTTAGTAGTTTGTGAAAATAATATTAAAGTCTGACAGTATGAAGTAGTATGAACTATGATTATATTCTCTTTGGTAGTATGAACAAAATGAACAAAGAGAATAATAAAATAATATGACTATGGTCGAAAACCTTTTTTGTTATTTATTTTTTACCAGTATACAGAGTCACAATGTTAGAATAATATTAAACCAATTCATTTTAAAAATAAAATATGGTGATTGAAGTAAAATATCATAAAACATTATTTTTATACACTATCCCACTAAACTTAAAAATAGATTTAAAAAAAGTTAGGTCGAATATACTAATCTGTGGGTCGAATCCAAAGAGAATTTTCGACAAAAGCTTACGACGACTTCGGTACTCGCAACTTTCGATAAAATTATCGAGTTTTTCGGTTCGACAATTTTATCGAACCGAGTTCCGTACTCGCGCCGCATTACCGGCGTCTGTTTTTCCCACAGACTTTAAATAAAGTCTGTGGTTTTTCCTGAACACTACAATTCTGGGTAAGCGTTCTACATCGTCGAGTGCGTCCCGTGATTTGCCTATTACACCGACTAAATCTGAAAAACCTAAGATTTAATAAATCAAAATACTTGATACTGGAAATAAATACACTGAGTGAACGGCAGCGCTATATCGCCCATGGCCACACCCTTTGATGCTAATTTAAATTCTAAGGCCATACCCCGTATGCGTTATGAGTAGACTCTATCTACACTGATATATTCTGAAATTAGATAGCACCGCGTGTTTACAAACTGATAAAGTACGTACTCGCGCCGGCCGACTACCTACTACATCTTTTACATGTAGCGAGAACAGATGCGTCTCTAGTTTCAATTGTACATCCGTTCCAAGATCTCTATTGTCTGTTTTAACAACGATTATTGATTTTATTAACCAACAAGACCTGAGTAATGTGCAGTGAGTAAAATATAGACAAAACATTAACTAAAAATGGTTTTTATAGTGGTTCTGGTAGTCTTATTGTTCGTGAGTATTCTATATTTGAACTTTACGAGAAACCACGACTACTGGAAGAAAAGAGGTGTAAAACATGACAGACCTCTGCCTTTTTTTGGAAACAATATCAAGATCTATTTTATGCAAAGAAGTTTAACACAAATGACAACGGAATTTTACCGTAAATACCCAAATGAGAGGGTAGTGGGACTTTATCGGTCAGATAAACCACAATTACTTATAAGAGATCCTGATATCGTTAAACGGATCTTATCGACGGACTTCCAACATTTTTATCTTCGGCGAGTTGTTCCTGTCGATGATGTTACGGAACCACTAGCGCGTCACCTTTTCAACGCGGATGGAGATTTGTGGCGGCTGCTGCGGCAGCGGCTAACGCCCGCGTTCTCGAGCGGCAAGCTGAAGGCGATGTTCCCGCTGATAGTGGAGCGCGCCGAACGCTTGCGCACGCGCATCGATGCCGCGGCTGGAACGCCCATAGACGCGAGGGACCTTATGGCGCGGTTCACCACAGACTTCATCGGTGCTTGCGTTTTTGGACTAGACGTGGATTCACTAAGCGATGATGATTCAGAATTTAGAAAACTAGGTGTAAAAATTTTTCGCATTAATTTCAAAGATGCTATTAATTTTATATTGAAAAAAATGTTTCCTTTTATTTTTAAAAACATTAAGATGACAAGTAGATTGGAAGGTGATATTATACCGTTAGTACAATCAATTTTGAAACAGAGAAATTACGAGCCTTCGGGAAGGCATGACTTTGTAGACTTGCTATTAGAATGCAAGAAAAAAGGAACTATTGTGGGTGAGTCAATGGAAAGATTCAAGCCAGATGGTACTCCAGAGCTTGCAACGTTGGAAATGACCGATGATCTCATAGCTGCCCAAATGTTTGTATTTTTTGTAGCTGGGTTTGAAACCTCATCCTCTACAACCAGTTTCTTGCTTCATCAGCTCGCTTATCATCCCGATAAACAGGAAAAGGTCCAAGAGGAAATTGACCGAGTTCTATTTAAATACGATAACAAGCTTAGTTATGATGCCATTCAAGAGATGCATTACTTGGAGTGGTGTTTCAAGGAAAGTATGCGTTTGTTTCCTTCAGTTGGGTTTTTGATCAGAGAATGTGCTCGCAAATACAAAGTCCCAGATCTCGATTTGACAATAGAGGCAGGAGTCAAGGTTTTGATTCCAGTGCAAGCTTTGCAAACTGATGCCCAATACTTCAAGAATCCCGAAGAATTCCGACCGGAAAGGTTTAACCCTCAGGAAACAGATGACATCAGCAGGTTCGCCTATCTGCCTTTTGGTGATGGACCAAGGTCTTGTATCGGTAAGTGTTAAACCAATCCAGTGGCTAATAGATCAAATATGATATAAGATAAGACGAGGTGCTTTCTAATTACAATATGAAATCTCGTCTGACCAATAAACGGAGATGCGGTTGTGTGGTTGCGTATTCATTTTTACCTGATATAATTTAATCGGTCAATAGATTTTTTAAAGAGACATCGGCTATCTCTGCTTCACTGATATATATTCTGACAGTTGCTGATAGCTAGGTAGCTATGTTTTGTTTAGTTATTATATTTTGCGACAAAGAATCCTTTAATCAAAATCACTTTGCACCATGCGTATTGCGTACCTATAGTATATAGTTTAAAAAAGTCGATGTAACAAAAGTTACTTAAAAACTCCATACACCCAAATCTGTTTAGGCATTTAAAAGTTATGGTGGAATAATCATCACCATACTCGTAATACTCAGTAATTCCACATGTGCATAAGCAGGGTCTGGTCGTCGCTAGCCCCGTGTACTTAATACATAGGTATTATATAAATGATATTTCAAGGCTATGCGAGTTTTACGTTTTTACCAAGTTCGTCGACAGGCAAGAATCAAGATATTGGCTAAAACCAAGGAGGATTACAATGGAGAGCTCATTAGCCGGTTTCTTCTAGGTCACACAAATCAGAACTACGGTGCCGGGGGAGAGGTAGAAAGCGCTACTAAACTGTTGGGCAATCAAATAAAATGTCAGAAACTTATCGATATCGATTTAATAGATTATGCTATTCTGTGTACTACAGTAATTACAAACACCTGTTTAAAGCATACAAAAGTTCGTTCAAAACGACTTGTTAGTTTTGCGCCGTTCGCATGTCAGTTTTCGGTTCAAAACTGATATTATTTCACCCACCTCAAGTTTCCGGTCGAACTAAAGTTGTGCATACTTCAAGTTCTAATGACATTAATACAATAAGTATAAGGTAAACATCATAATCTACATCTACTGCTATCACCAAGACGACTGAAAAGCGTGGTGTATTATCAAATGCAAACTCAAAATGCTTTATGTCAAACAAAATGTTGTACAAACTACTAAAAAACCGAATTGTACATTTGTACAGATGGCGATGCTTTCGTTTACCCCAATCACAGACTCAACTTATGCTGTCCTTATCTAAAATACTTATAATAAATCACAAAGATTTCAACAGACCCAATCCGTGCTCAAAGTCAACTGACTTTCCAGAAACCCACCGTCCCCGTTCCAAATTAGTATAGGCCGTTCAAGTAGAAGGGAAACTCGACTCGGCAATTTGCTGCCTTCTAGTACAACGTTAAAATCCACATACATGGTACGTTTTGGAAAAATCCTACCTTCAAGTTAGGGGGCCGATGTTCAGTTATAGTGAACGCTTTTCAGCTGATAATTATGACAGGCTCCTTTCTTTTCAGGTGCTCGTCTGGGACAGATGCAGTCGCTAGCAGGTCTTGCAACAGTACTATCCAACTTCACCGTTGAGCCAGCGCCGGCCTCTCTCAGATACCCCATTGTCGAGCCCAAACCTATCATGATCCAGACAATAAGAGGTGGTCTGCCGCTTTTGTTTCGAGAAAGGAAGAAAATCAATAAATGAAAATAATTATATCAAATGATTGTTTTACCAATATGATTGTGCTTACTTCTTGCTCAAATAAATGTACTGTACCCACTTAACAGAGGTACGTAAACCGAATGTCCCATACAAACGAACTTCCCTGTTCATTTGAAAATTACAGGTCAGATTTAAATGAAATTTTGCATGTATAAGCGGATAAGCAGTATCTAGGGGCAAAACGCTTTCGTTTTGGTTCAAACACAACTAAAATCAAATTAGAGCGAAGTGAATTTTCAATATTTCCACCACTAAAACGACTCGTTTTGAACTGATTATTTTCATATAATAAACTCGTTTAATCAAAAAACTGTTGCACCTTACCCCTCGGTAATATAGTCAACTTTGAAAATAATACATAATAATTGAAATAGATTATGTACATTCAAAATGAAAAAGGAACTTCGAAAAGTTATACTCTACCTTGTACTATTTTCTATTCTGTGACTCTACGTATCTACCTATTCGATACAATCTATAACAGAAAACTGTAGCAATACTGAACCAATTTGGGCTGAGCGGAACTTGAGCTGAGTGGATGCTGATTGCTGAGCCGCCGCGGGTGGGTGGCGGGTGCGCCCGTGCGCTACCGCGTCCGCATCCCCCGTCGCCGAGTGGATCATTCGCCGGAGGGACCGCAGATACGCGGCAGCACAGATTATTGACTTTGCGTAGCTCCTTGTATTACGGTTGATATCAGTAACCTAAAAAACTCCAAATAAATATTTTTTAAAGTTTGTATATGGAAAAATTTAGATTGTGATTTCAGTTCAAACAATAAGCAAGTAGATTCCTTACCACATACATATATACACACATTTCAGTATTGTTATAACCTGTATAGTCAACCCTTTCCATTGATGATCTCTTTATTATCGAAGACTGTTTCTTATTCTTATTCTACTCATAAATTCCATGTATTGTGCACACATTGTGCAGCATTTACCCAAGCCAGCCGAACTCCTTTATGTAGTTAACTGCTGCTAGCTTTGGGTCGCTGGCAAAGCTGCTCCATATACAGGATTAGTTTGAATTGGTATGTTATCCCGGAAGAGGGTGATTTGTACCATGGTTGTCGACAAGTTGTGAGAACCTCCCTTGGAAATAGGTCATTCCAAATTTCCATACAAAAAAATTAATCCAAATTCAAACGTGAAGTGAACATCATAATTTAACAAAGTTCAAAACAGTTCAACTGAATCAGCTTATCTAGGGCTACCCGGAAATTCTTTAGTAGAATTTTGACGTAAACATTACATTCCATTTCTTTTTTTTTTGTTTTGTTTTTGGCTCCACGCGATTAGCGTATTTAGCCAGTGTCGAGTTATATGAATAATAATATATAATAAATCTATAGTTGTCGTGCATGAAAGTCGTCAGTCGCGTTAAAGTTTAGTCTAAGCGTGGTCAAGTCGAAGTAATGCTTCAGTAAAGCGGTGGATACTTTACTGAAGCTTCTATGGAGTTTTGGATAGAATACGAAAATACACGTTTTTCGTCTTTGTACTATTTGCCTTTCACTCATGCACGTTTACGAACACTTAATGGTTAATAATCCACCATTATTACACATTAACACTCGATAAAACACAGGTTTTAGTAAATAACACAAAATCAACAACAGCACATTTTCGCATTCCCGCCAAAACTCTTCCATTTCTTCAATGATAAATTCCGAATTTAAAAAACTCGTAAAACAAATGTTATTGACCTCCAGGAGTACATTTACCTACTTTTCTTTTATCATTGATTGACCCCACAGATTTGTAATATACGAGTAGTAGGTTGATACATTAATTTTAAGTCACTTCGGTCTTGCTTAAATTGTTTGTTCTTGTGTTTTGAATTTTTACATCTCCACCGTGAAGTCTAGTGATAATAGTAAAAGATAATTGGATTGGACATTAATATTCATAATTGCCGCCAAGTGCCATAATCTGAAGAAGAAGAAGAAGAACAACAAGATTCTGCGATTCTGAATGCAAACTATAGGAACGACCCAGGGTAAATGTCACAGAGTATAAAGTCATGTAAATGTCAAAATTCGCATACGGATTACGGAATGTACAATATTATTGTGAATATTATACAAAGTACTAGAGCTGTAAAAGTAACGAGAAATCGAGTACTCGTATGTATTCGGTATTGAAATCATCAGTACTCGTTACTTTCGTATCGTTACTTTTCTCGTTACTTTTGATACAATCGAGTATCGAACTTACGATTACCTGACTTCGTAAAATGACTAATATATAAATGTAGGTACATACGTATTGTTTAACGTATGAACTATTCCCGTCTTGCTTAGATATAGTTAATGACATTATTGGCACAAAGTAACACCATAAAAAATCCTTAGTAAAATAATGAAATAAAAAAATTTGAAAATCAGTCGAATCGGTCGATAAATGGCGGAGATAAAGAGTAACATCTCCACAAAAAAAATACAGGTGAATTGAGGACCCTTCTGCTTCATATTTTGAAGTTGGATGAAAATATGAACAATACGAAGCCACGATGCTATTTCTCACTCGCATTCATTCGATCGCTGGACAAACCGTTTCAGTTCACGCATCGTGCGTTGTATTCGTACGGATAACGAATCAAGCTGACATGATACGAAACATACCGAAGTAACGAATTGAATTTGTAAGTAACGATTCGGTACTTCGAATCTGGCGATGTACTCGTTACTCAGTAACGAATACATACGGTTTCTTACAGCTCTACAAAGTACTACTATACTCCCAAAGAGAATATAATCCCTATACTCCTAAATTAGAGTAATATGACTGGGTGTACCTACTTTGAAATATGGATAACATGATGAAGATGTCTGCTGCAAATGCAGCCCCAATCACGGCAACCGATAGCTTAACACAAGCTCTGAAAGCTAACATCATTCCCAATCAAGAATACTTGCTTCAGGTAACCCGTACATGCTCAATTTAACAATTTCAAGGTAAAACTCACACTCGTTCTAAGCCGGTGAAGGAAAACGTGAAGAAACCCGCATGTTCAAGAACCGCAAAATTCGACATGTGACATCCACCAAGCTGCACTGGGCCCGCGTGGTGGATTATTGCCCAAACTCTCTTTCTGAGAGAAGGCCGGTATCCCAGCTGTGGGAGTGTAAGAGGCTGAAAATGAAGAAAAAATAATACTTTTTAGCCAGTGTGAATATAGTGCTGTACAGTACTGAGGTCCAATCAAATCACAGATGATGGAACTATCCTTGTATCATGTTGAGAGAGTGGAGCCACAAAGCATGTCACACATGTCCACAAAAGTTAAAACCAGGACAAATAAACAGTGAATAGAGATCAAAAAACAAATCTATGGTGTATTCAAGATGTTTGGCTGCAAGATTGTGTCTGTTGGCTTAGTTGAACACTCAAAATATTTATTCATGTGTTATCCCACATCCACATTTTATGTACAGAGGTTACAACATATATAAAATAATAGATACTATTTATTTGTAACCATCTGTAGTATATTAACATTAGCTCTCTTTGGTTGTATTGATGTGATTATAAAATAAATCAAGATTTTTACACTACTATTGTTATTGCTATTATTATATTATATTAATTATGCTCCTGGTTTTCAGGGATCTGTTCTGGATTCTGCAGTAGAGGTGCTCTTGCACCGTCTCCGAGGCTTATGTGATAATGTTGATGCAGGCCCAGAAACTTTTGATGACCAAGAAGTATGCTTTAGTTTGCGAGACCCAAATCAACAGGTAAATAGGTATTATTCAATTCTATGTAATAAATAGTCTGAAATATGTTTCTGAAAAGTGAATTACAATAATTGATGACAGGAGAAAACATCTTAGTGGGTTTGTAGAGGCCTAGATTGAGGAGTGGAAGGTAGCCATTTTTTAATCTTTAGTTGTTAACATTTCTTGTTTTGTGGTGTTTCATCAGCATCATCTTGTCCTTTTCCTGTTTCATTTGGGGTTGGCACTTGTGATGTTTCAATGAAGAGTTTTAGAGTGCCATAGTCATCAACTAATAATATACAGGGTAAATTATCCTGCTCATATTGTTTTTGTTTGTCATGAAGAGTGTATCTATCTATTATTGTTATAACCTTCCTGTAATGTCAGGATCTCCGGCTGCACTACTAAAACTTCACAGCAAAACCAATACAGTAGAGTCTCACTAACCCAGCACTATGTATATATATATATATATGTATTTGTGTGTGTACTACACGTTTTTTATTACTAATTCGTCTTAAAATAATCCTTAATTGAGGATTATATGTTCTGTGATGGAGACAAGTCCTGAGAGTGGTAAATATGTGCTGCTGTGATAAGTTTTCAGGGAGGCGTGGGAGTAGGGTGCCGGATGATTAGATGTGCCGGACTATTGCAGTGCTGGATTAGTGACACTCTACTGTATTGTAAATGATTTGTGTTCTCATTTCAGGCTGCACCACTAACACTGCGGGTACGTAAAGCCCTTGATGCTCGTGATATGCCATTCCAACTGCGCTACATCGGCCAACCAGACCTGGGAGACAAAAGCCGCCCAACTGTAGTGCGCTCCAGTCTGGACATAGCCTGCAATGGAATGCTCATAGAATTCCTCACTGAACTGGGATGTAGGATAGATTTTGAATATAGCATAAAAGGTAGACTTTTTACAGTTATAATCCAAATACACAGTTTTACTAAACTATTAGAACATAATCATACTTCAAGAATCATGGTATAATTTAACTTACTCTTTTACATATAGGTGTAACTATTATGCTCATAATATATTATACTGCCATGCATGCAAGGTAGTATGTGTGCAAGTATTACTGTGTTTCTAGTTTAAGAGGCAAGGGACTTAGGTAAATTATTATATGAGCTTTTTTTATGTTATTTGGTAACGAGACAGTACTTTGAAACACAAAGGCCTGTGCGGCACTGCAGTGCGCTCGTTACCCTGAGACATTAGGTATTAAGTCTCATAAGCCCAGTAATTTTATTGACTTTAAGAGCTGATCTCCCAGCATTGCAGTACCAAAAAGACTTTCATTCAAAAGTCTGGGTTACAATAGTGAATAACCGCTTGACTCATCATTTTGTTGTATAAAAATATCTGTGTAATTGGGCATATCAACAATGCTGCGGATGGAGCTAGAACTATGGGATGGATTTGTACTGAGAGTTTTATAATTGAGTAGGGTAATCCCAACTCTGAAAACATAGCTTTACGTTGATCCGCGCTAATCTGCCCTGCATATAGACCCCGCATACAGCGCGCCAAGTTCTCTTGTTGTGCAGTGCCCATTAATACGGAAGTATGCCTGATGAGCCCTTCAGGATGAAAATCCATGTCCAATAAAACATAAAAATGTAATTTCTTAGAAAGCAATTGTTTTGTGATTTCAGGTTATATGTTCAGAAAGGGGCGCATGAAAATCACAGTAGCCAAAGTGTTCAAGATATCACAGAGCTCAATGCCACCAGAACCAATATCACAGAGCTACCTTGTAGAACTGTCTGTAAGTAATCTTAATTTTTTTTTCTATTTTTGAATAACGAAACTAGCATTTCGTTTGCCTGGTGGTAAGCATAACACCATCCCTTATACACAAATGCAGTGCCACTCCGAACTTTGAAACGCAAAGGCCTGCGCTGTGTTGCAGTGTGCTCATTACCCAGAGACTATCACTCTTATTCATAAAAGCTCAATAAGATAATCTATGCTTTAAACTGCTCTGTCAACTTCTCGTTGACGGATGTTTAGATATCGTGTATATATCGGATGATATCGTGTATATATCGGATGTATCCGCTGTCCTAATCATGTAATTTCACAAAGTATCGGAAACAGATTTCGCCTAGTAAACTGCCTTCTTTTCGATTCGAAGCACTTCCTTCGAAAACTTTCGATATTTTTATAATAGGAAATCAAATAAGTAGCTACAAGTTTCGGAGAGTTTCAAATTAATTCCGAGAGTTGTTTGTTAGCGGAAACTTGTCTATGGAAAATCAGCTGGTTTCTGGATACCCTCTGATTTAAAATGAAAATGTTTTGGAAGAAAGTGTTTCGAATCGGAAAGAAGGACGTTCACTAGGCGAATTTTTTTTCCGATAGCTTGTGAATTGCCATGATTAGGAATTACGTATACTTACTTCCGAATCGAGGATACATCCGATTTAGTTGAGAATATGCCTGCCGGCCTGAGAGCTTTGAAGACACCCCCAGACATAGGGTGTCTTTAAAGCTCTCCTATGTTAAGACCTGTGCGGCACTGCAGTGCGCTCGTTACCCTGAGATATTAGGTTTTAAGTCTCATAAGGCCAGTAATTTCACAGTGATTGTTTATCTTCAAAAATGCTGAGATGCGCGAGCGAGAAAGAGAATAACATTTATTATTTTTATTCGCAGGTGCTAGCGCCTCAGGGTCAAGACGCAATCGCTGAGGATATGCGCGCGTTCGCAGACCAGCTGCGGCCGCTGGTACAACTTGACAAGATCGACTACAAACGGCTCAGCCACATGGCGGGCACATAGCCCTTGTTTCATTTGTTAGTTATAGTACTAACTCTTCTGCAAGTGTCCGTCTGGGTTGTTACCACCGCTTTGCTCGTGAATTCTGCCGCCAAGCAGTAATGTGCAAGCATTACTGTGTTCTGGTTTGATGAGCAGAGTAGCCAGTGAAATTACTGGGCTTATGAGACTTAATACCTATCAGGGTAACGAGCGCGCTGCAGTGCCGCGCAGGCCTTTGTGTTTCAAAGTTCTGAGTGGCACTGCAATTGTTATGGGCCGGCGTTATGCTTACCATCAGGAAGTAAGTTGTGCTACCTCTGTCTTCAAATATGATCTCTGTGAACCATTGTCAATTAGAGCTCGCACTGTTGCCTCTTTGTCATCCTTGACTAATTTTACCATGATAGTATGTAACAAAGTCACACCGCTGACCTGTGATGAAAAGTTACTTGTTGCATGACTTACTGGTCTATCCTTGTATGGCTTCTCTGTGCTTTCCTGTCCTGGGAGAGTCGTTTATTCTAACCCTCATAAGTGCTCCGTTGGGGCCTATATGAATAAAGAAATTTGAATTGGGGCAGTGTCACCGAATGTTTCTTATCTTACATAAAAAACATTGTACAAATGTTTTACATACTTTTGCAGGGTGTCCAATTTTTAAGCATAACATGCAAGCGTTTATCTTTTTAATGTACTCTTTGCGTTAATCTAATGTTAATTTGCACAGTTTATAGCATTCAGTGCTTGAATGTTTGTCACACCACAAACACATGGTTTTCTCCTCAGGTTTGAATACCCTATTCACTAATGTTGCTGCTATTGCTTCTTTGACTTCCATTTGCATCTATTTTTCTTTCTTAGTATCTTCTGTAGTGAACACTGTAGCTAATTTAATTCATTGTTCACTCTCAACTTCCTGCTCAAGGAATTCTAATAATGCTACTAACTCATCTCCAGACATCGGACTCAATCGTACTCACATTCTCAAATTATCAACAGGGAGTGTTGATTCGACCATGGGGAGTATAAATGACGCATATCCTTGCTTTGTCACTCCCAAGTGTTTCTAATGGCCTCAGGTGTTAGTGTACTTGAAAGGTTATACAACTGGGTAAGAGTCTGGTTATTTTTATTCATTATCATCTTCTGCAGTTCTCTATTATACCTGAATGAGTAATCCGTCACGAGCGTACCTTTGTTTTAAATCTGCTAGTGCTTCTTTATAACTTTTACAGGTGGATGGATAAGATTCGATAAAATTTCTAACTTCTGTCCGCAGGCTCATTGATTGAATTAGGTATTGAAATTTATCTTAATCATCTAACATGGTGTCCTCATGGATTTTTTGAAATTGGCCCCTGAATGGTAGCCAATTTTTTACATCACCATTTTCTTAGTTTCTAACACTGGCAATTTATATTTTCTATATACGTGTTTGGAGCTTATACTTTCTTCGATAGATATCCACATTTTTCTATACGCCATAACCTCATCCAATTCTTTTTCTAAGTCGGCGTCTACGCTGTTCTCTGCTATTAGCGTTTCGATGTCACGGTCGTAATGTTTCAGTTTGTTAAGTTACTATCTCTGATAGTTACTTGTAATATGAGTCGCGTTCTTTTCTTTCTGTAACTCCAAATTGACTGGCAAGTTTTGTAAATTGCGTGCGCGTCACGCGTCTAAGCTTTATTAAGTTTTCCATTAAAATCTTCTTGATTTTTGGTATAACTCAAACGAAAACGGTCGCCAATTATGCCCGAGCTCTGTTTTACTGTATGATTTCTACGATTACAATGGAATTTTAAAACTAAGACGTTTTTAAATAAAACCACACGCTTCGCCATGTTTTTCTCCAGTATTTATTACGCTTCAATACACGCAGGTCTGTATACACATTTATGTTTACGTTCCTATTTCACTAGTCATAGTATGACTTTACAACATGGGGTTTTCCTGGCAAAATCTCTAAAACTATGTTACTAGATAATATTATATCTGGTGATTTATTAGATGTTTGACGTTTACCATGCACCATAGATAATAGTTGATTGTTCTATGCTACCCACCCCTTATTTATTTTGAATTTGGAACACTTCTGTGCAAGAAAATACCTGTGAAGACATATTATTACCTCACGGTGCGTTCCTTAGCCCTGCAGAAGAATCAACGCAGCGTCATCTATGTCAGAAATTCAAACTAAAATCTCGAAGTTCAACATATCGATAACAGATGGCTTTTATGACACTATGGTTCCATTCAATCGTGAATCGATAAATCAAACTAAATTTCGAATGCAGTTTCGCTTACAATACAATCATAGTTAGAACAGATAGTAGGTAGTTCGAGTAGTTCTAACCGCAATTGTTATGGCTAGCGTTGTGCTTACCATCAGGCAAACGATCAGCTCGTCTCATTATCCAAGAGTGTAAAAAAGATAATACACTAATTATACATGTAGGTATGTATATATTTGTATTTTTGGTCTTAATTTTTTAAGTTAATGTAAATAGGTAGGTAATAGGTATACCTTTGATTATAAACCTTAGAGTAATTAGCTTGCTGTGCGTTTTAAGCAGCGCTGTAAGCACAACAAGCAACTGATTTAATACAAATAAATAATAAGGTATTAGGTACAGTCTACAGACCTGTCTTACAATGCTGCATTGAACTTCTGGGATACACAGGGTTTTTTTTTATAAGCATTGACTATATACAACCTGAGTTTAAACTGGTATGTTGTCCTGAAAGGCGGTCAATGTACTCCTGGAGGTCAACAACATTTATTTTAAGAGTTTTTGAAATTCGGAATTTTCCTTTGAAGAAAAGGTATTTAAAGTTTACTTCAAAATTCTACTACCGAACTTCCAGGCATGCCTATATAGATCAGCCGATTCACTTGAACTATGCTTAACTTTGTTGAATGATAATGTTGATTAGAGGAGACTTAGAAAAAATTCAGATAATGCCGGGCACTTCACGTTTGAAGTTTTTTTATTCTTTTTTTGGAAATATTGAATGACGTTTTTCTCATAGCCATAACATCTAACAACCATGTTTCTAATCACTCCCTTCCAGGGTAACATACCAATTCAAACTCATCCTGCATACTATAAACAATTACCGATTCCAACAATAAATTATAGTACATATTCATCCAGCATTGAAAAAGGGATCCCATACACATTGGCAGCAAATATGTTTTGAGATGTTTATGTTCACTAAAGTTTGTATACTGATGAAATATATCAACTGACTTATGATTTTTGGATTATAACTTTCTATTTATATTATAATAGTGTGTAAAGCTGTAATTATGAAAAAAAGATAATAAAATTTAATTAGATCGCTAAAATTAAATTACTTTTCTTTTAATCCTAATATTCGCCGAATATAGTCTGGATTCTTTTTAGTATTTGAAACGATAATGTGATCCTCGTCATAATCCATATCTTCATATTTGTATCCGTGAACGTAAGCGAAGTTTCCGAAGAAAATGCATCGTTCGTACTTCATTGGGACAAAGTCTGGAAACAATAGATTAACGTTACAGACTTACAAGTTACAGAATTACGGAGATTTTGTCTGTTTTAACCTTGTCCAATGCTCTTCATTGGAGAGTTTTCAAAGGAGAACGCGACTACCTAAGCTGTTGTAAAAAAAAACAGCTCTGGCACGCGTGCCATTAGTTCGCCGTCCCTAACTTAGACTGACTTAGAGGTAGAGCATAGAAGTTCTAAGTAAATCAATGAACTGTGAATCTGTCCAGAAACAGGCCAAGAGCAATAAACCAATGTCAATAAATAATATTAAAACTATTGATAGTTATTTATTTTGTTTTCGTTTTATATTGACCCAGTTACCAGACCACCGCGGTAGCGAGACAAAAAGTAACACAAATTCCTTCTGAAACCGGTATGAACAAAACTGTCAAGTTAAAATAGATATTCATTGGTGAATGTAAATTTCAGTTGTTTATATTAAATTATTCTGATTCCCCGCTGCTTGACAGAACAAACTACTCGGTCGTGTGCGCTGTGCATGGACTGTGTGGTAATGCTGGTACCTTATACTTGCTACTTGGTAGCATAGATTGACAGTAACAGACAAATTGACAGCTCCATATCTAAGTTGATAGTAGGTAATCCTGCCTGCAAAGCGAGAGAGCCATGGGTTCGATTTCCAGCTATAGCAAACTGGTGTGGCGAGCTATATGAAGTTTGTTCTAGGATGTTTGTGTCTATACCATCTGCGAGACGGCATTCTAATGCAGCATCCTGTATAATTATATTTTGTTATAGAGTTATAGACGGAGAGCTTGGCTCCCACCCACTATAAGTCCAGTGAAGCTGTTGTAGTAACCCGAAAATATGTCCTACTGAGAATAAGCTTTACACTCGCATCAAATTATACTTATGTACCTACCCACATTACAGTCACCTTAGCAACTAAGCAAGATTAAGTTTAGCACACATACACCTAGGCGTATGTGTTAACAGCGGCATGGGCACCCTAAACATATTAGACGCAGTGGAACATACTGTTGCCTTCCATGCAATTGTAGAGATCCATAACGCAGTGGTTGTCGAAAATAAAGGTGGAATTGGTGAGGTCGTCGAACGCACAGATTTTCTGAAAATACGTGGGACACACTCCGCACCTGTACAAAAATTATAAAGATATAAAAATATGGCTTTTAAAAAATCAGCGACCACTTATGCCAGGCTTCATACAAAAATGTTCCTAGGTACCCCTTTATAATACCTACAGAAAAAATATTATGTTAGTGCCTTCTATACAAAACCCAAAAAATATATGTAAAAAAAACATAAACTATCATTATATTGACCTATATTTTTCTCTATGAAGCTTACATTGTTAAAAATAAAAAACACGAAAACCGAGATATTTCTAACATAGTTTTATGAAGGTAACTTGCATCCAAAAATCGTCTCAGTTAAACCAGAAATTTCTGTATTTTTAATTGTTTTTCCCTGTGCTATTAAGTCGAAAAGTGCAAGTGACCTCAACACATTTAGATTGTTTGTAAATAATATATTATACTATCTACACAATACTATAATTAATTATATGCTAGGTCTTATTTTCTACAACAATTTTATTATTATTCTAACGCACTGAAAACTGAAATACTGACCTATGCCCATCGGGAGCCGGATTGCGTTTGTACTTCAGTTCTCCATCGTCGTCATAGTCCACGCCTTCGAAACCTATGGTTAAGCCGCGTACATCTGCAGTAAATTTTATACGAAATACAGGTTCATTTTAGAAGTTTACGGGACATCAGGATATTGTCGAATTACTGATAAATACATTTACTAGCTGTGCTCTGCAGCTTCGCGCGTAATAAAAGTCCTGACGCTCAAGCAAACGTACTTTTGTTTGAGCGTCTAAGGTGCCCCTAACGCCTAGTGTCACTTAGGTTACTCTTAATAACTACAGCTATCTGCCAGAGAAAGTCCCGTCGAAATCGGTCCAGCCGTTTCGAAAATTAGCCGGAACAAACGGACAGACAGAATTTTCAAATTTGTGTTATTGTTATAAGTAAGTAACGTATATATACTTTCACTAGCTTCTGCCCGCGGTTCCACCCGCGCTCCCACAGGAACCGTGCTTTTTTCCGGGATAAAAAGTAGCCTATGTTACTCGCCGGCCCATAAACAATATAGAATACCAAAAATCACGCCGATCCGTTGCTCCGTTGCTGTGTGAAAGAAGGACAAACCAAAGAACTTACAAACACTTTCGAATTTATTATATACTCGTAAATATGGAAATATTGATACAGATTTCTTAACCATACTAGCAACAGACTGTGATACTAGGTATACTTATATTCATGATGTAATTTAAAACTAGCAAGACTTGAAAGTAAGTAGTTCGAAAACCAATATCGAATACTTTATGATATGTACCGTAGATGACTAATAAAACTCAAGTGGCTCCCCATTCGTCTCCGCCGGAATGCTCATATTCTTTCCCTTCTCTATAATATATTATATAATCCCTCGTCGCCACAATATCTTAAAGAACGTTTTAATTTCCTGTCTGAATCTAACTCTTTCTCCCTTAGGTCTTCGGATAATCTTATGCTCAAGACTCCTTCACATTGGAGTACCTTTTATGACGGCTCATTTACTGTTGAAGCTGCACGTCTATGGAATGCCTTACCAGTTTCCATTAGGGGTGCACCTTCATTGAATGTTTTCAAAAATAGCGTGACAAAATTTTACCAGTCAAAGTGTGCTTCTTAACTAATTTTTCATGCTGTAACTGATGTAATTTGTTTTGTATCACCAAAAGTATCTATTTTATTAGCTAAATTACCTTTAAAGTTATCATTATTATACATATACCTATATATAAATTGTATTTATAGTATATATTATATTTATATATTTTACATATCTAATATTATAAATATTTGTTTTGAGTATTATAATGTATTATAATAAGTAGATATTAGTATTTATGTCTGTGTAATCATTTTATTTATTAGTATGGCAGTATTGTTAGTACACTCCTCGTCGTCTTCGATTTTAATGAATCCTTTCCATCCAAAGGTTGCCTGGAAGAGATCGCTTTTAGCGATAAGGCCGCCCATTGTAGCACTTAGTGTAAAATATTTATGTTCCTTGTTTACTTTTCTTTGGTGTGTACAATAAAGCGTTTATCTATCTATCTATCTATCATCTAAAATGTAGTTTTCTTACTTATCATCACCGTTGCTCTCTGTCTCTCATACAAAGCCTAACATCACCCTAAAATGATAGTAATGCTAATCATACGAAATCAGTTTTTATGAAGTACCTATCAAATAATGTAACTCTCTGATCTGAAATGGACGTAGTATCATCTCTCTAATTGTTCCTCTTTAATGATTATATTCCTCTAGGCTCTATTTCGTCTATGTGTTGTGCTTGTGTGCAACAACGTTTTTTGCATGCACACATGTAATATTATATCAGTACCTATACCTACTTCGTCAAATAATAGTTTACCTTAAAAATGCAACTTACTTAAACATTGCGAAACAAAAATCCAGAACAACAACGCAACCAAACCCATTACGACAGCCCCAAAAGGAATCTATTTGGCTGGCCTTTGATTAACTTTCTTATCAAATAATGAAGTAGGTAACTTTGTATTCTTTATAGTAATCGGTTTCAGGTAACCAATAATATTTTAAACCATTTTCAAGTTGCTCTTAGTTGAGTTGAATAATTTTCGAATAGTTTGTAGAAACAATGTCTGTAAAAAATGTTAGCCTCTAGTAAGTCAAAATAAAAATTTCAGTGACCTCAAATACAATGCACATGTACCTAACTTCAACGTGAAAGTTGCATTAATAATTTTAATCAAGTCACAAATAATATTAAAAGTAAAGCATTGAGAAGTTTGAGGTACAGACTACCTACCTACTGAAAATTTAAATAATATAATTATAGGTAGGACTATTGTTTACCCAACTACTGCGAATCAAAAAGAAGGGTTATGATTTTGACCGGTATGTATATTCATCTGTTCCCTGATCCCTCATAACTTCTAAACTATATACTTAGGTACTTATCATAACTTGAAAAATGAACTATCGTTGGAAGTGCCATGATTGGTCATGATCGTCCGCTGGTTATAGGGAAAAGATTGTATTTTGGTATCAATTGAAAGTGCTTAATTATTACCACATTTCAAAATTATATTTATTATTAGCTTTTGCTCGCAGCTTTGCTTGCATGCACCCGATAATTGGGAAAAATTGTAACTCCAAAGTATTTTAAAGAAAAAGTAAATTCAAAAATTAAAACCCGACTACTGAAAAAATCACGTTCTAAAAAGTATGAAACAAGAATATATTCTCATCTGGAGTTGTTATGTACAAACTATTCAATATATTTTATAGTCAACTATTATATATACTTATATAATATTATTAGGTATCTTGCATTTGTCGTGGCGTCAATGGGTAGAGTCGTAGGCGTAGCCGATAGGTAGGTAGGTACCCTACTCTAAGTTTCATCGATTTCACTATCGAATATCGGCAATCGAATGGACGATACCAGTTTAAACTTTAAAAAACACTTGGCGTAGGAACTTTAGTAAGTAGGTAGTTCGATACAATGAAGCAATGTCGTACGATTATTTTATTCTTGTGATTCCGGATGACGACGTCGGTGGTAGAGCTATTATCTAAATTCTTTGTTTTCTTTGTCTAAATTCTAATCTGTGGTAGAGCAGCCACGCATTTAGGGGTGTTTCCTCGTGGCCTAACTGCGGCGCAAGTACTTATCTATTCGGGTCGATAATATTCGATAACATTGAGAGTTCAAATCGATAAAACCCACTTTATCGATTTGAACTGTCAATTTTATCGAATATTATCGAATTTTATCGACCGAAAAGATCCGTACTTGCGCCGCTGTTACGTCTAAGAGATCTGTGGTTGCGTCACATTGGGATAACACATAATTAGTCCACCTTTTATATAGTAGATAGATACCTACATATTTCGTTATATTTACTTGCACAGCGAGAAACAAGAAGCACACATCGTGAATGCTTTTATGAGGTTTAAACCACATATTATTACGGCATAACAAAAGGCAGGTTGATCGAGCGTCGGACGTGCCGTGTATCACGAGTCACGAGCACCGGTGACTCACCACTCACCAGTCACCAGCCAGCCCGACTGCGCTATGAAATCGCCGATCCACTATCCACCCGATAATATTAATATATGAGCTAATTCCCTTTGACCTTAGGTGGCGATAACACGCGCTGACCGTACCTACTACCTACTTAGTACTACTTATCTACTGTTTCACTTGCTGAATAACTCAGAGAGCTGATGACGCTATTAACCACAATAGACATATATACCAATTACCAGCATGTATACGTACTTATAACAATTTACGCTCGTTTATGTTTAATGTTTGTTTGTTGACGCATTCTTCTGGATTGTCAAAAACAAGTAGCAGATCTCAGCTTTAGAGGATGGGAATAGAGACCTTTACGCAGCAGAGAGACACAATAACCAGATGATGATAATAACCATATAATTATGTGTAGTAATTTTATTAGAAACAGAGTTTGTTTTTCTAATAACACTAAAATATGAAATTTTATTTTTTGCTAATACCTTTTTTTTCGGAATTGCGCGTTTTTCCATCAAATTTGAGACAGCTAAGACCAATAATAATAATATGTCTATAGTGAACGTCTTAAATATTGTCACCTTACAGAAAAACACGGCTAGCCTTTTTACCTCCTACAAATTAATTTTGAGCATTTGAATCAAAAGATATGTGGAAGTGAAAGACACGGACTCTCTCGTAGATAGTATAGATAGATCTAAATTCTTTGACCGGACATATACCGAACAGATTACTTACCTTTAAAGCAGTCGGGACAAAAATGGGTTTATAAGGTGCTACAGTAGCTCATAGCTGCTCCTCGACTGCTTTGCGCTCGGAGAAAGATGAGAATCCAATACCTATTACCACATAATAGATAATAGAACAAGAATTAATTTTAAAGAAGAAATTGTTAAATTTCTTCTTCCGTTATTTAAGTAACAAGTTGTTCTAAACAATAATAATTAGCGTGAAATTAAATTACTAGAATTTAAAGTAACGCCGCGTTTGATTGAGGAAAGTCCAGACACGTGTATAACTAATGTATCTATTAATATACCTCTGTATTATGCACAGATTATTTAGCCTGGTATTATGTCAGTCCAAGCATGATGCGCTGTTTTTTGTATGACTGTAAAAATCCCGGATTTATGAAAATAAATAATAGTGTTTTGATAGTTGGTCCTGCTCTAAAATGCTAAATTTATGGTAAAAGTGGTGCCTTCTGAATACAAGAAAAACAAAAATAATAAAAAATTATAAGTAAGTTCGTTTTAATAGTCTATAGGTACTTATTTGTACTTAAGTAGAGTCACAGATAGAGAATACCTACATAGAAAACACAGACCTATTACAAATCTGTGATAGAAAATGACTCTTCGTTTTATACGTATTCCGCAGGGTGTCAGATAAAATTAAATTTGATACCATAGTTAACCAAGACCTAAATGCTAATGTTTTGTAATGAGAAATTTTGTAAAACCACGGGCTAAACTCCGGGTTATCTTTAAAACTCGTTATGTAATAAGACTGTTAGGTTGGGAGTCTAGGAAAGTAATTCACAGATTACTATATATGAAGCTAGCTATCATTCTCTTTATTCTTAAATGGTGTAAAGTTAAAATAATAAGAAATGCTTTTTTTGTTGATGGAATAGCTTTTGACTTTGACAATGTTTTCACGTCACTTGATGCCAAACAAAGGAGGTGACAAAGTAGAGCTGGTTCTTAATTTATAATACACCTACAGTAGAGTCAAGAATAGAACTTGTGGAACTGACTAGCGAATATGCCAATGGTCCAATTACATAATTAGGTGGTTGGCGACTTACTAACATCCTGAGACTAGTTATTACTATAGGTGCTTTGTTTTAATCGAGTTTTTGGTGGCCCATGACACAATTTACCACTTTCTGCAAAAGCCTCGAACCTTGAAGCAACAGGATTCGAGGTTTTTCCATAAAAGGTTTTGTTTGGTATGTTGTGATTCATGAACGTATCTATCTATTTATTCAAATAACACCATCATCTTCCGAAATTCCCGTTGACAGAAAGAAATCGCCAGTGCCTATTAGGCCACCCTATTCAATTTATGTTTTTTTAATACTATTCTATAATTAGAGTGACCTGGTGGTCAGCATAACGCCGGCCCATAACAATTGTTGTGCCTGCACTCTGAACTTTGGAACACAATGGCCTGCGCCGCACTGCAGTGCGCTCGTTATCAAGGGACGTTTGGTAAGCCCAGTAATTTCACTGACTACTTAATCTTTAATTAACTAGTAATAAGACTATTGTAGTTCAATAAAGAGGTGTCTCTTGGTACCTAGTTGGTTTTCTGTGGTAATTTTAGTCCTCGATAGACACAGGGGATCTTAGGGGCAGGGTAGTGGGTATTGAGTATACATATTTACGTGATCATTATCTAGCTATCTATTCCCACAATGGCACGTTACAACACAAAGTTAAAATTTGTTCTCTTAAATGGACCAACAGCGCCTTAGCTTCATAGCAACGAAAGGTAGCTTCTATATGCTTCAAACTAATGTATAGGTGCATTGATCCGAACTTCGGTCTCACGAGGCTGCAAATCACAACGATCACGACTATTCATTATTATGCATCATGCGTAGTAGGTACATACGTAATATACGTAGCCAGATATGGACATAGCCGTAGAATAGTCAGCAGTCGGTCGGTAACAAAGGCGCGTAGGCCTATATTAGTTGCGTGGGCGCTCGGCACGCGGGGCCATAGATAAAGTATCAGTTACTCGCAGCGGTTGGTAGGAAGGGGGAGGGGCAGCCTCGCCAGACTCCTTGGCGCTGCTTCGCCGGTTCACCTTGACGCTCACCCAATCTGAGGGACTTTTGTAATATATCACAGTAGATCAAATACAAAGCTTGTAGAGGTTATAGGGATGTCCTTTTAGCCTAATCCCTCTTGTGTTTAGTCCGAGCATGTTTCACCTTCAAGACGCTACCTTTTGCATATAAGAAGATTATAGATTGGTACTAGTTTATTATTACTATGTTTTATATTAGGTATGTATATCTATGAGTACCTTCTTGGCACATATTTTCACGGACGATGGTTGATGCTTCGGTGTATCATCGATCGGTCAAGTACCTACGTACTCCACCACCTACTACGGTTGAATATTCTCCGAGTTGCCACAAAAAAACACTTTTAGACGCCTGTTTAGCTAGACAGGCTAAGATAAACGAAGAAGAGGGGAAAGATAAACGTTTAAATAATTAGAAATGTCACAACAGAATGGAGTTCGATAACGGTTAGACACGACTTAAATCAACATTTGTGGTTGCTTAGATTTAAACACGTGACTAAGGCATGTTTAGGAGTTAACACAGGTTTAAAGTGTGTATGTTTTTTTCCTACGTATTTTTCTGTGCCATTAGATAGTATTCATTTTAATGCATTATGACATACATACATAACATGATTGATGGTTACGCATTAATCACGGACCACGCGCAAACCATGGAAAAACCAGGATAACCGTCGCTTCTACGATCTCTACTCAAAAAATAGTTGCACAACCACTGCGTGTTCAGTGCCGGAGCCGCGGTAAATACGTGGTGGTGCGCAAGTAATGCAGGCAGGGCGTCGAGGCTGTGAAAGAGACAGCACTATATGGACGTATTGGCTGTTCTTGTCTGTTTCATGGATTCTTGATGGTATTACATCAAGCCGCGCGTGAGCGTGTAAATACCTCGTAATCCACGCTTGTTGCAAAACCATGGTTATTTTGACAGCAAAACGCAAACATGCATTACCATCTAATGGCAGTTTTACGAGTCTAACGATACGCGTACGCGACGCATCTTATTCAGATGTCGCATGAGCATCAATTACCTATATGTGCAGTTTGCATCGGCAAGAGATATTTTTCTATAGGAGGTTTCCACGCTAGCCTCAGGAATTCAATTACTTAGTTAAATGAGACGAGAATGGGTCACACGGCTCATTATAATTTACGACCAGCTAGGCAGCTACCCGTTGAATTATTTAGATGCTAGCCTACATACCGGCCATCGGATAGGCATTCAGTTAATTTCAAATATAACAGGATAAAACGAAGTTTACTCTTTCTTGTGAAAACTTGAATTTAAAAATGTCATGCTGTATGTTATAAATGCATCGTGAGCAGCTTGAGATGCAGCAACTTGAGAATCTCACCTTCATCAAGGCGAACGGTTCGCTGCGTGTCTCAGAACCTAGGCTTTCGCATAACCTACTCATAATATTATAAAGACAGCGCAAAAAGCACAGAAAATCTGTGGCAAAAAGCTACGCAAAAGCTTGTACTATTATCTATTCTCTGACAAAACACATTTCAAACTTGTCAAAGCTTTAGAGAAGACGAGACGTCTCAAGGACAATAAATTCATAAGTTAACTCATTAATGCTAATAGCTACCTGTTTCATTCGATTCGGCCCAACCCATCTCCATAACACATTATAGCATTTTACTGATTTTTAATTTCATACGTTAACTATCAAAAGGTCGTGATATCACATTCACCACTGAATTCGTGACATTTTTCCGAATGATGCGACACTCATCCAGGCAGAGGTCATCATATTTATAAATGGATATCTAGACACTACATAACAGGTATGATACTATTATTTATTCTGTAGTATAGTGAAGTATGGTACCTACCTAATTGTATAAGTATCATATCTCCACATAAGTATTGCTGTGGTCTTTATCGGTTTGGAGTTGAAAAGGAACACGGGATTGTTAGCCGGTAAGGCACCCGATTAAGACCAGCGGTCACTAGGTCTTCAGCTGGAAGGAATAGTCTAGAGTTTTCGCTGGTTATCATTTTAGAACGAACGTTAAATTAAGGAAACAAGTTCTTACAAAACGAAAAGAAGCGAAAACTCTAGACAACTCCTTCCACACGTAATCGAATACGAACACGAGATTGATAGCCGGTAAGGCAGCAGCTCTGTAAAAAGCTTGTAAAAAGAAATCACAGTAATGTATTCAATTGGTGTGACTGGTTGGTAACCCACCTTATCCGATGGACTTCCTAATTACTATTTAATTTTGCCGCTGTCGATCTCTGCCGCGGGCCACGATGCGCATCGCCCGCCACTTTGAAAAGGTACCTATAGATAGGATAGGTATAGCTATATTGCATTCGGGTAAATCCGGAAAGCGGAGTATTCCGATGATTACCCATTTCTACTAAAGGTGGCAATATTTATATTGGTGTGGCAACGTTATAACATCTACACAGTCGGAAAATCGTAGCAGTCTGGGGGATTTCCTTTCATTTCAAATATCTCTATCATAGATCTCTAGTATATCTCTATGATCTCTATTCATGCACAGGTTTTCTTTTCCTCGTCCATCCATCTCTCCGGCGTAGTGGGCTGATATCTCAAACCAGAGCTCAATATAAATTGGAATTATGACAGACCATACCTATACGACATACACAGCCTAACTGATCTACCTATCTACCACAGAGAGCTCTGTGCTATCTACCAATTTGATAGGCTATAAAATAAGGGTTCCAACTTTATTCAAGCCTCAACCACAGAATAGATAATAGTACAAGCCTCAACTTTATTCAAAGCCTAAATAGAATAAGTAATCCTTCAACACACGTGCTTCAAAATCAACTTAATATAACAACTTAAATTACTTAAAATACTTACTAGCACTAACTTTACAAAAAATACCTCGTTAGGTACCAACCTACCTCTTTATTGTTATTGAAGAGTTCTAGTCACATAGAATAGAATAGAATAATGGATAATAGTACAATTCATGAGTTCCTTTCTTATCAATCATCTTATCGAGAATACCATAGCACAGGCAAGAACATATAATAATACTACACAGGCTAAGAGATATTGAAATTCTAAAGCGTAGCTATAAAAAGAATTACTGATCGTGCATGCAGACGTTTGTACCTACAGTAGCTGCACATCCGTATACGTATTTCACATTAAATTTATTAGAGCTAACGTAGATCTAGACTTTGTAAGACAAGTACTGGTATTGTGTAAGTATGTGTATTCAATGTGCATGTTGAATTGGAAAGCGCTGCATACGCGCTGAGCTAATTCTTTAAATGTCCATTAGTCATTCAGGAGAAACCTAGGTCCAATGGTAATTTATTCAATGGATTAGACAACTCTCCATATAAAGTGCGAGCCAGCAGGCGCTGGGCAACGCACCGGGTCGACCGCTACATGGCTGTTCCACTTCACTTGATAAATTAGAGGTAGGTACGCACACTCCGATCACCGGTGCTTATCGTGAATATATACCGAGAACAGACTTGGTGGTCTGGCTCGGTAATATTACTAGGTAGTGTAATGTGCAGTGACCTATTTAATTGTCACCTGCAGGGGCTGCAGGAAAGTCAGATTATATAGATAAGAAAAGCTCCTACATTTTTTTGTAAAAGTTTACCACGTTCGTCTCCCTAATAATACCTAATTAGTTATAGGTATACAAATTACTATACGTATAGAGATAATATCCAAAGCAATGTGCTGTACGTCACGCCCGCCAGGCCGCCCGCGCCAGCCACATATAGTCAAAGCACCTACCTATGTACAAAAAATTCATGCCATAGAAGCTTAGTACCTACCTAATTATTAAATTAATAATAATTATTCACATAATGAAACACAACACTACTCTCTATTAAATATTCTGAGCTACTACACAACTAGAAGTAGGTAAGTACCTACCTATTTGAGTACTACCTACCGACTGCTTATGATTACCTAGTAGGTAGGCACTATAACTATTAAATAATATCTACTAAGTACTACCTAGAGTCTAGGTAGATATTACCTAGTAGTTACCTAGAGTGTAGTATAGCTCAGAGTGAGCCCTTTGTGTATTCTTGTGAGTTGTGAGAGAGTGAGAGATTAGTATGTAGGTCCTAAACCTGTTACTATTCTCAGAGTACCTGTATTTTGAGCTACTACTCGTATACCTAACCAATCTTTGTATTATATAGTAGTAGTGGTAGAGCCTGTGTTAGACTCTTGATCAGTATCGGTTTTGACCATTTTGACAAAAAGTACATTTCTGTAAGTACCAGCACCAAGTCTACAACAAATTAAATTCCATTAGTCTCTACGTTGGTGGAGATTGGGGACTGGTGGGATAGATATCCTTTTACTATGCAGGTAGGTACTTATACATCGGTTTTCATTAGAGAGGTCTCGTCCCGAGTTATATGATCACGATGAACGATCTACAACACACACCTCATCTTAACAGTGATGATGTGATCGAAACTGGTGAACACGTAATATTGGCCCTCAGTTGTATTAGGTGGAAGGCGTTACAGCTGCCAAAGTACGAGTACGTACGCCTACCGGTGTTTGGCATCACAATTTTCAACATGAGGGGAGTGGGCGAGAATTATAAAATGCCCTACCACCTCTTTATGTCAATACCTACCAGTTATCACACTGCATGAGTAGGTAAAGTGTCTACCACAATGCAAAATTGTGTTTAGGTAGGTAAGCAAACAAGTATGTACGTAGTATTATCTAACATAGCAAGATTTTCCTTGAGAAGTTGGACTGATAACCATCAAATGTCAATGTGTGCAAGAATATCGCTGGCACATAATACTTTTGTCGGTGGCGGTATCGGTTTCTGAGAAGCGATGGCGCGAGCGCAGCCGCGCGGGCGGCGGCCGGTGGCGGCGCGACGCGGCGCGGCGGTGGGAAGAGGCGAGCGCGGGCGCGGGCCAGGCACAGCAGCGGTGCGCGGCGCGGCGGCGCTGGCGCAGCGTGGCGTCATATAATCAGGCGGACGGGGGTGGTGAGGGGCAGCGCGGGCCGGGCGCCCGCGCCGCGCGCCGCCGCGCCGTTGTCCCTAGACAACTTGTCGCTGCGCCGCGCCCGCGCCCCTGAGCCCTGGCCCCTGAGCCGCTCTCCACGGCTCCCCCCTCACCGCGCACCGCACCTCTCAGCAAATTACTTGGCGCACCCAACTTAACTAACCAGTTTAACTTACTTATGTGGACTTGTGTAGGTTGCTATTGATAGCGTTGTTATATAAATAAATATGCATCTAGTTATTAGTACATACCTAGTCCGTTTCGGTCTGTTTTGTACTTAATTTACTGAATATTCTTACAATTTTAGCTACTTATCTACCTAACGTAACATATCATCAGAAAAATAAAACATTACAATCCACACGTATAGTATACTTATTCGGCTTATTCCACACTTCCATACTTATCATTATGATCACATTATTAGCTGGGCGAAGCCGCGGTAGGAAATTAGTGTAGTGTACGACCTACCTAACTACCTAAGTAGGTGGTACCCATTCTAGGAAACTATGTTTCACCCGCGTTCCCACATCGTACCTGTCCAGGAAGATTTTTTAGAGACGTAAAAAAGGTAATACTTATCTTTATAGGTTTTGTAGTTCAGACGATCCTTCTGACTTCTTCTTCTTTCTGACGATTAAAAAATAGAGACTGTATTTAACGACTTTTTTAACCAAAAAGTCCTTGTTTTCAAATTACATTATGCAAAATTGCTGAACAAGTCTTAAAATGAAATTCAAATGAAAACGAACCAGTTAAAATATAGATAATTAGTGATGCATTAATTTAATAATATATTTTAAATTATAATTACATATTGAAATGTCCGTTTTCCTAGCCTGACTGGCGTATTCGCATAGATACTACTCTACTCTATGGCATACATACAGTTATATTATTTTATACTACCTATATAATATAATATAGGTACATACATATTATAGGTACCTTTAAATTATGTTTCTCTTTTCAATCTGTACAATATCAGAATAGATAATAGTAGGTAGGTACAAGAGTACAAGACAATACGTGATGAAGAAAAACATAATATCGTTACTAGGATAATAAGTTGGTAGTTTAGTAATTAGTACTACAAGTATGATTACTAGGAAATCCTATTATACCCACTAAGTTGCAATCTCATCCGGTTTCTCCCGAGAACTGAGCAACACTTCTTGTTGCTGCTTGTTGCATTTTCCGGAATGAAAATTCTGATCAGTAGGTAGTTTCTAAAAAAATAAACGTAATAGGAATCATGATGATAGGAAAGTAGAGATACTTGGGTAGTAAATATTAATTCGATCCAGGAAACGGCACATTTCTAGAATGATACCCGACTAGCTCCTTGACTCATTCTTTGTTTCGAAATCTGGGTCGCCTGTTTCATATGGTTTAGCCACTATTTTGATATCCACTTACAATTTCATAACATTATTTAGAATTTCAACGAAATATAGGAACACTTAATTAATTACCTCTACCATTAAAACAATTATTGTTAAGGTCTTTTTTGTTGAAAACCTTTTTGTTTACCACTCCTTGAGCCTATTAGCCTGACGAAAGGAGATCGTGCTCAGTAAACAGTCTATAAATTGGTGCCTTAATCTCCAAACAAAAAGGATTATTATATTAAACAGATTTGCCGCAAAACCATGGGCTTGTGGGGATTATCAAGACTTAACGCTGCGCTGCACATGATCCACATTGCGCCATGAGAATTTATGACATTGATTAGGACGCCCACTCGGGTGGTCCGTATAGGTGCTCCTGGTTAGTGGAGACGCACAATCTACCGGGTTTATCAAGAGGGCAACCGTTAAAAACTCGTGAAAACTGATAATATGCACATTATAACACAAGCGCCTAGCAAACGTAATATTAACTTTGGTTATTGTTACATATGTTCTTACTTCTTACCCGAGCACCTCGCACACGTATATTAATTTCGGTGATTATTGCATGTTCGTACCAGGTATTTTTATCTTGGCATTCGTTACTTGGGTAACAATAGAACATGAAGAAAAAGCAAGAGATTTTGTACTTTCTTGTTGGCACCATCAGGCGTTTACGTCATGGCCGGTCATCATCCTTGAAAAACTGAAGTCCAGTGTCGCACCAATGACACTTGTCATGAAGGTGAAGTTTTACTGCTTCTAATTTAGGACTTTCCCTGAACTATGAACAAATTTACTGCGAATGGTTCCTCAAGTAGGTACCTATTTATACTTCATCATATATTCCATTCATGTATTCCATGCGTTATTTGAATTTTGACTGCACGGAATGGAATTAATCATCAAACACACCTAATCATCACACACACAAGCAGGTGCCTAAACAAAGGAATAAGTAATTCAGGACTGACTTTATTAGTAAGTAAGTACCTACATCAACAACATTATAAACAACATGCTTTCTAACCCTAAGATTCAGAGACGAATCTAAGCGAGGACCAATTATATAAGGTTTGCGAGGACGGCTGAACCGATTTTGACGGGATTTTCACTGGCAGATAGCTGATGTTACAAGGAGTAATTTGGGCTACGTGAGCGAAGCCGCGGGGCACAGCTAGTAAATAAATAAATGTCTACAAAATTTACGCTACCACCGGAAATTCGCTTCTTCCAGATCTCCATGCGTGTTTGCGAATCGAAGATCGAAAATTGATTATCTACTTTAGTCTCTTACTAATTCTAACTACTTATGGTATTTCTTTTGTTGTTTGCGAAGTGCGAGGATCTGCTCGGGCACTATCAGAGGCACCGTGGCTGGTGTCAAGGGGCGCGCTGATTGCGACCGGTCGTTCGTGTTTACCGAGAAACGGCTCCAACGATGCCGACACCTCTGATCTCACCGCCACATTTACACAACGCAACGCCCTGCGCTAGTCATGTTAAATTAATAGGAACAGTATGACATTCATCTACAGGAGTAATTGAACCTTACTCTACATTTACTATACAAATCAATTAAATTGTAGTGTCTGTTTGTAATGTCAAAATAACAGCCTTTTACCAAATGCATACGAAAGTATATAAGGTACCTATAACAAAACAACCATTTTTAAATTTTTTGTCTGTCTGTTTGTCTGTTTGTTCCGGGTAATCTCCGAAACAGCTGGACCTATTTTGACGGGACTTTCACTGGCAAATAGCTGATGTTATAAGGAGTAACATAGGCTACTTTTATTTTAGAAAAATAATTTGGGTTTCGCGCCAAAAAATAAAAACCATAAAATCCAATATCTCCACGCGGGTGAAACCGCGCGCAGCAGCTAGTACCTACTAATTATCATATAGATATTTAAACATATTATTGGTCTAACAAAGACATCCGGGCTTTATCTTTTACCATTTATAATTGGCAAGAATGTGTACCAACTGTAGCTGTAAGACACTGCAGGTCTTCCTTGTTTCCAAGCTCGCTCGGAACAATTTATAGCGCTACATACAATAATTCCTAGAAAGTACCTACCTAATAAAATAACGTGAGATGTTATTTGAGTGCGGCGAGCGGGCATGGCACCAGCGGACAGTCGACGCTAGCTCTCAGAATATTATAATTAGTCGAAGCTCGCGTGAGTAATGGCGTCGGAAATAACACACAGGCGGCGTTGGCGCCAAGCGGAGCGGGCATCGCATCACATCACACCACACCACACATTCGGCTGCCCCCCTGAGCCGCGCGGCCGCCAGCCGCCGCGCCGACCGGTCTGTCTTGTGACTTCAGCTATTTATGTTTTAAGGCATGACGTGACTCCGTCTCGAGCGATTTTTTAGAAATAGGTATATACTATATACATAAGGCTCTCTAAAACTTGTTGCTATAATTATTATAGATAGTATATGGTTATGAAACTTAGGTAACGCCGCGCGCCGCGCGCCACTGGCTAGTTATTAGGAGTCTATAGGAATCGTTCTTCCAAAGGTTTCATTTTCAGGAAATTTGAGATGTTCGATATTATAGGAAAAGTGTAATAAGCGACATAGGTAAGTAGGCAAACTGCACTAACTAGGCATATTAGTAATTTTTCCGTTAGGGGAGGATCTACTTATTACTTTCAAAGATATAAATAAATAGATCTAAACAAACATCCATGTAAAAAACCTAGATACCCAGATGTAAATATTTTCTGTACCTACCTACCTACCGAGTCCAAGACGACAACCTTAGAATAACTAAGTACCTACTTAACTAAGGGCGGATCTTTCAAGAGTGAGATAACGTCCTTAGGGCGGATCTTTCAAGAGTGAGATAACGTCCTTAGTCTAGCGTTAAAGAATCAACTAAGACTTATTGCTCTGATAGAAGAAATTTGAATCTTTCAAGTGACAGTTACGAGTTAACGGAGGAATAAAACACGTAGCGGAGGTATAACTTTATCGGACTGTTTTATGGCCAGATAAGGTTGTTATTCTCTCGCTAACTCGTCATGTCAAAGCCAAACTACCTTATCCTAGTGTGTTTGTCTGTTTGTCTGTTTGTTAATTTGTTGGCTTGTTTGTTTGTCCTTCTTTCATGCAGCAACGAAGCAACGGATCGAGGTGATTTTTGACAAACTTATATATAGTTTATGGACCGGAGAGTAACATAGGCTATTTTTTATCCCGGATAATACTCGGTTCCTGTGGGAACGCGGGTGAAAACCGCTGGCAGAAGCTAGTAAGGTTATAACAGTTTCTATAGAAGTTAAATGGATAATAATTGAGGAATAGGATGATCACTGATTAGAATATTTTAATTGTAGGTGCTAGGTGGTATGTGTCCCTATAGGTATGTGCTCACTCTACTAGATAGGAAATCATAAGCCCGAAGTCACATTAATTAATGCTCATTTATTACGACACACGTAAACATAAAAGCGAGGGCTGCCGGGCACGCGGTTGCAGGGTGGTGGTGCGACTGGCGCCAAGAGCGCGTTTTGCCTCGCTTGCTAAATATCAACCTGCAACGCCTGACCCCACATCAACACTCCTCATTTTGAAAAAAAGTTTTACAGAAACACAATTGTAAAAAAGTATAAATATAATTATATACAAAACACTGTAAACTTATAAAAATCTAACATTATAAATAATATGTGGAAGCTGAAGTGATGTGACTGGCGCCAAGTGCACGTTTTGCCTCGCTTGCAAAATATTAACCAGCAACGCATGCCCCCATAATATATTGTTCGGAATCGCACTGATCATTGGGAAGAATGCAAATGGGACGAAACTTATTTTGTTCATTGAGGAAATTTACAGCCCTTTTCTTTTCGTTTTGGTAATTTTGCTTTCAGTTTTTCACTCATTTTGAACCTCACGGTAAAAGCGATATTCTTCTTTCTTTATTTCCTGGCTTCTGTGGTATGTTCGCCACATAAAAAGCGATATTTTAAATCCAATGAAAAAACTCAAAAAAACAACAAGTAACCAAGGAGAAGCGGTCGCTATGCAAATAACAACACGTAGAAATATACTCTTTGACGTAGAAGTGACATAAAAACGACGTTTAACCAGATATGTTCCGGGCTGCCTCGCTCGCTTGACTACAGGATGGCTATATGTATTTATTGCAAATAAGAAAAGGATTCCAACAATATAATGCCAAGAAAAAAACTTTTCGTAAATTCTCTGAATCATCAGAGCTATAGTAACTTTTTGGTGAAGGCAGACGTAAATAAATTGTTGCCATTCTAAAGAAATAAACCTTAGGTAGCTAACGGTCCGTTAAATTCGTATTGAAAGACCCGAAAAAAAATGACAAGCACATAACGGATCAATAAAATTTATCGGTTCACTAGCAATCAGTCCACTAACGCTGCAATTGAAAGATTGGCCCTAAGACGACAACAATAATATGATAGAAACAACGAACTCAACTAACTGTTATTTATAGACAAACATAGAATTAGAAGGCTAATCTATTAATTCTATCTAGACAAAAATGACTAACCAAGGAACCCATGAGTTCCTTGCTACTAATATAAAGGTTATCGATAAATCTCAAATAAACCTGGCTTATTCCGTGTCCGGTCCCCGCGCCGCACGGACGTGTTCGTTGCAGCCCGCTCGCCAGTCTCCGCCGGCCCCCGCGCTGCGCGGTCGCCGCCATCTTGTGGTGAGTGTCGCTGTACCGCCGTGTCCCAACCGCACTTTTCAGTGCGACCTGCTCGCTGAGCGTACCGTGTCGCAGTCAATCCTTGTGATCAGACTGCTTCGCGAAGAGCACTAGTAGAGCTGTGTAACGGCTTCACGGCCGGGACACAGTATTCGCTAGTGTGATCTACTCGTAGAGTGCAAGTCTTAGGCCCTCGGGCCGGACGAGCGTCTCTACGTTGTAGCGTGACGTCTGGACCCTTGGTCCGGTCACATCCAAACCGCCCTTTTTAGCGCGACCCAAACCGCTCTTTTTAGGGCGACCCAAACCGCACTTTTCAGTGCGCCCCATCTAGACGTCTGTCTATTCAAACCGTAGGAAACCGCACTTTTCAGTGCGATCGACTACGTGCTGCCTATTCAAACGTCTAGGGACTGTTAGGACGTTTCCCTCCCCGTCTTCTTGACATCATCGAGGTACTAGTACCGATATGATGTCTTCCGCGGCCTCACCGCAACCAACCCCGGCCCATGATGAGAGGAAGCGGACCACCGAGGCCGCTCTCCGCATCATCCTGCGTTCGCAGCCCACTCTCGTGGCTATGATACGCAAATCCGACCCCTCGCTCAACCTCGCGATCTTGCGCGAATTCGCCCCGACTCCCCGCGGACCCCCCGCGCCTCCAGCGCCATCCGCGGCCGCTACGGCCCCGGTGCCCTCCGCCCGCCCCGCGGCCCCCGCGCCCTCCGTTCCCCTCGCACCCGCTGTGTCAAGCTGGCGCGAGGGTTGCGTCACCCCTCCCCGCGCCCCCCGCACCCGCTCCTTAAACAGGAGCCGTAACCGCTCCCCCCCGCCCCCGCCTCGCCGCCGTTCGAAGTCGCGTAACCTCTCGAGGTCGCGCTCGCCCGTGCGCGCCCGTTCCCCGATCGCCTCCATCGCCCCCGTCGAGACCTCCTCTTCGGAGTCCGACATGGAGGTTGATAACTCAGCGCCAAGCGCCCACGCCGACAATGACGGTTTCATAACCGTCCCTGTCAGAGGCAAGAAGCGGACCACGGCCGCTCCCTCTCCTCCCCCGGCAAAAGCGGCATGCCCCGCTATCGCCGATAGCCCCGCTTCGCCTTCCCCGGCGGCGGCCTCCGCCATGGAGACCGTCCCGGCTAGGAAGGAAAAACTCCCACCTCCTCTCTTTATCCAGGATAAAGAGAAATGGACAAACGTGTCTGCCCTCTTGGCATCGCGTAAAATTGCTTTTACGCATGCCCGCTCCACCCAACTGGGCATAAAAGTCCAGGTCCCTACTTCGATGGACCACCGCGCCCTCACGAGGACTCTCCGACAAGAGCACATAGGTTTTCATACCTATGCGCTCGAGGAGGAGAAGGTCCTCCGCGTCGTAATTCGCGGCGTTCCCAAGGAGGTCCATCCAGAGGTCATTTTAAATGACCTCAAGTCCCAGGGCTTCCCCGTCAGGGAAGTGCACCGCCTATACAGCGGTAAGACCCGAATCCCGTTCGACCTAGTATTGGTCGTGTTAGATCGCACCCCCGAGGGTAAGACGATTTTCAATCTCCGACAAGTGGTGAACCTCTCGGGTATCACCGTCGAGACCCCCCACCGTAATGGCTCGCCCAGCCAATGTCACCGCTGCCAGCTCTATGGCCACGCAGCCCGTTTCTGCTTCGCCAGACCTAGGTGCGTTAAGTGCCTAGGAGATCATGGCACCGCTGATTGCGTTCGCACACGCGATAGCCCCGAGCCACCTAGTTGCGTGCTCTGTGGCACCCAAGGGCACACCGCGAATTATCGCGGTTGCCCTAAGGCGCCCAGAACTATAGCTAGGCCTAGCGGACGTCGGCCGCTCCCCCGCCCCCAACCTTCCCGCTCGCAGGGCACCGGCTCTAAGCCGCGTTCTACCCCTGCCTCGCAGCCGCAGCGTCCTTCCCAGGCGCCGGTAGCGAGTTCTTGTCCTCCCGCGCAAAATGCTTGGAATGAGCCCCCAAGCATTGTCCGAGCCCGGCCCGCTCCCTCGTCCTCTAAACCATCTGGACCCCCAGTGACAGGCTCACCACCCGCTCGCACGCAGGCCCCCACCCGCGCTCCCCGTCACCCCATGCCCGACTTAGACTCCACCGGCCCCGTGGATAACCTCGCGTTGGTCATGGATCTTGCCATGGCCATCGACATGGACGAAGTTGATACGCTCGCGAATAAACTTCGTCTCTCCTCTCTCCCCCAAGACCGTTTCCGTGCTATCTCCGAGCACAGAGACCTCCTTCGTGTCCTCGGACAACAATCCTTCACACGTCCTGGTTACAACCACTATGGGTAGTACACCAAAACGTGAAAAACCCCGCGCCGTAGCGTTAGCATTCTTCAATGCTAACGGCCTCGTCAAACAACGTGATCAGGTTCATATCTTTTTAACGACCCATCAGGTCGATGTGATGCTAGTGCAGGAGACCTTCTTGAAACCGAGTATGCGCGATCCTAGGATCGCAAATTACTGTCTGGTTCGTGATGATAGGACTACCGCCCGCGGGGGTGGTACTCTTATCTATCACAGAAGGGCTCTTCACTGCATCCCTATAGACACTCCTCCCCTGGTCAATCTAGAAGCCTCTTGTTGCCGCCTAGGGATGACCGGTCATCAACCGCTCACCATAGCGTCTTGCTACCAACCCCCCGACAAACCCATACTCAGGAATGACATCGAGGCACTCCTTTCGCTGGGAGACGCTGTCATTTTGGCAGGCGACTTCAACAGCAAACACGTCACGTGGAATTGCAACACCACCAACCCCAATGGTAGGATCCTTGATGGCCTAGTCGAGTCCTTGGACTTTGACGTCCTAGCCCCCATGACCCCGACAAGATTCCCCTGGAACGATGACCACCGACCAGAAATCTTGGACATAGCACTCCTAAAGGGCGTAACTCTGCGGTTACGTTCGTTAGAAGTGGTACACGAACTTGACTCCGACCATCGCCCCGTCCTAATGCGACTAGGCCCTGACCCGACAGTTTCAGCTCCCCCGACTAAGACCATGGTAAACTGGGCGCAGTTAGGGGAAGCTCTAAAAGCGACCAGTTCACCGGACTTGGACAAAATCCCCGATAACATCGAGTCAGTTGACGACATCTCCCTTGCGATCGATGCGCTCAGCAGTCATCTCAACACCGTCGTAGGTGAATCCTCCCGGCGGGTCCCAGCGTTGGAAGACCACCGCTGGGTCCTGCCGGTGGATGCGAGACAGCTGCTGACCGCAAAGAACGCGGCCACTAGGGCTTACGACTCGACACCTACCCCCGACAATAGGAGAGCTTTGCGCGACTTAGAGCGTGCTGTTAAGCAGCGCTTTAGCGACCTCCGCGACCAGAAGTGGGACGATCTGTTGTCGGGACTCACGCCATCCCACCAGGCATACTGGCGGCTGGCGAGAGCCCTGAAAGCAGATACGATCACTTCAATGCCCCCTCTTACTAGAGTCAACCTCCCCCCTGCGTTCGATGACGAGGAAAAAGCCGAATGTCTGGCTGATAGTCTCGGAGCACAGTGCTCACCCACTCTCGATCACGTTGACCCTGCCCACCTACATGCGGTGGACAGCGAAGTCGAACGTCGCGCCTCCCTCCCGCCCGCCGACCCTCCCCTGGAGCCTGTCACTGTCTCAGAGGTTGAGTCGATCCTCAAGAACCTCAAGATCCGCAAGGCCCCTGGTGCTGATGGTATCAGTAACAGGGTAGTCAAGCACTTCTCGGTCTCCCTGATTTACCTCCTAGTTAGCATCTTCAATGCTGCTATGAGCAATTGCCATTTCCCCACCGCGTGGAAGTCCGCCGACGTCATCGGCATCCACAAGCCCGGCAAGAAGGCTACAGAGCCCTCTAGCTACCGTCCTATCAGCCTCCTCAGCACTCTGGGGAAGGTTTACGAGCGGCTCCTTGTGAGACGTCTCTGGTCCCATGTCCACGAACATAAACTCCTTCCAGACGAGCAGTTTGGCTTTCGGGCGAAACACTCGTGCGTCCAACAGGTGCACCGCATCACGGAGCACATTCTCGCAGGCTTTAACGCCCCTCGTGTAGCCAAAAGGACACTTGCCGTCTTTTTGGACATAGCGAAAGCTTTCGATAAAGTCTGGCACAACGGTTTGATCTTCAAACTGTACCAACTCGGAGTGCCAGACCGTCTTGTGCGCATCCTACAAGACTTCCTCCGGGAGCGAAGCTTTCGCTACCGCGTACAGGGAGACCGCTCCACTCCTCGCCCCCTCTTAGCCGGAGTCCCTCAGGGCTCCGCGCTCTCGCCCCTTCTATTCTCGCTGTATACCAGCGATATGCCCAAGCCTACCGACTCAGACGTGCATATCGCACTGTTTGCAGACGATACGGCTATCTATTGCTCCGGTTGGCAGCCCCGCATAGCGAAGGCCCACCTCCAGAAAGCGCTCACCGCTCTCGGTGAATGGTTTCGGAAGTGGCGCATTTCGGTGAATCCCGAGAAAAGCGCAGCGATGTGCTTTTCCGAGAAACGCCGAAAACTTCGTGGCGTTAAGCCTTTCTCCTTGTTCGGCGAACCCATTCCCTGGGAGCGCACGACAAAGTACCTAGGTGTCATCCTTGACGATCGACTCAACTTCGGGAAACATATCTCTCGTGTTCGCAACAGGGCGGCCTTTATCCTAGGCCGTCTTCATTCTCTGATCTGCAAGCGGAGTAAGATGTCACTTAGAAATAAGCTGACACTCTACAAAACTTGCATCAGACCCGTCATGACGTACGCATCTGTCGCGTTCGCTCATGCCGCATCCTACCGTATCCATAGACTTCAAGTGATTCAGAATCGCTTTATTCGCAAAGCAGTCGGCGCTGAGCCTTATCAGCGCAATTCCGACTTGCACTGCGACTTAGAACTCCCGTCTATCCTTCAGTATATGAAGGACGCCAGCCGTCGTCACTTTGACAAGGCTCCCCATCACCCCAACCCTCTTGTGGTCCAAGCGGCCAACTACGTCCCGACAGTCCCCCCGCTCCGTCGTCGCCGCCCTCGGCATATCTTGGGCGATCCGGACGATTCCATCGCGGCCGTTGTGTCGGCCGCGCTGGGTTCGCCCGTGCTCTCAAACCCTAGCACCAGTTCATATGCTGGTGCAGGTGGACCTTCAGTCTTCGGTATTGGTATTGGGTACCAAATTAGAAGTCATCGTCCTCGCCGGCGAGGACGATTCTTCGTCAGATAGCTTAGGTTGTAGGGACTGAGCTTCACTCCGCCGTCGAGTTTCTTGCCCTTCTTCTCGATGGTGTAGGCTTTGGAACGAGGCAACTAGAGTCATACACACCTCACACACATACACGAAATTCCGCGAGCGCCCACCTCGGGCCCGCGAGAAGTAGCTTTAGCTAGATTAGAGCCTAGTTTAAACGGTTGCACTCGTGCGGCCGGGGCTATTCTCTCCCGATCCTCCCTTTCTCACGGCGACGGCCCAAGCCGAGGTCCGTACCGACGTGGTTCGATCCCACGCGGTGCCCTTGCGCTAGTCGCCACAAACACACTTTTTTTCGGGCTGAGCGCCTTCTGCGCTCTCCAACAGTCCGGTGACGCTGTAGAGGTCGCAAGACCAACAGCACGGTCCTTTTAAAAAAAAAAAAAAAAAAAAAATCAAATAAACCTCAATTTTGACAAATGGAGCTCTTACAGCTCCATTTGTCAAAATATTTAGATAAGTGGATGAGATGAAACAAAATAAGGTTGGTGAAACCACATTCCATTGCGATGAGCTGTACTGTGATCCAACTGCGAAACTGGAAAGTTAAGATAGGCTGCACTAGCTGAACTATAAGACATTGACAAAAGCTCCATACCACACAAGGGTGTGTTTATTTAACAGGCACTTAGAAAGTTTGCTATTACAACTATCGCCATATCTGTAACGGCTAATCTCCGAAACGGCTGGACCGATTTTGACGGGACTGTCACTGGCAATGATATTATAAGTAACTTAAGCTACGCTATCACAATCGGCTGGTTTATAGCGCTGCAGCAAACTTCCCCTCTTTTTAGGGGAAATAATCCCTTCAGTCAAAAATCGCCGATGATAGTAAATTCTACGAAATAGTATAACTTGATACATCCAAGTGTTATCAAGATATACCTACTTAGAAAAAATATGACCGCCGCTGGTTTTAATCGGGTTGGAGCACAGATCTGTTAGGTTGGAGTCACAGCCAAAGGCGATATTATCAGACGATAAGGCTGCTGTATGAGAGTAGGTACCAACATCCGGACAGATGAAAGCAAAATTCGTAAGCTGTTCTAAAGACTTCGTTCGGTTCGCTCGCTCCGTCAATTACATTTTGCATTATGACGTATGAGGTCTAAGCGGCCTGTACATTGCAGTACATCGTTGATGGATAAGAATCAATCACGGACCACGCGAAAACCATGGAAAAACCACAATCACCGCGCTTGACGCATATCGTACGTATCTAGTGGAGCTTGGTAGAAATCTTGTCCGACCGCTAACCATACCACGGTTAGAGGTAGCGAAAGAGACGAACCGCAGCCGCTTCTATGATCTCTACTCAAAACATAGTTTCACTACCACTGCGTGTTCAGTCAGAAGCCACGCTTTTTTTTTTGAAGAACAGCCCTTTTCTCTAGCTGCCTTTACAGCGTCACCGAACTGCGTGTTTGTAGTTTTTAGACGAAGATCGTTTTTAAAAAGATCCCTGGACCTGCCGCCCCATCATATATATTATGTAAAATGTGAACATGGAACACGTTTGTGCACTGTAGGACGTAGGTGTCTATTATTATAATAGAGTGAAATGTGAGGTATAATGAGTTTTTCGACTGATGTTGTGTGTTGGATAGTGGAAAGAGGCGGAAAGCGGTCCTGCCACAGACAGATATCTTACATTGAGCAAAGCAATTTCTGGAAGTAGCAAACAAAGGCACCACGGTTAATTTCCTTTCTGTTTGCGCTGAGGATACAAACATAAAGGCGTACCCTTTCCTTGCAGGTAGAATGTGAGTGACAAACTTATTACTTAGGTGTTTTAGTTTCATTATAACCGTTCTTGAAACAGATAGATACAAATAGTTTTTTTTGTTGTTTTTTTGAAGTTGTATTAGCTGTGCCCCGCGGCTTCGTCCACGTGGAAATTGATATTGTGTCGCAAATGAAGAACAATATCAGAGTATCGAAATATTGAGTTTCAGATGTTTTTTGCCTATGTTTAACATTCTCTTCAATGTCGACCACAATGGATGAAATGTGTTGAAATTATATGAAATTCTTACTCTCTTAAATACAATTACATTTTGTTAACAATTTTGTCGTAATTTGTTTACTTAGACAATGATCAGGGATAAAAATTATAAAAGCTGCCATTTAGATGCTATTATGATAATTTAAAATAGTCGAAATAAATTCCCATCAAATATCAAGTTGTCAAGTTAGTTGCTATTGTTGAGTCTAGTTCATCAATCTACAAATGTGGGCCGCCTGTTATAACTATTATTTATTCGATGCCTAAGTTGAAAAATTGAATAAAACAAGTTGATGTAACAAGTTACATAAAAAAATACGACTGACCTACTAGCCAGTGTCACTCGGGATGATGCTGATTCACATTTTAAGAAGACACCAATCAGTCAGACGGCCACCCTAACTATCATTTTTATCTTACACAAGTGCAGTGTGCAATAACGAGATGCAGTGCAATTTATCCACGAACCATAACAGCGAGAGTGTTCAGTGGGAGCTTGTGCCAAAAATACCGTCTGAATGACGCCGCAGGTCGCGCCCGCCGCGCCTACAAGTTGTGCTTTTATGAGCTTTCGCGCTCGTCTGTCCAGCAGTTCCCGTCGTAAATATCTGTGGAGCACAATTTAATCAAGAAATCTGTGGAGCATTTGCCGGCAGTGCTGAATGCTGGTGTTACGTAAAATTATATCTGCTTCGATTACTTTTTTACGCGTTTGTGTATATGGGCAGACAGATATGCACGGAAAGACGGTAGAAGATACCATAGAGATCTGTGGTAGATACCTACCTTTTATATCGAGGGGAAATATTCTAAGGTCCAGCTGGCTAGTGGTATATAAAATAACAAAATGGTCTAAAGATAGTTCAACCGATCCTAGGCCTCTCGTCGCCGCTCTCGCGGGCCCGAGGTTGGCGCTCGCGGATGTTGTAGCGACTCTAGATTGCCTCTTTCCAAAGCCTGCACCATCAATAATAAAACTTTATAAAAATCAGCCTGTATATTGACCGATACCTACATCTACGCTATAGTAGGTACACGGTCGTTAGTCGTTAGGTACCAACATGAATTCATCTGCACCCTTTCCCTTGTATGTGTGCGAGACTGCGACCGCATTTCCTCCGCCAGACAGTTTGTCGCCACTGCAGTCACACAGGCGGTTCGTACCAATAATATAAGTATTTTATGAATGAGGCAATTCAACTATCAAAGTTCAAATAGTTACTTACTTGTACATATTCTGTTCAGCTACAGTTGTAGACGAGTAGATATCTAATGATTTTAATGTTCTTGGTATATTTAATTAATCATTAAAATGTAATTTGGGAACTTACCTACCTATATCTAGGCCATTACTTAATTGGCGGACTTGCTGTACCCAGGTAATCTCTACATATTGATCATGTTTTGCAGGCCGCTGATGAGACCTACAGACAGTATTTGACTTTGCAAGCCAGACGTACACATTTATTTTACGTTTTGCTGTCAAAATAACCATGTTTTTGCAATCAAGCGTGGCTTAAAGTAAAACCATCAAAAATCCGCGAAACAAACAAGAACAGCAATACAGCCAGATAGTACTGTCTCTTTCACTCCCTGCCTGGGCTCAAAGCGACGACTGCTTCGCTTTACACTACATACATCACTTACGCACCACCGCGTATTTACCGCGACTTCTGCACTGAACACGCAGTGGTTGTGAAACTATTTTTTTGAGTAGCGATCGTAGAAGCGGCTGCGATGCGTCTCTTTCACTGCCTCTAGCCGTGGTACGGTTAGATTTCTACAAAGCTCCACCTTCGATAATTATGCGACAAGCGGTGATCGTGATTTTTCCATGGTTTTCGCGTTGTCCGTGATTGATGCTTATCCATCAATCACGCATTGCGTGTACGGGCCGCTTACTAATAGCTCACGTTTAATTTTGTTTCAGCTTCATTCAATTTTATAACAAACAATAACATATTGACACACATAGTATATACCTACAATCTACATGTTGTGTTTTAATCAAATGCTAATGTTACCTTGTAGGTAGGTACGTGTACCTACTTTATATAAGAAAACTATAAAAAATTAAACCCCCGACAAAAGAGCTGATGAACATCAAACGGCTCTCCCAGTACCTACCTATAATAGTAGTCTTTATAAACGGCTGAACAGATTTTCTTGAATCATAGCTAAGAACAATCTCGATCAAGTCATCTATCAAACAAAAAGGTAGGTATTATTCACGTATTCGGTCCTTTCGGTTAGGTCGGAGAACGATGCCAAAGACAGTTAGGTACTAATAATAATGTCATAATCACTATATATATACCTAGTTACATGTAGTAATTATCTAATATAGTACATAGGAGATGATTATTTTCTACTTTCGTTTGTAATGCTGATATCTTTTTGAAAAGGAGACTGATACATTCTCACTAAATTATATATCTACATTATTATATTTATGATAAATATAAATGGTTTAATGACAATTAATTACATACAGAAAAAAAAATTAAAAACTACAACAGAACTTTAACTCCTAATAACAATAAAAAAAGGATATAATTAAAGATCGTTTGAACTATTAATACATAGGAGATATATATATTAGATAACTAGCTTCTGCCCGCGGTTTCGCCCCCGTGGTATATATCTTTGATAACTAACTTCAGGCCGTCCACACAAAGTGTTGTCACCCCCTTAAAGTAGCGCGAAATGTTTACCGTCTAAAATGTTTCACGTTCACAAAAAATATTGGTGTCGATTCGACGTGTCAAACCTAAATCTAATTTTAGTCTCAAATATCTCTTTCCAAATAAGGACATCAGAAAGAGATGGAATATATGGATCACGGCCCAGATAAACAGTATTCGGTTTGAAGCAATTCTAATTAAAATTCTATAGTGGTTATTCATAAAGTGAGATATAATAAATTGAGATATAAATACCTAGCTAGTACCTACCTAACTCGAAGTTCTTCTTACTACCTATACTTACATAACTCTAAGTTCGTTTCCATCTTGGTGATGGTGACATACCTAAGTCAATTCCCTACATTTTTGTCTTTTGTAGTTTGTAGGTACATAATATACTCTTTGGTAGGTACTAGGTAGTTAGGTACTAACGATAGCTATAAGTAATTAGATATTATGAACATAAGAAAATTACGGAATGACATTATAATCTGTTCAAAATCGTCCAATACGTAACCAGCGACGTAACAAGGGCGAAGCATGGGGGCCGGGCGGTCCAGTAATATATAAAAAGTTTAGTTTATATAGCGTTTGATTACAATACATAATAAACATCAAACACTAACGTTATTTACTGTTTTTTGTGATTGTTATTGATGATTTTGTAAAATTATCCTGTAATTACTCAATTTAACTAAATAAAAAGGAAAGAAAAAAGGCTATTAAAGGAAACAAATTTGAGTACCTACTTACCACATATTCTCTTAAATAGTCAATGAAAAGCAAAATAATTTTACAATATATTTGGTAATAATAAGGAACATAGCCTTCATTTAGTAGATATGTGCTAAAGCGAATATATTATTAAAAGCTAAGACGTGGACTTATTTTTATGTTTCTGCTCTAGCTAAGGGATTCCTGTTGCTTTGGTCCCGTAGATAGACAGGTGTTTTCTTTTTTTAGTGTTGACAATGATACATATAGAAGAAAAATTTTCTTATCAAAGCTTATATTGTTTAGGCGTAATAAAGTATTTACTTACATTTTAAATAAGGTTTCATACTAAATAATTCATGATTACGTGAATTAATGGCCGAAATAATAAATATATCCTAGTACCTATCAATAAAAAGCTTTTTTGTTTAAAAACAATATTTTTATGGATTTGTCACATGCCTTAAATTAAACAAAAGTTTGCTTAAATTCCTTTTTACTATTTTCTTTTATGTATGCATTAAACAAGAAAAAAAACAAGGGATTACTGCAGGTAACCATGTCCACACGGGTTGGCGCCGGCGCTACCTGCCACTGAACGCGGTGGCGCACACTGGTCCGGTTACACGAAATCAGGGACATAGGGATCAAAGTCTGAATTAAGTGTTTATATTTTTTATATACGGTCTGTGGATCATTCTAAACCACTTTTACTGAATAGCTTTTTTTGATATCGGCGTCCGTTTCTAAGAAAAAAAATGTTGTTTTATTTTTTGTATGAAGAAAAAATGTTTTTTGTAATTATATAGTAAATGGTCAGAGACGTTTCAACCAAACTTACTGAGGTTATAGAGGGTAAAATCCGCCATATTATTTTCTAATACATTTTCTTAATATCTCTGCCCGTTCAAGAACGGCAGGCGTTAAAAAGATTTATTATTAATGCGGTTCGAAAGGTTCCAAATGTAATCGAATGGTAGTTAGCGATACTGATAAGGGATCGTAATAAAAATACTTGTATCACTATTATATTTAAATAAGATTAGCTAATTCTATTGAAATATGATAGAAATAAGAATAGTCTTACTACCTAAGTCGTACTACATAGACAATATTTGTCATTTTACCGGCTACCTGCCATTGGTATTAGACAATGGTGCTAATAATCAGGATACTAATAAAAATACTTTTTACAATGGCGCTAATTCCCTGCCTATTTCTTGACACTAGTGTCAATCTTTTTTTTTAGAGGGTTGAAAAGGGTTGAAAGGGGTTGTTGTTAAAAACAAGTGTTACAAATTAATAAAAGATTAGAAAGAAAGCACACTAAGACGTGATCTACTAAATAGGTAACTTAGGAATGTGTATTAGTATGGAAGAGAAACTGATAAGGTTAGGAGAAACAAGTATTTTTATTAGTATCCCTCATCAGTATCGCTAAGTACCTACCTGATAATTAGCACCATTGTCTAAAAACAATAGCAGGTAGACGGTAAAATGACAAATATTATCTATGTAGTAAGACTTAGGTAGTACGACTATTATTAATATATTTCTATCATATTTCAATAGAATTAGCTAATCTTAATAATAATACAAGTATTTTTATTAGTATCCCTTATCAGTATCGCTAACTACCTACCTGATAATTAGCACCATTGTCTAAAAACAATAGCAGGTAGACGGTAAAATGACAAATATTATTTAAGTAGTAAGACTTAGGTAGTACGACTATTATTATTTCTATCATATTTCAATAAAATTAGTTAATCTTAATAATAATACAAGTATTTTTATTAGTATCCCTTATCAGTATCGCTAACTACCAACCTGATTATTACCACCATTGTCTAAAAACAATAGCAGGTAGACGGTAAAATGACAAATATTATCTATGTAGTACGACTTAGGTAGTACGACTATTATTATTTATATTATATTTCAATAGAATTAGCTAATCTTATTTAAATATAATAGTAATTTAAGAGTCATGGATGACATTTGGAACCTTTCGAACCGCGTTAATAATAAATATTTTTAACGCCTGCCGTTTTTGAACGGGCAGAGATATTAAGAAAATGTATTAGAAAATAATGTGGAGGATTTTACCCTCTATAATCTCAGTAAGTTTGGTTGAAACGTCTCTGACCATTTACTATATAATTACAAAAAACGTTTTTTCTTCATACAAAAAATAAAACAACATTTTTTTTCTTAGAAACGGGCACCGATATCAAAAAAAGCTATTCTGTAAAAGTGGTTTAGAATGATCCACAGACCTTATAAAAAAAATATAAAAACTTAATTCAGACTTTGATCCCTATGTCCCTGATTTCGTGTAACCGGACCAGTGTGTGGCGTCAGCGGCGCGAGGGAAGCCAACCATTGAAATGAATGAATAATATGCATTTTGGTAAACAACTCTTTATTATAAAATAGTAATAATAGTTTTAATATTATAATCTTCGTAAATGTAGGTACTACATTCCATAAATCCCACATATAAAAATACATTACTATACTTTATACACAAAATAACCTATCTTCACAAGACGACAGTATAATGCACTATGGCGGCGTGTATGCTAAGGCACGGTGATGGAGGGCTACGCCCCGGGCGGCGCCAGGCGGGCGTCAGCGACTAGATCACAGGAGGTACAGGGCAAAGCCCCAGCGGCGTCCTCTCATCTGAGGGGAGCCGGGAAGGAGGGCACCGGTGAGCACCAGTGTGGTGCGGAGCACGCGGTCAAAGCACAGCCTGCCGCGCTTTGCACCGGCACGAATGCTGACACGTGCACGCCGCTAGACACAGGTAGCGACGCTATTGAAGGTCGTTTCTCCTGTTCATCTTCTAGGAGGTATGGCCGGAACAGTTTAAATGGCTTGCGAGGTTCTGGAACCACAGGTGGAGCGGTGACCAGTTGCAGGGCAGGCGGGGGTGATGACCGACGAACGGAGAGGTCTATAGGCTCGGTGGCAGGCATTGGCACAGGAATCTGCACTGGCAGCGGTGACATCTGTGTCGAGGGGCTCAGCATAGCAGGTGGTGGAGAGGGCAGCCGTGCGCTCTCCGGCGAACCAGCCGCATACGGCGGCGGTGACGGGGCCGGTTGCGGAGCTCGTCTTAGAAGCGCCGCTCGCAAAGCGGGTTCTGCTTGTAGCCACTTTTGGATCTGTCGTCGATGTATGCCAAACTTCCTGGCAGTGGCGCGTTGGTTACCACGACATTGAGTGTCGCGTCTGTAGGCTTCAAGAACTTGTAGTTTAAATTGTGGTGGGAAGATTCGACGGGAACCAGCGCGGCCCTCTGAGCGGCGGTCTGAGGGCGCGGGGACCGGGTGCGTGTGGGCGGCGGCCATTCCGAAGTAAAAACGTGTGCGCGTGGCGAGTGTCGGCGCCGAACTGACTGCTCGTTCGTTCGACGCGCCGCGGATGTTGGTGGCGCGCCGCTGCCAGCGTGCCAGCCGACGTGCGTGAGTGTGCGACACGAGCTTCATGTACAATAGGCTTCGTCTACATCGGTGAATGGAATGAGTAATAATAGCAATATTATTTTGCTATTCAACTTCATTCAATTTCTTGCTTTCCAAAAATTTATTATTTAGATTGGAACGTATGTTTTATAGCTTCAGACTGAAATAGATATATTTATAAATTCTCATTTTTTGTCGACAGTGAGCAGATATCAGTGAAAGAAAACCGCTACGAATCAGTAATCACTTAAAAATGGCGTGTGGCAAGAAAGTAATAGGTATGTACATACTTTAATTTAAAGAAATATTCACATTTATAGTTTTAATTTCTTTAAAAATACAATTTGTAATTCAATTAAATGTTTAGGACCGGGTGTATATATATTTATCAATGTACTTAACATTTTTGTATCATTTAGACCATCTTAATACCTAGTTAAATACAAACCAAATTATTCAAATTATACTGTGCAATATTATAGTACGAGTCTAATTTGAGTGTGACTTAATCGATCATTTGTAAATATTTACCAAATTCATTACCATCCACAGATAATTCTCATATTAAAAAAATATAACTTGTATGAACGTTACCTAACCCAGTAATCTCGCCTCATTCTCGGCGGCGTGAAAAAATGCCGCAAGTGGGAGCCGATAGCACGTAGCGCCACCATAGCTATCTTTTTTACTCTCTTATCAAGTTGCAAGAGGAATAAGGATGGAAGATCATGCCCTGCCCCGGTCGCTGCCACATCCGTTTACGAAACAAGTTTGCATGCGACGTTGTCAGACCGTGCGCGCGGGCGGCTCATGAGCGCAAGGGAGGTGCGGGCGGATAGGAATGTGCATGGAGCGGCAACACCGCCGACCGTGGCAGACAGGGTGTCGCCGACTAGCCGGCGTAGACAGGCCGTCGCTCGACGGCGCTTGCCCCCTCTTGCACCCGCTCACACCCGCAGCGCCTGTAACGAACATCAACAAGTTATTTCGGCCCTGCCTTAACCGTACCTGAAAGATCTCATGTTGGATGGTTTATGCGGGCGGTTAGGGCTTTACAGAATTAAACGCAGTCTTAGCGCCACAGCCGTATCGAGGAAAGTTGTTTTTTTGTTTGAGCGAACGTTCGCCTGCTGCGCCTGACGCTGACTCGTTCGCGTCCGGCGACCGTGAAAACAGCGTTTTTGTGTTTTCCTGGTTTCAAATGTAACTTAAATTATTTATGATACTACAGTTAAAAAAAATTGAGGAGCAGAAGCTTTATCTCATAGTCATGTTTCAATTAAAAATAGGTAGTACGTTACATACCGTAGTTACATAGTTGAATGAGTTATTAACTTTGATTATAAAAATTCAATGGTTATTAAGTCGTTTTTTATTCTTACCTAGGTAATTTTTAGTTACCACTTGAAAAATATTTTGTTACATAAATCAGATTAAGGAAAATTATAATTATAGGCTACTTGCTTTTAGTGATATCAACGTCGGTAAAATACCTACCTACCTTAGGTGTATAATGTATATGTAAAGTATTTTAGTTATGAAACTCTTATTACCTATGTACCTACAGAAATAGTAGTTTTGCAAGGAATATTTGTGTAATTTTTATTTCCTACATTTTACAGTTTAGTCTCATCTATGCATTATAAAGTTATATTACTTGTAACATATCAGTTCGGTCAGCTTGGTTTCGGTATCAACACCGAGCCAACCAACAAGTTACCAAACCGGTGTGGGTGCCGCGGTGGTGTTCGGCGCTCATTCAACTGCGGGCCAAATACACTTGATTCGAATTAATCCATGCTAATATGAGGCCCCTCCAGGCGACGACAGCGATGCCAAAACAAGTTTAAAACTTGTTGCAAAATATCACCGATATAATGACTTTGTACAAAAGCAAAATGGTTTTAACATAAATATAACACTATGGAAAAACAATGTTATTCTAGAACCTGACATTTGTTTTTTTAATATTTTAACAAAATATATTCATTTGCGTTGAAATATTTAAGAATATTTTTAATTAGGTGCCTGACTTGCGAATCATGATCACGTGTATTTTACATTGCACAAAACTTACAGGGACACTAAACCCTCCCAGAGAACGTTAATATTACTCTAAACATTATAATTTACTAAGAGATTTTACTATTATAGCAGTCACTTTAGTAGAAATCTGTTAATCTTCAATCAATTACTGAATTTCGTCAGTTAAGTACTTGCAAACAAGGTCGCAGTACTTAGTAATTTAATCCACCATGACATCATGATATTAATGGTGTTCAGAAAATGTACCATCATGTGGACTTAATTTTTTTCATGGTTCCCATCTCGCGATCTCAGGCTGTTGCAAATTATAGCGTGGTTTACACGCCTTCGCCATATAATATATGAATATAATATATATATATATATATTCTACTAAACATAAACTTAAATAAAGAATCACTGTCATGATTGTGAGTGTTTTATATATATGAAATTTCTTCTAAACTTTCATGTTCATCAACACATCGAACATTATCACAATAAACATGTTTATTATTTGTTCCAGTGGTAAATATCCCGTTTATTGTGATACTGTTCGCAATTTTTTTATTCCATTGCATAACGAGAAGAGCAGGTTGGCTGATGGTAAGCATAACACTGGCCCATAACAATTGTACCTAGCTCCTGTTATTTTAACGTAACCAGGGTTTTATAGACTGGTAGAAAATAATATCTACGCAAGTGCCAGAGGGCAGAGACAGCGGTTGCTGCTCATAAAATGAGCTAATCGAGTCCACAGACACATCGACGCCGCCGTTGACTGTTCGCCATACCAATGAGCCTCGCTTAGACTCGAAACAGCTTATGAGCCAATTATTTGTTTTACATATTGCACCTTTAACTCATTTGATAAGTTTCTCTTTTCGATAAATATAAAAACTATTAAATATTTTAGTTGAATCGCGGCTCTTTAATATCCACAATGCCCTTAGTTCCTTGAGCTCAGGCGAATTTAGTCCCTATTTGACCGGCAGCGAATTTGTTATTCGCATGGTAAAATGTTCATGGAAGAGTCAGGGAGACTTAATTGTCGAGAACACGTGTGTTTCGAACCGTCACCCAAATGGAGACCAGTTCAAGCTACATCATGTCTCCCAAGACCGTAACATTGATAACGGTAGGGTCAGTTTTTGATTCGTTGGAAATAACTTTTGACTAAGAATTGCAAGCATTCTAAGCATAGAAACGTATATATTATATAAAATGTTAGCCCCCGTTATAATCCTTGATACGTCACTGGATTATCAAGAAATAATGCACCAATGAGCAACACAAACGCTTTGTTGTTTTCTTAAACTATCATAAATCTATAATTAATTGGGTTTTCCCTTGGCCACTGCGACGAGGTCTTTCCAAACCGGTACCGTTTGTGATTTTGAAAAAGGTAAGTACCTACCTACTTATTAATTAATCTGAACTTATCGTTTGACTTTGTAGCATCTGTCTAATCCTAGCCTATTTCAGGTACCTATTATATACACGAAAGTTTGTGAGGATGGATGGATTACTGGATGTTTGTTATATATAGGTACTCTTTCACGAAAACTACGAAACTACTGAATGGATTTTGATTAAACTTTACTACAGTAAGTAAGTAGTAAGTATAATTTTAGTAGCTTATAATAATACATTAGAATAACAGATAGACGACAACTTATAAAGAAACAGTGAAAGATCCACATACCACGAGGCGAAGCCGTGGTCGGAAGCTAATTTGAAACATAATAGGTAGGTACCTACTAAGTACCTACGTAATACCTATAAAACTATGGCACTTTATGAACCAGAACCTCCACTTGTTATGGCGTCCCATTTACAACGTTTCGAGCCCTTTCCAGTGTTCGTGATCAATCATCGACGACGCCGACGTCTTCCAAAGCAAATTAGGTAGGGTAGGTACCACAGATCTCTTAGTAGGTACCTACTATTTTTTGTACTTTTTAATAGCATTTGAAGATCATTGTCCTAAATTGTTGTTACGTAGTAGGTATGCGATCAGTGATAGCTTGACAGCGTAAACGTAGGTACGTAGCTCTCACTCTCGTAATGAATGCTGAGCACATGCGCCGGTGTTTGCTTGCTCTTCCTATTAAAGTCAATAAGCATTGCTCGTACGCGTGCACTCCTGGTGCATGATATTTTTTTCTAATTTTATACTGCTAAATTAAAAGTAGGTACATACTCTGTGGAAGCGATGTTGAAATGGAAGTAAACCTAATTATGATATTTTATCATTGCATTGGTACTTAACCCATCAACGTATCTAAATCTTGCGATAGGTATTAGTGCGTATTTTAGTCTATGGTCAAACATTAGTAAATTGCTAATTAATATTAATAATATTTGACCACAGACTAAAATATTATATTACGGACATAAAGTACAATAATTATTGAACGGCCAAAATGTAGATACCTATCAGACTTTAGAGTCGCAAGACCGTTTCAGTTGGACAAAATCTTGAACATGAGATAAGTAGATAGGTAGATTCTGTTCAGAAAAAGGACTAGTCGTGGGATTTGAGATGCTGTACAAACTTTATTGTTTAGCGGGCATTACAATAGCGCGTCTGTTCCGTTCTAATCCTATTACAATTATTATAACTAGGTACCTATTTCTTTACTTTATGATTTAAAATGTCAACATAAAAAAACCAGCGCCTAATTTTTGTTGAAATACCTAAAATGGAAACGTTAGTTAACAAATTGGCCGCGACTGCACTCTCTCTGAACAGACTCTAATATGATGTGTAATCTTCCTCAAAATGTTGCAATACCGATCTAGGCGACTAAACGAGTTAAAATCTTGAATTATACATTAATTAGAATATGCCGATTATAACATGGATTCACGAGGTTGTGCGCCGTGCGACGGACTCGAGACTATATGTAAAGTAGGAACCGGTTTGTAAGTGGTCATCTGAGAAAAGACACTAGAGATAGATAGTTTCGAAGAAAACTCTCGCGTAGCTCTTTTGTTTTATTTATAGGTAGACCTACCTACCTATGCGTGAGCTTTGCCATCTCCTTCTCACAGGCCAGTACGAAAATTAGAACTTTGACTCGAGTTCGTTTACAAACGTACGAAACTAAAAGTTTTTGTGGTCATGGTCCGAAAATTGAAATGTTTCCTAACTGTACTGTGCAGATAACATGAAAGCTGAAACAAAAAAAAAACTGAGCAGCCTTAGTAGGTACCTGGTCTACCTATCGAGTACCGTCAGGCGTCAATAGATTTTCAACCGTTATTGTTGCAGATAATTAGAGATTTTTCCCAAAAACTGAGTAGGTTTTCCCAAAAACTTACCTACTGAATATGTAGCTAGGCTCAATGAGCCCACACACACGGACATATGATATGAATATGATATGTCACACTAAGGTATACCTACCCGGCAAAATTCTCCCTTCCCCTTTTACATTTACTTAGGTAGGTAGGTACCTTACCTACTTAGTTTCAAACTAAACTATTCGCCAAATTACGATGGACATATTTTAATATTTATTTTTGTAAGTATACCTACCTATCACTTTATAATTATATTTAAATTTTCTCTATTTTACTTTATTTATTCTAAGCTCTCACCTGCGCTTGCGTCGATTCCTCGCACGTATTAACTAGTCAGTAACCTGTGGGCCATACTCGGCTGGGCAGGTAGTGGTGTGAGCAACAAGTCTTGTTCGCCTGGTTCCGACTATTAGCTTTCACGACGCATAATGAAAATACCGGACTTAATTATGTACTTATGACTGAGATTGGATTTTGTGAAAATTTTGTAAGTAGTTACACCTACCTACCTGTTTAAATGATCAGCGAAGTTAACGGATTTCTTGTTTTGCTAAGCTGACGTACCTACCTATTTGCTCTGCATTCCTCGTATCTGGAAATAACGATAATAATAACTACTAGGTACTACTGCTACTAGTACCTACCAACACTTGTACTACACTGCATCAGACACGCACGCTATTTTAGTCATTTAGTAGGTAGTAAAAATAAATTTCTTCTAAGATAAGCCCAAACTCCAAGGACCTTTTTGATGCAGTATATATAGTATAGAGTTGTTCTGTAATATTAACCTAGGCATACGTTTTAAAAGCACCTAACAAAAAAAGGAAACAGTTTGTCTGTTTATTAATTAATTATTAAAACCATCGACTCTAACAAGGAAAATATTTTTCTGTTTCGCTGCTCATAACCAACTTCACCTTTTATGGCTACATTCCATATCGTTATCTGGTATCGTTTATGCTTGGATGATGGTTCGTTAGATCCAACGTACCTACCTACGATATTGTCTGTTAACAGTGAATATATAGACGTGTGTTCAAACTTGAAGCCCTCGGTAAGGTAGAAAAGGCTTCTCATTTATTCTTACGGAACATGTAGGTACCTAAACAAATACAGGAAATCTGATAATAGATACCTAATTATATAGGTAACTACATACCTACTTCACGTTGCCGCCAGGCTGCAACCTTCTCTTTTTCAGCAAAATCAACTTTTAATTTGACTTTAGTATATTTTCAGAGACATTTATTATTATATTACAGCGGTTTGCATATAACATTGTAAAACCTTTTATTATGAACTTCTGTACTCTGATATTGGTATGTAACCTACAAACGCAAATCCTCAGAACTCAAAAGCCAAGTTTGAGGACAAACAAATGCCCAAATAACGCACATAACCATGTGTCATACAGCACACTCATTATAAGTAGGTAGCTACCTACCTACCCAATACAGTTACGTATCTCCATGTGACAGCGTAACCTCCAACCGCGTTAGATAGAGCAGTTACAATTTAAAATATACACACAAGCACATACTGTTTGATAATTACTCTGCTAATCAACCATGTACTTGTTAATGTAAATTGGAACGTAATTGCAGGTGTTTTAAGATCCGAAGTGGTTTGATAACATAGATTAGGCGTTGTCGATACAAATCGCAAATGTTTGCCTTTCAATCCAGCAGTCATTCACCACTATAAAGCGCACATCGCTTCACGCGATTGCATCACATCTAAAAATAAAAAACTCTTTTATCTACAAGTAAAAACGAATATATTAGGTTCTGTTTAGTCCAACATCGTTATCTATTATGGAATAATAGATATATTAGTTAGACCTACATTTAGGTTAACTATATTATTGGCAGCGCGATTGTGTTGTGTTGTGGTCACGTCATGGCCATGTTAGTCAATGCTTTGTCTAGCATCTTGGTAGGTATACTTAGGTATATTATATATCAACTAACTTAAGGCTAGTATAAATTATAACAGGTATCTTAAGTTTTAGGTCTGAAATTATAATAGCCTGTATCTTAATTTGTAGGTCTGAATCTGGAGGATACATAGCACTACCACAGCACTACACAATTTTTATAAAAACAGAATGTGACACCTGCACCTACCACTACCTACCAACCAAATCTGTGTCTTCTAGAAATATATCGGTTACTCTACACTCGAAAACATCTAGAAGTTTGAGTTTGAGGAACATACTTTATATGGATAGAAATAGAAAATAAGTTCATAATCTAAGTTATCTATTGATTCGAACATTATCTTGTTTCTTAACAGTTCACGTTCAAGCTTCTCGCTGCTATCAGTGAGAAGCCTGATCGTCATAGTTGACGATTTCACCTACCGCGTTAGTACGCGGTAACTTCAGCATCAAACCTTATAAATGTATCAAATAACCGCATTTTTCCCACAACTAACTGTTATCTGCGGCACGCGACTTTACTAACATCTTACAGTGTTACCACAAAAAAAACACTTCTGGTGGTTTTTTGACGGCTTTGCCTCAAGCCGTGCTTGCGCGTGTATTATCTCGTAATCCATGCAATGCAAAAGCATGGTTATTTTAACAGCAAAAAGATTTATGTGGTAAGCAAGCTAAATAGGCATTCGATTCGAACGACACAAGTACCTACGTCAATGATTTGCGGACTTTATTTCTATATTTGAAAGCGATTCAGCAGGCAATTCCCCACTTTATTTCAATCGAACATCAAAAATAGGTCTTATCTAATGAAGTTGTTATTGCGACTTCGATAAAATTTATATCAATCAATCACCATTACTAGTAAAAGCCATTAGGTAGGTAGGTACAGGAAGGATACTTGACCTATTCAACATTATTCTTGGATTTTTCTAAGCCATCGATAGCAAGTTTCCTATCTGTAGTATTCATTATCAGTAAATATCAAAAAAAGTGTACAATATATCGTGATGACGAAATCTTTAATACCAATATTAGGAATTTAGATGTAATCTGCAATTTTTCCATTATTTATTACTAATTCCTAAGAATGAATATTAAATCGTTATCACTCCAAAGTGATCGATAACGCTATAATGTTATTATCTTATTGTTCTTAAATACATGTTGTTAATGAGGTGATTTTGCCGATTTTCGGACTCCCCCTCCCCTTTGGTGAGATATCGTGAGATTGGGCTTGACAAACCCCGCTAATCTCACGTGAGATTTTCCAAAATTGCGTATTTTTATTGTAAATAAAATACCGACCCCGTCCCCCCCTAAATACCTCACGTTTTAATTACAAGTGGACGCCCCCTAAGTAACAATAAATTATTGTGTGTTGCAGTGGCCTTGGCCGTATGTCCTGCATGTGTCACGCACACGTGTATTCAATATACTTTTAAATCCCTCTTAATAATGTACCTATAGATAGGTCAATAAAGTGAAATACATAATATTATATTAACATTGTAAAAACATTATTATCATTGCAAGTGGGTACTTGCTGCATATCGTAAAACTAATATTGGCAACGCGTATTGGTGCACGTAGGCGCCTCTACTCCACCGATATGCAATCGAGTATTCGCATATACATACCTGCCATATTTATATAAATATTTATCTTACACGGATATCTATGATCGTCTGCATTACATATACTTGTACGTAATTAAAATTCGCTAATGATAATCTTTGTAAAATAAGTACTTACTTAAAATTAACGAATAATATAGGTAGTATACCTACCTATATAACATAGATTAGTAGGTAGGTATCTAATATACGTACGTTTTTTTTCTACTTGAATTTACTAGATTTGGTAATTATGTAGACAATAAAAGAGAATTTGAGAGATTTTCTGTTTGCATCGGTTTCCGATTGACTCTATATTTATCTCTGTTTTGTGCTCAAAGAGTGTTCAGTGAGCATAGGAAAAAGGGCTTGCGGGTGAAATCTGAATGTTTGCTGGTTTTATACCTACGCCCTATAAACACTGAGTCAAAATAATCCAGCTTTCTTCAGGATAACGAATTTAGCTTTGTATTATTTACAGCATTGCATTTTCTGCGCCGATTACGTACCTATATAGGTAGGTACCCATAGTATGACCACTTAAAATATGCGCTGTGTCCTAAATAGGTATTACCTAATAGGTATATAAGTAGGTAGTTATTGAAAAACTGCAGGCGGACGGCTGCGGCAGCTATTTATAATACAATAATTTATATGCACAGCAACAACGATTTTAGACTAAAATCTTTGCACAGCATACAGGTAGGTACATAGTGTTCAAAATGAACTAGAACTACCTAGGTAAGAAAATCCTGGCTTTTATAACAAAGACACTGCAACAGAATTATAAGAGCATACTACCTACTCGTGGTCTGTGGAACTTATTTGTGCAATATCAACATTCCTTTGTCCGATAAACCCTCACGTCATTTGATGATAACAATTTTTCGTTCATAGATACTACGATTATAATAGGTACCTAGGTACCTACTGTAGTTATGTCTCTCTGTAGTTGCTGTAGTAATCTTGTGCAATGGGCGCAGTTCGAGGTGGCGCCAAGCCAGCCCGCCACACACGGACCGCGTAGCCGGTCAGGGGAACACGGCCGTCTTGCAACAAGTTATTTGCAACTCAATGTCGTTCATAATGTGCCAACGCAGAAAAATTCACGCACGACCTCATATCACCTGCGAAGCGGTAGGTATTGCTGTGTTCATTCACGTTGCACGATTACAATTTTCTAGTAGAAAACAACAAAAAATGATTCATTTCATATCAGCAATTTTGAAAAGCAACAGAAACTTGTGAACACATTCACACCTACCGTTATCGAATTACCTACGTGGTAAAGTACCTACCTATGTCATCAGCCGGGACCCCCAGGCGGATGCAGATAATGTTTCGCTGCGTCGACATAATTGCGCAGCATTGTCAATCTGCCACTTTATATCTACATGCCAGAATCGAGTGCAAAAGATAATCTGGGAAATTATTCATGTATAGGTACCTACTAACTATAACCTACCGTATGAGATCGCGTTTAAATTTTTCCATTGCACACGCATTCTACTCCTGTGGAGTTGTAGCGCTCCGATTTATGCACTCATTAATAATTGCCTTGAACTATCAGGCCTTTATTTTATATTTATACACAGGTGGACAGAGTTACTGTAAATAAAGATGATTTAAATTTTAAAGGAAGTCATGAATAAATACATATACCAATTACCTACTATGAAGAATTGATGAACATCTGGGTACCGAAAGCGAGTCACGATGTAAGCATTAGGTACATGTGAATTGTAGGTACCTACCTAGCGTAAACTATTAGGCAGCCCTCATACCTAATTCATAATTGATGAATAAGCATCAATCGCGGACCACGAGAAAACCATGGAAAAACCACGATCCTCGCTTGACTCATATCGTATCGTCTATTGTGGTTGTGCTATTGGGCTTGATGCAAATCTAGCCCGAGCACAGCACCCGCATATACAAATGCTTCAACGACCTCTATTAAAAAAAAATGTTTCACAACCATTGCGTGCCCAGTGCAGACGCCACGGTAAATAAGCGGTGGTGCGCAAGTGATGTACGTAGCGTAAAGCGGAGCAGTCGTCGCTTTGAGTCCAGGCAGGGCTTCGAGACAGCACTATATAGCCGTTCTTGTCTATTTCGTCGTTTTTTTATGGTTTTACATCAAGCCGCGCTTGCACGTGTATCATCTCGTAATCCGCGCTTGGTACAAAAGCAGGGTTATTTTCACAGCAAAACGCATAGGTACTAGTTGCATCAGCGTATACGGTCTGCATTTACCAACTATGGCAGCTGGGAGCCCGGCAGTCTCTCCGGCACCGGCACTTGAGTCTTGAGAAACCTGTTTGATGGGACGCGGCGCTCGTGGGCGTCTGCCGGCGCAGGCCGCACCTAATCGCCCTAGCTCCATCTACCTACGTAGCCAGAGCCACAATCCTAAATACTTTGGAAAATTTACTTTCGTCTCAGAGCGGTTTAATGAACGTAGGTATCTCATTAGTTTCAAGCTTTGACTATATACCTATATTAGTCCAACCCCCGTCTCTTTTGAGCTCCGTTGATCTCCTTCCTTCCTAAGCATAACCTATGCATATATTATATCCTCTGCATAAAAGCTTGTAATAAAAAAGCAAATGAGTATAGCGGCTAAATCTCCACAAACCGACATTATAACAGGTTGCGATTTTGTTTAGAATTTAGGCAGGTCCATTCAAAGTACCACAAAAAATAAGGTGCCAATAAAGGGACGGAAACCCATTGTTTGAGTGTCATTCTTGTATCAGGAATTTTGTAGAAAAAATGCCGTAAAAGGTAAGGGTCCCTTGTATAGTCGGGCGTGGAATACAATGGATCCTTTGTGAGCGCAGGCGCCGATCAGTCTAGCGAGGCGGACGCGGAGAGCGCGGGCCTGGGCGCGGCGGCGCGGTGCCGGCTCGTCTGGCCCCGGCTGCGCCACTCGGCCTCGCGGGCCGCGGCACTTGCTGCGATGTGTGCTTAGCTGATAGCGCTGGGCGCTATTTGTCACGCACGCGCACGAGTCGCACGAGGCACGACCCAACCTCCGCTCATGCCGGTAAAGTTCATCATTCACGAATCATGATCACTCCAATTCCATTGCTCCGCGCGTCGTAGATTGAGTGGAACGATGGTGGTCCAATTTCTAGCACACAGACGGTCACTCCATTCCGGGCGCACCGTTCGTGGAATGTTGTGGAGTGAAGTGCACGTGTATGGGGGCTTAGGCGGCGCGCGGTTCCATCTCTATAAAATGCGCCATTTGTCCTCATGCCTACCCCTTCGACTCCAGTCTCCAAACCTTCCTACTTGTAGTTGATTTGGTACCTATATTATATTCGCCTAGAAGGCGGAAAAATTTCGATTGGTTGCTCTCATCTGAACAACGATTTTAGAATTTTTCTTGTAAAATCATTGCCTCTTAATCTGAACCATTACCTACTTTAGGAATTGCCGTCACCGTGACTTCTAATTAGATAGTAAATAATTAGTAAGTATATTTTAGCATAGGTAGCTTGCAGTGCATCGTCATGAATCATGAATAAACAAAGGCATTTCAGGGTCTGATTGTTGAGCTGAATGTTAAGTACCTACTCTAAAGGTTTTGCAATGCATCCTTATGTAGGTATTATCCATTGTACGATTTGTACGCAATAGAACTGCGTTAATGACACATCACATCACGCCACCGAGGCTCGGACGGGTAGCCGCACACTTGTAGAATGCCTGACTCAACAAAGGAAAGGACAGGGCAGTGACGCAATGCAACGACATTCCACATGCTTAGTTCCTGTTGTTTCTTGGGATTGATAACGATACTGATTGTCTTTCCCATAGCTCTATATTTCTACAGCGTAATGTGAAAGTCATCTCCAAATTCGAATATCAAACCTAATACCTAATCCTTATTTATACAGCTGAACTGTGAATAAAAAATATATTGATTGAAAAAACATAAAATAGGTACTTTTTTGGTGTTATCACTATCGTAATCAACGGTGATAATAATCATATATCGAAATGTAGGTTGATATTTTGATTTCTACAATGAACCCATAGATCCTACAAAGGATGTGAACGAACCCAGGCTCCAGCAGCTGCACTGGACTGGTCAACTGTCACATTCAACTGCATCATTTAAGATCTTAGGAGTCAAAAGCTAACCTCATCATCAGCCGGAAGACGTCCAATGCCGAACGTAGGCCTATGACGGGAGGCGGGTTGCAATAATTCAACACGCATGGCAGGCGTCTTGGTAATCGTAGTAGATTTTGATATTGATCGAGGAGAATTCCCCGGATATCCCCTTAGCCAGCTCTCACGGCACCCACGGGCGGAAATGGGTAGTTCTATTCATACGCCGGCACCTCCTCGCCGGCTAGTATTCGGGGTAGGTACCTACCCCGAATACTATTTACCTATCAGCGGCGCAAGTACGGATCTATTCGGGTCGATAATATTCGATAAAATTGACAGTTCAAATCGATAAGGTGGGATTTATCGAGCCTCGAAACAATCGACAAAAGTTATCGAAAAGCTAGGTCGAATCCAAAGAGAATATAGAGCTACTACAATACTTTACGATCAGACTTCGGTACTCGCAACATTCGATAAATTTGTCGAGTTTTTCGGTTCGACAAATTTATCGAACCGACTTCCGTACTCGCGCCGCAGTGCTTTAACTTCAAAAACTTGTACTGTCACTAGGTAGGTACCTATACGTAGAATACATATCAATGTGTAATTTTTTATTCAACTTGTTCTAATATGTAAGATTATATTTCTAATCATAAGAATTAAAGAACGTTAAAAAAAATTGATAAACTGAAAATGATCTCATGGTTCCAATTCCAGCCGCGCTGTACTGAATGCCGTCCTTTTGCGTAGGTACCTATGCGAACTATGCGATATGCGATACCGAATGCGATTTTTTATATTCCAGTCTTCAACGTAGGTTATGGGTATCTATGTAGTGTCGATAATGCCCTACTAGCTACCTACTATAAGTAGTCGTTTACGTTATTGTGGAGTTAATTGGCCCACAGTCGGTAGACGGCTTATACGCCATTTATGGCATGTTGCCGAGAATCTAGTCCCTCGAGCCGCGCTTTATAGGGTAGGTAGGTACGTCAAACATTATCCTTTTACAAAATATACCTACCTATATTGAGTAGGTAAGTACTTTGATCACCTACCGTTTGCCTACCGTCAAATAGCACGGCGCGCGGCGTGGCACACGATTTTGCAGCTACAGCCTACGACAATAAAGGGACACAAAATGTGTGGAACAGACAGATCTCTGAACCTACTTTTTATTTTATTTGGTAATGAGACGAGCTGGTCGTTTCCCTGATGGTAAGCATAACGCCGGCCCATAACAATTTCAGTGCCACTCAGAACTTTGAAACACAATGGCCTGCGCGGCACATGCAGTGGACTCGTTACCCTGAGACATTAATATCAGCCCAGTAATTTCACTGGATACTCTGCTCATCAAACCGGAACACAGTAATGCTTGCACATTACTGCTTGGCGGCAGACTTCACGAGCAAAGCGGTACCAACCCAGACATTGTGACTTTACATCGCGATAAAATCTTGGATGTGGACAGTAAACTGTTTTAGCGAATTCGAATTGAAGATACGTTTAGGCCGGGCAAGGTCTTTTCCCTAGCAGCTTCATTATTGTCAATCACAACACTATAGGTAGGTATATCTAATAAGCACAGGGTGTGTGCTAATAAGTAAAGTAACCTAGTAGTGATGTTTCAATATAATTATAACCCTTTCTACAACCTTGCAGACCGTAGACGCTTATGCAAGTATTCGTTTTGCTGTCAAAATAACCATGCTTTTGCTTTGCATCTAGCGTGGACTACGAGATAATACACGCGCAAGCGCGGCTTGATGCAAAACCATCAAAAAACCACCAAAAAACGACGAAATAGACAAGAACGGCAACATGGCCAGATAGTGCCGTCTCGAAGCCCTGCCTGGGCTGAAAGTAACGACTGGTCCGCTTTACGCTACATACATCAACTTGCGCACCACCGTTTATTTACCGCGACGCGGCGCCGGCGTCTGCACTGAGCATGCAATAGTAGTGAAACAATTTTTTTTTAATAGAGGTCGTAGAGGCAAAGGTAGAAGCGGGTGCCGTGCTCGGACTAGATTTCCATCAAGCCCCAACCACAACCACAATAGACGATACGATATGCGTCAGTCAGATCGTGGTTTTTCCATCGTTTTCTCGTGGTCCGCGATTGATGCTTATCCATCAATCATGAATTAGGTGTGAGGGTTGCCTATCGCCAAGTGAATTATGATTTTTTTTTTGTTCATAATTGGCTTACCTTTGACCACTATCTCACCTGCTGGTAAGTGACGATGCGGTCGACGGTGAAGCACGCTTGCCTAGAAAATACCTATTCACTCGCGCCTTGAAGCAGCCCAAGTTATAGTTACGGGAAACACAGACTGGCAGAGAGTTCCACTCCTTAGCGGTACGCATAATAAATGATGAAGCAAAACGCTTCGTGCGTAAAGGTGGAATATCCACCATGTATCGATGGCGCTTGGCTTAAAGTCTGGTCGTCCGATGATAGAAGGGGGATGGTGGAATTAGATCGTGTAATTCCAAAGCACACTCACCGAAATGTATCCGATAAAAAACCGATTCCGGCAGGCTCCTCCTTAGCACTTTCTCACCTTGGCTTGGTGAATTACGATCATCGATAAATACCTCATCACTGGTTACCATCACCGTCGCTTACGGTGTCGGTCATTGAGACATAAAATTATAACATAATTAGGCAACATAGGTACCTAGTACCTAATACTTTTTAAATCGACAGTCAATCAGGGCGTAGTAGCCGGAGTTCACCAACCGATGTTCAACTATGGATTAACTTCTGATCTGAGATTCAATTACCTATTCGATTTGAAAGAAAATATGGCCTAGCTCTTGATCTGCCGAACACTCGAACCGAACGTCGCGTCGCGTCGTCCATTTCACATTTGATGAACAGTGAACTCCAACTTATGTGAACGAAGGTTGTGAGCACGCTAAAACTAGAATAGAATCTAGGTACACCGTACATCTACCTAACAATTAAAGGGTCCTTCATTTTTTTGTTTCTATCACGTTTCTAAACAAAAAATCTTATACGAACGCATTCCCGGTTCCTGCCCCGCCCTTGCATTCCATCAAGATAGTCAAGTATAAAACGGTCAACCTTAGAGTTCAACTTTTAAGAGGAATGTGAAACAAAAAAAAAGATTGATGCTCTTAGAAATGAGAGCAGGCAGGCCTCACGGCACAGGCTTGGGCATACGAACCTGACAAATAAAAAAATACGGAATAGGTACATACCCTGAAGAAAATGTGAGCCATTGAAATTAGAGAAACTTGCTACATTCGTTTCTCTTTAGTATTTGTAAATACGTACTACTGGCCCTATCTCATCAAAGGAAACTTCACATGTAAACTAAATGTAAGTTCGTGCATGAATGAAAAAATGACACCAAACAGAATTTACTAATTAGACATGTGTTTGGCGGTAGGAAGGTCGCAAAATGGTGTGTTGTCAGACACTGCTGGTACTAATTTGGCCACTGACTGGTAATCCTCCTTGAATTTGGCGGATGTCGTCGTTTCCGGTGCAAATGATGAACTTTTTTGGTAACAAGATGCGTGATTCAAATTTGTATGTATAAAAGAACATAGTATAAAAGAAGATTCTTCGAGTCTATACTCGAATTCAAGCTCGGTAGAGACGCAGAATAATACTTATTTAGGTAGGTAGCTTCAGGCTCTGTATTCTTTATATTAGGTTGGGGAAAAAGTCTTTTCGCATTATAGTATGTATGAACTTGTAATAAAATCTCTTTGGCTATACTATTTGTATCTGGCTGGTTTTGGTATCATATGAAAGTTTAAATTTTAAAGAAAATAATTTCAATTCAAATTAGGAAAATGTGTGATTTTCATTTGTTTTTCGTACTGTCAAAATGAGTGAATCTAATGAAGAAATTCGATACATTTTAAAATTTTACTACAAAAAAGGTAAAAATGCAACGCAAGCCGCGAAAAAAATTTGCGATGTTTATGGACCTAGTGCAGTGTCTGTGAGAGTAGCACAAATTTGGTTTAAGCGTTTTCAATCCGGAAATTTTGATTTCAAAGATGCACGTCGCTCTGGTCGCCCTATTACGGATAAAATGGATGCCATTTTTGAAAAAGTGGAACAAGATCGGCATATCAGTAGTTACGACGTAGCTAAAGAACTGGGAATTGACCACAAAACAGTTTTGGCGCATTTGAAAAAAACTGGGTACACAAAAAAGCTCGATATTTGGGTACCTCACGAGCTCACTGAAAGAAACCTAATGAACCGTGTACTCATTTGTGATTCTTTACTACGACGTAATGAAACCGAACCATTTTTGAAGAAGCTGATAACTGGTGATGAAAAGTGGATCACGTACGACAAGAACGTGCGAAAAAGGTCGTGGTCAAAGACCGGTCAGGCTTCACAGACTGTGGCGAAACCCGGGTTAACTCGCAACAAGGTGATGCTGTGTGTGTGGTGGGATTGGAAGGCCATTATTCATTATGAGCTGTTACCACCAGGCAGGACCATCGATTCTGAGCTCTACTGCGAACAACTGATGAGATTAAAGCAAGAAGTTGAGAGAAAGCGGCCGGAATTAATCAACAGAAGGGGTGTGGTTTTCATTTTCATGGTTTTTCATGATAACGCTAGACCTCACACATCTTTAGCCACTCAGAAAAAATTAAAAGAGTTTGGCTGGGAGGTGTTAATGCATCCGCCGTATAGTCCTGACCTTGCACCTTCAGATTTCCACCTGTTTCGGTCTCTTCAGAATTCTTTAGGCAGTGTCAGGTTAACATCACGAGAGGACTGCCAAAACCACTTGTCGCGGTATTTTGATCAGAAGTCCCAAAATTTATATAGCAATGGGATCATGTCCCTACCTACAAGATGGCAAAAAGTTATCGAACAAAATGGTACCTACATACTTTAGTTAAATGTAAATAAACTATATTAAAAAATGTTTTGAATTTTCTTAAAAAATGCGAAGAAACTTTTTCCCCGACCTATTAGATAACTAGTCTACATACAAGTAACGAGGTGCGCCTCACTGGCCGCGATATTGAATTATTTCTTGTGATTATTTCTTCAAGAACAATTTACATTGTGTTTGAGTGTCAATTATCTTTACAAAGACTAAATTAAATTAAATTTTGTTATTTAATCATGCAGGCACAATGGCCCGTCTTATTCTTATTTGTTCTTATTGCAGTTTGCAGTGCTCTCTGTCGCGGAGTTCACGAACTAAAATTAATTGGATGATAGGCAACGCCATCTGTTTGGTGTGAATGTAATATCCATACAGATAAATAAAATTGAAGTGTCTGTTTGTAATATCAAAATAACAGCTTTTTACTAAATGCATATGAAAGTATATACGGGACCTATAAAAAAACAACCATTTTTAAAATTTTTGTCTGTCTGTCTGTCTGTTTGTTCCGGGTAATCTCCGAAACGGCTGGTCCTATTTTGACGGGACTTTCACTGGCAGATAGCTGATGTTACAAGGAGTAACATAGGCTACATTAATTTTAGAAAAATAATCAGAGTTCCACGCAAAAAAATAAAAACAATGTAATCCAAAATCTCCACGCGGGTGCAACCGCGGGGCAGCAGCTAGTCAGATAATATATGAAATGAATACCCTATATAATTTGTGATGAAATGAATCACCATTCACTAATTACTAACTTGTGTACATAGCAAAGAGTAAAATTATGTGTACATAGTAATGTTCTGTGTTCACCACCACCTACCTAGGTACTAGCTTCTGCCCGCGGTTTTCACCCGCGTTCCCAAAGGAACCGTGCATTTTTCCAGGATAAAAGTCGCCTATAAGAGTTATCCCGAGTCAATAACATTCATCGTTGTCCCTTTACACACACTGTCGGTTTGCGTTGGTGTAAAAGAGAAGACCGTGCGGGTCAGTAAAATACGAGTAAAGATTTATAAAAAACGTAATTACTTAAAAATTAGATGCCTAATCGAACATGTACCTACCACAACCAAATTTTTTTATTATTGTATAATACATAGGTATGTCTTGTTAATTCTATCATTATACCTCATTCATTTCAAACTTATTTTCAGAGGTACCTAACAGTAAATTGGTAAGCACTTGTTTTGATCACAACCAGATTATCGGTAGTACCTACCTAATATGTTTTCCAGTGACAGAAGCTCATGATTTTGCTAAAAAACCTTTTAATTGAAGCTATTTAATTGTTAAAATAATACAGATACTAATAATATAAAATAATAATACAGACAAACATTTAAACACACTTTCGCATTTATAATATTAGTAGTAAGTAGGATTATTATAATCCTACCTATATTATTATAATAATAGGTATGTACCCTATAATAGGGTACCTACCTATAGAATGTAGATATTTATACTAGGTACTATATGTATGATAGATAGAAATTTAATGTATTTTTAGCAAAGTTCTCAAAGCTTTTTAAACTATTACCTAACTACCTATGAATTCTATTATTCTGATCTGCACATATCCTATGTTATCTCACAACCTGTATAAAGTACTGTCATGGGTTAGTAGTTATATGCACAATAACATGACAAATATTTAAAACTACTCTTACGAAAAGCACATTCACCTATTTGCGGTGTCACAGGTCACTCAGATCTTTGAAACACAAAGGCCTGCATTGCACTGTATGGGAATTTGAGACATCAGGTATAAAGTCGCATAAGCCTAGTAATTATACTGATTACTTTACTCATCAAACCAAAACAAAGTAATACTGACATATGACTGCTTGGCGGCAGACTACACAAGCAAAGCCACTGGTACCCACCCAAAGGGACACTTCCAGAAGAGTTAACCTTACCTAGTAATTGGATAATAAGATGAACAGGTTGTTTTGTCTGATGGTAAGCCCACTACAATTGTCGAGTGCCACTGCTATGTGCTTGTTATCCTAAGCCCTGTCAAAATTTACTAGGTACTTCAGTAATAAATTAGTAGTACAGAAATTGGTCATAAATATACATTATAAATATAATACCAACAAAGTTTAGGAAATATTTTAATCATTCAACTCCCCAAACTTCTTCAAAAGATGAACACAGTTTTGCGCAAGTCAGAGCTGCTGACAAAGGATAGTTACTAATAGAAATCACATCTTCTGAATAGTCTACCTCCACTTTACCATGAGCCATTGCACCTATAATCATAACTATAGGCTCATCCTTGGGAACTAAGTCTCTCGGAGTCTTTACAACTTTAGAGCTAAATGACATAGTTATTTTCTTCACTCCAACTGGCAAATGAGATGTGACTGGGTTTTTAATTACTTTCAGTAACTTCATGGGTCCATCTGATGCTCTGATAGCAAACTTGTGGAGGAGTTGAACTGAAAATGAAAAAAGTAAAATTCAATATGATACACTAAATTTATACATAACTAGTTGCTGCCCAAGGTTTCAATTAAAATAATAAAGGTATTATAAATAAAAGTATGGCACCCTATAGAGAAATATGATACCATATCATATTAAAACATACACAAATTTTATATTTGAGAAATCTGCAATAGGAACTTTTATTAATCTACTTTGCCAAATATTGACAAAGCAAGCAAGAATTGTAATTAATTAATTCAATTGCAGGTCCAGCAGGGATGTGTTAGAATGAGATGGGCATGGTCACCATTCTCAGACAGGTCATAAACTTAGAAGTTTAATGCAAGTAATAATAACAAGCTTACCCATTAAACCAGCAAATCTCTTAAATGTCCGTGGTATTCTAGTTTGTGGATTGATTTCTATAAGTACATTCTTTTCCGTATGTATGTACACTTGCAAAAGTCCTGCTCTGTTCAAAGGTGAATCCATTAACATCAGAAGGGACTGATGTGTGATATCTGGCCGACATGAACCTGGCTCGCGGTCATTTTTTCTCAGAATATGAGAGTGATCATCGCAGTTCAATAGTTCAAAGCTATTGCCTGCCTGAAAAAATATTTTTATTCAAACAAACTTTAAATTAAAATTTTGTCTTGTGTTTGCAATGTAGTCCACTTGATTTTTTTCTAGTTTGTTTACTTTGCTAGATATAAGTAGTTTGACTATTAGACTTACTTTTACGGTTTCCAGTTGTGCATTCTCAAGAATTACGACAAGGCGCTTCTCTTGCTTCTTTATATGAGACGTAACCAGATGTCTGGGAATGGGATCAAATTCAAACTCGTCGTCTTTAGCTTGAAGTTTTCGTTTTTTACCCATTTTGTTGTTCAAAACGCTTTGAAGAAAAGGTTATATCTAATACTTAGAAAAGATGTTAGTAAAAAGTTACGATTGCAGAAGGTGATGTTTATTAATATCTTCATTCAATTTAGTAAATACTAAAGACACAAAATAGAAGTACTGAATATCACAAATTATATAGGGTATCAGATAGACATGTCGCCTACATCCGTCGCTAGACACGAGCTCTCGTCTCTGATTGGCTGAAGCAAAAAGATATATGACATTTTTTTAATTTTTTATTTTACGTTTACCTAAGCTAATGCAATATTCTAATAAAGAGCAGCCTTCACTACATTATTTAATATTACCTAACCTACTTCTTTAAAATTCAGTAAAACAACGTTTTTGTATTCAATCCTTTATTTTTCTTTTTCAATTTTTTCTTATATTTATTCAGAGCTTTGCTTTGCATTGCTTGAATTACAGTCCTTTTCTCAGCGTATTGATGGTCATCAGTACAGTGCATGGGTTCTGGAAAACGAAGATTAATAAATCGAAAATTGAATGTATAATATAATATGAATGATTTATTAGGAACGTAACTGAAATGTGGGTAGCTTACCATTAGTTTCAAGAGATAATGAAATCCCACTGCGAATTGCCGATTGTATAAATAAAGTAGGATAAGCACTGCTCAGTAGATATGATTTCATGTCACGAATCGTGCCTCAACATGTTTGGGACACATTTGTAGATCAGTGAGCTCTTTCGCACTCGCAAAGAATCGCAGTTGATGGCAACCAATCACTTTTGGAACCTTTCCTCGCTTTTGGGTAACTTGTGTAAAATACAGGCATCTCGAGGGCTTACGCAGCCCGGTACACATCATTTGTGATACATTTCGAAAAATTAATCAAACAAGTTGATTGCTATAGATGTGGAAAAGAAAATAGACGAAAATTAATCGATGCACAGCTACCAATTCACTCAAAACAACGACAACAATATGTAATATTGAAATTTAAGATATAATTTATTTAATAATGACAGTACAATGACCCCGGATTATATTCTCTTTGACAATGACAATAAGTATGAGTGGATGCAAAGAGATTTTAATGTGTTATGACGACGACAATGACTTCAAATCGTAACAAATATGGCGGCGGCTCTAAAGATGACGTCAAGAGGTGGGGAGTGAAGTGAGCGGGGGGTGCAAAATGTCATATGTCTTTTTGCTGTGACGTTTCTCGTGTCTAGTGTTTTTCTTAGACAGATTTATACCCGTGCTGAATATCCACGTGCTGCGTGCTTTTGTTAATTTTGTTTTCTGCATGTGTCTGCAATCACAGACTAGGTAATCTAGGTAGTCTACAATCTGCAATCCTCAGTAGTCTGTGGTTTTCTGAAAATACTTTCAGGCAGGGCCACAGACTACTAGTACTTAGGGGCAGGGCTGCGTTCACTGCCTACCATAGAGTAGTAGGACTAGTAGGTACTATTAATCAAACTATAATAAAATAATACATAGGGTATTATTACCACAAAAAAAATAAACACACGTTAAACTTGTGTTAAATACTGTTTAACGCCTAAGCATGCTTTAGCGCGCGATTAAATATGAGCAACCACAAATCCTAATTAAAGTAGTGTCTAAACGTTGTCTAACACAATTCTGTTGTAAAATTTCTAATCAGTTTTGACGTTTATCTTTAGACGCTGTCTAGTTAAATAGGCAACTAAAAATTGTTTTTTTGTGGTAATAACAACTTAAATGTTCTGTAATCTGTCATAGACTAAGTAGTAAATATGTAAATCACTTGAAGCCAAAACAAAAAAAAAAAACTGGCAAAGGTGTCAAATAAAGAAAATTGGTTTTTAAACTGTCATGGTCATCAACACTTTGAAAATTATCACTAGAAACGGGATATTTACCATGTATATTATTTGATTTGAGTTTCCGATATTTCGGCGCTGTTGCAAACGCCATGATCACGAGAGAACTGAAGTACTGCGGGTAGATGGTGATTATGGGCAGACGTAGCGATCTACCCTCTTCCTCACTCGTTTATTACGCGTGCCACTACTATTGTCCTCACTACTATCTCGAACTGGATTCCGACACACAATACTGACCGTGTCAGCCCGCATACTCGGAACCGTATTATGTCGGTGTTTACATAACCGAACCACTGGATTCCAGGTATTCGACAGTTGAAACCCATCCTCACGATTGAAATTCTTGAATTTGGTAATTTCAATCGCTTCTCTAACCAGTCTTGGTATGTAGTGGCGTTCTGTCGATAATATCTGAGGGTTATACAACTCAATCCAATGGTTTGGGCCCGATTCCAACAGATGTTCCGCAACGGCCGACTTCTGCGAGTCGTTGTTTTTGACTGCCCTGATGTGCTCTTTAATCCGGCATGAAACAGTACGTTTTGTTTGGCCAATGTAAGAGCTGCCACAGCTACAGTCAATCTTATAGACTCCGGGTACCTCTAAGGGGAATCTGTCCTTAGGGGATCGCAGAAATTGGGAAATTTTCCTGAAGGGAGTGAAGATTGTTTTGACAGAGAACTTGCTTAAGATGTTGGCGACCCTATCTGTCACTCCTTTAACGTACGGAAGATAAGCTGGAAGACGTTCCACCTCACACTTCTTGCGCTTCCTTGAGGATCTGGGTTTTACGGTACCAGTTTTGTAACCATTTCTCTGTAGGACGCAACTCACATGTTGCAGTTCTTCTTTTAGATGAGTCTCGTCGCATAGATCATAAGCACGGTTTGTGAGTGACATCACTACAGAGTTCAGCTGGCGCGGGTGGTGATGTGAGTCAGCGTGCAGGTAACGGTCTGTGTGTGTTGGTTTCCTATATACAGTGTGGCTGAACGAACCATTATCACGAACCCCTATCCTGACATCAAGAAAAGATAAGCTCCTGTTTCTTTCCATCTCAACTGTGAAGCGCATTTTGCTGTGGATGTTATTTAAATGTGTCAGGCATAGGTTTATGTCATGCTGAAGTTGTGGAGGTATAGGATATATAGGTATATAGGATATATAGGAGATATAGGTAATAGTTGAAGAGGTGGTTCGACGAAATAAGATACCAGCAGCTGACGCCGAAATTTTAAGACAAGACGTTGCCGTCGTATTATATTACACATTTAAATAACATCCACAGCCAAATGCGCTTCACAGTTGAGATGGAAAGAAACAGGAGCTTATCTTTTCTTGATGTCAGGATAGGGGTTCGTGATAATGGTTCGTTCAGCCACACTGTATATAGGAAACCAACACACACAGACCGTTACCTGCACGCTGACTCACATCACCACCCGCGCCAGCTGAACTCTGTAGTGATGTCACTCACAAACCGTGCTTATGATCTATGCGACGAGACTCATCTAAAAGAAGAACTGCAACATGTGAGTTGCGTCCTACAGAGAAATGGTTACAAAACTGGTACCGTAAAACCCAGATCCTCAAGGAAGCGCAAGAAGTGTGAGGTGGAACGTCTTCCAGCTTATCTTCCGTACGTTAAAGGAGTGACAGATAGGGTCGCCAACATCTTAAGCAAGTTCTCTGTCAAAACAATCTTCACTCCCTTCAGGAAAATTTCCCAATTTCTGCGATCCCCTAAGGACAGATTCCCCTTAGAGGTACCCGGAGTCTATAAGATTGACTGTAGCTGTGGCAGCTCTTACATTGGCCAAACAAAACGTACTGTTTCATGCCGGATTAAAGAGCACATCAGGGCAGTCAAAAACAACGACTCGCAGAAGTCGGCCGTTGCGGAACATCTGTTGGAATCGGGCCCAAACCATTGGATTGAGTTGTATAACCCTCAGATATTATCGACAGAACGCCACTACATACCAAGACTGGTTAGAGAAGCGATTGAAATTACCAAATTCAAGAATTTCAATCGTGAGGATGGGTTTCAACTGTCGAATACCTGGAATCCAGTGGTTCGGTTATGTAAACACCGACATAATACGGTTCCGAGTATGCGGGCTGACACGGTCAGTATTGTGTGTCGGAATCCAGTTCGAGATAGTAGTGAGGACAATAGTAGTGGCACGCGTAATAAACGAGTGAGGAAGAGGGTAGATCGCTACGTCTGCCCATAATCACCATCTACCCGCAGTACTTCAGTTCTCTCGTGATCATGGCGTTTGCAACAGCGCCGAAATATCGGAAACTCAAATCAAATAATATACATGGTAAATATCCCGTTTCTAGTGATAATTTTCAAAGTAAAGAAAATTGCCACAAAAAAAACATTCTTAGCTCTAATCTAAGTATAATTATAGTCTGTGTTCTTAGTTGTCAATGTCAACTTGTCATACTCTATTAGTGGTTATATTCTCTTTGCCCTATATTATCGTAAGACCCTATGTAGTTGTCATATTACTGATCTGTGGTGCAAAGAGAACATCTGTATCTGTGCATCTGTGGTGGTCAGCTGAGCAAAACACGACTTTTATGCCATTTTTTCAACTGCAATATTGGATTTAATCGAATATCCATGGCTAACGATAGAGAAGTTCTTCGTGAGATTTGGGACGGAAAACTGCCAATATGTTTTCAACTAGCACAGGAAGAAATAATGGAAATACAACAGCCTGACCCATTCTATGTGATGGTTCCAAGATTGAGTTACTTTCCTCTCGTAACTGATAAAGTAAGGCTTTAGGATCTTTATATTAAAATAAAATAATATTTAGTTTTATCATTTACTTCGCGTCTTCTACCGCCCAGAAATGGTCCTTCCCCTGACGAAGCAGTACTAGTCACTACAAATACCTTCAAACGTGAATAATATTATTCATGCCTGTATTTTCAGATGAAAAGACACTTTCTGCGCTATATTTCACAAGAGAATTCTGATAGCGAGATGTGGTTAGACTACAATGGTCAGCCCCTGAAATGGCACTATCCCATTGGCTTTCTGTACGACTTGTTTTGCAGCAATGAGCCTCAACTACCATGGATTCTTACAGTGCATTTTACTAAATTTCCTGAAGACATCCTCCTGCATTGTCCAAACAAGTAACAGTACACTTATAATTTTTGTAATGGATTGGGATGGCCAACTTCAAAGCATGAGTAATACAAATTTTAAAGGGAAAAAATGTAATGTTGAAAAATATTTATCTTTCATATAAATTATGTCACCTATATATTGGACTCATCATTATTAATCTAACATAAGACAGTATAAACTATCTCTAGCCTTATAACATTACTTTTTCTATTCTCAGCTCAATCCTTTCATTAACGCTTGCTCTATCAGATGTAGTCATTATAGAAGTTTATATTGTGAAAAAAGATTATGTCCAATCAAAGAATCACAATGTTTGGTCAGTCTTGGTCATCCAGATTCATCTTTTTTATATTGTGTAGTAAACATAAGTACAGAAAACTTCTTAAAAATTTGGAAATTGCTATTTGCTTTTTAGAGTAAAAGAAAGGATACCATGTTGAGAAGTTTGTGAATAAAAATGTAGAGTAATATAGGTACCTACATTATCACTAGTCTATGCCTAATCTAAAAGCTTAGAAACTTAGAAGTATCATTGCTGAAAATGTGAAAACATTAAAGGTATTCTTATAGTACATATTACAAACTAATTACCAGGGATGTTGTGGAAGCACACTTCATGTCAACAGTAAAAGAAGCTGATGTACTGAAGCACAGAGGGCAAGTGATGTCAACAATGCAGAAGAAAGATCACAATCAACTTTGGCTTGGGTTACAGAATGGTAACAATCTTAATTATTGTCATTATATGCCTATTTAGAATTGGTATGTTCTCAAACTTCAACAATCACCCCAACTCCACCAGTAGGGACTTTGGGAATTTAAATCCCCATCAGCCCCACGATGTACATATTAGTGGGCTCAATAGGACTAATCCCAACATCCGTTAGGAACACTGGTGTTTTACTATATTCTAAATTGTTAAAAACCGGTGGCTATAACTCACGTCATTCGTCGATATTTTCGACCTAGGTTTCGAGCATGTCCAACGCTCTTCCTCGGGTAGTGCACGGGGCGAGATCGCAACCACTATATTGTCTGAAAAATTGTATGGGTCAAAATCTAATATTTCACTATAATAATATTGCAATATCAGACTTAGATTAGAGCCCTTTTTCTCTATTATATTTAAAAAAGAAATTTATTAAAAATGTTTGTATTGCTGTGTCTGAATGTACAACCAGTATTTTAACTCCTTTACAGATAAGTTTGACCAGTTCTGGGCAATAAATAGGAGATTGATGGAGTCACATGGTGAAAATGAAGGCTTCAAGCACATTCCAATAAAAATGTACTCTGAAGATGGAACTTGTCAACAGCGGCTAATATGTCCAAAGAATGATGATGGCAGTAGGAAAATACTTCAACAAATGATTGGGGAACTTTTTCCAGACAAAAATGGTACAGTATGTTTTTAGTATTTTATTTCAGCTGTATTGAACAAGAATACAAACATTGCAAATAATATTTACAAAAGAACACTTATTTTACAGTAAAATTGAGGACACACGGAATAACAATCCCATCAGACACACCACTTCAATGGCTCTCGGAACATTTGAGCTATCCAGACAATTTTCTCCACTTGTGTTTGAGTTAAAATGGATGACTCTTCAGATTTTATATTGTAAAATGCATAAAAGTGATTATGATTATCTGAATAATTTGGAACACTGATAATAATAACTATGCTTTATTATCAATGGCTCTCGGAACACTGGAGCTATCCAGATAACTTTCTCTGCTTGTGTTAGAGTTAAAATGGATGATTCTTCATATTTCACAGTGATTATAATCATCTGAATACTTTGGATCGCTGATAATAATAACTATGCATTATGATTAACACTGTAAATATTTGTATCAATACCAACAAAAAAACATCAAATTAGTTAAAATATAGTTATATATACATGATAATATATGCTACGTAATTCATTCCAGTCATTATTTATTTATTTAATAATAATAATGAAAAACATGGCTGTTCATTTTTTCCCCTGATAACATCTATTATTTAACAAGAAATAAAAAGCAATTTTAGTTACAGATTAAGATGTGATGTTAAATACTTAATTATAGAAATACAGCTTTAAGCTGGCTGTGGCATATTCATAATAATGGTTATTTCCTAATAAGTAAATTCTTTCCAATATGATTATAGTCAGTAGAATACTACTAAAAGATAAAACAATAACCATATTAGCTGAAAGCTAGCTGCTAAAACAGTTTACCAAACCTGTCATGGGTTGCAACAATGATAACATAAACAAAAAAGAAATATAATATGAAATAACAGTAGGCAAAATATACAAATCATAAAAATCAGGTACTGTAACTGATAATAGGTTTGAATGTTTGTCTGAAATGGGCTTCAAGCTACATTTTTATTTACAAGAAATATATCACAATGTAGAAACGACCTTTACTTTACAATTGAAATTATTTACAATTCTACTTTTTTCTTATGCTTTTGTACAATGTAAGGAATGTGTTTAGTGAATCTCTTACAACCGTTGTTTGCAAATAATGGTTGTTCCTCAGTAGGTCCATATGTTATCACTGACATGGCATCTCTGGAATAAAAAAGATAAATAAATACACATACCACATTAGTACACCGGGTAATGGCACAAAATGATTTAGCACTCTACTTCTGTGATGGGTATTATACAGAAACACAAATAAAAAGGTCTGTTTTATTAATGATTTTTATTGACATTTATATAAAAACTTACGCCATCATCTCTTTACTGGGGTGAAAGATACCGTGAGCTCGAAACTCTGCGAGAGCGCAGCCCTCCACATGTATTTGTTCTAACGGTAGGAATGGCACATAGTGGTCTATCAAGTGGTGAGCAATGACACCAGCCTTTTCAAAGCCACCTGGAATGTAGAAATTATTATAAGACTACCCACTAATTTTCACTATTTTATGAACATTGCTATTGGCTTCATTGCAATTGAGATAAAACTACATATTCTATTGTTGCCTTTTTAGATTGTTTGTTGCCTGTTGGTCATTAAACTAACTAAGAATTTCTGGTTTCTATTAGTTGATAATTTCAACAGTCACTTCCTTTTTCTAATCGATTGATCATCGTTATTCACATGGTCATTTGACATATTTAAAAAGAATGTATTACCTTGAAAGAATGCTGTTCTTCGGATGATTGTTTCAAAATCACGAAATTCTACATCATTTCTCTTCATGCCTTGTTCATAGAGGCTCAGTAAGGTATGTGAGATTTCTGGGCCTCCAATATTAGATATAAAAACAAATACACTGTTTCTGTAATAAATAATTGCAAGATTCAAGATATGATTTCAGTAAAACTAGTAAGTTACTATAATTTTTACCCTTGCTAGATAGATACATAAATAAACTCATCATTGAAACACCACAGTACAAAGAACATTTTAAAACTCAGTGTCACAATGGGCGGATTTATTGCTCATAGCAATATCTTCCAGGCGACCCATAAGCTAAAGCAAATAACTAAAACTAGGGGTTGGCGGCTTTCAGTTACTATAGGGATTTAGTTATTATCTAGTATAATGTAGGTAGGCTGGACCGATTTTGACGGGACTTTCACTGGCAGATAGCTAATGTTACAAGGCGTAACTTAGGCTACGTGGGCGAAGCCGCGGGGCACTCCTAGTTTATGTATAAATATCTATTACTTATATACAACTCAAAATTTTAACTCCACAATTGACTAAATAGTTTAGTGGAAAAGAGGTAACAGACTGTAGACATTGTCACTAAGATTTATAGTACTAGTATCAATGTAAAAAATAAATTATGTAACTAATATGTATTATAGATGTGCATATTACAAATTATAAATTTATAGGTACCTGTAATCAACACCATCAACTGCATGATGATGATCTAGCATTGGCTTGATGGCATCCAATACAGAGGGGCACATTTCATGTATCTCATCAAAAATGATCAGAGACTTTGGACATTTTTTGACTATCTGGTTGACAGTCAAAACAAGTTCTTTCTGTTAAAGATAAAAAAATATTCATCAACATTCAATGTTATTATGAATTAATGACTATTTGAGCATTATACCTATGGTTGAAGAGTACACAGTGCTTTGATTGCCTTAGTCATTTTCACTGAACCTACTGCACTCTTCAGTTCTATATAAATAATTTCATATTTTAGTCTTTATGCCCACTTATTTTCACTTATTTTATCCTTCAAACTAAAACACAGTACAGTATACACAATACTCATTACCATTGTGAACTTAGCTATAATTGTAGAGTACTTTCATTTAAATCACTCATTAGCATGTTTTCTTCTTAAATGCTCATGGATGCCTGTTTCGGTTACCTCTAATTACAAGCACTAATTTTGTGTCTTTTCAGACAGCCATGCTTCTATACTGTAGCAGCAGTAACAATAATGGCATTAGAGATGGGTTGTGTTCACACTGGGTGCAACCGAACAATTAGTGTTCTGTTGTAGTCGGTTGTAATGCACCTAGTTCAATCAAAATCTCAGTTAATTACAACCGAATACCCACCCCAAACAATGGTTGTTTAACACTCTGACATCTATTAATGTCAGTATTAATTACATAGTTGAAAGGTTTGTATTATGTTAATAATTATGCTAAATCACGATTTTTGTCAAAATTGACAATGTCGTTGAAATTTACTGTACACTCTAAATTGTTCAGGATTTTTGTGCGAAGGTAAAATACAACTGAACCCTAAAGGCAGTGAATACAGCCTTGATATATTTAAACTCTACTTGTCTCAAGCTCCTAGATACTACAGTAAAATTGCATTTAACAACACACTTTTTTCTGTTCCAAATTAGTGCAGTCAAAATCTTTTTTTCCCATGTACATTTTGACATATTTGCTGTTCATTCCTTTTAGGTACAATGCATCAGCTATCATATTTGTTGCATAGTTCTTGCCCACACCTGACCATCCATGAAGACTAATGACTAGAGCTTTTTTGTTACTCTCATTTTTTATGGCCTCCTTGTGAGCAGTGAGGATATTCACCAATTCCTTGACTAGGGGCTGCCCAAACATTCTTTGAGAGAGGGATGTTTGTAATTCTGTAAACAAATATTTAACAGGTTTTGTAGCTTGTCCAAATCAGAAGTAAAACAATATGACTATCATGCTATTGATTATAATTAATAGAAAATAACACCAAGGTAAGTTAGAATCAGAAGTCATGTTCATGACAAAGAATTGTTTTATTAATGAAATAGGTATGTTGATTGTTGAATCCATTTTTTTTATGATGACAATCAATTCGTTTTCTCATGAGAATCAATTAATGTCTGTACCGAAAAAACTGGAAATCAAACTCTAGAATCATCAGAAACATCAAAAATAAGAGTCAAAGTTAATGCACAATACACTCAAAAGCGGGACATCAGTGCAGGCCTTATCGCCCCCACCTATTATAAAATGTGGGTAACCCTGCAGTCTCCAGACTAGTTCCCCAACATTGTATGTGCCGTGATGTGTGTCTCTGGGTCTACACTATGCAGCATCGTTCCACAGCCGTAACATCAGGTGAGTTTGCAGTAAACACAAGCTCAGTTAGTACGTAAAAAAAGATGATACCGTTGTGCAAATTATTTCTTTTTTATGGATTTCATTTTTATTATGTTACTATGATGTTCTTAAACCAACAATAATTATTTTGTTTCATGCAACTTCACTATTCTTCTTCTAGAAATACCTATTAAAAATCATAATATCCCTTTCGAAAGTCTGCATTCTGTATAACAAAAATTCATGATTATTAAATACTCACTGTTCATGTCGTATGGAACGTGTACATCATTACAACACTCTGTAAATCGACAAAACGTGTTATCTTTTACAGTATCCCATTTGTACCAGCCGCCAACACCTATTATGCTGCCTATCACCGATATAGTGATAAGCTCTGCAGCTGCATTGGTAAATAGAGTTGTAGTGAGCAATAAAACACAGTAACAGTAACTTTTCATTGTTTCATGTATTTGACATTGATGCGTTTATTAATTAACCTTTAACAATTATTACTCTAATCAACAACAATGTTCTTTTAAAATTCACAAACGCACTTAGACTTATGTACCGGTGTTTTAAAATAATAAGAAATACACTCGCTATCCTACAATACAACCCGAATTCTTCTTCTTCAAATCTTCAGATTATGGCCACAATTTTTAAACGTTGCTTGACGTTTTTCTGCCAGTGTCAAAGTGAGGCCAGTACGGTATTTTTTTTTGTTTTGTTTTTGGCTCCACGGTTCGTAAACGTGCATGATTGAAAGGCAAATAGTACAAAGACGAAAAACGTGTATTTTAGTATTCTATCCAAAACTCCATAGAAGCTTCAGTAAAGTATCCACCGCTTTACTGAATCGTCACTTCGACTCGACCGCGCCTAGACTAAACTTTAACGTGACTTCGTCGTCAAAAAGTCGTCACTTTCATGCACCAAAACTAGAGACTTATTATATATTAATATTTATATATATAACTTGAGACGGCTAAATACGCAAATCGCGTGGAGCCAAATCCAAAACAAAAAGTATCGGCGTTTTTTAACAGTTAACTGGAGGTTAGACCATAATTTTATGAAATTTCTTATTACAAAACGTAGATTAGCAATTAGGTCTTGATTAACTATGGTACCAAAGTTAGTCTTGCCCGAAACCTAGTTTAGCGAAGGTTACGAGTTAGTGACCGGAGAAGTGATGAAGTGGACCACACAGACTTTTTGAAATCACTAAGCTTACGATTCATCTTGTCTAAGCTAGGCTGGTCATCCAGTGTGGTGGCCACTACACTGCCTCTCAAATCCGTCCATTCTTGCAAACAGTATGGTCCCAATCTGCCTCTGTGTATCCAGGACTTCTTGCACATTAGACGTATTTATGTGGGTGTATATAAGTAAGGATTGTAGCACAAAGGGGTTATATGCCAACAGGTAGGTGCACTTCAACATATATTGCATTCAAGGTGATATAAATACACTTTCTTGCCTACCTTTAGCAAACTTTGTGGTGAAGAATGTGAGCCCTGATTAAGATTCAACTCCCCAACTACCTATCCAACCTTCCCCATACCTTACACCAAGCGAAATAAAATTATACGATGCGAGCTTTCAATCCATTGTGATACATTACAGTATTAATCAAATGGTGAGAGATTTTGCTATATTATGAAATATGTTTAAAGTATTTACTGACACTAGCGGATGTTCACGTAAATAAGTGATATAGGTATGTAATAAGTGTAAGCCAAAAGAAGTCATAATCTCAAGAATTTCGGAGTCAACATTGATCGCTCCCATAGCCTCTTTGGTTCAGGCCTAGATAACCAGAAGACGCTAATTGGAATCCTGTTGGCAGCGTTGATATGTATCTACCTATAATCTATATATTTACCCCGTAAAGTGTCACGTTTTCTTGTTATGTGATTGAAAATAAAAATAAATTATTTTAAAAATATACAGTTAAGTTACAGTCCATAACAAACCATGTTCAGTTCTAGTAGAGTCTTTCGGAACTACCAATGGTATAATCAAGCTTACATACCAAGCTCACATACTTATCAGTTTAATTCATATTATTCTAGCGCAGGTGGTAGTTTTAGCGCATAAGGGCCAATCTTTCAATTGCAGCGTTAGTGGACTGATTGCTAGTGAACCGATAAATTTTATTGATCCGTTACCTGCTTGTCATTTTTTTTCGGGTCTTTCAATACGAATTTAATGGACCGTTAGCTACCTAAGGTTTATTTCTTTAGAATGGCAACAATTTATTTACGTCTGCCTTCACCAAAAAGTTACTATAGCTCTGATGATTCAGAGAATTTACGAAAAGTTTTTTTCTTGGCATTATATTGTTGGCATCCTTTTCTTATTTGCAATAAATACATATAGCCATCCTGTAGTCAAGCGAGCGAGGCAAGCCCGGAACATATCTGGTTAAACGTCGTTTTTATGTCACTTCTACGTGTTGTTATTTGCATAGCGACCGCTTCTCCTTGGTTACTTGTTGTTTTTTTGAGTTTTTACATTGGATTTAAAATATCGCTTTTTCTGTGGCGAACATACCACAGAAGCCAGGAAATAAAGAAAGAAGAATATCGCTTTTACCGTGAGATTCAAAATGAGTGAAAAACTGAACGCAAAATTACCAAAACGAAAAGAAAAGGGCTGTAAATTTCCTCAATGAACAAAATAAGTTTCGTCCCATTTGCATTCTTCCCAATGATCAGTGCGATTCCGAACAATATATTATGGGGGCATGCGTTGCTGGTTGATATTTTGCAAGCGAGGCAAAACGCGCACTTGGCGCCAGTCACATCACTTCAGCTTCCACATATTATTTATAATGTTAGATTTTTATAAGTTTACAGTGTTTTGTATATAATTATATTTATACTTTTTTACAATTGTAAACAATTTGTTTTTCTGTAAAACTTTTATTCAAAATGAGGAGTGTTGATGTGGGGTCATGCGTTGCAGGTTGATATTTAGCAAGCGAGGCAAAACGCGCTCTTGGCGCCAGTCGCACCACCACCCTGCAACCGCGTGCCCGGCAGCTCTCGCTTTTATGTTTACGTGTGTATTAATAATTGAGCATTAATTAATGTGACTTCGGGCTTATGATTTCCTATCTAGTAGAGTGAGCACATACCTATAGGGACACATACCACCTAGCACCTACAACTAAAATATTCTAATCAGTAATCATCCTATTCCTCAATTATTAACCATTTAACTTCTATAGAAACTGTTATAACCTTACTAGCTTCTGCCAGCGGTTTTCACCCGCGTTCCCACAGGAACCGAGTATTATCCGGGATAAAAAGTAGCCTATGTTACTCTCCGGTCCATAAACTATGTAAAAAATCACCTCGATATTTTGCTTCGTTGCTGCATGAAAAAAGGACAAACAAACAAGCCAACAAATTAACAAACAGACAAACACACTTAGGATAAGGTAGTTTGGCTTTGACATGACGAGTTAACGAGAGACTAACAACCTTATCTGGCCATAAAACAGTCCGATAAAGTTATACCTCCGATACGTATTTTAGTCATCCGTTAACTCGTAACTGTCACTTGAAAGATTCAAATTTCTTCTATCAGAGCAATAAGTCTTAGGGCCAATCTTTCAATTGCAGCGTTAGTGGACTGATTGCTAGTGAACCGATAAATTTTATTGATCCGTTATGTGCTTGTCATTTTTTTTCGGGTCTTTCAATACGAATTTAACAGACCGTTAGCTACCTAAGGTTTATTTCTTTAGAATGGCAATAATTTATTTACGCCTGCCTTCACCAAAAAGTTACTATAGCTCTGATGATTCAGAGAATTTACGAAAAGTTTTTTTCTTGGCATTATATTGTTGGAATCCTTTTCTTATTTGCAATAAATACATATAGCCATCCTGTAGTCAAGCGAGCGAGGCAGCCCGGAACATATCTGGTTAAACGTCGTTTTTATGTCACTTCTACGTGTTGTTATTTGCATAGCGACCGCTTCTCCTTGGTTACTTGTTGTTTTTTTGAGTTTTTTCATTGGATTTAAAATATCGCTTTTTCTGTGGCGAACATACCACAGAAGCCAGGAAATAAAGAAAGAAGAATATCGCTTTTACCGTGAGGTTCAAAATGAGTGAAAAACTGAACGCAAAATTACCAAAACGAAAAGAAAAGGGCTGTAAATTTCCTCAATGAACAAAATAAGTTTCGTCCCATTTGCATTCTTCCCAATGATCAGTGCGATTCCGAACAATATATTATGGGGGCATGCGTTGCTGGTTGATATTTTGCAAGCGAGGCAAAACGCGCACTTGGCGCCAGTCACATCACTTCAGCTTCCACATATTATTTATAATGTTAGATTTTTATAAGTTTACAGTGTTTTGTATATAATTATATTTATACTTTTTTACAATTGTAAACAATTTGTTTTTCTGTAAAACTTTTATTCAAAATGAGGAGTGTTGATGTGGGGTCATGCGTTGCAGGTTGATATTTAGCAAGCGAGGCAAAACGCGCTCTTGGCGCCAGTCGCACCACCACCCTGCAACCGCGTGCCCGGCAGCTCTCGCTTTTATGTTTACGTGTGTATTAATAATTGAGCATTAATTAATGTGACTTCGGGCTTATGATTTCCTATCTAGTAGAGTGAGCACATACCTATAGGGACACATACCACCTAGCACCTACAACTAAAATATTCTAATCAGTAATCATCCTATTCCTCAATTATTAACCATTTAACTTCTATAGAAACTGTTATAACCTTACTAGCTTCTGCCAGCGGTTTTCACCCGCGTTCCCACAGGAACCGAGTATTATCCGGGATAAAAAGTAGCCTATGTTACTCTCCGGTCCATAAACTATGTAAAAAATCACCTCGATATTTTGCTTCGTTGCTGCATGAAAAAAGGACAAACAAACAAGCCAACAAATTAACAAACAGACAAACACACTTAGGATAAGGTAGTTTGGCTTTGACATGACGAGTTAACGAGAGACTAACAACCTTATCTGGCCATAAAACAGTCCGATAAAGTTATACCTCCGATACGTATTTTAGTCATCCGTTAACTCGTAACTGTCACTTGAAAGATTCAAATTTCTTCTATCAGAGCAATAAGTCTTAGGGCCAATCTTTCAATTGCAGCGTTAGTGGACTGATTGCTAGTGAACCGATAAATTTTATTGATCCGTTATGTGCTTGTCATTTTTTTTCGGGTCTTTCAATACGAATTTAACAGACCGTTAGCTACCTAAGGTTTATTTCTTTAGAATGGCAATAATTTATTTACGCCTGCCTTCACCAAAAAGTTACTATAGCTCTGATGATTCAGAGAATTTACGAAAAGTTTTTTTCTTGGCATTATATTGTTGGAATCCTTTTCTTATTTGCAATAAATACATATAGCCATCCTGTAGTCAAGCGAGCGAGGCAGCCCGGAACATATCTGGTTAAACGTCGTTTTTATGTCACTTCTACGTGTTGTTATTTGCATAGCGACCGCTTCTCCTTGGTTACTTGTTGTTTTTTTGAGTTTTTTCATTGGATTTAAAATATCGCTTTTTCTGTGGCGAACATACCACAGAAGCCAGGAAATAAAGAAAGAAGAATATCGCTTTTACCGTGAGGTTCAAAATGAGTGAAAAACTGAACGCAAAATTACCAAAACGAAAAGAAAAGGGCTGTAAATTTCCTCAATGAACAAAATAAGTTTCGTCCCATTTGCATTCTTCCCAATGATCAGTGCGATTCCGAACAATATATTATGGGGGCATGCGTTGCTGGTTGATATTTTGCAAGCGAGGCAAAACGCGCACTTGGCGCCAGTCACATCACTTCAGCTTCCACATATTATTTATAATGTTAGATTTTTATAAGTTTACAGTGTTTTGTATATAATTATATTTATACTTTTTTACAATTGTGTTTCTGTAAAACTTTTTTTCAAAATGAGGAGTGTTGATGTGGGGTCAGGCGTTGCAGGTTGATATTTAGCAAGCGAGGCAAAACGCGCTCTTGGCGCCAGTCGCACCACCACCCTGCAACCGCGTGCCCGGCAGCCCTTGCTTTTATGTTTACGTGTGTCGTAATAAATGAGCATTAATTAATGTGACTTCGGGCTTATGATTTCCTATCTAGTAGAGTGAGCACATACCTATAGGGACACATACCACCTAGCACCTACAACTAAAATATTCTAATCAGTGATCATCCTATTCCTCAATTATTATCCATTTAACTTCTATAGAAACTGTTATAACCTTACTAGCTTCTGCCAGTGGTTTTCACCCGCGTTCCCACAGGAACCGAGTATTATCCGGGATAAAAAATAGCCTATGTTACTCTCCGGTCCATAAACTATATATAAGTTTGTCAAAAATCACCTCGATCCGTTGCTTCGTTGCTGCATGAAAGAAGGACAAACAAACAAGCCAACAAATTAACAAACAGACAAACACACTAGGATAAGGTAGTTTGGCTTTGACATGACGAGTTAGCGAGAGAATAACAACCTTATCTGGCCATAAAACAGTCCGATAAAGTTATACCTCCGCTACGTGTTTTATTCCTCCGTTAACTCGTAACTGTCACTTGAAAGATTCAAATTTCTTCTATCAGAGCAATAAGTCTTAGCTGATTCTTTAACGGTAGACTAAGGACGTTATCTCACTCTTGAAAGATCCGCCCTAAGGGCGGATCTTTCTTTTATTCTTTAGCGGAATAAACCAGCGTGTGACAAAGAACGTTAATCGCCTACGTAGTATTATTCCTCTGTGGTTAATCGTACTATCAGAAACATATTTTCTTTGATCACAAATATGAAAGTCCGAGTAGGATCCAGTATAAAATCGGTCTTATTACAAAAAACTCGTTAAACTCGACTTTGGTCGACAACCAATTTGTCTTCAACTATCTTTAGAGTCGACCGATAAACCAAACCTTATTACAAAAGATGAATAAAGCCAAGACAACTTAATACCAAACTGTAGCTATGGTAGAAATTATTTCCACAGATAATAAATGTCTTTATGCTACGGATACACGAAATGTAGAATTGAAACAATGTACTAATTTTTATTTTGGAATATAAGTAGCTATTTTGTCACACAATACTATTTTCTAATATCGAAAAATATTGTAGGTAATTTTTAAATGACTTTTGATCATTGCGAGTAATTCAAAACATCCTAATTAGGTATTTACGTATATGAAAAAAATGTTAAGGAGATACTCCTTATATATCCAACCTATACAATGGCACACTATGGCTAAGTAACCATAGCAACATGTTTTGTTGATTGTGTGTACTGTCAATTCTTGTAATATATTCTGTTTTTACTATGTATACTTTCGATATTATAAGTATTTCCTATATATTTTGCTAAAAGCTATTATTCTACTCATCCACGCTTCCTAATACCTCACCACCCCTTCTTACTTTAATACAAAATATATGAATTTTTTTACGATTTGACAAGACGTAGAATACGTGGCCGCCATTAAAATAAATGCTTAAACCGTCGCTAAACTAGGTGCCCGGCAAGACTAACTTTGACACCATAGTCAACCAAGACCTAAGTGCTAATCTGCTTTTTGTAATAAGAAATTTGACAAAACTACGGTTTAAACTCCAGTTTAGCGTTAAAACTCGTTTTGTAATAAGGCCGTAAGTATAAACGACCAAACTCGAGTTTACGAGTTTTTTTGTAATAAGGCTTTATACATGTTCGGTGTCTACGGTCCAAGCTTATTTCATTTATGTAGTTGTCATTTGTCAATGTCAAAAGCCAACCTAAGGTTAGGTGGAAAAAGAAAAAAATCTTTCTTTTCCTGTGGTGTCCTTGCGTGGACGACTGAGACAGTTTTATTATTTGTTAAGTGAAGATGGTGAGCATTTAGCCCAGAAATACTTAGTTTTAATTCAAAATACGAATGAGCATTTTATGTGCTATTTATTTGTTTCATTATTGCTTCAGTGATGGTGTAAATACGAATGGATGAAATGAGTGATATATTGTCAAAGCAAAAACATTCCAGCAATATTTGCGGTAGCTACGCATAGATTCTCACAAACTTGAGTGTTGTCAATACTAACAATTAAGAGGTTTTACACAAATACATAGTGTGTGCGGTATTGAAGCCATATTAAATCTCCTACATAACCTCAATCCGAATGATGAACCAACGACACATGCGCGTCATCTGATGCTGTAAACGAAACATAATAGACGTGCAGTGCCATGTTCTATGCGCGCTGCATCGATATTTTGTTCTCACTAGCAGTATTCATGATTAAATAGTGTCTCTGATAAAATTCCATACTGGCTGCTATCAAAAATGTATTTCTGCCACATATTGTCATAGTTCCAATTTTTCTAGGGTTTCGTGAAAGTAGTGAAGAATAAGCAGTACTTCAAGAGGTACCAAGTTAAGTTCAAGAGGCGTCGTGAGGGAAAGACTGACTACTATGCCCGCAAACGCCTTGTTATCCAGGTAATTATTAATATGTTTGTGAATTATCGACAGCTACGCCTCACGCGTTTTTAAAACTAAATTAATAGCAATTTTATTGCCAATTCTCAATATTACTGTTTTACAGCAACATAATATACTAATTGTTCTTTATTCTAACTTTTAGGACAAGAACAAATACAACACACCCAAGTACCGTCTGATTGTTCGCCTGTCCAATAAAGATGTGACCTGCCAGGTTGCTTACTCTCGCATTGAGGGAGACCACATTGTATGTGCTGCCTACTCTCATGAACTGCCCCGATATGGCATCAAGGTATGTTTGATTACACAACTCAAGTCTTATTTGTTCTACTATAAATTAATGTCAAAAATATTAATTTATAATTAAGAATGATGATTCTGAACGGGCGGTCTGAAGCTAATGTACAAAGGCGTAAAACCCTGTTGTGATATGTTCATTACTGATTACATATTTATTTTTTAAAACAATACAAAAATGTTCAAATCAGCTTCAATATATAGATGGATGTTTTAGTGTGGCCTGACCAACTATGCTGCGGCTTATTGCACTGGATTGCTCCTCGCTAGAAGACTACTGCAGAGGTTGGGACTTGATACTCTCTACACTGGTGCTACAGAAATCACTGGTGATGAGTACAATGTAGAACCAGTTGACAATGGACCAGGAGCTTTCAGGTATGAGCTAAATGGTTTTTAGTGTATTTCAATAATTCAATAAAAAGAACATTTCAGGGGTGTATTATAGTTTAGTTAAATCAAGAAATTGCAATTTAATTTTATACTATATTAAATTTTTGTGATGAAATGATTACGGGCGGACTGAAAGCAAGTACAATGCTATCAAAGAATGTTGTTTCGTAATATGCTGATTGTTTTACTTAAAATTTATGAAAACTTCATAAGCTATTTATAGTTCTTCTATTTAACCAAATGTTTTTTCCAGATGTTACCTCGATGTTGGGCTTGCTCGCACAACCACCGGTGCCCGAGTATTCGGAGCCATGAAGGGTGCTGTAGACGGAGGCCTAAATGTTCCTCATTCCCTCAAGAGATTCCCTGGATATGATGCTGAAGCTAAGAAATTTAATGCTGAAGTGCATAGGTAATTTTATGCATGGAATTTATACATTTTAATTTGCTCCTTTCATCCTCCGAATAATAGCTGTATCTATTGATTGGACAGCCATATTGGAGCAATATTATCATATCTAGATTTTTGGTTGTCATAAGATGTTTTGAAACATTTTAAAACCGGTCTTGATGACAAATTTTATCTTAAAATGCATAACATAAAGAGAACCTCCATTTTTAGTTTTTTTATGGTTCTTGATTGTATTGTATCTTACAGAGAACATATCTTTGGACAGCATGTGGCCAACTACATGAAAAGTCTACAGGCAGATGATGATGACATATACAGAAGACAGTTCAGCAAGTACATCAAACTGGGTGTTGTTGCTGATGAAGTAAGTACATTATGTTTAACTGCATGGTTGACATGACATTGAAATTATTTCTGGATATCATAAGCTCAGTAGTTATATGGTAAAGTAGTTGTTACTCACAACTTAACTGCATGAGGTTTCTTAATTTTTTATGCTCATTTTCACGGTCAATTAAGGGTCATTTTTCAATAAATATGTGCCAATTATTTTTATTTGCTAAATCTATAAGTTTCATTACCCTGACATAGAAAAATAAAGTCTGTTTCCTTGAAATGCAGATGCTTGTAATCTGCATTAAAAGGAAACATTTATGATCCAAATTTCATCTCCTTTTAAATTATATGGATGAATAAATGTCTAGTAATAGACTTATTACACCACACATCATTCAGACTGTCTTACTAAGACTTGTACAGTCAACTTTCTTTACTAAGACTGAATTGAATAACAGGTTAACTTGTATTACACAGTATACACAAGTTAACTGGCAGTCTGAATAATGCATGGTGTACTAAGTCCTTAACTATGTATGTTTCTAAGTAATATCTTACTTAACAATAGTATTGTACGTCCAATCAAATTACTGCTCTTATTATGAAGATTATGAGTGGTGTCGAAGTTGGACAACATAAAATGCAAATTTAGTAACCAAATTTAAAAACCATAATGGATTTGAAATCACTAGCATTGCTACAAACGAAAATTCAAGGTGTTGGTTGACATAAAAGTGTAATTTATGATTAGGAACTTTCTCGATGCTCATTAATATATATTTCACAGATTGAAGCATTGTACCAGAAGGCTCACTCTTCAATCCGTGCTGACCCAGCCTATAAGAAAAAGGAGAACAAGAAGGACCCAACTAAACAGAAACGCTGGAACAAACGCAAGCTTACACTGGCTGAAAGAAAGAACAGGATCATGCAGAGGAAGGCTTCCTTCATCAAGAAGGCGCAAGCACAAGCTGCTGAGGCTTAGGCTTTCAACACCAATAAAAGCCTAAAATGAAAAAAGCTATCTTTTTTATTTTATAAAGCCTTTTAATTAAGTATGTTATGGTGGTTGTTTCCTCTTGTCCTAACTAATGACTAGGCTTTGAGAAATATTTTTGCTCATGGCCAAACTGCTTGTGAATAATCTATTGACAAAACCTGTTTAAATTATTCCACAATGTGCACATGAGTGAACAGTTTTTTCATTCCACCTAGGAACAAGGAATTTATACTTATCTGGAAGGATCAACGACCGACACCAAAAACGCGGTCACAAAAAACAATTATGTACGCGTGTCTCTTTCTAAAAGGGCTACCTTACTTTATGAACTAGACGATTTGTTGTAGTCAAAATGATTTCTGTTTCATATGAATTTATTTATTTGTATAGAGTAATGTCTCATTTGCCAGTACTAAGATCACAAATTAGAGAGTAATATGTCTACAACTCTGTTCCATAATCTTAGATATTTTATGTAAATAAAGAACTGTCAATGTTTGACGGCTCCGTAGATAGGTTGGTAGTAACCTCAGAGCAAAAATAGGTAGAGCGCGTGTTACCAAGTGGGAACAGTATGCACGGGTGAGAACATCGCACTGTTCCTACCGCAAGCGTTAATAGTCATACGCTCACTAGCGGTGTGAGCGCACGTTGCGAGTTCCTGGCGAGCATTTGATTATTTAACTGCTAAAAATGGTAAAATGTGCAATAAAAACCTGTAAAAACGATACTCGGAAACACACTAAACAGAAATCTAGCATCACATTTCGCCGGTAAACCATTTTTTAATACTTTTAAGTAAATTAGAAGTCACGCTTCGCGGGGTGGAAGGAGACGCGGGACGCAAGGCTACATGCACCGCCCGCACCGCCCCGCAACCCCTCTTGGATTGCCAACTGGGACAGTGATGTGACGCGTTCGGCGCTTGAGTCGATACGGCGAGAAATAGTTTATAATACACCGGCGCTTGCGACAATTACTTTTCTTTAATACTTTAATTACTTTGTAAATGATTAGAGGCGGTGAGTGTGAAAGCGTTATAACGTTTATAATATAAGTAAATAATTCAACAATAAATAAGATATAAGTAACATATAATCTTGTTTTTATTTCTTTTTTCTTTTAGTTTTTATCCTTTACATAAAGAGCGGGGAAATATAAAAATAAAAACGCATTTTGACTCAATTACAATAACATAAATACGATATAAAAAACCATGTCATTTGAAAATAATTGTATTGTAAATTAAAACTACAATATATAAAATTATAACAATATCAATTCATAGGTCATTAGGATTATATGCGAGACCTATAAATTCGTACCTTAAAATAAATAAGCAGATAATAATGTTTACTTATCAAAAACTCACCCATACATACTTCACATTATACATTAATTATACAACATAATATAACAATAGGTCCCGTGCCGTTCAGCTGCTTTTATCGACAACTACGCTTGCAGCGCTCAATTGCCCATCCCTATCAGTCACTTACCTATCAATATAACTAGCTATAGTTCACTTGCCTACGCTGCGCATTAGGCGACCGGAGCGATGTTCGTACTCTACCTATTTTTGCTCTGAGGTAGTAACCCTGCCTGCAAGGCGAGGGGTCCCGGGTTCGATTCTCAGCCGGGGCAGATTTTGTGTAAGCATAAAGTTTGTTCTCGGGTCCTGGATGTTTGTGATGACGTGTATTTGTGTATGTCCATGCCACCTGCGACACAGGGAATCCTAGTGGGGGTATGAGTGTAAAAAAAAGTGACATGCCAGTTGCTCATAACATTTTTAACTTGTGAAAAATATTTTTGGTTCTTTTTCCCCCGGCTTTTGCTCTCGCGCGGCATAATTATTACGTAACAAGAACCAACAACAAAAACTAAAAAAACACTACAAAATAACAAAATCTTTAACAACAACACTTATGCAGCAAGTTACACGAGTTTTTTTTTTTGTTTTTTTTTTTTGGCTCCACGCTATTAGCGTATTTAGCCAGTGTCAAGTTATATAAATAATAATATCTAATACGAGTACATAAGTCTCTAGTTTTGTTGCATGAAAGTCGTCAAAGTCACGTTAAAGTTTAGTCTAGTCGCGGTCGAGTCGAAGTGACGCTTCAGTAAAGCGGTGGATACTTTACTGAAGCTTCTATGGAGTTTTCGATAGAATACGAAAATACACATTTTTCGCCTTTGTACTATTTTCCTTTCACTCATGCACGTTTACGAACACTTGGTTAATAATCCACCATTATTACACATTAACACTCGAAGAAACATAGGTTTTAGTAAATAACACAAAATCAACAACAGCACATTTTCGCATTCCCGCCAAAACTCCAAAATGTTCCTGGACTAATCTCTGCTGTGTTCCCAGTCTAAGAAAAATAACTGCACGAAAAAAATTTCCTTTTGTTATAGTTTTTAGTTATTAACAATCTTGCAAAAACGATCCATTCAAAATTTTTCAATAATTCAAGTTTATTATTAAATTTAAAATCAGTTAATAATAATGTCTATCATCAAATTATGGATTGCACAGTTTTCTATCAATTTTTTCTTTCTGTCAACCCCTTTGTTTACATAAAAATTAAAATATAGTCTTTGCGGGATTATATTCTCTTTGATTATTCTAATAAAATTAAATGAATAAAATAATATCTAAGATTTTGGAACAGCGTATAATATTTAATTATTTACCCTATATAAAAAGTACTCTGTGGTATAATATTGTACTTTGTATACCCTGTTCCAGAATCTTAGATCATTTATGTAAACAAAGGTGTTGACAGGACGAAAAAATTGATAGAAAACTATGCAATCCATAATTTGATGACAGACATTATTATTAATTGATTTTAAATTCTAATATGATAAACTTGAATTATTGAAACATTTTGAATGAATCGTTTTTGCAAGATTGTTATTTTAAACAAAACTATGATAAAAGGATTTTTTTTTCGTGTAGTTATTTTTCTTAGACTGGAAACACAGCAGAGATTTGAAACATTTTGTGCAGTTGTGCACTCGTTGCCATTTTCTTGTTCTGTTTGTTGATTTGTTCCAATCTTCAAACTCGAGGGTGTATCCAGTCTGGCGCAAGTGCCAAGTAAAAAACTGAGATTACAATATGTATGAAATTTGCGCTAGAAATAATGGCGGCTATCGCTGTCTTGCTCTCAAATATATTAAACTACCCCACGCATGCGCAGAAATATGGCGCCAAAGAGAACTACTCTTTGGCGCCATATTTCTTTTTGCACGAGTGTTTTTCATCAAGATTGTGAATTCGTATATTTTATTATTATTGTGTGTGGAATGAGTGTGGCGTAATATATATTGTGAAATAATGCCTAATAAACCAGTAATGCATTATAAAACGTGTGAAATATGTAATATAAGGTCCGGCCGTTCAGATAGCCAGAAGCGGGTCTTTATGGCTAAATTTCCATTGATAGAGGATAGGTAAGCAAAAAATAATATTATTTAATGATTTAATTCATTTTGTAAAGCATTTACAGAAAAAGAAGTACGTGATTTACAGTTTTAGCTTAGATAATTTTGAAAATAAGCCATTAATAGTGTTTGACATTTTTTTATCGACTGTCGATATTTAAGGAGAAGGCATGATGGTGGCTAAACTTTCCTTTGTGGACCGTCGATTTGGAAGTTCACGTTTTTATAGTAGTTAGTACTCTTAAATAGAAAGCTTTTTACAAATTTTGAAGTTGCGGAGATTCACGGTTTACGAGATATAATTTTTTAAAGTTTCGATATAAATTGGAAAATAACACGCCATTTGCAAGTTTTTTTATGGATAAATTGTCATGGTAGACGTCAAAGTCGACATTTACGTTCCGTTGATGCTAGAGGTGTATTTTATTAAATTTTATGTCTTATTTTTTCTAAAATATAATTTTATTTTCAATTATTAAATTTGGTTTGTAATTAATGTATACAATAACCGCGCTGTATTACACAATTACAAAATTACGAGTGACCGTGCTTCGGCACGCAAGGGCGGAAGGGCTGCTCTTCCCGCAGCGCCGGAGTTAGGGCGGAGTCAAACTGTATTCTAACCTCAAAACTTTAATCATGGGTATCTTCATAACCATGGGGCTCCGCGGAGTGGGGATGTTACAGGGGGGTAGCCCTCCTCCCCCTCCCCTCCCCCCCAAAATCGACGTTCCATGAAGGAAAGTTTACCCGGCATGGTTTTGTAAGGGAGGTGGTCCTTGGAAACTGACATTAATAAAACTTATATTAATGTTAGTAACAGGTTTCAGTTTTTTTTTATGTTATGTTATTTGGTAACGAGACGAGCTGGTCGTTTGCCTGATGGTAAGCATAACGCCGGCCCATAACAATTGCAGTGCCACCCAGAACTTTGAAACACAAAGGCCTGCGCGGCACTGCAGTGCGCTCGTTACCCTGAGACATTAGGTATTCAGTCTCATAAGCCCAGTAATTTCACTGGATACTCTGCTCATCAAACCGGAACACAGTAATGCTTACACACTACTGCTTGGTGGCAGACTTCACGAGCAAGTTTAATTTTTATTCATCTTCTACACTTAGTAAGTTATAAGTTTTTTATGGAATACCTTCTCTTGTTATACTCAGTTGAATAATACAATTTATTTTTATTACAGCATCTTCATCATCAAGTGCAGAGGAAATTAAACCAGTCAATTATGTCAAGGACATAGGTAAATTGTCAAAGACAGTAATCCTATCTAATACCAGCTTATTTTGGATGTGCCAAATTCATCAAAATAAAATGACTGATCAGCTGTTGGGCCGACTAAGCCATTTATTAATACGTAACGAATGTGGAATGATTAATAAATCGTTCGCTTTATACGACGAAATGTCTGCAGATGCGGCGAAGAAAGCGCGGCAGCTGACCATATAAAAATAAAGCCCAAAGATTTGTTTTATTTTACCATCATCATAGTGTTCGCGATAGTGTAAGTGGGTCTACCTTGAATTTCAAATGAACAATTACTAGGAATCCTACATTTTTGTAGCTTCATATATTTTATCGACAAATAATGTAAACGCATACATCCCTAATTGATGTGATTATGTTGGCAGCTCTGCCGTGACGTCATACGTTTCATTTTTGTTTTGTTTTGTTGGTGTTGAAGTCTAGTGCACGTTTCATACAAGCGTCGTTTTCCAAATTTTTCTATGGCACTCCCGTCTCTTAAACGTAGTGATTATATTCTCTTTGGGTGTATCTTGCTTAAAGTTGAGGTACGTAACTACCTACTCTGTGCTTTGTGGTGAGAAAAATGTTTACTAAAAAAGTAGCATGCCTTGATTTAGATTTACGAAATATTTGTAGAATATGTCTAAAGAAAGTAAATGAATCTATAGATCTGTTTAGTGAGAATGAAGAATCTCTTGATATTTTGAAAAAGATATCTGAGTGCTTCCAAATAATACTAAATTCAGAGAAATACTTGCCTTGTGTTATTTGCAAAAAATGTATCGAAGAACTAAATGAAGCTAACAAATTTCGAAATAAATGTATATCAATCAATGAACGATTCAAAGATTACTGTGAAAATCTAATGAAAAACACTCCTGAGGAGGCATGTATTGAAATTCAAGATGACATTAGGACAGCGGTTGATTGTGATGCAAATTATTGTGAATCTTATGAGGCTATTTGCCAACAAGTCAACAACTTTAAATGTGACATGTGCAATAAAGTACTGAAGTCAAGTAAATCACTTCAAAAACATGTTGTATGCATGCATGAGAAACATAAACATGTTGGCAGAGTGTCTGGATATGGTTCTGCGAGGCGTTACCATTGCACAACCTGTTCATACACCACTCCACACAGCCAAACTCTTGTAAATCATGAAAGACGTCATAATGGCGAGAGGCCATTTAGCTGTGAATGTGGAAAGAACTTTACACAAGCATCCAGCCTTGCAGCACACCATAAGACACACAGCCCTACAACATACTTTACATGTTCTGAATGTGGTAAACAATTCAAACATGCATTCTCGCTGAAAACACATTTACGTGTACATGACAATGGTAACTTTTGCTGCAATATTTGTACAAGAGTATTGAAATCAAAAGAAACTTTGCATGCTCACATGAAGCGCCACTACAAAGTTTATGACTATAATTGTGAAGATTGTGGGGATACATTTGTGACATCTGCTGAGCTACACAATCATAGATTGAAGCACAGTGTAGAAAAGAAAATAGAGTGTCATATTTGTGACTACTCAACAAACACTAAGAAAAGTCTTACCCTGCACCTCAAAAGGTAAAAAACCGAGGACCTACACTCCTCATTCACCTGCATTCTTTTGTTTACACCTTTATAGAGTATAGGTATGCTTATTTATCATGACAAAACACATGTTTACTGTATTATATGCATCCTTAGCTTTAACTAAGCAGGGTGGATTTTTGAGATGAGAGAGTTAGGACAGGTACCTTAACCATTATAGTTACAAGAAAAGGTTTCTAGGAGACCATGCATAACTTTTTGAGATATTCTGAACTGCATGCACAGATTTTGGAGAATATATACAGTCAGCAATAAAATGATAATTTTACATAAATACTTTTTTTTATTTTAATCAAACCATACTATGGGCAAAAAGTGAAAAACTAGTAATGTAGTGTTGCCCATTATTCTAAAAAGTTGTTATATTTTCAGACATGTTGGAGACAAAGCTTTTAAATGTACTTTTTGTGATAAGGCATTCTACACACAAGGTGACTTGCGGCGTCATATACGCGTACACACACGGGAAAAGCCTTTTTCTTGCCAGATGTGTGCTCAGAGGTTCACCTATAGTACTAGTCTGAACAAGCACATGCAGACCGTCCATGGCATGCAATACAAATGGGGTGATGTGAAATGGAAGGAAGCAAGGATGAAAAAACTACCTGTAAGAGCAGGTGCGACTGCATTGGATCCAAATCCGTGAAAATAAACTGACCAAATTCGGATACTGCTTATGCACTAGATCCAAGTTATGTCATCCGTCAATCTCCAGAGCAGAATATTGACTTTTATTTTTATATGAGCTTCTGCCCACATTCTCATAGGAACTGTGCATTTTTCCTGGTAAAAAGTAGCCTGTGTTACTCTCCAATCCATAATCTATATTCATGAGCGGTTCCAGGGGGTCTAGGGGGCTCAAGAAGACTCATCTGAGTACTCGTGAAAAATTTTGAATCAAACTTATTGAGATACAAGTACTAGCTTCTGCCCATGGTTTCACCCACATTCTCACAGGAACTGTGCATTTTTACGAGATAAAAAGTAGGCTATGTTACTCTCCGATCCATACACACAGGTACAGCTAGTCCTACTAATATTATAAATGTGAAAGTGCGTTTGTACGTTTCTTGGTTTGTCCTTCTTTCACGCAACAATGGATCGACGTGATTTTTGGCGTAGATATAGTTTATGGATCGGAGAGTGACATAGGCTTTCTTTTTATTCCGGAAAATGGACGGTTCTGGTGGGAACGCGGGTGAAACCGTGGGTAGAAGCTAGTATAAAAATGAAAGTCAATATTTTGCACCAAAGATAGGAAAGAAATTCGGAATTCGGATCTAGTGCGTAACCTGTCTTAGAAATAGGTACTGTGGCTACTTCGGAAGTAGTGAGTTATTGGGCATTCTGGACCACCTCGCTCGTTGCACTCGCGTCGCTTCGCTTGGTGGTCTAGAATGCCCAATAACATTTTTGAAAATGTCAAAAACCCAATTGGGCACTCTAGACCACCTCGCTCGATACAATCGCGTCGCTTCGCTTGGTAGTATGGATTGCCCAATACCATTGTTAAAAATGTTGTTCTTGCCGATCCCTAATACAAACGGTTAGATGACCCGTGGTAAGTATCATCTCGAGAGCCCAAGGTAGGAGTATCTCTCACCGATTCCTATTACAAACGGCTAGATGACCCGTGGCAAGTATCATCTCGAGAGCCCAAGGTAGGAGTATCTCTCACCGTTTCCTAATACAAACGGCTAGATGACCCGTGGCAAGTATCATCTCGAGAGCCCAAGGTAGGAGTATCTCTCACCGATTCCTATTACAAACGGCTAGATGACCCGTGGCAAGTATCATCTCGAGAGCCCAAGGTAGGAGTATCTCTCACCGTTTCCTAATACAAACGGTTAGATGACCCATGGCAAGTATCATCTCGAGAGCCCAAGGTAGGAGTATCTCTCACCGATTCCTAATACAAACGGCTATCTCTCACCAAATAACTATTCCTGACTACCTACCTACTGACACTTGAAAGATTACTACTGTTGAGAAAAAGTGCCAAAAAACTCAACAGTTATACTTACCAGATCAATTAAATTACCTTTTATAAAAAACGTTACCTTACCAATTACCGTACCGCGCATTAAATATCAAACAAGATTGGTTGATGTTTAACACGACTTTTTACCTTTTATACCTTTAACCTGTACCAAAAATCGTTACCATACCCATTACCATACCGCGCATTAAACATCAAACGAGGTTGATGTTTAACACGACTTTTTACCTTTTATACTTTGAACCTTGAAATGTATTATAAGAAAAACAACCACAAAACCCCCAGTTATCCTCAGTGTTGCTTAACTGATTTTTAACTGAAGGTTTTAAACCTGAATTATTTTTTTAATAAAATTTAGAGATTACGTTACATAATAAGTTGAAATAACATTACTTATACTAATTACACTTAAAACTATTTTCAGCTACTGTTCTTGAAATCGTAACATATACCGCCGATCCATACTGGTTCGAAATCTGAAAACAAAATTCAAATTAATACCTAGACAAATAGGTGAGAACTTAATTTATAATATTTCATTCGACATTCTACAAGACCTTTGACATAGTCAATGTTAGTACTATTTAATTAAGAATGTTTGTTAAATTAAAAATTAATCTGATTAATAAAACAACGTTAAGGTAAAAAGACAATATTCTACATTATTGACTACAGTGAAGAGAAGTGAAACAAAAGATAAATAGGAATACTCTATAGTGACTACCTATTTCAATCTTTTTTGTGTTCGATGCTTTGGCCTTGAAATGTAAGCAAGTAAATTAAGTAGATAACTAACCTTTTCTGTAAGATGGTAGGTAGAGATTCCACAGTAAGTTGTAAGGCGATTTCTGGTTGATGCGGCAAACTTTGCATTGATCGCTCTGAAAATAAAGAGTAATTTTATTATAATACATAAAATAACATTTACTACGTTTCCATGAAACACAAAAAATATGGTATATTTTATGCTAGGTATTGGATTTGAAAAATTATTATATGACCAACTACATAAATAGAAACTTAATTTGTTTTTACTTTGAACTAAAAAAGCAAATACGTTCATGAATCCAGTAGGTACCTATACCATATTTTTAAATTGGGAATAAAGTGGAAAGTTGTTAAGTAATTGGTTTTATAATTATTTTTTTACGAAGAAGAAGAATAGTGTTAAGCATTATCTACTTTTTCGAAGTCGTTCAAATGCTAGGTCACAGTTTTACAATCCAAATCTGTAAATCTATGGCTAGGTTATGCTACATATAATTTTGAGCACGTGGCGATAAGAATAATATATATTATATTATAATATCACCTACTCGTGTTGCTTATCCTAATTTGACTAGATAAATATTACTAAAATTATTATTTTACATACCTTTTTACGGATCCTTAATCACTTAACAAATAGATTTCACCATCTAACACGTTACACGACCAAGTGACTGCTATGAAATAATAAAAAGGATAGATGAGGAGTAACGGTCAAATGTTTTATGTTATAGAGCAGGAACAAAAAATAATTTTACTAAGCTTAATTTTTCATGCTAGGTCACACACATAATATTCTAAAGTGTGTTTTGATTATTTTAGTAATATTTGGTTATGAAACCGCATATACATTTTTAAGCCATATATGATTTTAATATATATAGAGTCAAAATAACTTTTGTATTATATGAATTGCTTTAGTACTTATGATGGCTTTTACAGTGGAAATATTATTTGATAAATTTGTTATTTTTTAGATTTTAAAGTATTGTGTAGTAATAGGAAGGAACGAAGCTCCTCGTCTAAAATTCCGCCGTTCGCCACTGTACGCCGTTCGTCAGCATTGTCAGCAAAATATTGTAGGCCGAAGTCCAAACCGGGCTTGTTGCTGTGTTACTATTTATGTAGTTGGAATATCAAAAGACATTTTGAATTACTTTTGGGAATTCGTGTTTTAACTAATTAATGGTACTGTTTGAAAAATAAAATAATTACTGTACATATTGACCAATAAAAACTAATAAGATATTTTCCCCGAATAAAAAGATCATTCTATAATAATAAATCATTATGTATTAACTTAAATTATAATGCTTACCTATACAATAATGATTAATTTCGATTCACAGAATGTTTTTAACAGTTAACATTATAGGTTAAAGGTTTTGTAGGTATAAGTTTATCTATGGGTATAAGTTGAATTGACTAAATAAGTCATTTCACCTTTACTACAACACGGCATTTCTTTGGTATTGATGATCAAAGGGACCGAACTACGTCAATAGAAATACAAATGAATTTTCAATGCATAAAGCATTACGTTTATCGTATGTTGCATGGGATAAGATTGAAATTTGTATTGCACATGTGTAAATACATTACATCAAAGTACATTTATTTAAAATATGGAACTTATTTGGATACGTTAAGGTTTTGATTCAAATGTTGTATTTTAAGAATTTTCGAAAATGTGATATTTATAAATAATACATTGCGATTTTTTGTCCTATTTTTTGGTCAATAAAGGCTTCTTTTGTGCGAAGTTTTCAAGTACGTTATGATAATTGATTAAATTAATAATTTTGCTGACATCTAAAATAATTCGTATAAAGTCACCCACAAATCGAGAAAATAGTTATAAAATCGGCGAAGCGGATCCAAGCTACAATCACCTTCCAACAAGAACAAGGATTCTCCTTCTGAAATGTGAGTGAGTATTTATTTAACTTAAATAAAATAATAATTGTGTTTTTTGCAGGAACTGTGTTAGTTGGTTAATTTTTTACTAATTATTATTTATTATTTTTTTACAGGTCTGATTCGGAATACGAAGCCACCGTTGCATCCGCTGCAACTGTCGCGGTATCATCACCTCAACCAGCGACCAAGCCGAAGGCGCCTAGCAGAGCATCATCGGTTCGATCGGCAGCCTCCAAGCCATCAGCGTCGAAACGGACCAGAATTGCGCCGGTGCCCAACGTAGCTGACTACTTGCAGGAGACCTCCGAACCAGAATTCGATTGGTAATTATTATTATGTTGATTCTAGAGTACAATTGATGTGTTGTAAGCGATTTAAGTAATTCTTAAGTTATCTATGATAACAAATGAAATCAATTAAAACTTGTTCACAGGAGGAAAAAATCCAAGAAGGACGTCTTCAGCATCCTCAAGGCGGAGGAAGCTGCATCGTCGGCAAGCGCGCCGAGCCTCCAAGGAAGCTTGGTGTCATCATTCAGCTCCCGCGTTTCCGGAGGGCAGAGCCGTCGCACCGCATCCACGGCCGGAAACTACTTCTGGGAGCTGAAGCTGTACTCCGTAGCCGATGTGCAGCATACTGCGCCGGAGGAGCGGTACAAAAAAGCCCTCGCTGCAGTAAAACTCATCTGCAGCGAGGATTCGGAAGAATGGGAAGCTCTTCAAGCACTTCTTACAAAAACATATAAAATTTTTAAAAAGTCGGAACCAACTTTTTTTCGCGATAGAAAATAAATTGTAATTGGTATGATCATTTATTGTTATTTTAAGCTAAAATACCCTCTCTTTATTATTATTTACATATTATTTTTAGCAATAATACTTGTTAGGTGCAATTTTTTTAATTAGACAAGCCAGGTAATTATATAAAAGTTTATATAGACATAGTATAATTTTTAGGAGATAAATATAGACAGAGAGATAATCGAGAATTACAATGCCGTTCTGTACTACATGTAATATATCTGTTGATAAGAAGTCTTGGATAGGTCATTTACGAAGTAAAGTACATAAACAAAATAATACAAGTGAGTCGTACTGCGAGGGTGTTGAGATTTTAAGTAGCGCCTTCCGATCTCGCATAGTTTCTTATAAAGTAACGACGGAGGTCACAGATGACATCTCCATTGACACATTTTTAACTTCTACTCGCAAGAAGATAAAGTTTCTTTTGGATGAAGGTTTAAAACAGCATATCTGTTTAAAGGTTAACTTTGAGCTTTTTGCAACTTTTTTATTATTCAAAGATAACGAACATGAGTTAAAATCTTTTTGTACCAAAAATATACCTGTTTATGGCAATTATGATTTCGAGTCCCTTTTTTCTTCTGTGACAAATACATTGCGAACTAAAGCAGATGAATTTGAAGATCGCAACAGTGGCTGGGCTTTCTTAAACTGTTCTCATTTAGAGGTCAATTTGAACAAATACCAACCACTACGAGGCTCTACCTTTCTTGAGCTTCCCAAATGCATAAAAAATAAAAAGGCATGTATAAATATTCGAAACAAAGATGAGTACTGTTTCCTGTGGAGCATAGTAGCAGCTCTCTACCCCAATAGAAATCACCCTGATAGAGTTTCATCATACCCAGATTTTAGAGATGTGCTAAACATAGAGAACATGTCTTTTCCAGTATCATTTTCAGATATTCGTATTTTCGAAAAAAATAATCCTAGCTTGTCCTTTATTATCTACGGTTTGGATAAAAAGAAAAATATCATAGGACCTCTTTATAAATCAGAAAAAAATACTAACACTAAAACTATACATTTACTTTTCCTCGAAAAGGAATCAAAGACACATTACTGTCTCATTAAAGACTTGTCGCGATTATTAAGGAATCAAATAACAGGTCACCATGGTAAATTATACTTCTGTGAAACTTGTCTGGTTTTTTTTAACGAGGCCGATCAGATCGACAAACATATATGTAATGGAATTGTCACGGTTTTGCCTGAGAAGGGTTCAGTAATTAAATTTAAAAACTATGACCGAAAACAAAACGTTCCGTTTGTAATATACGGAGACTTTGAAACTATGTTAGAATCAGTACCACGTAACGAACTGCAATCGGATTCTTTACACACAACAACAATGCAGCGGCACGTGCCCATAGCATTTGCGTATCAAATTGTGTGTTCTGCTAATCCGTCATATAATAAATTTGTTACATATCGAGGAATTGACTGCGTTGATAAATTTATATCATGTATTTACGATGATGCTCGTAATATTCATGACATTTTGTCTCAAAACGTGCCTATTATTTTTAGTGAAACCGATGCATCAAATTTTGAAAATGAAACTCGATGTCATATCTGTCAGAGCTTTCTCTTTGGTGATAAAGTTAGAGATCATTGTCACTTAACTGGTAAATACCGCGGCGCTGCTCATAATTATTGTAACCTACAATACAAGGTGCCTAAATTTATACCAATTTTTTTTCATAACCTGGCTGGTTACGACTGTCACCTATTTATAAAAAAGCTAGGCGTAACTCCTGGATCCATAAAAATAATACCCAAAACAAAAGAAAATTATGTCTCCTTTACGAAATTTATTCATGATTCTCAGGGAAACCTAATTCAATTACGATTTGTGGATTCTTTTAAATTTTTAGGAACCAGTTTAGAAAAACTTACAAAAACTATGAAAAAAGATCAATTTCATCACTTGCGTAAACATTTTCCAAATGAAACACAATTTCAACTTCTCACGCGTAAAGGTGTTTATCCTTACGAATATTTAAACAACTTAGAACGATATCAAGAACAATGTCTTCCAAATAAGCAGTGTTTTTACAGTTCTCTAACTGATGAACATATTACAAACGAAGATTATGCTCACGCACAATCGGTTTGGACCCAATTTAAAATTTGTGATCTAGGGCAGTATACAGACTTGTACGTAAAAACCGATGTTTTATTATTAACAGACATCTTCGAACAGTTTAGAGCTACCTGCAAACGTCACTATAAGCTGGACCCTGCGTTTTATATAACAGCACCTAGTTTGTCTTTTGATGCTATGCTTTTAAAAACCGGTGTTGAATTGGAGCTCATTGATGATTTTTCTATTGTAAATATGATTCAAGCTGGGATCAGAGGAGGTGTGTGTATGGTATCTCATAGATACGCAAAAGCAAATAACCAGCAAATGTTAGAATTCGATCCATTCCTATCTGATTCTTTTATAATCTACATAGATTGTAATAACCTATATGGTCACAGTATGTGTCAAACATTACCGTTGTCTAATTTCAGATTTCTTAATCAAACTGAAATAAATAACTTAGATGTAACAAGCATTTCAAATGACTCAGAAAACGGTTTCATACTGGAAGTAGATATTACTTATCCAAAAAAATTACATTTCGAGCATAATGATTTACCTTTTTGCCCTGAGAAAGACATTCCTCCAGGGGGAAAGACTTCTAAACTCATTCCAAATCTTTACGATAAATATCATTACGTAATTCATTACGTTCATTTAAAAACATGCTTAAAACATGGTTTGATTGTGAACAAGGTACACAGAGTTATTACTTTCAAACAAAGTGCGTATTTAAAACAATACATTGATCTAAATACCTATTTAAGACAACAAGCTAAATCAGCATTTGAACAAGACTTCTTCAAGCTACTTAACAACAGTATTTTTGGAAAAACTTTAGAAAATAATGAAAAAAAGGTTAACGTTCAATTAGTGAATCAATGGAACGATTGCCATAATAAGACTAAAAAAAGGAATAGTGCCGAAAAATTAATAGCCAGTCCAAACTTTCATAGCGTTTCTGTTTTCAGTGAAAACTTAGCAGCAATTCAACTTAAGCCTGATCGTATTCTTCTTGACAAACCTTTGTATATTGGATTTACTGTGCTAGAATTGTCTAAATCACATATGTATGATTTCCATTATTCTGTAATGAAACCACATTATGGTAACAGTCTGCGTATGTGCTATACAGATACAGACAGTTTCGTTTATCATATTGAAACAAAAAACTTTTATGTAGATATGAAAAATAGCTTCATGAATTTTTTTGATACTAGTAACTTCAGTCATGAGAATGATTATGGCTTGCCATTAATTAATAAAAAAGTTCCTGGGTTATTCAAAGATGAAATGAGTGGTGAGATAATAACCGAATTTGTTGGGTTACGCTCCAAACTGTACTGTATCAAAAACGCAGACAGCGTAATAAAAAAAGCTAAAGGTGTAAAGACATGTGTTACGCGTAACCTCGATGTCTCTGACTATAGAAACACTTTACTGACTAACGATGTAGTACGAAAAAAAAACATTTTATTCAAGTCTTTAAAACATGAAATATTTACAAGAAGTGTAAACAAAATTGTGTTATCCAGTAATGATGATAAACGATTAGTTTCGCCTGATAAAGTGTCCACTAGAGCTTGGGGTCACGTATCTTTTTTAGGGATATGAGTTCTACTAAACGATTCAATTCTCAAAATACAGTAAATGTTGCTCGAAAAATCAAATGTCTTCATAATTGCATAAATATTAATTTATAATACTAACGAATCGTTTAGAAAGTATTAATTAATTAATGTGAAAAAATATTATTATTATGTAGTGACATATAATTGCGACCTTATTATTAAGTTTATTGGTATTAAAATATAATGTAAATAGATAATAAGTCAGTAAGTAAATAAAATGAGTTTAAATGAATAAATATTTGATGTTTTATTTTTTATACCTTAATATTTATGTAAAGTTATAAGTAGATACATGTGCCTGCTAAAATAATGATGGCTATTGTGTGGTGGAGTAATATTTCAAGCCTGTTTAAACTTGTTCGAATACGCGTTGGTTGCATTACAATTTTATGCATGACTGACATTTTGTATGAACACCTGTGGCGTTTTATTACAAACAAGTCAATTCCTGCTCTTTAACTTGCGCCTTTGAAATATAACTCTATCACCGCTACCTGGTAGTTCCAACTATTTTAGAATTTAATTCTTCAAACTCATTCATTTACAAGCTAGCACGACTGAAGCACACTTGTTAAAATAAATACGTTTTATTTTCCATATTTAACCAAATTTGCAGACATCTAATAAACGTAAGTATTTTTTCTAATGTTCTTATTAAATTAACAAAATGAAAAAAAACTTAAGTGTTAATAAGTTTTTTTATTTTCAGAATTATGACTTCGGAACTCGATCCAATGTGGTTACCCCACGCTCAAGATCCATTAGCTGGTTGGGATGAATTCTTTGAAAGAGGCAACAGGAATGAGCAACGCATCACCGCGGAATCAGTTGGGAAGGAAAAAAAGGCAGTCAAAATTACAAAACGGAAAAATAAAGATGCACTATCATACGTCATTAGTAAGGCACCAAGAAGAGGATACCGCCAGATCAAAATACAAATATTTGATTTTAATGAAAGGTTAAATGCAAACTGTGAAACAATTCGTGTACAATATTCGGTTGTGGATCCAATTGATGAAATAATGAACCTTACTGAAAATGTTGTAACTAAAATATCTAAGAAATTAACAGAAGAATTGTATAATTAATTAATAAATAAAACATTGCATAAAGTGTATATTTTAAGTTAGATTGAAAATAAATATGATTTGTAAATAGTTAGTAGTTAATAGTATTATGTTTTATAGAAAATATAAACATGTTTTGTAAACAGTTTAAATAAAGTAATAATCACTATGTTTCAAGATCTGAAAAGAAATAAAGTAAATATAGGTAGTATAGTATAGGTTATTATTAATTAATACAAAAATAAACATGTTTTAAAAATAGTATCTTTGAGTTTCATTTTATGTAGGTATCTACATATAAGAATAGTTAAGGTACAAAATAAAACAGATTTAAAAGATATTAAAATTTATTAAATTCAAAAAATTACTTATACAACTAAATATAAAGACATACAAATTTAAATGACAGTACAACTAAATATTAAATAGTTAAATTGTATACTTTAACAACAACATCTTTCAACCCAATCATAATCTTTATCAGTAGAATTGTCAATACTGGTAGAACTAGTATCATCTTTATTCTTTATTGCTCTGTCCTCGTCATCACTATCAAACAATTTAAAAATACTCATATTATTATCAGTAAACCATGTTTTTATTAAAACAACGTTTCTTAAAGCACACTGTTTTTTATGAAATACACAGTTATACGCACTCTTGTCGTCACTATAAAGTTTGTTCAAACGAAAAAAATTAGGACAGCCTTTTTCTCCAATGTCAATAATATTGCAGTTGTTCAGACTTATATTATACATCCACTTCACTTTTTCCGTTCCTTTAACTAGAATATTTTTCCCTGATAAAAACGGTCTTATAATGTCTAAAAACGATTTGTATTTCATGTAACCTTCACTCCAAAATATACCACGATGTTTTTCAATCCAATAAACTTGTTTCTTTTCTGTATCTGTCAAATGAGAGTATGGGTAGGGTGGTTTCACTAAAAACACTTGTGTGTTATGCTGCGTAGCCAGTGCAAACTCTTTCATGATGAAATTATTTTGGGAATCTTTAAATCCCTGTAAATCAACTATCATATATCCAGGATTCATGATATCTTCTTAACGGTATTGGTTAAAGGCTTGTATTCAACAATACAATCGTTTAGTATAAGACAAAATGCCGTTGTGTTATCTGGAAATTCGGTAACAGCTTCAAGGTCAACGCGTACGTCTATCGGTCCTGTTTTCAGAGTTTCGTTTTGTCGCGAACAATCAATCACGAATAGAGGAGCCTTGGTTTTAAATTCTTCGTAACCCAATAAAGGCTCCGGACGGCGACCGTAATACGACTGTTGAAATCTAACGTAGCGTTCGTATATTAAAGAGTAGTTATCATCAATAAACTTGATATTTAGATTTTCATAAGGAAAGTAACATGAGTTCAAGAACACTCTAAGGTTTCGTAATTGACAATGATCAAACTGAGACATGTCTTTATCAGCTTGTCGAATACGGTTAGTTTGTAAACCTACAATGACATATCGCGGTTTTTCTATTTGTGAAGATGTTTTAATTGCCCAAGTATGTTTTGTAGTTTTTGGAAGGGCAGGGTATTCATATAGATCCCAATTTCTAAATACAATGTTGATAGAGCGATCTTTTTCTAAATATTTAAGTAAATTAATTCGCTCACGATCAGATACTTTTACATGTGGAACGCGCCAATTAATATGTTTAATGTCAATTCCATTAACTATTTCTCCAGCTTCTAATTTCAGAGAATTGAGGTTTGTGCTACTCCTAAGTAATATCAATTCATGTTTGCAATTCATAATGATCTTGTTATAGTCTTCAGCGAACCCAAGTATTTTATTTAGAGGAATAGACACCGAAAAGTTTCCAGCCCAGTTATTTATGGTTCCATTAATATCCCACCCCCAAGACTTTGACATCTTTGATTCGTTATCGTTCATTGAAATAAGAGATTTTATGGTGGTAGTAATCCCTGCATTTTTTATTCTGTCTATTTCTATTCCATTTAGCTCATATCGAATGTCTTGAAAGAAAAATAATGCAGGATTATTAGTAAAATGCACTTTGCTTACTGGCGTTTTTGTATCGCGTTTAACAACACTCACGACTCCTTCAATGTATAGTGTACTTGCTGAAGGTAATACATATAGATCTTGCTGGTTAATAGGTATTCGTATCTCATCATTTTCACGAAAACTATTGACGTATGGTTTATATGAATGATATTCTATACTCTCGATGGTATTATCAAGGCGAGGAAAATCTGCTACATTAAGAATGTTCATTTTAATAATCCAATTAATTTTAGAAACTTCTTATTTTCTTTCGTTAGTTTCACTTTAGGTCTTCGTTTGACGATGTTGCGTTTTGAAATGCAGTGATTTACTGTTGATGGTGTGTTTTTATTAAAGTCAATCATTTTCTTCTAATATGAAAATACAATTGGATGTCTTCACCTCGCAAGTTTACTAAATTATTATTAGAATCTAATATTTTTATTGTAATCGAGCTAATGCTAGTTTGATTAATGGGAAAATAAATAATATTTTTTGGTATTTCGATAATTCTATAACCAGGAGGCACGTTTGGAGGAAACTCGTGGATTATATGGCTGGGTTTACCATCAGTATACGACCCGCTTATGATATCACATTCGATCCTTAGCACTGTAGTTGAGAGAATGCTGACAGGATGAGACGACTCGTTTATTATATTTGCTTTGAGTATCTTTCTGTCAAAACCAAATACTTTTGCAAGCAGCGGACTTTTGTCAAAATGTATATCTTTAGAGCATATAATGGAAGTTTTTAAGGTATTATTATTACAACTCATTTTGAACGAACAATCTTTCATATTCGATTCCAAATAATCACTTATATCGCTTAATTCATACGATCCTTCTGGTATTTCAATGATTTCATTTTCACCGTAAAATAACTTGCTATTTGCACAATCTATATTAGGTATGGAATTGTATGTTGAAAAGTATAACAGACCACATTCGTATTCACCGTTTAATTCTAAAGCTGGTGAATAGTTAGTTAATGAAATTGCAGTGGAACTAGATATAGATAACGTGAAAGACATTGTGTTACTGATACTTAATTAGTAATTCTTTAACTTAAATGGGATTTCCAAAAGCTTTTTAAATATTTGATACACAGATGTCCACAGTTCACCGTATCATAATTTTGGTATTTATAATAATTATAAAATACATCACGATTATTTAAGTACTTAAGTAATTCTAACGGTGGTTTCAGATCACCAAAGCTATCAAAATACTCACAATAATCATTATTTTTTGCATAGGCTACCCAGTGAGTTCCAGGATTTTGATGATCATCTAGATTAATAATACCACATTCTATACTCCTAGGCTTTTTTGGTAATCTATCTCTCATATAAACACCTCTAAAATATGGTATATTACTAGCATGTTCTAAAATATCTATATCGGTTAAAGCGCGGTTGGGTAGCCTCCTAATCAGTTTTTTGGTGCTTTAAGATATAAACCACTACCCTTTTTGTATGGTTTTAAAAAACATCCTTTCCCCAAAGCTATCGCTTCCATTGCCTGGTTGTGGCGTTCAGATTCCTTAAGATTTTGTTTGGCTGATTTATAGTCATTAACAGCTTTAGCAACACCTGCAGCACCACCAGTCAAAGCACCCAAAGCTGATAATCCGGCAAATATGGGTATTAACGGTAATATTCCTCCGGTTTTGGGAATAGGTATTACACGTGGCATACGAACTTTATTTTTTGCAAATAACTTCTTTGCAATAGTATACGCAATTTTAATAGCTGAATCATGATTTTTAGGTTTTAATTTTTTCAAATCAGAACGTATTTTAGAAATTATAGACTTAAAATGTTTAACACCAGCACCTAATTTTAACTTAGTTTTCATAACATTTTTTACAATCCAGGAAGCAGCCTTTTCTCTTGCACTAGCATCTTTTGATTTTATTCGTTTTTTAGCCATGTTATATAGTTCTAAGTCAGCTTTATGACGATCTTCTATTTCAGATTTATTCGAATATGCAATGTCGTGCTGTTTACAAGCTTCATCCAATTTATTCACTCCTCTGTCACCACGCAATAATCGTTCTCTTAACCTAGTACCAGGTCCACAATAATTGTATCCTGGTAAATGTAATTCAAACGGTAAATGGTTTATAATTGTATTAATGAGTCCACCTCCTTCCATTGGTTAAACAATAATGATTATACTTTTATTACATAAGCTTTTTATACAGAAATAGCATTTTTGTCAATCCATGAACTTTCATTTTCAGTAAATCCTAACCATTTAACAAACAATTTATTACCTTTTCGTTTCAAAACTTTTTCTATCAAGTATATACCAGGATGTTTGGTTTTTTGGAGTTCTTGCTCATAAAACGTACCCAGTATAATTTGTTTGTGTTGATCTTCTATATGATACGTAACAGGGTTAGTATTATTTATTTTTACAATAGTAAACAATTCAGTTGACCAATTTGGTGTATAGCCTTTTTTAAAATGTTCTTTGTACTTGCTGATACGAACTTGATCTCCAATTTGAAATTTTTCTTTCTTCATTGAGTTTTTCTTTTGAGATTTTAGGATATTAAATAATACAATATTTCTATTCGAAGAGCTAACTTCTTTAGGTTTAAATTTTATAGTGCGATGCACTGTATTATTATAGTCATCAGTTATTTGTTGCAAAGGTTTTCCATTCCATTTATAATTTCCAACTAAATTAAAATACTTATACAATTTATTTTTTATTGTTCTTATGAACCTTTCTACAATTGAAGCTTTTTTGACCGAGAAAGTAGAATAATGATTAATATTGTATTTTTTCATTAATGCTTTGAATACATCATTATAAAACTCTTTTCCCAAATCTGTTTGCAAATTAACTGGTATTCGACCTTTATTAAACACATTTTCTAAAGCTTGAGCTATTTCACACTTTGTTTTGGTTTTTACAGGTACGGTCCACCCAAATTTAGAGAAAACATCAATTACAACTATAATATATCTATAACCGGAATTAAACTTATTTAGGTTTTGTATATCTATTAGATCAGCTTGCCATGTTTCATCTATGTTTTTTATTATCACGCAGCGACGAGTAAAGTTTTTGCGTGCTTGCCTATGAATTTCATTAACAATTTCTTGTTTGCTCATTTGGTTATTGGCTTAATAATGCGTTTTGTCTGGTGTTCAGTACGAATTTCATTGAAATGTTGATTTATTAGTACCTTAATTTGGCTTTTGATTAGTTCAAGTTTTGCGTCTATTTCTTGCTTGGTATAAAAACTTTTTTTAATTATTTGTTCATCAAATGCTACCGAAGATTTATTGAATAGGTCTTCGGATAAACGCAAACGTTTATGCACGTGATGCCCAAACTTATCTATATTCATAACAGTAGATGTATTGATTGATAGACAGTTAAAATGAAACTAATTATTTTTTTAAAGTACTTCACTTTTATTCAATTTATGGTACCGCTTTCACGTAGTTCTTCGATAATTGATATTATTTCATTGTCTAAACCAGTGTTTCCAGCGTCTCGAGAAGCTAGCAATAATTTTAATCTTTCTACCAATTCGTTAGGGTCATCCCAATAAATGTAGTCAACTTTCGGATTAACTTTTTTCATGACTGGTAATCCTGATCCCATAACAAGACTTTCTGTGCTTGTTGTATAATCTTTGGTTAACTTAAATAATGGCTTTATGATGTTAAGGTATTTTATACCTTTGTTGCTTTTGATCGGTTTTTTAGGATCATAATCACGGCGGTGTGCGTTGGTATCTATTAACATTTGTTTATAGTCGAGTTTGTCATTCTCTGTTATTGTAGTTAAATCAGGCGTTTTTTTAAATAATAATTCATATAACCCACGTGTTTTTTTATAGTGCCGTCCTCCTACGCTTATTTCTTCTTCAGCGAAATTTATATTTGAAGTTCCCATTTTTAGTCTTCCGCGTTCTAATCGAACACCAAAAGGAATATCAGCTTTAAACGCTTCTTCCGTTACGGACCATGATAAATCTTCCGGTTCTAAAGATTTAAAAGAAGAAGCACTTATATTTGAGGATTCTTTTTCATCGTTTTCAGAACTATATTCGCTTGATTCACTGCCCGACTTATGAATAACAGTTTGATCAGACTTCCTATTATCAGCGATAAATGAGTATTCTTTATTAAGTTCAGCTTCAACATCGGACTCATTATCTTGTTTGTATTTTGTTTTGTTTCCTTTATTGTACAGCTCCGGACACATATCGTTACTAGAAGACGTATTCGCTGACGCCAATTTATTGAGAGGATCTGTTAATGGTTTTAATGCAGATTCGATGGCCATCTCACGGTCTGATTTTAAATGTTGTATCAGTTTTACCTTTTTTTTAACCGAATCCACAGATTTTATAATTTGTTGTTTCAATGTTTTTTCGGATAACGACTTTGGCTTCATAGCTAGGTTAGCAAGCCCTATTTCAAGCAATTCAGAAAAGTAAATGAATATTAATTAATTTTAAAGATCTTATATATGAAAAGCATAAGTTAATCTATAACAACAAAGGTGTCAAAGTTTTTTCTATAACCTCCTTTATTTTTTTCACAATCTTTATTTATTACTAAATAATTATAAGGAACGCTCCAAACTTCCTTACACATTTCACGGAACTGATTCCATGTCATATCTGTATTCACATGTTCGTCATACACATGTTTGAGGTTTATATCATCTTGCTTAAACAAAACAATAACGTTAGCATTGTCTCTAATAAGTTGTTTTGGGATCTTGCTATACGTTTGGTTTAAGTAAAAACAGTCAATTTTTTTGTGTCGTCCCATTGCAAAGTAGTCACGTATGTTATTCTGTTTTTCACATGCAACGTCATCAAATACTATCACAGAATCTGGCTTTGCATCCTGTGGACTTAAAACGTTCTCGTTTGCTTTAAATTTATAAAAATTAATTTCAGGCACCAAGTTTAACACATTTTCCAAGAAAACGTACTTAGGTTGAAATAACGTTTTAGAGAAAATATAAACGTTCAAGAAGTTTAATCCATGTTCATGTAAAAGAAGACCTATGATTAAATTGGTTTTGCCGCAATTTGATGGACCGCAAATAATGCATCGAATAGTGCTAGGCAGGAGCTCGCCGTGCCTATGAATCTCTTTAGTAGTAGATTCACAAATTAGGTTAAATGATAGAGAACATGGTTGTTTAACAAATAACATGTTCGAATTGCTATAAACTTTGAAGAGAAATGAATAATTTGTGTTAAGCTACAATATTTTATATCTAGAACAAGCCACACTGTTTTGAAACAACGATAATAGGCATTCTAGACCACCAAGCGCACAATCTTAGTTTCACCAAACAATTGACTCGAGCGTAACGTGCGAGGTGGTTCAATTGGGGTTTTGACATTTTCAAAAATGTTATTGGGAATTCTGGACCACCAAGCGAAGCGACGCGAGTGCAACGAGCGAGGTGGTCCAGAATGCCCAATAACTCACTACTTTCGGATATCGTTTATTCGGGCGCTTTATTAAGGTGCCTAAAAAATAAATTTAATAAAACAACAGTTTTGAGACATACAAATAAGTTGTATTAAGCAAATTGAAATTAGACTAAATAGATTTGATGTCAATTAGTTTAAGATTTAATTCTAGAAATAAAATACTTTTTCCATGAATAAAGTTTCACATTGACTCTACTTGAATAAGTTTTTAAATAAAATATTATACATTATAGAGATGGTTCCACCAAGATCAATAGCTATTGCAGTATCTAATTAATGATAAATATCGCAAAATATTTAATTATGGAGAAACATTCACTTAACTAAATACATTATACTATTCTCCCAATCTGGATTCGAATAAAATATGAATAAGCATACAATTCATCATGACAATCTTCATTAAAAGAATAAGAATTATTTCAATCAAAAATCGAATTGTATTGACTTCATTTAAAACATTTTATTTAACACTACCAGATGGTATTATGTCACTGATCCACTTATTTAATTCCAGATCAATCCATGGAAAATATAAAACTTATTATAAGATGTAATTTAACATACAGAATTGAGAACCTCACAGTTTCAAAGTTGGTATTTTATTTATTATAATAACTACATATTATTTGTTTATAAAAAAGTGTTGGTAAAGACAAAGATCAATGAATAATAGCGCACAAGTGACCTATTATAAATGTCAAATTAGATTATGTGCAACAATGACTGCTAGTGCCATCTTGCTGCAGATTTCATTACTACTTATCAACTACTGCCTAAACAAGTTTTCTAACGCTAATTCATTTTCAACGCTGCCTAGTTCAATCTTCCTCATAATCTTCATCATCTGAGATGTATTTGCGTTGTTTTCGCTTCCTGGTTGGGGTGCTTTTGCTCTTACCTTTCAATTTGATCTTCATTTTCACAGATCTGTTTGATTCGCCATCGGAATCTTCTTCATCTGTCGAACAAGTTGAAGCAAGTTAAATTGGTTTTTCTTTTAAATTATTGTAATAATGTAAGCCTATCTTACAATAAACTTTACAGTAATATAGCTTACATCAGAATAGTACATATACTACAATTTATAAAGGTATACAAAACGCGGGCGAAGCCGCGGGCGGAAACTAATACTACTGAATAAAAAACACTAATCACATCTCATGAAATTTCCTACTATAAACTACTTATGTGCTTAGCAGAGGACACTGCTTACTATCCATACTAGTCCATACTTCCATACTAATATTATAAAATATGCAAAAGTGTGTTTGTTGATTTGTCCTTCTTTCACTCAGTAACGAAGCAACGGATCGACGTGATCTTTGGCACAGATATAGTTTATGGACCGGAAAGTAACATAGGCTACTTTTTATCCTGGAAAAATGCACGGTTCCTGTGGGAACGCGGGTGAAAACCGCGGGCAGAAGTTAGTGTGACATAAAATTGACATTGACAGCTGTCAATAAAGTTTTATAATGTTGACAAGTTGATTTAATTTGACAGATCGGTTTGACGGTTCCTGTGAGAACGCGGCGCGCGGGTGAAAACCGCGGGCAGAATCTAGTACATACTAAAATATATTTTGTCTTAGCTTGGTGTATATTAAAATATTATTTAATATATACAGAATAAACATTAAAAACTAAAACAGAACTATAATTCCTATCAATAAAAAACTAAGAAAATAATTAAAAATCGTTTGAACTAGTTAAATGTTGCCAATAAATATATGCCAGCACAAATGAAAGACCAAGTCACCGACACAATAGATTTTTTAAACCTACCCTCGAACATATTATTCTTACAATATACTACAGAACTATCAGTATTTTAGTGACGCGTCGATTCTACAAGCCGCCCCGCCAAATAAATTATTGGTGTTAGTTGAAGCACAACTTTAATTAATAGTCAGAAATGAATTGGAGTTCTTTAAAGAGAATAGCAATATTTAAAAAAAAAATTAGTGCAAACGATAATTCAATAAGCCATCAAATTGACAATCTTATATTTGGACGAAAAAGAAAAAGCTTCCAAATTTAAGAAAAAAAAAATACACTACTTAAACCATCTCCAAATAAAATTACTTGAATCTCACCTTTCTCATTCTCATCAGACTCGTCTGAATTTTGTCCGTTTTCGTACCGGCGCCGCACTTCTATGAAAACGTTGCGCAGGCGCACAGAATCCTCGTATATCAATGACGCCTCCTCGTTGTATGTTTGCGCGTTGGCGCATAGCGTAAAGAAATCACGCTCCATATCCGAGATATCATTGTACTGGAAAAAATAAAATACGTTTTTTTTTATTTTTGAAAGGACGTTTGACCACTATTTTGTCTGGTTTTCTATACTTGTCCATTAATGTAAACAAACTCGGCAACCCAACAATGACATGATTGATTTCTGATTTTTTTATGTCATTGGCGGCACTGCAATAGTCATGGGCCGGCGTTATGCTTACCATCAGGCAAATAACCAGCTCGTCTCGTTAACAAATAGAAAAAAAAACGGGACAAATGGTACGAATTTTTAAAACAATTCCCAGTTGTCACCCCTTGAGTCCGGGATACAATGAAAGGGGTACCTTTCTTTGTCTAGGGTTCCTATTTGGGGGGGGGGGGGTCTATGGGAACTAGCCATAAGGACGAATGCAATTTGCTTGCCCCCACCTTTCCTTCCTCAATTCTGTTCATAATCTTCTTTATGTCCAGCGGTTTCTTGATGACATCGTAGTAGTCAGGCAGCTCACGGCGCGACGGCAGCTTCATAAAAGGTTCCGAGAGCACTCTCCCGCCCCTAAGACAATTTTACAAATTTTAATAAGTACGTAAGTTCATGTTCGGCTAAGCGCGCTTGATACAAGCACACTAGACGAATGGCGCATCGTGTAAGGATGACGGCTCGTCAGTCAGTAGTGTGCCCTAACAATTTGAATCCATCTTGACTAAAATACTTACTCATCAGTGTAGTCAATGACTTTCTTCATAATGTTCTTTAATCGTTTTTTGAGCTGATTGAGTTCGGTCTTGCTCTTCTTTTTCGACGAACTGGGCACTTCATCTTCGTCTGAATCATCTTGTCTGCTGCAAAAGAGTAATGCATGATGTTGTTGCTGACACGAATCACAGCGGAACATAATTTAAAACAATATTTAACAATTACTATATATAATAATTTAGATAGATACATTTGTTTGTATTTTTAAAACAGTAAAAAATCATTTTCTTAAAAATATAAACAATAGAATGACATAATAACTATCCTGAAGCTAATTTGATAGTACCCCTGCCTGCGAAACTAAGTGCCCTGGGATTGATCTCCGAACAAAATTCGTGTTGTGGCATAAATGCCCTACACTAGGATTCCATGCAGCCTGTGTGGCATGGAATCCTAGTCTTGGGTTATGTGTGTAAGTTTCAATAATGTAAATGTAATGAAAGATCCAAAATGAATTGCGAATCAATAAGAGCCGCATGTAATCCTCAGATCGAATAAAACTCACCGCCTCTTCTTGCCCTTCTTCCGTTTCTTGTCCAGGACTTCATCGTCGTCGTCTTCTTCCTCCTCCTCTTCGAACTCGTCGTCGATGGCCTTCAGCCACTCTTTCTCTGTAAGCGAGTCCGTGTAGTCGACCTCTTTGCGTTGGCGCGACCCGCGGCCCAGCGTCTCGTCTTCGTCTAGGTAGCTCCAGCCTTGACCCTGCGTTGGATGAATGGAGCTTAAATTTAATCTATGCAAAGAAATAAAATTGAAGTGTCTGTTTGTAATATCAAAATAACAGCTTTTTACTAAATGCATATGAAACTATATACGATACCTATAACAAAAACACAATTTTTAAAATTTTTCGGCAATCTCCGAAACGGCTGGACCGATTTTGATGGGACTTTGACTGGCAGATAGCTTATGTTATAAGGACAACAAGGTAACTTAAGCTACTTTTATTTTAGAAGAAAGTATTAGGGTTCCGAGCAAAAAATAAAACCCATGAAATCCAATATCTCCGCGCGGGTAAAACCGCGGGCAGCAGCTAGTAACCTTTAATTATGAAAAATCGGTGTAATTGCTGATAATAACATTACAAAGGTTAAACAAAAATTTCATTTTGATCTATTCAAGTTTTCAAACCTAAAAATGGGATTCTATGTTTTGCCCATTTTCATGATTGAAAACTTGTTCGGTTCAAAATGATATATTTGCCGTACCTAAAAAAAACTACGACGAATAACAAAAGAGCGTTGTTTGGTACTCGCTTACTTACTTTGTTACAAACAACTTCATCATCTTCCTTGACCAGCCAATCGGGCAGTTCACATTCCTGGATTAGCCGGGACTTGGTCTCGGTCTTTTTGCGTTCGATGTCTACCTGCTTGAAGATCTCCAACTCTTCCTCGGAGCGAGCTATCATCTCGTTGATTAGGTCATCGTCTGGAAGCTCGTTTTCTTCCTATAAAATAATATTTATATCTCATTATTATTCATTATCAGCCTCTTACGCTCCCACTGCTGGGATACCGGCCTTCTCTCAGAGAGGTATGGGCTATAATCCACCACGCGGGCCCAGTGCGGCTTAGTGGATGTCACATGTCCTCGAATTTTGTAGTTCTTGAACATGCCGGTTTCCTCACGATGTTTTCCTTCACCGTTTTAGAGCGAGTGTGATAAATTTGCACATAACTTGATATAAGTCATTGGTGCGGACCGAATCGAAATTCGAACTATGGTGTGTTGGATAGAAAGTAGCACAAGGTTCCGCTCGGCCACTCTCGCTCTATATTTATGTCTAATATTGCTTTAATAAAATTATGTTTTTTTAATTGTTCATTGCAAACTGGTTCCATAATACACCACGCTTGGCATTTGTCTTGGTGATCGCGGTATATTGTCATGTAGAAGGAGAAAAATGCTGCTATCCATTCCCTAGATGACTCTTAGCACCCACGGTAAGAAACGGGGCAGTGCTATTCTTTGCCAGGACGACACAAACAACAAATACTACTCATGAACTTAGAAACTGCAAAATTGAAAAAGGATGCAGCAATACCACCTGTACACCTTTATAAACAACTACACACAAAAGGAGTGCGATGTTTTAAGGGTTCATGTGTGTATGTGAGTTCCTTTACTCCACCATAACTTTTAAAATGCCTGTACAAATTTGTATGTATGGCGTATCGTTACAATCCTTTCATCATCCCGAGTAACACTGGTTAGGGCAGTCAACTTTTTTATTTAACTTTATTTATATTATTCCATTTGTTTTTAATGGGGTATTATATAACTCAAAAACACAGGCGCTAGAATTACATATTGTCCTGTAAACAGTCACATGCTGATCACAGTATAGGCGCAAAAGCAAGAGTTGCAAGTCGATAAGTTTCAAAAAAGCTGTCTGTTCTATAATACAGTGAAAAATGAGTTCTATCGTACCTCTTCATCATCTCCATCTTGATGCAGAATGCTTTGCAGGAATTGCTGTCGCTCAGAACCCGTTGATTTTTGATCGAACATACCAGCCTGGATGACCTTTTCGTCCATATTCAATTTATACCTGGAGAAATAATTTACATTTACATTAAATCAGTACCTCAGATATTAAAAAAGCGAATATTCTGGACTTTCTTCGTTCAATTCTCTTCGTTCTTGGTTTAGCCAGTAAAGTTTTCGCTGACCTCTGTAGATGTATTTAGCAATAAATAAAGCACGGAGGGTATTTAAGGTGCAAATGTAGGATTACCACGTGACGCTTACCAGCGGACTTGCCGGGGCTTGTATGTTGTTGCGTAAGGGGGCGTCCATTAATGAGGTGATTTTCGCAATTTTTGGATCCCCTCCCCTACCCCTTGGTGAGATTTCGTGACATTTGGCTCGACCCCTCCCCTCCCCCCAATCTCACGTGAGATTTCTTAAAATACGTGTTTTAGTCCAAATACGTTAATCTGCGATTCATTGCCGTACGCCGCAGCGTTCATCGAGTATTTTAGTGGACAAATATATTTTACTTAATTTAACTAACTTTTCTTGCAGTTTTAAACTGAAAAAGAATTACGTGATATTTGCTGTGACCCCCCATCTACCCCACGTGAATTTGGTGAGATTCGGCTTGACCCCCTCCCCCCCTACACACAACACGTAATGGACGACCCCTAATAGAAAAAATGAAGTATAATTACAACGAAAAGTTCTTACCTGGCTGCAGCGAGGATTCTCTCTTCCACAGAGTTAACGGTCATGAGCCGAAGCACTCGTACTTCGTTCCGTTGACCGATACGATGGGCACGATCTTGCGCTTGGAGATCCTAATAAAAGGTATTTACATAATGCAATTACAACATAGTGGTAAGGCATTTTCCTGTGCTCGCCTGACTAGCTACAATTAACGCATTAAAAATATATAGAGATAAAAATAAATATATTTTTCTGTACCTGATGCGGATTCCAATCGGAATCGAATATGATGACGGTGTCAGCACTCTGCAAGTTGAGGCCGAGGCCGCCGGCGCGCGTCGAAAGTAAGAATATGAAGTACTCCGAGTTGGGGCCGTTGAATTTCTTCAGCAACTCTCCTCGATCTTCCGCCTTAGTCATACCATCCAGTCTGTGAAAAATAAAAAATTGTGCCAAAAATTGTAAAACGTTCCTTCTCGCAAGGCCTGCGCGCGAGATGTATAACAAACTACCTTAAATAACGTGTAACGGAATTAATGATGTAAACAAAATACAACATGTATATGGACTTTTAATTATGTATTGAAAATTTATAATAATATCGAACAATCTTTTACAGATAAACCAAATAATTCTACAAATCGGATAATGTTTTTATAAAATAATTAATTTAAGACAATTTATGACTGCATTAATGACAGCTTCTATTCTAGTTGTTGTGCGCTATAGGCTGTCTACAGGGTCCAAAATGAACAGTTATTTTAAGGGCGGATCTTTCAAGAGTGAGATAACGTCCTTAGTCTAGCGTTAAAGAATCAGCTAAGACTTATTGCTCTGATAGAAGAAATTTGAATCTTTCAAGTGACAGTTACGAGTTAACGGAGGAATAAAACACGTAGCGGAGGTATAACTTTATCGGACTGTTTTATGGCCAGATAAGGTTGTTAGTCTCTCGTTAACTCGTCATGTCAAAGCCAAACTACCTTATCCTAAGTGTGTTTGTCTGTTTGTTAATTTGTTGGCTTGTTTGTTTGTCCTTTTTTCATGCAGCAACGAAGCAAAATATTGAGGTGATTTTTGACATACTTATATATAGTTTATGGACCGGAGAGTAACATAGGCTATTTTTTATCCCGGATAATACTCGGTTCCTGTGGGAACGCGGGTGAAAACCGCTGGCAGAAGCTAGTAAGGTTATAACAGTTTCTATAGAAGTTAAATGGATAATAATTGAGGAATAGGATGATCACTGATTAGAATATTTTAGTTGTAGGTGCTAGGTGGTATGTGTCCCTATAGGTATGTGCTCACTCTACTAGATAGGAAATCATAAGCAAACGTAAACATAAAAGCGAGGGCTGCCGGGCACGCGGTTGCAGGGTGGTGGTGCGACTGGCGCCAAGAGCGCGTTTTGCCTCGCTTGCTAAATATCAACCTGCAACGCCTGACCCCACATCAACACTCCTCATTTTGAAAAAAAGTTTTACAGAAACACAATTGTAAAAAAGTATAAATATAATTACCTACAGTGGTGGTCATATAATTAAGAACGCTTCATACAAACACATCATTTTGAAATTTAAATGTTCATAACTATAAAAATGTTACTCCCTGAAAAATGGTGGCTATACTGTCAGTTAGTACATTTACAAGGTTACCATAATCGCAAAAGAAATTACGAAATAATTTGTATTATTCCTGTTCGATTTAATGTCATTTAAATATTGTTCGCTTAACAGTAGGTGGGAAGCTGGACAAATAATTAAGAACGACAGAAAGACTTAATCATAATGTTAACAATAATTAAATAATTCGACTAAAACTAATAATTAATTTAATAGTGTAGTGTTGTAATTAATTAAAAACACTTTTTTTTTATAAAATAAATTAGTAATTAATATTTAGTGGCTGTGGATAACTGCAGCATGACAGCGGCGCGACAACGACACTATCAACTTCTGGCAGGTCTCAATTGAAATAGAATTCCACTCTTTCAAAAACGAGTCGTACACCTCATTAATGTTACCACACCATCTGTTTGATAGCTCTTTTTGACTTGACACTAAAGATGCTCGATCGGATGAAGATCTGGGTTGTTCGGTGGCCAGTCTAATACAGTTACCAGTTGACTGTCGAGGTATCTTTTTACAGTGTGCTGTGAGCTTCGGGTCACTATTGTGATGGAATGTCCAAATTACCGGGAGATTGTCTTCTGCATATGGCAGCATACATTCTTCGAGGATCTTTTTGTATTGATATTGGTCCATGTTACCTTGTTGCCTACATGTTGCCTACATGTTACATTGTTCCATGTTGCCTTGTAGGTCCCACGCCGTAACCAGAAAAGCAACCCTAACGTTTCCACCGCTATGCTTCACCGTCTTTTTCGTGTATCTAGGATTGAATGCCTTATTCACAGGTCGGCGTACGTACTGAAGACTGCTTGCCATCAGAGCATAGTCTAGTTATCTTTGTTTCGTCCGAAAAAAGTACATTGTTCCAGTGCTGCTATTTACAGTCTTGATACATCCTTGCAAACGCTAGTCGGGCCTCTCTATGGCGTGGTGTCAACATGGGTTCCTTCCTCGTTACTCGCCCAAACAACTGTGCATCCACTAGCCGTCTTCGAACGGGTCGTGCAGAGTTGCCTTAAGGTTATTCTCACCAAAAACTTCATTTTTGATTTAATTTGACGCTTTAAACGGGTCCTGCTCGGAAAGGTGAACTATTCTTAAATCCTCTCGTGGATAAGTTTTCTTGCTTTAGGTTTGCCGGGGAGATTAGAAGTTGTCTGATGTGTGTTAAAATGCTTCAAAGTCTGGTACACCATCGTTTTTGAGCAATGCAAGTGATCCACAATTTTTTTATACGACCAATTATGACCACGCAACTTTATTATTATTTCTGTAGAAGTAGAGTCGCAAGATTTATTTTTTCACCATTTCAAAAAAATGAATTGCAGAAAACGTATATCCTAACAATAGTAGCGCGAAAATGCAATAAAAATAGTAATGGAGTACTTTGCATTCCATTTTCAAAATGATAAAAAAAGAACAAAATATTTTCGTTCTTAATTATTTGTCCAGCTAGTATTCCGGGAACTTTATGACTTCCTATGATCTAATAGATAGAAAAATAAAAAGGTACATAATTTTGACAAGATTATTACACCAAATGATACAGATCAGTCATAAGAATATTCTACAACACGATCTGAGAATGTTTAGTAACAAATTGCGCACTGAAATTATGGTGAAAACATAGTATTGGTGTCGTACTATTAATCGTTCTTAATTATATGACCACCACTGTATATACAAAACACTGTAAACTTATAAAAATCTAACATTATAAATAATATGTGGAAGCTGAAGTGATGTGACTGGCGCCAAGTGCGCGTTTTGCCTCGCTTGCAAAATATCAACCAGCAACGCATGCCCCCATAATATATTGTTCGGAATCGCACTGATCATTGGGAAGAATGCAAATGGGACGAAACTTATTTTGTTCATTGAGGAAATTTACAGCCCTTTTCTTTTCGTTTTGGTAATTTTGCGTTCAGTTTTTCACTCATTTTGAATCTCACGGTAAAAGCGATATTCTTCTTTCTTTATTTCCTGGCTTCTGTGGTATGTTCGCCACAGAAAAAGCAATATTTTAAATCCAATGAAAAAACTCAAAAAAACAACAAGTAACCAAGGAGAAGCGGTCGCTATGCAAATAACAACACGTAGAAGTGACATAAAAACGACGTTTAACCAGATATGTTCCGGGCTGCCTCGCTCGCTTGACTACAGGATGGCTATATGTATTTATTGCAAATAAGAAAAGGATTCCAACAATATAATGCCAAAAAAAAAACTTTTCGTAAATTCTCTGAATCATCAGAGCTATAGTAACTTTTTGGAGAAGGCAGACGTAAATAAATTGTTGCCATTCTAAAGAAATAAACCTTAGGTAGCTAACGGTCCGTTAAATTCGTATTGAAAGACCCGAAAAAAAATGACAAGCACATAACGGATCAATAAAATTTATCGGTTCACTAGCAATCAGTCCACTAACGCTGCAATTGAAAGATTGGCCCTAAAAATATATTTTTGATATCTATTGTATAAACATTGTGGAATGCACTAAATATTTGAATTGACCCTGTAGTGAGTTTGATATTTAGAAATATTCCGTGTTACCATGGAAAACAATTTTTAAGACACTTGTTTAGCTAGACAAAATGCCTAGAAATGTCACAACAGAACAGAGTTAGGCAACATTTAGACACTACATAAATCAAGAATTGTGGTTGTTCGCGACAAAGGCATTTTTAAGAGTTAGACACTGTTTAACACTTGTTTAGGCTGTATTAAAATTTTTTTTAGGTATGACTCGTCTCTAATTCTCCTACAGTATTTTCATTGACTGTTCGTGACTGCCACATTCTGGTACAGCTGTTCCGTATCTGTCAATCACCAGTGTTAATTCCACTAACCTCAAGTACTGGAAGGCTCTCCAAGAGAGGTAGTCCTCGATAATGGTCATGCACTGCGTCATCTGACAGAACACCAGCACCCTGTGCCCTGTTTGTTTCAGCTTGGGCAGTATGCGGTCCAGCAGCTCAAACTTGCCGGACGATCTGTACAGATCGGGCCTGAGAAAATAATTAAAAAGTGTTATTACAATCCTCCTTCTTCCTGTCCTTGTCAGACTTCCTACTTTTAGGTTTTAGCAATATTTAAAGCTGGCCGCTTGCCTAGCACTAACTCTGCTTGGGAATTCTGAGAATATAGCCCATCCACCACTCGGGTCCAAATTGTCAAATAAACTTTGTTCTCAAGGCTTGGACGTTTGTGTTGTGTATCTTCACGCGACCTGCGACATGAGGAATCCTATTGTGTAAGCGTTTGGTTGTTTGTTGCTCACCCGGAGACCATCCCACCGCCGGTGCCGATGTGGTCGCAGAACTTCTCCTCAATGTGTTGGAACATGAAGGGATGGTTACAGAGCTTGCGGAGCTGCACGATTGTGTTCATAAGAGCCTTGGCGCCGCCCTTGCCCTTGTTGCCCTTCTCAGAGCCGTCAGTTAGGAGCACGCCCTTGGATTGCATGTGCCTGGAGAAAACAGTGATAATAATCTACATAAGTTTTTGTTAGAGCTGTTTTTACTATTAGAATTACTATTCACTCAAACCCTTTTAATGGCCGTTCATAAAATAACGCAAAAATTTCTCTTGGTATGTCAAGGCTTATTTTGTAAAAAAAATTAATCAAGCCACTAACGTGATGCCTCTTTCTCATTTTGGTTTGATTTTCTACATAAAACCGAATCTAATCAAGCGTATACCAATGAACCAACAGATATTAAGCAATCGATTTATATAGACTAAATTTGTTCACTTATGCACACTGCTAAACTATCTTGCTAAACAATTTATAGAAACATGGAGTACAATATGGATCTCTTTAGTTTTAGTGTATAGAGGCATGCCAATTGACGCAACTGCCCAGCTGAGAGCTGAGTGTTCAGAAAAACGTCCACGTCACGCGTCATTAATTATTCACTTTTCCATAAGAATAAAGTAATTTGTCATCAAGTCTGCAGAGAAAGTGCAACAGGCGTTTTGCCTTCTGTAGATTCAGAATCTCTGTCGGTTTAGAATTAGTCAACACCAAGTAGTTAAGAGTGTTTATTTATAATTATTTCGTAATATTGGGAAATGTTACGGTTACTAAGGTGCTAGAAACTTACTTGTAAAGCACCCGCTGTAGACCACTCATATCACACTTGATGATGTACTCAACCTTGTCAGGCAGTTGGCTCTCCACCTCTTTCTTGAGACGCCGCAGTAAGAAGGGCCGCAGCACTTTGTGCAGACGACGAATGATCAGGATCGTTTCTTCCTCGTTTAGTTCCACCTGACGGGGCGAGATTATATTATATGAAGAAATGGATATAAAATCCGCTATTAGAAATAAAAAATAATAATAATAACATACGCACATTTAAATTTGACTATAACGCCCGGACTCACAATAAGGAAGCATGACACCGCGTTAAAAATCGACTCTGAATCTTAGATTTAGTGCCAAGATGGCAACAAAAAAAAATCACTAACCGGAAACGGTCCATTCCGTTTAGAATCGCCCTAGCAACGAGCCGTAAAATGTAAACCCTGTTCACATAATACCATCTAATCAATGAAATAATTATAGTGCAGTCGGATAATTCCGATAGTTACCCATTTCTACCAAACGCTACAGTATTTATTGGTCTGGCAACATTTATCTAGCCGCCATCTTTCTGCTTCCCAGCTAAATGTTGCCAGAACAATAAATATTGCCTCGTTTGGTACAATAATGAGTAATATCGAAAATTTGGAATATCCCGCTTTTCAGAATTACTCCAATGCACTTTGTACAAGATTAATTTTTATTTATCCAAATATTAATAATATTATTTATTAGAAATGGCCATATAAAGCGTGCCCCTTACGATTTATAGCATCTTACCTTTTCCCCAGTGGTAGCGAACGGCGCATTGAACCACTGTTCGAAAGTGGAGCAGCTTTTAAAGATCGACGGTAGCAAGAAGTTGAGCAGCGCCCAAAGCTCGGGCAGCTTGTTCTGTAGCGGCGTGCCCGTCAGGAGCAGCCGATGCGGCGCAATGTAGTGAGTATTGAGGACCTGGGTCAGCTTGCAGTGGTGGTTCTTCATACGGTGGCCCTCGTCGATTATCATGTATTTCCATTGCACCTATAGACAATTTAATGAAGCTAAAGTAGCACGTACATTACTGTGATTAAGCTATGCGTCTCAGCTCGTCTTGTTATCCAATAGTATAAAAAAAGATGAAGCCGTCCCGCGCTTCGTTAAGCCGACAAACTGCAAAAATAAAATTGCCGAAGCACCTAACTGTCTTAAACCTAACTAACCCAATATTATTAGACATTTTTTTTATGCTGTTTGGTAACGAGACGAGCTGATCGTTTGCCTGATGGTAAGCATAACGCCGGCCCATAACAACTGCAGTGCCACTCAGAACTTTGAAACACAAAAGCCTGCGCGGCACTGCAGTGCGCTCGTTACACTGAGACATTAGTTATTAAGTCTCATAAGCCCAGTAAATTTCACTGGCTACTCTGCTCATCAAACCGGAACACAGTAATGCTTGCACATTACTGCTTGGCGGCAGACTTCACGAGCAAAGCGGTGGTAACAACCCAGACGGACTCTCGCAGAAGAGTAAGTCCCTACCACTAACATAAAGTATAAAAACACGGTCCTTAGCTGATGTAGTGTGGGTAGTTTACCTTAGCCAGTACGCCTTTATCCTTGATAACGTATTCGTAGGTGGTGAGCAGTACGTTGAACTTAGTGGAGCGCATCTGTGTCTGTACGGCGCGGCGCGACTGCGGGGAGCCCTTGTACGACACGACTATCACCGTCGGAGCCCACTTCTCGAACTCGAGCACCCAATTTGAAAGTGTACTGAAAAGTAATACAACAGTGTTACAGAGGTAAAACTATAACCACTTTTAAGCAGGTGTGAATATTGGGGACTCGCCTGAATGAACAAAAATGCGAACTTTTGTGGGAACGTTTAGATTGTCACCGCAAAATATGGAAGCCACCGAAACGCGATCGCTTTAGGTGGCCCTTCCCGGCCCGCCTAAGTAGAACGCAAAATTGTTGGCTTGTTGTTTCATCGAAGAAAAACAGGCAATGCGGAAGAACAGAGATCACGACAAACACCTTCGGTTGGGATTCTGAATATTTTGAAATAAATTTCCGAAGACAATTAGTGCGTGGTAATTTCCTAAAACTTGTTCCAGGAAATACGTGTTTTTGAAAATGTCTTACAAGTTTGTGAAAAAATGTTTGTTATTTAGAATCTCCATTACATGTCCAAGGTTCCTATGGAAGTGTTTTGTTTACTTTTACATTTATGAGAATATTGTGAAAACGGCCAAATTCAAGGTAAAATTTGTTTAAAAAGGCTCTTTTTTAATATTAACTATTATAGAATATATATGGATTAATTCACATACCTGAGGGGTACAATAATAAGGAAAGGCCCGTTGACTTTCTTCTTTTCCATGAGATAGGTGACCAATGCGATTGTCTGAATGGTTTTGCCGAGACCCATCTCATCTGCAAGGATACCATTTAGATTGTTGTTGAAAAGCGACACCAGCCATTCCAGACCCTAGAAAAGAGTTGAATATTTTATTACAATGGGATTAAAAACTAGATAAATACATAATTGTCCATAGTAAAAGTAATATCGGAAAAACGCTCTAGGATTACTACCACGGCTCATTGTATTCAAGAAGAGAAAGTAAATAAGTTATAGATATACCTTGATTTGATATTCCTTCAGATTTCCGTTTACCAGAATGCTGGATTGTTCTGTAACAGACTCGTGGACTGTGTGAGCAATGCTGAAATGGAATACATTCAGAATTATTTTTTTATTTTTTAAATAATAATAATACAGCTATAACAATTAAAGCTCATAGAGAAGAGTTAACCAGACTAGTGATAAGTATTAGTAGTCGGTAAGAATATTTTTTGGTTTGTGCACTTAGCCAGTGTTAAGTAATATATTAATTGTTGTAATGGATCAAGGCCAGCAAGAGAGCCATCGACTAAAATACCAGCTATACTTCTACCCCGTCTAAGTAAAGTTGTGGGGCTACATTTAATCTTCATGCGCTTGGTAAAATATGAAACATGTTTTAACTTTTAACTTAATTTTTCTGCACTACGCACAATGTATATTTATAAATTTTACAGTTCACCATTGTTGCATATTGACATACAAAAATATAGTGGTAACAATACCTTTGAAGCGATTATGGCTCAGTCGCTACGAAGGTATTGCTTTCATGCACACTGGGAGTGTCTGTTTTTGCTCGACTATTCTTCTGTCTATACCAAATACAATATATTGGGAAGTTGCGTGAAACATAAAATACGTACGGGGCGTTTTAGCGCTCAGTAGATACTTTGACTCTCATTTTTGACCTTTCTAGCGTTCGATATCCAGTTTTTTCGATATAGACATTTGATTTTCACGAGAAAAATAATTGATTGACATCTTAAAAAATGGAGTCAACATCCCTATTGGATATTGAGTGTGTCAGCGAAAACATTATTGGTCAGTGAAAATAACTCTTTAAACCATACAAATAATCAAATAAAAACACGACCGGAATACGCAAGCAGCTGTCGCAACTTCTACAAATAACTAAAGTTCACACTATTACAACTTCTATCCTATTGGAGCAACTATGCCAGAGATCCAAGGACAGGAGTTGGGCTGGCTTGGCTAAATACAAAATACACCCCAAGCAGCAAGTCACTGAAGGCCTTATACCCCAACCTAGAATAAGAACTCTTTCAAAAGAGGCAATAACTGTTGATACCTGTAGTAAGTTTGTTCCTCTGTCTTGTATTCATCATCTTCGACCTTGGCTTTCTTGATCATCTCGCGCGCCTTCTCTTCTTCAGTCTTCTCCCTGTCGCTCCTCTCGTCTTTCCTATGTCTCCTATCTGAAAATTGTAGAAAATCATGCTAATTGTGTACCAAGTCAAGCGGTTTTATTTTATCTATAGGCTCACGTTTGACCGGCATCTCAGTTGATGGTAAGCGACGATGTAGAAAGTTTTTTTTTCTCTAACCTTTCTACGGCCACCTGGACCATACTCTTCTATGATTAGGTCATATATTAATAGAAATTAACGATATTAACAAGATAAAACAGCATTAAGATGTAGCATGTTTACCTAGAAGGTACTTGTTCACTCTCGTTTTGAAGACTTGCGGATTATATTTGCAAGGAAAAACAGATGCTGGTAGGGATTTCCATTCCTTAGCGCATTATAAATGACGAAGCAAAACGCTTACTGCCAACTGCCAATAGGAGGGATATTAACCATAAAGAGGTGACGCATTACTGAACGTCTGGTTATCCGCAAATAGAACGGAGTTGAAGGAATTAAGTTGTGCAATTCCATCATACGCTCATCGAAATGTGTCCTGTAAAATGAACAAACAGTTTTTTTTAAATTGAATGTTGCATTTATATCTAGAATGCCTCTTTGGCTCTCAGAGAAATTGAGGCTTCACTATGTAAATATTGAAGCGATTTTGTCTATGGCTGCTAAAGACCCTGTTATTTCCAGGTTAAGTAATACTTAGACTGTGAAAAGGTTCCTTGCACCAGCAGCTTTTGTATGATACTAACACATACCATCGTCGTCTTGGCTATCGTCATCAGAATCGTCTGAATCGGACAGCACTTCCCAACCAGGGTGAGTTTCCATCCAATCCTTTAGCTGAGAGAGTAGTGGAGCCTCTTCTCCTTTCAGGACCTGCAAAATAAACATTGTATTTATTAAACAATTAGAAATACATTTTTTGTTAGTGGGAGGACTTACTCTTCTGCGAGTGTCCCTCTGGGTTGTTACCACCGCTTTCCTCGTGAAGTCTGCCGCCAAGCAGTAGTGTGCAAGCATTACTGTGTTCCGGTTTGATGAGCAGAGTATCCAGTGAAATTACTGGGCTTATGAGACTTAATACCTAACGTCTCAGGGTAACGAGCGCATTGCAGTGCCGCGCAGGCCTTTGTGTTTCAAAGTTCGGGGTGGCACTGCAATTGTTATGGGCCGGCGTTATGCTTACCATCAGGCAAACGAACAGCTCGCCTCGTTACCAAATAACATAAAAAAAATGTTAAGTTACATAATAAATAATTATGCAAAAAAGGTGTTTTGCCGTTTTCCATTGCCATAGTGTAGTGTATCTTGATTAAATTTATAACAGACTACCCCGGGCTGTTACTCTCCTCAGTGAAAAACTTCTAAAATCGGTTAAAACATAGCAAAGGTACATAGAGAAAAAGCAGGTCGAATAGTAAGTCTTCCCATCTTTGGAAGTCTGCCCGTGGGATAATAACACTACCATCTGAAACCAGCGATTGAGTGTTTTGTACACTCTGTTTAAACACGAGGTAAATCCCATATGGCCCCACGCAAATATATGCTATATAAACTAAGCAACTGTGTTCTGTTTTTCTTGTTTCTTAATAATATAATATAATGCCTACTTTGTTTTGTAAATTATAATATACTTGATATTATTATTAGTTCAAACCTTACCTCGCCTGTCTTGGGATCCATGACGGTGACTCGAGAATCCGATGTCTGTGAGCTGTCATCCATGGCGTCGATTTCTCCGCCTTCCAGTAGCTTCCTCTTTCTTGATTTCTACACAAACAGAATAGTAAATAATAATAAAAATACACCTGCAAATCGAAAATCGTTAAACACCTATTTATATATTTATCAGATGCATTTCGGCTTCCCCCACTCCCCTTTCTACCATCGGACCAGACCAAACGGATTACTGACATCAGCGGCGCGAGTACGGATCTTTTCGATAAAATTGACAGTTAAAATCGATAAAGTGGGTTTTATCGATTTTAACTGTCAATTTTATCGAATTTTATTTATCGAAAAGATCCGTACTCGCGCCGCCGTACATGGTGGATAATTCGCCTTGACACTATGATATTTGTCATAATATGTGACTATATTCATCCAGGTTATCATCGTTTCCAAATAACATAAAAAAAAGGTTTGACTAACTCTTCTGAGAGTGTCCGTCTGGGTTGGTACCACCTGTTTGCTCGTGAAGTCAGCCGCCAAGCAGTAATGTGCGAGCATTACTATGTTCCGGTTTGATGAGCAGAGTAGCCAGTGAAATTACTGGGCTTATGAGACTTAATACCTAATGTCTCAGGGTAGCAGGCGCACTGCAGTGCCACGCAGGACTTTGTGTTTCAAAGTTCTGAGCGGCACTGCAATTGTTATGTGCTGGCGGGCTAGCATCTATAGCAGCTCTCTTTCCCGTGGCTTCATGTAGGGACATGAGACCATGGAGCATGTCCTTCTACATTATATGGCCCCAGAAGATATCAGAGTAACTATGGGCTTACAAAGCGGTCAATCACTGACTGAAGCTTGACCAAAATCCGACTCCTGCAATTTGTCAATACCTCCAGCAATATCACTGGAACAGTTATGCCAGCAACCTAAGGCCGTGCTCTAGCTGGATGTCATGGTGTGGTTACAAATCAATGACTTGCTATCATTTGTAATCACAGTGGAAACAGTATCCACTTACCCGTTTCCTGCGTTCTTCCTCGACCTGTTTCTTCCGTTGCTCCTGCTTGTGCTGTTTGACCATCTCTGTGAGGCTGGCGATATACTCGTCTGTTTGAGACAGCAGGAACGCGAGACGCTTGTCTTTCTTCTGATCGATAAGCTTACGGTAACCTTCTTCGTCCTCCGCCATCAAACTGTATAAAAAGGTAAAAGTATGTGTTAAGGCCCTGTTCAGACCTAATCATTATTCGATATCGCTGTGGTTAAAAGGAGATATCAAGCGTTAATATAGCGCTTTTTTATTACGCTGTTTAGTAACAAGACGAGCTGGTCGTTTGCCTGAGGGTAAGCATAATGACGGCCCATAACGATTGCAGTGCCACTTAGAACTTTGAAACACAAAGGCCTGCGCGGCACTGCAGTGCCACTTAGAACTTTGAAACACAAAGGCCTGCGCGGCACTGCAGTGCGCTCGTTACCGTGAGACATTAGGTATTAAGTCTCACTGGCTACTCTGCTCATCAAACCGGAAGAGAGTAATGTTTGCACATTACTGCTTGGCGGCAGACTTCACGAGCAAAGCGGTGATAGCAACCCAGACGGACAGTCACAGAAGAGTTAGTCCTACCACTAACATACTTGTATGAAATGTCGTGCTCAGTCGGCTTTCTCTACCACAGGCGGTAGCAAATAACGCTTAATGTGGTCTTAAAACATAGCTGCACACATTAAATTTCAAAACAAAGATGATTCGAATCTGCTTACCGTCGCATACGCTCCTTCTCGATACGCTCTTGTTCCTTCTTCTGTTCGCGCTCGGCGTTGGCGTGATAATTCATTATAGCCTTGTTCATCCGCGACATCTTCGCTTGGTTGTTGCGGTGGAACTCTTTGAAATCCTTGGCTGCACAGAGAATTGGATTGGATAAGGAATAAGTTCCACAAATAGATGGCAAGATGATTGTTAATTTTAATTTAATCACAGCTTTATATGAGACTAGCTTCTGCCCGCGGTTTTCACCCGCTTTCCCACAAGAACCGTGCATTTTTCCGGGATAAAAAGTAGCCTATGTTACTCTCCGGTCCATAAACTATATCTATGTCAAAAATCACGTCGATCCGTTGCTCCGTTGCTGTGTGAAAGAAGGACAAACCAACAAACCCTATAACCCTATGCTCATCAAACCGGAACACAGTAATGCTTGCACATTATTGCTTGGCGGCAGACTTCACGAGCAAAGCGGTGTTACCCAACCAGACAGACACTTGTAGAAGAGTTAGTGCTACCACCTGGTGAACCTGCTAATGATGATGAAGGTCTTACCATGTTGCAGCACAGTCTGCAGGAACTCCTGATGCTTCTGGCGCCGCTTCCTCTCAGCTTCGAGTTTCTGTTGCTTCTCCAGTTTCTCAGTGGCGCGCGCTTCTCGCAGTCCTTGTCGTTTGGTGCGTTTGTACGCCTTGATGTTAACTGCAGTCTCTAATGTCGTGTCCCGGCGGACTTGGCCAAGAATCTGTTGGAAGGTTTTGTAAAAATTATGAGACCAGGGGCCTTAACGGCTAACAATCTCGTGTTCGACTCCAACTCGATTAAGACCAGCCGAAGAGCTAGCGACCGCGCTAGCTCTTCGGCTGGAATGAATAGTCTAGAATTTTCCCTGGTTATCATTTTAGAACGAACGTTATTAAGGAAACAAGTTCTTACAAGACGAAAAGAAGCGGAAACTCTAGACAACTCCTTCCACACGAAGAATAAGGACTGCTGGTTTTAATCGGTTTGGAATCGAAAACGAAGATGGAATTGTTAGCCAGTAAGGCCCCAGTTTACTGCTTTATGAAGTTGTAACTAGTACATCGAAGATGTTTTGGAACATATTATTTACAGTGAGATCAAGCTGTTTGGTCTAGAGTGTTATACAATCTATATAAGTGTGTGAAGCCGCACTGGTAAATTAAGTATTAATAAGACTATAGGTTCTATAACATAGGTATATAATATACTATACAGAGTATAATTATCTATGGTAGCTGTGGCTATCCTAAATTAGTCTTATTAATATGATCTCGAAAAAGCAGTTTATGAAAAACCTGAATACCATTCAATGTTTTAGTACCTCAGAACGCAATTGTTTCTGGAAGTTGAGGACCCTCAAAGCCCTCAGTTCAATCTGCGCTTGTAAGCGGAGGTCGTCCGGGATGCTCGCCGGCAAGTTGGACAACATTTCAATGCGGTGAGCGATGCGGGCAGCGATCCTGCAATACATGCATGATATGATTAGGTAAAACCTACCTTATGAATTTGAAAAGATCTGTATGTTGTAAACTAATGACAAAACACATACCTATTTTCTCTTTCGTTAAGAATCTGTATGGGATCAATGCCAACCGGTTTCGGTATGCTGGTGATCCGATTCTGTTTTGCTCCCGGAACTGGTATACCCGTCTGCAAGTATTCAAGTTAAACATTTCGAAAGCCTTTAATGAACAATTCAGCTGTGTATTAATTGTAGTACGAGTATACATACTTGATTCTGATTTTGTTGTAAGCCCGGAGCGCCCGGGCCGAGAGGTCGCAGTGGAGCCGGACCACGCAATGGAGCTCCGCCCATTGGCTGTGGAAACCACAATGAAGTGAGTTCATGCACAAATAAAAAATCATCATCTCATTCAAAAAGTAGTCTTACTGGGTTTACAAGTGGCGGTGTGAGCTGTGTCGGAGGCGCCATTTGTCCAGTCATGGGCAGAGGAGTAGGCGGCGCCCCGCCCCCGCCCCGCGCCGGGTCCCCAACCATTCCTGCGCTTCCTATCTTTCCTCCAGCCGGGCCCAAGCCCGATGGTGGCGGCGGGCCCTGTCCATCGCCGTAAGGAGGCTGCCCAGGCGGCGTAGGACACTCAGGCGGAGCTCCGTCCGTGCGCTTGCCGGCCGCCATCATAGCGATCTGCTGCGACAGCGGCTGGTTCCTTGCGAGGCTGCGGTACGCCGTTATCTGCGCTTTCAGCTGTGATAGTTGAATGTTGGAGAACATTCCTTTCGCGGGGTCCTGGCCAGGCCCCGCGTTGGACCGCGCTCTCAGCGCGAGCAACTGCGAGTACCGTGGGTCCTCCTGCAGACCTTTTTCCTCCATGGAGTCTATAGCGCGCTGTAGAGCGATGATGTTGTCAGGGCCGGGTGCGGGCAGCGAGCCCTGCATCGGAGACGAAGAGGGCGGGCCACCGTTCGCGGACGAGGCAGAGGGCGGCGCCTGGCCGTGCGGCGGGGTCTGCGCGGCGGGCGGGTGCTGCCCGGCGCCCGGCTGCGGCCCGGGCGCGGGCTGTGCGGCGGGCGGAGTGGGCGCGCCACCGGGCGGCCCGTGCCCGAACTGTGGCCCACCTTGCCCCGGCATCATAGCGTGGTGAGGCTGCATGTGCCCCGGCATTCCCTGCCCGGGGTGAACCCCGTGCGGCGGTTGCCCGGACATGGTCATCGGCCCACCGGGACCACCCGGCGGACCCTGCGGCCCGTTGCCAGGAGGTCCACCGCCCATCGGCAATGGAGCCTATAAATAAATAAAAAATTAATAATTACTAATGAGGTATTTATATGATGAGTTCGAAACTTACTAGCTTTCGAACCCTTGACACCTTTCAACCAGTCACCTTGTATATTTGAATGTATAGTCATAGCCACAGCGATTGCATGCATAAATTACATAAAAACATTAAAAAGATGCTTATTCACATCCTATTTATTTTATTTCTGAAAATAGTGGGCAATCAGACAAACCAAAACAATAAGAGTTTTGCATTTTATAAAGTAACTGCATTTAATATTCGAGAAAGATCAGTATTATATTCCATCCATGTAAAAAATGATGCTGTTGTATTTTTAAATGGAGTCACCAATGAAGCTGCATCACCTATGTTGGTGATAGTGAATCAATGTTGCACAGATGAGTTTGAAATCACTTTGCAAAACAATGACATTGAATATGTCAATATTCATAAAGATTCAGTGTAAGTTTACTATCAAGTTGAAAATCTATCAGCGCTGCACTTGAAAACCACTTATATGGTTTAACTAGTCTTCAACCACATCATCACTTAAGATCAACAATTTTATCTAAAAGATGCTAAGTCTAATTAAAACATTGTTTCACTGTATCAAAGTTGAAGTTATCCAAGTAGAATAACATTAATAAAAGCTTGTAAAAACAGTGCTCAGCACTGAGTGCTGCCTGTGTGCATTGTGCAGTATACTTAAATCTTTAAAATTACTGAAAGTATTAATTATCATTAGGTTGACAGAATTTAATGACCTCAATGAAAGCCATGTAGAAGATGGGGATGGAGATGATCAAAGGACAAAAGATCCTAAATTGAATAAAACATTCTTTGACTGGGGGAATATCATGTCTTGGGTACAAAGTAGATTAAAAAAAAATTCCCATCTAGAAAAAATCATAATAGGCGAGACTTATGAGAGAAGGGAATTATTTGTTTTGAAATTATCTTATGGAATTAAAAGGCCAGCTGTGTTTATCTTGGGTGGAGAACAGGGAAGAGATTGGATGTCTCCAGCCATTCTACTGAACTTCATAAATGATGTCCTCGCATCCAGATATGAAGTACTGGTTGATATTTATGATTTGTACTTGATGCCAGTTTTTAATCCTGATGGTTATGATTACAGCATTAGTAAGGTAATAAAACTTATATTTTGTAGCATATGTGCAAGTTCAAAATTTTAATAAAAAGCCATGCAAGCACCGCCATTGAATAAGGACTAGCATTAAAGTGTGTGTGTAAGAAATGCACTATAAAATTATTTGTCCAAGCATACTGCAAAATATTTGGTCAAAATCCATTCAGGAACAGCACCAGTACCAGGAAGATATGAGCTGGTCACTTGCCTGATGGTACGCATCCTGCCGACCCATAACAATATTGCAGTGCCACTCAGAACTTTATGACACAAAGGCCTGGGTGGCACTGAAGGGAGCTTGTTATCATGATGATGCAGTTTTACGATGTGGGAATCAGGATAGAACAATCCCACACAATCATAAAATCCCCACCATCCATAAAATATAAATAACTTAGTAATTTTTTTAAATACAGCAAAGACTTTGGACCAAGAACAGAAAACATTTTTACCCGGATAAAATATGTAATCAAAACAAAGATGACACAGCTATTGGTGTAAACATAGAAAGAAACTGGTTTTTCACTAATTCAGCTTACGGTTAGTTTATTATTTGCCTACTGAGTCAATTAATATTAAACATTTGATTTAAGCAACTCGTAGAGTATTTAATTGGGATTGTTTTTTGTTAACATAAAATATTATGTCCTTCTACCACAGTTCCAGAAGCAGAATGTGATTCAGTATTTATTGGACATAAATCACTCTCAGAAGAAGAACCGATAGCTTTGTCTAATTTCCTTAACACCATTGCCGTAAACCTAATGGCATTCATTGATGTGAGAGGATTTGCGAAACTCCTCACAGTGCCATATGCAGAAACAAGTGAGATGGCAAATAACTATGCTGTTTTGGTAATATTTTTTTACAACATGCATTCATACATACATACAAGCACTTACACACTCATACCCCTGCAGTAGGATTGCCTATGTCGCAGGAGGCATGGACACAGAGATACACAACATAAACATCCAAGACCCGAGAAAATATTTAATTTTCTCCACATAAAATCTGCTCCGGCTGGGTATCGAACCTGGCGCTCCTTGCTTTGCAGGCAGGGTTACTACCAACTTAGATAAAGAGCCATCACATTTTAAGTTTAAACACATTCCAGATTATTTCATTCATATCAGATATTGTCATTGTTTTTTTAAAAAGTTAAGATCTATGTGGGCAGATAGGTGAAAGCACTCTTCAACAGTATAATATCATGTGGAACTTTACAAAAATTGTTAAATGAATAGGTATGTACATATTTTTGATATATTGCAATCCGAGATACACAAGATAAATGGAGCACAACTGTCTCAGACTGGTACCCTAGAGATAGCAGACTAAATAGGGATAGTCAACAAACAAGATTGGAGGATGACTTAAAACTCACGGCTGGATATCATTGGAGATGGATGAGACAGAATCAAGTGGAGAAAGTTAGAGAAGGCCTATGCCCAGAGGCACTCTGAATTACAGGATATTTTATATTTAACCAAAACACACTTAAAACGTAATTTTAACCTTGTAGTTCAGAATAAAGGGCTTTATTATTGTTATTATTATTTCCATATTTCAGACCTTTTCGTTTGGATAATCGAGAATATTGCTTCCAATACTCAGCAGAGCAAACCATCATTTTGTTTCTTATAAATCTATATTACCTATTTAAAAATGAAAAACACCGATTAATCACAAAACTACAAGACCTACAAGATGTAATTTGGCATGCATATGTTCTTCTTCGGGTACTAGGTGTTCAATAAAAAGGATTTTGCAGAATAAGGAGGGAAAGCCATGCAGTTTGGGTGGGTTGGTAGTATTGTATAAATGTTGGCTAAGTGGCTTTTGTTTATTACAGGTTGAAATGCTGTTACATGCCTCAGACATAGCTTTTACAAAATTCAATGTTTCCTACAATATATGCATAGCTGGAAGTTGTTTTTGTAAGTTATACTATCTTTAACTTGTACTACTACTCTAGAAAAGTCACTAATAGGTATTTTATAATGTGTTTCAGACAATCATACAGGCAATTCTGCTGACTGGGTGAAGAAAAATATGAATGTTCCAATAGTATTCACTATTTACTTAAAGCACGATGACACATTTCTCCCACGTCTTGAGCAAATACCTACTATACTGCTTCACTTTATGGTCATTGTGAGAGAGACGCTGGTACTTGCACACAGTATTTATGGACCATTATTTAATTTCACAACTTTATTGTCAAGCAGATGTGTCATTGTAGTTTCATTAATTTCCCTGCTTCATTTGATAAAGATGCAGAGCTGAGCACAATAAAATTTATGAAAATAATTGTAAACCTATTATTTAACGGATTGTATATTGTATTTATTAGATAGATTTAGTATATTTGACTTACCTGCCCTGGAGGCATGTGGGCAATTTGATGCTGCATGTATCCATGTGGTGGTCCTTGCCCTGGCATGGGATGTTGTGGAGCTCCAGGCATTGAAGGATGACCATTCGGCCCAGGTGGGTGAGACCCACTGGGACCAATTGGGTGTCCTGGCGGGCCAGACATGTGTGGCCCTACCAAATGCGGGGGCATTTGGTGTCCTCCCGGCGGCATTGAGGGATGTTGCTGCTGCGGAGGCCCGGGCGGGCCGTTGTTGTTCTGCGGGATGGGATGAGACTGCCCCGATGGCGACATGTGGTTAGGCATCGGCTGCTGAGCGCCTCCGGGTGGATGCGACGGTGGCGGTCCATTGACATGTTGATTGTAAGGACTATGTGGAGACTGCGGCGGCGCCGGACTCTGCGTCGGGGGTCCCATGGGGCTCGGAGCCTGCGGCGGTGGCATCGGGCTACTTTGAGGAGACGGACTAGCCATCTTTTCACTAAATCTAATCGTACATCACAATTCACGAGTCACTGTTTTCAGACAATGTTAAACTATAACCAGCTTCTTAGCTCTCCGATCAAAATTAGAAACCACAACAATAATACAATGTACAAGATATCTGTCGCAACTTCCCTATTTTACCAAATCAAAGGATTAGAAATCAGAATTAACCCTACCATATAAAAACTATTTTGTGTATCCTACTTCACACTTGTAGTTGTAGCTTTGCGTCGCGTCGCGTGCTTTGGTTTCTCAAATTATCAATTCATTTTAATTCAATTTCATCTGCCATTTTCTTTAAAAAATGGCAACACTGAACAATGGTCAATGACATATAGAGCTGTAAGAAACCGTATGTATTCGTTACTGAGTAACGAGTACATCGCCAGATTCGAAGTACCGAATCGTTACTTACAAATTCAATTCGTTACTTCGGTATGTTTCGTATCATGTCAGCTTGATTCGTTATCCGTACGAATACAACGCACGATGCGTGAACTGAAACGGTTTGTCCAGCGATCGAATGAATGCGAGTGAGAAATAGCATCGTGGCTTCGTATTGTTCATATTTTTATCCAACTTCAAAATATGGAGCAGAAGGGTCCTCAATTCACCTGTATTTTTTTTGTGGAGATGTTACTCTTTATCTCCGCCATTTATCGACCGATTCGACTGATTTTCAAATTTTTTTATTTCATTATTTTACTAAGGATTTTTTATGGTGTTACTTTGTGCCAATAATGTCATTAACTATATCTAAGCAAGACGAGAATAGTTCATACGTTAGACAATACGTATGTACCTACATTTATATATTAGTCATTTTACGAAGTCAGGTAATCGTAAGTTCGATACTCGATTGTATCAAAAGTAACGAGAAAAGTAACGATACGAAAGTAACGAGTACTGATGATTTCAATACCGAATACATACGAGTACTCGATTTCTCGTTACTTTTACAGCTCTAATGACATAGGCACTTGAGTCTTGACCACAAAGTACTCTGTGGTCTTGACACCAAAGAAAATACAAATACCCATAGACTAAGTCAAATACCTTGCTACTGCGGCGCGAGTACGGATCTTTTCGATAAATAAAATTCGATAAAATTGACAGTTAAAACCGATAAAACCCGCTTTATCAATTTTAACTGTCAATTTTAACGAATAAAACCCACTTTATCGATTTTAACTGTCAATTTTATCGAATTTTATTTATCGAAAAATCCGTACTCGCGCCGCTAGTTTTAAAGAAATGCGTAATAGACATTCAACACCAACCGCATAAAAGAATGGCGTCATCGTCACGTCATTTATCACAGTTTTGAAAATAGTAAACAGTATTATTTAGTATATGCACTGCAGTCTGCAGTGCATATACTAAATAATATTATAATAGTGATCTTTTCGATAAATAAATTGACAGTTCGAATCTATACATATTACAAATCTGTGGGTTCGAATCTGTGGTTCGAATGGATATTTATTCGCTGTCGCTGCAGATGTTAGATATTCAGTAGTCTGTGGGCCAGACTTGCGCCAGACTCAACTCAATTGTCTTTGGCCAGACTGATCGAAACATTGCGGAAAAAAATAATAAAAGTATGTACTAATACGATACTACCACAGACTGATACTACTTAGTCTATGTATATCGTAGACGGACTATCTATAGACAACGGGTTTCCGTGCCGCATGTGAGATAGAACGATATTGGGTGGTGTTGCCATATCAAAACGTTTACCCTGTGATATGTATTCTCCTTAGAGCACACAGAGTTCTAACTCTGATCTATGATAATGTATATTATAATATTTAAAAATATTGACATAGTATTGAAATTGTCTTATATTGTCATTCTATAAAATGTAGGTATCTTTAATTCTTTAGTTTATTAAAGCCATATTTCCTTGTGGCCTGTCGTTTAAAAGTATCACCCTGGTTTTTAGCAATGCCAGATTTACTCCATAATTTATATAGAGATAAATTATGGGGTGCAATTTTTGAATGTCACCGAGTGACTAAATATCAGCGATATGACCGATAGTCACCGATTTACAAAAAGACGTATTTTTGAATCTCAGCGGGTGACTAAAATTATGCGACGAGTGGGGGTACCCATTCGTAAACGATATCATAGGTACGAATATTTAGTGCCAATTTTGACTTGAACACAATTTCCAACTTAAAAATAAAAATAAATAGAATACAATCATAAGTTTATCTGTGATCAAAGCTGAGAAATAGTTGCATGATTGGTATACAGGGTATGACTTTCAAAAATACGACTTTTGCAAAAAAAGTCATATCGTTCTATCTCTTTTCTTTACATGAAGTATGCATAAGTGGTTCTCTTTCTTGTATGAATGAGATGCAAGATATCTAGTGGTCTATTACCTTCTCTGTCTAGGATGTATATACTCTTTGACTGTCGCATCTGTAGCTATTTTAGCTACATACCGGGATCAAAGAGTATATAAGAGTATGACCGGGATTATATTCTCTTTGGCTACATATATAGTAATATGTGGGCCTATTTGAATAAAGACTTTTGAATTTGAATTTAGAATTTGAATTTGACAACCTCTTGGAAACAAAAAGTTCATGTGAAATTCCAGGCGTTCTATTAGAGCTTACGTTTGGCGTAGTATTATTTCCAAATTATTTCCTCTGTGCGTTTGGCTATCAAGATCTAAATTAGTATGCGTTGAAAAATATTATTATTTATTTTTTAATTGATAAATTCTTAGTTTTTTAATTATCTTCTTCTGTAATTAAAAAGTCAATCTGTTGTGTTTTTAATAAAGCTTTTGCGTTGAAATAATAATAATAATAAATCAGCATTCCTCGAGTGTTTAGTGGGCAGTGCTGCGAACAGTGGTCAATATGCATGACACGGTGCGTCCCCGACTTGGGCTAGTAGATCCCTGAGTCACAGAATAGATAATAGTACAAGGCCTGAATGCCTGTATGTGGTGTTTTAGCCGCAATTAAGTACCTACTTACGTCTTCCCTCCCAAGTTTAATAAAGTTTATTGTAAGGTCCATCAGTTATATCTCTGCCGGTGACGGTAAACTACTTTGAATGATATCAACAAACAAGAGGTGCATTGGATTGATAGATTGACTGTTTGTACAACCGCACCTACCTATATATTTTATGTTCCTTTAAATAAAGTAGGTACTACTCTATGATTTTATGTTAGACTAGCTTCTGCCCACGGTTTTCACCCGCGTTCACACAAGAACCGTGCATTTTCCGGGATAAAAAGTAGCCTATGTTACTCTCCGGTCCATAAACTATATATATGCCAAAAATAACGTCGATCCGTTGCTCCGTTACTGCTTGAAAGAAGGACAAACCAACAAACACATTTATAATATTAATATAAGTAACATATTGATGTCGTAGGTCTTCTGCTGGTTATAAGAGCAGTCAACCCGAGCCGACACAAAATTAGAAGTGCTGAGGCAAATAATACTCGAGATCGAAAATGGCGCGATTTCCTATTGGAAAACCTCCGCGCGTTGTAGCTTGCGTCTCTAGAGATGGTTTTATTTCATACTTCCCGATTATTACACACATAATTAGGTTTCTGGTTTTACTTACCTATCTATACATTCTTATCTATAGTCCTATGCTGTTTACAGATAGTGCGGATGGCGGACGTGTGGAAGACGTGCAACAAGATCCGCGCGGCGGCGTTCCGCGTCGGTCTCAACTTATGGGACTTCTACCGTCCGCTGGACCCCGAGGGGAACGCACTCATGTCCGGTACTGACTCTGACCTTTAAGTAGTGCTCTTCAACATCTTATGAAAGGCAATATTTGAATTCTCATTTTCTACTTTTTATAAAATATTACACGAAGGTTTTTTTTCTTGAACTTGAGAAGCATAATCAATCCGTAGATTTGCTACATGTTGAATAAGGTAATAGCTAAATTATTATCTATTCTGTGGTAATAGTAGTTAGTAGATTTATTTCATATTTAAATAGGCTTCTAAGAATCATGCATTTCGAAGGTATCGTAAGGTGTTTTTCAGATTTACTTTTGAACTTACTGTAGGTGTAGCATCACAACCGCACTCTAGTGATACCAAGACAGTTTTAGGTCTTCTCAGTCTAAATCTAAGTTTAAATTATAGATCCCTACTGTTAAAGTCCTTGATCCCTTTTTACAAATCACTACTGCTACATAATCATCTCAAAACCCGATCTAGCGCCGTGAGAAGGATGCTAATCACAGCTGGCTTCGAGCGAAACTTGTTTTTCGATCGTTAACATGGTTGAGTGAAGTGAGACAGCAGATTTTATCAAATGTTGTATTGAGTCGTTTTGTGCTGCATCTCCCGAACTACACTGTATGCATGATAATGCAGTACTTACCTAGTTACCAACACACGTGCATGCTTTTGATCGCAGACTCGCCTGAGACCTATAGGGTGGTTCACGGAGACCTAGAATCATTAAATTTGGCAAGAAGTATTGTCTTATACCACAAGTAAAGCGAAAAATCCGAAAACTAATTATGTATAACACACACACGCGCACGCGCATGCACACGCTCGCGCAAGCGCACGCACGCACGCATGCACACACATGCTCACGCACACACTCGCACACGTGCACACGCGCACACGCACGCACGTACGCAAGCAAGCACGCACGCACGCACGTACGCAAGCAAGCACGCACTTAAGCAAGCACGCCCGTAAGCAAGCACGCCCGTAAGCAAGCACGCACACAAGCAAGCACGCACGCAAGCAAGCACGCATGCACGCACGCACGCACTCACACACACGCACATTATCAATGAGTGTATTGTGTACAATTTTTTAGGGTTAATTATTTTGTTGAATGTAGCTGTAAAAGGACCTAACGATTCCAGTCTTGAACGAACTATTTACATGCTTACAAGTCTGTTCGGAATCCTCGGCGCGCGAGTCCAACCCACACTTGTCTATTTTTTCTATTGTATTGGTTAACGAGACGAGCTGGACGTTTGCCTGATGGGAGTCATAATGCCGGCCCATAAAAATTGCAGTGCCATTCAGAACTTTGAAACACAAAAGCCTGCGCGGCACCGCAGTGTGCTCATGACTAAGTCTCATATCTTAGTAATTTCGCTGGCTACTTTGCTCAACAAACCGGAACACAATAATGCTTGCACATTACTGTTTGCCGGCAGACTTCATGAACAAAACGGAAACCCAGACGGACACTCGCAGATGACTCGATACCTCGTAAATGACATCAATATAAAAAACATGACTACAAAAGTAAAAAATAAAAAATAACCCGAAAATCATTTATTTACGTACACGTTCGTTTTTGGGTCAAAAGGTGTAACAAATTTCAACGTTACGGAGCAAATTGGCTGTATGTACTTTTATTATAGTCCAGAGCGATGTTTTGAGATAAATCTCAACGTTGTATGATCTCATGTGCGTCCGTCCCGTTTATTTACGAACTAGCTTCTGCCCGCGGTTTTCACCCACGTTCCCATAGGAACCGTGCATTGTTCCGGGACAAAAAGTAGCTTATGTTATTCTCCGGTCCATAAACTATATCTATGCCAAAAACCACGTCGATCCGTTGATTCGTTACTGCGTGAAAGAAGGACAAACCAAGAAATCAACAAACACACTTTCGCATTAATAATATAACTAGCTTCTGCCCGCGGTTTTCACCCGCGTTCCCACAGGAAACATGCATTTTCCGGATAAAAAGAACCCTATGTTACTCTCCGGTCCATAAACTATTACTATGCCAAAAATCACGTCGATCCGTCGCTCCGTTACTGCGTGAAAGAAGGACAAACCAACAAATTAACAAACCAACAAACAAACTTTCGCATTTATAATAGAGTAGGATATAGGATATATTTAGTATGGAAGTATGGATAGTATGGATAATGATGATCAAACTTCACTTTCAATGAAGAACTTTCCACTAAATGAATTCAAAGAATTATAGGCAAAGAAGATGCCGTGCGCGCTACTCGCACGCGCGTTCGTTCATCCGCGTATTCTATGACGTTAGGTTTTGCGATGTTCTTGAAAGACGAAGTGTGGACCGCGCGGGTGAAGTGGGATTGACTCCACCCATTCGAGCAAGGCCATTGGGGCGTAGTAGGGTCTTAAGACGAAATAAAAACAGCGTTAGGGGGGTTGTCGTTTAAACCGGGGGGAGGTCTAGGTTCATTAATGCACATCTTCCGGCCGATGATGATAATTTTTTGTGTTCAACATCAGGAGTTACAATTTTTTGTAAGTACATATCTTTAGTTTCAAACTTGTTCTCTATAAATTCTGATCTTTTTCGGATTGAATTACATCATAACATGATGTCTTTCAATTCGTCAAAGTCAGGAGAGAGTCAAGTCACAAACTACTTAGGGATACTACTCAAGTATCTATTGAGCGCTAATACGCTCCATACAAATTGCTCATGGTACGTGACGTCACAATACAATTCGCGGGTCTTAAAAGTGTACTAAAAACGTGCATTTTGGTCGTAGAAAACTGCATTTCAGTACATAGTTGTCTTACATTTTTTATTCATTGAAATGTAATGAATCTGATAGAATCGTTTAAATTACTATTAGATGTTAAAAAAATCATTGCATTCGGGAAACTTTTAGATCCAGTATCTTTGTGGAAATTATTTTTTTTTAATTTCCTTTTTATTGTGTTAATGTTATGTTCTTAAACCGGTGTAACCACAGTAATTATGTATTTGGTGTTTCATGCACTACCCCAAAAAGTTTGAGCTCGGGAATCTACCGTTCGCAGTACTAACTAGGTAGGTAGTAATATTAGGTGCCTATAGGCTTTAAGTTCCGGGCATCCGGCCAAGTTAAAACCGTTACGTCGCTGCCAGCCTGCTTTTATTTAAGAAAGAATACAATTATACTTATGTACTGCAAGTTACATTATTTCCTAAATGTCATCCACATATCTGCTTTACTTCGAGTCTAGTTCTTAGAGCGTAGTGGCCGAGAAAATTATGTGACCGAGACATATTAATAAAGGGTAATGTTATCCTTCAATGAAAGCTCACGCGAATCGAAACTTCAAAATTTGCGGTCCAACCGCAACCTTCCTTATGTATTTGTTTCGTGGTGCAGAGTCCAAGTTCGTGTCGGTGCTGGCGGGCCCGCTGCGCTCGGTGGTGGGGCTGGCCGACCGCGAGATCGCGCAGCTGGCGGACTACTTCCGCGCGCAGGACGGCCGCGTGCTCTACCACCAGCTGTGCCAGATCATCCACGGGGAAGGTAAGGATTTGGTTAGTGGTAGGACTAACTCTTCTGCGAGTGTCCGTCTGGGTTGTTACCACCGCTTTGCTCGTGAAGTCTGCCGCCAAACAGTAGTGTGCAAGCATTACTGTGTTCCGGTTTGATGAGCAGAGTATCCAGTGAAATTACTGGGCTTATGAGACTAAATATCTAATGTCTCAGGGTAACGAGCACAGTGCAGTGCCGCGCAGGCCTTTGTGTTTCAAAGTTCTGAGTGGCACTGCATTTTTTATGGGCCGGCGTTTTGTTTTCCATCAGGCAAACGACCAGCTCGTCTCGTTATCAAATAGCATAAAAAAAACTACAATGCCACGATGCCACCGCAATACACACGACGATTTATTCTATAAAGAAAACAATTTCTCGGAATAGGGATGTTGACTTCATTTTTTAAGATGTCAATCAATTCGTTTTCGCATGAGAATCTATCGAAAAAACTAGAAATCGAACGCTAGGTAGGTACATCAACAATATTAATGTTACATTATTTTTTCTATATGATAAGTTTACATCATTTGTTCGCACTTGGCCGGATTAGCAAATGGTCGGATTCTAATTAGACAAAAAATAGAAACAGATTAATAATATGTAATCCATTCATTGTACCTATTTATTTGTTTTTTACATTATTGTTTAGTTTAGCTGCGTATTTTTTTAAGAGTTAACCTTCGAGGGCAAACTAGTTAAACTCACAGGAGCCCATTAAAAGATGAAATTTATGTATTTGTACTTTATACTTGATCGTATTTAATTATGTTAGGGTAATATAAGAATTCAAAAATTACTGATGAACACACCTGTTTATTAGGCACAATATGAAGCATGGTCCTAAGCGAGCATAAATGTGATAGAAGTACCTAGTGTAAGAGAAAATAAGAGTCTTATTCCTTTATTCTATGATAGCCTGGTACTTCTAAAACAGTTTTGATTTCAGATTTTCTATACGACAAGACTCATAAATAAAGGTGAGCTAATTACGTGCTATCCATAGGTGCTATTCCACTGTGACGCAACAGTTAGGACACGGGGGCAAAATATTCCTCGTAGCCTCATCACTTAGGCTGAGATTCAGAGACGAATCTAAGCGTGGACTCACGCTTCCATACGTCAAAATTCCATACAGTTTTGACATATGGAAGCCAAAGTCTACGCTTAGAATCGTCTCTGAAGCTTAGCCTTAGGGAACCTGCTACTTAGGCTACGAGGTATCACCCCCGAATTAAGAGGGTCGAAGAGCTATCCTAAGTTTATGTGAAAGTTCAACAAAGTAACAAACAACAGTGCAGCAAAGCAGGGGTGGGTCACTTGTTTAAGACAATATAAGAGCTTAGACCATATATACTATATATATTCATTAATCTTCCTCGTATTTAAATAATAAACTAACTATGTACCTACCTAAGTTTTTTTTTTTTTCCAACAATATACTACTAAACCTTTAACCATTTTTTTTAGTTTCTGCATTTACCTAGCTTTGTTAAGCGCGTAAGTTGTTCCTAATGTATCAAATTCCAAGTTCTTTGTTAAGCGCGTAAGTTGTTCCTAATGTATCAAATTCCAAATTCTTTGTTAAGCGCGTAAGTTGTTCCTAATGTATCAAATTCCAAATTCTTTGTTCACATGAGCCCCAGGACAACCCTCATGAAAGTTAAATGACTGAAGTGCCTGTTCCAAATATTTTTTTTATAATACGGCCGGTCGGCTGCGTATCAATATTTACGCGCTATCTACATCAAAAACACTCAAGGATTTGAACCTGCGACCTCTTTAGATCACGAAGTTAGAAATATGTAGCCAACCAAGAAGAAAGGCAAGAAATGGTGTTATTTTATTATATTCTTCATCCTCTATAGATACATCGGGTACATGTTTAATTATGACTTCACAAAGTTCACAATCTATTTCAAAACAACCTTCGAAACCGCGGAGCGTGCACAACTATATGTAAGCAGCGGCTTTTGTAGAAGCGCTCCAGTTACACGACAGCACCTGCCACGTAGTCTGTGGCGCCAGCAACAGTTAAACCAGGTCACACCAATCAATACATCGGGCGGGAGCTGAACTTAGACGGACTAAATTGAAAAACAGGGAAACCGCTAGTGCTTAGACTAGGACATTCATTTAAAACGTAATGAGCTATTTTTGAAAATCATTCAAATGCATCGATCTATAAAACGACATGTCGTTTTTATATACCTAATCGTTAAATTAACACCGCCAATGTTCGCCTGATCTTCGTGTGGTAGGTAGAAGATGGTGAAAATCTTAATTCTATATTAGAACAGACTTTAAAGTGCAGCTGCTGGAACACACCAATCGGTGCTTGGCGGTCGACTTTTCAACTTGAGTGTGGTAGATAGACTAAAAGAGAGCACTAAAACCTGTCGCACCACCATCAAGCTTTGTTTACATCACGAATCATCATGTTTTCCTTCACCGAAACCTCAAGTTCTTTGCACGATTCGAACCATTGACCTACAGATTAGCGGCCGACGTCACAACCACTGAGCCATCATCGAAGAGCTTTGGACCAATACCACCAAAACGTGAAGTCTCAGTTCGTGGCAGGTATAAGATATAGCGAGATTAGCTAGATACATTGGAAAAGGATTGGCAATCTCAATAAGAAGAGTACAATTCGAACGGCGGGCACTTAGTCATTTATTTTAACTTTCATGATTGGGCCCATGTGGATAAAGATATTTGAATTTAAAGGAATTTAACGCCTGCGCACAACGCAGGCTACAATGATAAAAACAAAAAATTGTATATTATAGTATATCGATCATGATACTGATTCATTTTGATTTAATTGAGATTTTAATAGGAGCAACAGAGACAGTCTTATCAACAATTGGAGTTGTTATTTTCCCAATAGAAAGGTGCTTCCGGATATTGCACAAAAATAACAAGCGTGTATGTATGGCGTAGATGCGGGCGGGCGCGACAAGACGTCGGCCGACTGCATGCTGGAGGCGTGCCCGCCGCCGCCGGAGCCGGCGTGCCACGCGCTGGACCAGTGGCAGCTGCGCCGGCTGTGCTGCCTGCTGGCCACCATCGCCGACCGCCAGCTGCCTCTCAAGCCCTACTTCCAGGACTATGAACTGGTAACTCCACACTCACCTTGCTGTGTGACCATTCCATCTAATGAAACATGATGCACCTAAGTCGACATGAAATAGCGACAACGCGATTTACATCTTAGTAACACCACTGAATACATACTAATAGTAGTAACACATCAAAATGTGGCATTCGCTCCCTATTTCGACCGCTTAAGAAGCCTGTGATTTGGTCAGCCTTGATTAGTTTCACGTGCATCCCTTCCTCGCTGGTAACAATTTTTAATATCAAAAGCAAAAAGTGACTAAGAAACTGAGGGTGAATCCATTATCCTTAAATGGCCTGAAGCGGGCCAGAGAAATACCTAAATAACTGTTTGAGTTGTGTACAGAACAAATAATTAATTATGAAGTGTATGCACCTTAACACGTCATAATGAGTCAGGTGGCGAAGAACGACGGGCGCATCACGTTTGCGCACTTCGCGCGCATCCTGAACTACGTGGGCGTGCTGGTGTCGGCCGAGGACTTCAACCTGCTGGTGCGCAAGTTCATCAAGGACTCCTACACGCTGGACTACGTCGAGTTCCTCAGAGCCGTGGAGGCCGTCAAGAAGGAGGGCATACAGGGCCTGGGACCGGTAACAATTTGCTGAACTGATGTTTCTTGTATGTAAACACATATTTATATACTTAGATACGTTATCTGCCAACTAGGGTCTGATGATGAGATCCTGAGAAGTTCAGTGGAACTCCAACAACGGGCGTGGATAAGGTGATCGTGTTAGGGTTATTTATAACTGTGCGTTATTTGGCGTCATTTTGCGATGTAATTATGGACTCTTTCAAGCCAAGTTTCAAGCAAGGCTGTTGACAAAATATGTCAATTAAAGCTATTTAAAAGTAGCTGTACCCCGCGGATTCGTCCACGTAGCTTAAGTTACTCCTTATAACATCAGCTAGCTGCCAGTGAAAGTCCCGTCAAAATCGGTCCAGCCGTTTCGGAGATTCGCCGGAACAAACAGACGGACAGACAAACTGCAAACAGACATTTCAATATTATTTATTTGTATAGATAAGCTAAGATATTAGATGTATAGAGAAGCTTTTGTCCTCGTCTTCGCTGGTGTGGTAGAGGGAAACCATCACTGCGTTTAGAAATAAGGAGCTTTTCAATGTTACTGCCAGCTTTGCTAGGATGAATTTTAATGATGGCTTTAACTGTCCCGAGAGTTTGTAACAAATTGCTTTGTCATTTTTATTGGGAGGCGCCAAAATAACCAGGCTTTCAGAGGAACATACACGCGAGCAAGCCACGTAAAACTGACCAAGTGAAAAACTGTCTTCTCGTACATTAGCTCTAGCGTTGCTGAGCCTTATTTATTGCCATTACACAAAACGACAAAAACATCGACTTTTTATAAATGAAGTGTTGCTGAAGTCGTTTGATCGTGAAGAATTGGTATATATGACTCTGTTGACACGGTATGCAATGAGGGATGCCGTAAACTAAATAAATAAATTAAATTAAATTTATTGTAACCACCGGAACTACTATACCACAGTCTTCAGAATTTAGCCCGCCAAGCTTATGTAATGGTACTTGTACTATTATGTATACTGTGGTAATGGTACCAGACTGCAAGTCAAATCTGAGACCATTTTGGCTGGATGTGCCCAGGGGTATCATCAAAGCTGGCAGCAACATTGAAAAACATTTCTAAAATGGATAGTTTCACTTTAGCACAAAAGTTAATTAGACGCTAGTAGGTAATAAGTAGTAAGTAGCACTCTACACCCGAAATCGAAACTCCTAAATTGCAACCCGTGTGCAGGAGTACCGCAACCCGAAGTCCCTGATCGACACGACGCTGCCGAAGCTGGTGCGGCCCGAGGTGGCGGCGGGGCGCTCCCCGGCAGTGCTCGGCGCCGCCGACGTGTTTCACCCCGCGCTGACTCCGCCGCGCCCCGACCGGCAACTGATCGAGCTCATGCTACGAGTGCAAGAATTCGTGTTACAACGCCGCGTGCGCGTCTCGGAGTTCTTTAGGGTATACACTATACACGTTTACGACTCTCCTGTCTATGGCTTGTGTGTGACGTACCTTCTATGCGACTTTCAAGTTTTATTTCGTAATGATCCTCACTACCCTTTCCTCTTTTACCCTTTTTGTGATGATGATTGGCGACCATATAAGTAAAGAATATCACCGATAAAAGCGGAAACCCCAAGAATCCCAACTTAGTGCACAGAATCCATGTCGAGTGGATATCGCCTTGAGTAGTCAAAGCAGGAGAAAGTGGCAATAAAGCAGCTATCGAAGCAGGCGAATATAGTAGGTACCAGGTCATCACCGGTTTGTTATTTTTGCCGATATAGACTACTCACATTTTCTCGACGTTATTTAGATTTACTGAGACAAGAGAAGATGTATGTCATTGTATTAAAACGTGTGTTGCATTGCATGCAGGACTACGACCCGCTGAACTGCGGTCGCATCGCGCCGCAGCAGTTCCGGCGCGCGCTGGAGGCCATGGGGCTGGGCGCGGTGCTGCGGCCGGCGGAGGCGCTGTGCGTGCTGCGCCACTACGCCGACCCCAACGACCCCGGCCGCGTCTGCTGGCGCACCTTCGAGGACGACTGCGACCAGGGTGACACATTCACACCGCATTAACAACAACATTCATGATTACTTTAACAATGTTTAAGAGTATTTCTCTATCATATTACACCACCATCCTTAATTAATCTGTAATATTTTCCGTCCAAAGGTAACCCGGAAGAGATCGCTTTTAGCGATAAGGCCGCCTATTGTACCTATATTCTTTTTCTCAATGTTTCTTTTGTATTGTTTTATCTTGGTGTCAACAAAGTGTTTTTGTATTGTAATGTAATAATTTGGCTGGTCAGCGCGGAAGAGGTTGTTGATTTGACCTTGCAATTAATTTAATTTTTCGATTAAAGAGATAAATCAGCTGAAAACCAGCGCGCTACTTCGGTGGCGTTTTTATGCTGACCTGTGTCCATTTTGTAGTCAACTGCCCAATTTTTTCATGTCCTAATTTTAGCTTTAAAATGTATACTTTGGGCAATGGCTACATTTAAATTTATTTTCTTTCTTTCTTTCTTTCTTTTCTTTCTATAATATCGTCCAAGGACAACACAATGCCTTATTATACTATGATAATACAATACCTTTTTTTAAATTTTATTTGATAACGAGACGAGCTGGTCGTTTGCTTGATGGCAAGCATAACGCCGGTCCATCGCTTAGAACTTTGAAACACAGCCCTGCGCGGCACTGCAATGCACATATTACCCTGAGACATTAGGTATTACCTAAGTGTCTGTGACTGTAATGATTAGTAATGAGTTGTAAAGCGGAGGTGTGCGCGTAGTGTTCACAGTGAAGGAGCTGGAGAAGCACCCCACGGGCGCAGCGGGCGCGGCGGCGGCGGCCGTGGCGGCCCTGCCGGCGCCGGGCGCGCGCGACCTGGCGCCCGCCGACCTGGACCTGGCGCAGGCGGCGCTGCTGCGCCTGCGCGCCGCCTGCCGCGAGCGCTCGCTTGACCTGCGCCCCGCCTTCGCCGACCACGACCTGTCAGTACCTACTACCTACTACCTGGCGCCTGGGGACGACTCCGGTTACCATCCAAACTAATTGTAAACCCCTTCAAACAAATTTATTACAGTGCACCCGTACGTGTGTCAATCGCGACTAGGTATCACAACAGCGCCTTTAATGTTGGCATTGTTTAACACACTCAAATATATACCCGCACTAGAATACCGTGCCACCTGCGACACATCTAAAATCCTAGTGCCCTTGCACTGTGGTCTGTGACCGTCTGTGAGCGTAACCGTTTGTTTGTTCGTGTCGCTCGGGGCGCTGCAGCCACAACAGCGGGCACGTGTCCCCGGCGGCGCTGCGGCGCGCGTTGGCGCGGGCGGGCGTGCTGCTGGCGCCGCCGCAGCTGCGCGCGCTGGAGGCGCGGCACTCGGACGACTGCGGGTTCAGCTACGTCCGGCTGCTCGACGAGGTACGACCGAGGGACACTCGGCACACTTACAATACTGAGGAAATAGGTTCCATAATCCTCATAGATGAGTCATCCTCGGAGGCGTAGAGCGGAGAAGGTTACAGATGAACACAATATAAGTAAAAGCTCACTCCAAGGACTCCAAGCCAACACGAACTGATATTTTTTTTTTCTCGTCAACAGAGTTAACATCTACGCTCTGCTCCGCTTAATTAGATCGGCCTTCGACACACAACGTGTAACGTGGCTTGAAAACTAGTATGACTAAATTATTTAACAAATGAGCACGTTCATTGCCGCTGATGCAAGTTTTATTTTGTTAGGCTATCGGTATAGGTAGGTATAGCAGAATCAAAACGATATGTACCTATGTGTTTGCAGAAAAATAAACGTTTCCTGTATCTACATTTCTAGTGTAGAGCTAATAAGCACACAAACACAACCGGCTAACAGTCTCGAGTTCGTTTTCGACTTCAACCCGATTAAGACCAGCGCAGCGGTCGCTAGGTCTCCGACTGGACGGAATCGTTTAGAATTTTCGCTGGTTTTGATTTTAGAACGAAGGTTAAAGGAAACAAGTTGTCACAAAACGAAAACTAGCGAAAACTAGACAATTCCTTTCAGCCGACGACTAGTGACCCGTGACCGCTGGTTATAATCGGGTTGAAGTCGAAAACGAACAATCTCGTTGTTAGCCGTAAGCGTAAGGCCCTTGGTCGTTGGTCGTGTTGCAGCTGGAGGAGCGGCCGTCGGAGAGCGCCGCGGCCGCGCCGCCGCCCGCCGCGCCGCGCCGCGCGCGCGCCGCTGACCCGCTCGAGGGCGACATCGTGCACATCCTCGCCAAGATCAAGGGCAAGGTGACACGCAACGTGCCCATCACTGCCCACGTGTACCATCACTCCAATCCGCAACGTTCCAATCCAAAGTTCTAAAAACCACCCGTTTGTGGGGAATCTCAGATGGATTACGTGCAATGGAATGACAGATATATCTTAGAAATTCAAACTAAGCAAATATGTCTAATCTATTTATTTACATATTATATTATGTTAGATATACTATATTTGTATCTAAATATGAGAAGTTGAAATAAAAATTTTCCAAATCGGTTTAATTTATAAACCGATTTCGACGAAGATCTGAGGTGCAGACACAGAACATAAGTATAGGTAACAAACATAAAAAAAAAACCGAATTGAGAACCTCCTCCTTTTTTGGAAGTCGTTTAAAAGAAGCGAAAATATAAACAAAACGATACCGAGACGAGTTTCTTGCCCTAGTCTTCTTGCTCGGCTTATTCCAATTTGGAACGATGGGTTTCGAGGGAATGGTTCGTTGACTTTGAGCACGGATTGGGTCCGTTGATGTCTTTGCCATTTATTATGTTCTGATAAAGACAGCATTACTTTTACTCTGAGACGAACGTGACAGAGACTCACTGTTAGACTAGTTTATTTTAACCTTCATAAGTGCTCCGTTGTCGCCTATATGAACAATGCATTTTAATTTGAATTTTGCTTTGAAAAACCTACAAGATAGGTATAAAATAAGTCTGCATCTAAATTTGAAAATGCAATCGGCGCGGCGCGCGGCGTGCAGATGGTGCGCGAGGGCGTGCGGCCGCGCGAGTTCCTGCGGCAGTTCGACAAGCACAACGAGCTGGTGGTGGCGCGCGCAGACTTCTACCGCGGGCTGGGCGCCGCCGGGCTGGCGCTGGCGCCGCGCGAGGCGGACACGCTCATGGAGGTGTTCGCGGCGCCGGGCCGGCGGCGGCTGGTGCTGTACGAGCGCTTCTGCGCGGCGGCGGGCGAGGCGCTGGCGCAGCCGGCGGCCGAGCGCGCGCCGCTGCTGCAGCCCGTGCCGCACGTGCCCACGCAGGACTCGCCGCTCAACTTCCTCGGCTTCGAGGAGCGCAGCATCGTTGCCGGCGCGCTCGCCAAGCTCGCCAAGCATCCCGACCACGTCTCCAACATACTCGAAGTTTTCAAGGTATACCTTTGTCATTGTAGTAGGTATGTAACTTACCTATATTGTAAGTAACCTTATAATAATATATTCAGGTATGTTGGATGTATTGTGCGATCGCAGGTACCTACTGATTACAGCCAAATCCTACGTTTCTACCCTTACCTTAGTACTCTAAGTTAAGGCTTAACAAGGTATCATTCTGAGCATATATTAGTACCTGCTTAGGTTCCTACCTTTTGACATTAATATACCGACGTGGCAGAAAGTCTCTTGTGAGTAAACATTCTCTCGCGGACCCCCTGCACACGTACAGACGTACAGCTGGGCGCTCGTTGCGTGCAGGACATGGACCCGTGCGCGTGCGGCACGCTGCCGCCGGTGTCGTGCACGCGCGCGCTGGCGCAGCGTGGCCTGCTGCAGCTGCTGTCGACGCGCGAGCGCGAGCTGCTCTACAAGTGCTTCGCCTACCGCCGCGGCTGCGGGGACGAGGTCAGTGCCTGCCGCGCCCGCGACACCAGCGCGGCATTGGGAACTAATCTTGAAGAGCAGCGGGGTCCGAGCAGCGTGTCTCCGCTGGCCGCAGATAGTAGGGGACTCAAGTGGTGTGGTAGCCACACGCGAAAGGCTGCCCCGTCATCTCGCGAAAAATCCCGAGATGCGCCATCATGCCAGTTGGCGACTGGACCAGAGGACCCGAATGGTGCGTAGATTCAATTTTTCAGAGGCCATGGTAGATTGAATAAACTTGACACGAAAGGCTGAATCTGATTGGGGCGATGCTAATCTTGTCAGGTTCAATGTTTTGAAAAGCCGGGCGTGTATTCTCTGCTAAGCGGAGTCCATTTCTTCTGACTCCCACTTTCCATGATGTATCCTTGCCGATTAACGAATACTCGCGCTGTTAGGTGTTACGTTGATATCTAACCTGAATTTTGGCTCCTACACCGAGTCCAAGGCCAAAGCCAAGGCAAATTGGTTGCCTAAAAGCTTGGCATATTGGCGAAGGTGAGACAGGTGACACACCGGGACAGCTTCTTACATCTGTATCCCACGTCCGAACGTGTATGGAGCATTGTTCATACGTGTGGGATGGTTCAGCCAAGTAATATCAGCATGAAGCCTTGGAAACCATTGGAAGACAAGCCAAAAAGCTCATTGGGAACGATACGCTAGCTGAAGTGTCAGTCTCAGAGCTTAGAGCATCGACGCAAGGTAGCCAAGTATGTTTTCTATAAGAGTCATTTTAGAGTTTGCACTGGGCCGTATTCTCTTTCGATTTTCGGATGACCAAATGTAGCTAGCCTGTAGATATTGCAATTTGTCATCCATTTACGGTTGACATTTCTTCTATCCGCACTAAGAGTTTTGCTTCGGCCTTCATTATGCGGACGGCTAAAGAGTGGAACTCTTTGCCGGCATGTTTTACCGAATATCTAGAATTCAACAACAATCTGGAAGTCTTCCAAGACACGAGTGAACAGGTATCTGGGACTATATCGTCGACCGCATCGTCACTTAACATCAGGTGAGACTGAGATGGCGATCAAACGCAATCATATTTCATAAAAATACTCAATATATTTCAAAAATTCTATAATGTAGTTTTGGATTTATTTCTATTACCACGCACCCTCCCTAGTCTCCACTGTTTGATAACAAAGTGCACGAGGCTGTGAAACTTCAAATAAATGTTCTAAAACACGCGCACCCTGAAATGAGTGCTCGAGTAGATACGCGTGTCACGCTTGTGTTTTAGAACATTTGTTCTCGTACAAAGCCCGACTAGTAGCCTGACTGGAGCGTGCAAGCCAGTGACCCCGCCCGCGCCCGCCGCAGGTGAACTACCGCGCGCTGTGCACGGCGCTGGACGTGCTGTTCGCCACGAGCAGCAGCTCGCCGTGCTGAGCGCCGCCGCCGCGACACGCGCCGACCTACTGTTGCAAGTCTGTACCGTCGAAATAAATCATTGTTCGTTCAATTATTATCTTTTATTTAGTAACTATTCCTCTAACTTTGAATGTACCTATGAATTCTAGTAAATATTAATAGGTATAAGTACCTAAGCTCTTCAAAGCCGTAGGTTGATAAATGAATATCTTTAGAAGGAACAAAATGACGAGTCGACGGAATAAAATTAAAAGTTCAAAATTATTTACTGACATGGGCAAAGAGAATATAATCCCGGATGATACCTATAGATTAAACATTAAAACTAGATTTATTCTAGCTTCCGCTCGCGTTATATATTTATAAATTGTAGTCTATGCGTTATTCTGATGTAGGTATTAGCTATGTTACTGTAAAATTTCATCAAAATCCGTTCAGTAGTATTAGCGTGAAAGAGTAACAAACATACATACACCCATGCATCCTCAAAAACTTTCGCGTTTTTAATATTAGTACGAGTAGGATAAGAAGGATTTTTAAACTTTCGATCTGGTTTTCTATACTTGTCCAATAATGTAACAAACTCGGCGGGTACCAACTAATGACATCAATAGTGCTCCGATCGCTAAACAATGACATGAGAATTTCTATCTATGTCAGCACAGCAACGGTGTGAAACTCCCTTCCGTTCGTCAGTCATTACCGACCTTTAGAATTTGGGTGGTTTTAAATCAAGGTTAAATAGGTTTTTTCTGGTTGAGCGAGCGTGTTCCATCTTCGATCCCATTCTCTCATTCAGTCATGTGGCCTAACGCAAATCCATACAAAAATATATGTCATTGATAGGTGAGCTGCCAAGTTGGTATACATTATCGGACAACTAAGAAAATCTCCACCATACTTATTTTTTACCATACCTATCCTTGAACACAGAACATAGTTTTTAGTTACATACCATTATGTCATCTAGAATGGCAATGTCAGTGACCCGTTCTTTCCACATGGTAAGCCTTTGAACCGACTTGTGGAGCATTTCAGGTGTTACCTGTAGGAACCAATATATAATACTCATTATTGTAGTGTAGGTACTAGTCTGGCCTTGCAAAGCCAATCCTGTAGGTTAGTAGTAAACTCGTTAGGTAGTTTACTCGATTGGAATGTTGCATGAAACTGTGTTTCCTGCAACATCCAAGGCGTGTGTCCACTGTCCATGCAACCTGTGACATTGACAATCCTAGTGCAGAGGTATAAGTGTGTTTAAGCGTTTGTTCTGTTTTACTGACTAATGACTTATATTTTACGATGTCTAACAAAAAAATAATTTGAACTGTTGACTTACTTCACAAAATTGTATTGGCTCTTCTGGCAACTGTTCGGGTGGTGTTAGCGTTTGTATTAACGCATAGTGGAGATAGCATCAGGCATCTCGAACCTGCCTGGAGGGATTCTGAAAGAATATTGAAGCTGCTGACCTTGAAAGACGTAGCTGTTCAAACAAGTTCTACACTGCCAACCATCCCCCGTAGGTAGTCCATAACATTGCATTCCTTGTATCCGAATGGTAGGACCAACAGAACTCTTCTACGAGTTTCCGTCCGGGTGGAAACCAACGCTCATGTAGTCTGACGTCAAGCGGTATTGCACATGCACAGTGCACACATAAGTATTTACGCTTTTTGCCCATCGGCAATCCAGTTGTCCGGTAAACCGGACTTTTATTTATAACAGTGGATGTGGCCAGTACACAACCCTACAATTTCGGCCGTGTGTAGAAGCTGTCAGCAGAGGACGTTTTTCGGCTGATGACGATGATGAAATGGTGCATCCATGATAACATCCACATTATGTAAATTAAAACATTCCATAACGCAGTACATTAAAACGGTGGGTTCCCAACGAGTCACACCAATCGAGTAACACTGTGACTAGTTGCAACTTTTTTTGAGAAGAATTCCATTGATTCACTCTAATGTAACGGTGTGACTCGATGGGAAAAAAATCCGCACGAGTCACAGTGTGACTCTTTTGGTGAGACTGGTTGGGAACCCACCATTAAAACAGCTAATACTACACACTAAGCCATTTTACAACGGCTTCAACAGCATTGCTAGTTACTGAATTTATAAACGTCTGTACTTAGGCGACAATATTCAAAAACCTTAAACGAATATCGATGTAACTTGACGAAAGAGGTACTTGACGAAAAAGAGACATGATGACACAAAAAAGGGATTTGACGAATGTCGTTTTGAACCTTAGTGACTAACACTGGTCTTAGTTTATTTAAAACGCTTACGATACATTTAGGTTATTAAGTTTCTAAACAAAACCAATCGTATAAGTGTATCATACCATATAATCGTATAATTAGTAGATATTTCTTAGCTGACCGCTAATGTCGAGTAACTCTGCACCAGTGGCCAACCAGCTTCCTAGATCCTAATAATTAACGCTGTGACGCGCCGTACCATTAGGTCGCCAGATCCTTTGCCTAATAATGGGGAGCCACACTGCTTAAGCTTACTTATCCCGCTAGGTGGCGCATTATCGCTGGTGCTGTTTCACTATGAAACTTCATTATAATATTTAGTAAATTAACAAAAAATCGTCTTTGCAACAAAGTATGCCTCTGTAAAGTGCAATTCAGTGTAAAATTAAGGTACACACGTTTCACTTCTGACGAGAAAAAACGGAAATTGTGGATCAAAGCATAGCTCACCAAAAAATGATTGGAAACCAATTATTCTTCTAGGATATGTAGTGACCATTTCAAATCTAATGATTTCTAAGACGCGAGCATGTTTACTGGTTATAGTTTAATTCATTAACCCTCAAAATAACCATCAAAGACAAGCACCAGCGGAGGTGGCGCCATCTGAGATTAGCTTTGCCTGTGCCTCCCCATTCAAATAGCGCGCGCAGACACATTACTTTAAAAAGACCATGCAGCGCCGCCGCCGCGACTCGCGACGACAGCGCACTCGAGCGCCTATGCCACTCTCCGGTAGAAAAAGGAACTAACGCCAGTAACCGAGAGCACAGAGTACATTAGTAGGTATATAGGACTTAGATGAAGGATACCTTTCATCTATGATATAGGAGGATAGAGACTTCACTCAATGATTTTAGACAGTGGCGCCGCCTCGTGCTGAGTCCATGCGACTCTGCTACTTATACATACCTATAGATATATGTACGTACTATTCCATATATACCTATATATATTATTATATATATACTACTACTATTACTACTACTACTATTTATATATATACTAGAGGTATGTTAAAATGAAACAAAGATTTTAAAAACTGTGTTTATTTTTTAACCGTTTTTTAAAATATTCATAAGCTTGATATTGCACTGAAATAATACTGTCGAAATCAGTTCTGGCCCCATTTAATATCACCAAAACGTGCACCAAACACAAATACACAAACCATACCGTTGCAACAACCATAAATAAATATAATATTGGTGCTTATTTGTTCAATGTTTGTTTCTTCAATCCGGTACTTCACAGTCAGTATCGGCACTTTGACAGGTCAATTAAAGAAAGCAGGGTCGTCAGAGTCCAAATAACTAGCCGGGTCGTCGTTAAATATCCAAAACACAATCATCACATCGATTCGTCCGATCGAGAAAACGAACAGAATGAAAAGTTTGACATACTACTTAGTCTATGGTACTAATGTAATGTGTTCTCTGCTAAAACCTCTTTCTTTCAATTTCTCTGAACCAAATATTGAAATAAACAATGAAATAATTATTTCTCTGGTTAGGGCTAAATAAGTAAGTTCGTACCTATAAGTTCATAAGAACTAAGAAGCCAGTTCCAGCTGAAGAAAACTTACTGAAAAGCTTTGATTATAAACTTCTGAAAAGCTCGTTTATTAAAGCAAGTGAAAATGAATGAAGAAGAAGACTATACAGAGTCTACATGGAACTATATAATACTATGTGGTGAACCAACTCTCTATGAAGGTCTTAAATTCGCAAAAGACTTGATTATTGCTAATATTTTGTTACGTGCCATCATACAACTTGTATCTTTACCTCATAATGTTCGTCATAGTATATGTTTAGTAATAGGAAGCTTTTTACTTTACTACAACATTGGACCGGCATTTTTATGGACTGTTGGCCTCTGTGCCGGTTCTTATATCTTAATAATATTAATATCATTACTGACTACGCGATGGAGAGGTTTGATAGTATCAGTTTCTGTGATTTCATTTTTGCTACTAAGTGAAGCGTATGTGTTAAATCCAAAAATGTGGCAGCATATAAGGGGAATCCAAATGATAGCTGCTATGAAAATTATTTCAGTTGCGATAGATCTGGATAGGGACTTGTTCACACGAATGCTGAATCCTGTAGAGTTTGGTGGCTATATATTGTGCCCTGCAAACTCTATTGTAGGTCCTTGGGTATCATTCCATATGTACAGTAATTATTTAGATTATAAATTTTTAAACAAAAGGTGGATAAAGATTATTGTATCCAATCTGATAGTATCCATGTTATTTTTAGTGTTGTCAAATTGCATTGTGCCATGGTATCTTAATGATAACATGCCGAAATGGTTGTTGGCATACAGAGATGCTCAAGCATTCAGAATGTCTCATTATTTTATATCCAGCATGTCTATGGCATCTATGACATCTGCTGGATTTGGGTTGACAAATGATTGTCACAGTGAACTTCATATTACAGCACCATTATTGATTGAATTGCCTAGATCTCTGGTCCAAGTAGTAATTTATTGGAATATGCCTATGCATCAATGGTTGAAGAATTATGTATTCAAAGCTTGTCAACCCTATGGACAATTTACTGCAATATTTATCACTTATGTAGTTTCTTCATTATTACATGGATTAAACTTTCAATTTTCTGCTGTGCTTCTGAGCATTGGCACATTCTCTTATGTAGAGTACAACTTCCGCCACAAAGTTGCATTAGCTTTAGAAGTATGCTGTCTTGCTAATGCATGTACAAAACAATGTGGGCATAAGTTTAAAAGTAACACTTTTCGTGCTGTGTTTGTAAATACAATATTTTCTATAATAACAATGGTACATCTTGCTTATTTAGGAGTTATGTTTGAAGCATCTTTTGCTATTCAGGAATCGGGATATTCATATTTACATACTATGAAAAAGTGGGAAAATCTAAACTTTTTTAGTCATGGGTTTTCAGTGTTTATGTATGTAATTTATTTAATGATGTAATATGTAAATAATTTTACATTGAATCTCAATAGTAGGTGATCTCTATAAGTATTAATTCTGATTAGTTTTGGGTACATATTATATTAAGCTCTTGCTGAATACTAATACAGCTATAGAATATAGTGATTGATTCCCCTTATGTTTAAGCTATAATAAATCAAATATACCTATGTATTAATATGAAATCAATTTTTACCATATAATTGCACAAAATATACATGAAATTATAATAGTCTGATTATGTAGTGATATGAAGTTTACAAGTACAATAAGTAGTTATTTATGTCACCAAATATTTCTAATAATCTTTCTTCTACTCTTTACTATATTTATACATTAACTGTTCTTATGATCTTAGTAAACATAGCACTTTCTTCTAGTATTGTTCGCTAGTATTAATATTATGGTCTTAATTAACTTATAAATTAGTTACTTATAATTTTACGACTATGTAGCTCTAGCCTTGTAAACTAAATCCATTTTATGTCACCATTTATTACTTTGAAAAATTTGGTTGTTTTCATACTTGATGTTTTTACATTCACTTGATAATTTCCTTTATCATTGTCCAATAATTGTATTTGGTAGTTTATATCTGATGGAATATTTTCAGATTCTTTATTTGTACAAAAATATTCTGGTCTTGTAAACATGCTTATTGTTTTGTATTCTTTAGTAACTTTTTGTATAGTGTTTATTAAATTTTTTATATAAAAGTCCATTTTTTTTATTTTAAAACCTTGTTCTGACCAATAGAATGCTGTTAAGGTGTCGAAAATTATCATAGATATATTGGGATGTTCAACTAGAGTGCTTTCCAAATTATATATGGTAGTGTACAATTGTGTTGCATCATAGATGTTTAAAATGTGTAAATTGGACATGGTCTCTTGAACCTCTCTATCCAACTCAATATTGGCTTCAATCATATTATGATTCATTCTGGACCAAGTCTTTCTTTTAATAACATTTAGTAGTTCATCACAGTTTAAATTTCCATCTGTGTTAAATATGAGGACACCAGCTGCCACTCCATTAAATTTTGATTGAATTAGCACCTCAGATGTAATGTCTATTAAAAGCTGAGATGTGCAGGTGTCGCTGAAAATTTCAATTATATCACCACTTTTTGGTCCAGACTGGAATAAAACCGGATAAAAGTTCTCGACGATTGGTTTTTTTGTTAGTCGCGCTAGTAATTGGACCCCTGATTCAATCTTAAATTTAACAGACATGTTGGATTCAGTTTTAAATTACAAATAATATCTAGTTTAAACGCTGCTTGAATATTTTAGTCTTGAGATTACTTTTATAACACTTGACACTAGCTAAATACATAAAAGCTCTCTGCTTTTAAATAAATATGTGGTAGGTATGTGGTATAGTATTTGTATTCTTTTTGCTCCATATATAAAATACAATCTTTGCTCTTCTTCTTTCTTTATTTCCTAGCTTCTGTGGAATGTTCGCCACAATTTCGCCAATGTCATGTAGGTACTATCACAGTGGAAATAGTAAGGTACTATGATATACGATCAAACAAAGGAGATTCAGTGCTTGGAAAGAATAATTTGGTCGGTGAATATGAAAACTACGGATGAATATTACATCTGAAACAAAATACACAAATATGTCATACACTACCTACCTACTACACATTATAATAACATGAACATAATTGTATTTATGAATCTATGGATGAGAATCTATGTACATGTGAATTACAATATAATTGTATTATCTCTAATATATTTACAAATGGAGTAAAAACAAGAGCGAAAATACACAGGACGAAGGATATTTGAAGGAATGGCATCATACAAAGAAGATTGATGATTAGGACAGCTGAAAAATATATGGTCCACGTTACCAAGATCCAAACCGCTCTCGCAAATCGAACTATCCCTAATCCGAAGTTTAGCCAAGAAGACGGGGTGCACGAGCAGGACTGATGTAAACGACAAACTGATGAAGTTGTAGCTTGATCTGCCTTTTGAGACTGAGGAAACCACGGTGTATGGGGAATTTCTGGTTGAATATCACCATAATACTTACCTTTCAAGGTTTTTGAAACTTGCCATTGCTTAATTCATGAGTTAAATAATATTAAATATGAAATGAATCATTCAGATTTCTGAATATTATGTCAAACAAAATTCCCGCCATTTGTACTCGTGCCACAGATTGCACTATTCCACAGACTACAGGCACTGGTAGAAAGATAATATTGGTTAGATCGTTATAGAGGGCCCTCATTCCGAAAACGAATGATTCGAACTGATGATCATTCGAAATGATTCGAACATAGACTATGGATTCGAACGTCGAACTTCAGCTGAGATGGATCGTAGTTTTCCTACCACAAAAGTGTAGAAGAAAAAATATCAAGTTACAAACATCGAATCAATCTCAAAACAAATACAGTATGCTACAGTAGCTCCAGATTCTTATCCGGGTAGTTTGGATCTAATATGGATATCGACAATTCGATAGTTTTCAAAATAATCGATCGTCACTAATCCCGAGGACGCCACCGTGTCAGAACTGGCAACGACGAAAAAATAACCGTTATGTTGGTATGAAGTTTGTAGGTGCACGTTTCATAGAAAACTGAATTTTGTTTTTTTTCTATGGAAGTTCCGTCTCTTCTTACGTAGTATTTTGTATTATCTTTGGTGCACATTGTGGAATAAACCACTTGAAAAACTGCGATCTGACAGCCGAAGCTTCAACGTTCGATTTTCGGAATAGGGCCCAGAGTGACTTATATATATGGACTGAAAATACCAATAAAAAAGGTGCATACCTACAACTCATATTTTCGCATAAAATGGCTGCCATTACTAGGGTTGTGCCAATCAAGAAACCTAGGTGTTACTATAACGAATATCGATATTAGATACGAGCCTGAAAGATATCTGTTTCACAGGAATCACATCTAATTGGAAAAACTTAGTGTAGCAAACAGAAACGATATAGCTGAGAAAACGTATGCCTTCCAATCGTAAGATAGTTAGGCCCCAACCCCTATGCTTTATATCCTATTTTCATTTGGATTATAATTAAAGTATTTTTATCAATAAATCGTTTTGACTATAGCTGCTAATATGGATATAAAACAAATAACGAAATGCTGACATTACTCCTTGTAACATCAACTATCTGCAAGAGAAAGTATTGTCAAAATCGGTTCAGCCATTTCGGGGGTTCCACGGAAAAAACAGACAGAAAGACAAAAATTTAAAAAATGGTTGTTTTCTTATAGTTTCCGTATAATACTTTCATATGCAATTAGCAAAAAGCTGTTATTTGTATATTACAAACAGATACTTCAATTTTATTTATTTGTATAGATAAAACTCTGTGGAACGGTATCTCGATGCTGTGAACCACGTGCCGGACAGTTACTCGGACCAATTAGAACACGCAGAATGAATTATGTTAACATCGCAGATTATATCAATATCATTTCAGTGGAGGAACTAATTACGGAAACTGCGGCGCAAGTACGGATCTTTTTGGTCGATAATATTCGATAAAATTGACAGTTAAAATCTATAAAACCCACTTTATCCATTTTAACTGTCAATTTTATCGAATAAAACCCACTTTATCGATTTTAACTGTCAATTTTATCGAATGTTATCGACCCGAATAGATCCGTACTTGCGCCGCTGTTACGGCAACGGTACAACAATATTAAACTATTTTTTTGTCTATTAAAATGGCTGATATGACACTTACTTACAACTGTCACTTACTACGTATAGAATAGAATAACGCGGCACCTCCATGTATTTCCTACCTCCATGCCCATACAAGACATCCACGACATTGAATGGCCAATTTTAGTCATCATTCCGCACTTGCGCAAAAGTAGTTAAAACTAAAAACTACGTAGTGCGCAGACTCAGGACATTTTGACGGGTAAAATACTGCATTGTATTATCTGTAATTTGTATTGATTCTTTATTCATTCATTCATTAGATTTGTAATTATTATGGCTTCCTCTTACTCATATCCTGAATTATTTTTGGCGGGTTTTATATTTACCTTGCCGTTTTTATATGAAAAAAGTAATGTATTTCGGTATTACTTAAAGTTTTTTTTATACTACGCGTATGTTTTAATTACTTGTACTATATTATTGCCTGTCGTGTTAATATATCCTCGAGATGTTACCAATCTAATGTAAGATATTGATTTATTTTCTATTCTTATTAAATGCCAATCTATTTTTAGATGTATGTACTTGTTCTAAGATACATTTTCTTGCAGAGTTGCTTCCAGATTTTGTAGATTTGCTTCGTATATAGTTGGTATAGAATGGGAAATGCAAGGGCTGGAACACTGGGATACTGAGCAATGTTACATTGTGATATCAAATCATCAGAGCTCTTTAGATATTTTAGGTGAGTCAGAAATAAAGCTACATAGATTAGTACCTGAGAGCCAGATGATCCAATTACTGTACTTAGAAACATGAATTTCACTAATGCGGCCTGTAATTAAATTATTTAAATAAAAACTTATATTAGTTTTATATAGTAAGTGTAGTAAAAGCATCGATTAATATTTAACTATGGAAACAACATAAGGTTACTAACTTAAGTACTAGTTTATAACCATTTTCTTGGTTTCCCGTTCAGTATTATTTGATCGATAATGCTCTACTAAAATCTCTCTTGGTTATTAATTTTTAGGCATGTTCGAGATGTGGCCTCGCATGAAGCGGTGTACTGTGGTCGCAAAAAGGCCTTTGATGTTTACGGGCGCATTTGGCTTCGGAGCATGGCTATCTGGACTGGTATTTATCGACCGATTGAAATCAGAGAAAGCCCGACTACTAATGAGAGAAGCAACTCAACGTGTGATAGATGAAAAGGTAATGAACATTTTTTATTTGCTCTTTTCACTCAGGAACGCAAAAAAAATATACAATAAGACCTCATTCGCAATCTCTTCCGCCAACATCAACCAAGTAAGAGCTCACGAAGTAAATTGCAAACAAAAACTTATCACTTTTTAATCGTTCAGGCCTTTACCTACCAGTACCCACCCACTGCCTGCTAAAAATAGCATCCAACTGCAACCTGATGTAGCATCAACATGTGAGCATGCTCACATTCTTGATTTTTTTTATTCTTCAGTTAGCGATCTTAATTAGTGATGATGTAAGCGACGGTAGATGACATGAGCTAGTCTAGAATAGAATATAATAGACTCTCTGAGAGTCTGATCTTTCAACACACCGCATTACACAATATATCGGTAGGTGCTTGGCGATGGATTTTAAAGAGGATGTAAAAATGACCATGCTTTAGTTTTCTTCAAGGAAAGCTCAAACTCATTGTAGGATTCAAGCTCTCGATTTACAGATCTGCAGGTGACCTTACTACCACTGATCATCGCTATAGATTTTTAATAATAGCAAACTTTTTCAGACTAAGTTGTGGGTGTTTCCCGAAGGTGCGAGATTTAACAAGGGTACCATACAGCCATTCAAGAAAGGCGCGTTTTATTTAGCGATCGATGCGCAGATACCGATAATGCCCGTCGTGTTTAGTCAATACTACTTCCTTGATGGTGACTCCAAGACTTTTGAGCCAGGTATCACGAATTATTGTTATCAAACTATTTTAAGATGAATGAAAAGGGCGTGTGTAACGTGTGACATTATTTTAATAATAAAAATCAGTAGGGCTCATATTATATCAAAGTATGTTGGGCTGTCTATGTCGTCGGAATCACGTCGGAATGCTAAATAGTTTCGTATAAATTGGTAAGTCTACAATAAAAAAAAAAACAGAAACAACCAACAAAAATAAAAAATGGATGTCTTAAAAAAATCACAATAAAAAAACACTTGTGTTATAAACACAACACAACATATAGTAGTAGTGTATAGTGTTATAACACTTGTGTTATATTGTGTGTGGTTTTGTAAAAAATGGTTTGATCGATTCCGAATTCATAACTCGATATATTATTTTAGATCACTCTAGTAGTTTCAATAATATTTTGTACGGGCAATGTCCGACATGACTTGTCCATGGCGTGGCGGCATTAGTAGCCAATCAAAGGGCTGGATTCATTCCCGCCATTTTTCGTAGCGGTGAAAGAAAACGACACTGTGTTTGGTTGATGATATTGTCGTATTACAACAAAACTATTGATTATTCCTGAATCCTAATTATCTATTTCAGGCAAAGTCGTCATTACCACACTACCTCCAATCCCAACTAAAGGAATGACCCGCGATGATTTAGAAACCTTATCAGAAATTGCCCGGCAGCAAATGATAGAAGCCTTCAATGAAAGTTCCAAGGATCTAGTCATGCAGAAGAAAATCGCAATTTAATGAATGCAATGAAAAACAATAACATGTAAGCAGGGCCTAAGAAATAAGAGAATCAGGGCCCAATGTATCAATACAAAAAAAGCGCGCGGCGTGAAGTACTCCAAATAATAAACAATATGAAGTTCGATTCGAACACAGTGCGGAAACACTTTTTTACCTGTGTATTTTGTCGAAATTTACGTTAATTTTAAATCAAGAAGAACATTATTTTATAATTTTCTCTGCGACAATTTTAGCTAGAAGTCGACGTCGTAGTGACGATAAAATTGACTTGTAAGATATTGCTTTGCCCTTATGTCATTAGTATCTAACAGTATCTGTGTTCCATTTTGTTAAATAATTGCTAGGTTCCTAATCTCAATTTATTACACGACTGCATAAAAAAGGGGTGTAATGTTTTTAGAATTCATATGAACACGTAATACTTACGTATTACGTATGTATGTGAGTTTCTTTATTCCACCATATAGATTTGGATGTATGGAGACTATGGAGTATCCGTTTATCATCCCGAGTGACACTGGCAAGGGCAGTCGTGTTTTTTATGTAACATTTGTTACATCGACTTAGTTTGGTGTGTTTTATTACCAAGTAATGTTTTTAGTATTAAATAATCTAGTCCTTCCAAAGCTCACTTCAGTACTTATTTGTTTTTGTATGAAACTGGGCAATGAATAATTTAATTATACCTACATTTATTTACCTATTTACTATAAATAAATAATAAATAGAAACCTATCGTCACAATGTATTAGTTAGACTAATAAATTATATGAAATTCGCTTGCCACAAGCTCCACGAAAACTACGCTTTAATTGACGGTAGTTAAGAATATTTAAATTAAGATAAGTACGTGCTGAGTTCTGACGCTTTCATGCAGTGCACTACAAATAAAGGCACGTTATTTTTTGTGTACATTTCCCACAAAATATTGAAAATAAATTGCTACGCGGGTGATAAAAGTAGTATGGTAAGATTATTAAGTAGGCATGTACCTACTTATTTAAATGATTTTAAAATACGATTATTTTTTATTTGAATTGTGCGCGCGTGTCATTTTTAGTAACTAGAAAGGGTATTAGAAAGTTTAGCTAAGTGAAAAATTTTTAGCTTCAAGCCAAGCTCCAAGTCAACGTTTTAATGATTTAGGTAAGTAACTAGGTACTAACTATGTTTAATATCTGGTTTTACCTATCCTATGGTAGAGTCTAGTCTCTTTTATCGCGGTAAGTTTATCACCATTGTAATATAAATAAATAATATTATTCTTAGGCTAATAGTTAGTGATTTTGTGATACAGGTACTTATATCGATATCACTATAGGCTGCAGTCTATATATTATATGGCTAAATAGTTTTATAAGGAATGACAAATTTGAATGGCCAAGTCCTGTGGTATCTTTTAATTTTACCTATGATACCTTTTAATTTATACTGCCTATTAATATTTTAGATTTAATCAACATATGTAGGTATCCTAGCCATAATTATAGCTAGGATACCTACATATGTATCCTATAGGTATCCTAGCTATACCTAATTATAGCTAGATACCTACAAATTATGTTGATAAAAGTAGTTTCGAACGCCGAAAGACCAAATTGACATGGAAGGTGTTTTATGAAACATAGTCTACATGACTTGGCCAAAACTCGTCATAAGTACCTACCACTTCAATTATCGTTACAATAATTTTAAACTGGTATTGATATTAAGTTTAAGTAGGAACATATAATAATGGATTATTAATTGAAACTCACATCAAGGACAAAGTAAGACTCGTTCTCATTACCATGTATTTTATTTGGCTTAGCCTGTAGGTACATAAATAAATTTATAATAATTAATATTTTTTAAGCTTTTTGTCTTCACCACAGGGTGAAGACAAACCTAAATAAATTGTATGCCATTCTAATGATATAAACCTTAGTTAGCTAACGGCCCATTAATTTCCAAATGAAAGGCCAGAAAAACACTAAAAATACGAAAATTTATTGATTATAGCAATCAGTTCGTTAACTTACAATTGAAACATCGGTCCTTAGAGTGAAAGCTAGCCAAGCGAGCAATGGTAGGTAACATTAGAAATTAAAATACCAATCAGATGAAATAATATATAATTGTAAAAAGTAATACATAACTTTATTACATAACATATTACTGTAATGTAGTACATCACATTGTTTACATATTCATGACAAACATGAACTGTTTTGTTACTTTTATAGTTTGTAAACTATGGGAAAAATTAACTATTTGAGCGACTGAAAAGTACACACATAAAAAGTGTGTAGTGTGGGCGAATATCAGCATTATCTTATTCTTCATTTTAGAATTTTTTGATGTGACAAAATAATAAAAATGAGGTTCTTAATGAAATATAACGATCAACCAATGTTTTGGAAAACTAGACATTGCATGACACCTTCTATGTAATAAATATTGGTACCTACTTATTTTTAATCTATATTCTCCCATAAATTACTTTTATTACTATAAATTATTATTATAACGCATATTGCTAAAATCTCACTCATGCCGGTGCTTGTAACTTAATAATCTCATATATTTGCTTTGCTGGATATATCTTTAACTATGACATTAATTCATGTCTTCAGGAGCCTTATGTAAATAATAAATACAAGAAATTAACTTTTTTCTTTTCTCTTAAATATACGTTCTACTTAGACATATACATAGAATCACTTTCATAACTCTTTCATCATTAGTATCATTTAAATATTCTAAAGGATGACTGTTCTTTTTTTTTTCTGTCTATTTCTTTGTTTTCTGTACCGTTATTTTTCAAATCTGACGTACAGTCGGTAATAACAAGTTTTTATAGGTATAGTTTCAGGCTTTCAAATGTATGTAAAAATATTTTTTGGGAAAATAAGTAAACAGAGTTATATTTTTATATTATGGAAAAAGTAATTAATTGTGAAACGTACATAACCCAGTTATTTTTGCAAAATCATTTAGTTAGGTACATACTTAGCATTTGAAAAATATATGAAAGTGTACCCTATACATATTATTGCAGCCGACTGTGCAATAAAGAATAAAATATTACTACATTATTCAAATTTTTAGATAGATTTCAATAAAATTGTTAATTTACATTATGTATATAGATATCTAAACTGAACTTGAGGCTCCATATTAATGTCAAAGTTTAAGATACACCGATGAGATGTTGTAGAATAAGATACATATTTACATAAAAGCAAGCAATTTTTCACTATTCCCATATATGTTGGTTTGTTTTTCTTACAAAAATAGCTTGTAATATTTCTTCTGCGTAATAAATACTATTAAAGATTACGCTTTTTACTAGTCATCCCAATTTTCCCCCCAAGCCTCGCTTCCGTCAAGAGCTTCGTCTGGCACAAAGTTTAGCTTACTACTGACATCTTGTGTTGAATCTGTGTTAACTGCAGCTATGGTTGCTTTTTCTATAACAGGAGTCATATCTGCAAAAAAGTCAAATTCATCTACATTCTTTTTTGTACTATCGACCTTCTGATTTTTTATATCCAATTCAGAAATATCTAATATATTTTGCTTTGCTTGAAGAGCTGCTTTCTGTAATAGAATTCTTCTTAAAGCAACTTCTTCTTTAGATCCAGGTGAAGTTTGAACACTTGGTGGTAGCACTGGCGCATCTATTGTGATTAAGTCCGCATCTATAAGAGGTTTATCAATAATTTCATCATTTAAAGAGTGAGAAGGTTCGAAAGTGAGTTTGCGGTTCGTATTATCCCAATCACTCCAGTCATCTTCGCTTTCAAAATTGTTTCTGATATTGTTTGTTATTATATCTGTTACTATATATTCTTCTTCTAAAGATTCGCCGCCAACTGGAGAAGGCCTTTCATTTAAAGGTAATTGGTTTTCAAACGTCCCTGTTTCACTATTACTGTGATCAAACACAGCCTCTGAGCATGGTAACTCTCGTAAAGACTTCTCAGGTAAATAGACTATCCTATCAGGTGTCTTAATACCGGTAAGGGGTGGTATTACATTAGCTTTTGAGTTAGGCCTGCCGTCTGTGAAATGTTTAGCCCTTTTTCCACCTATTACTGTGTCAGCTCCTAATATGGGCACTAATTCACTTAGGCAAATTAAAGTTGATGAAACCAATGTGTCGTCGGTGTCTTTAATGCCGAGAAGCAGCTGCGAAAATGACGTAAATTAATTAAACAGAATTCTATTTTAAAGTAATTATGTTACAAACTAGCTGTGCTTCGCCCACGTAGTCTAAGTTACTCCTTATAATTATATCCTTATAGCTTGCTAGCTAAAATTGGCTGATGCCAATGAAAGCCCTGTCAAAATCGGTCAGCCGTTTCGAAGATTACTCGAAACAAACAGACACAAAAATTTTAAAAATCGTGTTTTTGTTATAGGTACATACCATATATACTTTTATTTGCACTTGGTGGTAGGACTAACTCTGCGAGTGTCCATCTGGGTTGGTACCACTGCTTTCCTTGTGAAAACAAACGCCAAGCAGTAATGTGCAAGCATTACTTTGTACCGGTTTGATGAGCAGAGTAGCCAGCAAACAGACACTTCAATTTCATTTATTTGTATAGATTATAGAAAAAAATATATAGTTATAATTACCTCAGGTAAAATGTGTTGAGACAGTTCATCATGTGAGAAGACGTGTACAAACTTAGAGAAATGTATCAAAAGTAACATTCTGATTTGACTGTCTCTCACTCCAAAAAGTTGCATCAATCTAGGTTTCACATGCTCTTTGAATACTGATAGGCTGAAAAACCCCATATTTTCTCCGTTTTGCGATCTCTCTGTAAAGTTACATTAAATTTAATGAGTCGCAAAAACTGTTAAAATTGTAATAAATTTCGTATTCTCGATTCTTCGTATTCTTACCGTTTTTTGGTTTGAGAATATATGGTATCACATCTTTTCTTGCAGTTTGATCCAGCATAGTAAGCCTGGATAGTAAGAGACCACCCAATTGTTTAGCCACCGTTTCTTCGTCATAACATTTTAGACTGTCTAAAATATTTGAGAAGAATTCGGACCTTTCATCTTCAGATTTCAAAGGAAGAAAATTTAGAAACTTGTAAATAGTAATAAATTCGTGGTTAAAGAAACTGTGCAGAAGCACTTCAGATAAATTTGGCCTCTCCATGGGATCCTGATGTTGGAGTTGATCTCTGCAGTATTTTTTAAAATCCGTCAAATGGGGTACGTCATCTGTAACAAAAGAAAATAAATTGAAATTGGTACAACGATGGCTTGGTGCTGTAAGTTCGCCTGCAGAATAGTAGGTTAAGAAATGAAATTTGAGCTTGATTTTCCAGGAAAGACCTGGAAATAAAAGTGATGCAACATAGCATGGTGGTTTTACTGGTAGTGTATTTTAAAAAAAATGTTAGTTTGGCTAGCATTTTAAAGTGCACAAATATTTGTCCCATCATGAGAATCGAATTAGCTAACCTTTCCGAGCTACAGAAGTTTGCTATGTAAAAAAAAAGTTAAGCATATTAACCTATCTTGCACCATACAAAAAAGAATCTTTTAAATTTTACTAAATCTTTGATAAACTGCTGCTTGGTTGCAAATCAAGTTAGCGAAGTGGTGCCAACTTAGACTATTGCAAAACAAGTGTCTTGCTATTTATTTATCCAAAGACAAAGAGGAATCTCTTGTGTCTGTTACCATTGTTCCGTCCCTTGAAGACATCATCAACTAGGACAGCAAAACTGTATTCATCCACTTTTGTTGTTACTTCATAGCTGTCTTCATTTGGATCAACTGCTTTGTCATACCTATAATTAAAATTGACCAAATAATTAGATAAATTTACAAAATGTAAATTAGTATATATTATAAGTATTTTTATCCTAAAACAACTACTGTATTAAAATGAGCTGTCCTATTGCTAGTGTCCGACCGAAATTTCGGCTTCGGCCAAACCTTCGGGTTCGTCAAAATGAGTCGAAGTTTTGGCCGACGCCGACGCGGAAGGTTTCTAGCAAACGACGGAATTTAATGAACTGTTAACGGGACTTTAGCCAAATTTCTACCCTTTTTAAAACAATAAAAACATGGTTCTATTTAGCTGGAAAAATTACATTTTAATGTTATTGCCAGCAACATTACCGAATGCGGTTTTTCATAATTTTAAAAGTGATTGTTTATCTTCAAACATGTAGAGATGCGTGAGCGAGATAGCTGAGCGCATTATTCTGCCCCTTAATTGACCAAAGTTAAGAAAGAGTGTATTTGATAGTCTAGTTTGACTAGTTTCATAATAGTTGAGAAAAACTGAGACTGATTGTGATTGTTAAAATACTTTTAAGTAAATAAATATTATAATTGACATTATTTCAAAGCGTTATTATTTTTGAATTTCAAATGACCAGATCCAGGTTAGATTAGAACATTATTCATCAACATAATCATCAACCTTTTTTTTGGAGAGGCTCTTTAAAAACCTTTTTTTTTTTAATGTAAGTATTTATAAAATTACATTAAATTGCCTACCTATGTATTCTGGAATGTTTCAAGTATGCTGATGTCAGTTCACCAAAAGGACACAAGTACTGTAATCCTCCAAGCTTCCATTGCCCGTCTCCTGTGACATATATTGCTGCTATGCTTACATTGTTGTGTGACATACCAGCCTGAAATTAATTCAAAATAATGTATAATTATTGAGTACATATACTAATATGAAATTAACTGAATTGCTATATATGATAGATAAATGTGTACAGGTGAAATGAAATAATTATTCATGGATAGCGTGAAGTGGCCCGTGGCCTTTCTACCAACTCCAAACTGGATTTGACGTGGTGATTGTAGTAGCAGTAGAAGAACCAAAGCATTATAATTTTGGGTACAACAATTTTAGAAAAATCTGAAGAGATGCAACATACCAGACCTGCAGTGCAAGTATACTTACGGAAGTTTGCGATTGATTGTGATCGATACAATTAACAGTTCTAATAGTTAAAATTAGAAGTAGGTTGGTCGTTGTTAATTTTCTCGGAAACGAAACACAGCCTTTTTATCAAAAACAAAAATTAATCTCGAAACTAGTTTTGCGACGACGACAAGTTTTGCGACGACAACAAGTTTTGCTAGTACTTATCACACTTAATACTTGTCGCAAAATTAGTTTCGGAGATTAGTTTTTGTTCTCGGGAAAAAGGCTGTTTCATTTTTGAATAATTAACAATGGGGCCATTCCACGGTAATCGATACCAGATGAGATAAAAATAAATGTTATGTTACAAGCACTTTAACATTAATTACTAATAGTAAATATGTTTAATTTTCACCTAATGATGTAAAAAAAAACAAAATTCTAGCATTCACTCAATCAAATTTCATTTGAAGTTTCATCTTGCCAAGGAATTTCCATGGTAGAAAAAACACATGTGTGTTGGAAACACTGATTTGCGTTTTCTATGGGTTATTCCGCGATATTTTGACTGTCAACAGAGTGCTCAAGATATCAGCTTGTGGTGGAACAATTTTTGGTGTTTCTCAGATAATTACATAATATTTTACTAATCATTTTAGCAAGGCAAGTTTGCATGTCACGCCCGTCACAAAATACATAGAAAAGTTCTCATCAAAGAGTCCAAATCACTTGCACGTTGTAATAAAGCTTACGAAAGTAAGGATATGTCGCAAAGGAATGTATGCGAATAACTTTTATAAATTTTTATGTTACTGATTGGGGATGCTAAGCAAATTACTTTGGTCACGCCCGTCACAAATCACGCCCATCACAGTATTTTTACCTTTTTTTTATTTATATATTATTTGGTAACAAGACGAGCTGGTCATTTGCCTGATGGTAAGCCTAACGCCGGTCCATAACAATTGCAGTGCCACTCAGAACTTTGAAACACAAAGGCCAGCGCGGCACTGCAGTGCGCTTGTTACCCTCAGACATTAGGCATTAAGTCTCATAAGCCCAGTAATTTCACTGGCTACTCTGCTCATCAAACCGGAACACAGTAATGCTTGCACAAAACTGCTTGGCGGCAGATTTCACGAGCAAAGCGGTGGTAACAACCCAGACGGACACTCGCAGAAGAGTTAGTCCTAACATTAACAAAACCAGCTAATAAACTGAGATTTTTAAACTTTCGCTTATAAATTTAGAATTTGGGTTAGTACTTATATGACTTTAGGTGATAAAATTGTTTGTTTACTTATTAAAAATTGAACTCGTCACGCCCGTCACAAAGTCTTGTCACGCCCGTCACAACTTATTTCAGGTCACGAAAACTGCAATATCAAATATTCACATACGACATATCACTGTAAATCTAGAAGGCATATTATTCTAAAAGGCGGACTAATTGAATTTAAAAAACAATTGTGTAATTAGCAGAAATATTGTGTCTTGTCGAAGAGGTCGATAATCTTGTTCGAGTACGCGTCACGCCCGTCACAGCGACTAAAATCGTCGTAACTTGTTTTGTGAGCCGAATAAGAAAAAAAATGTTGTAAATTTAGTAAAAACCATCGATGTCTTATCTATTACAATAGTATTTAAGCAATTTCGTATAATAGTTAAAGAATAAATGCACAAAATAGAAGTTGAAATGTCACGCCCGTCACCGTGGAATGACCCAATGACCAACCTACTTCTAATTTTAACTATTTGAACTGTCAATTTTATCGGTTGCAAATCGCAATCAATCGCAAAGTTCAGTACTTGCAGGCCGCAGGGCTGTAGTGTAACTTACCTGATCATGTAAAAATACTAGGGCCCTTAGTATGTTGTTCAAACCGATACATATTTGTAAAGGAGTAAGAGAACTTAGCACATGAGAAAGTGGCTGCACATACTCTGTAGCCAAATGAAGCGTGGATCTCTGCTGCCATGCTGATATATACCGAACAATGCATGGGTGACGATATTTTAGAAGATTCTGAAACAATCACATTTATTCATGGAACATATTTGCATTTGACCACTATATCAACTCAAGTTTAGGTTATTATTTCCATTACTTTAAACTGGATGATCCAAGTTAATTTTAGTATCTATTTTACAAATTTCATAGTATCAAATATCAATAACACTGACAGACATATTATTGTTACATTTTATTTTTTCAACATGTGGTAGGACTAACTCTTCTGTGAGTTTGGGTAGGTACCACCGCTTTGCCCATGTATTCTGCCGCCAAGCAGTAGTTAACTCTCAGGTGTCTAATCTAGATTTAGTGTATCCGCAATCTTTAATCACATCATCACTCAAGACCAGACTGAGCTAATTGATAAATCAGGCAAGATAGCGGTCAATCGGTACCTAATAATTAACAATAACAATTTAATTAACAAAATTAAGGAATCAAAACGAAAACTAGTGAACAACTCTAAATGATTACTTCCAGCCGAAGACTAGCAACCACCGCTGGTTTGAATGGATTCTAAAACAAACATAATTTTATTAGCCGGTAAGGCAACTGGTCCTGTTGGTTTAGATGTGTAACCTGAGACTATCAACTTAGCCTATACTTTGCAGTGTTAAAATAACCATTAAGTTATGGCAATAACTTCTGTGTATGTGATTGTGTTTATTACATATAGAAAATGTATGACAAGTAAATAATAGGAACTAGTGTCCTTAAAAACTCGAGCAATTAATTACTGTCTTGGTGTTGTGAAGTCATGGTTTTTGTACTCCTTGATTCCATAGGGTGTAGTACGATAGAAACTGCTTTGACACCTGCACATATTATTTTTGTGAATAAAATTATAACTTACGTTAGAAAACTTTTCCAAGGGTGTTGAAACAGACCACAGAGGGCCCACCGCTGCTTCTCCTTTAAACACTGAAACCGACCCATCACTCTTCAAACTAAAATGCCTGCAGCTGTCTTTAATTTTAGCCTGATAATGGCACCAGAAGTCGGTTATCTCCACGGCCTTTTCCTCGATTTCAAGTCCACTAAGTTGCGAGTTCTCGTTACCCATCATAAGGATTTTTTCCACCACATTTTTGAAGCATGCACGAAAATATAATTTTTGAGCATAAAAAGGACTAATTTACTAAAAATATGCTAACATTGATAAATAATAATAACACTAAACCCACAAATTATATTACTAACGTTGTAGACATATTACTTTCTAATAGAGCTGTAAGAAACCGTATGTATTCGTTACTGAGTAACGAGTACATCGCCAGATTCGAAGTACCGAATCGTTACTTACAAATTCAATTCGTTACTTCGGTATGTTTCGTATCATGTCAGCTTGATTCGTTATCCGTACGAATACAACGCACGATGCGTGAACTGAAACGGTTTGTCCAGCGATCGAATGAATGCGAGTGAGAAATAGCATCGTGGCTTCGTATTGTTCATATTTTTATCCAACTTCAAAATATGGAGCAGAAGGGTCCTCAATTCACCTGTATTTTTTTTGTGGAGATGTTACTCTTTATCTCCGCCATTTATCGACCGATTCGACTGATTTTCAAATTTTTTTATTTCATTATTTTACTAAGGATTTTTTATGGTTTTACTTTGTGCAAATAATGTCATTAACTATATCTAAGCAAGACGAGAATAGTTCATACGTTAGACAATACGTATGTACCTACATTTATATATTAGTCATTTTACGAAGTCAGGTAATCGTAAGTTCGATACTCGATTGTATCAAAAGTAACGAGAAAAGTAACGATACGAAAGTAACGAGTACTGATGATTTCAATACCGAATACATACGAGTACTCGATTTCTCGTTACTTTCACAGCTCTACTTTCTAATCTGTGACCGCAGACCACAGACTACAGTCAGTGAGTTGTGACTAACAAAGAGAATATAATCCCGGTGTGACTAACGTAGATGGAGGATTAGTACTTCGTCTAAGACCTAGCTACATAAATACTGATCTGGGAGTTTTGGCGGGAATGCGAAAATGTGCTGTTGTTGTGTTTGTGTTATTTACTAAAACCTGTGTTTTATCGAGTGTTAATGTGTAATAATGGTGGATTATTAACCATTAAGTGTTCGTAAACGTGCATAAGTGGAAGGCAAATAGTACAAAGACGAAAAACGTGTATTTTCGTATTCTATCCAAAACTGCATAGAAGCTTCAGTAAAGTATCCACCGCTTTATTGACGCGTCACTTCGACTCGACTGCACCTAGACTAAACTTTAACGTGACTTTGACGACTTTTACACACCAAAACTAGAGATTTATTATATATTAATATATTTTATATAACTTAACACTGGCTAAATACGCAAATCGCGTGGAGCCAAAAAAAAAAAAAATATTGATCTGTGGTTTGCACAGACCAATAAAAGAACATGTGTCATTTGTAATAAACGTAGTGGTCAAAGAGTATATAAGAGTAAGAGGCGGAACTTCAAACTGATTCCAAAGAGTATTTGATATAAATCGAGTGCCTATAATACCAACCTAGAAAGGAAGACATGGATGCCAACATAATGATCTACCTTTGACTTGTCAAAACTAGTGCTGCAAAGATTTTAGTGATGAATCGATTTGAGACTCGAATCGATAATATCGATTCCCGTCGATAATATCGATTTAACCAATTGTAATACAGGATTACTTTTAATTTTATAAATTAAAAATAAAACTCAGGAAGTATAGGCACTTTTTTATTAAATAGAATCGTGATAACATTAGACTAGCCTGAAATCTTAAAAAACATCAATTTGACAATACAGAAACTACTATTATCATCGGCTATAATACATACCCGGTAATAACGGTATAATGTGGCTTAGGTATTTATAACTCTTTGCTGACCGTTTAAATATAGCTAATGCCGATATTTTGTTTTTAGTTGTCTAACGTTGTCCCCTGCATTTTTTTTGTGTTTGAAGTTGCTCCATGGACTAAGGTTTTTATGCCTGGTGAGGCAATATCCTCTACCAAATTTGCACTCTTTTTTAAAGATGCTAGGGTGCATTTTGTTTATTTTAATTGGGCCATTAACTTCTTTTCTCTTAGAGTCCAATCTGAAATTGAAGAATATTGTTATGGTTTAACATTTCAATTAAAAAAATAAGGTCTTTAGTCATTGGCACATAAATGTGTACAACAATTTAAATAAAAAAAATATTGTGGACATTTCACACAGCGCCTGGTTCCAAACTAAGCAAAGCTTGTACTAATGGTAACCAGATAAATGTTTTATTTTTGTAAATACATACTTATAATATAAATACATTATTACATGCAGCAACAGAACAAACATCCATGTTCATCACATACATATTTGTTCTAGGTGGGAATCGAACCCACAACCTACAGTGCAGAAGGCAGAGCTTCTACCAACTGAGCCTTGAGGCCAGTCGTTAATTAAGTAGGTAGGTATGTAAAAGGTCCCCTCATTTTCGACGTCAAGACTTAAAAAACCATGTTATTATAATGATAGCTATTGTTCAAATTTCCAAACAGAAAATATAAATGAACAATACCTAAAGGGTCCTCCAGTTGTCTTTTTTTGCTTTGCATTCTTGCAGAGATACCAGCTGCACACTAGTCTATGGCTCAGAAACTGAAAATAAAAAGAAGTTTCTTTAAGCATTTCATTCAAAATTAAAATTAAAACTAGAGGGAGTGTGGCCGAGCGGGAACTTGTGCGACTTTCAATCCGACGCACCATAGTTCGTATTCCGGGTCTGCCACCAAAGGTTTAATTCAAGTTATGTGCGGAGTTATGTTAGGTACCTCCTCCTGGTCTACATTCCAAATTTCATCAAAATCGGTTTAGTTTTTACGGAGATACTTGGTAACAAACATTCACACACACACACAAGCTTTCACATTTATAATATTAGTATGAAGTAGGACTACTATATTTACCAGTTTCAATCGGTTTCACCTAGTGGAAAATTGGCATAGAATCCACGTCGCTGCTTTTCCATAACACCACAGATTTCACATTTTCTGCTTTTACCTCCCATTCTTCCAAAATACACAAAACTATGAGTCTATTTCTCAAAAGCACAAAACTACGAGTCTCTGTCTGTCACACTAAACAAATTGATAAATTCTATCGAAATCTCGACGCCAACACAATTTTAGCGGAGAAATACGAAAGAATGTGGTTAAAATATCACAATTAATACAAATAATCTTTTAAAATTCCAGTTTAACCGGCGCCGATGAAAATCACAGAGTCCACAGATGATAGAAGTGTAGTGAATCCACAAATTATAGTGAATCGAGTCAAAATCGAATGTCAGTTGACGTCAAATGTCAATTTGAAAATTAGTTGTGTTTGTTATGTTGGTTTATTTTCTCAAGTTGTCAGTAGAACCACTCATCTCAATACAAATATCGAATATATGATACCCTATATAATTTGTGAATATATGGATGTTTCGTAGCACTGGTAGTGGTTATTGTGGTGGTTATATTATCTTTGATTTGTAATAATTGTAATCAAAAAATGGCTTCGTCGTTGCTGAAACAAGCAATTTTTTCGAACCCAAATTCCGTAAGAAAGACTGTGGGGATATTTTGTAATGCAGCTAGAAACCGTAAGAATTCCGATTAAGTGCTATTTTAAATTTATTGATGAAAATCCCAATGTTATGAAAGTTACGTCACTCCTAATTTTCAGATTGGAATTATCAGTACAAACCGGGTCCATATCCGAAAACTGCTGAAGAGCGCTTGGCTGCGGCGAAGAAATATGGGTTGACCATCGAAGAATACCGCCCGTACCCAGAGGATATGGGTTATGGAGACTACCCAAAAATGCCCGACATCGGTGAAGATTCGAAGGATCCTCACTACCCATATGATTTCCCAGAATTGAAGAGAAACTTTAATGAACCGGTAATTTTTATACAATTTAAAAGAAAAACAATACATTAATTTTTTCATTTAAATAATTATTTTTTTTGGCACAGCTTTAGTATTTTCTCAGTAAGCTTGCACATTCAGTTTCTTTTTCCACAGACAGCCTAGAATATAAGCAGTCAAATTCCACGTCCAAGTCACTGGCCCCTGCAAAATATTTTCTTCTTCCCCTTTTCATTATAACAAAAAAAAATTGTTTTATTAATGTATTTCACTAAGTAATAACCATGACAATATATACACAAATTACAAAAGAAAGCTAGAAAAAAAAATTAATCTACCCTCATTATAGAGGAAATAAAGCAGCAAATAAATAGATGTTACATACTAATAAAAATAGTTATTGAAAAACTATTAATTTCCATGTAAAAGATTTTGGAATTTGACTGTGCTTATATTCTAGGCTATCTGTGAAAAAAGAAACTGAATGTGCAAGCTTACCGAGTAAATAAAAAATAGGAATAATACATAAATACAAATAAAAAAAGGATAAAAATATGAGAACCTGCTTTGTTTTGGAAATTGGTTAAAACTTCATTACCAATGCAGACATATCCCCATGTGTGTGCACGGACCACTTACTATTTTGAACCACTTACTACTTACTATTTTGAAATTTCATGTTATCTTTTGACAATAATTAAAGAAACAATATTATATTATTTTAAATTTGTTGTTTCAGCTTCATGCACAAGCTGAGATATTTGGAGGAGATCGTTATGATATCAGCATGAGACCCAGATTCTCCGTTGCACATCAAGCTACATGGTTTTTTGGTGTTATGGGTGGATTTCTTTGCCTGTATTTGTGGTTGGAGGATTATAAAATTGGAAGGCCTGTAACTGCTAAGCAATATCCTTCAGAGGGCCCTCATTATTATTTCTGTTCTAAGTAGGTGATACTAACTTATTATCTATAGTAGATGTTTGGTTCTATTTAGTGAATAAATGTTTGTTTTATGTATACATGTTTTATTTAAAATTATAGACTGCAATTACGAGAATAGGCCACACAGCGGACATCAGAGTAACAATTGTGACACACTACCTGTGAGATTCGGACCACAGGTGGGCCACCAGACTTGAGGAGATAGATGTGGTACTGTCCTCACCTTCGAACTTTAGTTTTAATAAATAACTGCTTATTTAGTTTTATAAGTCCTTCGTCTACATCCAACGTAATTGACTTGACCAGTTTTGATTAAATGTTATTTATTTTCAAATAATTAAAATCTAAATGACAAAATAATTATCTTTTAATAAGAGTTTACATTTTCGATTCTACTAGGTACATAACAGATGACATGATGCACAAAGACCAGTATATAAGGTATAAATATAGAAATTTTTAGGCATATGATATTAGTCAATCTGCATTACTATAGAAAATAATATTTGTATTTTCATAAAATGTTGGTTATAATGAGGCAGAAATTATAACAGAGTCAGAATGATTTAGTCACTGTGATATGCTAATTTTTGTAGTTCCATTCAATAGATCATAGTAGATTTCACTCTAAATCTAGTTAGTGTATGTAATGTAATGAAATATAGGTTTTACTTCTTTTACCATGGAAAAGATAAATGTGATATCAGGTAAAAAGAAGTTCTATCATGTTCTACTTTGCTGTAAACAAATACATTTTATACTTATAATTAATGTTATTTATGATAATGCATACACACTCATTATCACTAGTAGTAGTGTGGTACAAAAATAATTAACATACCACCCACCTGACCTTAACCAAAATTCCCTCTATTTCACTAAATACACCACAAATTTATCACAAATTTACAAGGCCCATCAACAAGGGGCCTTTACATGATACATTATTATTTATCTTACATTCTACATAACAAGTAAATACTGTATTAGATTACTTATAGATACTAGTAAAGTATTCATCTTCTAAATCGTAAAGGTCTGCTGCAATGTCATCTCGTAAAGACATCAGCTTCTGGTCACATTCTTGCTGTTTGGTGCGGAAGAGCTTCGAGTTCTGTGCTATAGCCTCATTGACTGATGGGAAGTCATTCAATATCAAATACTGCTTGATGTCTGATACAAGTTTCATCAATGATTCTCCAGCTCTCACTGAAAAAAAATATGGTTTTATTGAATAAAATGTCTCTTAGATTTATGACTGCTAATATTTATTTACATAGGTTGACTACTATGTGAATGTCAAAATTACTACTTTGATAACATTTATAAGATTAAAAAATTCAATAAAAATAAATACATAAAAATAGTAGTGGTAAAAGGTAATTAGGTTATGTGTAAAAAGAAAATTAAATATTGCACTAAATAATGATGGCTGGAAGCTAAATAAGACATGAAATGGCCATTAATTACCAATATTAGCAGCTCTGACTTGCATTTCGAATGTGTCCTGTTCTATTTGTGTCATCCTGTTTAATTGAGACTCATTTTCTAACTTAGCTAATTTAATTATTTCTGAAAACAAAGAAATAAGAGTATTATTATATTGTTTTTACACACTCATACATTGCAATACCCTTGTTGCAGTTGATGTGGACACATACAAAGATTGCTCTAGCTAGGGAAAGAGCATGTGGCATCCGGCTTTGTAATTTTGCCAACTGTCCGCATGGTATATATCTCAAAATTTGCTGGTATAATCTTCAAACTCCATCAAAATCGGTTTAATAATTACGGAGATACATGCTAACAAACATTCACTTTTATAATATTAGTAGGATAATTATCTATACAACTTGATATTGCTTAGTATTTACTATTTACCAATTCCAAAAGAACTTGAGAACATATTATTTTCAGTCTTTCTTTTCTTAACATCTAAGAGGAGCTGACTTTGCATGTGTGCATTGGAGGAATGCAATTTAATTCTATATTCTAATTTAATTCTATATTGCATTGTATTTTATTATGAAGAGAAGAGTAAGAAATACTACGTTACCTTCGAAATTCTCCAGCATACTTTTTACATCTTCCTTCAGTCTTGTGGTATATGATTTAAGCAGAGCTTCTTTATTTTGAGGAAGATTTCTTTGCATGTTGATGAACTCGCTTTTTAAAAACGAATGTGATAATTAACATTACAAAAATCGTTATTTATCAGGTTATCATCAATCCTTGAGGCTTGGATCAATCAGTATACTACTTAGTCTATGGATCAATCAAACTTCAAAGTAAGGCACACCACAGATCAGTAATATGTAGCTAGCTATGGGGCACACTTTGTGACATCTGACAGTTCCTTAGACGAGCCTCGAAACACAGGAACTAATGCCATCTGTTAAAAGGCGTGGAACTATTTTGACGTATCAATGTTAAAATAAATGGGTACCATGGAAACCCAATGGAAACCGATAACAAATAAAATTAAATAGTTTCTGTTTCGAAAAATAACATTGTGATTTCTTGATATTTTTTCCGGTTTAAGTGATACAAATTAGTTGTTTTAGTAATTGTTGTGTTCTAGTTATGCATTTGTTACATTGAAGTGCTCAGTTTTAGTGTTTTCAGTCTAATTATGCATTTTTTTCTTATAAGTAACTTTTAAACTTTCGCGATTCGAAAACATTGTTTACTTTTAAGAACGGGACTTAATCGCGATAAAAACACAGGTTTATATTTACCCCGACGTTTCGATCAAGTTGCATTGATCGTGGTCACGAGAAGACTCGAGGTAAATATAAACCTGTGTTTTTATCGTGATTGAGTCCCGTTCTTAAAAGTAAACAACCATTTTTTTCTTGTTGTTTTAAATATAAATTTATTCAATTATTATGTATTCGCTTTTGTTATTTCCTTTTTGCTGCTCTACATCTACATATTACGTTTGGTACTGTATATTGTTTTCCTACTCTTAGACAGGTAGTAAAATTGTTTCACCGCCTTTTTGTAGGTGGCGTTGATAGCCATACATCGTGAATTAGACAAAAGGGCGCACTCATTATCAATTTTTTTTTCTTGGCTTCACGCGATTAGCGTATTTTGTCAGTAGTCAGTGTCAAGTTATATAAATAATAATATGTAATAAATCTCTAGTTTTGGCGCATGAAAGTCGTCAAAGTCACGTCAAAGTTTAGTCTAGGCACGGTCAAGTCGAAGTGATTCTTCAGTAAAGCGGTGGATACTTTACTGAAGCTTCTATGGAGTTTAGGATAGAATACGAAAATACACGTTTTTCCTCTTTGTACTATTTGACTTTCACTCATGCACGTTTACGAACACTTCATGGTTAATAATCCACTATTATTACACATGAACACTTGATAAAACACAGGTTTTAGTAAATAATACAAAATCAACAACCGCACATTTTCGCATTCCCGCCAAAACTCCAGGTCCGAGGGGCCGAGGGCGCACTCTATTCCTTTTATTATAGTACTACTCTATGGATCAATCCAACAGGCTACTGAGGAGATACTATTATCTATACGTAACTGGACAATTCACTGATACCAAAAACACGGTCCGAAAGAGACAAAATATGAAGGAGGTGTGTCTCTTTCTAAAAGGGTGACTTTACTTTATGAACTAAACGGAACAGATTTGTTGTAGTAAAAACGATTCTGTTCGAAAGAAACAGTAATACCAGTGAATCAGAGATAATATTGTTATCTTGTTGATCAGAAAGAACTTTCTCTTGGTTGCTTCTTTAGGTCGCATATACCTATATGGGTAGTACTGCAATTGTTATGGGCCGGTGTTATGCTTACCATCAAGCAAACCAAACGACCGGCTCGTCTCGTTACCATAAAAAAATGGTATTAGACGACTTTTACATATTTATTTTAGGAATATATTGCGTAGGAATGTAACTATATAAAGCATGTTAAAAATATGAACGAAACAATGAGTAGCACGCAACAATTTATTTCTGAATTCTGGTAACGTGAACAATGTATTTATTTTACGCCTGACGGTTCTGTGTAGCGAATCGTGCGTATTCCTTCAGTCGCAAAGCATTTATGTTGATGAAACCAGTGCTGTCTTCCGGAGAGAACCCGCCAGCTATATCCATTGATACCAAATCCTTGTTGTACAGGCTGGTCGAGCTGTTTCTAGCCAAAACAGTCACTGTAATAAGGAAAAAATGTGAAAGGATCAAAAATATATAACTGAAAATAGGTATTTTCTTAGTCACATATGAGAAGGCAGGGTGAGGGAAGTGTAACACATTTATTTTAAATAACAAGCCCATCTTGAACTATCTTAATTATTTCTTTACACACTCATACCCGTTCTAGGATTGCCTGTCGCAGGTGGTATGAAGACATACAGATACACAACACATACATCCAAGACCCGAGAACAAACTTTATGCTTAACACACAAAATCTACCTCGGCCGGGAATCGAACCCGGGACCCTTCGCTTGGGTGATGGCTCAACCTTTAGTAACAATATAGATGTATGTATGTATAAATGTTTGTCCACGCATTTCTCAGACCGTTCTTATTGGATTACATTTTATTTCAACTTATTGAGTGTAAGTTTCATCAAAATCGGTTCAGTAGGTGGTAGGACAATTCTTCTGCGAGTGTCCGTCTGGGTTGGTACCTCCGCTTTGCTCGTGAAGTCTGCCGCCAAGCAGTAATGCGCAAGCATTACTGTGTTCCGGTTTGATAAGCAAAGTAGCCAATGCAATTACTAGGCTTAGACGTGCGTTGCAGTTCCGCACAGGCCTTTGATTCAAAGTTCCGAGTGGCACTGCAATTGTTATGGGTCGGCGTTACGCTTACCATCAGGCAAACGACCAGCTTGTCTCGTTATCAAATAGCATAAAATAATATTAACTTTTGTTACATCGGCTTGTATTTTTTTTAGTTATGATAATATGTATGAGGTCGAGGTATAAACGAGGTACTTTGAATAAAATCAATATTTTCGGCACCTACTTGAGGTAGGAACGGAAGCCTCCGAATTCGGACCCTCGCCTCGGAGACTCGGAGAACGAGTTTTTGTACATGACCGATTTATTTTCTGTAGATGACCATTAATTACCATTTCCTTTAAAAATTTGGACCGTGACTGAACCGGTAACCGATTCTTGAGATAATTCCAAGCATTTCCTTGTGTAGCTCGCTTCTGGTGAAAACCAAAAACCGTTGTACACGAAGTCAGCCATCTTATCTTGCAGATATTTTTTTACCCTGGAATAGAAAACCGCTTCTAATTTTTACGAATCTGTGAATTACAATTATTAATGAATTCAATGATACAAGAGCTAGCCTATATTTTTTCCGAAAAAGTTGATGTTTTCAACTTATATTTTTTGTTTTACGAATGGTGCTATGACTGGTAGTATAATACCATGTTGTATAACCCGTCCGCTAGGGGGCGATAAACTAGTGAAACAAAATTTGTTGATACCTACTTTTTAGCAAGTAAGGTACCTCTGTGATTTTATATCACCTTAAAACTTCTCTATCTATAGCAAACGCCTCCAAATCTACGTGAGACACGTGCAGGATAGTTGCCGCGGGCGTTTCGTAGAGACCACGAGACTGAAACAAAACAATGACTAAGTTTTAACAAGAGTGTTATTGTTCCCAAATAAGTTTGAAGAAAAAAGCTACAGTTTAAAAAAAAAGTACAACATATTTGATATTTCTTTCTGTTAACCAAATATCAAAAGGGAAGAGGTTAGTAAGATATGTATGGGTACACAAAATGGTAAAAATATAATGTTCGTATAAATAATTTTAATGTTCGTTTGTCTGTCTCACTGTCTGTCCGTCCGTTTGGGTATCAATGTAACGACATAGCCCTTTATACCAAAAACGATACGGTTCTCGTTTTTGAGATAAACCTTTGACCACTGTTTCAAATATTATATCTCTGTGGTTTCAAAGCATTCCTATCTATACTCTAATATACAAATAAATAAAATTGAAGTGTCTGTTTGTAATATCAAAATAACAGCTTTTTACTAAATGCATATGAAAGTATATTACGGTACCTATAACAAAACAACCATTTTTTAAATTTTTGTCTGCCTGTCTGTCTGTTTGTTCCGGGTAATCTCCGAAACGGCTGAACCAATTTTGACGGGACTTTCACTGGCAGATAGCTGATGTTACGAGGAGTAACTTAGGCTACATTAATTTTAGAAAAAGAATTAGGGTTCCGCGCAAAAAATTAAAAACCATGAAATCCAAAATCTCCACGCAGTGATACCGCGGGGCAGCAGCTAGTCAACAATAAAAATATATATGTAATGAAGCTTCTTACCTTAAGTCCAAGGAAGCGGTTCTCAACTATATCGATCCGACCGACACCATGCTGTCCCCCCAACTTGTTCAACGTTTCTACCACCTTCAGTGGATCAGTGACCAGCAGAGATTTCTCGTGGCCACTGGGAATGCGGACCGACACCGGCACACCTAAATGTTGGGAATTAAAAAGTATTTGACAACCTAAATTTCCTAATGGACCTACAACCTAATCTAACTTAGAGCAGTGGGAGACCGACATATCTCGGGGAACCGTTTGATGTAAGTAACAAGCAGCCCTTCAAAGTGGCGTTCCATGTATAGGGGAGGCCTTTCAAAGATGGAGTTGGAGGCCCTAACAGCTAAGGAGCCTCCTGGCGACTACTAAATTTTAAATTGTTAATAGTTAGCATTAGAATCATTGTAAAACTATTTTTATTAATGCCAAGACGAGTTTCTTGCCCTTCTTCTTGCTCGGCCTATACGAATTTGGAAGCACGGTGGGTTTCTGAAAGGTTCGTTGACTTTGAGCACGGATTAGGTCTGTTGATGTCTTTTCATTTATCATGTTCTGATAAAGACAGCATTAGGTTTAGTCTGTGATTCGGGTAGACGAACGTTACAGAGACCCGCTATTAGAGTAATTTATTTTAACCTTCACGTTACAGAGACCCGCTATTAGAGTAATTTATTTTAACCTTCACGTTACAGAGACCCGCTATTAGAGTAATTTATTTTAACCTTCACGTTACAGAGACCCGCTATTAGAGTAATTTATTTTAACCTTCATAAGTGCTCCGTTGGGGCCTATATGAATAAAGCATTTTGAATTTGAATTTAGCAGCGAACATCTTCCGGCTGACGTCGATGAGGAAGATGTTGTAAGATTGACGACACATTTTGTAGCGGAAACAGAACAGTAATAACGTAAAGGCGTAAGTGAGGCTCCTTCCAAGTCACTTACTCCTCTTTGTTTTTTTCAATAATAATTATCCTTTCCCAAAAGATATTTTTCACCTACGCAGACTGGAGTGAGAAATATTCAACGCTTACCCTTTTCAAAATGGATATCAATAACGGTTGGATAGTCTTCAGTCGCTAGCAGGTCCCGGGTCATCTTATAGATCCCACCGGGGGGTATCGCTGCGGGATCTTCCAGAACACCTGATTCATAGCTGTAGAAAAACAAACATAATAATAATACTTACGTCCAAAATCTGAAAAATATTTGAATCTTTATTGGTTTCGGCGGCACTTATTTAATGATTAAACGAACTTACCAGTAAGTTAAGTTCTATCATAATTATGTGAAGTAGTGAGTTTGAAGAGATTTTATATATACACTTGTAGTAGCACGCATAATGTCGCCTTGTCTATGCACTAAGTTCAGAGAGAGAAAAAAAAATATGTAGGTAGACCGCACAATTTCATTATTTCGTGCGGTCGGCTGGTTCTTCATTTAGTTCAGAGCTTATCAGTTCAAGTAGATATTTCACTATTCGGGACCTATGAAATAGGTAATCTGGGTGGGCGGGATGCTATATCTCTTCAAACTCACTACTTCACATAATTATGATAGAACTTAACTTACAGGTAAGTTCGTTTAATCATTAAATTATGTTACAGTATTGAGTTTGAAGAGATTTTATATATACACTTGTAGATGTTGAGAGAAGTTGTGAAATATCTATTTCAGTTGAAAGTATTACAGAAGTAAATATATTTAATATTTCTTCAATAATTGACATAATAAATGTACTTAATCACTCAATTAAAAGGTAATGTTTCTTAAATAAGCTATTAACATAATAGCTACAGTAAATTTTAGCATAAATTAATCAATTTTACTTCTAGCAAAACAATGATTTGATTCTGTATATGCTGTCTGTTATATGCCTGTTATAAAACTTGGCAAATATTGTAGAGCCGCCGGACCAACCGGCAGTCTTCCTGATAACATCCAAATTCACACCGAGCTTATGAGCTTTTGAGGTGTCTAGTACTATGTGCAGAGTACTGTGTGATATCTATTCCACAGACCCACAACGTATACTCTTTATCCATCTGCTAAGTGTTTGGGGAGAAACTTTATTATATGGTTTTTTATAGAAATAAAAATAGAGGTGTGATGATCACGTAATGCCGCTACATTACTTTTAGATAATCCGTTAATAATTAAGCCGGACCTATGTCAGGTCTGTCTCGAAAAATTGGCAGCATCAGCGTTGGCTGAGTTGCGTTTACACTTGACGTTTTTATTAAGTCAGGGATCCTAATGGAAATATCATTCCGCCAATTTTGAAAATTTCGGATATCTATTTTTGAAATAGTTTGTAATCTATGCGCTGTTACCAGCGCCAGCAGGGTAACTAGCTTCTTTAGTGATTTTTTCTAAAGAATGAGATTAATTAGGAATCCAAGTGGCTAGAGTTTCAATTACTAATGTAGTATCCCAGTGGATTCATACTTGGGTAAGGGAGGGCGAAGCCTAAATATACCCTTAAAACACAGTCGTCTGTGCTTATCTGACTTCCTAATACTAAGGAAGGTGTAGATCTAAACCCATTTAGAGTGCCGTATAGCGCTCCCGATTGAAATAACTCTGTTAAAACATGAATAATAACTGGAATGTGTAAGTATCATATTACTTAATTTAATTATCTGACAGAGACGCTATTAATGTGTCTAAAAACCCGGGAGGGAGTTTTCTTATTAGAGACTCCCGCACAATACTCCGGCATCCAGGGTAATCTGCCGCTGGATCTGGCAGAAACTGGAATGAGAGATTATTAGGTCCTCAGAAGTTTGAAAAAACCAGTGGTTTAGTTTGTAAAAAACTGGTTAAATAGGGGATACCAAGGTTCAGCTGGCCATGTTGGCCCGACCAGTATGCACTTAGCTTTGTCGCTAATAATTTTAATCAATGCTTTTTTAAAATTATTGAGAAGGAAGGGAACCCGTTTTTACGGGTTCCTGGTTCATGGTATTTTTATACAATTTTGACCAATTCACAGAGAAAGCGTCAAGCATCAGGGTCTTTGTGCCATGATATGTATACAGGACATTTTTTATTTATTCAACTAGCAATCATGTCAATCTCTGGTAGCCAGAATTTGTTAATTATTTGCTGAAAGGCAAGATCAGATAGTTCCCATTCAATATCCGGGTGAATACACCTTGATTCAGTATCTGCTATAGTATTTTCTGTAGATGGAATGTATAGCGCTGTTATAAATAGAATTCGCGCTTCACACCATTGTCGTATATCTTTGGTCAGTTTGTGAGATGGGGGAATTGGATTCCTCCCATACGATTAATGTAAAAAATCGCAGTTGTATTATCTATTCGCAAGATAATATGACAATTGGATAAATCCTCTAGACAAATTTTTAATCTTATGAATGTGAAGTTTTCTTTATTCCCGACTTCAGCTACCGCTTGCCGTTTTTCCCGCACAGGCTATCCCCCAACCCCCCATAGTCGAAGCATCTGAATTCGTCAGATTTAATTTGATTTTTTGGATTTTTGATAGATTTAATCCACCAATCGAAATCTGACTGTAAACTTACAGGCAAATTCATGTACTTTTCATTTTTGTAATGTTATCCATACATTCGCTATAGCTATGTGATATTAGACAGGTATCGTTAAGATATATTGTCGATAATAATCAGCACAGCGTGGCATTCTGACCACCGTTTTCATTATTTTTGTGAAGACAAAAGGTGCCGTATTGACACCAAACGGTAGGGCATTAAATTCATACAAGTTACCGTTCAAACTAAATCTTGAATATTTTTTAGAGTTATCATGAACTTTCACTTAATAATATGCGTCTTTGAGATCAATAGTTGACTTGAGACAACATCTTGAGATTAGTTTGATCATTATTCTAAAATCTTCTAATTCAAATGAACATGTTGAATGAACTCGTTTAGCTTTTTCAAATTTAGGATAAAGCGTGCTTTTCCGTTCGGTTTGGGTAAAAAGATATTGGATATCCTCACAGGGCTCACAGTGAGGTATAGCACCTATAGAAATTAAATTATGTATAGCTTGATCAAATTCAAGTTTTTCTGAGTGTGCATAATTTCGGGGTTGAGGTATACAATGCTGATATGGAGTTTCAGTGAACGGAATTTCATAACCACGTATCCACGATAAAATTATTTTATCTGCGGTTATTTGTGACCATTGGTTGTAAAAAACAGATAGTCTACCGGCGTAATTTACCGTATTGTCTAGCGGCGGCCGCGACTAAAGTTCGGTCGCGATGTCCTCGATGATGGCGAGTGCTGTTGCCTCTGAGGTGCAGACTCCTTCATCTTTGAGGGCGCCGACGGCTGCTGTCTGTGGTTTTGAACCGGAGCCTTCCCGTTTCAATTTCTGTTAACGACTTGATGCTTTGGTTTTGTAGCAATAGTCTTGTTAGAGGTGGAAGCTTTGAGATCCACACCTGTTTTATTGATCGCTTTTGCGGTCTTTAAAGTTTCGGCTAGCTCTTGGCTACAAGAAAACTATCTATTATCGTGAGCAGCATCTGATCTTTCAAGTCCTTCTTTAGTACAGCCAATATGAAATTTCGCCTCGTTATTGACTCACTGAGTTGTGTGTCACAGATGATGCGCCCAGCATCAATCAGCAGCTTTAGAACAGTTGGATCTTTATTATTCTTACTAAGAAGAGTCTTATAGGCTCGTCAAGACAAGCAATACCGCTGCTAATTTTGCCTTAGCTTGGTTCTGTTCGTGGAACATCCTCACTGCTGGAAGCACCTTTAATCACTGGTGGTGGAGATACATCCTCCAGTATTGTCACGTTGGCTATATCCAGCGAACGATCGGAACTCGCGTGTAACGCGCTAGTCGACGGTCTTGGTTCGCGTAGCTCTTGATTTTCGTTTTCAACATTAACAGCAAATTGCAAATTTGTGTCTAATATACGTAATTATACGTATACCTTCATATTGTTATCATAGGATAACCTCAACAAGTTGCTATATGCATGGCGTATTAGGTACGCATAGGTATACAGCGAGTAAGATGAACTCGTGGCGTTGCATCGTGAACTCGAGTAAAAAATAGGTTAAGTAACAACTCGAATCGTTGGAACGTGAAACCTCGTATACATTATTATCGGTAAGTGGCAACTCGAATTGTTGAAACGTGAACATTAGAACTTAACTTATATAGTTAAAATGTTACCTTCCGGTTCGTTTCATATTATTATTATAGGACAACCTCAACAGGTTGCTACATGCATGGCGTATTAGGTACGCATAGGTATACAGCGAGTAAGATGAACTCGAGTAAAAAATAGGTTAAGTAACAACTTGAACCGTTGGAACGTTAAACATCGTATGTATTTAAGTGACAACTCAAACGTGAACCGAAGAAATTGCAAATTACTTAAATAGTTAAAATGTTACCTTTCGGGTCGTTTCATCTTTTTATTATTATAGATAACCTCAACAGGTTGCTATATGAATGGCGTATTAGGTACGCATAGTTATACAGCGAGTAAAATGAACTCGAGTAAGAAGTAGGTTAAGTAACAACTTGAATCGTTGGAACGTTAAACCTCGTATGCATTATTATCGTTAAGTGACAACTCCAATCGTTGAAACGTGAACATTAGAACTTAACTTAAATAGTTAAAATGTTACCTTTCGGGTCGTTTCATATTATTATTATAGAATAACCTCAACAGGTTGCTATATGCATGGCGTATTAGGTACGCATAGGTATACAGCGAGTAAGATGAACTCGAGTAAAAAGTAGGTTAAGTAACAACTCGAATCGTTGGAACGTTAAACCTCGTATGCATTATTATCGTTAAGTGACAACTCCAATCGTTGAAACGTGAACATTAGAACTTAACTTAAATAGTTAAAATGTTACCTTTCGGGTCGTTTCATATTATTATTATAGGATAACCTCAACAGGTTGCTATATGGATGGCGTATTAAGTACGCATAGGTATACAGCGAGTAAGATGAACTCGTGGCGTTGCATCGTGAACTCGAGTAAAAAAAATGGGTTAAGTAAGAACTCGAATCGTTGGAACGTGAAACCTCATATGCAATCGATAGTTATCGGTAATTGTGCAAATTACTTACAAATATTCCCACTCGTCGTTATGTTTCCTCTTCGGCATCTTGATTTTGACGAAAAAACTTGTTAACACGGAGAAACTTAGAAAAACCAACTTTGTAGTGCGACGCGGCGGAGCACTGCAACGTGAATGAAGAACCAGCCGACCGCACGAAATAATGAAATTGTGCGGTCTACCTACATATTTTTTTTTCTCTCTCTGAACTTAGTGCATAGACAAGGCGACATTATGCGTGCTACTACAAGTGTATATATAAAATCTCTTCAAACTCAATACTGTAACATAATTGCTGATTAGGTACCTACTAAAAATGTCAGCTAAAATCAAGTTATTAGGTAGTAATATTATTTTTTATCAACAAAATTAGTTACGCGTTAACACGGGTGACGTGTATCTATCAGTACCTAGTCTAAGCAATAAGATAGAGAAGTAGATACCTACCAAATTACGACCAGTTATTTTAAAGTCAATTGTATCTAAAGAATAATAATTATCGGTTCGGATTCGGGCGAAGCAGTACTTTACTATACTTCTATGACAGTGTTCTAACTATAAGCACGTGTTTGGTCAAGAGAGTCAAGGTCAAGAGAGTCTGTTAATTATGTTTTTTACTGACCTTATATGCATAATATTTTCATCAGTTGACCATGGCTCCTTGGGAGTCGCAGAAACCGGAATATTTTCTTTTTTGGCGTATTCAATGAGGTCAGATCTACCTTGAAATCTTTCAAAGAATTCTGGTAAACGCCATGGGGCAATGCTCTGGGAAAATAAGTTGAGTATTTTTATTTTAATAATGTGGTTGTTTCCATTAATAACAAATAACCTTAGTGCACTTGACTATAAAAAGATAAATTCAGTTACCTTTCCTGCAGGCCACAAGGAATAAACGCTAAGTTCAAATCTGACTTGGTCATTCCCTTTACCGGTAGCACCGTGGGAAATATATCTGAAAAACAATAAACAAAAACACATATTACTTACTCCGGCTCCACACGTTGGCCCCAATATGCCACTCGTCCAACATGTGGACCTAGAAAATAGCACCAATGCTCGCTGCGCCCGCCGACGTGGGGAGCCGCCTTTATTTTTAAAATTATTAACGAGTCGAGCCAGTTGTTTGCCTGATGGTAAGCATAACGCCAGCCCATAACAATTGCAGTGCCACTCAGAATTTTGAAATACAAAAGCCTGCGCGGCACTGCTATGCGCTCGTTACCCTCACTGGCTACTCTGCTCATACTTGCACATTACTGCTTGGCGGCAGACTTCACGAGCAAACCGGTGGTACCAACCCAGACAGACACACGCAGAAGAGTTAATCCTACCACCTAGTCAATAAGGTATTTTGTCCAATATCTGTATCCATACTTTCAGTCTGGTAACTGATAAATAACGATACTGCCGGAATGCCTAACTAAGTCAATGGCGGCGTAACGGGGGTGCCGCAGGGGCGGTCCGGGTACCAAGCACAGGGCGGTGACGAAATCACGCTTTTAATTTCATAATTTGTTAACCTTCTTACATATCTGTTTCGATAGGTCAAATCCGAATGAAAATCCGTAGTTTCAGATATAAGCATAAAAATGTTATTGATTTTTTTAAATCAACGCTTAAAAAGGTACATAAAATTTGAACTTTGTATGCAACTTTCATGGGGGGGGGGTGTGCAACCGAAAACGCCGCCCCGGGTGCCAGCCCGCCACGCTGCCACTGAACTAAGTATACGGAAAAACTACATCCATGATCCAATAGGTAAGGCATCTATTTTCATATATATAGGGTGGTGCAGACATATAGAGATCGCGGTAAGCCGTAATGCTGTTTTGGTATACCTAATATCGTAATAATATGATGATTTGCATACTTAGCTCCCAATTTCTTAGCAGCGCTAACAAGTCCAACTGATATGCATGGGCGCGCTAAAGAAGTGCCCAGGTAGTACCGGCTTTCGTAGACCAAACCCATTTGGATGGCGGGCAACATGTACTTTGAAATAAACTCCATGCGCAAATCTTCTACGATCACCTGTGACGTACAATAAAGTGTTTCTTTTCAGTAGGTAGTCAACTTTTAAAAATGCAGAAAATACCAAAATTAAAAATATCTTAAAATACGTATAGCTACGAGTCTTATTGTTCTTATGAACAGAATTTCTATTTAGCCCCGATTCTCTGGCATAATCATAAACCATCTATCTGGGCATAATAGTTTTGCTCTTTTACCGAAGGTAGACTCCTACACTGAACGATTTCTATGCGTCAAATTCCGCAATTTTCACCTATCATTAGAGTTGTTTTCGAAAAAACAACAAGAATCACTTTTTGATATACCTATAGACCTGATTGTTTTTAAGATTACATACCTACTACTACTAAGTACCTACTTACATCTTTAGCTCCAATGCCTTTAGCCTTTTGTTTGGCTTTTTCGAAGTCCTCGTTTTGCCCGACGTCTGCCATGTAGCACACGACATCGTAGTTCTTATGAATCAACCTAATCGAAACAAAACAAGTAATTTTGTCAGACTCAGAACTTTTATAATTATAATATATAAATAAATAGGATCTCAGATCTTCAGAGTATTCAAAGCTATTATTCTATGAATAGGTCAATAGCTGTCCATTCCTTTTTCTACAAGCACTCAGCACCCGTATCCATAAACTGAGGAGGCACTTAGTCGAGATTCAATAACATACTTTTTAATATTTATTATGTAGTTCGTTTAGAGCAGGGATGCACAGACTTGTTAAGACTAGGGGCCACTCGGGCAAATTATGAACTGATGGTGGCGGGCCGCCAGAAGTATAGGTAATTAAAGATAATAAAGAATTTATAATTATGTATTAAAATTGAAAAATAATTTATTTACCGACGCATGCACGGCGCACCGATAAGCGCGCGAGATTCAAATTACTTTTCGAACATATTTTTTTTTGGTTTTATTCTGGAATAGAATTCAATATTTTTCGAATGTACGAGAGTATTATTTTTGCTGTCGGCGGGCCACCAGTATTCGACCAGCGGGCCGCGGCCTGTGCATTTCTGATTTAGAGTAAACCAAAACGCAATGTCGTCTAGTAGTTTATTACAGTGCTGTCCTAACATTTCGTTTAAATTACCATTTCAAAATGCAGCTGGTGTCCAAGCCACCGGAGTACGCGAGAATAACCAGATCCTTGGCCATTTTGCACGCAACTATCACGAGAACAGTAGCAGACTGACTAGGTAACAGATAAAACAGTTTAACTGCCAGAACAATCGTGAAGTTGTTTATATGATGATAACACCGGGGTCGTCCGAACAAAAACACCGTTGGTGAGGGGATGTTCATACCAAGCGTATACACGTATAATTACACGAGCCATCGAGATACTAATCCCAGAGAGATGAAATACTGTACTATCAGAACTCACAACAATATATTGATTTTGCTATAACTAATATCAGCGCGCTGATATTAGTTATTTTCCTATTTCCCGTGGACTGATACTCTGAGCGCTGCAGCGCTCAGAGTATCAGTCCACGGGAAATCGGCCCGAGGCTTAGCCAATCAGCGGCGCAAGTACAGATCTATTCGGGTCGAATAAATTCGATAAAATTGACAGTTAAAATCGATAAAGTGGGATTTTAACGGTCAATTTTATCGAATATTATCGACCGAAAAGACCCGTACCTACTTGTGCCGCTGAGCGCAGTGTAGGTGCAGGCAAAAATGGTGGAATTTATTTCGTGCAAACCAAACGTCACTGCATCTCTAGGGGTTAGTTCCTCGATGGGTCGAGCAATACCTACCTACTTAGGCCTCCGTACCTCCGCCCGCGGTGGTCGCACCTGCCACTCACCCTACTTAGCCGTTCATTGTTTCTAACCGAGGCTCTTATTAACAGATTTTGTCTTTGCTGTTCTTTGACAATTTTAAATTGAATCGAAAGAGACAAAACTGTTTCAACAATTCCACCGTTTAAAACTGTTTATATGAGTCGTAGTGTTTATACAATTGTTTCTGGTGGAGGTCGTTGTGCGTGCGCACGCACATTCCTACGCAAGTAGTGCCTACAATTCCGAGGGGTATCTACCAATTTAATAATGGTTTTTCCAACTAATACTGTTGGTTAACTTTCATCCAGTTATCCAAATAATTTATTATACATTGACGCCAAACCTCGCAAAGACAAGATAGCGACAACGATAGAAGCTCACTGAGCCTGTCATCGATAGAAGACCGCTACCGGCGACGCAAGTACGGAAAACGGTTCGATAAATTTGTCGAATCGAAAAACCCGATAAATTTATCGAATGTTGCGAGTAACGAAGCCTGAGCGTAAAGTACTGTAGTAGCTCTATAAATTCTCTTTGGATTTGACCTAGCTATTCGATAACTTTTTGTATATGTCCTTATTGTATCGAGGTTCGATAAATTATATAAAAAGTCGATAAACACGCTTTATCCATTTGAACTGTCAATTTTATCATCAAAAATATCCGTACTTGCGCCGCGGTTTCGATAGCGGTTACCGGTGCTGCGGCGCAAGTTGATCGATTTGAACTGTCAATTTTATCGAATTTTATTTATCGAAAAGATCCGTAGTTGCTTGCGCCGCAGTTCGAAAACGCGTTATTCGCATACCCATTGGGATAGGTACCGCTTATATTTGAGTAGGCGTTTACTCTATAAGTTACGTCATTACGTTACCTACGTGCTACTATTCTCTATTCTGCGGTAACACCCAAATACAATTTTAAGAATGTAACGACCAAATTGAAAGGTACGATTGGGAACGAGTTTTTTGTACCAATTCAAACTTTAAAAGTAAACATCGCATCGTGAGAAAGTCTGACATAAATTTCTAATGACCGCATTCAAAACTTAGCTTGAATAATTCGTTGTGAAACATTATTTCTATTTACTAAATAGACCTACTGGTATGAATGGTCAATTTGATTAGCAAAAGTCAAGTTATTAGCACGCTGACAAAACAATTCATAATCATAACACGAGATTAGCACTAAACTTCTTTAGCAAATAGCAGTTACGTAATGTGTTTATCAAATATACTTGTACATAAAATAGCGATTTTACGACTGACACGTGTCACAATAATGATAACAATAATAATTGTAATTTACACGTCATGACTTGCTAATCATAATTAAATAGTGTCCGTTCAAACATCTAATAAATGTTAGTACAATATTATGTACTTCGCTATCTCATACACCAAAATCAGTTGCATCAGACACTACAGAAAATCAACAAACTATAATTAGCTACCTCATAAATCCGCACATACATTGTTAGTTGTTACACAAGCGCTACTGCGGCGCAAGTACGGAAGTCGGTTCGATAAATTTGTCGAACCGAAAAACTCGACAAATTTATCGAATGTTCCGAGTACCGAAGTCTGATCGTAAAGTATTGTAGTAGCTCTATATTCTCTTTGGATTCAACCTAGCTATTCGATAATTTTTGTCGAAAGGTTCGATAAATTATATAAAACACACTTTATCGATTTGAACTGTCAATTTTATCGATCAAAAAGATCCCTACTTGCGCCGCTGAATAGATAAGCCTATTTATGAGCGTGGCGGTACCTACACGTATGTCATATGTGAATTTCATATAATAGTACATATTATACATATATGTGTAAAAACTTTAGGCCTCTGTGAATAATAGCACAAGTTGGTTGGATATTTGAAATCAAAAAGTACACTATCGAGATGATTAAATAATTTAATGACGTTTAACAATTGAATATTGTTTAAAATTATTCAAGTACTTGCTACATAATTGCACAATATTTTTAATGTAATACAATATAAAGGTTTCGAACACCAGTGTTTTAGCTATAGTTATATCTTAATATAGGGCTTTGTTCAGTTTGTCTCAATATAATATCGGAGTAAAATTATATAATATACATTATACACTTGTACTGCAAATACTTTGCTCGTCGAAGCCCCATATCACTATGTATAATACAATTATTCTACGTAATTTAAATACAACATTATTCTAAAGTGAATGAGTACGTCAAACGCTTTGCAAGTAGTAAGATAGTAATAGTGAAAGGATAATTCGACTAAATTGTCTATGCGTAAGAGAACTTCACCATTTTTCTTCACATTACTTTCTTATTTTTTTGTGCGGCAGCTACACAGAAATAAGACAATAATCTTCATTTTCTTCAATCTGAGATCGCATCCCAAACTTAAATGGTCTAATCTTGTGTATTACAAAGCTTTGAGAATAACTTTTCGCCTCAATCTATACAAATAAATAAAATTGAAGTGTCTGTTTGTAATATCAAAATAACAGCTTTTTACTAAATGCATATGAAAGTATATACGGTACCTATTATAACGAAAACACCATTTTTTAATTTTTGTCTATCTGTCTGTTTGTTCCAGGTAATCTCCGAAACGGCTGGACCGATTTTGACGAAACTTTTTCATTTTTTTCACTGGCAGATAGCTGATGTTATAAGGAGTAACTTGGGCGACGTGGGCGAAGCCGCGGGGCACAGCTAGTCGTAACTAAACATTACATAATGTGTACAGAGTTGAATTCGAAATATAGCAAGAGTTGGGATATTTCACCATCCTAGCCGCAAGACAATTCAGTCGTCTCGTTAGATGAAATCACGCGATGAAATGTACACACACGTCTACACATAGATAACAAGACTGGAATGTAAATCAAACTGATTATATTAGACAACACTCAGAACGTTTCAATAAGTAAGTTTATATAGTCAATTCTAAAACACTACATATTACAGTACCTGGCAAGAAATATAGCACAACATAACTCACTATAAGAAATCCAGTTGAAACTTGGGCTAGTTAAAACTGATATTTTATGTAAGTCTAAATCTGACTGAATTATAGCTATATCAATAACTATTTTTTTTTGTAAGTGTGCTATAATAATTCATGCCAGGTATTGTAAAGTAATAAACTAGCGAGTTGCGAAATTGTAAATACATTAAATTGGGAAACTGTTGTAACATTAAATTGTACTTTAAATATTCTGTTAGGGCACATTCATGCGATATGCATTTGATTATAGCTATCGTTACTACCGATTGTAAAGATCCCTAGCATTTGGCATTAAATCAGAATTAAAAAGCTAATAGTTACTTAGTGAGTGACAGCGTTACTTGCACCTTATTAGCATGTTTTAAGTTAACCCTTCTCTATGAAATATATTTTATAGTGTTAACCGACACTAGCGGATGTTCACATAAATATATACATCACAAAAACTTCGCATCCAATAGGATTCGAACCTGCGTCTTCTGGCTTGCCGGGCCAGACGCCTTAACCACTAGGCTATGGGAGCAATCGATGTTTCGTGTATCGAATCCTGTTGGAAGCGAAATTTTTGTGATGTATATATTTATGTTAACCCTTATCTTTCAACATTTTGTCATCATACAAAAAAAAAACTTGCATGATAAATGAAAACTCATCATTCATATCAACTTACAATAAATAAAACAAATAATACGAATTTATTCTTAAAAACTAAACAATGTTAGGCAAACCTTATAATGACTAAAATTTTAGAAAGAAACATCAACAATATAAACATCTTGTAAAAGTAAACAATTGTTATTATTTTTAAATTCAAAAGGTTTTCTGTTACGTTAATGTATATTATCACACTGAAACCTTGAGTCAGTTAGAAAATTTTGAACCGTTGAACACGTTCAACAGAAAGTAAAAACTTTAAATGCCTCAATACCTTATCAATTAGCAGAATGACGTAACGAATGTTTTTCGAAATGCATCGTAGGATATTTTCAGGGTTCGCCTGGCTAGCTTCCAACCTCAAGTAAAAAACTGTCGCCAGTTTAAGAACCAGTAACGTCCTTGGTCGAGGCTTACCTTGTCACCTTCGATCACAGGTGAGATGTCCTAGCAAATATAAAACAGAAAATACAAATAGGCAATCCTAAACAAACAATATCGCAATAACAAACCCTAATGCTCTTTAAGTAAACAGTAATTAAATTAATTAAACAGTATTAAGCTGTTGAACAGTTAAACTATGTTTTGTCTCTACCGATTCAGTTCAAAATGGTCAAAAAACAACAAAGACAAAACATAGTTTAACTAAACCACCGATTAATACTGTTTATTAATAAGAGCCTAAAAGTTAATGCTGAAGTACTTTTAAGTCACTTTCGCGTAGCTGAAATAATGCCTAGAACTTTTATTAGAAGCCTGTTAGTAGTAACTGACCAGGCATTTACTAACTTCCATTAGGCTGAGAATTTGTTAAAAGGGCTAACATTCTGTACGCTACATTACAATTACGCCAACTTTTTATTTTTGCCGATAAATATATCAACTTTTTGTGGCCGTACAAACATTATCATAACAAGAGACCTGACATATTTGTAATGTACTCACATTACAAATATGTTACAGTAAACAGTCTTACGAAAGCTGAAACTGTGTGCCTTGCTTGTATTTTATTAGACATGTTGGTAAACATTGTTTTACTGTAACATGACATGTTTAAAGAACATCATGCTGCAAATAGTGTCATGATTGTTAGTAATTTACTATACAATCTTGCGTAATAAACAACAATGCTGCAGTTTTCTGCTTTTGGACATATTTATCATGAGACGCGTTTCTAAGGCTAGCCATCGCAGCGTAATAATACTATTTCCAGCCTCATGCCTTTAATTTGACAACGGTATCGATTCTGTCATCGGATACATAAACCAATAGTTTTAATCTCTCTTTCTAAATGAGAACATGAGAAAGAAATGTAATATATTTTAGACCTGTCAATTTAACGGCAACAAATTTGGTGGCGCCTAATTTATCAACGATGGAAGGTATTAGACAGCACAACTAAATTGTAAAACATCTTCCATCTCTTTCTCATGTTATGTTTTGGAAAGAGAGCGAAACTAAAATTAGGTTTAGGTGTGAAAAGACAGAATCGACACTAATGTCAGAATATATTTCGTTCTCGTGTTTGGACCACCGCAAATAATACAACTTCTGTCCGATTCTCAAATATTTCAAGGTTATTTTGTAGCGCTATTATTTTAGCCCTAGTATTAAGCAGGTTTCGCTTGCGGTATAAATGTTTAGGCGGTGAGAGAGCTTAGATCGGAGAGGAAGTTGTCTGGTGTCAGTATATGCGAAGAGCCGATAATCACTTCCCAATTCTTGACAGCAGCTGTGACCTCGTAAGCAGCACGGATCTCGGAGAAACAAACGCCTGAAAAATAAATAATACCGTCAAATAATCACTTTAAATATTTCTCTTTCTATAAGTCGGGCGAAGGGTCGAACCTACTTACGCTCTATTGGAGTTAAGAAGAGAGTCTATCGACCAATTATTATTGACATAGTCCTACTAAAATTATAAATGCGAACGTGTGTTTGTCCTTCTTTCACGCAGTAACGGAGCAATGGATCGACGTGATTTTTGGTATTGATATAGTTTATGGACCGGAGAGTAACATAGGCTACTTTTTATCCCGGAAAATGCACGGTTACTGTGGGAACGCGGGTGAAAACCGCGGGCAGAAGCTAGTATAATATAAATTTATATGTCTTAAATAAGTAAGGCCACATAAACATTTTATGATGAAGAGAGCACTGAAAATACTTCAGGTTATTAAACCAGGAAATATATTTATTTAGTTCTTTATCCAATGTAAATAATCTATATTGTCGGTAGATGCGGTGCGGTCCTTTGTATTTTTCTGATAATTAATTAATTAATAAACAACATTAATTAATTAATAATTTATTAATTTTCAGCTTACCTCCAACAATGAAGACAATCAGGCGTGGAACATTCTTTATGGTCTGTTGGCCTTTGTCCTTATGCCAATGGCCATAGCGTACACTGGAAACAAAGTTAAGACTTTAGAATTTATACACATTTTTGAAACAAAGATGTAGTGAAAATTCTAGTTAGGTAAGCCCTGCAAACTGAAAAACAATCCGTGTTACCACAAAAAACAACTTTTAGATGCGTTTTTTTTTATGTAATAATGTGTTTAGCTCGACAGTGTTTAAAAATAAAAGTCTAAAATAATTAAAAATGTCATAACAGAATGGAGTTAAGACAACGGTTAGATACTACTTAAATCAACATTTGTGATTGCTCATATTGAAACACGCGACTAAGGCATGTATAACACAGCTGCCTTATCAGCTAACAATCTCGTGTTCGTTTTCAATACCAGACCGATTAAAACCAGCGGTTACTAGTCTTCGTGTGGAAGGAATAGTCTAGAATTTTCGCTGGTTATTAAAGAAATAAGCTCTTACAAAACGAAAAGAAGCGAAAACTATTGACAACTCCTTCCACACGAAGACTAGTGACCGCTGGTTTTAATCGGTCTGGTATTGAAAACGAACACGAGATTGTTAGCTGATAAGGCAGCAGGTTTAGAGTGTGTTTAATTTTGTGTGGTAAGCCCGAATGAGTCTGACATAATTAGTCATGTTTATTCAAAGTCTTAAACATGATCACTAAATGAAGAGACAAGGCATGATAACGGCATTTGCGTCATCCATCGCTCATCAGTCATCATGCATGATAACGCTGTGAAATCAGAACGATTTCTAGGGGAACATATTCTAGATTTTTATGCTGATAATAATTTTACCTGGTTGGCGCTTGGTATCCCGACGTTTGTGCACGTCCGGCCAAGAATGGGAAGTGTCGCTGGTCCAGCTTGTCTTCGATGGCGTCTTCCATCATATCCTGGAAATTAAATACGATATAACATTTTTATTTTTAAATGTATATATTTAAAACACAGAATAAAAATATTCCATGATTTAAATGGTTAACCTATTCTACAGCCTTCTTGAGTTTGAATTGGTATGTTATCCCCATAGACCTTTAAATCTATAGACTCCTCTTAGCCGGACACCCCCAAAGCCAAGGTTATGCATTATCATTGCATATCGCAAATTCGGTAAACCAGTCACAACACGCCGTCTTCCCTCGTCCCCCGCCAACACTTTGCGATTGTGTTCTCATGCAAAACTTGGAATATGCGGCGTCTAGGTTTACTGGTCTGTGGTTATGAATGGGGTCAATGTGCTTCTGGAGATCAACATTTGTTTTAAGAGATTTTGAAATTCGCATTTTTTCATTGAAGAAAACGCATTTAAAGTTTACATCAAAATTGTACTATGTACAGAACTTCCGGGCAGCCCTAGATCAGCTGATTTACTTGAACTATGTTAAATGATGACGTTGATTAGAACAGACTTAGAAAAATACCAGAAAAAGCCGCGAACTTCATGTTTGAAGTTGAGTTTATTTCTTTGTAAGGGCGAGTTTGAATTAGTGTTATCCCGAAAAGGGGCGATTAGTAACATGGTTGTCGACAAATTCAAATTAATTTAACTGTACCTTGATCACTGGCGTCCATCGTGACATTTGATAAGTTTGCTCAGTGATCCTTTCCTTTCTTGGGATTTGGTATTGCTTCTTCCTGTTACCCTGTAAAAAGCACCAAAAATCGCATTAAAATTAAAAAATTTAAGTAACTACAAATTACATTTAAAAACATTCCTTTTTAGCCTAGCTAGCTGATACGGTCTTGGTGAGGTTAAGGTTATAATTTAATCAAAATGTATATGAGACAAGATTTATAAAGATTTTATATTATATAAGATATAGAAATTAGGGTGGATAATCATAATTTTTATCTTAAACCTCAAAAATAGGTTTATCCGTTTAATAAAAACTAATAATTTTTCAATTAAAAATAAAATTAAACAAAACCTTATAAATAAAAAACGGCATAAGGTCGCCTTCTGCAGGTAGGGTGCCCAAAAAGCTGACGACATTACCTCGATGAATAATAATAATCCTCAAATAATAATACCTACATCAACAATGACATTCAGGCCCAGATTGGCCAGGTTTAGCAGTGTCTGCTTATCAGAAGGCTCAAGCTGAGCGTGCGTGACCAGTTTATTGAGATTGTCTTCGGAGATACCATTCTTGGACATAATGTAGAGAGCGATGATACGCATCTTGTTGAAGTTTATCACGGCCTGAAATAAAAATAAAATCAAAGCGTAGGGTTTAAGTAGTTACCAAGTGTATGCCAGTTTACTAATTCAGCTTGCTCAGTTTTTCAGTTACAATATGTTCACAGTTTGCAACGGATATAATCCAGCCAGAATACAAGATGCTACGCTAAGTTATGAGTTTTGTTGGTGCAATTGGTACTCTAATTTTGATTTTGTTATCTATTGAAATCCGATTATTAAAAAGTAAAGTAAAAGTAAAAAGTTATTTATTGACATAAATAAATTTTACCCTATGACCAACAATTCGAGTTTTGACAAACAATTACTGTTTTTATATCTTGAATTAGAGTACAAACATGATTGATTACTCAATAGTTTTACTTCATCTTATAAAAGAGAAGAATCACCTGGCCCTACGTGCATTCTATACTTTGTATCTAAATTATGTCAATTTTAAAAGTTTAACTAGAATCTTTATGATATAATATTTTCTCGGATTGAATAAGCCTGGCTGGACATGGCTGGATGACTTACCTGGTCTAGTAGAACAGGGACAATGCTCCGCATGTGATCTTTGATCTTCTCACCCTCAGCATCAGTTCCCATAGCCAGATCCTGTAACCAAAATCACATTTAATCATGCTGTGGGCCTAGATATGTCTATGAGTGCATATCAATCATAGTAGCAATGCCAGTGACCCAAGGGCACACTCTGCTACATAAAGGAGTTGGGGTGGCTTGGGTAAATGCTGGTAGGGAGAAATACACAATACCCCAAGCAGGATATCATCTAGAATAATATAGCTCAACTCACCATTCTGGCTGGTTAGTAAAGTTAAGTTTTTTTTTGCTATTTGGTAACGAGACGAGTTGGTCGATTGCCTGATGGTAAGCATAACGCCGGCCCATACAATTGCGGTGCCACTCAGAACTTTGAAATACAAAGGCCTGCGCGGCACTGCAGTGCGCTCGTTACCCTGAGACATTGGGTATTAAGTCTCATAAGCCTAGTAATTTCACTGGCTACTCTGGTCATCAAACCGGAACACAGTAATGCTTGCACATTACTGCTTGGCGGAAGACTTCACGAGCAAAGCGGTGGTAACAACCCAGACGGACACTCGCAGAACTTGGGGCGATGCCTTCCTCTTGTGCAGTGTTTATGACAATTCTCGTAACACAACAGTCACTAAGCCTAAGAATTGCTTTAATTTGGATTCGTACCTGTTCAACCTTGCAGAGCTTGTCAACATATCCCTGGTATGCCTTCATACAGTCCTCAGCCAGCCGCAGGTGGGTGGCATACTTGGACAGTTCTTTCTGGTACTGTGGCATCTTCTTGATCATTTGGGATAGGTCGCGCATCGACTGCTTGTCACCTGCAAAACGTTTTTAGTACATTTTGACAGATACTCAAAAAGCACACCAGGTTGTTTGTCTGTAGGAAAGCAGAACACCTGCCCATGCTCTACCACCTAGAACTTTGGAAGGCCTGCAGTGCTCACGAGAGCACAGGAGTACTCAGGGTAACGATACCCTGAGACATAGTCTCATATGCCCAGTAATTTCACTACTTTGCTCATCAAACCAGAACACAGTAATTAATGCACATTACTGCTCGGCAGCAGACTTTACGAGCATAGCTAACTTACCACCACTCATTAAGCAATCATTGCTCCAAAATCAAATCTGATTTGTAACTGTTTTAGTAGCTATAATAATTATACTACAAGAAACAGAACATAGGGATAATAAGAACATCCCGATTAGGTCATATCATTTCTCAGTTGGTAGAAAAACTTAGCCAAATCCTAAAAATGCTCGCAAACCACAACACCAAAGTATATTATCATTATTTACCTCCACCCATGCGCTTTGAGTCAGTGAACTTCTTCAAGTTCTTGGTGACGGAGGTGGAGACGACAGCAATGTGCTGATGCCTCAGTTCCACCCAGAGCTCATCGTTTTCGTCCAGGAGCACTTCCTTCATATTCTGCCCTTGACCTCCTTCATACCTGAAATAAGTAAAAAGAAAGTCTCATAGTAGTGGGGCTGTCGGTGTATTAATTTTTTATTTGAACATTGGACAGATTCAAGGCAAGAATATATTTTATTTTGCATATCCATGTAAGTAATTTTGATGGCACCTAGTCTAGTTTATTACGTCATGTGTATACTTTCATAAGCATTTAGTAAAAAGCTGTTACTTTGATATTACAAACAGACACTTCAATTTACTTCTTCTGTCTTTATTTCCTGGCTTCGGTAGAATGTTCGCCACAATTTCGCCAATGTCAAGTAGGTACTGTGATAGACGATCAAACAAAGGCGATTCAGTGCTTGGAGATAATAATTTGGCCGGTGAATATGAAAACTAGGAATTAATGTTACATCTGGCACTTCAATTTTATTTATTTGTATAGGTAGTAATGTCAGCTCACTTGTAGACGTCGTTCTCGATGGGCAGCAGGTCGTAGGCCATGGCCTGCAGTGTGAGCTCGTGCAGCAGCGGCGACACGCAGTCGAAGCCGCGGTCCAGCACTATCAGTTGCGAGCGAGCCTTCTCCGGACCCTCGCCCATCGTCGGCTCGTCGGCCTACAAATAAATAATAAATAAATAATAGAGTATCCAGTGAAATTACTGGGCTTATGAGACTTAATACCTAATGTCTCAGGGTCACGAGCGCACTGCAGTGCCGCGCAGGCCTTTGTGTTTCAAAGTTCTGGGTGCCACTGCAATTATTATGGGCCGGCGTTATGCTTACCATCAGGCAAACGACGAGCTCGTCTCGTTACCAAATAACATTAAAAAAAACATTACTGATACAAAAAAACCGTCTTGAGTAATTAATATTTGACAACCAAGTTATAATAAAAAAAGACACTTTTTTCATTCCATCTCTATTTTTTAAATATTATAGTATGTCACTTCCAAAATTAAAACCAATCACACTTCAAAATTATGCCAAACCATCGAACCGTTTAGGCTGCATAGCGTGCCAAATAAATAGACTTTACATAATAATATGCACATACATACATGCGCTTGAAAAACATTACCCGCCTTTCTGTCCGCAGTCGGTTAGTAAACTGACGTTACACACTTGTTAGTCATAACATAAAATACAAGAATAGTGTATTCAAAGATTTTGGAAATCTCTCAAACATGACACGGGAATAGAAGCCACTTTTCTAAATAAAACTAGTCGGTTTATTATGATAATCCCCCCGCATGAACCTTATGATGGAACCCTCGTGAAGTCTGCCGCCAAGCAGTAGTGTGCAAGCATTACTGTGTTCCGGTTTGATGAGCAGAGTATCCAGTGAAATTACTGGGCTTATGAGACTTAATACCTAATGTCTCAGGGTACCGAGCGATCTGCAGTGCCGCGCAGGCCTTTGTGTTTCAAAGTTCTGGGTGGCACTGCAATTGTTATGGGCCGGCGTTAAGCTTACCATCAGGCAAACGACCAGCTCGTCTCGTTACCAAATAACATTAAAAAAAAACCCTAGATCTCACTAGATCCGTTGTGGATCTGGCCCCTGGTTCTGCTGAGATTGAAGGGGATCGCGGGGTTCAACTATTATTTTAATTCTGTCCTTACCTTGTAGGCATCAAGCTTCTGCTGGATCAGCTGTGCCAGCTCCACATTGCGCTCCCAGTCGCTGTAACAAAATTTAATAATTATACAGGTGTTAGGAAAATTTATTTTGTGTTAAGATTGTGGAACAACAAAACTAAGCTGCATCAATCAGAAGAGATTCTTTAACAAGTAGCGTTCATAGTAAGAAAAGGTCCTTGGGCGCGAATTCTACCAATTTCCCCAAAGATAAAACCTTGAGATATTGATGTATAGACTTCTAAGCCCCTCTCCATTTTCATCAAAATCTGATAAGACCTCGAAGATAAGGTTTATTCTAAGGTATATGATTTCAAATTATCTTTAAGTATTATTCTCAAATAGCTGTGCCCTCGGCTTCGCCCACGTACCCTAAGTTACTCCTTGTAACATAAGCTATCTGCCAGTGAAAGAACCGTCAAAATTGTTTCGGAGATTACCCGGAACAGACAGACAGACAAAAATTTAAAAAATGGCTGTTTTGTTATATGTACCTTATATACTTTTATATGCATTTAGTAAAAACCTGTTATTTACTTATTACAAACGCAGACACTTCAATTTCATTTATTTGTATAAGTAGATTATAAATCATTATAATATGTAAGTTATATTATGATTTATGAAGCGTTACCTGCGATAGCGCACAGACGGGTACTCTCCGAGCGTGGCGCAAAGTGTGGCGATCTGCTCCGCGATCCTCTCCATGTTGGCGTTGCGAGTCTGCGCCAGCGCTGGATTGTACATGCACTGGAATGTGTCGGGCGAGTCCAGGGAAAACACCTGAAACATTACAGACTTATTGTTAGTACTGAATGAATGTGAACTTTTTGAACCTTCGTGCATTGACCGATAACAGTAACGAAGATATCTGGCAGGGCAACACCTGTAAATGTATTGTAAGAATAAAGGTAGAACATGGTGTGGTGATACTCTATGACGTCAGCAAGTCAGTGCTACGCCGTAGTCGTCCCAGCGCTACGCAAGGGGAAGACGTGGGGAACGACAGCAGTCTTCATTGAACTACGAGCGAAAATAGTGTATTTTAGTGTGTCGTTTATTCAAACCGAGTGTCTCACTTCTAGACTTAACAGTATGTAGGAGGTATTTGTAAATACACGATTACATAAACATAAATGATTGCATGATGATATAAATCACATTTATTTTATTTTCCATAGGTTGTCAACTGTTTAGTTTTTAATTTTTATATCCCTTTGTTCTTTCGTTATATGACAATCAGCAGTTGAACGGAAGTTATTGTATAATGCAGATTTTTTAAATATATTTTGAGCCTTATAGCGCCGATATAAAGCCGATGTTTGACTGTATGTTGTATGGAAGTATGACTATTCTCGCGTCTAGAGAAATACAATAGCACTCAAAATCTTAGGATAATGACTGGCAGCTCGCCTAAACATCCATAAGCTTTTCTGATGACTTGGTGGAAGTTACGACCTTATTGCAAACTATATGTGTACCGTGTCATTGCTATTAGCAAAGCAAGGAATTTATAATTCAACTTGAACTAATGAAGCATAACGTTAGTTATTCTGGTCATTGCATTGCAGGCGATATTGCAACGGCTCAATTTGAAATAATTTCAATAATATTTCATCAGTCACACAATATACCTAAGTAAGCTATTATAATTATTTAATGAAAAACTGGTTTGATAACAATAAATAGAAGAAGATTAACTTGATATATAAATAACATCAGACAAACTATCCATATTGTACAAGTTATACCTAAAATCATATTTTCAGTAAAGAAAACAAGACGCGAGTTGAGAAATAATGAAACAAACAAGTGACTGCGGCCTTGTGCTGCAGCTTCGTCATAGAGGAACACAGATAGATGGTGCGCAATGGGGAGACACACTGCTTATTTATCCGGTGCATTATCGCTGGTGTTGTTTCGCTGTCAAACTTTATTATAAAAATTTAGTGAGTAAAAAAATCGTCTCTGCAATAAAGTAGGCCCAGAGGCCTTCACAGGTGAAGTGAATTTTAGTGTAAAAATAAATATACACACGTTTCCCTCTGACGAGAAAAAACGGAGGCTGTGAATCAATGCATTGCGCATCAAAAATTATTGAAAACCAAATTCTTCTTCAAGGTTATGTCCATTTCAATTATAATGTTTTTTATGACGCGAGGATGTTTACTGGTTAGTTTAATTCATTAAATACCAAAGTAAACATCAATGACAAGCACCAGCGATGGTGGCGGCATCCGAGATTAGCTTTGCCTGTGCCTCCCCATTAGGTCCGCTAACTGAAACCACAAAAGTATAGCGGCTTGTATTATAGGTGATCAACTAATCACTAATCAAACTGATTTAAAAAATACAGAAAAAGTATAAAATTATTTTTCCGCTACTTTTTGTGGCTACTTTTCATGTTTAAATCTAGATCGAAATTCGAACTTGACAACAATATTTGTGGTCTACTTTTGATTACCACTTATTGAAATTACTACTTTCTTAAATAAATAGCTGGTGTAATTCTGTGGTTTCCCTATCAAGATAAATGTTGGCCGGTCTATACAACTCAAAAACACAAAAACAATAAGTTTTAATAATTATTGTATGTGAAGGCTAAAATATTTACCTGGCACTCGTATGGCAAGAAAGCAATGTTGATCTCCTTGAGAGTTTTGATTTTCCTTGCCGCTGACGACTTGCAGAGTTCATTGAACAGTTCCTCAGGGCACACTAGTTAACGGCAGCGTGCAAACAATTATCGGATTTTCATGTCAATGACTGGTGCATAAGTACCATTTGTGGAGCACGGAATTCGAACAGAGAAAATGAGGGCAGGAAATTATAGTATGGACCCATTATCCACTCGCTATTACTATGTTAGTGTAGTAATGGGATTTGTGTCCATAGGATGTGAAAACCATTTCTATAACGGGGAATTCATCAAGACAGACAGCAAGACAAATCAACTGTTGTGTATATAAGTAAAGCTTGAAAAGTGCACCAACATACATTTAAATTAAAACATTGCTATTTGCTAGATTTTTATTTTGTGTTTTCGATGATGTGTGTTAAATTAATAAACATATAGGTAAGTTAGGAAAATAATATCATTCAATGACAAACCTGCTGTTCATATGGAATAAAAGCAATGTTGATTTCCTTTAAAGTTTTGGCGAATTTAGCTACTCGACTACGAGACAACTCATCAAACAGTACATCAGGACAAGCTGCAAAACAAAATAAAAAATGCAACAAAATTCTAAAAGCAAAATAATGGCGCAAATGTTTGGCTAGCCATTTTTCCTACGGTTACCAAAATTCAATTTCAGTATTAACTAGGTTGGTTTAGTCTTGGCCATGAAAATCTTAATAACTACAAGAGTAATCTTCAGGAATTTTTGTTTTACACGATAGCTAGATAAGAAAATCTTTAACCAACATTGATCACTGTTATGAACCATCTTAACAATGCTAGCTTTGATCAAATAGACATGAGTTGAATTTGGTTCATCTATTCTAAAACTATGTTGTGCTAGGCTGACCTACCTCTCTCTCTTGCATAATGAGGGCTTGCCTCTAGGGAATATTACATTTTTTATTTCTGTTATCAATCAGTCCTACTTTCTTAGTAGAACTAAAACTCCATTGAGTCTTTACTAACACAACAACTAACAAATTTGTTGTTTACTTTTAAGAACGGGACTTAATCGCGATAAAAACACTGTTTGTGGAAACGTTATGTTGATGATGTGTTCTGCATCTTAAAAGGTAATGAACAGACAGTAGTAAATCTTTTAGATCACCTAAACTCAATCCATGCAAACATCAGGTTTACTTATGAGTTGGAAGTGGAAAAATCTCTAGCTTTCCTGGATGTTAGGGTGATGGTGAGACCCAATGGTTCACTGTCTCACTCGGTTTATAGGAAGCCTACGCACACTGACAGGTATCTTAACGCTTCGTCACATCACCATCCCCGTCATTTGCAATCTGTAGCCAGATCCTTGATGGACAGGGCTTACGACCTGTGTGACCCTGAACATTTGGAGGCTGAGGTATCGCACGTTCAGGAGGTTCTGCAGAAAAATGGCTACAGGTTGAATGTTCGGGGACGCCCCAGACGTAAACATACGAAGAGGACTGAAGTCAGTAGGCTGCCGGCTTTCTTGCCATATATAAAGGGTGTGACAGACAAGGTGGGAACGGTGCTTAAAAACTATTCCATCAAGACAGTTTTTACTCCACACTCGAAACTGTCACGGCAAGTTGGAACACTGAAGGACATTATTCCCTATCAAACACCTGGCGTATACAAAATCGATTGCAGCTGTGGTAGTTCATACATTGGCCAAACTAAGCGGACTATAGCTGAAAGAGTCAAGGAACATATTGCAGCTGTGAAGAACAGACAGGTTAATAAGTCTGCCATTGCTGAACACCTACTTGAATCGGGTCCTAACCATTGGATTGAGCTCCATGCACCGAAAATCCTCTCCACTGAACGACATTACTACTCCAGGATTGTACGTGAAGCGGTTGAAATTAAGAAATGCACCAATTTCAACCGGGAAGATGGATTCAGATTGCCGGCGTCATGGAATCCAGTGATTGATAAATGTTCGCATCGCGGTTCGTTCAAAAAGGAAAAGCCAGTGGATACAGTTAGTGTGGTGTGTCGTGACAATTTTAAACTTTTATAACGCCAAATGTGGGTAGTTGGTGACAACACTCACATTTTATTGACGCTGACACCCGCATTCTCCAGTCTTCTCGTGACCATGATCAATGCAACTTGATCGAAACGTCGAGGTAAATATAAACCTGTGTTTTTATCGCGATTAAGTCCCGTTCTTAAAAGTAAACAATGTTTTCGAATCGCGAAAGTTTAAAAGTAACAAATTTGTATTTTCATGTGTTTTTTCTCGTTAACTCTTTCTGACTACTACCTCTCCTGATCATAAGCATTGATGTGGTTGAAGATACTAAATACACTAACCCTAGGTGATGAATGGCTCTCAAAGTAGGACATCAATAGGTAATTTTAAAGTCAGTCTCATCATGACCATGATCAACAAAACAAAAAATATACCTAGCTAACTAAAGATTGAAACAATTGAAAACTCTTCTCAATTTCCATCAAAAATGTCTATAAATTTTATACCCCATGACGTTTCTATAAATACCTAAAATATTACATGAATTAAAATCTTAGAAAAAATCTTTATGGCATTCTAAACAACTAATATTAGTAATATTCCTTTTTTACCTTCAGTGAAGAACACATGGGCAGCTTTGTACATGATGCGATTGCCAACAGAGAAGTCATTGATGAGCGCATGTACAGACTTCTCACATGGAGTGATCAAGTATATACCATCCATGGTACATAGAGGCTCCCGTTTCTTGTGGATGTCCTCTACCACTGTAAAAAATAAAAACTCACACAATAAAAATATAATTTCCACAAAGCTACTGCATCTAGAAACCCAAACGTAACCAGCGTCAGCAACCCAAAGCCATGCTCTGTTATGTAAAGGAGTTGGGATGGCTTGGGTAGATATTGGCAGGGGGAAATGCACAATACACCCCAAGCGGGACGTCAGTGCAGGCCTTATCACCCCCACTTGAATAAGAAGAATAAGAAGCGAGGGGCCTGGGTTCAAATCCCAGCTGGATTAAATTTTGTGTGGTGAGTATAAAGTTTGTTCTCAGATGTTCTCGTTGTTGTTTGGATGCTTGTGTTGTGTATCTGTGTGTGTACATGCCACCTGTGACAGGGAGTCCTAATAAGCGTTTATGTTATGTTAATATTGAACATATAATTCCAGCAAACAAGTTACAACTTACAAGTAATGCCTTCGGCTGAGATGTCGTGCATCTTGCAACATGCAGACACCATGCGCATAGAGAGCTGATCTACAATGAGGATCCGCCATTCTATGCGCTGTGACTCCTTCCCTTTGGGTCCGCGGTAGCGGATCACCTCATTCATAATCTCTGCAACAATATGATACTTTATGATGCAATATTCTAGACAGTTAAGGAATTGTGTACTGAAATAGTCATATATATGAAATTAAAATTATAACTCACTATTGAATCAGTTGCATACCACATTTCAAAATACATAAAGTGGCAAAAATACTACCAGGCTTGAGTAAAACTGGACAGGGCAGACACTGAGTACTGACACATCATGCCAGACTATAGTGGATCTGATACAAAGTTAGCACAGACCCAAGAGGTAGCCAGATGTAGAAGTATTAAGTATTGTAATGTAATAAATTAGTACAAAAATAAAGTAGGATGATTTTGCCGGTTCACCGGCCACTACCAGTTTGCAACCACTTTTGTCAATTTGCCATATAATAGATTTTATAATATAGTTAATATTTTAGAATTTTAATGCCATACTAATAACACAAATTTAGTGTTTGTCTAGTGGCAGCCATAAATTACTGTTAATGATGGTTCAACCAGTCATAATTTGAAAATTTACAATGTGCAATTTGCAATGTCATGTGTCTATAAAATGTGATATAATTAAGTATTTCATTTTTTGTTATATTTTACAATTTTTACACCATATAATAATTACCATCTTGTATTTCTGTTGGTAATCATTCCTAGTTACCTAGCCAAATATATACCTATTATAACTCTACTAGATTAAACCATATTATGATATTTTTATTATTTGAGGTATTATCATCACCATTGGTGACGAGAGCCGGTCACTATTACAGTTCCAGTTTGCGAAGGTTTTATGGCTGTAGAATGACGTAGATATCTACCCCACCCACCCCTCCCCCAGTGATACAAGAAAATCAATAACATGCCGCCCGGATACCTTGCTTCTCTGTAATATAAGGCAGAGGATATAAAAAAATACTATGAAACTATGCAGCGAAATAATAAGTTCAATTTAATCATTTCATGAAAGCCTCTTTTGAGGTGTTTTTTTTTTCAATCGAAACCGTTTATTACTAAAGGTTCATTTCAGCGTTTGTAGTTTTGTACACCTTTTTAGCTTTTTATTGCAAAGTGCAGCATTCACGAAATTATATCACATTTTCGTGATACAACAAATACAGCTCAAAAATATTACAAATACGATAACATTAGTCATCAAGTAGATAATTTTGGGATCGAGCTATATACGATTAGAACGTGTTTTACCTAGTTTTTTACATAACAATTTCTAAATAAAACGCAATTGTACAAAAACAATGTAAATACTAGATAAATCCAAGCAGAATATGGTTTAAAATCATATTTTTTTAACTCACTTTGTCCGACGAGTGCTTTCAAAGCCATCTTGAACCATAGACTAACTAACTGACTGCAGAGCGACGATGAGTAAATGTCAAAGTTGAAACATTGCTTGACAGCCACATGGCCACAGACTGGTCTCTGTCTTGCTAGAGTCCGTAGAACGCGCCACGACTGAAGTCCTGCGGAATAAAGAGCAACTGAAATCGCCCTACCTATCTTCGCATTTATTCCTATTTTATTTTATTTATTCATATTAGGAAGACTATCGATCTTGAGATTACTTCTTTAAGGCAGAATCCGGCGCGCCGCTATCTCGCTCGCGCATCTCAACATTTTTGAAGATGAATAATCACTTAAATAATTATCAAAAATCGCATTTATAATATCAGTGGTGCAAGTACGGAACTTTGCCATCCATAGCGATCGATAAATTGACAGTTAGATAAGTTAAATTTAGAAATAGGTAGGACTTTGTTGATTTTTGTCGAAAACGAAACACAACCTTTTTCTGGAGAACGAAAACTAATCTTCGAAACTAGTTTTGCGACGACGACACGTTATACTTGTAATCTGTTACCTATCGATTGCATTTCCTACACAATGAAGTTAAAAATTTTCATTGCATTGACCGAATAACTAATTTCGCGAAGTGATTTTCACGTGAAAACCGTAGCGAACGGCGATAAAACTATTTATACATTTATGTTAAAATAGTCTTCGTTCCATAAACCAGTCTTCGAATTGTGAGATGCGAATATTCACTTCATATTGAAGAAAGTAGATTCGGCTTCGTTTCATTTTCGAAAAAATCAAGAACTACCCATCTATAATTTAAATTTTTAACGATTCGAACTGTCAATTTTATTTATCGAAAAGATCGGTAGATACTTGCACGGCATTACCTATTGATTTAGCTCCCTTCTTTTTTTCTTTGCTTGGTTTATGGGCAACACAGTTGCCAACTTGCCATGTTCCTGGAAACATTAATTGCTTTTAAGATAATTTTTTTTCATGAATCTGTTGCATTATTTAATTTCTAGATTTTGTTGATTACTCCTAAATGTGCCAAAACCAGCCACATTTTCATATTAATATTTTAGAAAAATCGTTAACATAATAATCTGAGAATCCTTAAGAATCAAATCAGCACAAATGGCACAAATCTGCCACAAACGGTCACACTGGGTCACACTGGAGGGAAAGAATCACATTCAAAATATTGTCTATGGTTCTTTATGTTTATTCCACAGACTAGCTTAGATAGGTTAGACTTAATAATTATGTTGTTTTGAATGATTTACATGTTTACAGCACAGTAGTACTTCTTATCTACGTTTATAAAAACTTTTATTGAAATTATGTAGCTAAACAGAAAAATAATACAATAATTAAATACAAAAAATAGGTAAAAATAATATGTATACGTCTAATACTAGTCTTTGTATTCTCTCCGAATGCGCACGCAATTTCATTGATAACGTGAGTGATAAGAGGCGGGTCAATATAGATAGAACGAGACAATGCTATGTCGCTATACTCCTTTACGTCAAAGACTATGAAGAGAGTAAGATAGAACAGACACGTCCATCGAATTCAGTTTGTTGTTTGCTTGTGACGAATGTAGGTGTGTAATGTTACGCGATAGTGTGTTGTTCACGTGCGTGTAAAGAAAGCCCATTGGATTATAAAAGTTACTGCCTGAACATAACCATGTAAATATTTTTATATTATAATTGTGTTAATTAATATTTTTAGTTAAATTATGAAATTGATGAATTAATAAGTGTTTGAAGGGATATACCTATAACAAAATATATTTAAAAGAAAATATGGAATGTTCTGTTCTAATAAAAAATTAAAAGCTGCTAACTGAAATTAAAATAATAAATAATAAAAAAATATTTATGTCACATCCGTATGTTCAAAAAACATTGCATTTTTACCTATAAAAATTACAACAATAGTTGCATTAGTTTTTCTCCGGATCAAGTTTTATTAAAAGCAGTTAAATCTATTATTTTCTACTATGATTTACTTAGTACTTTTCAACTTAATAATTAAATAATAGATATGCAAATGAAATAGTAAGCTTAAATTTATTTACGTTGAATCGGATTTTATTTATTATCATCATTAACATTAATCTCTTTATCGGCAGTTGGTGAAAGTGAGGTGTGGTGACGGTGGAGCGGGCTAGTCCGCCGCTCACGGCTCAGCTGGGCGACTGATCAGCCACAGTGTACCAAATCAACAGTGAAATGTAAAGACCGTGATATTAGTGAAGTCAGTGTTATTGTGTTCAAAATGAGGAGTGATGACAAAATGATAGTCATCAAATACCCCTGCCGTGCTGAGGGCTGGCTAGATAGATGTGGTAAGCATAGTTTATTAATTTAGATTTTGTTTACGAATACCTGCGTGCAAATAGGCTGTTATTTTCATTACATTACATGATTGGCGAGTTATTTGGGGCGGTTTACGTAAGTGTTCAATCTGTGACATGTAAGCAAGTGGGTAATAAAGGCCACATTCGTTGGCAATTAAACGGTAATTCTAGTCGAAATTAAAAATAACTAATTGAAATAGTTTGACATCTCACTGTGTAGGAAAGTAGGAAGATACAGTGCGGAGATATTTTTTGGGGGTAATAAACTGTGTAATTAACTAATTATCTACAGTGGAATCATGGAACAGATCTGTTACTCTAGTCTGAACACTAAAGTAATTATTATTGTTCATAGCTGTTCCATTGAATGGTAAAATGGTAATAAATTTATTTTAATTTTTATGCACCTAACAAATTTGCGTCCGCGTTGTTGTTTTTACATTATAATTATTGTATTGCACAAGTGGTTATTGGACGTCCCACTTATGTCATTGAACTAAACAACATTATTAAGAACGCAGAACGTTTCTTGTGTATATTGAGTAGCTTTGCTTAACGACAATAGTCAATGGTTACCTGCTTCCGATGAAGATTACTTAATGGTCATCATAATCATGAATCGTATCATGATTAAACTACCAAAATAAAATTGACTCTAGTAAAATTGGATACTAGAAATTAGTAGGTATAGGTACATACCTATAATAATAGTAAAATGGGCCATAATTACTATAAATTTTGCAAGTTCCATCAAAATCTATTTAAATTCTACAGTTATGATATTTATTAAGGAGAATCGGCCAGCCTCGTAAAGGGTAATCGAATCTAAATATAGTATAATAGCATAGTAATGGTAATAGGAAATGCAAGGAAAACAATGCTGCAAAAAGATTTCTATCATAACCTACTATGTATGTATATATTAATGTACGTCAGCAATACATTAATCAGTGAGTATTATAATTAATACAAAGGCGGACCTTATCGTCATCAAAGTAGGTACCTAAGTTGCTGTAGCAGGTCGTTCGCGTATGCCCTACTTTCAGTGAAAACTATACGCTGTGGTTTTCTATCAAGTTTCGGTCCATTAAGCCGGGACTAATCGACGACAGGCTTTCTATTCGCGTCAAGGGACCAGTTGACTTGTTGCAGAAGGTTATTCATCCAACTGCGCCATGTAAAGCGTGCATCATGCATGTACCTAATGCATTCATCAGTGTAGTACATAGTACGAGTAGTTTACCGTGTTTGTTTTCTTTACCGTACCATAGTCACTTCCCAATTTTTGTTTGTTTAGAGTTCTAGTTTGTTTTTTGTGTGATGCGTAATGGCACAGAACATATAATATGGTAACCAGTTTTTCTTGTAGTAGCAAGAAGCTGTAGGATATAAGTTTTCTTGTGGAAAAATGTATTTTTCCAGACAAGTTTTTATTAAATAATTACGTAATTGGTACTGTAATTTTGGTGCCACCTTCCGGCTCCATTATCAGGGCCCTGGACATCATCTAGGATGAGAGAACTTGTAAAGACAAATGAAACGAGTCCAAACTCGATGTGGTTACATCGTTTCGTTATAGAGTTCCAACCAGCTCTGTGACATCATTATATTGCATTGTCATCCCATTTACATACCTGTGTAAAATTTCGGCTCAATAGAGCACACGGGATGTAGCTTGCAAGATTTGACTTATACTAACAAACAAGGCAAGTAAAATAAAAGCTATTATTAGAAATAATTATAAAAGTAATATTAATAAAATTGTTTTTTAGACTATTTAGGCTTTGAGGTTCTTTTACCATTTTATGTACATCCGATAAAAAGTAAAGAATTTGGAAAGCAGTGTATAAATTTCATTATATGGACTGATGCATATCTAGCAATCATTACATGACTGACTTTACATATATGTAAAGTAACTTTACATATAGGTATGTAAAGTCAGTCAGGTGGACCAATTTTGTAATATTTATACATTACCTACTCTCTGTCAATTTTTTTTAATAATAGGTTCCCAATGGCACGTTCATCGTCCATCTTACGATAGTAATAAAAAACATAATTATGGCAGTCACACAGCGAAGAGGCGCGTAGGCAATTTTTACTATCCCATCTGGAATCGATTACCTGGGTACTCTTTGTTTTGCGATTTTCAAACCTATAGCTTTTTTAAGTAGGTATTGTGGTACTACTCTATCATATCTACTCTATGCCTACAGCAGTTTTCCCTACTATATTATAAATCTGTGGTTCTCCCTCACCCTCAAAGAGAATATAACCACTACGTTTACTCACCAATCAAAGATGCGACCTCCTTGCAACGAACCTATATTTTATTACCTGACTTAGGTACACTTCGGTGTTAGCGTTTTTTTCCGACTATCTTCCTTTTTAATTTTGTTTTTATACTTTTATTAATGCACTTCAATCTTTGTTGAGGTTGTTGGTTGGTCTTGGGTTGGTCTAGGAGGTAGAAAAAAACCAGCGTTATAGATCTGAGACTAACTCTTCTGCGAGTGTCCATCTGGGTTGGTAGGTACCACCCACAGATCTTTAGTACCACTGCTTTGCTCGTGAAGTCTGCCGCCAAGCAGTATGTAATGTTTGAATACAAGCATTACTGGGTTCGGGTTTGATGAGCAGAGTAGCCAGTTAAATTAGTACTGGCCTTATGAGACTTATTACCTAATGTCTCGGGGTAACTGCAGTGGCGCGAGCATTTAAATTTGTAAAAATAAATTATCTTGATTAAAATACATTATAACTAGCGCCTGCCCACGGTTTCGCATGCGTGGAATCATAATAAAATGTCCTATAGTAATCAGGGATAATGTCAACAACATCGATGGTATAGTTTCCATCAATTACCTACCGGTATAGGTTGTAGGTGGAACATGGACATTGGACATGATTTTCGTCTTGTCCATTTTCATCTTAACACCAACCAGTTGGGAATGTTTACTGAGGTCATTGAGCATGGTACCGAGGTCCTCGAGCAACTTCGCCATTATGATTACATAGGTATACCTAATACATCGGCAAAACGAACGATAGTGATGTACGGGTCATTTATGTTGTTGCCAGATTCTTTCCAGTCCAAAGCGTTCTTGAACCGTTTAGAAGAAATACCTAACTATCTCAAATTTCTCGGAAATGGAATTTGTTTTGTGCTTTGGTCATAAAAAATCGAAGGTATTCTTGATGCTTTCTCATATTCCACAAACGCTACGATATGATGATATAAATCAATATGATATATTATATAATATATCGATATTCTTCATCCCTATTGAACAACCTTGCTGCGGTCCACAAGCGTAATGCGATACCCCAAGCATATTTTTACTATGCCTTGGGTAAATCTGGTATTAATTTTGTGTGCGAGTAATTAAACGATTGATCCAACTCAATATTTAAATCAGTAATGGAGTAAGGACGGATGCTAGGATAGGAAACGTACCCACCACGCGGCCTGCTATGTTAATCGCGACGAGAAAAGCTCCGTTAGTTTAAAAAGTAAGTAGTTAAGTACCTACCTATATCTATCTGCTTGCTGGATGGACGTGACACGTGCCGCGCCTGCGAATGACATTCGGTAGAAACTTCGCTAGAAAGTAAACTCTCGCGTTACCCGCCTCGCTTTGATAGCAACATCCGGAGTTCCGGAACCACTGTTTTAACTTTTATATGTATGGTTCTTATTCCAAAACGTTTTTAAAAATTCGTAAAATTCGAGATTAGAGAAGATCACACACTATAACGCTTTCGCAAATGTGTCTTTTTTGCTGTTATCTACATAATACATTACATTATAAATTTAATTGCTGTAATTTTATACAGACGTGCTTGGCAGAAACGTAGCTGAAGAGCTGGCGCACGAGTCGCACGATTTTGCAGAAGGGCAAGCGAGGATGTATGTGTGCACTTGCAGTGTGATCGCTGTAAAATAAAATATGTACCTAGATGTATTTTTTATTTTCGAACAAGCAATCTGCGTCTCTGGTAGTCCAAGTTACTCGGACCATAGATCCGATCTATGGTCTGTATTCAAGCAATAACTATAGCAATGTCGAGAATAGACTAATGTTACCAAAAGGAGTGTTACACTGCACACATTACACTACGACTTTAGTCTAGTCTATATATGGTCACGTAGTCACGTACCTATCTCTATATTTTGTAGTGTGCTAGAGGACTCGTACTCGTAATAGGCTACTAAGTACTAGGTAGCAACCCACTGTAAAATAAATTTTAAATTCTATCTCTAACGAAAACGCTGTGATCACTTTATACTTTTTAAAACTACCTGCCAGATTCATAATAAGCACATTATCCAATTGCCCAACAAGACATCCCTAGACTGTCAACCGCCTAATTTATTTAGATACCTCCAAATGAGAATAGGGTGGATGCACAAAAATCTAATGAAGGCATCAGATATTGGGAATGTGATACTCTGCAGGGACACTCGTACATGTCATGGCGTAATTATGTCCCCAACCCCCAAGGCGACGCTTGACGGGCCCCTTGGACATTTTATGCCATAAATCAGGGTAACTACTAAGTTATTGGCACTATCAGCACTACAGAATATGATGATATTCCCTATTCTGTGATCAGCACAAATGAAATCAATTTATTTATTTATTTTTTATTTCTCCAAAATAGGTAGGTATCAACATAGTATATGCAGGTACCTACATAATAGTATAGTATAGCTAAACTTTCGTGGCATTAACATCAAACCTATGATTTACTAATTACCTATTCAATGATACCCCACAACATAGACGTCGTCGGCTTTAATTTTTTTCTTTTTCATAATATGCCGTCTGGTTGTCGCCATATTGAATTTTGATTACTGTCATGTCTTTAGTGACACTCGCGGACAAATCGATTGATGTAAGAATCATCAAAATCAGCCCACGCGTTTTGCTTCCAGTCTACGTAGTATTATTTATTTGTGTATTATTTCCTCTGTGGCTTCCAGAACGCGAACCCACAAAGGAACGAACATACATATAGGCTGATAAACACACGCAGTCGGGGAAAAATGGGGTATCATTATGAAACGTTGCGGCTGGCTTTCAATGACCCGCAAAGAATTTAGAAGATTTGTTCAGATAGTAAATGTTAACCCATCCAATATATTTTCTAAATTCTATGCCAATGTCCATAATATAAATAATGGTTCCTCCCCGCCGCGGCCCCTTGCACGCCTGCCGCAGACTGCGTGAACGAAGTTGACAGACTTTAATTTTACGAATTGAGGCTCTCAAAGTCACTGACAGGCTGGATGTAGGTATTGATCGGTTCTATGCAGGCCAGACTATTGTAAATGTACCTACAATGCCTATACGGTATACCTCACCTAAAACTACACTATTATTTATTCTGTGCCTAAGAATACCACAATTACATAATGTATAACTTAGCCAAGTTACTGATTTAGAGTCATTTAATGGTTAATTGGTTACTTAAGCGAGTTTTAGATTTACAAAAGAAATCTACCTACACCTTAGTGTAGATTTCTTTTTTAAATCTAAAACGACTCTGAGTGCGACAGTTATTAGGTTGCTAAAGTGTATAACGGACATACCACAAAAAAAAATTCAGTGTAAACCTAGTCTCGTGTTTAAATAACTTCTAACACTTAACTTATAACGGTTGCTCAAACCACTGACCTTGATTTAAGTAGTGTCTAATCGTTATGTAACTCGATTTTGTTGTATAATAATTTTCAACGCCCACCACGAGTTGTGAACTTCATCCCAAGATTAACAATATTCAGTACAAAGCCCAACCATATTTGACTGGACGAGTCAACGGGATTGTACCTATTTCAGCTGTGTACACACCCAGTCTTGCTGACTCTTGCATCATGGGTGTACCTACTACACCTACCTACTCAGTGTTGCGCAAACGGCAATTCCTAGTAAGTACATATACAAGTCAAACTGTGTAAATACTAGTGTATTTGTCGCCTTTCTAATTCCTCATCAAAAATCGATAGCTAACGCCTCTTACATGATAACAGGTTAAAAGGTTGAATGACCTCTATTGACATTTTATTTTTTAATTTAGTTAAAGGAGGTTCCTAATAAAAATTATGTTGTTCTGTTGTTCTATTAATATATGATGATGATAATATATAATCCAATAGACCTGCTATAATATTTTTGTAATTTTAGCGAGTACCTACTAAATAGGTACCTAAATACACCTATAGTACACCATTCACAACGTAAACACCCTTTCATTTAGAGAAAGATGCAAAGGACAACAAAAAACATACTTGTATCTTGTCTGACTGGCATGGAACCTCCTTCATTGCATGGAACACTAAAAACCAGAAAATTTGGGCGACACGTACCTCGCTGCCAAAATTAGCTTGCACTGCATGAATAACAAAACGAAAATACCTATGTAATTACACGCGCAATACAGTGAAACAGTGCAAAAATCGCATCATGAATCTGGACCGACGCCAACACGAAGTGAAACTCGGCATAACTCCTGTGCATTGTTTCTATCAATGCGTTGACGTGTTATCTAAAGATACTAAAGTTTGAAGCGGCTTGGTATCGAGATCCGTCATTCAATTAGTGGAAAAGAGAGGTCAGGGAAGCATTCCTCCCACGGCCGCAGTTATCTACGAAACTGGACCGGGGTCACCGGACTCAATGTGCGGTTAGGACTGCGGACCGTTACGATTGTGTGATAAACGTCATTTTGCGATTTGCATGCTCCGCGGAGATAATCTGTAACACCTATTGCAACGTGTGACTTAAGATCTTGAGAAATACACCGTTTTTGAAATCTACATTCCTATATATAGGTACCCATATCTATTGTTTGTTCGTTTTAGCTTCTAGTATCTAGGTTTCTAGGTAGCACTCTACTTAGTCTCAATTTTTTCGTTATACGAAACTAGTCGGTGGCTAGGTATATACGAAAAGGTAGGACTAAGCAAACCAGCAGCCCCCTGGTCCGAAGGTGGTGCAAAAAGTGGTTGATACTTGCTCAGAACCAGAAGGCACAGTGTGAATATGATAGGTAGTGATTGAAATGATACTATACAATTCTTTACATCATCAATGATTAAAAAATGTATAACAGCTACATGTGTAAACGCAGTTTTTTACGGCCAAAATCAACAAAATGCAGATTTTAGTACAGCTTTACCCGGCCCGGCCCGCGCATGGTATGTGACGTCACTTTCCATGCCATGAGAAATTTGTATGGAGCATTTCAGCGCTCACTAGATACGCCTGACTTTGACTCTCATTTTTGACGTTTCTGAATAACAATTTAATCTTATCTACACCAAAAAACCAATTCATTCAATATATGCATAACTTATTTATTTATATGAAAGCTGTACTTACTTAATGACAATCATCCTACTTCCTACTATAATATAACAAATGCGAAAGTTTGTGAGGATGGATGGATGGATGGATGTATGTTTGTTACTCTTTCACGTAAAAACTGCTAAACGGATTTTGATATATAACTTATACATCAGAATAACACAGGCTACAACTTATAAAGATATATACCACGCAGGCGAAGCCGCAGGTGGCAGCTAGTAATCTATACACAGATGCTTGCCCAAGGCGATCAGAATAGCGACAGGAAGTACCTATAACCAGCTAGGTATTTTTGTACAAAAAAAAACCAGCTTTTTATACTTGTACTTATGTGTGCATAGTACATAGTAATTATATTGCAATCTTGTCCCATGTCGTAACATTCAGCTTTATACTTGTTTATTTTTTCACTTTCACTCTCTCAATCATAGCGGCATCGGCAAATTATTTTTCTCAGATCGAATCGGTCGTTTTCCGGGCAGTTACATAATAGTTAATTTTAATGACTTCTAACTTTTCGTCGTGGCTGATTGGTCTTTTATATTATGGTTCTTTGAAGTAACTGAAAGAATATCTTCTCCTTTAAAGTGAAAAAATAATATGGGGCAAAAAAATTGCACTTGTTACTTATTCGTTCCGTGTTTGGGTGAGGTATATCCAGATTTCCTCCGTGGTAGGTTGACTATAAGATTTAACTTTATAATAACATAATAAGACGTGCGGTTAAAGATTGCTTTATAAATGAAGCATTATATTACAATAAGTTCGAATTACAAAGATGTTGTCAGTCTTAGCATTCAGGAAAAAAATGTAATCTTTTGTTTACCATTAGTAAGAAGTTCCGTGAGCTGAAAAATTGATCAGTCATACTGTGACAGCACTTTTGTGCCACGAAGGTTTATTTTGCAAGAATAGGTTGAAGTGACTTTCCCCTTATCCTCTCCTATAAGTACCAAGTTATGTAGGTAGCTTATATCAGTCCACTGGTCATAGTCTTCTCCTAAGGCACACCACAAAGCCCGATCTTCCTGTAGGTACACTTGGTCTAAAATATGGAAAACTAAAAATTTATTACTAGCGTAGTGCATCTACTAACTAATTTATCCATCAAAACTTTGATTATTGGCATTTGGTATCCATGGAAGCGTTCAGTTCCGCTGTTAAATAGATCTAAAGCAATTTTATAGAATCAGATGTTTGTCGAATCGATTACCTACGTGATCATCGGACGTGGTCCGCGATGGTAGCGACTGGCTCAAGTGCGGCTGCCGAAAAAGCGATGGACGTGCTTGATGTCGAGAGATTTTCATATTGAGAACTGTAGGTAGCTATGTAAAAACCAATGTACGTACGAATATAATTTTTTTAAACGATTTTTTACCCTGTTGTAAAATTCGTAGACAGAACTTGATTTTACTTAGCCTTAGCTAATTGCTGCAAGAGTACACAAATTAAACAAAACCAATATTTATGTTGCTCAACTGCGATGTGCACATTAAATATAAGGAAGCTGAAAAGGCTGAGATAAAATCCTTGTTTTCGCTCTATAAAACTCGTAATAATTATATTGGTTTTACAATTAGTACTAATATAGATAAACACGAAGTCATATTGACAGGTGAAATATTTACTGCCCGCTAATGATCAGCTTAGTTTTTATATATATCGTGGTGCGGTGGAGCGCGACCACTGCGGCCGGCGCCGAGCATCTCCAGTTACTATGAGAACGCATCATTATGAAAATAATACGCCATTCTAAATACAACCCACTATAATGTTATCGCCACCGGTGGGAAAATTCAGTTGACGACAATTATAATAATGTAAGATCCCAAAATTGAAAGTCAATGATTCAGTTTTTTTAGCTAAACAACCGTAAGTTAGCAGTTTTATTTTGTGGCAATGCAGAGTAACCGCTGGGTCCCGATTTTTGAATGTCACGAGTGATTTCGAAATCACCGGTGACAAAATTCTCAGCGATGACTTTGAAATAATACTTTGAACTAATTTGCAAAAGTCGTATTTTTGAAAGTCATACCCTGTATTACTAACATGCAACTATTTCTCAGCTTTGATCACAGATAACCTTATGATTGTGTTCTATTCGATTTTGTTTTTTAAGTTGGAAGTTGTTTCTTAGTCAAAATTGGCACTAAACTCTCATACCTATGATATCGTTTACGAGTGGAGGTACCCATTCGAAAAAGTCTTACGTCCTATGATCAATTTAGTCACCCGCTGAGATTAAAAAATACGACTTTTTGTAAACCGGTGACTATCGGTCATATCGCTGATATTTAGTCACTCGGTGACATTCAATAATTGCGCCCCTGGATTATTATAGGCCATGTAGTTTCATTGCTGTATACCGATCTTGAATCTTACTAAGAGCAGAATGTAGTTTAGAAATTACCTACACTAAATTTTAGGTATAAAAATATTGATAGTTGATACTGAAAATGATATTCCAAAATTGGAAGATTGGTATGCAAGCTACAGCCATGTTTGGGAACTGCAAAACATGTCCTTACTATAAACAAGTGAATTATATTCATAGTATACACAGTAGACACAGTACACATATATATACACAGTAGACAGATGGGCAGTAGATAGAATTAATTTTTTTATGCTATTGGATAACGAGACGAGCTAGTTGTTTGCCTGATGGTAAGCTTATAACCCATAACAATTTCAAATAAAAAACTGTTCTTCGTATGCTGGAAATATCAATTAGCCCACAAAAAAGAGGCTTGAATGGAAAACCCCTTGCTTTGATGTTGGTTAAAAATATACACAAACTAGGTTCTGCCTGCGGTTTCACCCGCGTGGCAATTCCCAAAGGAACAGTGCATTTCTCCAGGATGTAGAGTAGCCTATATATTACTCTCTGATCCATAAATTATATCTAGACAAAAAATCACGTCGATCCGTTGCGCCGTTGCTGCATGAAAGAAGGACAAAACGACAAACCTACAAACACACTTTCGCATTTATTAAAGTAAGGATAGAGATCCTTGTCGATTGGGGTTAATATTTGGCGATTATTCTTTTTGAAATTGATTTCAATCCGAATTTATACTTAGAACAGACCTTATTCCCCGAGCCAGACCTAGCACAATGACTTTTTCATGATCCGCCAAAGTTATTAGCAAGCAGAAAGAGAGCTCTTTATGCGACGCCACGTTTTTTGTGAAGCTTTGTCCTCGTTCATGCGCTATTATAGGGAGCTACAATCTGGCGGGAACACCCTTGCATAAATCGCAGACGCCCTCCGCCCTCGCCTCAGTGCATTGTGCAGGGTGCGGAGGGCGCGTTCGGAAGCTCTCCCGTCGCCATGGCAACGCCTCTCCCATGAATATTGACACTGCCTCACAACTCGAATTGTAGTTCTAGTCCCTGTACATCACCCGACCCTTTTGGATTATCCATCTTTATCGTCTATAGATAGGTAGATATAATTTACGAAGCCGTAAGCACAAACCTAAAAAGGAAGTAAGCTATAATATTTAGGCATGTAAATGTCACCAAATATATTATCTAATCTGTGGTAAGCTCCTCCCTAAAGTCACATTTCAAAGTGATTTCAAATCGGCGTGAAAAAATAAACATTTACTGTTGCCTATTTTTTTTATAAATTGGAGCGTAAATGTTTACCTTGTCCGAGTTAACAATTAACCAGGGTTTAGGAGTGTAGAATATTATATACCATTACATGCTTTATGAAAAATTTATAGGATAAATCCTCATGGAGTTTTCCCCTTTTCCCATTGTTTACGCGAGATGCACTTGTAGGCGAGGGCCGTTATCTAAAGCCAGTCGCGTGCACCCAGTGATATATTTTTCCAAGACCGAATACCCCCTCAATTATAACGTGTTCATTACTGATAAGAAGTCGTTGCCTTTGTCGTACGCTGGGGTGCTTTTATTGCGCAATCGAACTGCTAATGGGATCGGATCGGGCCAATTAAATCTGGCATTTTGTAAATAAAATGCTATCATGTGTGTGATAAAATTGTAATCTGCTAGGGTTTGATTGTGGCTGGATGATTTACTATAGGCATATTTACATCGACTTGAGAATGTTGAACATTTCGCAAGCTTTCTCCAGTTGTCAACTTTCGATAAAGTCTACTCATAAAATGGAAGAACTATTTGTGCTGCAACTTAGAAATGTATTTATATCTATTTAACCGGATTCACTTACGTGGTACAGCCGAGCTTCGGTTAAATAGATATAAATATGAGTAATACTTACGAAAGTTTTAATCAAGAAAACTTATAAATGCTTCGTATCGCTCTCACTCTGAGTATAGTCACTCATATATCTTATCTGCTTTACATCATTTTAAGTAGGTAATGATCAAAGGAATGAACGGATGAACTTTATTACGCGGTTCGAGATGGAATTTGTGCGCGATGGTATAGGGATCTCGACTTTGTTGGGGCACATAATACATAGTACGTTGGGGGTACTTCCTGAACGCACTGAATTCCCGTTTGAAGTTTTTATAGTAATGCCATAAAATTATTATAAAAACTTAGTTGAATTTTTATTCTACGTAAGTAGGTAGTTATTCTATATTACTAGATGGTCATATATCTATCTCTACATTAAGAAAAACCACAATCAAATAGGCTAAATACCATTAATAAATACCAATATTGACATCAGCAACACAATAATAAGTGAATTAATGCCAGCCAGCACGCGGCGTCGCCTTGGCATAGATATTAAAACCCAAAGTCGACTGGTCGGCGACGTAGCTGCGTCAGCGAAGACTTCCCGATATGGACTGAGGCATTTATAAGCAAATATAACTGACCTTCGCACGAGATCTGTTGATATCATCAATTGATTGAATAGGCGCTATGAACCTAGTTGTAAACGTAAAACCTTTATTGATCGTAGGCATAGAATATAACGGCTTCGGTGCCTACCATCAATAAAGATTCCCAACCTTGGATCTTATAGCTACTGGAATATTCCGTTATGGAAATATGAAAGGAAAATATTGGTGTTCTTTCGTTTATTTCCGATAGATTAGTTATCTCACGTGACGATGTGGTCGAAGGTCCTCAGTGCTGACTCTCAAAACCAAGAATAGGTTTTAGGTACTTATAGTACTGACTCTCAAGAGCAGTTGCTGGAGAACTGCAACCGTAGGTGCTGCAGTGCCACCCTGAACTTTGCAACACTAAGGCCTACGCGGCAATGCAGTGCGCTCGTTAACCTGAGACATTATAGGTCTCATAAGTCCAGCAATTTCACTGACTACTTTGCTCATCAAAACGGAATTTGGAACATGGTAATGCTTGCAAATTATTGCTTAGAGGCAGACTATATGAGCAGAGCGGTAGTACGCATCCCTGACGGACACCCGTAGAAGAGTTAGTCCTACCACCTTTAGTAACCACCTGGTATTTGCGTAGCAGTTAGCCAGGTAGGCACTAGAAAATCGTTTTGCATCGGTTGCGTCACGATCTTTACACTCACTAAAACTCAAGCTTATTCAATGATTTGAACCGACCTATACAGATTGGAAGGCGACTTATTGGTACTGAGTACTGACCCATTATCAATTTTGAGGTTCCCGTCTCGCGGGTAAAGTTAAACTGGTACATGATGTAAGTGTTTTTAAACTACTCTTTAACCACGCTCTTATAACGATAAAGAGGTAGAGTAAGAAAAAAATTTCCTAACGTGCGCGCCACGGGGCAAGTAATAGCGAACAAAGTATTTTAGACTAGCTGTTAGGCTGTGCTGTTAGCTGTTACCCTATGATATTCTCTTATTTAACTGTGAAGAAACTGACAGACAATGTTTCTCCGAGATTCGTAATATTCCGCTACCGACCGTTGTTTTGCCGCGTCATCAATCGGAAATGACTTACTGTAGCGTAGGCTTACCTCCTACGGTTTCCCCGGACGATTTGCGATTGCCAATCAATACATTCACTTCAGAAAGTCTCATAAAGTCTCCGATGAAGTTTACAATAAGTACCTTTTTTATAGGTAAGTAACAACATGACGAGATTTTATAAGATTGAAAAAATCTTTGATAATAATGGTTTCTTATGAATAGTGATTTGGTCGGGTAAGCTTTGGAAATGTCAGAGGCATTTCACCTATGATAGCGACATGTATATGAGGTAGGTGACCACACTAGCACTGAGCCATCGTAGCTTCAATATTTACCCTTTACCATTTGGTGATAGAATCAGCTGTTGTGGTTCTCTTCCAGAGGAACCCTGCCAGAAGAGCTAGTCCGACCAATCGACTATCCAGTAAAGCTGGTCCCTTCCATTCGCACAAATATATATGTGAGCCCACAAGTGTTGCCAGTGTTGGGCAAGTGTAGGACGACTTCGCTAATGTCAAATCGTATTATTATCTTTGTCAAACCATTCAAAGTTTGGACTGCATGTGCCACAGATATTAGATCAAAAACATTCGTACAATGTAGATATAAATAGTCGGGAGTGTGAGCGACCGAGGTAAAGTAACCATTGAACGTAGCCAGCAATCTAATAATGGAGAGCAGACAAACAATGGATTGTATGTGTATAGTACTGTATAGGCTCTATCATAGATTAATAATATGTTGCATTATAGAACTATAAGGCTAACCTAAACGCTAAGCTTGCATCAACCCGGTCCTAATACCGACTGTCCTCCAGGGCCTTCCATCCCACTCCTACACAACTCATCTCTCTCGCTGCTGTATTAAGAATGAAATATAATAAAACCGTCGTAAAATTACAGGTTTATTTTATTATCTTTGCGGTTTACCTATCTATAATTAGACTTCCGCTTGCATAGCCCCAAAGGTAAATAGTAAATACTGAGTTTTGGTAGAAATTCGTCATGTTGATTAGTTGTCCGTTTGTGAATAGCTTGTAATGCTATTGACCTAAGCTCTATAGTCACTTTTTTAGGGTAGGTAAAAACCAGCAGAAACTAGAGAAGTGAGTGACTTCTCTAATTTCTGCTGTTTTTATATACATAGGTAACTCAGTAACGTTCAAGTAGTGTTGCAATATCTTACTCAGCATAATTAACGCCTGAACATACCTAAATATCTAAAAGTAAAAAAAGTTAAAAATAATTTATTGACATAATTTCTTGTACATTTTTTAGTGAAACCATAGGCTGCCGAATTAGTAAGCTTTGAAACACAAAAGCGTGCGCACTAAGTACTGCGCTCGTTACTAGTCGTTACCCTGAGAAATCAGGTATGTTTAGTGTAATTTCACTGACTAAACAGACACGTACGTTTCAAGGAGAGAAAAGTACTGGAAAGGAATGGTTCTGAAAAGGATTAAAAATATAAACCTTCCGTCAGCTTTTTAGTCTATGTCTCCTGGGTAGTATTTCAAGGAAATTCTTTTTCAACGAAAAAGAAAAATGCAGTAAGTTTCTTGTTGGTTTTTCATTGTTTTTTTACTATCTGTGACAAAGGCAGCTGCTTTTTATTGTTTAAATTCAAGTATCAATTTCGTTTCGAGTTTTGGCGGGAATGCGAAAATGTGCTGTTGTTGATTTTGTGTTATTTACTAAATCCTGTGTTTTATCGAGTGTTAATGTGTAATAATGGTGGATTATTAACCATTAAGTGTTCGTAAACGTGCATGAGTGAAAGTCAAATAGTACAAAGACGAAAAACGTGTATTTTCGTATTCTATCCAAAACTCCATAGAAGCTTCAGTAAAGTATCCACCGCTTTACTGAAGCATTACTTCGACTTGACCGCGCTTAGACTAAACTTTAACGTGAATTTGACGACTTTCATGCATGAAAACTAGATATTTATTATATATTATTATTATTCATATAACTCGACACTGGCTAAATACGCTAATCGCGTGGAGCCAAACAAAAAAAAAATTTCGTTTCATCCTTTACACATTTAACTTCTAGCAGTAAAAACAAAGGAACTTTCATAAATCGTAAATAGGGATTTTTTTGTTGAATCTTCAAGTGCCTTCGTATAGTACCTACCTATTTGGTAACTAACTGCTATTAGATAACTTTTAGCGCTGTATTTTCTGCTATGTTGATACATATATTACTTTACGTAATTAAGCACTATGATAATATAATATTGGCAGATACCTGTCTAATTCAGAAATGTTGTGGTACTTACCTACCATATTATCGGTTTTAGTCTTGAATTCTCATTTCGCTTATAGAGCTCTACCTACCTATTAGTTTCATTACCGACATAAGTGTATACCTGTCTATATGACTTATTTGTCTTTATTTATAGCATTTTACGGTCGAATAAGTTTTAAATATTCAGAATGATGTCATGTTGAATCATATTCACATTAAAGGAACAAAACCGCATGTTGGGTGAGATGAGTGCGAAGCCACCCATTCACCTTGGAAGTTAAAAAAAGCATGGATCACTAATAACACGGTTTTGTTAATTTACACCAAACTGGTAATTTGTCCATAAACAGAATATTATAAGCTCGGGCTTTTATGTCTTCATAATATTAACACCCACACTGGTCCCACACTTAATAATACGCAGATAACTATATATAGGTACTTATAGTATACTAAAAACTCGTTTGACCGTGATTGGATCACAAAGTTTGTAATTCAATCACATTAATCTATGCAAATAAAATAAGTGTCTGTTTGTAATATCAAAATAACAGCTTTTTGCTAAATGCATATATGAAGGTATATACCTATAATAAAACAACAACACAATTTTTAAAATTTTTGTCTGTCGGTATGTTTGTTCCGGGTAATCTCCGAAACGGCTGGCCCGATTTTGACGGGACTTTCACTAGCAGATATCTGATGCTACAGGGAGTAACTTAGGCTACTTTTATTTTAAAAAAGAATTAGGGTTTCGCGCAAAAAATAAAAACCACGAAATTTAATATCTCCGCGCGGGTGAAACCGCGGGCAGCAGTTAGTGTAAAATAATAATGCAGAATAGTAATGTTAAAGGTTTTGTCGCTAATGTCGAAACGGTCTGGGGTCAATGAAGGCTGTTTCACACCGATTTGAATAGAGGCACCGTTTCTGTATTCAAGTCGAATTGCGTGACGCTCACAAAGGATGCACACCTTATATTGTTATTCATCCGTTATTTTAATAAAGAAGAACAGTTTTATAATTTATAAGACAGTATTGAGGATGGATTTTGACAGTGCTTCGGGGCATTGGAGTTCTTTGCACTCACAGGGTCACAAGAGGTTTTGCAACATGTATAAATGGAAACACAGATCCAAATGGATCACGTTGTTACTATTTGTTACATTATTAAGGAAACTGCATGAAACTGCTGACCGCAATCTCTGTATTCTCTGAAAGACATTAGGTAAGTACTTACTAGGAAAATGTGACTCACTTATTCTTATGGAAAGCACGTTTCTGTTACTACAGGTAAGTAACTACAATAAGATGTTGAAATAAAAATAGCATTATCAGCTAGCTAAATAAAAAGATTGCTTCTCATGCTGCAAACAAAACATTTCTTAACTATCAGCCTCTTACGCTCCCACTGCTGGGATACCGGCCTTCTCTCAGAGAGAGAGTTATGGGCCATAATCCACCACGCGGGCACAGTGCGGCATGTCCTCGAATTTTTGTGGTTCTGGAACATGCCGGTTTCCTCACGATGTTTTCCTTCACCGTTTTAGAGCGAGTGTGAACATTTCTTAAAACTTCTTAAATACTAACTTTTCAATCTTCAAAATAAAACTAAAGAATTAAACTTTAAAGTATAACTAGCTGCTGCCCCGCGGTGTCACCCGCGTGGAAATTTTGAATTTCATGGTTTTTATTTTTTTGCGCGGAACCCTAATAGAATTTGCAATAAAATAATATTGCGGCTATAAATTGAGATGTAAGCTATTCTATCTTTTAAGTTAGATCAAACTGCACACGGTGTGCAAATTTGATTAAAATCGGTTAAGTAGTTTAGGAGTCCATCGCGAACAAACAGAATAGAATAGAATAGAATAGAATTATTTATTGGCCTTATAACAATGTGTGTTACACTGGGCAAGTCAATTCATTACATCAAAATAGTTTAGTATATTTATAAAGCTATCACAATATCATATAAACAACGTGACGCGTAATTTAAAATTGAAAGATTTTGAAAAACTCTATGCCCAAGTGAGTTTATTAAAACCTATGAAGTATGCCCCAAAATTGTCGTGCACCGACAAATATACGCTAACGGTACCGTTCGACTGCATGTAAAGAGCTTCACGCAGGCGGCGGCGCCGCGCCGGATGGTCGAAGAAGGAAACTCGGTCTTTTCCGACGGGGCAGCACTAAGCGCTACCGCTGTGATGTGACATCATCGTAGCGGTCGTGCATGCATAATGGCACATGAACGATGAACGTATTTTGGAGAGTTGTATACAAGACACCTGCGAAACTTATCGTGCAATCGGCAAATTTTCGGCAGAGGGGCATTCGCAGAGGTCAGGCGTCAATACGCAGCCGTCTCTCAAACGGAGAATCAGATGCCGAAGGTCATTCGGGCCTTAAGTAGATCCCTACCTTTAGTTTGAACGTAAAAGTAAAACTTAAAAAAACTTAGAACAGTTTAGTGAGGTGCAATGACTGTGGTTTATCACGTGGAAAAATATTTGAAGCGCGTGAAAAAGCTATCGTCAGAAAAAACCGCTCGGCACGCCTAACTTTTGTTTTCTTGTGTTTGTTTAGCATGAATTGTCCTGCTTTTCCGAGAAACGTTCGACAGTTCACTCATGCTAATAGCGAATATACTACGATACGACATGATAAGAATGGATTCTCTCGTCATTAAAATTCATCACGCATGTTTTGGGCTGTTGAGCCATGGCTTAGTCATTTTACTACTCTTCAGATTGTATCAATCTGTGTAAGTAGTGTTGTAATTTAATATAAAGGATGAGGAGCTCTTGACACACATTTGTAGTAGAGTTAATTCACGTTAAACTTTAGGTGGGTAGGTAAATGCCAGCACTACGAAAGTAACTTCTAAAAATAGCCGTAATATCACTACTTTTCTATGCTAGCAACAGCTCATTGCCCAAAGGGTTTGACCTGGTTTTCAGTGTATCCCAGTACAAGTATCTACCACGCCTACAATAACTTGGAAGTGCATTAAATCTATACCATAATAAACTTAGTTAGGTTTGTACTATTATCTATTCTGTGGTTAGGTTAGTTACCTACCTATGTAGATTAGTATAAAAGTAAGAATCCTACTAAAAAGTAGTTCCGAAGCTTTATCTTTGTCTACAAAATTGTGATCTCATTGATACTGTTTAGTATCTTTTTTTTCTTTGCATGACAGTTTCATGCTGCCAAAGTGTTTAATTATTCCTAATTAATATGTTGGAAACATTTTTCGTACCTGCGACATCTATTGGCGAGTAGACAAACTACGTCTAACTTACTAACCGTCGTCTACAAAATTCACAAGAAATACACTAGGTGGCGCTTTTTTTTTTGTGTATTTGTAGTTATTCTACTCAACGCTAGATGGCGTAACCCAACATTTTTAAATTACATAGATGATAAGTATGTACCTATAGAGTTGTAGAGTCCATTGTGCATTACATAGCTACACTTTTAAAAGAGATCTACGGAAAAGAGGTTTTAGAACCTTCTAAGTGCTTGGAAACTGTAACGGTCTGTTGGTGAAGCCGTGGGATCGTATCTCCGCTACCTATATTTTGCGAGGCACTGCTCTTCCAGATCGAGTCTTGAATAAAAACCTTATATCTGATAACTTGTTTTATTTCTAAGTAAGTAGTACATTTAATATTTTACAATGAACGTCAACCATTTTCTACGCAGCCGACTGGCACAGATTATATTAGGGATGGGGTCGCACCGCTAGTGCTGTTCCAACACTCCTCCTCACTAGTATGGCGGCATCATCCTCATTGTAGCAAGCCCAGGTGACTCCGAAGCTCCTTCAACCTCGGGGCAGGAACTCCTTTTGTCAGGATATCAGCTTCCATCTTAGCAGTCTCGAGGTAGCCAATCTTAATAGTCCCTTGCTGCACACATTGCCTTATGAAGTGGTATTTAATTTCAATGTGCTTGGATTTTCCACTTATTATAGGGTTTTTACATAGTCCTTGTGCAGCCTGATTGTCACTGTAAATGAGAATTACATTTTGATTAATGCCTAAATCATTAATTAACGCCTTTAGATGTAGGGCCTCTTTTGTAGCTTCAGTCAAAGCTATATATTCACTTTCTGCTGTAGATAGAGCCACACATCTTTGTTTTCTAGACTCCCAGCTGATGCATGCATTTGCATATTTAAAACAGTATGCAGAATATGACCTTCTGTCTATCTGGCAGCCAGCCCAGTCGGCATCTGCCATGCCATACAGCTGTTTTCCAGTCTTCAAATACTTGATACCTATATCTTTAGTTCCTTGTAGGTATCTTAGGACCCGTTTAGCATATTTGTAATGTTCTTCTGTATAACAGTTATTAAACTGTGATAAATAGCTAATTGAATAGGCTATATCTGGCCTGGTAGCCACTGCCAAGTACATGAGAGTACCAATTAGATTTTGATATGGTAAGTTTGTATCACATTTTTCGCCTTTTTGTAGCTTTAAGTAGGGTTCAATTGGAGTACTGATTGGTTTGCAGTTTTCCATATTATATTTTTTCAACGCTTGTTCTATGTACTTTCTTTGACAAATTTTTAACCCATCCTTTTCTTCAGATATTTCTAGACCAATACAATGTTTCAGTTTTCCCATATCTTTCATTTCAAATCTTTGCTTTAATTTGCTCTTTATTTCTTCCATTAATTTATCATTTGAATATGCCAAAATCAAATCGTCTACATAAATTGCTATTATTATTTTTTCACCTCCTTGCTCATATATATAGATGCAGGGGTCAGCTTGTGATGATTTGAAGTTCATTTGCTTTAATTGTTCATCTAATTTTAAAAACCATTGTCTTCCTGATTGTTTTAATCCATAAAGTGCCTTTTTTAATAAGCAAACTTTTTCATTGTTTCCTTTTCTTAGGTCTTGCAGCATGTTCCTAGCTTTATTGAAGATATCTAAGTTTTCATTTTCACTTTCATCAATCAATATTTCATTAATATATTTTTCTAGGTATTCTGGCTTTTTCATTATAATTTTTTCATTTAGACTTCCATTTAGGTATGCAGTGGTGACATCTAAGTTGCATAATTTTAGATTTTGTTCGACAGCTGTAGCCAATAATAACCTTATAGAACTGAGCTTCGCCACAGGTGCAAATGTCTCATTGTAATCTATACCTGGTCTCTGGGTAAAACCTCTGGCCACTAGTCTTGCCTTTTTAGTCACACAGTTGTCTAGGCCACTTTTTTCTTTCAATATCATTTTGTAATCCACTATATTTTTAGTGTTCTCCTCCTTACTTATTATTTTCCATGTTTCGTTTTTTATGTGAGCCCTAATTTCTGATTTTATAGCGTCATGCCATTCTTGATTTTTTATGCCATCATCGGACTCACAAAGGTAAGTAAACTCACAGTTTTCTTCCATTTCATAGTCTTTTGACCATAAAGGAGGCTTTATATTTCTTTTAGAACGCTTGCTCGATTCTTGTATATTTTGCTCATTTTGCTGATCAAGGCTTATTGTTTCTGGACTTTCATACTGAATTTCATCAATATTTTCCTCATATTCGCTGAATGATTTCATTTCATCACTTTCATCATCATCACTCTGAAATGGCTGAAAAGAAGAGAGCTGAAAAGGTAATTTAGAATTAATTGTTATTGTCTCTTTGTTTTCTTTTTCTTTAATCATGTTTTCTTTTGTTTCAGGTGCTGATTGTTCCTGTTCACATAGGATTTCTTCGGGTTGAACATCACTTCTTTTCTGATAAAACATTTTGTCATCTAAGACTTTCACATCTCGACTTATAATTATGGTATTTTTGCTTGGTAAGTATATTCTGTAGGCTTTACTGTACTGAGCATATCCCATGAAAACACCCTCACTTGCTTTTGGTGAGAATTTTCCTTGCCTTTTATTTTTGTGTAGAATAAATGCCTTTGAGCCAAAAACATGCAAATGTTTTACAGATGGAGTACGATTAACCCACTTTATGTATGGAGTATCTCCTTTCAAGGCTTTTGCAGGGCATCTGTTTATCAGGTAATTTGCAGTATGTATTGCTTCAGCCCACAATTTTTCAGGTACATTTGATTCTATCATCATACACCTTGCTTTTTCTACCAATGTTCTATTTTTTCTTTCAGCAACACCATTTTGCTGCGGTGTGTATGGAGCTGTAAGTCGCCGTCGGATACCATGCTTTTTCAGGTAAGTATTAAAACTTTCATTAACATATTCCGATCCATTGTCTGTTTGAAGAAATTTTATCTTCTTGTTTGTGATGTTTTCAACTTCATTTTTAAATTCTATGAATTTATCCAATGCTTCTGATTTTTGTTTCATGAAATATATGAAGCAGTATTTACTAGAATCATCTATAAATGTGATGAAATATCGTGATCCTGCTATTGTCTCATCTTTTATAGGGCCGCAGACATCACTGTGGATCACCTCGAGAAGATCACTTGTTCTCATGCTATCATGTTCCGGGAAAGGTAAGCGTGACATTTTTCCTTTTATGCATGTTTCACAACTTTCCACATTTTCATTTTTGTTGAAATTTATTCCCTTTGCCAAATTGTTTGACAACATATTTTTTAGATCATGTTCATTCAAGTGTGCTAATTTTTTATGCCACTGTAATATATCACTTTGTTGCATTGAATTTGCTTGTTCACAGCTGTTATTCATTTTTACGTAATATAAACCATTTGTTTTTTCAGCTTGTAATACTGTTTTTTGATTTTCATCTTTGATAAATGCTTTATTTTTTGTAAATAATACAGTGTGATTATTTTCAGTAATGCGAGCAACGGACATCAAATTTGTTGACAACTCCGGAACAAATAAAGCTTTATTTAATGTTATATTTTCTGATTGCAACTTTATTTTTCCTGAACCTTTGATTTCAGTTGTATGTTGATCAGAAGCTAACTTTAGTGATCCTTTTTGATAATCAATTTCAGTAAATATTTCCTTTTGTCCACTCATGTGGGATGTACACCCACTGTCCAGACACCACATATCAGACTGTTTCTCTGGTGAAGCTGTATTTAAACATACATTAAAGTTTTTAGACTTCTCTGGTAATTTATTTTTATTTTTGTTAGACCAACATTTATCGGCTTTGTGACCTTTCTTATGGCAAATATTACACACAATAAATTTCTTTTTCTTTGTGTAATATGCCTCATTCTCCTGAGGGTTGTTAGTCGGACTATTTCTTCTTGCTTCACTTTCTTCAATAATTTTTACTTTCAGTTCTTCTGGTGATGGTAGTCTGTCTCTTGTTTCTATGGCAATCCTGAAATTTTCAAAGCTTGCTGGTAAGCTATATAGTAGCATTATACTCAGCAACTCTTCATTAATGTTAACATCCATGTTTTGTAGTTTGTCTACAATTTCAAATGTACTTGAGAGATGGTCGCGCACATCATCTTTTTCTGACATTCTTTTCAAAATTAACTTTTTTAGTAAGGTTGCTTTTCTCGCCGGACCTTTACTTTCATACGCATTTTTCAGCGTTTTCCAGATGTCTGCTGCTGTTTTGCAGCTTTTGACCTGTCGTAATTCTGTCGGTGAAATAAGTAGCAACAATTCCGAGCGCGCCATTAGCTCAAAATCCACGTGTTTCTGTTTTTCTTCACCGCCGTCCGGGGGTTTTATTTCGCCAGAAACATATTTCCACAGGCTGTTTTTAATGAGCACTGCCTGTGCCTGGATGCACCAAGTATCATAATTATTTTTACTAAGCAATTCGATTTGGTATGAGGCCGACATTTTTCTGCACGCCGGTCACAGGGCCACGTCGTAGAACCACGCTCTGCTACCATTTGTTGGTGAAGCCGTGGGATCGTATCTCCGCTACCTATATTTTGCGAGGCACTGCTCTTCCAGATCGAGTCTTGAATAAAAACCTTATATCTGATAACTTGTTTTATTTCTAAGTAAGTAGTACATTTAATATTTTACAATGAACGTCAACCATTTTCTACGCAGCCGACTGGCACAGATTATATTAGGGATGGGGTCGCACCGCTAGTGCTGTTCCAACACGGTCTTACCACAAAAAAATTAAATACACTAAACTTGTGTTAACCAGTGTTTAACTCCTAAACAAGCTTTAGTTGTGTGTTTAAATTTTAACAACCACAAATCTTGAATTACTTAGTGTCTAACCATTGTCTAACTCCATTCTGTTGTGACATTTCTAATCATTTTAGACGTTTATCTTTAGAGACTGCCTAGCTAAACAAGCGTCTAAAAGTGTTTTTTAACAACACGGTAAGATTAAGGAATCTGCCTACCACATGGCGACTACATAAATAATAAGTAGACCTAAATAAAAATGTCTATTTTAATAACTCTTCTAGCGAATAAATAAGGTCGACGACCCTACGTTTGATTTGTAAAGCGCTGGATCACACGTGGGTGTCATTGTTGAAGCTAATTCGCTAGGGTAAGGCGTTGAACAACATAACTAACAATTTGATTTTCAAGAACAATCGGATACCGCACTCCTACCGAGTCCTACCCAAGTCGAATACATAACCTGAAATGTTGTTTAAGGTAGGTATTTCATTACTTAATTTAAAAAAAGTTGTGTAAGCTTTTAGCGTAATGTAATATTGAGGCACGTCACGTGAATAAATAGAGCTGAAAGAAAAAGATAACATTACATAAGGGACGAAACAAGAGTATGGGAAAAAACAGTGTGGATTCGTTATCTCGTCCAGTCCATCTGTTCTGTAAATAAGTAGGTACTAGCTTCAACTTGCGGCTTTGCCCGCGTGGTATATATCTTTATAAATTGTAGTCTGTGTTTTTCTGATATATAAGCTATATTACTGTAAAGTTTCATCAAATTTTTTATAGCATTTATTATTTACTTTCATTATTTGCACCTACTCATATGCTTTTTTTTATTGTTTATGTGCCTGTCCGTCTATCTTCTGTACTTTTGTTATTACCTATTCGATCTATAATATCTGTGAAAACTTTTAAGTAGCCTTCCGCATGTGTAATATAATTTATATGTGTTTTACTAGCTGTAAGTTTTCCACAATAAATAAAATAAAATAAATAAAATCCGTTCAGTAGTTTTTGCGTGAAAGAGTAACAAATATCCATACATCCATCTATCCTCACAAACTTTCGCGTTTATTATATTAGTAGGATAGGATAAGATTAATCGAAACATATGTATTTTAACAGTGACAAATTTTCGAGTTACGGACGGAAAACCGAGAGAGATAGAGAACCGCACATTGCGCAAAACAACACGCTGTTGGACAGATTACAACTTAAAAATAATAATTCAGGTATAATATTTGTTTCTGTAAAAAAAAAAATTCTCGCCACTAGGACTTTGGACCGCCACAGGAAAAAAATCAAGAAATTGTACAGTCTGCTACTCAAGAATTTCGAGGCTAATATCGATCGCTCTCATAGCTTACATGGTTAAAGAGTCTGGTCTAGATTAACCAAAAGACGCGGGTTCAAATCATGTTAGTAGTGAAATGTGTTTAATATATTTACAAGAAATATAAGTTTTCCCGAGACAAGATTATTTATTGCTTTGAACGTGTTTATTAACTAGTATTTTACCTAAATACGACTGCTAAAGTCTATAAAGAGATATTGATAATATATTTATACTATACCTCTTGTAAACATTTGCATAGTCAATCTGCTCCATTTCAATATTGACTGAACGACGGATACCTGCGGGTAAAGTTACGTGTGTTTATGGACTGCCGCAAACAGCTCACTTCCCGTGAGAAAAGTAGAAAATGGAATTATAATTTATCAACATCAATCTTTGTGGAAGTATAAATCCATTTCTATACAGGATTGAGTGTTGCATCGTTAAAGTTTGTAGTCTGAAAATGGTGCAAACACTAAATCTAAATTAAGACTGGATCTCAAGGGCAGATACCGGGACACACCAACGTGTGTTTGATGGCAGATTTACAATTTAAGAGTGGTAGGCAAGCTAACACTGAAAATACTTTATGTCATGCCTTACATGTCATGTCATGCTAATGTGGCATCACGATATTACCCTTCACAGAAAGCTCAAGCATCAGCTGGTATAATTCGATCCATATTGACCTAAAGGTCGACGGGCAAATGATAAGTATCTTGTAGGTACACTTTGGTGCAAAATTACCACAGTTAAATGTATTTCTGACATGTTACGTTCACCTCTATTACGTAGTTTACTTATGTTCTGTGCCTCGGTATACGAAACCATGTAGGTACATATCCCGTATCTGTCCAGTAAATGTGTTATTTTGTCTGTTAATATTCTGCGGTGAAAATAAACGTGTTCATAGCTGCAATCATAAGTGTTTCCAGAGTAAACTGGCACGATATATGCTGGTAAAAGTGACCAATCGTGACTTTCAACACTGTGTAATATAGACATATCAGCACACGTGCTGCTCGTCTATAATTAAATAAATAAATAAATCAATGTAGAGCACACTTTTTGTTAGTGGTAGGATTAACTCTTCTGCGAGTGTCCGTCTGGGTTATTACCACCGCCTTGCTCGTGAAGTCTGCCGCCAAGCAGTAATGTGCAAGCATTACTGTGTTCCGGTTTGATGAGCAGAGTATCCAGTGAAATTACTGGGCTTATGAGACTTAATACCTAATGTCTCAGGGTAACGAGTGCACTGCAGTGCCGCGCAGGCCTTTGTGTTTCAAAGTTCTGTGTGGCACTGCAATTGTTATGGGCCGGCGTTATGCTTACCATCAGGCAAACGACCAGCTCGTCTAGATACCAAATAACATAAAAAAAAACTTTTAATAAACAGTGTGAAACGGTTGAATAGTTAAATTATTTTTTGTCTAAGTTTTGTAACTATGTTTTGTCGATTCAGTTTAAGACGCGGTCTTATCGTGATTTTAAATTCGTTTTTCACCCGCTCATTCCTCAGTCAATTTTTTGCCTAATACCCCTTGCTTTAAGTCGAAAATTGCAAATCACACTTGTTGGTGATGATGTCTTGGTGTTCGAAGTTGTTGTATATTTTTGCGGGTTTTCATTTAATTACTTACAATATATATATAAAATTAAAAATCTAATTCGGTACTCCCTTAGACAACTAGCTTGGCTATTTGTTTTGTAAAAAAAAAGTGGGTGTCGTCGCTGAAAATTCGGAGTACTCGAATTTATGCAGCTTTTTGAGCTGACTATTTTTATTTATTTTTTTAAAGAGAAACCGGATATCTATTTGCAATTATATTTCGGTTCTCCACCTCCACAGAGTTTTGCCTACCTACAGTATGTTTTATATCTCACCGTTTTGTTTTTGTTACCAACACACTAAGCGTTTAGAAATACCTCTTTTAGTTGATTTCGGAATAATACCGCGCCTTAACACTGTTTATTAATAAGAGCTCTAGTTTGTACTGCACTCTAGTATGGACTAGATCTATTTTATTATGATAGAGCGAACTTGAAACTTAGTTATTTCATATTACAGTTACAAAATATCCGTACTGTACATGATACAGTATATTGTAGTAGTGTCGTAAGTGCTATAACTATACACCGTGTCTATAATCGTTAGGGCTCTAAACGACGCGACGATAAGAGACCTTTGACATTCCAATTTAGTCCAACTAATACATGTATTGTAGGAATGTTGACTCAGTAGAAGTGAGATCAAATTCAAACGAAGAGACTAAGGGTATTACCACAAAAAAATTAAACTCACGTTAAACCTGTGTTAATCACTGTTTAACTCCTAAATATGGCTTAGTCGCGCGATTAAATATGAGCAACCACAAATCCTGATTTAAGTAGTGTGTAAACATTGTCTAACACAATTCTGTTGTGACATTTCTAATTATTTTAGACGCTGTCTAGCTAAACAGGCGACTAAAAATGGTTTTCTTGTGATAACACTGTTAATCTTTACGCTTTTTTGTATCTTTCCGTTTTATTCAGTGTAGGGCTGGATTTCAAGTGTAACCTAGAACACATCGATAGGTGCTCGCGGCGAAATATTCAAATTTCAAATAGAGAGTGTACCCTAGCGAGCACTAGATAAGTAATGCCCTATTAGATTGCTATGTTTGCTTCACGATTTTTTTTTATTAAAAGTTAAAGCACATTGTATTAATCAAACCATCGACTAACAAATTGGCGGGCTGCCGGCTGACGTCACTTGAACATCACTTTAATATTATCTGCAGCGCAAATACAGATCTTTTGATCGATAAAATTCGATAATATTGACAGTTCAAATCGATAATGTAGGATTTATCGATTTTTTATATAATCTATCGAGCCTCGATACTATCGACAAAAGTTATCGAATAGCTAGGTCGAATCCAAAGAGAATATAGAGCTACTTTAATACGGCACTCGCATCATTCGATAAATTTATCAGTTTTACCAATTCGACAAATTTATCGAACTGAATGCCGTACTTGCGTCGCTGTTACGTTTGAAAATATACATTTGTAACGTATTCGATTCTATTTTTATCTCGACTTAAGCTGGGCATGGCTGACTCGCTGAATCCGAGTGGAATAGAGCTACGAATAGTTGGCTACGAAATGCAAATAGGTATCGAACCGGTTACCGGCAATCCAGCACCGGTGATAAGGTAACGCTTATACGTGCGAAAGAGCGATTTTATACCGACCCCTTACAGTAAAATAATTGCGTAGAAGGACGCTCTCGAACGGGATAAGTCAATGAGTAATATGAAGCCATTTTATTTTAGGTGTATGTGAGAGCTGCATTACAGTCGAGACAAATGATGAGCTTTTGTTTTTTTAGATACTCACGTAATTGCACGCTGAATTTAGTAAATTTTAATGGTTTTTATCGCATATATTTTATTTTGTTTAAAATCTTTTGCAGTGTTCGTGTGTCATGACCATGAAAATCGTTAAAAGTTGTTGGGTTCAATGATGAGCTTTTAATTATTGACCTTGGCAATAATTTGAAGAAAAATAATCGGAGATTGTGAGGCTCTTCTATACTTTGTTACCTTATTAGACTTTCATGAAATGAATTAACCAAACCGTGTAAATTGTTAGCTCTACAATAGCTATCAATTTAGGTCATTCACTGTCTGCACTTCTTACACTCAAGTGTGTAGGTATAAATGACACAATTTTCCACAAGATTAGATGAACTGTTTGTCATGTGATATGAATGGTATACTACAAAACTATTGCTGTTCAGCGGCCAACCTTATGCAGACCGTAGACGCTTATGCAAACGTGCGTTTGCTTGTCAAAATAACAACGCTTTTGCATCAAGCGTCGATTACGAGATCCTCGCTTGATGCAAAAACGTTGTAATTTTGACAAGCAAACGCACGTTTGCATAAGCGTCTACGGTCTGCATTATATATTCGGCATTACGTTACATTACGTTACGCATGAACTTCTGAATTCTTATGTTTAATTACTTATTCTAAGGCCAATCCTAACACCCATACTTTTACTATTGAACAGATAAATGGGAGCTTCTGACAATAACGTATGGAGCCCTCATCCAAACACAATGAAACCCCTCAGATAAAAAACAGTAATGGATTTGTGCCCCCGTTCATATGAATACCCGACTGTGTATCTAGGCGTGTAAACGGGTTTTTAAAAACGCGACGACAGACGCGTAGTTTTGATCGTATGATTCAAATGCAGATAACTTAGTATTATTTAAACTTAATACTTCATAAATATGAAGCGGGATTTGTTTGTGATAGTCCCTCGTAACGGTCCGAGCGACCAGCTGCGAACAGATGAGGTCTCGGGCCACGTCCCAGATTAGTAGTAGTTTGTACTGGGAGCAGATTAGCCAGTAGTTCGTATGGCGTGAGGTAGATTAGGTAGTAGTTAGTTGGGGCTGGGGAGCGTGCACTGGCAGCACGCTGCCTTCGCTCAGTCGGCTCGAGCGCGATCCGCCACGCGCACCTACCGCGCGTCATCGACCAAAACGAAATCATCGAAACATTCGAATCAAACCGTCAACTGACGTTTCGATAGTGTCAACGCGAAAGTGTCATTGTTTAGTGTCAAGTTCAGTGAAACTTTTGGAGTACCTACAACGGTGTGGTTCAATTTGTTTATGTTTACTTCGGTCGGTGTCCGATAGACGATAAACTCGTGCCATAATGCCCATCGGTTTTATTGAAAGCTCGCATGTGAAGGGAACATATGTTATGGCGAATAGAGTATATTGTTTATTGATATAATATTACACTAGGTTTAATTCATCCAGACTATCTTGTTAAATTATAAAAGGTTAAACCAAGCTTGGTTTGTTATCTTTGCAGTACCAACGCAAGAAATTTGAATAGAAAGGCTTATTGTACATCTAAAAACTAATTTTAATACAAATTAAAACGTCCTAAAGTATTCGTCGTAAGGTTCACAAGATCTGAAGGAACACTTAGCTGATATAAACTATCAACAATACGACAACGGGATCTCTCAGAAAAGCACAATAAATCTATATAGAATTATAAAGCTACCTCTAACTTTGCACTTCCATAGATTATAATATCCTCCGATTTATTTTTGTTTTCTTGGGACCAACCCTATTAGACAGAAAGCAATGATGGCCCATAACTGAAGATTCTCAGCGGGTCGAATTGAGAAACCTGGCCATCGGTTAAAAATTCATTTCTCAAACATGTCGAGTTACCGCAGGCTAGCCATAATATCTCGATATAAAATATCGATCACCGTTGCTAGGAGCCATTGGCCAGCAACAATAAACCTGGTTTATAATCCGCGATAGCTCTCACCGCTGCGCTGGTTACCAGTTGTTGACCGTCGACTAGCCTCAGGGGAGCTTTTCCGAGTTATCGAGGCTAACTTTCGCGACATGTCAATATTTGCGTGGTATATTATGTGTCATGTGGCTTGTTTAAACAGTTTGCATTGTGTTTTATAATATATCTGACAGCGCGGTGTGAAGTTTGGTGTATTAGGTTAGGAACAGAACCGAGGCGAATGGTGTAATTTTAAATTGTATAGTGTAGGCACAGACCATTAACCTATAGACTCCGCTTAGCCGGGCACCCCTGCTCGTCAAGGTTAAGCATTATCACTGCTTAACGCCGCCCAGCCGAACCAATCACAACACGCCGTCTTCTCTCGTCGCTCGCCAGCATTTGACGATTGTGTTCTCATGCGAAACTTGGATTATGCGGCTTGTGGGTCTGTGGGCAGAATAAAGAAACTCACATGCATACATACAAACATACATACATGAACCTTAAAAACTTTACACTCCTTTTTTGTGCAGTCGTGCAAAAACACTTATACAGTTATACACTCCTCCACTAACAGACAGACAATCGACAATCGAAGTTAAATAAACACTTACCTATATAAAATAAAATGATGTGTCCTTCCATCATCATGATTATTATATGAGATATGACAAGTGTTATATGATCGATAATATTATGAAAAACAAATGGTTACCACTATTATTCATTTATGCTGCTTACTCATAGGGTCTTCTTGCCCTCACTTGGTAATTACATTTTTATAACCCTATCTGGTACATCTATGCAATAGTTAAGTTTTGTATTGGCGTATTTGCGCTGTCAGAATTTTCGAATGATGACGTCATTTTTTCAATCCGAAAATACTTTAGCATTCGGTTAATTCGGCTATACCAAGTAGTTATCTGTGAATTCGGTGATGCGATGCATTCGGTACGGATAATGTTACTTACGTATCCATTATTTTCTATTTATAGTAAACCCACCTACGTACATCATAATATTTGTAATTAATGTAGAGTAGTAAAATAACAGAAATTACACGCCTTGATTTTAAAAGCCATGCACTTGTGCGTTTAATATTGTAAGCAAGTGTATTGTAGTAAAATTAAATTATGCACATGAATTGTACATGCGCGTGGTAAAGCTTGGAAAGCGTGTTTAAAAATAAACAGCTTCTAGCGAGAGAGTGCTTGAGGAATAGCGATGGTAGGTACCAAGTGTTTCCACGTCTCGTCAAGTATTTAGAGTTAATGATTGTGTTCAAATCTCGACGTCAAAACACACGCAGTCTTCACGTTATGACGCAGTGTTGTGTCTTTGGATCCGGTATTTTTCAAATTGACCTCATTTTTTAGTAGGCACTTTTCGACACAAAATCTACTCATACCTAATTGCTACAGGTAGAAAAAAAAACATAAATTAGAACATTATTTTATTCTTATTAAATAGCAAGCAATAAAATAGCAGCCACAAAATATTTTCCAAATATTGCTTAGTCATAATTCATTTCAAAATGTAAATAAATAACTGATCAAATTAATTTTTCATCAAAAGTCCATTAATTATTTCATTTTTACGTTTCGGTTTCCAATTTTCTCTTTTTTGTAAAAACATTAAAAATAGTATATTGTAATAATCAATTTGGCTGAACCTCCTCATTTGTGGTATTGTACTGACTTCCTCGCCACCCACACGGTTGCATGTGATCCGCGTACTATAGGAGTACCTATCAGGAATGTTATTACTTTCCAATATTCAGTACCATTCTTGAAGAAAATACCATTAGATCAATGATTACGATATCGCTCAAGTTTACTTGATGCCTGACATTTAATGAGATAACCAGAGGAATTATAAGTATTTAGTGATTACTCTAGTTACATGCACGATGCTCAAGCGTGTCTCTTTATCTGATCTTTTCCCTCTTTTGAATCCCGATACTCCATGTGTGGCAATTAGCTTTAGCATGGTAACATTAAATTCAAGATACCAGCTAATATATACTTCTACTATCTTGATCGGTGCAGTACAGTTGTCTGTTTTACATTTCCATTCCCGCCGCTTTTTGTATCTAGCTAAAGTCCGGTCGATGTTTCTCTCGCGTGGATTGTTTATTATTCTGGATAAAAAGTATCCTACTTAAGTCCCTCAATCTTCAGTCTTCTGACAAGCTTTTCAATGACATACCTAATTGGTTTTCTAACTCGTGTCTTCTTTGGTGCCAACTAATGAAGATTAGCTATCACAGATCAGCGAATTTTCTCTTATTTTGTGCCAAATGAAAAAGGTTTTCTATGCTGGCAATATTACCACTCGTAGAGGTTGCGTTCAAGTTGCGTAGTTACAGTAAAGAGTTATAGATATACCAATACATTTTTTCTTTAGCGTGGATAGAGTTCTTCCTACATTATGGTGGTAGTTGAGAAATAGCTGGTAATTTCCGTCCATTGACCGTGGTCGCTCGATGTTTTTGTCATGTTCGGTCACTAAAAATTGTAGCACGTGCCAACACCTTACAATTTTCAATGTTACCCATTGTTGCTGTAGTAATATATTTTTTTTTGGCCTTACATTTTTTTTCTTGAATCAGGTAATAATTTTGTTCCGACATTACGGAATGAACTTTTTTTATGTTATTTGGTAACGAGACGAGCTGGTCGTTTGCCTGATGGTAAGCATAACGCCGGCCCATAAAAATTGTAGTGCCACCCAGAACTTTGAAACACAAAGGCCTGCGCGGCACTGCAGTGCGGTCGTTAGCCTGAGGCATTAGGTATTAAGTCTCATAAGCCTAGTAATTTCACTAGCTACTCTACTCATCAAGCCGGAACACAGTAATGCTTGCACATTACTGCTTGGCGGCAGACTTCACGAGCAAAGCGGTGGTAACAACACAGACGGACACCCGCAGAAGAGTTAGTCCTCCCACTACAAAACTAAAGAGGATTGCTTCATAGTTTAAGTCTTTCATATAAACACTCTCATAACTACGTATTAGGGTATCTTTGTTGTTTAAAGTTCTGGGTGACTTTAGGCTTTTATTTTACTGTACTGTTTTTTGCTTTAGTTCTTGTCTTCGTAGGGTAAAAAAATAAAATATATCTCGTAAAAAAGATTTATTTTTGGGAACTTTTGTTTACGCTAAGTATTGCGTAAACAGAAAATTTAATTAGAAATCAGTGAGGTGTTTTTGTTTATGAAATTATTTGCACTTTTCTGTAATAAATTGTGCGTTGACGGGTTTATAGAGACACCTCGATCTGAGATCTCATCAGCAGGAAGTCAAACGACTCGAGCGGTTTAGGCACTTGACCTCCCTTTGCCATCAGTTCCGAGGTGAAAAGCCACAAAACGTATTTTTCTAAAAAGCTATTTTATGATCGTGCAGCACTAAAGTGGTCACGAAGCTCCATCTGTTATTATTAAGCCGCTATAACAATTTTAACGTACTTACAAAATAATTGCGTTTTCTAAGCACGACCACTAACTGTCATTGACCTTTCATTTCATTCACTTACACATGTTTACTAGTAGTAATATGCGTGAATACTTGTTTTGTTCTCACGTTGCTTACAATTTGTATCGTTATTTAGTATTTTACTAGCTGCTGCCCTGCGGTTTCACCCGCGCGGAGATATTGGATTTCATGGTTTTTATTTTTTTGCGCGGTACCCTAATTCTTTTTCTAAAATTAAAGTAGCCTAAGTTACTCCTTGTAACATCAGCTATCTGCCAGTGAAAGTCCCGTCAAAATCGGTCCTGCCGTTTCGGAGATGACCCGGAACAAACAGACAGACAGACAGACAGACAAAAAAAATAATGGTTGTTTTGTTATAGGTACCGTATATACTTTCTTAAGCATTCAGTATAAAGCTGTTATTTTGATATTACAAACAGACACTTCAATTTTATTTATTTGTACAGATTATAAAACGTATTAGAGTGAATGTGTTCGTGTGTATAGAGCTTTGAAGCTCTTTCGAGTACTGTCGATAATCAATCGCTGGTACTTACAGTTGCCCTATAATCGAATAAAACCGATACGGGTTTGCTTTTGAATGAGACAACAATTGGGAATTAGTGAGACCCCAATTCTAGAATAGACGAGAAGGTAGTGCGGAATTATTTGAACTAAATAAATTCTTTCAAATACATCAGCCGTAAAGTATGCTGTACTTATGAGTATGAGTGGTATAAACAGAGAGAGAGAGAGAGAAAAGAGCTATAGGTGTTGATTCTGTTGTCGTCCGAGTAAAGTAAAATAATTAAGAATTAGGTACCTATCGGTTTCTTCGATTTCGGCGACCGTATTTAAACCTTTTTCTTCTTAGGCTAATCATTTCTGACTTCAGATCGTGTCCAGGTTTTACTAAGGTGTTTTTCGAAACAATGTTTTGGTTTAGTTGAATCATAGTGTGCCAACACTGCCAACAGCATCAAGGTCAGTGTCTAAGGTTGACAAGCGGATTGCAGTGTCGCGCAATACTTTTTTAATTCTTTTATTAATTTAGGGACTTATCCCTAACATGGGCATGCCAGTCCCATCCTATTAGGACTCTGTTGCTAAAACTTCTGGGTGGTAAGTAATTGTTATGGTCAGCCGTGATACTTATGATAAGTCAAAAGACTTTCCCGTCTCGTAACAGTATCGCAAATTAAATACGCTGATTTTTTACAGCAAAAATAAAATCCACAGAAGCAGAATTACTGTAAAGCTTTTAAAATATGTGTGTTACAAACTTGAAACGTATTAAGTAAACACATATAAAGCTTACCAATGGACTTGACCAAAATATTCGCGCGTAACGGGGGTCCGCCAGGCGGTACCGTTGCACCATTTACCAGCTGATACCATCTACCATCCGAACAATTTACTGCCCTCCGATATAGCCGGCTTTATTGTGACTAGGCATACTAGTAGCCACTAATGCATTGGCAGTTTCAGGGGTGACTTAAGAAAGCTCGTGATGATAAAACTTTTTGGAACGCGAGCAGCTAGTCTAGGTGCTAATTTACGCCGTATATGTTACATGTATTTCCAAGTAGAGTATTAATTTTTAATAATTTAATGCCTAGTATTTTTGGCCGATTTCAAAAGAGAGCTCTGTTCCCACGTACACTATGTACCTATATTTTTTCTTAGTTATACGATGTTGTTGGTTTCTCTGTCGTCTGTACCAGATTTCAGCCATCATCACATTTAGTTCATTCAACCTTATTGACGAGAATACAATCCCGAGAAGTTATTTGTAATTATGCCAAATATCACGATTATTCAATTAAACATTATAACGAGATATTTACCGTGGTTTTCAATTAATAAAAACCACGGTAAATATCGCGTTAAATGTATAAAGTTATTATGTTACTCTGGTAAATACATAAAAAACACCATTCAAATTAAATGGATTATTAAATTTTAACCTTTGATTATAAATTTTAACTTATTGACAAACAATTAAAAACCTAATTATTAAGATAAATATATTGGGAGATATTTATTTGCTAACGTCTAGAGATACTATGGTCTAGAGTTTACTACAAGGTCAGTGGTTTACAAGGTATCAGTTACAATTCCAATTAAAATAATTCAATAATCTATACATTACACACACAGGAATAAAATTGAAGTGTATTTTTGTGATATTAAAATAACAGCTTTTTACTAAATGCATAACGGAAAGTATTTACGGTGTTAAAATTTTTTGTCTGTTTGTTTGTCTGTTTATTTCGGCTAATCTCCGAAACGGCGGGACCGATTTTGACGGGACTTCCACAGGCAGGTAGCTGATGTTATAATGAGCTTAGCTACTTAACTTAGGTTACTTTTGTTACGTGGGCAAAGTCGCAGGGCACATCTAGTTATTATATAAAATTGTTATAAAGGCTATTAACCTCAAGCTTATATTAAATCGGAAACTGGGACAATTCTCATTGCATTATTTATGGCAGTTATTTCGAACAATTTAGTATAATACCCTTATCAGCTAATAAAATACCGTCCAATGCGATATTACATAAATGATGTAATTTACAAGTGCATATCATAGAATGTACGTTTTACTACATTCTGTGGCCTAGATTGTTTTTCTACCAATTATGGCAATTCTACTTTTGTAAGTGTGTGCTAGTAGTAGACTAACAGGTTCTAACCTTGTATGCGATATTAAGCATAAATTAAACCTCCATTGATTGTTTATGGACCTTTCTAAGTAGTAAACTTTTATTTTTAGTAGGTATTTGTATAAAGCACCTGACCACTGTCATGAGCTTGAAGTCCTCTATTTTTTACAGTCAAAATGTATGCAAGACAATGTCGTACTTTATTGGTGGTGAGAGTGTTCGTTGTGTTTATTTAATCACAAACTAAAAAATGAAGCTATTTTTAACAAACTACATATAATAGGTTACGCCTTTTATTTCACCAGCATATTAGTCTGTTTAAAAAAAAAACAATGTTTTATTTTCAAGAGTAAGATATTACCTTAATGTTGACACAACTTATTAATCACAAATTATATAGGGTTATTAATTATCTGTTAGTTACAAACAATTATCCAAACTTTCGTATTACAATAGGTATTAGTGAAAATGGTAGAATACTCCTTGCGTTCACATTCACAAAATCTCATTTAGCCTTTTCTTAATTATAACCTAATCTATATAGGTAACTTCAAAAACGTCAATAAAATAAGTCATTATTTTTAGAAAAAAAAAAAAGAAATCGAATCATTATTCGACACTGACAGTTTTGCTTAGTAACACTAGCCCTACGTAGCACAGAGGAAATAATACTACGTCTACGTAGTATTATTTCCTCTGCGACACTAGCGAGCTAAACATGCTTACCTATATTGTCTGTAATTAGATGTTCAGTTCGTACCCAGTTATTAGCCTAACGCCATAAAACATCACATGCTGTTTAGACAGATGTGGACACCGACCGAAGTAGCAGCGATACAGTTATACCACCAGCGGGTATAAACAACTGTGCCACAATATTTGCGTGCGGAAATGCTAAAGTGTTGAGACTATCCATTTCTTTAAAGAAACCAGTGAAGTGATGGTTGTGGTGAGCGATGCCGGACTGGCGATACAACGTGCTGTCGACGAGCGAGGCGTACATCAACACGGACGGTGTGACGGGAGACCCATTGGCTGCTAGTTACCCTCGCAGGGCTGACCGAACGCGTCCTCCCCACACCTGCCCTTACACAACAATCTTTCACGGAACTCGCTCGCACCACTCTCCATACCGGCTGCCAACCCTACAGAGCGACTCAGGAGATCCTTACGCTGACGTTTACTCCGTCGACCGATCATCAAACCTCACCGACACCTCCAGCTTCGCTCGCTACGAAGATTGTCGTCCGCAAGTTGGAGACATCCTCTCAGAAACCAACGATGACTACTCTGAAAATCTGGATCTGCAAGTCCAGAAAGTGCCATACACTACAAACGCATTTTATATTGCCGCTAAAGCTGAAGCAATTCAAAAAGAGGTAACCCAGAGCGATAATGTGTTCCTTGTTGAGGGATCAGACTCGGATGCTCTGTCGTCGTGCACATGCGACAGCTTTGAGCGATGCGAGTTTGATTGCAGAGACTTTGAACCGTTTTCTGACACGTGCTGCTGCGATCCGTTAAGTGACGGAGTCTGTAGTCGGAGCCCTAAGGATGTCGAGTCACCGGAAAACTTTTGTGATCGAATCGTTGAAGAAGATTGTGTGTCCGCTCGAAGTGACATGGATGGATTGGATTTGACGCTGTTTGAACCGGCGCAGACCGAGTCCAATGAATGCGAAAAGCCCGGAGAATGCACAGTATCCGCTGCAGCGACTCTGTGCGGGATTTTGCATGCGGTGCCTGATAATAGTGGTAAGTTAATACTTAGTCTAATTTGTTTGCAGTCAAGCGCATGCCTTACGGAACTAGTTTGAGATAACGCGCAATTACAGCGATTAGAGCACGGCGCGGCGGCGAGATGTTCAGAGCGGTTCGTTGTGCCGCGGTGCGGTGTGGTCTGATCGCTCGTACTCGTATTCGATACGAGCAACGGTTGCGGGGTATTACTTTCGCATCGATCACCACAGTCATTGCCATACCAGCAATAGCAACAAAGTCACCTATTAGCGATTGTAAACTAGGATTGTAGGTACTTCTTCATATAGGTATATACGGTATTTACGTACCATCCGCTTTGTAGAACAGCTTCCACTCAATATCTGGAGCTATATGTGAGTTCAGAATTATAGTAGTTGCTGTTGTTGTCTATATAATTATGTTGTTATTAGATTTATCTAGTAAACATTTTTAAAACTTTTTCCGTACAAAAGAATTCAACGCGCTAGTTTAATGACGTTCATAGACAAATCCAATTCATTGTAGACCGAAGGCCGTACATTTCCAACACTCGCAAATAGTTCAAATAACTGCTTTAACACGACCGGAGAAGGAACACATATTTTATGGTTAACTAATAACTACCGGAAAGCGCTATTGCCAAAGAGCGTAGTCGATAAAAACTAATTTCAAAGTAATTTTACTGGGCTATAATAGCGGAAGTCGACTGCAGAGTACTATGGGCTTTTACTTGAGGCGTACCGAGTACCGACTTACCTACAAAATTGCGTACCGTTACTCACAAGTTTCTAATTACCGGTAGAGATAGAGCGCGATTGTCAGCTCCTATGCAAATCGAGAGAACGATGACCCAATACATAACACGATATGCTGTGTTATAAATAGCAGTCACTCGAGTTTAATTTAAAACCCGAAAGCTTTTTTCGTTTTAGGAACTGTAATTAAAGAATTTCTATTATACTTCAGCAAAGATGAAGAGCTATTTGCACTTGAATGGTTTAGGACTAGAGTTTAAGCGTTGCTTAGGATTAGCGTGAATCGGGATTTCATCACAGACTTTACAGTTCAGTATTTTGGTTGCTTATTTTGTGCTCAGCTTTTCTTCGCTAGATATGCCTGAATGACGTCTCTCACGTGCCATACCCTACCGCACGCGCACTTCAACCCACCCGCAAACTCGGTCGTAATTCGTAACGGAAAACCCAGACTAATTACTACCAACATTATGTGGAATTATGCTAAATTAGAACTGCTTTGTAACAATTATCATTACGAAATTTAATGTTATGAGAAATGATTAGTAATTTATGCATAATTGTCTGTATTATTCTTTCTTTGTCTCTCGCAGGCGTATATATAGCGAGTTTACCTATTATTTTCCAATTTTATTTTGTACCGTGATGACATTTCATCGTTAAAAATTTAGACCTTACTTTGTTTTTCGGATACCTACTTGTATGAATATCGAAAACTCCTAACAAATAATACTCTTATATACCTAAATGGTAATCTATCACGTTAATTGTGACTTTGTTCGTAGTACTTGTATGAATAATTTTGGATACTGCTATATTTAGTTTCCAAGTACCTGCGTGTTATTATAGAACGGTCTATCGCCACACAAAGTCGTCAGCGTCTAATAGGCTCGTTAATTAAGCGCACGTAAATCAAAGTGTACCGTCTCACTAACTAATGCCGTGTAAAGCTTTGCGCATACCTGTACGATCAGTGCGACCTCGAATGCGGCCATTTAGTGAGGCCATGTAGTGGCCATATGTTGTTAAACTTCTTTACTAAAAACACTACTGTAGCGATGTCTGACCAGTGATGATCAGTCATTACCCAGTTGTTGTAGTAGACAACAGTCGTTCCCAGACGCGGTTTAAAAATAGGGCTGGCTACTTACACGTGAAAGGAAAAAGTAAACGGCAAAATCCGATAACTTTATTATTGTTGGCGTTTCGCAAAGCATCGATTTTTATTAAGTGCTATTTTATTTGATAAGGATATACACGCTGTAACAAACAAAAAAAAACATGTATATCACTATAGGCACCTTAGTCATTGTTGTCGTCGCCGCGTCTTTTTCAGCAATAAATCGATAGCTTAATTTATATTCTGGCCGTCTTTGGGGTCACACTGGTCGCTTAGGTGTATCCATGAATTAATGCGTATAATTGTACGCTATAGTGGTATCACGATCCATCTAATTATTTATTATTATTTTCGTGTGAATGGAACTTGTCTTATGATGCCGGTCGTTACAAAACGTGCTCTGTTATTAAAACTACGAGAATGTCTTTTTAATGACGTTCTGTGGTTACAAATGAAATTTACTTGGAGATGCCTACGTTCCATATTATTTTGGCCTTTCTTTTTTGTAATACCTAGTCTGATGTGAAAAAAATTGTTTCACAACCATTGCGTGCTCATTGCAGACGCCGCGGTAAATAAGCGGTGGTGCGCAAGTGATGTATGTAGCGTAAAGCGGAGCAGTCGTCGCTTTGAGCCCAGGCAGGTCTTCAAGACAGCACTATCTGTGGCGCAAGACTATGTGATAGTTAATGGCATTCTAGTGACTCCCAAAACTTTTTATTTTTATAACAAACAGGTTGAAAAACTTGTTCCAAGGTCATCAGATACATACATTATTAATAATCTGGTTGATTGTTTTGAATGTTAAATGTTATTTTCGTGACAGCGTTGAACGTTTATTATCATTACATACAATCTTAAAAGTTCCATAAATATTTTAATTGGAAATTATTAATTCGTCAGCGGAAATTGATAATTACCTAATATAACATAACAAATTCTATGGACCTGTAGTATAATCTGTCACAATGAGAACTTATACGATATGACACTGCTTTTCAATAAAAGATAAAATTTTTACAAGATAGTATACACAGTAAATATGAAATACTTCACAATATTTTGACCATGTGGCACAGTTGTGGGCCTGTAGATCTCTAAACTAATACAGGATTTTATTTATAAACAAACATTTTTTTTATTCTAAGTACAACTTGCGAGTTGTTACTAATAACAAATATTATTTTAATCTTCATAAGTGCTCCCTTGGGGCCCATATTAATAAAGCATTTTGAATTTGAAAATTTCATGGCAACGTCCAAAAATAATTTAATTAGGATGTGTCACACGTACAACAAAAATTTATTTTTTTCCAAAGACACTTTCTCATGTAGTCTCCTATTTTTTTTAATTTTTGTATCTATGTGTCTAATAAAATGTGTTTAAATTGTAGTTGTCAGTTTAACGTCGTATTTAGTTCAAAAGTGAAACACCAACATGCAATGTAACTATTTTACAAGTTTTGCTATCAGTGAATCAACCATTAAATATTTATGAAAATCGGCGTCCTGCTAAATGTATGAAGGTTCTATTATAAGTACACGTAGAGCTCTGACAAGCACTAGTCCAGACATGTCCAGGATTCATTGCTTCCAGTCTAGACATATCCGGCTGGCAGCAAGGAGTTAGGGCTCGAGGATATGTTTATGGACATATCCTCCTTTGAAAGACACACGACCACGATGTTTATAATATAACTTGCCTTAAACTTGAAATTGGCAAAATACACAACCCGCGTCAGGCCACGAAAAAAGAAAAAAAAAATATAACTTGCCCGTGATATGTTTAAGTTGTATACCTAACAAATTATTCCAATAATTTATTACACAATTGTTCACCTATGTGTATTGGTGTTTCACCTTTTTTTAAATATAACTTGATTCCTTTTAACATGTGTGCATTCAACGTTAAAATGTTTAAAACATCGCCAAAACAAACTTTTGCAGGTTCGTGTGGCATTGTGCACGACATGAACAATGGCCAACCATTCAAGTCCAAAACTCAGGAAAGCTGGTTTAATTTTGGTGTACGTAACATTCGCTTTAGTAAAAATATATTTTGTGCACATTGTGCAAACACACAACAACCAGTAGGTATAACAAAATCAAGGAGAACATTTAATTTTGTACCGAAAATATATGATATACGAATAATTACTAACTCTTCTGCGAGTGTCCGTCTGGGTTACTACCACCGCTTTACTCGTGACGTCTCTGCCGCCAAGCAGTAATGTGCAAGTATTACTTGTGTTTCCGTTTGTTACCAAAGTAGCCAGGGAAATTACCGGGCTTATGAGACTTAACACCTAATGTCTCAGGGTAACGAGCGCACTGCAGTGCCGCGTAGTACCTAATTCCACTTTAAAACACTATTATTTCAAAGTTCTGAGTAGCACTGTATTTGTTATGGGCCGGCGTTTTGCTTACCATCAGACAACGACCAGCTCGTCTCGATATCAAATAGTATAAAAATAACTGTCAAGTATAACTTTGAATTATTTCTTCAAGGTTCCCTATTTATCTATTTTACTTATATTTTTTTATTATTGCTACTATACTTGTAAATAATAACTAACTACATCGAACTAAGTCACACAGGCCATTATAGACATAAAGAAAATCCTAATGTTTTAGCCCACGTAGGTAATAGCTATCTATTATGGATAAATAATTTCTTAGTAATTAGCCTTTGACTTATAAAAAGGTTAAATACTTGCTTAGCCTCAGTTTTAGGGCCACCATGAAGATGGCTATCAAAGACGCCAGTATAAGCGTGTCACCTCTAATGAGAATTACTCTCTATTTCCTGCGATTGATCAAGTCACGTCTGTACCACGCCGATGGAGCCAAGAATGTCGTCACTCCCGTTCAACTTGCTACACTTCAATCAGTGTCGATGTCGAATCAACTACTTCCATTCCATTGGTTTTTGTTTTTATTTTTCTGCAGTATTTAATAAATAAGTACTGTTTTTAATCGACTTCCAAAAAAGGAGAAGGTTATCAATTCGGTGGGTATTTTTTTTTAAATATTTGTTACCTCAGATCTCTGTGATTTATAACCCGATTTGGAAAATTAGTTTTTTATTTGAAAGTATATACTTTCAGATTGGTCCCATAGAAATTTCAGCAAAATCGGTTCAGTAGTGTGTTACTGAAGTCGGTTCGTAGCTTTTTTAAAGCAATTTTGTAGGATTTTATTTTGTACAGTGGTTGCTAAATGACAATAAAAAAAATGTGTTATCTTTTTACATGAAAACTGTTTTAAGTTGTAACATTAATTTCTCAAAAAAAGCAGATTTTGATTTTCATTGCTAATATTTGACCGGTTGTGGTTTTCTTACTTCATCGCACTGAAATTTCCCACCAGCCAATCGAAAATTATACAAAATGATTTCTTGTTAGAGTATAACTAATACAGATAAGTGGATATAAGCAAGATGGGATCATGATTGCCCTTTACCTGTGCCTTTACGCAAATTGAGGACGTTAACATTCAATAACTGGTTAAATACGAGTAGTAAATCCTGCGTATAACAGTGATCGCAAAACATGCTAAGTCTACTACTTGCATAGAGTATTATAGAAGTATTTACTTGCGTGGACTCTGTGGTCTATAACGCCGTTGATCTTGTTATACTCGGAGACTGGTCCCATCCTTGGCCAGTGATGCAACCGGCTACTTATACTTTCTAATTAGCCTGCCCTTCCTGTAGGCTGGCTCTCGCAGGAAGGCACTTGCACTTAGCATCTTGCATTATGCAAGAGCATATTTAATTTGTGACATTAAAAAAGTTACACGCGTCTTTGATTACCTAAACTAAAAGCGATGGTTTTGAAATTGAGCAATTTCGCCTTTAAGTATTCCGCTTTGGAAACTGCGAATGAACATTGGTCAATATGGAAATTGTACTAAAATATCTACGTCGATTTAAGATTTCTACTGGGTATTGCAAATGAATACTAAGACTGGTTAGATTGCATACTTAATTAATAAGCGATTGTTTAAATGCAATATGTACTTTATATTCATCATATAGTTTAATTATTTTATTAATAGCTGCGCTTTTATGAATTTTAACGTTTAAGAGTACCCGTTGAAAGTTTGAGTGAAACTTGAATTGGGAGAGGGAAGAACTCTTGTGATTATGACGGATGACTCGAAATTTTTCTTAATGATTTTGATATAGCACTCTAGTGGAAAGGTGAGCTTATTGCTTATCTTCGTAACTTGAACTCTTATGAGTTCGCTTTCAATTGTAATAAATCTAAGTGTTTTTGCATTAGTTTTCATTAATATCTCTTAGGTACTTACAATTTTGTTTCTGTATTAAATATTTTTTTATTAGTTACACTGTCTTTTTGTTAGTAATATTAAGTACTGGTAAAAAAAGCTTAAAATTGAATAGAAACACAAATATGTAAGTGTAACAATATTGCACAAAACGCGTGTCAGGGTGTCGGCACTACATAAAGCTACAACCGTTACTTATCACCACAGTTTCAATTTAACGTAATAGAGCAATCTGTGTGGGACACATCAGCCGCCAGACAATAAGTCTGCGAAATAAGCTTACGGTACCTAACCTACCTAATTATGACATAATCATCTAGGTGGCGGTATTCTGTTCGTGTCAGATCGGTATGTGGAACTACGTGTAATTTGGGAAATGGGTCGTTTGGTCAGTCTTCTTTTATTTTTGGCAATAGCTGTCCAACAACACTTTCATCATTTCTCTTCCGTCCGCGAGTTAAAATACGGAACAAAAATACGTTGATACGTTCCATTTGTTTTAAATACACAAGAGTGCAGATGTTGAAAGCAAATTTGAGTTTGGCCAGTATTGATGAGTGTGTCATCGTGAGTCATTGAGCAATACATTTCGAAGTTATTGGCTAGGATTTAGGTTTGAAATGTTTGCTAAAACATTTGCTACCAACATTCTCGCTCCACATTTCTTTACTACAATTTGCAATCGTTTTCTGCTCGTAAATATGGAACAGTACAAACCAGCAGTTCACGTATGAATGGCGGCATTGTTCCGTGCGACCCGCGAATCACGACATGACTCAGCAACGGACTCTAAACAAGTAGGTATACTCTTGCATACTGCAGTTCACTTTGATTCGATTGCGTTCAAGGTGAAGCCTTATTTGTGTACGATTATCGTAATACTAATATTGACAGAGAATATCTAAGCAGCTGGATAGCTGACTTGGTGACTGATAAGCGCAACTGACAACTGATAAGCAGAACGGACGAACTTTGAAGCGGTGTTGATTTGTTTGATAGTGGTGGCGGGGACCAAACGCTGGTTATGTTAGGACGCCCGGTGATCCATAGATGAGTTGCCATAAAAGTACGGCAATTTATATTGTTGGGTTGGCTACCATTAAACATTTCGCCTTCAAAAAAATTTGTTGCCAAGCATTGTATCGATGTATTCCGCCGGCAGTTGCACTTTCTACGCGCCCATTATAGGTTAACTTTGCTACCAACATTTCTGTTAGATCTCCTAATAGGTATGTACACTAATACTTACGCTATTATGGGAGTGGCAAAACGTTTGGCTAAAAAGTTTTGTTATTGTTCTAAAAATGTTCAATTCATACTTACTTTGATCTCTACGGACAAGAAAAGTACTCTACGACTATTAGCTGCACTTGAGAACCGCTAAGCACCTTCGACCACATATGGTCTCGTCAGATTAGGTTATATAGGTTAGTAGTAAAACAACCTATCGATAATTAAATAAAACTTGCTAAATGCTTCTTATTTATTTATTTATTAACACACATTATTAAAAGGTATAACAGAATGCTTATAAATTACATTGCTATTTTAAAGTACAATGGTGTTTCTACACATAAAAGGCGTCAGTAAGCAGTAAGAGATGTGCAGCAGTCCTCACTAGGATACCCCGTGTCGAGAACTACTACAGTTCACCTGATGTCATAGCCGAGCAAACTAAACCTGTGCAATTTTGTATGGCAGGTGCATAAAAAGTTATCGGACTAATTTTATTCTAAAATGTTATGTTGCTATAACAAGTGGATTACAACTTTAAAAGCTGGTATCGTGGGAACAGCTTGAAACTTGGTAACATTTGACTTTAGCAGTTGGAAATTAGGAGACGTCTTCGTAATTTATACGAACATAAATCTTCCCTTAAAGCAAGCTGTACACACAACATAGATCATCGACTTATTGATTTATACTCATGGTCCATAAATAAACCTGATTTAAGGACCGGCTGGCATTTAGCTGGAAACCAAGTAGTTAGTATCGACATATTTCCAATATTAATTGTGATAGAACATAAAATGAGTTTGTTATCGCGTGATAACTTCACTATTCTAAATAACTTTCACTATTATGCTAGAAATTTATCGTATCTATTTGGCTCTCTTTTGTTATACCGTGATTTATACTAATAAATAGTGTATAACGATAACGGGGTTATAGTTATGCAATGTTTTGTCTTTGTTGTTCTTACCACAATAAATTACCACAAGGAAAGTTGAAACTTATAGTTAAGAATGTAGGTATTAATTAAATAAGCGTATGTATTATAAAATTAAGGATTATGTAGGTGACAAAGATGTATGGAGGCCTCAAGATCCTACAGGCGACTATTGTAATACTTAGACTTAAATTTTAAACAAGATTGTTAGCATTAGAATCATTGTAAAAAATATTTTTATAAAGAATGCTGAGACCAGTAATTTCTTGCTCGGCCTATGTAGCAATTTGGAACGGGCACGGTGGGTTTCTGGAAGGTTCGTTGGCTTTGAGCACGGATTGGATCTGTTGATGTCTTTGTCATTTATTATGTTCTAATAAAGACAGCATTAGTTTAGTCAGTGATTATGGTAGACGAACGATACAAAATCCCGCCGTTAGAGTCATTTAATTTAACGTTCATAAGTGCTTCCTTGATGCCTATATGAATAAAGCATTTTGAATTTGAACACATACCAGCTAATATGGAACTAACACCTATTTACATTTTGCATTAAATCATCCAACACGACATTAAAAATTGCATCAAAACTATCACGAGTCTCAACGACATCCCTAGTATCGATCGTCCACCACCTAAATGGCATTTGAGCCGCTCACATGAACAGTATATCCGCCAAATTGAGCCAGCGAAATGCCATTTGAACCGATTTATCCTCATGGGAATCGATTTAGGAAGGGAATGCACAAATGCCAGCTCATTCCCTGGGCTGGGACCTCGAATGCTTTTATAAATGTCACTGGACTGCAGAGTCGCAGGCAGGTGGTCGCCACGCGCCTTCGCCGCACCTGTGGTATAGTATTAGCAAGAATACTGGTTTAAGTAGCCTATAACTGTATGTAAGACCACAAACATACGCTCACTGAAATAGAAGGTGCAAATACGCAATGAAGCTACCAAAGTAAGCCGGCCCGATCGCGAACAAATCTTAAAATCACACTGAATTTCTCTGTTTGTTGTTATTGTTCAAAGGAAGTTTCTTTCAATTTGTAAATTATTACATTAAAAATATATATTAAGTGAACAAAAGTAAAAAAAATAATATTCTAACTGGCCTTCTAAGAATAATTCTAAGAAGTGACAAATAAACATTTAGCTACGAGTAAGTTGGTAATAGTGTCGGTAACCAACTTGCTCGTAGCTCGTATTTCATACTTATCTTCTATACAAATAAATAAAATTGAAGTGTCTATTTGTAATATCAAAATAACGGCTTATTACCAAATGCATACGAAAGTATATACGGTACATATAACAAAACAACCATTTTTAAAATTTTTGTCTGTCTGTTTGTTCCGGTTAATCTCCGAAACGGCTGGGCCGATTTTGAAGGGACTTTCACTGCAGATAGCTGATGTTACAAGGAGTAACTTAGGCTACTTTAATTTGTGAAAAAGAATTAGGGTTCCGCGCAAAAAAATAAAAACCATGTACCTAATCCAAAATCTCCACGCGGGTGAAACCGCGGGGCAGAGTTTTAAATATAAACCGCTGCGCTTGTTTTCATTGGCTGCTTCAGTGGCATGCTTATTGGCTCGCCGTAGAATATTTCTGTAAATGTTCCGGCGGTTCGTTTGAGTACTCGATTGGTTTAATCGAAACGGTTTGGTACCCGATCAGCTGGTCCGGTTTGAGTAGTATCATTGTCAAAGCGAAATGTAGAGGTGATAGTTTCGCTTCCAAGGCCTCTGGGCGTTGAGTCAGTTGTCACTTGTTTATTGTTCCAATTACGTTCCCTCAAGGTTAAGGGCTACTTGTTTATGACAAAAATCATACAATCATGTATATCGTAGTTTTTGTAATAAGCATAAACATATTTTGACATATCCCTACTTTATAAACGCGTAAATGTGTTTGTTGGTTTGTCCTTCTTTCACGCAACAGAGGATCGCCGTGTCTTTTTTTTATTATCATCATCAGTCAGAAAACCCCCTCTGCTGATCATCGGCTCCCTGACCCTTCAGGGGGGAGCCGATGTCCTCTACTGCGATCACCCCCCCCTCCCTGGTGGTGATCGCAGTAGATTATATGATGTTGACCAAGGAGAACGCGGCTGCCCATTTCTGGGATATACTCTTAGCCGGCTCTTTCAGCATCTACGAGAAGAGATGGTACTATTCTTAACCTTCTTCTTCTTCTTCTTCAGATTATGGCTTTTAAACGTTATTCTTAACCTGGAGCACACGATCATAGGCGACACGGGACTTTTTTTGTATCTTTATTTTATCAGCCTCTTACGCTCCCACTGCTGGGGTACCGGCCTTCTATCAGAGAGAGGTATAGGTCCACCACGCGGGCCCAGTGCGGCTTGTTGCATGTCACATGTCATCGAATTTTGTGGTTCTTGAACAGACGGATTTCCTAACGATGTTTTGCTTCACCGTTTTAGAGTGAATAATCCGCACATAACTTGTTGTAAGTAATTGTTGCGGGCCGAGTCGAAATTATAAATAATAAGTCGCACAAGTTCCCGCTCGGCCACTCTCGCATATTTTTCACATTTTTGTATATAAATAGATTATTGGCCGGAGTGCGGCATAGACTAATTTTATCCCTAAATTCACCGTTCCTGTGGAAATCTCCACGCAAGTAACGCCGCGGGTCACACCTAGTATCATAAATTAATAACATACGCCTGTGCGAAAGGAGAACCACGTTTGTCCTACGTGGTCTACATTCACAAACCTGTTTATTTGTCCGTTTATTTTAATACAAACGTTTTATGACAACAGGTTAGTGCTAGATGTAATAATAGTAGAGACACGTAAACGCATTGAACGTGTATAAAATTTCAAGTTCGTATCCCATTCACATGTAGCATTTTGAGCACTGTGAAAACACTACAGGTGACATATGTATGCTAATCAAGTTAACTTTTAGGTAAAGTTTGTGAACGTGCAGGTTATTTAAAGAAGCAAACCATGAGCTTAAACTACGTTGTTTATTAGCTTTTTTAAATAATGTATCAGTGATCTGGATATAGCTATAAGGTTTGAACAGTTAGATGTGTTGGTATTTTTCTAAACATAAATCCGGTGGTCGTTGGTGAGCTGCTTTCTTGCGTTATTGTTCGCATTCATACTGAAAAAGAATCAAAGTTAGGACTTTGTTGTTGAGATGGTTGAGTGCAGATATCATGATCCGATCCAAATTGCAATCAAATCATATTTCACTCCGCTAATCACGTACCTGTTGGCGCAACGACTTCATACCATTAAATTGTTGTCACTATAATCCTCTAATGCCTATTATAAGGAGGGGTCTCTCAATAAAGTGTATAGCACTTTTTCCAAAAATATTTTTAACTTTAGTACATGACTAGCTGTGCCCTGCGCCTTCGTCCGCACGCAAATAAAGTAGCCTAAGTTACTCTATATAACAGCTATCTGCCAGTGAAAGTCCCGACAAAATCGGTTCAGCCATTTCGGAGATTAGCCGGAACAAACAGACAGACAGACAAAAAATTTAAAAATTGTGTTTTTGTTATAGGTATAGGATATACTTTCATATGCATTTAGTAAAAAGTTGTTATTTTGTTATTACAACCTGACACTTCAATATATTTGCGTTACTTCAATTTTATTTATTTGTATGTATCAATGAAGAAATGTGGATAAAGTATGTTAATAGGAATAGTACAGTATTCCACAAGTCATACGTTCCGCTTCACGTCTGTGTTTTTGGGTTTTTAGTTCCAAAAACAAGCGGGTGTTCCAATGACCAAAGAATGGACTACAGAAGCCATAAATATTATTACCTATAATTTCCTGCTCCACATCTGCTACCCCTTCAAAATGCAGTCGCCAAAACTAAGTCGTTCATTGTATTGTGTTGCATGCGAACGAACGTGCGTGACTTGTGAGAGCATTGAATGACTTAATTCTCACTAAGTCGTTTGCTTGCAATGCACGCGTGTGCTCTGTACAGAAATGAATGGCTTATTCTTTGTACTCATATTATAATTGATTTCTTTGATATGAATGAAGTCGCGCGGAAGATATAGCATCTTTTAATTTATGCATGGGCTTTAAAGGATTGCTAGATTTGTTAGCGTGATATATGTGATTTATTCATGGGTGTTGAAAGACGTTTCGAAATGGACAGTTGAAAGGTCAATTTTTAATGTTGTTATTAACGTGTCAGATTTTCAATGTTGTTTTTTTATATCGTTGCTGTAACAAAAGTGTGTTATAGAGGTTTATCGAGACCGGTAGTAAATTTAGTTAATTTTTCCTTTATTGCCATTTCTATATAGATATTATATTAGTCCACACTTTGTCACATACGACAAACCGGTTTGGGTTGAGCGTAAAATAGACACGGACTTTTCTAACCAACAAATATATACTGAAGGTTGTCTTCACTTTCGTTTGTAAAACGAACTTTTGCAATAGGATTCGAAATGCGGAAGGCGCATATTACAAGCTTAGACCGTTTTGTGATGGATTTGACATATAATGTACTAAAGTAAAATTGGAAAAAGGTAGACGAATCCATACAAAACTGACTACTCATCGTTAATCATAATTATAAAAGCCAATATCTAAACATGAGACCAATACTAATAAGTAAGTCATATAACCTGAAGGAAGTGGCTTGTAGTTCGTGGAAAATGAGACGAGCAGCGCGTGCACACACCATATTTCCGGTAGAGGCACATCAATAGAGAAAGTCGAGCCTTTCAAAGAAAGATCACTTCAGCACCAACTTTAGCATAATCTATGGCACTGTCATATCGCTGGTAACTGTTAATTTATCTGTGAACACTGGGTGTTACAAATAACCTCAGCAAATGAAACGTTGCCTAACTGCGGAAGAACTTTTTTGGTGACAGGAAGAGATTAGTGCAAAGTGCAAACATAACGATAGGTAAAAGGTTACATGTTCGCAGAATTTGATACAATAAAAACCTTTCTACTTCAAGAATTGACTTTACTAACTGAATATATTTATACCGTGTATTTTATTTGTTAAGTTAGTTTTGTAAGTTAATTCTTGTGTTAGTGACCATGAAAGTTTCGATAGATTGAATTATGCAACAGTTATTTAATGCAATAGTGGTTTCAATAAACAAAAAAACGTAATTATTTGTTTTAATGAGATTTAAATCTTCCATTTTGGGGAAAGGGGAAGGTATGTGAAGTGGCGCGAAATTTGAAAAAAAAAATGTACATTTTTTAGATTTTAACACCGTTATGATAAAAAAATATTTTTTTTTAAAATTACAAACAATTAATCTGCTTTTAATGCCTTAGTATTTGATTTGATTATAAATCAAATTTAAATATTGATACGTTAAATATAAAAACGCCCACATGTTGTAAAAAAGGAGCCGTATTGTTTGTTATATTTTATGCGAATTACAAAATATTCCCAAACAAATCATAAAAAGTGTATTTTGTTCAAATTTCCCGCCACCACCCAAAAAGAGATTAGGTTTCGAGGACTCCTATCCTTTGTGTTAGAAATCCACTCTAAAGTTTTTGGAACCTTACTAAAACAACACTTCGAGAGGTAACTGAAAATAGTCGCTTTTTGCATTTTACTGTATAATTCACCAGCTAGATTGATTTGTCACTCAAAACAAAATATAGTACCTAGTAGTCTTTGACTCACAGAAACTCGAGTTTTTAAAATAAAACTTTACGATGACAACATCAAATTCACGCCCTAAAAGTTACGCTATCGTCTGAGTCATGTTTTAAAGTCTCGTTTTATAATGTCGAGAGGAGGAGGCAAAAAGGATATATACCTAAGTAGCAAGGAGATTTGTGTTTAAATAACTAATATTACGGCTTCCTACGTCTTGCATATTCTGCCATGCATTGGAACTTATATGACGTTAAAAAAATCATCATTTCCAAACACTACTCTTGTAGTATGTACTCTGAAGCTATATATATAAGCTGAACCTTTAGCCAAATAGCCATATCGTCAATTATGATACTATATATATATTATGACGTTGATTCTGGCTATGCGGTATATTTACCGCATACATACTAGAATAGACTTTACGCAAGTTGGTTTTCAGCGTAACCCATAGCTCAAAGTCAATTGTTAGTCGAGTAACAATTAGTGATATTCAACCAAAGGTCAGCGAGTTTGGCCGAGCGGGAACTTGTGCGACTTTCAATCCGACGCACCATTACTTAGTTCGAATCTCGACTCGGCCCGCACCCAATGATTTATGTCAAGTTATGTGTGAATTGGATTATTCACACTCGCTTTAAAAGGGTGAAGGAAAACATCGTGAGGAAACCCGCATGTTCACGGACCACAAATTTCGAGGACATGTGACATCCACCAAGCCGCACTGGGCCCTTGTGGTGGATTATGGCATAACTCTATCTTAGAGAAAAGGCCGGTGTCCGAGCAGTGAGTGCGTAAGAGGCTGATAATGTAACCAAAGGTGGCAAGGCCTCCGTCATAACATAACAGATATTAGTGCCAACGAGTATTAAAATAACGAGTACAAGTACTCGTATAATGGCTGTTATCCAACATCTGTTACATCGGCTGAGCGATTATGGGAACTGCCGCTTGTTTGTAAACGGTATTGTTGTTGCTGACGCCGCGCTGGTTGGCCATTGGAATGATACTCCATATGTTACTCTCCGGTCCATAAACTACGAGTATATCTATGCCAATAATCATGTCGATCCGTTGCTCCATTATTACGTGAAAGAAGGACAAAACAACAAACACACTTTCGCATTTATAATATTAGTATGGATAGTATGGATACCGTTTGAAATATATAAATATACATAGATACGCAGTATTATTACTCGGTAATTAAATGAGAATAAGTCATCGTCAGTAAACACTGATTTTAACTGACTTCGAAAAAAAGTGTTTCTTAATTCGTTTGGTTTGTTTTTTCTTTGCGCCGATTTACATAATTATATTTTCATGAATTTTTTCATATTTCAGTGGCTTTTAAATGTTGGGAAAATGAGAGATGGGATGTCAACAACATTTGTTTTACGAGTTTTTAAAAATCGGAATTTGTCATTGAATAAATGATATTTAAAGTTTACGTCAAAATTCTACTACAGAATTTCCGGGCAGCCCTAGATCAGCTGATTCACTTGAACAATGTCGACCTTTATTAAATGATGATGTTGATTTTAAAAACTTAGAAACAAATTCAGATCACGTCACTATTAATATGTATTAATTTTTTTTGTATGGAAATTTGGAATGACGTATTTCCAAGGTAGGTTCTAACAACTTGTGGACAACCATGGTCCTAATCACCCCCTTTCGGAATAACATACGAATTCAGACTCACCTTGTATAGATTACAGAAGACAGCCACTGCCGTAAAATTCACACGGAAATGTGTGTGAAAAAAATTGCAAAATATTGTTACAGTTTTTAATAATATACGGTACTGCGTAACCCATTGCATCACATCTCTAAAGGTTAAATATAAAAGGGCATTGCAGGTGTACTGCCGCGTCATTACTGAGGAATGTGAGTTCGTTTTTCACTTCACTCCCTATCAGTATTTCCTCCAGTATACCAGTTCTTGTGTCGTTGCAACCAGTACGTATCCTGTCCCTTGCGCAGTTATATCCTGTTGCAAAAAATACGCGGCTGTTTGGACATGCTGATTAGTTGTCCTAGTATTCATCTAGTTGTACTTTCCCGGGCTTTACGGTTTTTCTTGTTGTTTAAACACTATTTAGAAGGTTTGTTTGAGTCTTAGATCACTAATCTTGTAGTTCACTATTTTTTTTGCTTTCTGGCAGTGTTATAGGCTAGTATTTTAGTAAAATTCATTGCAACTGATATATCTAAGACGGTGCAGTCAAAGATAAAACGCTCAGCGTCGAATGGGAAGCTTTTGCATTCGTTATCATTTTGTTTTTACTTAAGATTGTGATACGATTATATTGAGAGCACTTATAGCTTATTTAGGGCTATGGTCTATCCATAGCTAATCTTCCCAGCTATGAGAGCACTTCCTCTTATGAGTAAGCCACTAGATCCGAAACTGAGCGGTGTCGGGTTAATTGTGTCAGTTGACAAATCGTGCCACTTTCTCCACATCGCTCGCACGCAGGCCTGAGGGCTCGGGGATCTCGCCTACTCATATCATTACAATCCGCTGGTATATTAATAAATTGAGCTCCTACACAATATTGGAGTGGTGGGAAAAAACTCGTTGGTTTCATAAAGTACCTACAGCTGGAGTAGTTGTTGTGAATGGATAATGTTCAAAGAAGGTACAGACCCTGCGATAGCCTGAACGGTTTTTCTATTCACCCCCCACTGTATCAAGATGCATATATCTACAAAAGTACACAGGAGAACCTTTTGAATTGAGACACACCTACTTATTAAATTAAAGCATGGTATTTAAGTAAACGTTTTCAATACAATTATGTAGATCGCCGCATTTTCTGAATGGCTCGTAGTACTCAGTGTATTAAATCATTATTTCGAGGAATGAATCCGTTTGCTTCATTTATATTCATACCACGACGGTGCGTGTCGTCAGGGCGCAAGCTCGTACGAGTTTGTGCTCAAGTTCATCTGCTTACATTATCATCTGTCAAAACGTTCACATTTTTACCGGGTTTACCGCCCAACATTACATTACAGCTTCGAAGATTACTGCCCACGCAGCAATCTTGACAGGAAGCCCATTGTCCTCAATAAGCGAGCACGATATTCTCAATTTACTTTGGAAGGAAAAACGTCTTGAGAGGTTGGAGTGAGCTGGCAACTTCACGACTGAAGTTCCGTAAAAAGATTTTTGGTGGTTTTGAAACGGTCCTATTGAAAGTTCACATTATATCTATGTATCATAGAAGTCCAGTAAAAAGAATGCAACAGCTCTGGCTATTATACTCAACTTGTTAGGTGAGCATGAAAAAGAGCGACTGTTTTAGATGCATCTATTCATCCCTTGTCAAAGGAAACTCTTCGTTTTTTAAAACCGAAGTCCCGAAAATAGATTTTTCATAAAAGCACGGTAACATATGATGCGAAGCTAGGCTGATATAGTTACCTAGTACTTCCCTCACAGCACAATGTCGCAAAGAATGTAATACGAGTATTATGAATGAAACGCAACGTGAGCACTGACACCGAGAATATTACATAGGACTTTGATTCCCACGGTCTGCGAGCCTATGTTGACGCTAGCTTAGTGTACTCGTATTTTGTATAGCAATGCGAACTGCGATCGAGAATGTACTCGTAATAATTGCGACATTACGCGATTACAGCCTTGCTATAGGTATATGAACGATCTTTCATTCATTGGTACTCGACGTGAACTAATCATTACAAAACAAAAATAGTAATGGTCAATAATTTTAGATACAGAAATTTACAGAGTTTCGTCACGATGGAACAGTTACCTCAAAAACTAAACTACACTTCTATAATAAGAGTTCCTTTTAACTAAAGTATTTCTGAAAAAAATATTTGTAAAAATATTTATTCTTCAATTTCTTTGTGCCTTATTATGTAAGCACGCCGAACAGACATACAGCATCATGAAATGTCAGGTATATTGAAGCGAAACACAATACAAAACTACGCGATGACACTACATTTGGTTGTATTTCCCTTAGTTATTTGTCACTCATAAAAAGGTACATTTGTTGTTACATGAATTTATAGTATAAAAATAGATATATTTATAGTGTAGGTGCAGCCATTCCCTATTATTTTTACTTATCTATAAACGGTCATTAAACTGCGTTTAGTTAGGATAAGGCTCTTTTGATTTTAATCTCAATCATAATTAATTAAGATGATTTATGACTTACGAGTCACATTAATGTTGGAGTTGTGTATCGTTTAGATTAGGACTTTAGTTTCTATTTGTTCCTACAAAAGTAATTATTGTTAGTTTATTGACTAAGGGCCGATCGTTCAATTGCATGTTAACAAACTGATTACTATTGAATCAATAAATTTTCGTGTTTTTAGTGTGTTTTTCGGGTCTTTCATTTCGAAATTACCCGTTATCTAATTAAGGTTTATTTCTTTAGAATGGCATAATATTTATTTACGTCTGTCTTTACCACAGACTTAGATAGTTCAGGGAATTATCTAACAGGACGTTATCTGACTATTGAAAGATCAGCCCATAATGATGCTAAATTTTAATAGTCTATCCGTAATTATCTACCTATGGAGAGGGTATCTCTAATTATAGTAGCATGTGCGTATGGTGTAGCATGAATGCATGGGTGGACTGAGTAGGGCAACGCCCTCGGTTCGATCGACAAGTGACCTTTAGGATTATGCGAACTAGGGAACCCAACCCTCGCTGCCCTTAGACTTGTCTGACTTTAATACACGTTTTTCACGCTGGTAACAGCTATCATGCCGATATAGCTGCATCATACATTTCATTTCACTATAATCAAAACTAGAGATGTCAGAGGTTTCGTAGGTTGAAACGTCGCTAGTATTTTTTTTTAAATTTAGTTATATTATTTCTTACATTCCATTACTTGGTAAAGATTGATATAGAATAGAGACCAGATTCCCACAAAATACCCTTTTTTACACGAGTGCATAAAAAAGGAGTGTAGCGTTTATGAATGTATTTGAGTTCCTTTATTCCACCATAACTTTTAAATACCTGAACAGATTTGGATGTAAGGAGTATCATTATAGAATCCTAACACCATCCCAAGTGACATTGGCTAGGGAAGTCGTGTTTTTTCATGTTACTTTTGTAACATTGACTTGTTTTAAAAACATGCTATGGATTTCTAATTGTAATTCAAATCTAGAATCAATTTCATTTTCACAGTATAGTACATATCTCGTACACATAATATCTGTACTATTATATATATAAAAGAAGTGCTTACGACAAATTATTACGAGCTATTAATCTACTCAACGCCCTGACCGCTCAGGAACAAGAGGTTGTGAAGTCTTTTATATGTAATTGTGCATATTTTTAAATTTTTATATTAGCTTTTTAAGTTAATGTTAAGTAGGTATACTTAGATTATAATTAGCTTGCTGTGCGTTTTGGCATCGCTGTAAGCGCAGCAAGCAACTGATTTAAATAAATAAATAAAATAAATAAATCTCTCTGTTTATACTCTCTCTGTTTTGCGCTTCTACTGGAGAGTGCGTGTGTGAAAGAGAATTAATAAAGTCTTAAAAAAACGCTTACATCATGATTATAATTAACGACTGGCAGATAATGCCACTGAATTCGATATTTTACAATGCGCATATTGAATACATCTTTACACACCAGTTGCACATTCATTCAGCAAGAGCGCATATTGAACAAATTCTTGAATCGCTAATGAATATATCAATTAAATCTGACATTCAGGATATTTACGACGTTATTAAGAAATAACCTATTGATTTGAGAAATAATTAAATTGAAGATGATCTACAGAACAAGTCTGAGGGGTCGGCGAGACGCGACGCACGCCGACGTGTTTTTTGCAGCTTGGTTAGTGATATTAACGCGCTGTCTTATATTTTTCGTTCGTCTATAGTAAAATGATTGTAAGACCTTGTCCGAAGCGACAAGATCACGTCAATGGCTAATAAACGGCTCGTTAAAATAGAATTACCCATTTAGCCTGCACTCAGAATCGTGAGAACTTGTGCTGTGTGGTCCTAAAATTTGCATATCTGTTCGCAATAGTCTAATTAGTAGAGGTATCACCTATTTGGCTATAAATTCTAATACCTTTACTAAAACTGTATTATATTTTACTAGTGGGTGTTGTGATCTTAGTTCTGGTTCTTCCCTTGAGGAACCACGGGTAGGATTTCAGGACACCGTTAAAAACATACCCTTATTTGTATAATTATCTAATCAAAGTAAACTGGAACAACAGAAGCTGCGACTCTATACTAAGTTTCCAACGGCTACGGTAGCTTTTTAAAGGAAACTTCATCCGTTTCAAAATAAACAAGTTCAAGATGTAGCCGTATTTGCGTCTCGCTTGTTATTCCAAGTTGCCTGTTTATTCGATTGTTGTGCGCTTGCAGAGGCGCCTCAGGCCGCCCACGCACCACTGGGCACGTCACTGGTTTCTGGAGCTATTTTAAGGCTGAAACTTTAATGATTGAAATAACGAAGGCTTAAAGTGTACCTTTTTTGAGGAACTGTTAATTTTTCACTGTGGGTGTGGCTTTATTAAGCGTACATGTAGTAATTATATGAATCGTCATCACGTTAAAACTGGCAATCAATTTCTCATTTTTTATTCACTTTTGATAGGTTAGTTTTCTAATACTTATGCACCTAATCTTAGGAAATGTGGTTGAAAAAAGTAATGACTATAGATCTGGAATGGAAACTGTAGCCCTAGCAATATTCCTTGCCTAGCACCAATAATTTGTCGTATCGAATTGAAACGTGAGCGATTTTTGTATCAAAGATACGTTTTGATTGTATGCGTATACTTAATAATAGATAGAGATATATAAAGTTAAATGGATATTAACGGTCTTGCCACAAAAAAAAATTAAACATGCCATAATCGCGTGTTTAAATATGAGCAACCACAAATCCTGACTAACCGTTGTCGAACTCAATTCTGTTGTAACATTTCTAATCATTTTAAACGTTTATCTTATCGACCGTGTATAGAATTCGGTAGATTGCTTACTGAATAGAACAAATCAGTTTATACCACTCCGTTTTGTGTTACCAAGTTGAATGTAAATCTGAATGCTTCTAAAGGGCAATGGCACGTATTCATCACAATGATTTGTATTACTAATTTCTGCTTGAGAGCTGTGCCATATCGGGTGGCTTTGTATAGAGGCGGTGAGCTGGCACGCTGTACACTTAAGTACGTTAGTTAGTCATATCCAGACGTCTACAGTGTTGATTCCTCAAGTATTCATGCTGCTAAACTGACGTATTAAAAAAGCTGAACATGAAAAAACGGAACCCATAGGGGTGCTATAAAGCATCATGTTGTTTTCCGTCTGTGAGTGTATCTGTCTATCAAGTGAGGACATTTATATCAAAACGGCTTGAGGCATCAGGTTGAAATTAACGCCATACATTGAAATTTTCAGCCTGAAGGTGTCATACTAAATTCGATGCAACAAAGGTTATTTTCACATGAACTATCGCGCCATCAAAAACTTATTGACAGATTATATTGGTAGAAATTTCATTGGGTAAAAGCAAAAAAAGTGACTTAAAAAAAAGGCGACATCTTTGAAAATAACAGGATATTTGAAATTTCATCCCCCATTTTTCGATCCTTAGGTGTGGTCTTCTTTAATAAAATTTATAAAAGGGCCATCCTTATGGTAAACCCTGCTCAATAAAAACTATCATTTGAATCAGTTGACAATTGGCAGATAAATCGAGTAACATCGCAAAAAAAGTACAGTCGCATTGAGAACTTTCTCCTTTTTTGGAAGTCGGTTAAAAAACCGTTGATTTCTAATTCAATGTTATTCGTAGGTATCATGACAATACTATAAAGAGATTTGTAAGCCTGGGAGTGTTGATCGTTTTAGAAAACCATATCGAAGAAAAGCGTTTTACTAAAGATAATAATAAACATAAACATAAACGCTTACACACTCATACCCCGCACTAGGATTCCCTGTGTCGCAGGTGGCATGGACATACAAAGATACACATCACAAACATCCAAGACCCGAGAACAAACTTTATGCTTACACAAAATCTGCCCCGGCCGGGAATCGAACCCGGGACCCCTCGCTTTGCAGGCAGGGTTACTACCAACTTAGCTACGGAGCCGTCAAGAAAAAAGATAAAGAAAGAAAGAAGCTCATATCACTATTATAAAACACAGGGATGTACGTGAACATGGCAGTAACTTTAAAAGCATAAGTTTGGAAGTATATCTCTGCAAATCTCTCTTTAAAAGTAAGTAGTTAAAAAAAGAAATAAAAAGAAATGTCGTTACATCATTAGATAAGTACATATTTATCTTGACTGACACAATACGCTTAGTGCTGGGACATGCACGTAAGCAAATAGACTTGAACACGCAATGATTTTCACCAACTCGGGTTTGTTTGGACAGAATTCTCACAATATTACAGCATGTTACAAAGTAAAGGACGTAGCCGCGGGCGATAGGAAAGTCACGGAATGTTGTTTAAAGGAGAAGCGGGCTTTTGGTTCATCAAAAATATAAAAATCTTTTACAACACAAAATAGAAATTGAAAGCACCAACGTAATGTTTGAAGTTCACATCTTTTACATTTAGGTTGCTACTTCCTGATTACTTTTAAAGAAGCGTGAGTCGACATGAATTGCCTTACATCGGAGTGTATCATCTGATTTCGACAAAAATATATGAGACGTACTAGAAAAATAGAGTTTAAATTACCAAATCGGGTAAGTCGTTTCCTACTTTTCCAGAAATCGACTAACATATATAAAAGAAATAAAACATAAGCGATGAATATAAAACTTCCCCTTTTTTGAATTCGGTAAAAATTTACACACGTATCTCTATCTACTGATTGTGAATTATTTTGAGTTTTTTTCGGTAACAATCATGCTCATGGTCCGCCTGATGCAAAGCAATTTTATCCGTAGCACCGCGGTGTTCACTGGCAATTTTTACCCTTTATCGATCATTAGTAATCTTCTTAATCAATATTTTAGTATAAATGCAATAGAAAAAGATTTTGATGTTTTAGTATAAATGCAATAGAAAAAGATCTTGCATCTTCTCGAAGCCGGCGGAGTCTCGCCTTAACATTAATCGGCTGCAGCTCGTGGCCAGAGTCCTGCCGATGCCGGCGGCTATCGAGGACGCTATCGAGGAGTCGGTCACGCACGCTCTTGCACTATGGGCTGAGTCGGACCCAGGGCGAAGATTTCAGGGGCTTGCAAAGCCCAACCAACCTCACCTGGGTGGTCTGTGGGTATCTGGCCGTTCAGAGTTGTACTATACGGGCACCGCTATAAATGTTACCTATGAGTTCACAGATGTGGTCTATTGGTAGGTATGTTTTGTCCCACTCCTTTCTTTTCTGATGAGTGTGCCAGTCATGTCAAGGGCTATGTTTGCGCACCCCCGCGAGTCGAGGGTGCGTTTTGGGGGGAAATGGGTACCCCCGGGCAAAAGAACAACACAGAAATATAGCTCAGCGAGAAATAGTAATGATGCAAGCCAACTCACCCACTGTCCAGCTCCGTTCTCCGCGATGACGGCGCCGTCAAGTCCAGGGCCCTATTTAATAAAGCTGACAATTCGACAAATATGTCAAAAACTGACATAATTGTCGAATTTTCTTAGGCTTAATTCTACAATTATGTCATTTTTTGACATATTTGTCGAATTGTCAGCTTTATTAAACAGGGCCCAGAAATCCAGTGATAGGCACAGTGTTCACCAGTATCACGGTTCCAATAGGGTGTTGGATGCACAACCGAAGATATAGTCCTCAAATTCAGACCAAAACGGAGATTAGGCAATACTCGAAGCCTTCGCGTCCCCTGCACGGTTGAGACTGGCGGGCGGTAGTATCAGCGGGCAGTGAGAGGCAATACAAACAAAACTACCCTCACTGAGCATAAAAACAAAAATTAATATGTGACTACAACAGGCTATCCAGACTTCTTTTTGTTTTTATCCAATCAGTAAGTTATTAACCGTTAAGCCATATCGGAAGCCTTAAAATAGCTTGAAAATTCTGATGCTAAGGCTGGCTACATGCCTATACAAGCAGGAAGGAGGTTGTACTTTATCCTAACGAAACAATCATAATGCTTTTCTAGGTTTTACATATTCAAAAGGTTCCCTTTTATATAAAATTGTGAATCCTTATTCCGAGCCTGACTATCAATGTGGCTGGAAGTGAAATGAAAGAAAAACGTAGGAACTGCAGCTGATTAGATTCCATTTCAGGGAATGAGCCTAGAGAAAGAACCTTTTATAATGCTAAGAAAGGCATGTGGTGATCGTTAAGCGATATGAAGACTCTTTGTTTTTGAGAAATCAAACGAAAGATATTTCTTAGAACTTCGCTGTTGCCACAGCGTTGAGGGTTGATGTTGGGAGGGTTGAGGTTGGAGAAAGTTTTGGAGACCCAAAAATTTGTTGTTTCTACCTTCAACAATCTACCACCTCTCTACCAGGTGATAGGACTAACTCTTCTGCGAGTGTCCGTCTGACTGGGTATCACCGCTTTGCTCGTGAAGCCTGCTGCCAAGCAGTAACGTGCAAGAATTACTATGTTCCAGTTTGATGATGAGTAAATTATAAGTTTGTGAAATTATTGGGTTTATACGTATAATGTCTCAGGGTAATGAGCGCAATACAGTGCCGCGTAGGCCTTTGTTTTATTTTGGGCTCGTGTGTTTTAAATTTCTTTTAATTACATATTATTATTTATAAAATATTCTTGTTCGTTAAAAATCTTGTATTGACCGAAGTAGCTTTTTCCCATAACACTACGAGCACTTGACACTATGAGTACTTTCTTTACAAGGGAAAACACTCGTTTAAACGCGTCTCGTTACTTCAAGTACCAAGTATAACAGTACAGTGTAACATTGAACACGCTGCGTGATGGTAACTGGTGAAATTAACGTTAATTAAAACAGACAGTGGTCGCTGCAGATGCATTTGGAATGGTCTGCTTGTATTCCTTTGTTCGTGTGACTGTACTTGAACCTGTGGTCAAAAACTACACATACCTACACATTAAAAAATGCGTCAAGTGCAGTAACTTCGAGGTTTTCGTATCTCCTTCAGCAGAAACATATAGAAAGTATCGGCTTAAAATTATGTTGATAATGTCATGACTAGTATGTTGAATGTTGATACTGGCACGGATCCATTTAGGAACCCACTTCGAAAACGCGTACATACTGATGACAGTTCCGGTTAAGCTGGAATTTTAAAATCGTTATTAATTCGTCATGTAAGAAGTTTTTTAAAATATGCTAGCTTCTGCCCGTGGCTTCGCCCGCATGTCTTTATAGCCTATGTTATTGCAGAACCTAAACTTACATTTCAAATTTCATCAAAATCATGAAAAACGGGATGTTCGAACGCTAACCTATCCAGCTAATGGTTTGAATCTCTTCCCATTAATTCAGGCTAAGATTCAGAGACGAATCTAAGTGTGGACTTTTGCTTGTTTATACCTAACTGTCAAATGCAGCTTATGCTCGGTTCACACTAACGTTTAACGTCAATGCCCATTACCGTGATAAAAACGGCGTTAAAATACTTCACAAAAAAAAAGCGATAAACTGAATGGCCACGCTTGCGTCATACTACTTGCGTTTAGCGCCAAAGAACAAGACCGCCGTTGTAACAATATACGCCAATATGAACACATTGTCAAATTAACGCCATTAGTTGTGGCTACACTTACGTTTAATGTCCATTAACCCGTTAAGAGGGCGCCTAAAGCCAGCAAAAATGACCTTCATTTATTCGCGCCTTTTCTCCTGTTCACATAGCATGTTCAGGGATTAAAAATTTAGTAAGTGCCAAAAGCGTTTTTGGGTTTAACTAAATACCTAATGGTATTTTCAAAAAACCCATAGAAAAATAACTCACTCAGGTCATAAGCTAACTAGTTATCTGATTTTTGTTCTAATATTTTGCAGCATATCGAGTATTTATTAAAAAAATATGTTACTTCGTTATTTTTTTCTCTCGAGAAAATTTTATTATTTTGTGTTTTTGATGAGATAAAAACCTTGAAATATAGTAAATTTATACATAATATTTTTAATTTTTAATTAATACTGAATTAGCCTCTGTAAAATCAAATCAAAGATTTAAGCTTTGCTTTATATACGGCCTCTTAATCAACGGCATTAGCCGTAAGTGTGGCCCTAGCATTAGTGATAAGGCTTCTGACGCAAAAAGTGTCCGTGGGTGTGGATAAATGTAACTCCTATGTAATGAAATATCACCTTTTCAATAGACCCTGCTTGAAGCATTTGTAGGTGGACTCGGCGATAGATTATAGCAAAGATTCGCGCAAAGATTCGCCGTGGGTGGCTCCCATGAGTTATTACTTCAGTTTTATATTTTGCAGCTTTGATACTGTTGAGTTTTATGATTCTTAAAAATTAAGTAATCATTATTGGTTGCGAAAGATGATCATAATATAATTTATGACCTATAAGTATTAGGTATAAGATACTAATTATAATGTCTACGACTTTACTATTTATTTCACAGCAAAAATAAGTTCCTATAGAAATTTAATTCACATTGTGAGGCCTTAGCGCTAAATAGCGAAGCTAATAGCTTTTTGAAACTACTGTAATGGAGGAATTTTTTAATTGAACCTTTTACCTGTAATCCTGTAACCTGTAATAAGTCGGCAGTTCAGTAATATCAATCTAGATAGAAATATCCTAATCTAAATGGTAATCCTTGTATTTTTTAGTTTGCTAGAAACTTGATGTCTTGCATCACTATATGAGGTGGTAGACCTGACGATGAGTATACGATATATAATATATATATTCGTTTTTGAGGTAAAGGGCCTTGAATCACAAACAAAACAAACCACTCATACTCGTGCAGTAGTATTCATGGACTCAACACATACATAACACAAACACCGAAGACCCGAGATTTTTTGAATACACTTGTACCTACTATAATCTTGGAAGTAAATTTTAACCACAGACTTATACGAATCTGTGATTTTAACCTACTTCTAATTGCCGTATCGAAATGAAGCTTTGCATGTATATGTAGTTTCCACGACGTTACAATAATTTGGTATCATGCAGTTGATCTGCCATATGATGAATGATGATGGAGCTACGAGGGGGATTGTGGAACTCTTTAGTGGCTACAGATAAACCCTTTGAGTTTGGGCTCATATGAATCTTGTTGGCCGTTTTGAGTCCAATAGATTGCACTTAGTGTGGAAGTTCTGATGCTGGAGCCAGTAGGAAGTGTGTTATTTAGTTATTATGCTCACCGCACAAAGTTTGCCTCGATCGGAGATCGAAGGCCTGTTGTTTTGCAGGTATGTGTACAACTTACAACCAACTTAGCCACTAACAGAAAAACGCTGGACAAGTGCTAATTAGGGATTTCTGTTTTTTATTTTGAGATACGTAACCGTAAAAAGAACAGACGTGCGCTTTTGATACATACATCGACTTATATCAAATATAATACCTGTACAGCGTGGAGTTATGTACAGTTAACCAAATTAATAAAGTGTTACATTAACAGTTAGGCGACAGGAAGCATTTGCATGATTTTGTTTGTCGCGCCAAGGCGAGAGAAGAGTCTAGAAAGGAATGTAGAGAGGGCACGCTAGGGAAGGAATGGAGCAGGTTTGAATTAGCGTGTCTCACCCGCGGTAAAGCACACGAAAGGTAGAACAATGTAGTGTGCAGGTAATAAATTATGGCGCTCAGTGGTGAATATAATTTGTAGAAATTTGCAGTTTTTGGGACTTGAAAGTTTACAGCGTTGAATTATGTTTTAGGTAAAAATATACCAGCTTCTGCCCGCGGTTTACCCACGCGGAAACTCCCACAGTAACCGTACATTTTTCCGGGATACAAGTAGCCCGTTACTCTCCGGTCTATTAACTATATCTATGCAAAAAATAATTTGGATCTGTTGCTCTGTTGCCCCTGAAAGAAGGAAAAACCAACAAACACACTTTCACATTTATGTAGGTACGGTTATTAGAGTCATAGGTAAACGTAACAGAATAAGTTTTTTGTGGAAAAATATATCTTTCCAGACAAGCTTTTATAGAATAGATAATTGATACTGTAATCTTGTGGCCCTCTTCCGGCTCCTCCATCAGGATCCTGGGATTCAGGCTGGTCCAGGATCCTGATGAAGGATCCTGGACATCCTCTCATCTAGGATCAGAGTACATGTAAAGACAAATCAGTACAAGCCAAAACTCGATGGAGTTACGTTGTTTCGTTACAGAATTACTGTGGCCACCTTCCGGCTCCATCGGGTCCAGCATAATCAGGACCCTAGACATCATCTAGGATCAGAGTACTTGTAAAGACAAATCAAACGAGCCCAAACTCGATGGGGTTACGTCGTTTCGTCATAGAGTTCCTATGGCCGCCTTACGGCTCCTTCATCAAACCATCTCGGTGATATCATTATATTGCGTTCTCATCCGAATTATATATGAATGTAGGATAAAAAAAAATGCATTTAGTCTATGCGAGTCTATGGTCACTACGCTAGATTGTCAATGAATAGTTTCTAAGATGGCGAATGGTGTGAACGAGCTAATACGAAGTGAGCCTACGGTGTACAATTAAAATAATAAAGCAATAAAACTACAAGTGTTAACGAAGAAAGAAAACATTTTTATTTCGATCGATCGACCCCCACACATGTATGTAAAATTTCGACTCAAACGAACATCAGTAGTCAAATTTAGCTTGCAAGATTTGATCAAAACATACTATTATTTATTCTGAGTCTAAACAAACAAACAAACATACAAACATAGTAAATAAAAGCTTGTAATAATAATAAATACGTCAGAACTCTAAAAATTTGACCCTTATAGTAAGCGTGGTTTCTTTGTGGCACCAAATAAGTCACAGAAAGACATAATTCATGTTCATATTCGCAGATGTTTTGAATGTTTGGCGCAAATATGGAATGTGGTTTGAAAACTTTGCTACACCGGTTACTTTAGTTTAAACAAGTCTCTAAATATGGTCAGAAGCTTTTAACCGAATCAAAAACCGTGACACAGGCCGAAGTTCAAAGACTAGCGTCTTTTTGATTTACAAATAAAATATTACTCATGTTAGGCCGACCATACACGCTTATGTAAACCTGCGTTTTACGGTCAAAATAACCATGATTTTGCAACAAGCGCGGATTACGAGATAATACAGCAAGCGCGGCTCAAATTATAGAGAATTTCGAGACAAGAGACTTTTGTTTATTATTTCGAGGACATTTTTTGCGAGTTTTTTACAAGATACTGGGCCATTTCTATTTAATATTTTATAGATGTCTTTTCTATAAACACTTGGCTACACTATTGTATTTTTTTGCTAGTAATTTATAAAAAAGGAGATTTGTGCGATGAAAAAGCTACGAACCGACTTCGGTGACAAACTACTCAACCGATTTTGATGAAATTTCTATGGGACCAATCTGAAAGAATACACTATCAAATAAAAAAAGAACTTTCCAAATCGGTTTATAAATGACAGAGATCTAAGCTAACAAAAAAAACCTACCGAATTGATAACCATCTCCTTTTTTAGACGTCGGTTAAAAACGGGACTTATTCAGACATTTTGCTTTAGTCGCGCGAAACGATTTGGGTGCTAGCTGGTGACTTGCTGAGCCTAGAACAAGGATTGGCTCTCAAGCGTATTCAGTTCCAATATGCAATTGCAATCAAGTAACACTGTTATTCTCGTGACACCATAAATATGATGTCCTGAGTCACTGTTTAATAGATTAAATGGAACGCATTAATCCGAGAGGAGCGCGTCGGCTTTTATTAGCTGAATAGGAGCTTCAATTGTAGCCGTTGGTCTTTAGAGGGCTGTGCACTCTCTTTGTTAAAATTTGAGGCTATTTATAGAAAATGGGCTATTGAAGAACAGATGCGTGTAAAGATACCTACCTACATCTGGACAAAATATGTAAAGTCTAACGTGTGCTTAAAAAGTTTGTAATTACGAACAAATTCTAATATAACGGTCAACCTGATTGTAGTAGTGTCTAGAAAACTAAAAACTGATAGAATATTTAATGACCTGATACAAACTATATATCAACTAGCTTTAAGCGATGTCGGATTGTTGGTTGTTCATATTAGGGTTTTCGTTACATTATCATATCGTAAAGCCTATCAAACATGTTGATACCGGCATGGTATAGAGTTACGGCAATAGAGATCTGTGGTTACGGCTCTATTGATTTTTAGCGCTCTTCTACCTAACTGCATCTTAACAGTTGCACTAAGAACTAGACCTTAACATCAAGTGAGTGATCAAACATAACTCAGTAACACATAACACACAACATAGTGATTAAACATAATTTTTTCGAAAATATAGGAAAGAAAACAAAACAAAGAATGGGTAAACCTTTTATAAAATTTTTTCATAGTAAATTTAAAACTAGTGTCAGGTAACCTTTACCTACGTGTTTTCCAGCTTTTCAATTATAGAACAAGTTAGTACTAAAGTGTGGTGGAGGTTGACCAGTTTTTGCGATTTGCGATATGTGATAAGGCGCAATGACAGCTGGAAGCAATAACGTATTGGTTTGCGGATGTGAGGTTTTTATTTGCATTTTAAATTAGGCGGGCAATTAATTAAGTACGTCCTCTCCGATACAATGTTGACTTTTTATTTAGCTCCTTTTATTTAGCTTAGTTGCATGGATGCTTGGTTTATTGATTTCTTTTTCTTGTATTGGCTTCGGAAAGTTGGCTCTTGGCCAAATCTTGGTTTCTAACTATGCGTGTGTCCACGTCCTTTAGTGTAAGTTTAACTTCGTTTAGTTTCTCTTTGAAATTGACAGTTTTACAATGATCTGGGAAAAACCAAAGAGATTCCAATATATTCATTGGGAAAAACACGGTTTATTAGTTTAAATGCTATATGTCAGGACGCAAATTAAATAAGTTTGGCCTATAATCAATTTTTCGCGAGTCGAATAAGAGTGGGTCTTGAAACCTAATAATACAATAAATTTTTACACACAAAGTTATAGTGAGTGACTGTTGATTTTCTTAGAAAAAAAATTAAAAAAGAAAAATAAAATGAAAACTTAGGTAATAAAGTTCGCCACTAACTAGACAGAGAGAAAACGTACCTATATACAAACTTATGGTAGCAAGTATTATTGGCGAAGAAAGTTTTTATATAGTTACGTTTTCTCTCTGTCTAGTTACACGGCGAAACTTATTTCCTAAGTTTCCATTACTATCCAAAACAATCCCAAATCATACGATAGTTTTATAGCAACGTTACCAACATATGTAATACATTACTAACGAAAGGTTTTGGTTATTATGGCCATTTATTTAATAAATTGCGTAATTATGAAGTACAATAATTATTATTACTCGTAACCGCGTGCGGCTTGTATGCCTTTCACTGCATTTAAAATTTCACAAACAAAAGAAAATTACCAATTCACTTTGTGATGTTACTAAGGTAAGAATTAGGTACATACTTTTACAGTAATAAAATATCAGATTTGAAATAAGGTAGATTTTTACTTCTATAAGTAGCTAAAGCCCAACTCTACGCAAGCCATTAGGCTTGCGTAGAGTTGGGCTTTAGTTTTTAGTTTAGTTAATATACATGTAAACTATAATTATATAGTTTACATGTATATTATATGATACACCATATATATGTTATATTATATATATAGGTATAGATATATATTAGGTATATGTGTATAATCTGGATCTGCCTCTCTCTTTACTCAGACTTTTACAAATTTTTTACTCTTATGTAACGGATAACGGTTTACGTATAACGGACTGTAAATTGACTGTCAATTATTTTTTAAATAGAAAGGAAGTGAAGTAAAAATATAAAATAAAGAAAGAGAGAGAGAAAATATGTTAGAAACCAACAATACAGTATGATGGGATTAACAGTTTTGACCACTATGTAGTAGTCATCACAGTGACATCACAGTGGTTCCATTTTTGGACATTCTGTTTATTTCTTCGTGATTGTCCTTTATTACTCATTCTGATCGGTGGCAATAAAGTTATTACATAAATGTAAATCGTTTGAAAAAACGCTTACTCATTCGGTCTTTTCTCAATAGTTTTTTTTCTACATATATTTAGCTTACAATACTTCGTTTATTTGATTACTAGCTTCTGCCCGCGGTTTTCACCCGCGTTCCCACAGGAAAGGTGCATTTTTCAGGGATAAAAAGTAGTCTGTTACTCTCCGGTCCATAAACTAAATTTATGCCAAAAATCACGTCGATCCGTTGTTCCGTTACTGCGTGATAGAAGGACAAACCAATAAACCAACAAAAGTAGGATTACACTTTACCACAGACTTTACCGTTCGGCCACCATAACTTTGTTTCGATAACATCTTGACCTATATAGTAAATAATACAATAATTTCTTCTTGTCCGTAGATGTGGCGAGCTGCGCTATCGCCGGCGCGGCCACCGGCGTCCCGCTGTCCTGGCAGCCTTTCTACTGCGTGTTGCAGCAGGACCGAAGAATACTCACCGCATACACTAGCGAAGAACTTGCTGTAAGTATATCCTTTAAGATCTTATGAAATTGCGATAATATCGGACAGTGGGGGATAAATTCATCACGTGTTGACGCGTGGTTGTATCTTCGAATGGGTAACCGGAGTTGTGTTACTTCACGAGGACCCTTTTACACACATACTACTCGTATATATTTTTTAAATTTGAATTTGTGTCATTTCCCACGTTGTATGGGTCAATTACTCTATAAATCCTATCAAGAATTCTTCTTCACTGTCGTGTTACGAACATACATTGATGTAGAAGGTTATACTTCTTATCACAGACCTACCACATCTTCTTATAATATGATATATATTCTTTGTAAAGTTTATCTTTACCTCTGTAATTATGTAGTGAAACTGTGAAACCTCCTTAATTGATAATTCGAAATCCGAGTAGAATTATTATGTAAAACTGAAATAAAGAAAATAAGAAGATACGCTAATAGCAACAAACTGAATCCAATTGGTATCATTACTGATTTTCAGTCAAGAGTTTCTTAAATTGGCATCGCTAACCATTAGACCATATATGATTGACAAACAGTTACATTCAGGATATATTAAAGCTATCCAAAAAAATTCTGTCAGGTTTTTTCTATACAAGGCATTGTAGTTTAATCGGTCAACTCGCACCAGTAGATAATAATGCCTTCATGAAAGTTTTTAACAGTGTAACCGACCGTCCGAAAACCGGATGTTGTTACAAAATTAGATTGCAATAGACCGTGTTTTTTGTCGAACTACATAGGTACATATTTACGTTTGGTACGCGATAAATCACTCATAGTGGCACAGTGAAGTTAACATTCCAACATGCCTATTATCTGAACCATGGTGAACCGATGACTTCAGAATGGTTGTGGATTAAATAAATATTTAAAGGCTTTATAAGGAAGAATACCTCTTGTGATTAATAAAATTGACATTTAATCCTGTTAATACCAAACCCTTACCATTCATTCATTTCTGCCTTTCAATTCAATAGTTGAATAAAGGAAATCGATCATTCATTGTAATTCTTAAAGGTATGTCTAGCTACTTTCGTTCCTTTAATAAATTCTCTTGGTCAAAAACAAAGAAATAAAAAATAAAGAAAGAGTGTTTACTGATAATTACTAGACATCTTTTTGTACAGTTACAGTATCTGTCCATTACTTTATAATGTCTATGGTACCACCTCTAAATATTATTTTTTTATTTGCAAATGGTCTCCACTTTGGCAATGTCTTGTGGATGTTAAAGCTAAGGTTGACCATGCGTGCCCATGAAATACGTTATTAATCACTCTTGACTCGTTGAATATTGAAAGTTGAATGTCCGTCGTGGTGTTTCCTATAATTTCCTAATAGTTTCCTAATACCTACTTAGATACAAAATTGTCATCATTATAGAAAAACTGTTATGATGTGGTAACTTTCTAACTGATAACGTGGCACTCGTTTTTATATTCTAAATTCTCAGCATTACTCTACAAATTGGGAAATTACCAGCTGGTTTCGTTTGTTCCGCTTTCCTAAACTTGTTTCAATATCTTGTTTTATACAGTTTTTTTTGCTGATTCGTGTTTTTAATGAGTTAGGGGACTAGATTTTCTTGATTTATTACCTTCAATTTCTATATTACCTAAATTTCATGTCTAGCCCCTTTATTTCACAGCATGTTTTTGTTCAATGCAATTTCATAGTAACGGTTAAAGTGGTTGTGGGTAATAAGGTAGTTAAACAGTAAATTATGCAGGGCGAAATCTCTGTGTACAGAGCTTTTTCAAATCCACAATCTGTTTAGCCATCCCAATACTGGTATTGGGGCTAACATATACTACAAGATAAAAGCTATGTCTGGACAAAGCTTTTATCTTGTAGTGTATGTTGGCAAAACGCCTGTGCCCTCCAAGCAGCATCGGGGCTAGATAGATAATCCCAAAGAAGGTCTCATATGTGATACCAAGTCTTGCGCAAGCCAGAAACAAAAAAAGTTTCCTGCTTGCAATGCCCTGTCCTCACACACTTTAACCGAACGCCGTGCTTGTACCACACTCGACAGCATTGATTCTCAACCAATTGAAAAAACTTGAAGTATTATAACTAGGGCTCATCATATCTTGGTGCTTTAAAACAAACAAGAAATACCAGTACAAGTATTGTCTATCAATTTGAATACTGCATAATAATTGTTTGCACATAACAAGTTATGTTTAATCTACATTTCACGTAGTGACTCAGTATTACCATAATACAATACTGTCAATTACTCACCGTGCCAACAGATCCAAGAGCGAAATGACATTGACACAACACTTGAAAAGCATGTTCAAATGATAAATATACTTTATATGATAGGTGGAACATCTCAAACGTAGTAATCACTTTTTTTTTAAATAACTATAGGATCAAAAATTGCTTTAAAGGGATACTAACTTCAGTGACAAACTACTGAACTGATTTACATGAAATTTCTATGGGACTAATCTGTAAGTATTAAATTTCAAATAAAAAAGAATTTTCCAAATCGGTTCATAAATGACGTAAATCTGAGGTAACACACATAAAAAAACTACAACCGAATTGAGAACCTACTTTTTTAAAGTCGGTTAAAATTATTTGTTTCCAAAAAAGCATACAAAGATACAATTACAGTTCTGTTGCATCGTGATTTAATAATTTTATATCATCACAAAAAAGTTCGTTAATTAAAAAAAAAAAAGTGTTTAAAATTGGATTTATTAATATGGAGTTGGCGTGCCAGATGAAGAATTTAGTACAAGTAACGTTTCCCGAGCTCTTTTGTTTCTCTAGAACTTCATAACCACCAGAAGCTTTGCTTGCGCCGCGGGCACCATTTGACCTAGAAACTTGGTATTTATACTTATGTAAATAAGCAAAACTTTTAGTTAGGGAATATTACTCTACTCTGAACGACACGACAGATGCTTGGTCGTTTTTTAAAGTCCAATTACGTACCAGGCTGGTCGGTTAAATATATGTACATATTTATATGATAGGAATATAATACATAATATCCCTCATCGCGTTTGCGCATCTCACGACAAATACGGCGCGTGGGCGCAGCTCGGTGCTTCGCATAAATCAAAATTAACCATTCCGTTCACTACACAGGTTTTTGCTTCGTAAAATAAGAACGACAGGTTTATTTGAGCACGTTTGTTTAAGACGGTTCTGTGTTGTGACAACACCCTGTTTTAAATAATATTGGAGGAGTTACCTTGGAACGCGGGTTAAGTAAAATTTTTAAATAATGTATTTTTTTTACTACTCCATAACGAGACGAGTCTCTTTAAAATCAAATAGTTAATTAGATATAAATTTACTGTTGGTGTTTAAGGAACAAAGGGAATACATTATTACCTAATGATACAAATTAAAACCTCCTTATTATTACCAAATTTTTTTCTCGTCTAGGTTTTTGGTTTCGTTTCGCTCCACGCGATTTGCCAATGATGTAGTGTATATTGATTGCTAGTGATTAGTTATGATAAACTGCGAAATGTAATGCAAAAAAAAACCAAAAGAAATGAAATCTTTGTAGGTTGACTAGAATTTAGAACGAGATGCAGCATGCAAGTTACTCACCTAAATTGATGCGATAGGAGCCGAGTATCATTACGTGAGGTACTATGCCATCTCTTACGTGAAGCTATTACTTGAGAGTTGAGACAGGACGTCTTCGAACAATGAGAGCGGATACGTGAAGTGAGCGAGTTCCGCTTCTCATAAAGATGGACGTCTTTACTGGCACGTAGATGTATGATGCATTCCTCTTTAGAAAAATAGGACGTTCACTTCTCTATACCAACTGGCTCATAATACAGGTTATCAATCTTTTTAGGGTTCTGTACCTCAAAAGGAAAAAAGGATCCCTTATATAGGATCACTTCGTTATCCGTCTGTCTGTCTGTCAAGATTGGGAGTCAAAACTTGTAGGGTACTTCTGGTGAGCTGGCCCTCAAACGCAACGACCAGAGCACCCCGAGGAGTGCTCCGTAACAGATTTTTGACTGGAAGGTGGCAGCTACTATGGTTGTACCACGAGGTTTTATTAGGTGGTAGGACTAACTCTTCTGTGAGTGTCCCTCTGGGTTGGCACCACCGCTTTGCTCGTTAAGTCTGCCGCCAACCAGTAATGTGCAATCATTACTGTATTCCGGTTTGATGAGCAAAGTAGCCAGTGAAATTACTGGGCTTATGAGACTTAATATCTAATGTCTCAGGGTAACGAGCGCAATGCAGTGCCGCGCAGGCCTTTGTGTTTCAAAGTTCTGAGTAGCATTGCATTGTTATGGGCCGGAGTTATGCTTACCATCAGGCAAACGACCAGCTCGTCTCGTTATCAAACAGTATAAAAATGTTTTCTTTCCCCCAAAGCTCATAAGCTCACTGTAACATTCGAACCATCGATCGGAGGACTTCGTTTACCACTGAGCTACCATCGCTTCAAACAACCTATACAAAAGTTGCTCCTTTAATTAATGAATAATAGTTTCTTGATAAATGTTGTTTGACTGATATAATTTTGTATTTTACACGCTGCCGGACAGTCCTTCCCTGGATTCTATGTGGAGAAGGTAAGATGTGTTGTGATGTGAACTTGTCAGTGTGACGTTTTGCTTTTCATCCATATTGTTTTACGTTTTATAGATTAAGCCCTTGCCATGTATGACCACTAAGTACCTCTAATTTTTTCAGACTTGAATCATTTAATTTTTACAGACCCCTTCCCAATTCACAAAATACTTATCCGTTTATCGTCAATTAGCATGATTTGTGTCGTTATTGAGAGTAACAAATAACGTATCTTTTTAATAAAAAAAATACGACTGCCCCAGCCAGTGCCACTCAGAAATATGTGAAGATTCTAACGATATCCATACATCCTAATCTGTTCAGGCATTTAAAAGTTATGGTAGAATAAAGCAAGTCTCATATATACAGGTAACATGAACCCGGAAAACATTACACTCCTTTTTTTTTGGACAGTCGAGTAAAAAGCGTATTTATTAAATCTGTCTGTATTGTGCTTCTAACTAGTGAATGTATATTCCAAAAATGTCCGTTGTTATCATAGAAAGTTTAAACATTTTCTATTTATTTATTTAATTCATACAATAAACTAAACGAATTGTACAATATTACCTACCTAAAAACAAATGGAAAGAAGAAAGTTGGTATTTGTTTAGTCCGTCAACTTACGCGAAACGCTGATCACGGTAGACTGGGAAACTATAGTAGGTATACAAACGAGGTTCACCTGCAGCGCCGTTCCATGCTTTCCGCACAGTTAGAATTCACTCCAAAATTTCCCGTCCGCATAGCGCTTTTGCCAAAGGGATATCACAAAGGAATTTTTCTAACTGTTAATTACCCGATATCGGTCATAGAATGAAGATGATATAAAATACCATAAATTAGGAATAAAACTAAAAAAGAAAAACTTCTGTCAAAAATCAGAACCAAAGTTCACTTTCCTCTAAAGACGTACACACTGTTTTATGCGTTTGCGTTCCTTTGTCCCGTTTCGTGGAATATTCTGTCAGTGTCGATGTAAACGGCACTGGGTGATGTCACGGCCATATGCGACGGACCATGGTGTGTTTGGACCAAATGTTTGTAACAAATATCACAGACCAGAATAAAAATTAATAACTTACTTAAGAAATAGGTGCTATAGCTACTAGTAATAATATATTCTTAACAAAATAGCTTTAATATACTACTTATCTTTAATTTGATGCTAAGATAAACTGCCACAAAACTGTTTTTGTAAAATGAATTTATTATTTTAAAGTTTATCTCATGAATATAGAATTTTATGTTTACATAATGCAAACTTAAAAACTTAAATAATATTATGAGCTTAAAAGTATAAGCTTAACTAAATTATCATATATGTATTGTCGCCAAGTTTTGTAACATAGGAAACATTCGCAACACAAAAATATAAAAGAATAATTTCACTCTGAAAACAACATTACGAAAGGGCCAATTCCATAATCATTTTGCAATATCAAATCGGAAAACATACATTAAAATATCAAAGTGGGCAAGTGGGTTATCGAAGTACAATCGGACGTCATAAAAAGCCCGGGCACACCTAAACGAACAATGCAACTGGGCAACGAAAATGGCAACCACATGGGGCGAATGATTCAGTTCACTAATTTGTTTCGCAGCGCAGACCGCATTTTTGCGATCTCACCAAGCCAGCTCCTCAGTAGGCAAATAAAGAAGAATGCCGTGACGAGTTTCTTGCCCTTCTTCTTGCTCGGCCTATACCAATTTGGAACGGGCACCGTGGGTTTCTGGAAGGTTCGTTGACTTTGAGCACGGATTGGGTCTGTTGGTGTCTTTGTCATTTATTATGTTCTGATAAAGACAGCATTAGTTTTAGTCTGTGATTCGGGTAGATGAGTGTTGCAGAGGCCCGCTGTTAGAGTCATTTTAACTTTCATAAGTGCTCCTTTGGGGCCTATTTGAATAAAGACTTTTGAATTTGAATTTGAATAAAAATCGTCATAGTAGTGGAGCTTGTATAAGTGCTGTCAACTAAGACTAATGAGGTCCCAGCACCACATCGAAAACTGTTAACATCATAGTACAATAGGCGCAAAAAAAAATTCGCTCTCCATCTCTCCAGCTCTAGCTTGTGAAGCAGTCAAAAGTGCACGGCGGCTGCCATCTCAGTAGCTTATTTTACGTCGCCATTTTTTTTTTCGAAAATTCGATGTGCCTGTCATCTGGCCTGTCTTTTAACCGTTGTCATTTGACATTTCCCTTCGCAGTCGCGCTGGTCGCTTAGGCACGTGCTGGTGAGCTTTAACCACGTAATTGTTTCACCTGACCAGTTCGTTGCCATTTATGATCCCAAGAGATACGATCTCACCGGAATAATAAGGCGCAGTACTGCACTGATTAAAATAAAGTGCCCGGATGATATATTGCTTCAAGCTCAACCATATGGAGTGTAATGCTGGAGGTGTAAATTGATATATACGCAATCACGAATTTAATATTATTTTTAGGGTTCCGTTCTTCAAAGGTAAAAAAGGTACCCTTATAGTATCACTTCGTTGTCTGTCTGTCAAGATTCTTTTCTCAGGAATTCGTAGAGGTATCAAGCTAAAATTAATATCAAATATAATTAGGCCTGCAATCCTTTGGCACTGTAAAAATCAAACTTCTAAGTTTACGTAATCAAAAGACACGGACGTTTAAGCCGCATTAAGAAGCAATTTCATATAGCACAAGTAATAGAGAAAAATCCTAATATCGTGGAGTAATATTACAAAAAAAAAATAAAAAAAATTTGCTGAATAAACCTGTACAATTACCTAACGATTCCCGTGATGGACAAACTGTTTACACACCTACATGCGTCCGACTCGCACTTGGCCGGTATTTTATATTCTCGATAGGTTGTCATTTGATCAATATCTAGCTTGATCATAAGTGATTAGCACTGGATATCAAGACGCAGCTACCGGAAAACAAATGGAAATCTGTTGCCAAGCAGCAACAGATTTTCATCTTGAGGGTGGTAAGTAGCTAGTCAGGCGAACACTAGCAAATACTCTTTTCTACCATGTTATGGTTGCATCACAGTGTTTTCCTTTACCAACAGTTTACGCTCAATGTAGGATTCGAAGCGATTGATGGCTGATCCCACTACGACTGAGCCACTACAAAAAATCTTTAAGAATTTGCAGCGACGTCGCTTTACTTACCATAGTTGTACTTAAGTATTCGGTGCCGTAGCCAGGAGGGACTTCCACACCTGAGTTCTATTTTAAGGTAAAGTCGAAAACTAGTTCCTTCGATACAACAAAGGTCTGTGAGTTGCGACCGCGTCCACAGACAGTCGTAACTTCGTCCTGAAGTCTTGTCTCCGTATATCTGGTAACAACCGCTCTCGTTTAAATGGTACCTCTGAGACCGAGCTATTTATGTATTCGGAACGAGCTGAGCTTGAATACAGCACTCGTAATTATGAGGAAACTCATGGATTAATGATGCAACGGGATCGGGAGAACGTCGTAGAATCGGCTTAGAGATAAATGTTTTGTCTAAGTACGGAGAGTATTTTAGGGATCGATAAATGCTTGCAAATAAATAAATAATAATAAATAAACGCTTACACTCATACCCCCCACACTAGGATTCCCTGTGTCGCAGGTGGCATGGACACACACAAATACACATCACAAACATCCAAGACCCGAGAACAAACTTTATGCTAACACAAAATCTGCCCCGGCCGGGAATCGAACCCGGGACGCTTTGCAGGCAGGGTTACTACCAACTAAGCTGACCATTTTTTTTATACTTGATTGGTCAGCATTTATCATCTCATTGTGATGATTTTGTTGACACGCTAAACCTTTATCGAATAGAGACTAGCTCTCAAATACTTGAGGGTGGTGTGTAGCCAAGACGTGCCTAGAAATTGATCTACCACCTTGGAATATATTGTTGTCCTTCTTGTTTATTAGACCCATAAATAGCAGTATAGCTGAACGGAAAGAACGAGCATTTCGTGAAACTAGTGGTCCTGAGCATTTGATCGAACGCAGCATGTACAAAGTACATATCGCATGGAGATGTGACAGAGTTATAAATATCAGTAACGGCACTTGAGATCAGACTTCGATTGCATTGATCAGCGCACGTGTGCATTATGCAATACATTGTCTCGTCCTGTCTGTCCTAGTCTGGGACGCACTCAGGGATAGCAGGGACAATAATTGTTGTGCTTATAAAATTCTTATATTCGAAATTGTTGCATTGAAAAAGCTTGACGGTTAAGTCTTTGTTACTAAACTATAGAACTTATTATTTAGCTAGTTCATAAAACCACCGGTCAGCCTAAGTACAATACAAAAATGGCCTAATATTGACTGTTGTTTCATCAAAGAAGCAGAGTTGGCATTCTAAAATTTCTGAATTAAATTTCCGAAGAAACTTTCTAAAGACAATAGTGCGTGGTAATCTCCTAAAACTTGTTCCAGGAAATATGAAAATGCCTTACAAGTTTGTGAAAAAAATTTTTGTTATTTAGAATCTCCATTATATGTCCAAGGTCCCTAATGGGTTGTTTACATTTTGTGAGACCGTTGTGGACGGCCAAAGGAAAAATTTGTTAAATAAAGCTGTTTTTCTAAAGGGTTTTTTTACTGAATTGGATTCTAAAAATTTTTAATTTTTGCTTCTATAAAATAAATAAATAAACGCTTACACTCATACCCCCGTACTAGGATTCCCTGTGTCGCAGGTGGCATGGACACACACAGATACACATCACAAACATCCAAGACCCGAGAACAAACTTTATGTTTACACAAAATCTGCCCCGGCTGGGAATCGAACCCAGGGCTTTGCAGGCAGGGTTACTACCAACTTAGCTACGGAGCATCAACACATCATCAAAAACCTAGATATAATGCACAACTTACATATTTGTTCACAAAATTTAAAGAAAATTTTGCTACAACACTATAATCACACGTAAAAATGTTTGTATGATAGTTTGGATGAAAAATCTGTTGCTAAGTCGAACAGTCGACATGTTTCAGCCGCACTTCTAAACTACCTACCAACTGAAATACTATAATATTAAGTTGGTACAATTAATCTATAAATTATATTATAAGTTCCGCAAAACTGCAATATTAATCCCAAAATCACCATCATACAAGATAATGTACCACCCAACAAAGTCCCGAGTACGTCAATGTTCTATGAGATCCGGTCTTCTACAAGTAGGGCCATAAAAGTGGCGTGTAGACTTTCGATTGATGATCGTGGCTATTCAAGAACATGACTATAGCGTACTTAAATAGTATTTTACCCTCGCTACGAACCATCTCCGGATATATTACGGTTTAAAGCACTAATAAATCACTTTAGTCTCAATTAAAATATGCCTGTATAGCAAAATGATTCAAATTTTGTATTCTTAATCCCTAAGATTTCCGTTTTTACATCACTCTCAAGGAACATTAACTCTCAACAAACTGAAGAATTCAATAGCAAACTAAGATGGTGTAATTATTCAGATTTCCATGAGTTCTCTTGACGTAAAGTCGAGTGAAAGGAGCTCCACAGAACTATACCTTATTTTATAGTACTCTTAAAATGGAATAGATACAATATCAGTTTGTAATGATGATTGAAATATGCAAAGTTCTTAGCAGTTACAAGATCGTCAGTTAGTTCCGCTTTCTGGACAAATCGTCTTTCGTAATACTTCGTAATGTAGACGTACCAGTAATAAATACCAAGGGTATTAATTACCATGGTTTAAGTGAAAGGGAAGTTTTGGGTCCCAGGTAAAGTAAATGCTGCAAGTAAGCCTTGACCAAGCCGATACATAGTACCTACTTGCGTTCAGTTTGTTCGCATTTGAGTACATAATTAAATTGGCCACTAAATGTATCATTACCTGTTGATATTTACAAAACAGTAATGGTGAGAAAATTGCAGTCGCTATTTAAATGTCATTAAATTGCGAAATGGTTTAAAATAGCCGTAGATTAAGTAAATTAAGTGTAAATTAAAACACTAAATAACACTTGTTAACATTTGATTTAAATTTTATGTAAATATGGAATATAAATAATTCCACGTGACATTGACTTAAAAAAATATTATTTTAAATATATCGTAACCTAATACTGAAGTCAAAATAAATAAAAAAAGAGTGAACACATATTTTTATCTGAAAGAGATTAATGGGCTTAATGGGAGATAGCAATGGTAGCTCATTGCGTCTGTTCTAAATCTTTCCATGTCGACAAAGAATGTAGTACATATCTTACATAGAAGTATCTTATAAGTTGGACACAAGGATGATGTTTTTGTGTAAAATTGCGTTTTTACAGATACCCGAAATGGGTTATCTAGATGACCTAGCTTTGCTCTGTCTTGTACTATTACCTACTCTGTGGCTCTGTGTAAACACAAACAAACAAACGAGCGAAAAAACTTTCTTGTTGTGTAAAATATCGTTTTAACAGGAAATACAACTATACATATTTAAGGTAAACTTAAAAAGAAAAACCTTATCTAAATACAAAATTTCATCCGAATCGTTAGAGTCCCGTTTCCGAGATAGCCGAAATAAATGTATATATTTATATACAACAATTGCTCGTTTAAAGTTGGGCTCAAGGTTGATCGTTTTTCTTCTTTTCCTGTCGGTAATACTGCCTTATTTTGCCTATAATTTTGCCATAATGAGTGACCACCTTTACTATTCAGGTGGTTCGTGCATAACTTACTTACTTACTCCGGTGGCGCTGCGACCCAAAAAGTATCTTGGCCTCCGACACCAGAGAATGCCACTGGTTGCGATCCCGCGCCAACTCTCGCCAATCACCAGCTTGGAGTTCGCGCAGGTCCGCCTCCACGACGTTATTCCAGCGGTACCTTGGTCTTCCAACTGGCCGGCGGCCACTAGGGGCTCCAAGATACGCTTTCTTGACATTCCGGTCCTCCCCCATCCTCTGCAGGTGTCCAAGCCAGCGAAGTCTCTGCGCTTTAGTTTCACCAATGATGTTAGGCTCGGCCACTAGCTGTGCTCGTGCATAACTACGAGTATTTTATTATTTTATCACTATTATCGATCTACATCGGTATTCGTCACATATATCCTTGTTATCCTACTATTTCAGTCCATTGCTGGACTGTGAGTTGTGTACTTTCAACTCTGTCCCTTCGATTGTGTTCAATAAAAATCAACATTAATAGGTTTCTGTGTTTTTGCCTCTGTTTACATAACAAACATCCTCATTTGTTTTAGAAGATTGAGCCCCTGTATTATTTTACAACACGCGTCTATAATAATGTTTAAAATTAGCTTTGTACGCACTGTTTGGTAGTTACGGGTAGACATATCAAAGGGCCGCGTCTACTCCAGGGCGTTTCTAATTTCATACTTTCACTGACCTATTTATAAGTGTCCATTACATGGTGCAGAGTCCATTCTCCTCATGTCAATGTTCTCTGCCATAAGTTTTAATTGCTCTGGACTTTTATGATTGTAAAGCATAGTGTCTTGATTAAAATCTTGTTTTTAAGTTCTCAGCTGCTTTATTTAGTAACTAGCTGCTGCCCGCGATTACACCCGCGCGGAGTTATTGGATTTCATGGGTTTTATTTTTTTGCGCGCAACTCTAATTCTTTTTCCGAAATAAAAGTAACCTAAGTTACTCCTTATAACATCAGCTATCTGCCAGTGAAAGTCCCGTCAAAATCGGTCCAGCCCCGTTTCGGAGATTAGGTATAGATAATCTTGTTGTGATCAAAACAAGTATCTAACACATTTACACAATTAAAAAAATTACAACATTACCTCTAAAAATAAGTTTGAAATGAAAATTCTCTGTTATTTATAAATGTATATCGTTTGTTAGTGGGAGGACTAACTCTTCTGCGAGTCTCCGTCTGGATTGTTACCACCGCTTTGCTCGTGAAGTCTGCCGCCAAGCAGTAATGTGCCAGCATTACTGTGTTCCGGTTTGATGAGCAGAGTAGCCAGTGAAATTACTGGGCTTATGAGACGACGGCTTAATACCTAATGTCTCAGGGTTACGAGCGCACTGCAGTGCCGCGCAGGGCTTTGTGTTTTAAAGTTATGGGTGGCACTGCAATCGTTATGGGCCGGCGTTATGCTTACCATCAGGCAAGCGACCAGCTCGTCTCGTTACCTAATAACATAAAAAAAAAAAAAAGAATGAACAAGACTTAATTATTATATAATGAAAAAATCTTAGTTGTGGTACATTTCCGATTAGGCATCTAATTTTGAAGTAATCACGCTTTATATGGATTTTTACTCAATTTCTAAGCGCGCGCGATCTTTTTTTCTTTTTTACATCAATGCAAACCGACAGTATGTATAAAGAGGACCGAAAGATTAATCTCATTGACTCAGGATACCGCCTTAACGTCTTAACAAGGAAGACTTTGTAATTAGGTCGCGTCCAGTCGACTCCGGCCTGTGATGTTAATACGGCCGATTGTATTATATTGCTGCCCGTAATGCTTCTTTGATGCACGCTTTGAACTCATGTTCCACAAATACACTGTCGAATTCTGTCGATCTAATTAAGTTAGGTAAAAGTCTAAATAAGTAAAAGAATCTGATTGTATCATTTCAATTATTATACTATTGTATGATAGGGAAACTTTGAGATGCGCGCAGTGTGGAAATTATATATCTTATGTAAATTTCATTTTTATTATATTAATGTGATGTATACATTGTAACGGGATATTTACCGTGATTATTATAAGCTGGTGAGCTCCCGATATTTCGACGCTGTTGCAAGCATCATGTTCACGGGAATACTGGCGAAACTGCGGGTGGATTGTAGACGAAATTATGAGCAGACAAATCTGTCTACCCGCTTTCTTTGTCTTTTACGCGTACTACTAGAACTCACTCTAAAGTCTCTAAAGTTACTCTCTCTAAAGTCTCTAAAGTCTCTAATACTCTAAAGTTCTAGTAGTACGCGTAAAAGACAAAGAAAGCGGGTAGACAGATTTGTCTGCTCATAATTTCGTCTACAATCCACCCGCAGTTTCGCCAGTATTCCCGTGAACATGATGCTTGCAACAGCGTCGAAATATCGGGAGCTCACCAGCTCATAATAATCACGGTAAATATCCCGTTACAATGTATAAAGTAATGAATAACCGTGAAAGTCTAAAACAGTGCTTAATGTGATGTAATTAAATCTTTATAACGACATTAATTAAGTATTTTGTGTTTTATGCAACATCCCTATTAGATCCAAATAAGAGAGCAGGCAAGGACGTCCGCGCTAGTACTGTACCTATGTATAATGTATATGAATATATGCCATGTAACTGTATTGTGTATGTAGGTATCATGTGACAAAGCACCTGTTCTACCGTCACGCTTCGCCTATTCACCGTTCACGTAGATATACATACCTACGTACCTTCTAAATATATGAAGGTACAGCTTAAATAGGGCCCTCGCAGTGTATACTATTTTTACTGTGGTCGTTAATTGACCACCGAAGCCGACCGCAGATAAAAGAGATTTGAAGCAACGATGGCCCACTGGAAGTGACGTTGCCCTCAGGTCTGCAGGTCAGTGGTGCGAATCTAACAGAGAGCTTGAGCTATTGGGGAACGGAAACATAACATGCCACCATATATCATGGTGACGTGAGACCTACAATGATGTCTCAGGGAAAAAGCGCTTTGAAATACCTTATATACTTTCGTGGTGCACAAAGCTTACCACTGCAATTGTAATAGAGTGACGCGTCAAGCGAAGGACATTTCTAATATTATAAATGCGAAAGTGTGTTTGTTGGTTTATTGGTTTGTCCTTCTTTCGCGCAGCTACGGAACCACGCAGCTACGGAACAACGGATCGAAGTGATTTTTGGAATAGATATAGTTTAGGGAAAGGAGAGTAATATAGGCTACTTTTTATCCGGGAAATATGCACGGTTCCTGTGGGAAAGCGGGTGAAAACCGCGGGCAGAAGCTAGTCTTAACTATTTCATGGATTTAAGCTTCAGTATACGTAATATTATGTTCTATTTGGACAAGCTGGCAGCCCTGCAGATTGCTTGTAAATCAAGCCGGTGTAGTCACATGCCCGGGATTCTTTCACTCGCTTACGATCATTATGTCACGAGCGTGGCACAGCAATCTCATAAATAACATAATGTTATGGTAATCACGGCCTATAAGGCTTGTATCTTTATGATTATTAGGCGCTGACATGGCTCTGCCCGTGTCGGTGATGTGAAATCTCCTGTTACAGAAGTGTCAGGTGTCAGTCTGGCTCTTTTTGTGTGTTATGGTAACTGGCTTGTTGGTACTTATCTATACTACGAACTACAAATAAATAAAATTGAAGTATCTGTTTGTAATATCAAAATAACAGCTTTTTACCAAATGCATTTGAAAGTATATACGGTACGTATAACGAAACAGCCATTTTTAAAATTTTCGTCTGTCGGGCTGCTTGATCCGGGTAATCTCCGAAACGGCTGGGCCGATTTTGGCGGGACTTTCACTAGCAGATAGCTGATGTTACAAGGAGTAACTTAGGCTACTTTTATTTTAGAAAAAGATTTGAGTTCCGCGCAAAAAAATAAAAACCGTGAAATCCATTATCTCCGCCCGGGTGAAACCGCGGGCAGCACATAGTATATTATAAGTATACTATTCCGTAGCACAATATGCAAGCGATGAAGTCATGATGTGTCTTTGTGAGTAGCGTATTACCCGAGATTGTGTTAAAGACAAACGAAAAAGAAACATGCAATTTTCATCGGAAAAATATTTTTTAATCTCCTTTTCCGCTCAGTTCCACTTTCAAAATCACACAACTCAGTATGTTTTTGAACATTTATTTGCGAGGCACAACGTTAAAAATGCGATACGCTTAGCAGACATTTATTCCGTCAAGATGGAAAAAGCTCACTAAAGCTCTTATCCGTATCATATCATATCGCAATAGTTCTAGGTCGTAGAGTCACAGAGCTAGTGCGTGAATCCGTATACCACAATACCGTATACGTCTCACTTGGTAAGGAGATCTTGGACATTGAAAGTGGCCGTATAAGGAGGTATATAGAAAAGATAGATGATAGATGGTATATAGAAAGAGGTATATAGTCCGCCAGCTCATGTTGGTACTTTGACCGTTGTACACTGACTGTACTGAATGTTCCCACGAAAACCGGCCCATCGGCTTGTAACGTATAATTTTTTTGTATTAGCAAAGTATGGGTTTAATAGCTTTCGTAGGTTAAATTCGTTTAATGGCCATCTAAGGCTGATTGATCTATTTATTGATAAGTAGGAACGTTAGCTTTATTTTGTAATTCAACCTTCGAAATGTAGGTATCTAGAATGGGGCTAGAACATTGGGATTATCTTTAAACAGCGTGGCGTACACATGAAAATGTGAGCGCCGCTAATGCTGAGTTTACGCCTATTGCCCTATAAAATTTTGTATGTATTTGTGGTTTTGTATTGTGGCAATAAATTATTTTTTAATTTTATTTATTTTTATTTTATGCCACACTACACCACAACAGTATATAGCATTGAAAACGTTAAAAAAACGTTCAAAGTTTCTCAGAGAAATAAGCTGTAATCATTTTCAGTCCTTGGATCTTACCGCAGCTCGTCTTCTTTCATTCTATCGAATATTTTTGAATGAAAGTCGAAATCCGCGTTGGATCAATCTTTTGTGAATAATTTGTGGCAATTTACAACAGTTTTATTTATTTTATTAACGTTGTTTCAAGTAAGATATTAAGTAACCCACAGCATATACGTTATATCAGTTACCTACTAACGACAGATGTTATTACTTAGGATAATGATACGAGTTTTTTTTTAATGCGAGCTTTTTATTTAACATGTTGTTTGACTAAACACAGCCGCTTTTGATATCTGTAACTGATACGAGTATACTATTTGGAGCTGGCTTTTTATTAACCGACTTCCAAAAAAGGAGAAGGTTATCAATTCGGTAGGTATTTCTATTATAATATTTTTATGTTAGTTACCTCAGATCTCCGTCGTTAATAAACCTATTTGGAAATATTTTTTTTAATTGAAAAAAAAAGGATATACTTTCTGTTTGTTCCCATAGAAATTTCATCAAAATCGGTTCAGTAGTTGGTCACTGAAGTCGGTTCATCGCTATTTTAAAGCAATTTTGTCGTTGACCATTCGTACTTGTTTCATAATAGCTGAATCTGCAGTAGGTATAAAAACTCTAGTACTTATTCTGATTTTGCATTTTCGAACATGGAAATATTCATGGTTTTTACTGATTGTTATTTATTATCTCGATTCCCGACCTTTCAAAAAGTAGTATTTGTGGTAGGTACCTAAAATATTAAAAGTTGTATTGAATGAGTTTTTCTTTCATCCCTTGTACAGCTTATTATGAGAAAGTTTAATGCATGATGACTTATCTATTACCCGCTACTAATTTAACAAACATTAAATCCATTTTTAAGTTTACTTTTACTATGTAAGTAAATACTTCCTACGAGAAATGAATCAAGTCAAATCAAAGTGTGCAAGTCTTTTATTATCCACCCTGAGACATTACCTACGCATAACTTAATACGCCTAATAATTCCACCGACAGTTTTATTAGAAAATAGAATTGCAATTGTTAATGGTAAGCATTATGCTTTTAGCATAAGGCTAACGACCAGTCTTCGACGTCATTTAATAACTGTATCGTAAAAATTAGAAATTAGTACCTTTAGTGTATTCTGAAGCTAAAAAATGATTTCTCATGTACTTACCAGGGTAGCAACAATGACGGGGAGTACGCGACACGCAGCCTACCCCGCGTGCGGCTCGACACCGCGACCGTGGCTAACAACGCGGGCGTGCGCCTGCGTTGCTGGGCTGCGCCGCCATCCATCACTGAAGAGGAACGTGAGGATGAGGACGAGGAGGACGCCGTCTCACTACGAGCTATCCCTGTTCAAGGTTCGTTTTTATGTTATTATACATTTAATTGTCGATGTAGTTTTTTCTCAGTATTAAGTTATGGATTATGTTTTAAAAAATTAGTATATATTAAAATTTGTAAAAAGCTTAAACTTTGAGGACCTAGCGGCACTATTTTATCTACAAATATTTTTACGAGTTAGTTTAGCGCCATCTAGCGAATCCAGTCACGGTATGCCACTCGACACTAGATGGCGTCGTAAAATGTATATGCGTCGGTACACATTACATGAAACATAGATGGCGCTGTAAACGAAGAAAACATTTAGTTGCTTTTTAGTTTTCTGTACTATATCACTTTACTGTATACTACTGTATACTATAATACGGATTTGAAAAAGGAAAAATATCATCTGCAGGATTCATATTTAAATCCCAAGGATTTAAGTGGGATCAACATCAAATTTTGCTCTATGAATCGGCTCTTATTACATTTTAATAATTAATACGAAAGCGAGTTTGTAGGTTTGTTGGTTTGTCCTTATTTCATGCAGCAACGGAGCAACGGATCGACGTGATTTTTGCCATTCATATACTTTATGGATCGGAGAGTAACATAGACTACTTTTATCCCGGAAAAATTCACGATTCCTGTGGGAACGCGGGTGAAACCGCGGGACGAAGGTAGTTGTATTATAAGTTGAATGTATGTATGCAATAAATAATAAATAAATAAAATGTTGAAATAGGCTTTAAACTTTAAAAGCGCTATTATAGGTACTGATTATACTACAAAATTGAGGCTGAAGCATTAAGCACTATATTCTTTTTTATTGTTTACTACAAAGGCTTTTTTATGCACTATTAGATCCATTTTGTCTTAAAACCATGATATCATAATAAAGATTTTTAATCAAACAAGCTAACCGGTAGCTAATTAATAAATAGTATTAGATTATTATGCGGTACACCGCGGTAAAAAACCGGTAAAATAATGATTATGACCTGACTCATTCAGCAATCGCGATATGTTTCCGACGCGGGGATATCCAGCGAAGAGTGACGTGTTGTCAAATTGACTTTACTCCCTCCGAGACGATACGGGGCCGGCACGGGGAGAGCACGGAGCGTGACGCCCGCGCACCCGCCCGGCTCCAATCGATTAGGGCTCCAGTTTCACGCCCCTGCATACTTGTCACTCTTATTATGGGCTCTAATACTTGACAGCCCTTTGATGCATTTCTAAAATCCTTTTAATCTTTTGCTTGAGTAATCACGGATGCTAGTTGGGGAAATGTTTTATCTGAGATTAAGTTACAACTAAAAGGTTACGTATGTGCCTTATAAAATTTATGCTATGTGTACCGCACGACGGTCGACGAGTAGCTTGAATCCTTGGCCTAAGCTACTCCTTATAACATCAGCTATCTGACAGTGAAAGTCCCATCAAAATCGGTCCAGCCGTTTCGGAGATTACCCGGAACAAACAAACAGATAGACAGACAAAAATTTAAAAAATGGTTGTTTTGTTATATGTACCGTATTTACTTTCGTATGCATTTGGTAAAAAGCTGTTATTTTGATATTACAAACAGACACTTCAATTTTATTTATTTGTATAGTTCATGTATACCACTTTGCGCATATGCGCTAGTTGTTATAAAACGAGAATGCCTTGGCCTGTGGCTTTGCAGCGAGAATATCTCGATATATAGCAGTTTTATAATAACGTAATCCAGCTCGCCAGAGGCCCCTTATCCTCTCCTAGTTACAAATATAGATCCGCAATAAGCTAAAGCGAACTCAATTAGAGCTAGACCGTTTAATTGACATCACTGAGTCCAGACTGCTGACTCCACGAACTGATGAGCAGTGACCATCAATCTCGTTTGCAGAGTTTATTGGAACCTATTGGATTGGTATGAGGAACAAGTGAAAACTATTTGTGGTGGTAGCCACTCAATATTAGACTCTAACCTCAACTTATATACAAGTCATTTTAGTATCAACATAACTTCAAACATATAGCATCTACTTAGTCACTAGTCGCGCCCCGCGGCTGCGTTTTTGTGGAAATTGATGCGTCGCACATGTGTTCTTCCAGAACCTAAACTATCTACATTCCAAATTTCGTTAAAATCTAGGTTTTTATACTGTCATGGTCATCAACACTTTGAAATTTTTTTTTTTTAATGTTATTTGGTAACGAGACGAGCTGGTCGTTTGCCTGATGGTAAGCATAACGCCGGCCCATAACAATTGCAGTGCCACCCAGAACTTTCATACACAAAGGCCTGCGCGGCACTGCAATGCGCTCATTACCCTGAGACATTAGGTATTAAGTCTCATAAGCCCAGTAATTTCACTGGATACTCTGCTCATCAAACCGGAAAACAGTAATGCTTGCGCACTACTGCTTGGCGGCAGACTTCACGAGCAAAGCGGTGGTAACAACCCAGACGGACACTCGCAGAAGAGTTAGTCCTCCCACTAACAAAATATCTATTACTAGAAACGGGATATTTACCATGTATATTATTTGATTTGAGTTTCGGTGAAATTCAGTGAAATATCGGAAACTCAAATCAAATAATATACATGGTAAATATCCCGTTTCTAGTAATAATTTTCAAAATTCGTCAAAATCTGTTTAGTAGTTACGGAGATACGTAATAGTAACAAACATTCACACACACACAAACCTTCGCATTTCTAATACTAGCTTCCGCCCGCGTCTGCGCCTGCTTAGTATATATCTTTATAGCCTATGTATTATTCCAGAACCTAAACTATCTACATTCCAAATTTCATCCAATGCGGTTTAGTTATTATTGAGATTAGGAAACAAATATTCACACACAAACACACACAAACTTTCGGCTTTATTATACGAGTATTAGTAGGAAGTAGGATAGGATGGGATAGGAAGTAGGATTTTAAGTTTCCGTCGGTAGCAGCAGCGACGGAAGCCTCGCAGAGCGAGTTTTCGCCCCGGGGCAGTTTTTTTTGCAATTTGTTGGAATCATCGTCAGTCAATACCATCGCTATCGTCATGAGATACGTAATTACATAAGTGTTCATTCTGAACTTGTCGAGTCTGATCACATAAAGCAATTGAAATTATGAATTCCATTACTTTACGCGATCAGAATCAAGATTGAACATTAATGAGATGATAGACACGACATTGCATATCCTTAGAATGTATCATCAAGGTAACTCATCAGACAATATCGTGGTCACGGGTAGTTTATTGTTTTCGTGGACAACCTTTTTAAATTTTATTCCATTGAGTCACAATTTGATAAACAACGACAACGTTGAAAGCCCCTACAACCCTTTATCATTGACACCTCATTCATTTTAGACAAGCCTTCATTTGTTCCCAGAGTTGTACTCAGAGTTACAAATCTACGTTAATCTAGTCGCCAGAAAGTCGACGAAAGAGTTGCACGTAAAAATAACATCCTTGGTTAACCAGTCTTTCAGTCGGACTAAAGAAAACACGGCTCGATTGACGACTCGGAAATAGCGGACGCGGCCGTCTGAACTAATGTCTAATTTTGTTCAAAGTTAACTTCTTTTTTATTTTGCTTCGGGACAAGTTCCGTCATATTTTTGTAGTATTTCGAAGGTGTGAGGCGATGAACTGTATTACCGATAGTAGGACTTACCTATTCATCTGCGAAAGTCCGTTTTATGGATGGAAGGACTTTTCTACTCTTATGCGAGACCTGGACACAGTGGTGTCCAATATTATGTGCAAAGCAGTGGCTTTGCACATAATATTCTGCTACAAACATCGGTTTGCAAGCTTTGCTTTGTTCCGGTTTGAAGGTAGTCAAAATATTACCTATTATGATTATTCGAAATAGAAGTAAAATAAGAAGTGACTAAATAGTGGTGAAATTATTGTTTGGTTACGAGCCAGACAGACAAAAATTTAAAAAATGGTTGTTTTGTTATAGATACCGTATATACTTTCATATGCATTTAGTGAAAAGCTGTTATTTTGATATCTCAAACAGACACTTCAATTTTATTTATTTGTATGTATGTATAGATTTGTTAGTTTCTAACGAAGGTTCCGTAGTCAGTACAGGCATGGATTTACATAAAGCGTTTGTCTGTGCTGTGTCTAAAACATCGTACTACGATAAGCACAACGAATAAAGGCCGAACTGAACAAAAGCTCTCCGAGCAACGAAGTACGATGCAAACGTGAATATGCTGATAAGTGACTAAGATAGAATCTGTTTCGGCTTAGTTAGGCTTCTAATTTCTTCTTTGTTTTATTTGAAAGTTTGTGCCATTAATTTTCCACAAATGTCTTATATATGACGAATAATGTTTATGGAAAGCTTTTTTCCGTGACGCATAATCAACCGAAACAAAGCGGTGCCTTTCTTAGGATTACTACTAACGTACGTTTCTACGTTTCTAGGGCGACTTACAGACTGGACACGGCGGTCAGTGACCAGGTCAGGGCTATACTAAGGAAAACGTCTACGATGGGATACACATACGCTACCTTTTATCCCGGAAAACACAATATTTCCTTGAGAAAACGTAAGGATGAATGAGTCAGTTCACATACAAATTTATATCAAAAGTTAGTTTGAATATAACGGCTGTAGAAAGTTTATATCCTGTGAAAAATTTTATAGTAGTAGGACTAACTCTTATGCGAGTGCCCGTCTGGGTTGTTACCACCGCTTTGCTCGTGAAGTCTGCCGCCAAGCAGTAATGTGCGAGCATTACTGTGTTCCGGTTGGATGAGCAGAGTAGCCAGTGAAATTACTGGGCTTATGAGGCTTAATACCTAATGTCTCAGAGTAACGAGCGCACTGCAGTGCCGCGCAGGCCTTTGTGTTTTAAAGTTCGCCTTTGTGTTTCCTGAGTGACACTGCAATTGTAATGGGCCAGCGTTATGCTTACCATCAAGCAAACGACCAGCTCGTCTCATTAACAAAAAGCATAAAAAAAAGAAAAATATTTAAGCGAAAACGAAAAACTGTCGGCTTTCAAAAATGTCACGGAAGGCGTTTTACATTATTTAGTTTTTACTCTGTTAGTATAAGCGGGCAAAGCCATGTGTAACTCAGCAACTGTATGACAGTAAGGCCTCACGCCAGCCATAGGTACATAGCGGTCGTGATTCATCGACTAATAGGGACGCTAAGGCGGCCGTATCAGCTCTGACGCGCGCCCTGAATATTAAACACAATTCGTGATACATACAAACAAACGATCCTTTTTGTTATAAATTATAAAGATGGCTCGTTTCCGGTCCCGAATCAGCCAGCTAAAATTGGAAGCGCTATGGTAGTCTCTGGGGTACCCTACTAAAGCATTTCATAGAATTACTTGTATGTCTAAAGGAAGATGAAACAGGAAAGCTTTGTAAAAATTACGGAATAATTGGCAATTAATTTACTGTTATTACTTTTGTTTTGATATTTCTGTACTAACTCATTGTTTATCGTAAATAAATATTGCAAACTTACTAAGTGAAGTGTATACTAACTTGTAGTTTGTTAATTGTATAAACAAACTACATGCAGCACTTTAGCTATGCGATTATACCTATACTAAGGGTCTTACCACAAACAAAATAAATACACGTTAAACCTGTGTTAAACACTATTTAACGCCTAGACATGCCTTAGCCGCGCGATTAAATATGTGTAACCACAAATCCTGATTTAAGTAGTGTCTAACCGTTGTCTAACACAATTCTGTTGTGACATTTCTAATCATTTTTAACGTTTATCATCAGACGCTGTCTAGCTAAACAGGTGACCAAAATTGTTTTTTTTTTTGTGGTAACACTATTAAACTTTAACTTAGACTACGTTAACGGATAAAGATATATAGGAGTGCATTGGGGATCATCATCATCATCATCAGCTCGGAATAATCCATTGGAAAATTACTAAGCATACTTTTTGAGAGATGGCTTCTCAAGTGACCAGCAAAATGAAGTGGTGCGCAGAACATTGAAAGGTGTAACGCTTACCAAGAGATGAGAGACTTACGTTTTGTCACTTCCATGATATGGAAAATATTTAAACATTTTTTAAAATTAAAACTAATTTAAATCAATACCTGCTAATTAATTATATTAAAAAATTGTCGTCTGAAAAAATATTACCGTTCGCATAAAAAGGTGAGGAGCGTGCACGTCTCCTAAAAAGGTGTGCACGCCGCCGCCGTCTGGGGCCTGTTTCATAAAAAATATTAGTCTAGTATTATGAGTATTAGCGTCATATAATATATGAAAAAAAGAAAAAAAAAGACTCATAATATTAGACTAATATTTTTTATGAAATAGGCCCCTGGCCACCTAGACGGCGGGCACTATTGAACTTTAAAGAAAGCATCGATTCTCTACCTGTATGTAAAGAATAGTCGCTTACTTTTGGTATATATTATGAATATACCACTTACCAGTCTGTGATTGTAGGCTTAGAGCGGAGTTTTGTAGCAGTAATACAAAGCTAAGAAGGACCTTAGCTACATAGTTTTTCTTTATTAGCTCTCGATAGATCTTATGGCAGGCCCCCAGGCCGCCTGCCAGGTGAGTTAGTTTTTGACCATTGTATCTCACCTGATCTTAAGTGATGTTGTGATCGTAGGTGATGAATGTTCCTCACCTACCTATTTAAGTATGTACTTAGCCTAATACAAGAGTTGCTCTCAAGTGCAGCTTCCAGAGCATAGAGAGGTGCTTGACAACAGATTTCAACTTGAAAGTTGCTAAACACTGTTTTAAACTTTCACAGTTCTTTATTTTATTTTATTTATTGAGGAAAACTTACAGCTAGGTAAACGCAATATAAATTATAATCTAAAGATCTTTACTAATTCATACATTGTAACGGGATATTTACCGTAATTATTATTGAGCGATGTGCACCCGATATTTCGACGCTGTTGCAAGCATCATGTTCAGGTGAATGCAGTATTTCAGAATAGTTCATACATTTAGTTCAGGGAATACAGAATTCAGTATTCCCGTGAACGTAATCCTTGCAACAGCTTCGAAATATCGTTTGGTCATCGCTCAATAATAATCACGGTAAATATCCCGTTACAATATATGAGTTTGAAAGTGGTTGCTAACCAGGTAAGCACGAACTGTAGTTGCGTACGATATTTTCTTTCACCGAAAGCTCATTGTAGGTTACGAATCAAACACCTACAAATCGCTGAGCAAACTTACCCACTGAGCTATCATCGCCGTTTTTTGGAGCATTAAAGTTAGAGGTTGTCATATTGTCAATCTTTTTTATTGCGTCTGGCAGCTGTTTCCTGAAACGATTTCTTTCAGCGCAAATGTTATGAGGCTTTGAAAGTTTTGACAAACGGAAGCTTTGAATCATCGCAAAAGAACACTTAAGATCGAGTCTATAGATACATTTATGTTTTGTCATTAATTAATGCAAAAGGAAGGTCACTCAAAAAGGATGTGTCTTGTTACGTCATCAAAGAGACGTAAAAATACTCTTTTAACTTCGATATACTTCTTACTAAATGACGCGATCTGTACTACCTATTATTATAAATACGTAAATGTTTGTTGTCCTTCTGATTCTGAAACTTTTTTGCAAACTACATGGAATTCATTAGAAATTAAAAAAAACCCGTGCTATCGTAAATTTATACGTACCTACACGCAAACACACACAATATACGCAAAATAAAACAGAAGCAACGTGACGTGCTAATGTATTGTGATATGTGATTCATCACAATATTTATAATTTTCGATGCTGATGCATTTCCAGTTTCCACTGTTCTGTCCATTGATAGGTGACTGTGCGCTTAATGGGAATAGGGTTGCCAATTGAAAAAATGAAATATAATTTTGACTGCAAGTGGAACAATTATTTGTGCACTTAAAGAAGTGAAAAAAAATATTATTGAGTATTGTAGGACCATGGTCCTCGTGGTCCTAATCGTTGTTAATTATTTATCATTTTTACATAGATACAGTTTTTATATGAAATAGTTTTGGAATATATAAGAACAATTATGGAAAAACAAAGTTTGTTTGTACTAAAAAACATAATAAGAAATAAATTATGCATGCTTTACGTAATAATTAAACAGGAAATGACAATTATTTCACTCACTGTCTCATAAATATAATTAATCAAATGAATGAATCGCAAACACGAACACTTTCTCGCCATGATTAGCGCCGATAGTTATTTATTATTTCTTCGAAAAATCGTGTGTTTATTTCGAGCACGATTTAAATAAATGCTACAAATTAACAAGCGGAAAATTACATTGTTAATTCTTACTACAAAAGTGACGCCCCTAGTTTTCTCTGACTCAATGACTGAACGTTGTGTGGTTGTGTGGCAGTAAGGACAAAGTGGAGATGCGGTCATCGATTTATGCATATGGCACGTATGCTGGAGGTTTTCTTAGTTGTCCAATCATGTAAACAAATTCGGCGGCTCACTCACCATAATATATAGAAATTTAAATTACGAATCATGTCATTGATTGGCGATTGGATCAGTAAACTGAGGTCATTAGTTGACATCCGCCGAGTTTGTCTACATTATTGGTCAACTTTGGTCGATTGCAGGATATCAATAAAATGACACGAGTCCTTCACAAAAGATATAGACAAGTATAGAAAACTAGACCGTAAATATTATGATTATAAAAACCTCAGTAGTTGATTTAGGGCAAAATTTTTGTGGAAGTTTACACGACTTATCTAAGCTGTTGTATATTTGTACTGGCCTTTGGTGGTAATACTGTTTATGGGGTAAAATTACATGTGCCAAGTAAGTGTCAATAATAGCTTGGAATATTATGACTGACATTTATCACGAATATTTTGTGACCGACTATTTATTATTTATCATCATTAGCCGTGCAGAAGTAATCTAACTGCAAAGCGCTTACTGTTTGTATTGTGTCAGAAGAGGCACGAGGCGTTGTGGCTGCGGCGTCCGCGCCTCGCCAGTGCGTCGCCTTGCTTCCGACTTGCCGCACCTCGGCGTCGGATTTCGATTTTCAGAATCGAACGTGGATACAATCTTTGAAACTCGAACGTTTTCTTTTTCGAAACCGATCGCGATTTTCTTTTCGTTTTTGTTAAAAGCAAAGTTTAGCAAAGCACACGTGACTTTTGTGAAAAAGTTAGTGATGTGATAGTAAACCGTCGGGAATTACTAGTGAAGTGTGACACGATCAGCTGTTTGGGATTAAGGTGGCGTAAGGTTTCCGTGTATAATGACACATTGATATTAATTGATAAACGTATCGAAAAATAGGCGATCCGAGTGGCGTTCTATGGGGGAGGACTATGTTCAGAAGTGGACGTCTTCGGGCTGATGATTATGATGAGAATGACGATGATCGAAATGTATCGATAGGAATTAAGCCGTTTGTTATGAGCTTAGAATATCTATCTTACATAATTACTCTAAAGGTATGTAACAATAGCTCGCGTGGTCGTCTACAATAGGTACTGTTGATAAAATGCATGCTATAGTTTTATAAACAAATCCTATATCGGACAGTAGGTAAGTAGGTATCTACCGGTGCGCTATCAGCAAACTGCCAACTTAGAACATCGTTGTAAAGTTCTGATAATAATAATTTGTTGATGAATGTGCCCATATTCGAATTTAAACCTACCTATATCGTTGTCTTCTGGAGACATACATATAGAAGCAGAATATTAATTTTAATGTATTCATCGTACTAATGACTTAACCATTAGGCAGGTTATATTTATAATGACCATTCTGTGCTATGTATATTATCAACAAGCAGATATTTTGTAGATGTTTAAATCCCACTCATATTATAAATGCGAAAGTACGTTTGTTGGTTTGTTATTTCACGCAGTAATGAGGTTGAGGCGACTGATCGCCGTGATTGGCATAGATATAGTTTATAGACCAGAGAGTAACATAGGCTACATTTTATCCCGGAAAAATGCACGGTTCCTGTGGGAACGTGGGTGAAAACCGCGGGCAGAAGCTAGTATGATTATAATTAAGGCTCAGATCGGTATCTAAAAATAATGTTTCTTCTATCATTCGTTTGTTTATTGGTAATTGATTTTTTTACTGTGACTACTTTGTTACTGAGTGACACCGCAAATTACCATTCTCAGTCTCCATTTCATGGAATAAAATCTAATGGAATAGTTTAGTATTAAATATAACTACGTAAACATAAGCTGACCATTAAAATAATTATAGTACAACTTTCGGACTTTATCTAAGAAGCAATCAAAGAAACACAAAACATTATTTTTATCGCTTTTGTTGTTTTTACTCTAAACCATTCTATCTACAGATTTGTTGTCCTCCAAGTCAATTGCCGTTAATATCGTCATATTCTTAGGGTTTTATTAATAAACAGTTTATGGGTATAACGGTGGTATAGTTACACATAACACAATGTTTTGTCTTTGTTGTTCTTTGACAATTTTAACTGAATCGAAAGAGACAAACTATGTAACTGTTCAACAATTATACCCATACACTGCGTACATATTTGCATACCCATATACTGTTTAGTAGTAAGGCTGTTAGAGCATTGCAATCTACTTAGAATATAGCTTGACAAAAAGAAGCAATCCATCGTCAGCATCCGTTTCCCAAACATATGCGTAGGAGTCGAGCCGCAAGTTCACATCAGTACATTAATAGAATTAACGCATTAATATTAATCGTGACAGTTTTAACCGCACGTTAAACTTAGGCTGGTAATACATTGCCTGACGTAAGACAATTTCGAGCAGCTCATCTCAAAAAATATCACTTATGAGATAACTTCAGTAACATATACTACTCGTATATCGGATAAGTTACATAATGTAGATTCTTTTTGGCTTAAAGATAAGATAATATGAAATTTGTTATATAGTACTAAGTAAAGCTGTGAATCTGAGATAAATAAATAAACAGAGATTACATAATTAGATATAAAACAATTTGACTCGTGAGATAATTTCAGTAATTTAGAAAATGTAGCTTGGGTTTTCATATTTGCTTTCATTTTGTTCGTGAATATCATATCATCATTCCCGATTTCCACCCACTTTGTGCCATTCTTTAGTATAAGAGGTGGAAATAAAAGAGTACAGTTAGTATCTAGGTAATATGGAAATCAGGGCGACTAGACTACGCCCAATGCCCTTAAAAATATAATTTAGATGAACAAATATACACTCGAATAATGACGCTGTCTTTTGGCCGACCACATTTGCCACTAGATTTTTCAGTTATATGTTAGAGCTATACATTCGTGTTCAGCAACTGCCATAAAGTATAATGACTTAATCTTTTACTAATTTATCATACTCGTGTATTGCTGGCCTTACACATTCTCACATAGAAGCTTATAATATTTTTTGTAATAATTTTATTGGTGTATTATCCAGAAGCTGTTCACCTTGATTACTGTCATTACCGCAGGTCTCAGGGTAACTAGATTGGGGATTAAGATAATTATATTTGTTAAGGCTGTTTTATTTTTAAAAGATTTAATTTTGTAACTTTTTTTGGTGTACCTATATCAGGCAAATCAGGCGTGAATGTTTTACACTTTTGTTAAATAATCATTTAGTCACTTAAAACAAAATGTGTTTGACAGGATTATAAGTGTCACGATATTATGCCATTAACTTAAAACGTCAACATAAAGGTATAAAATTTTTTACAATATAAACGATCTTTTTTATTGTTTTAGGTACGAGCTGTAGTTTTAGGAACTGCATTAAATTTGATTTAAAAATTACGCCAGTAATCACATAAAATATTATTGTTTTGTTTTTCAACTTAAAAAAAAATCATTATTGTGAATAAAACAATGATGCCTATATTTTCCTTTAGACGATAATAATTATTCTGTGACACAGTCAATTCATTTAAGAAAGCAAACAATAACAATGCGATTCCCGTACATACCGCGTTCTGAGCAATTTAGCAGCAAATTCAATTTGTGGTATTCGCTGCCTGCGGAGAATGTTACAGCATAATTACCGCTATCGATGTAATGTTACGTTATCTGGGTCTGATACACAAGTGCAACTAGGTACTTGATAGAGGAATAATACCCCCTTAATTATCGGGCGTTTCATAAGAAGCAACGAACCCGACTATTGGATGCGGGATTTACTATTCAGCGAAAATTTGTCTATGTAGTACCTACTACTCCTTTGGTTATATTCTTCTTTCTCTTTATCGTGTTTTAATTACGGTGTTCTTATTTAAAGATCTACAAAGCACAAAATATGTATGAGACTTCTGAGTTGCAGATGTCTCGTGAGCGTGATGCAGTGCCGCGCAAGACTGTAGTTTGATTCTGTGGTTTGTGTCTAGTTCTAAGTGGCACTGCTATTGTTACAAACAGGCGCAGCGCTTACCATCGGGTGAATGGCCTGTTTTGCTCATTACTTAGTTGCGAAAAAAATAAACTTGTAGTATCACAGATAAAACCGGTATCTCCGATGGACACTTTAATTGCAAGTACCGTGCGGTACAAGTATGATACCATATACGTATGGTGACTGTCGTGCGAAATTAAATGAAAGAATTTTTAAAACGTGCTGTTATGCCCACTTCCTGGTGATGCAATACCTCGCATGAGCTCGTTCGTTTTCTATCTGAAGCATTCCAAGATGTATTAGAAGAAACGATCTCGCAAAGGTAAACACTATAGTGCTGCCTGTAGCCTACTTTTTGATGGAAGTTAGTGCTGGGACGAGTTAAAACCAAAATGCCTAGATAAAGTCATTTTTTATAATCGTTTATCGGTGATAAAAAGGTAACATGTACGAAAATTGACATAAAGATTCGATTATTAGATTCCATGAGTTACCATTAGACATCGATTTTTTTAAAATATAGTTATCGATTACTATTGTAGAAAGAATCTGTCACGAATGATAGCTTCGATGCCGGTACGCATTTATTTTTTTCTAGATCTATATGTTAGCAATTTTTATAAATTATTACTGTAGTTAACTCCTAGCGAATAGGTACGCCGTCATCAGATGTAATCACGTTTCAAAGTAATCCGATCAAATCACGTGGGTAATTTTGAATTCAATTTTACAAACTAGTTTTGCGCTGTTTTTTATTATATTTCCTGTGTAAAATTGTATCAGGTATATCTAGGGTAATGTCAACGTATTTCACTGTCTTTTGCAAAGTGATTGCTGATTATTCCATTCAATTTAAACCGGGAAAGCCCGCTCTCTAGTACTTAAGTACAGCACATTTTACGAGACATTTGCAATATTAACATAGGAATGGGTTTTCTTCATATAAATCAGTCACAGTTGAGGTGGTTCAGGAAACAATGTTGTTAAGTGCATCACTTTTACTGCTTTACACGTTTTATCACTTAAACGGCCTCTTTGTCACGTAGGTACTCTAAGAGCCCTTATAGGCTCTCTTTGTCTTTCACGAGGAGTGAAATATTCCACGCCTAAGTGTTAAATGATCCTGGTGTACTTTTTTTCGTGGCACTTTTGCAGTAGGTTCCACATAACATCATCCCGTAGTAAATGTGCACCAACCTTAGCGAGAAAAAGAAAAAAAAATCTAGGTTTCTATTGTGAATTTTGGTTAAGACAGTTCTTTTTTTATCTTAATTTTCAAGCTAGCGTTTCAATAAATTGATTTCCTACTATTACGTAAAGATATGGCTGAATCTAGTCTACTATACGCTATACCTAAATTGGCTCTCAAATGTGACTGCGTATATACGTGTGTATGGTGACTTTTCAACTTGAAAATTGTAACATTCAAGTTCAGTTATAGCTTGCTAAGGTTGTTCAAGCTCTTGAATGCTAAAACTGCTTGCACTTAATCATCATCATCATCATCATAAACTATCCATTTACCAACTAATTTAAAAGGGTGTGTAAAGATGAACTATGTTCAGAGCAGAAAAGGGAAAATGTAACTATTTCTCTATCATCGCGCTGACTCTAATTTAGCATTTCCGTCGCTGGATCGGTGCCAGACACTAAACTCTCCATAACAGCAATGTAACTCGCTACAAAGTACAGGAAAAGAAGATTAGATACGTCCTAGGTACCTGATCTAAAGGGTCCGATAATATATTAAAGCGACAATGGCTTAGTGACGAGGTCGCCTGCCGATGAAAGATGTCGCAAAGGTCAAAGATTCTAATTCTAAAAGGTGTTAGAGCTATCGGTGAAGGAAAACGAGAAGGGAATTTTATAGTGCTTGCTTAGCAACCTGCATTCAATCGTCAAATGCTTATTGATGTGCTCCAACAGATGCTGCACTTAAGAGCTATAGTTCTGTTCTAAGTTTAAAGTTACGAGTTAAGATCTGGTGAAATAGTGGTCATAAACTAACCTAACACGTTCAAATAATGCGCAAAAAACAGAGAAGTATTTCAACGTCCTCAGAGATTACTTAAGTTGCATCGAATTATGAGACCAACACCTTTCTCCGATCAGACATCGATGATCGCCTACCAAACTCGTTTGTACTGCATTAACTGCGAAACTTATTCTAAGCGAAAGTCTCAAACACGTTATTATAAATGCGAACGAGCTCATTATGGAAATTGCATCCCAAGTTTTCCATTTTATTACATAAACCGGCAAAAATATTAAATAGTTTGAGATCTCACTGAGTTGCTTCAAACTTGTAGTGAGTCTTATATTGCGATATGATCATAAGTGACCGAGTGCGCACTCTGGTTGTAAGTAGTTATGATGGATAGGTATTACTTAGATACAATGAATTCTAATAAGGGGCTGAACCTTAACAGGTCCAATGATCACATATAAAACCTTAGGATTTTGTGTATATGGTCGTTGTATGTTGTATGTGTATGTAAGTTACTTGCTCTGCGAAGTAACAACATAGAATTATAGTTAAAACTAGCTGCTGCCCGCGGCTACACCCGCGCGGAGATATTGGATTTCATGGTTTTAATTTTTTTGCACAGAACCTTAATTTTTTTTTCTAAAATAAAAGTAGCCTAAGTTACTCCTTGTAACATCAGCTATCTGCCAGTGAAAGTCCCGTCAAAATCGGCCTAGCCGTTTCGGAGATTACCCGGAACAAACAGAGAGACAGACAAACATTTTAAAAATGGTTGTTTTGTTATATGTACCGTACCTATATACATTCATATGCATTTGGTAAAAAGCTGTTTTTTATATTACAAACAGACACTTCAATTTTATTTATTTGTATAGATTAACGTTCTTCCCACTAAACCATATGCCGAAAGTGTTCACAATTAAGAGCTATTAAAGAAAGGCAGCCTAGATTGAAAATGACCAATTCATAGCTATTAAGATGTCTGGCAGATTAGTTTCAATCCCCATTGCATCTCGCACAACACAATCAATTAAGCTCAGTCTACATGGGGTGGCATAACAAATGGTTCACGGCTCGTACCGTACCGGCCGCGTTACCCTTCTGAATCCCAACCCCCAGGAGTAATGCATTAGTTAGGTACGTACGTAGCCCTACAGGGATACAGTAGGGTGACCTAGGCCTTCCCCTCGTAAAGTCAGTCGGTGTATGGATGCGTGACGGACTGCCAAGCCCATTTAGGTGCAGTCAGCTAAAGTTCGTTAAGACAAGCGACCATTGCATCATTTTGTACGAACTGTATTCAAGTTTGCGGAGTGTGCAAAAATAAGATTTCATTACAGCATCAGCGATAAAAGTACTTAGTACTTAAAGAATGCAGTGCACGTTTAAAGCTTAAAACACGTAACGTAACATGTATCACGTATACATGCATCTTAAATTCTTTCTAGTCCTTATAAATCTAAAAAGTTACGGTTTATCACAAAAAAATTAAACACACTTTAAACCTGTGTTAAACAGTGTTTAACTCTTAAACATGGCTTAGTCGCGTGTTTAAATATGAGCAACCACAAATCCTGATTTAAGTAGTGTCTAAACTCAATTCTGTTGTGACATTTATAATCATTTTAGACGTTTAACTTTAGACAAAATAAATGTAAATATTAAATAAATAAATATTTATTTTTTACTTAGTATTCCATGTGAATAAATTATTTAAACACTTAATTTTGCACCGTATAATGGGTTTAGCTGTAGCATATCACGAATGTAATGTAATTGTCTATAAATCTAACAAACCTTCAGTAACTCACGAGAAGAAGAAAAATGTTTAATTTTAAAACAAAATGTAGCGCATTGCATTCGGAAAAAAAACACAACGCGTAACTCGCTAAAGTAGAGCCATTGAACAAATTGTATATAGATTAAATAGATTTGTTTATGGTAGAGCTAAATGAATACCATCAGCATTTGCACAAACGATATAGATTGAAGTAATAAAACAATAACAACAGGACAGTTGAATGCGCAGTAATCGATCAAGAATTACCACGGGTACAGTTAGACCCACTTATTATATACTACGTATTATAGAATTAACTGATGCAAATGACTCTAACGGCGCTAAGCGATAGTGAGCAGATAATGATGCCAAGGTTCCAGCTCAGTGGATGTTCAATGCCGATAATAGAGTCTCAGAACATATAACAAAATGTAAAGCTATTAAACAAATGCAGGCTTAAGACCTTTGTTCTTAGAAGTTATTTTTGTTGAATTAAACAAGTAATGTGTATTAAAAGTAGTGACTTATTATGACATTGTTTACATTATTTGACAAGTATACGAAATTGTCGTATATGTATCTTGCTTATAAAGTTTAATTAAAATCGGTTTATTCAGTTTGGAGATTTTAGACTTGATAGTTTGTATGTAAATCTGGACGGCGTAAACGTTCCTAAATCGTGTTATGTGCAAGTCACGTGGCGGTGGTAACTTTGATACTTAGATAACAATCCAAATAGATATATTTATTCAATATGTTTTGTTATGTGTATAATTGAACTAAGGACGCTTGAAAATTATTTTGTTATTGTCTTTATACATTGTCGGGTGGGGATTTAATGATGTAATTTGTATGATTATAGCTTTTGTATTCATACGTTGACTCTATAATAGCTATTTAACACTTATGTTTATTTAATTCTTTCCATTCTAAACGGTCAGGCTTTCTTGGGCTTAGTAATTTTATTTGAATTATTCGATAAAATCTGGTAGATTTTATACTTTCTCTCTTATTTTACAATTCATTATACATTTATCTTTTCTATTGCCTTACGTTATTATTGGTTGTGTAAGTTTAGTAATTCGCATCCGTACACATACATACCTAATATGTATAACTGTGTATAATTAATAATAGCGCCGATGATATACATTGTCCTGACTGATATAAGATGTTCTATATCTAATTATAGGAAATCATATCTATTTTTGTAAATATACATATGATTTTCTATAATTATAATCATATAATTTCATAATTTTAAACATAATATGTATATATATCTATAATTCTATAAGTATTTCCTACATTATGCTTATCTTTTATAACATAGGAATATACAGTACAGAGGAAAGCGAAAAGTTAATCATTAAAGACAAACAAAAGAAGAAAACACTAATACAAACCACAGGACGTATACTACCTTAATCATTATACTGTAAGCTACAGTGAAAAGGTTGATAACAATAACGTCAAGTTCGTAATAAAATGATTTGTTTCAGCTTTCGTACATAATAATTATGAGAACAACCATTGTGTTCTGAAAATTTTCAAATGAGAGTGCACTTTCATTTAGTCTGCATACAAAATAAATTTGTCCTATTGTGGTTACTACAGTTATTGTAGTTACAGCCACAGCTAATTGTTATAGTTGCTGTTTACTTTTATCATCGTTCTAAATTGCAGCTCCGAGGCCTCTGAGTAATGCGAGCTAGTTTTAAATTTTACGCATCCTGCCTACGTTTCATATTTTAAACATTGACGAAATCGTTTGTTCTACCGGCATAGCTTGCATCTAAACTAAGCGCGGTTCACGTTGATCCAGTAACTGAATCCAGTTATTGGATTGACCGATCAATATTGATCTAGTAATCTTTCATTATCTTAAAGTAATAGACTACTTTCTTGAAAGAAAGCCTGAAATGTGGACATAAATTGATAAATCATTTAAAGCTGATCTCGACATAAGAATGTTGTGTGTAACAATGCAATATAAATTTATATAACAAGTACTTAACCGTCCCCAAAATGTCCTCAGCGAGAAAAGCTTAAAAAATTGGATCAATTACAAAATTACGCCTCATCCACTTTAGTAATAAGGATTAATCGGTATTGATTACATAATAAAGTAACATTGTTCAGTAACTGCACTCTGTACAATCTTGTGTCACTGTCAATACCGTTCATAAAGATCCAAAAACGATCCAGCGTGCTGCGCTAGGTTACATTACTCGACTGAATCAATAAGAACCAGACGTTACGTTCATTTTATGGGGTATGCGATATAAACACATCAGGCATTGGCGATTTGCCACCTGCCTGCGATCGGCGATGACTAACACAAGGTTAATGCGGAGTACATTTTTTTTTTTTTTTTTTTTTTTATTCTTAATAGGCTTACGTTTGACCACTATCTCACCTGCTGGTAAGCGACGATGCGGTCGACGGTGAAGCACGCTTGCCTAGAAAATACCTATTCACTCGCGCCTTGAAGCAGCCCAAGTTATAGTTATCGGGAAACACAGACTCTGGCAGAGAGTTCCACTCTTTAGCGGTACGCATAATAAATGATGAAGCAAAACGCTTCGTGCGTAAAGGTGGAATATCCACCATGTATCGATGGCGCTTGGCCGAAAGTCTGGTCGTCCGATGATGGAAGGGGGATGGTGGAATTAGATCGTGTAATTCCAAAGCACACTCACCGAAATGTATCCGATAAAAAACCGATAAGCTAGCAACTTTACGACGATGTTCAAGGGTCTGTAGCCTCGCTTTAACTAACGATTCATCACCAATGAGTCTCTTGGCTCGTCTCTCAATTGACTCTAGCGCCTCAAGCTGGTACTTGGCTGAGCCATCCCAGAGATGGGAACAATACTCCATACACGACCGAACTTGCGCTTGATATAGATTAAGCAGCTGTTCCGATGTGAAGTATTGTCTCACCTTTGCCAGGATACCCAACTTTTTGGCAGCCAATTGAGCCTTTGACTCAATGTAAGAGCCAAAATTGATAGTTGACGAAAGAGAAACTCCAAGAATCTCCAGATGGTCAGTTACTGGTACGGATACATCTCGGAAAGAAGGAGTAAGCTCGAAGGCACTCCGTTTGGCAGAGAACAGACACGCCTGGGTCTTAGTGGCATTGAATTTGACCAGATTGGCATCGCCCCAATCGGAGACTACCTTCAAGGACAAATTCAAGCGCTCTACCATCGCCTCCCTAAGAGACTGTACCTGGTCCCCACTAGTTCCTGCACTAGATATGTAACTCTCTACAACCGTGCTATCGTCTGCGTACCCAAAAGTACCAGGTTTCAGCAGATCATTGATGTGTAGCAGGAAAAGCGTTGCAGAGAGTACTGACCCCTGAGGGACCCCGGCATTAATAGCCAACTGATCAGACGAGCTACCATCAATGGTTACTCGAATTGATCGGTCCCTCAGGAAGTCTGATATCCAATCACATAAGCTAGGGGGCAAGCCATAAGAAGGAAGCTTGCTTATAAGGCTGCCGTGCCAAACCCTGTCGAAGGCCTTCGAGACGTCAAGAGAGACGGCAAGCGCCTCACCATATTTCTCGATGGCCTGACTCCAGATATGCGTGGCATACGCTAGAAGATCCCCAGTAGATCGGTTACGACGAAATCCGTACTGGCGATCGCTGAGGAGATCATTTGCTTCTAGGTATGCCAGAAGCCTGTTGTTCAGAACACGTTCCATACTCTTACAAAGTATGGACGTGACTGAGATTGGCCTATAGTTGGCAGGGTCAGCACGGCTACCCTTCTTGGGCACTGGTTGCACGTTAGCCCGCTTCCAGGATTTAGGCACCAGACACTTCTCTAGAGAAAGGCGAAATAAGCGTGTTAGAATCGGAGAGAGCTCAGTAGCACACGTTTTGAGAACAATTGCTGGAATTCCATCAGGGCCACTTGCCTTATTCACGTCAAGATTCCTCAGCACTTTCCGAACCTCGGTCTGACGGATGTGAATTTCCGACATAAGAGTCTCACATCCTGGTAGACTGGGAGGAATTTTGCCGGAAGAATCCAGCCGCGAAGACTCCGCGAATAGAGAAGCGAATAAATTCGCTTTCTCCTCAGCGGTATGAGCAAGAGACCCGTCGGGTTTCAGCAACGGAGGAAGTGAGGAGCGACAGAAGTTCGATTCAACCGACTTAGCCAGGGACCAAAATGCTTTACTACCCGCTGGGTACGAAGCTAATTTGTTCCCAATCCGGCTGATGTGGTTAAATCGAGCCCTCCGCAAAGCCTTCTTGCATGACTTGGCAGCTTTATTATAGGCTCTCTTCCTTTCACGTAAGTCCTTTGCCTTGCGGTTACGAGCATCAACCCATTCCAGGTATGCTGCATGCTTATGCGCTTCCGCGCGTCCACATTCAGCCCCGAACCACGGGCGAGCTTCGCCTGACATTGTTACATCTGAGAATGGAATAAAATACTCCATTCCTAGACGCAACACATCCGTCACAGCGTCCGCGCAAACAGAAGGATCATCGGAAGAGAAGCAAGTAGACTGCCAAGGATAAGATGCAAAGAATGATCGCATCTCATCCCAATCTGCTGACCTGTATCGCCATAACCGCCGGGTGCCCCTGGGGCTGCGATCGAGCGGGGAGTAAACAGATACAGATTTCACCAGACAGTGGTCGGAGCTACCTAAAGGTGAAGATACCGACACCGAGTAGCGGTCTGGATCAGTTGTCAGCAGAAGGTCAAGGCAATTGGCTGTGTGCGTGTCAACATCGGGTACTCTTGTTGCACCTTGGACTAGCTGTGTGAGATTTAACGAAAGTGCTAGCTTTCGTGTTTCTCTTCCAGCGTGGTCAGTGCACTGGTGTGGGAACAGCCACTCTTGGTGGTGGGCGTTAAAATCCCCCAGTAACACTAATTGGGCAGAAGGGTACCGCTGCTGAGCCGCATCCGCTGCCTTACTGAGGTAATCAATGAGCCTGGTCGTCTCCTGGTCTCCACTGTGCGACCGGTAGACACAGGCATAGAGAATTTTCTCCAAACCTGTGTCAACCAGAACCCAAAGAACAGAGAAGCTGGGGTCTTCAAGGTTCCGAAGACGCCGACAGCAGATATCGTCTCGGGCATACAGACACACACCCGCACGTGGCTTAAAATTGAACTCCAGGGTATAACCTGGGTAGGATAAGTACGCCACGTCAGACGGACATCTAATCTGCGTCTCCGAAAGGAACAAGAGTGCTGGTTTCTCAGTCTCAAGATGGTGGTGGACTGCGACGAGATTTGAGTGCAGACCTCGGATATTGTTGAGATGCACTTTTAGCGAGAGGGAGTGCTGCCGCTGTTGAACCAATCTCTTGTTTCTTGTACTTTTCATAATTTTTTTTGGAGTGATTATAGGTAAGGAGATGGCAGTAGAATGAGACCCCACGCTGCTAACCATGGGACACAAACTTAGAAACCACATCGTTGGGGGACTAGATTGGAGACTGCGGGGACGCCCGAGCCCCCTCGAGAATGTCCATCGGGCCCTCTCATCCGGTCGCCAACCGGCACGATGGCGCATCTCGGGATTTTTCGCGAGTTGGCGGGGCAGCCTTTCAAGAGTGGCTGGCTCTCTACTTGGGCCCCCTACTAACTGCGGTCGGCCAGCGGTGCACCGTGCCTCGGATCCCGCTACCCTCCGCACCTAGTCTCCCGAAGTGGTCGCATCAGCATGTGTCAAACCGGTCTGCTGGCAGTGGGGCAACTATTCTGACCCATCTCGCTGAACGGTGTCACTGAACAACGCACCGGAACACGGCAGTGCCGTTTGGCGGCGCGACTTAGTCCAGTGGGTGGTCACTAGCCACGGCCGAAGCCTACCACCAGTGTTTTGTTTTGTCACCTGATTTGCACTACCCAGGGACCACGTGTAGGGTTTCAAAAGTAAGGGTACACTCCTACGGACGTGGGTGACTCAGCCCCCAAAAACATGGAGGTGTAGATACTGGATAATCAGCTCAATTAGCTCAATTGACGTGATTAGCGAAGAGATTTAGCGTCGTATCGTACGCCGTAGTTATTGTACGCGGCAGATTGTCGTTTGCGCTGAGATCTATGTGGAGATCAGTGAACGATATGATGTACCTATAGTCACACCTGAATCCATACAGATAAATAAAATTGAAGTGTCTGTTTGTAATATCAAAATAGCAGGTTTTTACTAAATGCATATGAAAATACATACGGTACCCATAACAAAACAACCATTTTTAAACATTTTGTCCGTCTGTCTGTTTGTTCCGGGTAATCTCCGAAACGGCTGGGCCGATTTTGACGGGACTTTCACTGGCAGATAGCTGATGTTACAAGGAGTAACATAGGCTACTTTAATTTTAGAAAAATAATTAGGGTTCCGCGCAAAAAAATGAAATCCAATATATCCGCGAGGGTGAAACCGCGGGCAGCAGAAATAAAACTCTTTTAACCAACCTAGTAAAATAATTATCCCAATATCGGCTGTTTAGCAAAAACTGGATACCTCCAGCTCTCCGATCATCCATCACATTAAAGTACAATATCTTTTTAATTCCGAACCTCGACATTTTTATTGTACATAATATAATATAAATATTTCTTAAAAATAATGGCATCTTTACTTGAGTGAACGATAGTACCAGAAAGCACTCTCGTTTTAAAGCGTTCAGACGAACATTTCAGTTTTGATGACAGTCTCTTAATGCATTTTTAATTAAATAAGGTCTCTGAATCGCAACATTTAAGTATCACTTTGTAGACCTTTGCCAAGGCAATTTGACCCCGTATTATACACGTCATAGAAAATAATTGTAAAGAGACTTTTGGTGTAGGCGCAAATATTGAAACAATATTGAAATAATATCAGACAGTTTACTAAACTTACTTTAAAATTTAACATGATCAAGCATGCCATAAAAAGATAACATCAAAATTCAATAACTCTATAATGAATTGTCCGCATACAGGAAAAGTCCATATTAAATTGCTAAAACAGATAATTATAGTCCAAATAAAGAGTTTAAACTTCAGAATTGAGTCAGTAAAGTTATTTTAGGAAATTGTTCTTTGTAGCGGTTTCGTATGTTTTATGTTAATTTATTTTTGTTTCTAATATTGCAGCTGCATTACCGCTATGCCACTCATTTAATATCCTTGTATTTCCTTTTACAGATGTGCGATACCTAATATTTTTGAAATAACGCTTATTAGAGTATACTTTTTGTTTAAGTTATCACCTTGTCGCAATAATAACGAACATGACTCCTTCGGGTACTCAACTAAGTGGGGTACCACATTGGGCCATCGAACGCGGTCACTAGACGCAGACTCCAGTGGCTGGGTGCGGCTTCCAGTCGCCAACATTGGTTGAAACAAAATAGAGAGAACAGAAGGGGTGCTCGGGCGCTTAGTCCAATCCTTACGCGCCCAAGCACCTCTTCTGTTCTCTATACTGTGCGGGCGGGGAGAAGCCGTCGTTTGTGGTCGAGTGTGCACGGAAGGCAAGCCACAAACGCGGCCACCGCCTCAGCTTGTGGCTCAGTAGCGGCCGATCGAATGCACAGTTTGCGCTTATGTCATACAAAATCTATGAAAAATCATGTCCGCAGCTTGTGGTCGCGTTCGTTGGCCCAATATACGGCTGCGCTAAGGATGGCAATATTGGCTGTGATAAAGTGCTTGGATGGTTACATGATACTGATTGTTAATTTAAGTATCGTGTAGGAAGATGGGTACCGCCTCCACTGGGGTTTGATGAGTAATATGAGAACATCGGTACCCTGTAATCAACGTCAATGCTTATTTATAACTTTAGTTTACGTATAAAATTGTTTTATTATACATGGCCTATTAGTTGGGCGGTGAGTCGGTGACGAAATCTTCGAAAATTTGGTGAAAAAGTAGTCATGTACAGCAAGGGTAAGAATACCTTTGTCAGTTTCCAAATTCTTTCCTTTATCACCTAAGGACGCTTAGAATCTTTTGATCTTAATGCAGTTAGCAGACTGTATAGAATACTATTATTCAATGCTGTGATAACAAAGGTTAAAATAACAGTCACCTTTGACCAATGTCTAATATCTAGTGTACATCAACATAAAACCTTTTTATGGTCTTGCTTTTAGTAAAAGAAATCTAATTTGTTTTATTTAACTGTCAAAGTCTGTCATTGTCATTTGCATCTCCTCATTAATTTTCTCTTTGTTCATAAATCTTATTATAACAGAATCGTTGTCACGGTAATACAATACTGAGATAGACTAGACAAAAAGGTCGCTTAACACGAAACAAGTACTGCGCAAACAAAAATAAACCCTAAAGTTACGAACCTTTTCTTACTGCCACTTTACATCATCGTCATTACAACATCGACATGCTAGCAAACTTTTTAAACTATTACTTACTAGCTTCTGCCCGCGGTTTTCACCCACGTGGTGATTTCCACAGGAACCGTGCATTTTCCGGGATAAAAAGTAGCCTATATTACTCTCCGTGCTGCTTACTTACTTCATCATGACTTCAAAAGCCTCAAGTTGAATTTCCCTCAAAACATAGATACTCGTACTTACTAAAAGATCGTCCCACTGCTTAGCAGTCCATACTATGAAATATACCTAGTTACCATCAATGTGTACAAAGTATACCGTTATAATTTACCAGTGTGTTACAATAAAACGCACAAACAAACAAACAACCTCTCACCCTAAACGCATATACCTACTTTCTCCTTTCCGTCGTGGGTAAAAAGGAGAAAAATATTGTTTTTTTTATTTTCTTACATGTGTCCTACCCATGAACGCTACCGTATTACTAACCTATTGAATAACTAGTTATTGATCGCTGTAAGTAGTTAGTGTCATCGCCGTATGAGCACTTGGTGTCACCAGCTACTTGGAGTTACCGTTGAATCATATTCCGATAATTCCAGCTATTGTATGCAAACGGTCAGTTGCCAACGACCACTTATTCGGCGGGACAATAGCGAATTAAGACAAAAGGCAATAATTCGATATGGTGGCGCGCAGTAAGCAACGAGGGTTATTCACGCGTTGAAGAGTTGTCAAAGTCAACTGTCAGTGGTTTTAGACTTCCAGTGACCACTAAATGATGATCAATGTAGATCGAAACGTCGAGGCAAATAAAAACCTTTGTTTTTTATCCGGTCTGTCAAGTATAGCATGCATCTATCAGTGTGTACTGACAGCGGCTCTTGAGGACCAGTGGTAATCTAGGTTTGCACACCACCTAAGATCACGTCGAAACTTAAGATCAGGTAAGATAGTTGTCAAACGCTAGCCAGCTGCCTTATCAGCTAACAATCTCGTGTTCGTTTTCAATACCAGACCGATTAAAACCAGCGGTCACTAATCTTCGTGTGGAAGGAATAGTCTAGAATTTTCGCTGGTTATTAAAGAAATAAGCTCTTACAAAACGAAAAGAAGCAAAAACTATTGACAACTCCTTCCACACGAAGACTAGTGACCACTGGTTTTAATCGGTCTGGTATTGAAAACGAACACGAGATTGTTAGCTGATAAGGCAGCAGGTCGCCCGGTTTTACCAGGTGTAACTCTTCTGCGAGTGTCCGTCTGTTTGATGAGCGGAGTAGCCAGTGAAATTACTGTGCTTATGGGACTTAATACCTAATGTCTCAGGATAACGAGTGCACTGCAGTGCCACGCAGGCCTTTTTCAAAGTTCTGGGTGGCACTGCATTTGTTATGGGCCGGCGTAATGCTTACCATCAGGCAAAGGACCAGCTCGTCTCGTTACCAAATAAAATAAAAATAAAAATGTATTATGTGGCGCGGGTGACGCAGCGGGCAGCAGCTAGTAAGATATGAGTGTCTTTGTGATTAAAAATATACGAAATTGTAATCTGTTGTCAGTCGCAAAGTCACAACATCAAGGCTTTTACGAAATAATCACAGCATTATGCTTCTAAGTACAGTTTCTCACTATTGTTAAGTCAAACAAAGTCACAAATTAGACATAAAGTTTCTTTGTTTTAGTAATCCCTGCACTTAATTAATTACGTTATTATATTTACGAGTTGTTTTAACACTCTTTTTTATCTAGGCTGTCTTTGGCCTGCACAAATCTTCCTTTGTCAAGGAAACCATTGACAACTTAATTCAAGAGTTGTTGTTTTGATATTTAGACACGCGACTAAGTACTAAAGACTACTACTTACTATTACTAGTATCTAAAGATAAACATCTAAAATTATTAGAAATGTCACAACACAGTGGAGTTAGACAACGGTTAAACACTTCTTAGATAAAATTTGTGGTTGTTATATAATATCTAAACACGCAACTAAGGCATGTTTAGGAGTTAGACGCTGCTTAATACATATTTAAGGTGTGTTTATTTTTTTGTGGTAAGACCGAAAGTGTTTATTTTATTCAAAACATTAAATAGAAACAAAAGGATATAAGTCGTTAGTACGCTAGTGCCTGTTAACACTATAAAATATATTTCATAAAATACATATATATTACAATCGCACATAGAACCTCCTGTTTTTTTGGAGTCGGTTAAAAACTGCGCGCTGCGTCGTCGCTTCGCTTCGCGTCTCGGTGTAAGCTGACTCTTTAATGAATGTGATTTCAATCTCATCCGAGTTATTAACAGTTATAATTGAGGCTTTTGGTTCTTGGCCAAGATCCAGGGTTGTGTCAGTTTTAACGGACAGCATTTCGCCATTTGACCTCATTCGTTTAATTGTTAAACTCACACCGCGATTTGTTACGTCTTGTCGGTCTGTCTCGTTGAAATGTGAGAGTTCTAGAATTTAGAAAACTGAAAATGTTGCGTATTGATCCATTTATTCTACCAACGCGCAACTTCAAACAGGAAACACAAAGAACTTTGCTCTAAAAACTCTAAGTAATTCTAACATGTTAATTCCATTATTTCTATAATTATGTTTCTATTTTCACCATTTCTGTTTACTTTTGTTTGAGGAATAACGACCTACTCTTGGAATTTGTAAAAGTCCTTGCTGTTCTTTTTTCACATTGATTGATTTAATTTAATAGTACAACAAATATCTCGACAGGATAAAATAAATTCTTAAGTTTGAAAAAAACTTGCTATTTACTCGTAATTATTCACTCAATTCCTTCTGCAAGGTGATACCTATCTTATGCGCTTACCTACTGTCTCTTGTTTTCAATAACCTGTAAGTACTTACTTACAATAAGCAAACAGATCTAGATTGAAGTAAAGTTAGCGACAGGCAACATTTCAGTCATTCATCAACATGTTCGCATTCGCTATCCCTTTTCAAAACCCGGGAGAGACTATATTCGTAAGCCAGGCCTAGATCCGTTACATGTTCTACTAACGCCGGTTTTCTATGATAATTAGTCTTATATTTTAGGTACCTATTTTCTCTTTGATCACCCGTGATTGTACCGAAAAGTGCCGAAAACTGTTATTCGATCCAGTTTCATTGTTGTCATTCATTCCCTATTAGGTCGACGACGATGCCCTTAGTATTCATTAAAGCATTTTGGCATTCACTACCTTTTGGGGTCTTTCACTGCTGTTCCAAATACCTGTAGGTGTAGATAAAATAAATTATTTATTAGGCATATGCAATGGTAAAAATATTGTATTAGTTACTTAATCGATTGTATTGAATAAAAAATGAAACAAAAGTATAACATACAGAAGAAGATAATTAAAAAACTAAGAATTATTCAATTAAAAACAAAATAAAACAAAACCTTATAAATAAAAAACAGCATTAAGGTCGCCTTCTGCAGGTAGGGTGCCCAAAAAGCTGGCGACATTACCTCGCTGAATAGCTAAACTAATACGTTGACCGAGGTAAGCGCCAGCTCGTTGGTCACCTGTCACTTCTACTAAGCGTCGGGACAACTCCTTAAAAAACAGCCTCGCATTAGTTATAAAAAAGCCTAATCTACTTTTTATATTAATGCAAATTATTATATTATTAATCTTAAGTTTTGTTTTAAATTTTACATTCCATTGTTAAACTGTGACATTACTAAAATAATTTTAAAAGAACCCACTAAAAATAATAAACCTAGTTTAATCCATATTAAATTTTAATGAAATTTTTCTAAGTTATCGCGATTTATGTACTTTTTCTGTACAATAAGTTGGCTTATACAATTGTATGCCTACTAAGTAAATCAAACGATAGTAAGATAAAGTAGATGTGATTTGTTGTCGAAATATTTCATTCGTGCAGCGATAAAATCGGCATCATTCATTCAGTTACAAAGACCTCTAATATTTGCGTAGACATTCTTCAATGAGGAACTCGTGACGGTTGATCAAGAGATAGTGATTGTTGAGGCACAGCAGACTTAGTATAGTAGGTACAGATGTTGAGGGCAGCGCCCCTATGTTCATTGAGAGTTGTTAGCGCTAGTTGCTCTCACTCGATGATTTACACGCCAATTTGTCTGCATCTAATCTATTGTCCCTTGACCCCACCTGAAACCTTACATCGTCTAACCAAAACGATTTTTATCAACATAGATTCAGCCAACGTTGAACAAAATTAATGCTCAAAGTGAAGTGTCATAAAAGTGAAATTGAAAAGGATGTAAATGAGTCTACAAAGGGAGAAAACAAAAACTAAATTTAAGATGTGGAAAGCAATAATGAACAGGAAGAGAAAATACAGTGAAGTGTTACCGTGCGATCGCGAGTCATACGCCGCCCTGGCGGCAATGCAAGGAGGTAGCGCGGCGACGCTACCGCCATCACTGGACGCACTCAGAGCATGTAAGTGTTGCAGCTACTCAACGCCAGATGGCAGACCCAGTCGCTTTTAACATATTTTTAGAACATTTGTCTTTTAAAATTTTAAATAGTGAAGAAACAAAATATTTTTTGTAGAATTTTAAATACCTACACTTCTTAAGCATTGCCTATTTTTGAGACTGCTAATCGTAGCTAAATCTAAAATCTCGTATGTCTAAAATATTTCTTTTGCCTTTGCTCTAAGAAAATTATTTATGAATACATCAAGTAAATTATGTACTGGTAATCTGAGAAAGATACGTTCATAAAAACTATATAGCACACTGTGAAGTAGATCGTTACTAACTGTACGATGCGAGGTCCTAAAGCTGAAGAACTATTTTTTCAGATATCTGAATTATCTTGCCGTACCTACCTAGATAATTTACGATGCTACGACGCTTCCTATTACTTAAAAATGCAAATTTCACTTCGCACATAGACCACTTAACCCACAACTACTGTAATTTGCATGTAAACATAGAGTTTAGCTGATATAGTATGTACTTAAGTTTGCATCTACATGGCGTGTAATGGTCACAACTGTTCCAATTATGGGAATATGATTCACGCTATTGTGTTTGTCGTGCAGACCGCATTTATAGAAGTAGCCGCCGGCTAGGGTTGCCTAGTCCAAAAATTGAAAAAACCTGACACAAGGGTTATTTTTGTCCGGTCACTTGACCAGAAGCCGGACATTCTGTATTAATTATAAAATCTGTTAATAGTTTTTTTTTAATATTTTTTAATTACATTCCTAGCTATGAACAAAAGCCAGACAAAAACCAAATGGCCGAACTAAAAGCTAAAGGCGGACGCCTGGCAATTCTACCTTCAGTTTGCGGCCAAGCAGCAATTGTTACTGCATGCATTACTGTTTTTTTGTTTGATGAGCAAAGTAATTAGTAAAATTATTGGGTATATTATATAATATGAGACGTAATACCTGATGTCTCAGGAGAACGAGTGCACTGCATTGGTACACCGGCCTTAAAATTTGTGTTTCAAAGTTCTGAGTGGCACAGCAATTGCTATAGGTAGGCGTTAGGTTACCTCAAGCAAACCTGATAATCTGCTATCTTGTAACCTGACCTTGTAATTAGTTTAAAAAAATCTAATATTCGTTGTGTTGAGTAATTTAGTTACACATACATACCTAAATAGTAGTAAGTACTTATATGAACATGTTTGTGGCCTTCGAGACATACCTAATAAAAACAGGAAAGGGCCTGCGCGTATATGCAGATTTCATTAACCCTATACTAGTCGACATGCCCCACGTCTGCCCGTAACGAAACAAAAAAAAAACCATATCGCTCGGACCGCATCGGTCCGCGTAACATATATAAATGAAAATTCGAAAATGTATGGTTGGCGCGCGACGGGTTAAGAGGGTAAAAGTTTCTTTAACAAAGAGCCTCTCCACAACCTTCATATAAATATAAAGTTCAATGGTTACGTGACCATATACATGCCGTCGAACACAATCGTTATTGTAGAAAGGTGTTAATGAGCGTCACTTGGCAAGGTCTCTTATATAATAAAGAACTTGAATCAAAACTATTCAAACCCACAACAACAAATAACGGTTGCAGTGCCACTCAGAACTTTGAATCACAAACCGCGGGACTGCAGTGCGCTCGTTATCCTGAGACATTGGGTATTAATTGTCATAAGCCCAGTAATTTCACTGGCTACTTTGCTCATCAAACCGGAACACAGTAAGCTTGCACATTACTGATTGGCTGCAGACTTCACGAGCAAAGCGGTGGTACCAAACCAGACGGACACTAGCAGAAGAAGTTGGGATTTAGGGGAATCGAAACCACAATCCTTACGCACTACAGACATTAGGCGATCATTGATCATCGTTATTGTGAAGACGCTTGCCCGGCGTGGTGTATTATAGCAAAATCTCCCCCCCCTTTCATGGGGAGGGCCGATGTTCAGCAGAGGACATTTTCCAGCTGGTGATGATCTTGTGAATACGATCGCGAGAGAGCTCAAAATTAAATTCAAATTTCCTTATTATAAGTAATTACTCAAGATTAAAACAATACAATAAGTACCACAGTACTAACATGTGTACCATCTGTGTACCTGCAAGTACTTGCTAACAAATGAATAGGCACTTGAAAGGCAAAACAGTTGTCGTGGGTAGACAATATGGTTCCCACGACATGGTTTCCATGATTTTACGTAAATCTACTAATTACTAAATACAACACATAACAATGATGTTCCCTCACTATTATTATGATGAAAACGCGCATAATAAAAGAATTACGGACATATTTTGCGACTCAAATTATTTTAACGAACCCTTGAGCGCTAGTCAGTGCGCCTATTGTCTCTACATTGACTCCTTGCATGAGGTTATATTTTTCATCCCCCAAAGCAGATTGTTCTTAAGTTTGAAGTCTATGGGATCTCTAGTTCAGAAGTAATTTAAATATATCAATAGTATTTTGAAGACTTGACAACAGCGGAATGCATTTTTATTATGATGCCAGTAAAAAAGTAAAAGTGAGTTTTATTTTCTTGATTGTCAAGTTTTTTATTGTTGCTTTGGCGTGATCAACTTTTTCGTAATGATGTAGTTTGCTTTTATTTCTGAATTGAAAATCATAAAGTGTATTGAAATTATTTCCACAGCTGCTTTATCGTCATTATACTTATAGCCACAGTGAGTGTATAGCCTTATCAAAAAACAAATGAAAAAGACCTTTTGTGGACATGAAAAGGACATGATATATAACAAATCCTGCCCAATTTATTCAACACCATAGTTAATTTAACTCGCTTCATTACAACGAACATTATTGTAATTCGGATCGTGTTCCGATAGCAGATCTAGGTGACAGATAACACTAATGCAGAGATGGGGAACACGCAACTCGTCTTGCGGACTACAAGTGATAGATTACTAAGCGTGTAGAACGGGGATTATTTCAATTTGCGGCTTTCAGCTATTTTTCTTTTTGCGTAGCGCACTGTCATACTTCACGGATGTGCCTGGGATAAACAAAAGAATGTAGCCAGTAGCCGGGTGGTTTTGTTTTGTTTTTCTCTTTCTGTGCCGTAATTGCGTCCGGGTTAGTATATACTTATGCCATTACAAAATGTTAATGCGAAATTTAACGTTTTAAGGGTATTCGTAGAATAAGAATGAATTTGAAACGAGATTTTGTTACTTATTAGTCTCCCTATGTGTATGTACCAAATTAAAGTTTCTATAGCAATGCGTTGCATTGCATGTAACGATGGTCCTAAAAATCATTGTCTATCTTCTTCTATAATATTTAAGGAGATGTCCTGACTGATCTAGAGACGTACGCTTAGCCTAAACCAATGTAGATAGAAATTTGAAATTTGGACTTTTGTAATTCTGCACAAAGTACGGAATTTGTGATATTCAACCTCTAGGGGGGAAAGAGGCTGTTTAAGAGTATATGGAGAACGACGACTTTTTTTACATCAGGGTAAGGAAACTTTGGAAATAGACTAAGCAAATAAAAATAACACAAACGTGTATGGTCGATATTTTGAAAATCAACCCTTAAAATAGTGAAAAGGCGACGTAAAAGATTAAGACCACGCAGACGAAGCCACGCGTGACAGGTACTTCCATACGGAAGTATTCAGCCACCAAACCAAGTTTCTACAATACGGTACCTACAATTAATTGGTTAGTAACTAATAAATTAGTAAATTTAGTGACTATGGGTTTTAGTTTCGCACTGGAAACTGCGTCCATTAGTGTATTATAATGAGAATTGTATTGAGTCCAAGTATTGCATCCTGAAGTTCTTATACCTATACATAAGCATTATGTACTCAAATAATATTGGATCTGATTTGTGCTGTAAAAATGTATCTGGATATGTTAAATAGGTGACTTCTAACGTTTATTTTTCATGGTCGGTAAATAAACACATACTCCGTATTCATACGTTTGCCCACAAGCCACCGGCTACAGACACACATTTACATTGTTAAGTTGTTTGTACACATGCTCCACAAACACACACGCAGGCCTGCGTTTGACCTACTTACCGGGGTAGGGCACCTTCTTACCAACTATTATACAAACTGTGTCAGACCAACTCAACTCACTTAGTAACTGCTATATAAACTGCGTCCGAAACACAGGCAGACCGAGCTAACATTCTTACAAACTATGCTGTACGCTATGTCTGTCATCAACATTGCGGCTTGTAGTAACTGTTGCGTAGGCTGTGGCACGCCTCCTTCGGGAATGCTAACATACATTTCATATACATTATCACGGAACACAAATATGTACATTCCACATATTTGTGTTTCCAAGGGAGTGTCTGAGTGGCGGGCTAATGACTATTACCTGGAGACAGGTGTTTCAGAACGAACTGTTGTTATAACTAACATCTTGATATTGCTCTCTTTCTTCTTCTCCGTTTTCTTACTGATGTGGATCATGATAAAGTGTAAGTACCTAGTAGCCCCAGGGAAAGTTTCCTCTTGCGCCAAAGCAATCGTTTCATACAGATTTTCGCTCTTGCTGAAATCATCCGGCATGACAATCGTTATATTATTATTTATATCCATACATATTGCAAAAAAATAAAACCGTCAAGTGCGAAAACTTAAGACCTTCGCACTTTCAAACTACCTTCGATGAGGTATGATATTGGAGGCATTCTAAAAATATCATACTTTCCAAGACTCACCAGAGAATTAACTAAGTATAAGACTAATTTAAAGGTATGAATGTTAATTTCCTTGTCATCAAGCCCTGTCCTTTGATCCGAGTTTAAATAAGAATTTCGCTGAAGCTCACTCACCATGTCGTGTCACGGCTAATGAGCAAGTCTTTGTGTTTAAATAATACTAAATTAATGCTTCCGACACTCAAAGATCCGAGACCAAACGGTGACATGGTTAATGAAGCTGACAAAGTTCACGGACGTGATATATCTCCTGTCTTCCTTCTCAATCTTTCACTCTAAACTATTATGTTATTCTTACCTAATAAGTACTCAGAGATAGAACACGATTCATAAACCATGAGCACACATTTTGAGTCGTCCTTATTCATGCAGTCTAAATAAGGTGCCATCGGATTACCATGTGCCTTATAAGCGCTAAAGCTATCGTGACTATCTTCCGTAGAGCGATTTGCTGGTTCGTGTAAAAACAACGAGATCTTCCAAACTCCATGAGTCTCAGATCAGGTTTCTTTTACCGTAAAAGCAAGTAGATCTTGCCTAATGTAGCGACCCCCTATTGATGTGGAAGTGAGAGCTGGCGCAAGAACTAGTCGTGCTTGAAGGCCGTCATTACGAAATTTTCTGTTTTTTCTCGTGATTCTCCGGAGAGATTCCTGCGTTCCATCGCTGGTTAAGGGGAAAATGACAGCAGTGCAGTAAAAATGAGAACGTACTTTTTCTTTAATTAAATTATAATGATGCACTTCCTCTGTAAGCTTTTGCACTCGCCTCTGAAGTTTGTCAACAAAGTTGAGTAGAGTCAGACACTTATAATACAAAAGCGGAGGTAGCTTTACTACGGTGCTAACTCATTATGCATGTATGAGTAAAGTTACACATTTTGCTTCGAACTTCCACCATACGTCACGAAAAGAAATTTTACATTTAAGAGTAGGTAGGGAAGATACCTTATTCTAATATACCTTCATATTTCCGCTTTTACTATAAACTCCTACAAACTGTACCATCTTCGCAATTTTATACCAGTCTGAAACATCTAAAAGCAGTGTGGGCTGTTGCAATTTGTATAACCCTTCATTGTGACGATGAAAACAATGATTCACTATCGTCCTCATTAATGAATGACTCACTGCATTGTGGAGGCCGGTTTGTTACTCCTCAAGGTTGCATCTTGAAAGATACAGTTTGTGTTTAGTAATATACTCCTTCTCAATACATTGATTTACATTTTACATCTAGTAAAACAGTGTTCTGGAGCATCGAGCGCTCAGTGGATGTGAAATTGCAGTCTGATCTAACTTTCAAGGGCTTGCATATGAGCTTTTACTAAAGGAAAACATCGTGAGGTACGTGTAGCATCGTGGAAAGGTATTTTCTAAAGTTTGCTTTACAGTAGCTACCATTCGATCCTAGGAGAATACTTATCGACAAGCAATATTAAGTATATATGGTGTATCTTTACATTGGCTTAACATTTTGTAATTCGACAATATCCAATGAGTGGTCAGACCAATCAAAGTTGACATTTTACACATGCTTTGGCACTGCTTTTATGGGCAGGCGTGTTGGTTTTGCCACAACCGCGAAAACGGCACGTTTGTCTCGTTAATGAGGTGTTCGTAAACATTAATTAGTACATCAGTGCTCTAATAAATAACTGTAGGCTCATTCGAAACTCCATTTGCCTGTCGAGGGACTGTTAATTCCTCATGTAATTTTATAGTATTTTTACACAACGTAAATTGAATCCAGCTATTTAGTCATGTAAAACTTCGTAGCGTTGGCTGTTGATGGTTTTTTTATAACTATTACTAAAGTTATAAAAAACTTTTACTAAAGTTAGAAAAAGCTCTGATAGCGTTTTTGTTCGGAATAGGGTCCCATAAGTTTGTTGGGTCGATGGACTCAATTCTGATAAGTACAGTGAGTGGCAAAAGTAGCTGAACATTTTAATTTTAGACTTGTCAATTCAAATATTGCTTACGTATTTATTATTAATTTTTAATAACAATTTATTTTGACATGAAAATAAATTGTAATTATTAAAATAAAATGTAAGGAGATCTCATCTGCTGATATAAAATTATATTATTATTATCAAATCCAATATAATTTTATCATTATTATCAATTATACCCAATATAATATTATCAATTATATGCATTATAATTGTATTCTTGTTCGTTACAGGTAAGTGTCAGCGCCTAATATCTCGTCTAAAGATTCGTACGCCCGCTGCAGAAAATATCATGGTAAGTGCTATAAAAAGAAAAAGAAAGAGTTAATTCAATTATTTACGCTGTCTGACTCTTTTATCTCAATCAAAAATGAATATAAATTGACCGTTGTGTTTTGGAGGCGTAAATAAGCTAATCTCCTTTCATTGAGATAAGTATCTTTGACGCCATACTGTTTGCCGTAACGTTTTGCTCTGTTACTTTTTTACAAGTAGGTACTCGATCTCCTCAGAGCAAAAACCTCGAGAAAGTCATGGGAAATGTGTATTTTTGTAGTTGAAAAATATCCTACTAGTTAATAAGTGTATATTATCTGTTTCTGTAGGAAACTTCAAATTCGTTTTCAAATTATTCAGTCGTGATTGAATAATAAACAACATATTCTTGTTTATGATATAAGTAAAATAATTTTAAATAATGCTTAATGATATTAATATCATAGTATTTATTTGACCAGTGCTGGCCTGGCTCTAGCTACTTCAAGTTGAAAATTTTTCGCCAAGCATCTATCGATGTGTTCCGATAGCTGCATTTCAGAGGCAGTCGTATGTTTAGCTTAGCTCTTATAACACGTTGTCGCTTAAGATCAGGGAGATAATAGGAAACGCCTAAGTTACAAAGTACAAAAAAGAACTACTGAGATGAAGTGTTACAATGATGACATAGCTCTGCCTGTCTCTGCACTAATGCGATTTTAGCTTCGCTCTGATTTTTATATTGAAGCAACATTGGTTGTCGTTCGCACGAGTTTTCGAAGTGGTTGTGTGTACGCGAGAATCTTTTTATTTAGTCATGCCATTATTGTCGTTAAGCAGGATCGATAAATAATAAGTTCTCTTCATCTTTTTTCAAACCAGCTTTTAATTAAATACATTACCTACGTGAAACACTGAAAATAAAATTTATGTCTCAAAGTGTATGTATATACACGCGATTGTTTTGTTTTTGTCTGGTTTCAAAGCGATGGTCTTAGGCCGTGTTTGTTAGAAATATTCTCAGAGTATCCGATATTATCATACATACCTTCGATGCACTATACCTATATACAAAATTTTGGCACAAATTATGACCTTTTCCACAGACTAGAGAAGTATACTCCATTTTGCAGTAGCCTTTCCAGAACAACCGATGCGGTGAAATCTAAAATAACTCTATAAACAAACTGTGTCGGCGCGGTCCGAATCGGGCGCGAACGGATGCAAAGATGCACTCGTTAACGACAACATCCGGGGAAAAAAACCATTCGGAAGAGTAAGGTAGCATGCATCGCATGCGATGATCAGAAGGCCCCTTAGCTGTTAACTGGTTAAGTTTTAATAAACCTAAAAACTCTTAAAATTCAGGACTTTATAGACTGGGAAATAAAGGTATATTTCAAATAGGTTTAGACGACGTGACGATGAGTAAAACTTTTGTTGTTGTTGTTGAGTTTGTTGCGTTGATCTGGAGACTTCAATTTTATACAGCACGTAAAACCTGAAATAAGACTTACCTCAACGCCTCTTATGGCCAGCGACAGATTTTAAACTAAACGGTGGAAACCAACTAGGCCTAATATGACACAATGATTTCATGAAAAAATTAAATTATTTTCCCGTCAAAAATAAATTCTTATAACTGCTGTGGGAGCATCACACGCGATGACCCTATGGCATCGTAGCAGTTCACTAACGATATAAGAACACGCGGTGGAGTAACAAGATGCATACAGATAACATACATAAATAATAAAATCTTAAAGAACACAATCGATCAACAACGATCACTCTTCGATGGGATCACATGATGACTGCAAAATCAAGCATATCAAATTAGCTCATATACCTACTTTCCAATATGATAGTGTGTCGCATAAAGTAAATGCGTCAGCCTTACGATGTCATAGCTTAGGCTTACAACACACTGTAATGGCTTCTTCGCGATATTTTTCGCATCACATCATGAGATTTGAACAATGGTTATGAACTCGTAAGTTAAGAGACAATGAATGTTACATGAAATATTACCCGAGAAATAATGAGGTACTCATAAGGAAAATGATTTATCAGCCTACTTAACCGGCAGATAACATGTGTTCCGGTAACACATGTCTCAGAGTCTCATAACTATAAATTCAAGGATTCTCTAGCTAAGATTCTCTCTACCCACACAAAAACACACACACACTCACACACTCACACACACACACACACACGCACGCGCACACACACACACACACACACACACACACACACACACACACACACACACACACACACACACACACACACACACAACATAACATATACATGTATATTAAACGAATTTAGAATTTATAAGTATTATACTTACCTAAATACCTACATTTTGTTAATGTTTACAAGGAACCTAGCCTAAGTGTAATTGTTGTGTACTCACGCTGATCTACCTTAAAAATATTATTGTTATTCCATTCTATATAATGTTAATCCTTCTTTGGCTGTAAGTTAAGCATGTAATAAGATATTCTAAGTTTTACTAAGAGCTGTGGATTAAGTAAATAAATAAATAAATAAAAGGCTTTTATTACGTGAAAATGTAAATATTATTTGCAATGAGAACGATAATTGCATTTCCTTTAGTACCTACGATGTCGGATTTCAAAAAGAAGTAATTATTACTTATGACATTTGAAACGAATTGTGTTGTGCAAGTAGTAATATGGAAGTTTTGAAACTTCATCATACAACAGCACTGCCCTTTTCTCTCCTTCTTTTTTTTCTTTTAAATTCTAATTATGTAGGTACCTTCGATTTTATTAGATATTTATCTAATTTCGATTCTCATTTGTTTGTCTACGGACAATCATGGCAATCGATTTTCCAAATACTTCCAATCATGCTGAAATTTGGCACAATCATTTGTTTCTGAAGACAATACGTAACACGATGTGTGTTTCACGCATGGATTTATAAAAAGCCTTGGTTTCACGTTACTCAATCGAATGCCTCTCCATACAATTTGAATCAATATCATTTCGAAAAAAACTCGTCATATTCATTATTCGTATTACTTAGTTTAGAACGAGATCCATAATTAAGGTCGGCCTTCCTGTTTCGACATTTATTGTGTCCCTGATTAACTGGCCAAATTATTATTTTACACAGCTCGCTGCTTGTAATCACTAAAGTGACATTTCCAATTTCCATGTTTACGCATTTATTCCCCCGACAGCCGTTTCATAAAGCGAAAGACTAAAAATAGGGTGTGAAACGTAAATAAAATACCACGCCTAAAACGTCATTTATGTTTCCTCTAAATGTCGTATCACTGAACATAGCCGATTATGAGCAATTTGGTCGTGACGTGACCAACGTGACTTCGCGGTAGCACGCCTGATCTACAGTTCCACGACTTCTAAGAAGATTTTCGTCTTGTATTGACGGGTCTGCGTCACTGTCGCCGGTCGGTTATTGAATCAGTGTTATTCAATTAGCCGCTCAGGTCTGGTTTGTATTGATCTTGCTGTTATGATTATGTCATACATTCCACCTTTTACCTACGCAGAGAAAGTGTTTATAAACAGTCGTTGACTCTTGCATGACGCATTGACTGGTTTGATTGTAAATTGTGTTGTATCTTTGCGCTCCTACAATTTGTCATGCTCATTCACTAGACGCCTGTGATACAAGCGCGACGTACGTACGTTTTATAGTAGATTTATACGACTTGTTTTTCATAAGTACGCGTACTTATGAAAAACAAGTCGTATAAATCTGTTTGTGCTACTATATTGATAGACGTGTTAAGATAGAGTGATCATAATTTACCACAGCTTGCCGTAAAATGTTATTTTTTGTAGTAATGGGCAGCAAGCGCTTGTTTTTTCTGAGAATTCTTGTGAGGCCCTGTAGCCGCTGGCGCTTTAAATTTTACCTATAAACCATAGTTCAAGTCAAGCACATTAACAATTCCACACGCATCCAAAACTGTGGGATTCCTGAGAGGTTCACAGTAAAACTTGCGTGTGTATGGAGAATTTAGAAACAAATACATGTTATTCAACGCATACCTTCAATCCGATGTCTTCGCGCCGGGTTCGTTTCGTTAAACCGAACAGCAATATTTTTATTTTAAAAATTGAGCCAAAACACGTTGGCGCAGTTCAAAAAATTCCGTGCCAAAAATATTGTTGGGCCGTTCGACAGCACTGCAGATGTGTCATTTTACGCATACAAATTGGGCCGGCAGCGGTAGCCGTCCGCACGACATACACCCGTCAATTTATTTAGACCCTAACGATTTTAGGAACGAACTAGAATTGTATGTAAATGTCATAGAATAGGTAACAGGATGTACGTGCGCATGACGTATGGCCCGGCCAAAATGTAATGGTCATAATGGTATCGACACGTGGTGTGAGCCGCTGATGCTTTTAAATACATTTTGTTACCTATCTGGCTTGTACGAGTATATGAGGGTGATTGGAAATACGATACTTTCCTTGTATGGGGTTAAAGTAGAGCATATTTGCAGCTAATTTGCTCATGTGATACCATATTTCTGAATTATTCAAGATTTAAAATTTCAAAAATAATTAAAAAAAGGATTTAAAAAAAAAATGGATGGTTGCGCATAAATTACTGAATTAATTTCCGTAGTTCATTAGCTAATCTTGAATAACTTAGAAATAACCAATTTGCGTGACATCATAGTATCATAGATAAAATTAGCTGTAAATATGCTATACGTTATATTTCCAATCAACCTGTATACTTACTTGTATCACACAATGAATTTCTTATATACGCGTGAACATACATACACGACAAATGACAAAACGTAACTACCTATAAAATCACTGTCCCTTCTTCAACCATGAATTTCGAGTGACAAGTCTTCATTTATTTCTCCTTTTTCCATATTCAACTATAATAAGCTAAACTTCTGTTTGAGTGCTAATTGAAACCGGCAGAACTCATGTTTACCGATTTCTTCCGGTGTAGGATTAGCTCTATAAATCTTGAGTGAGTCAAGTATTTACCGTTTCAATTGAAACAATTTTACTGACCAATAAAATATATAATTACGTAAAATTATAACGGTATCAAACTCTGCTTTCGTATCGTAATGCTGCTATCTCTGTCAATTGCTCAATTATAGTTATTGCACATAATAATATAACGCGTTTTATGTGCTACTGTGTCGTGATATATAAATATTGTTTACATACTGAAAATTCAATACGCGCGACCCGGCTGGTCGGAGCTTCAACACTCTGGCCGAATGTAAACGAGAAAAAAAGAAAATTGCTGTCAAATTATCGTGAGTGCGCCCGTGCCCCAGTTTCCAGTATCACTATCTCTCAGCGTTTCGTAGCCGTGCATACCTACTACAACAAAGACACGTGAGGAGTACTGAAATGTCAGATAACGCGAGCGGGAGCGTTGACACTGCGCGCACTCTGTAATAGTAATTTTACAATGTAGCTCTGGTGCTTTTTGTACCTTAGGTACTGTAGTTAGTTTTTTTTGGAGTGGAAAAACATAAACGAAATATTGTTGTAGCTGTAAATATTGGATACCGGTCGCTTCAGATTGCGGGTCGAATTATTTATTTCTTTCCCTTTATTTTTTACGTATTCAGATTTGAGCATTTCAACCGTATTTCCTGGTCTTATTTTTCCTTTATACATTTTTAAATAAGGTTTTCGTATGCAAAACTAAGTTGGGTTCGCCGATTTTATCCAGAAATCTAGCAAACGGTATCGATTCGAACTATAAGGTTCTATATTATTTTTCATTATTCTTTAATTACAAAGCGGCCTCTTAATAATACTTCTGATCATGTAGACGTTCTGAGACTAGACTCAAGGTTCATTAGCTATGTCCCACATTCCTAGTACCTTTTAAGATCGGATTGTATTACAAGTTTTCTGGCAGCGGCCAACGCGTGGTCATTGCCATAAATGTTTAGTACGACTTCGCCGATAACAACCAAGTTCCGACGATATGATAATGCTTATCGGTTGGCCAAGTTTTTTTTTGTGTAATTGAAGTTACGGTTGCGTTAACAGGGTCGTCAGTTGTATGTGTCACTGATTTGAAACAATGGTAACACGTTATTTCGATCACACGTAAATTAAAGTTTCTGCCGTATTACTTGGAATTGAATTCATTGTCCAGGTTACTAAAAACAAATTGCTTTATTATAATTACGAGTTAAATTAAACTTTTAATTCAGATAAATATCAGTATTAACTGTGTGCAAATAATCGTGATTCTTGCTCGTTATCCCTAGATTTCTAGTTAAAAGCTTTAACCACAACATTGTAATATTTTGCACAGCAATTAATATAATTGTCCTGTTATTCTAACTGGCAAACTTTGCCGCTTATCAAATTGATTAATTAAATGACGTCCTAAATATTTAACATGAAACTTTGCCGTTAGTTGATACTAGAAGCTATTTCGTTTATTGGCGTGGTAAGGGAAAACGAATGATAAAATCAAAATACTGAGTAAAACTGTAGGTACCTAACCAACCAAACAAACAAACCACTTACTCATAATTTACGTAATACGTCCACTTAAAATGTTCCTCAAATGCATTCCAGCGTTTTTCAGTAAATTATCCTGGTTAAACTTCAGGGTGACAGCCCTAACGCAGGGTGCACGGCAGCTGGCGCGCGTTCGTTGGTAAACAGTCTCTAGCGGTCGGTGTAGCGCGCGTGACGCGTCGTCCACTCGTCATTGTGCGACGGTCCTTACTTCCTCACCACAATGTGCAGGAACTCCGCGCTGTGATCTCACTGAACATCATTGTGAACTGTGAAACTGATACAGTGCTAGTGCGTCAACTTTCGACCGTGTTTTGTTAACTCAGCCTACACTTTTTTCTGCAACTTTGTGTAAGCCACTCGTAATTCTCATGTAATAAACAGCAGTTAAAAAGTTGCGTTTAAGTTGAATTATGTAAGCGAACGGGTAGGGTGAACTTTCGAAAGCTTGGAAAGCTTAAATGCCAGCTTTCGTTTATAAGGTCAGACAAGCGATAATGTTGACAGTGGCCGCGTAAGGCAGTGTAGTGTGATAAGTCGATTAATCCGAAGGTGTACACTGTACACCGTACTGCCCCTGGTGGTCGTCACACGTCGCTGATCTGTGTAACACGAGCCTAAATATAGCCGTCCTGGAGTGTCACACACACACTCATCCTTGCCGCAGATTGGTTCATAATTACTTGGTAAATGCTATTCGACACTTGAATTTGTGCACACATATTTGTCAACGGTGTAGTAAAACTATTAATAGCTACTGAAGAGCTTAGATTCTAATTAAAGTTGTCAGTCGTGTCATATAACGACAGTCAAAACGTAGTAAACGATAATAATTATGACCACAAAATTATTCGTAGTATTATTCGTAATTATAAACACTAACTGATAGTATTAATTCTTCGAGACTAATCACAATTGTAGAGATACAATTAAATCAAAATCAAATTGTAAGTACTTAACGAATTTGTAAAATGATACCAACGGTAAAGAAATAACTTCAAATAAATCTTAGCATTAGTTACAGTCACTGAACAGTAAACGTTCAGGCGGCGGGGACGGTCCAGGCCTACATTTTCGGAATACTGAGGAGCCGAAGGAATCTCGAGATTCCGCACCATGACTGAAACGCCACTTCGCGGTCGGATTGTCCACAATAATAGACGCTTAGAACGTTTAGATACACACGAACAATTTCGGTATTGAACGTTCCTGACAATAGTCGGCGGTGTTGATCTTTTTGCAATAACCACAATCTTTTGATTTCATACTTCCTCTATTGTTGCGTGACCGTGATACAACCGTTAAACAGCTAAAATCTGATTTAGGCAGAAAAAAATGTAATTTCCATTTGTAGTTGGCGTGTGATGGAAGAGAATCGGGGTGGCAAATGTCACGTCTTGCGTAGAAAGAAACATCTTGCAGCGAGCCCGCATCCCGCTACCTGCCGCATCGCATTGTTCCCAGCCCCGCTGATCTCAACAAAATGGACCTGCTTACCGTTTTGTTCTAGGAATAACAATATACTCTATTGTTGCCAATGTGCCAATGCTGCACTTGACTCCGACATTTTTTAATATTTATAACTCATAGCAAATAGCAACCTGTTTGCCTAATAAAGCGCCCCCTTTTGAGTAATGAATGCAATTATAAATGCGATATGTTGTCATTCTGCTGTCGATTGCCAACAGCGACGGAATAATAAAGCTAGCCCGTTGCAGGTAAACGATTCATAATAGGCCAATGTGCTTTGTGATTTGACAATCGCGCCACGTCTTTCACACCCATACGATGCAACGCCAGAATGCAAAGAGAATTTGATACGGGGTCTCCACATGCCGTGGAATTTTAATCGCTTTATCCAGCTATATTTATTTTAGGTAAAATTACCCGATGCAGCTGCAAAAACTACCATGCTACATGCTCTAATTTGCGACTGTTACTCTTATAAATTTCTCAGTAAAGTTTGTTAACGAAACGGAAGATGAAAGATTGTAATTAGATTATTTATCCTCGAAGCGTAAACTTAATAATGACGTGTTTAGGGAATCTTTTTATGTTGTAACTGGCTTCCCTTCGTAGAATGTCAACAAATAAATCGCGCCCGTGAGTCCCGGCGACAGATAAGTGCGTGGTTATCGTCAGAATTCTCTCTTTCGATAACGTTCCGTGAGAACAGGCATAACAGGAATAACTCGGGATTTTTGGGAGCATTCAGTGCTCTATAAACGTAACTCAAGGCATTTACGATAAAAGCTTTCTTTTACTTGAGCGCTGAGTTCAATCTCAAGTGCTTCTTTCCAACCCTCTACATTACGTTTCTTCCAATGACTTAGGGCTTCAGATTGATTCTTGAGTAATATGATATAATACATAGTCAGGTTTAACTGAGTGGAAAATCATATTTCATCTCCTCTCATAAGTTTACCAGATGGTTGAGAAGTTCGAATTCTCTAACTACAGTTCAGTGAAGTGTAGTAGTAACGCGAGACTGGGTAATCAGGGTCAATGGGGGTGTGTTCAGTCACACATAATGTAACCTCTTCAAAACATAATTAGGTAGGTACATAACTTCACAGGCTTGGGACATACGATTTCAAAAGCATATCAAGAGCATATAATTTACGTGATTTATGTTTCTTTAAAGTGCCTTCGAAAGCTTGTTTATTTGCCTCAAATTTTACACTGCACCCACATGTCTCCATATAGGACAACAGCCGAAACGGTACTTCAGGTGACATTTTTCGCGGTGCCCTGCCAAGACCAACATGCTTGCTGTCCAGCGGTCATTCCTCCCACTTCCGCTACCTATGACTGTATCCGGAAATTCGTATACCGGCCACGTTGAGCTAATCTTTAAATAAATTGCTCTATAAATGTCCTTTTAATAAACTAAACGTGTGTTGGTTTTCAAATCATAAAGCATATCCGAGATTTAAATCTCGTGTAATATTTTATTCGCAGCTTTAAATGTAGAAAGCATCCGAATGACCGTAAACAACTGATTTACGATTTACAATAGAGTCGTTAAAAATATAAAACAGATTCATCGTAGATTGCACCCGCCTATCAATATAGCATTAACAAAACCACTAATGCTTGTGCAATACCAATTCTCGAAAGGAAAGTCTCCTATTTATTTGTATTCACTTTCTAAAGTTAGTAAGTTTAACTGGCACCTGGATAACATGCTAAGTTACAGGAAATGTAATTGTCATGTAATTACGTATTTAACAAGTATTAAAACAAGCCCTTATAGGCGTTGTTAGTATAATGTTAAACATGCGCTTGTTGTAGTACGAACTTTTATTGTGTGTACGTGATTAAAGTGAAATTGGCTGCTTTGTTTTGAGATTGTTATTTAATAACTAGCCGCTGCCCGCGGTTTCACCCGCGCGGAGATATTGGATTTCAAGGTTTTTATATTTTTGCGCGGAACCGTAATTCTTTTTCTAAAATAAAAGTAACCTAAGTTACTCCTTGCAACATCAGCTATCTGCCAATGAAAGTCCCGTGAAAATCGGCCCAGCCGTTTCGGAGATTACCCGGAACAAACAGACAGACAGACATAAAAAAATTAAAAAAATGGTTGTTTTGTTATAGGTACCGTATATACTTTCATATGCATTTGGTAAAAAGCTGTTATTTTGATATTACAAACAGACACTTCAATTTTATTTATTTGTATAGATAAGAATATTGCGGACGTATGATACAAGATGAGTACATGAATACACGAGCAATACATCCAATCGCCTTCCCTGCTACGACAACAAACTTCAGTGATGCCTTAAAGTTTGGTGCTGCACTTTTACTTTATTCTTCAAAGGACAAGCATTTGCGTCCAACTGCGAGGGAACAAAGAAGAGCCGTGCAACGCTTTGCTCTTAGGGGCACCTTAGACGCTCAAGCTAACGTACGTTTACTTGTCAGAATAGCAACGCTTTTGCGTCAAGCGCGCATTTCGAGTAACACGAAATCCGCGCTTGACGCAAAAGCGTTGTTATTCTAACAAACAAACGTACGTTTGCTTGAGCGTCTAAGGTGCCCCTTATGTTCTTGCAAACGTTTAATAATGGTCACGAAATCGATCTAGCTGTGAACAGCTGCTCTATCATTTACTTCAGTTTGATCACGGTAATTTGTATGTAAGTGGTCTTCGTATAATACTTTTTATTGGTATTGAAATTTCCCGGCTTTACACGACTCCGCAATCCTCCGATTACCTACCCGAATGCGTGGATGTTTCTTGGTTACTCAGTCAGGTCAAAAATATGAAATGGATTTAGCTGAAATTTGGTGAATACGCAGATAGTCGTTTGGATTAACGTAGGGTATATGTATACATACATTTTTGCTCGCAAAATATACAGAAGAAAATGGACACAATTTCTAGTTGCTACATAAATACGCTCTTTTGGCAACTAAACTTAGTTTTTGGAACCCACACAAAAGTGTACGCTGCCTGACCTTCTATACATTATAATGGTAATAATTTAACTTTCAAGCTTATGCGAATTAACATTAGCTTTATTATATCTCTATTTTAGAATAGAATATTTTCAAATATACTATAGAGAATAACCAGGCCAACGATTTGGACCAATGGAGCAATTTTTATTCTTTGGAATAGTTCAATCAGCATCGGGCGAGTCCATACTACTATTTTGATGGTAAATGACGAAAAAGAAATAAAGAAAAGTATTTATTCGTAGCAAAACATTAAAAATTACTAAATCGATTTGCGTGATCCTAATGCAAAATGATATGCGTGTTATAACAATGGTTGATATTATTATCATTTATTTTTGCTAAATTTCACTAACAGGTTACGAGTTCCCAACTCAACGTAACGTTGGCCATTGGACAACCAGTGCTTGTTTTCCACCAGGGCCTCTTCGGTTACATCACGGAGAGCCAAAAACCGTCAGAAACCATACGTTGTTTGGAAATAATTACAGCTGATGTAGTACCGGTTACATTATTATTTTATGTCTCAAGATAGTTATTATATAATGAAAGTTCTTAAATAGCAAACGTGGAGAGACCCTTAAGTTATTAGAATAATCTTGCATCTCACGAAGCGTCTTATTAACTCTAGTCAATTAAAAACATTGAGGTGTACTTTAAGAGACAGCTCAAAACTTGTTTACATATTTACTTGAACATCACATGGTAGTGAAACTTATGATGTAAAATCGAAATTTGTGAAAACGTGTAGTTGGCTGGTTATTTTTGCTTTAAATTGTGAAGTTTCTCGACTTTTGCTATCACTGACAATTGTTTTTGTTTTCACTTTTCATAGGTTGTTGTTGAAAATGGTGAGGGTGATAATCAACCCCGGTGTTAGATTTGCTAGGCCACCCAAACGCCACTTTTAATTGTGTAGTATAGAATAGTAGTGGTGTGCTAGTTTTGGAATGACACCACGGTGGTGCCTCTTAATACGTTTGTATTTGAGAATACATTCAATATATTAATAATTAAGATTCACAGTTTTATCATACTACTAAATAACGAGACGAGCAGGTCGTTTGTATGATGGTAAGCATAACGCCCGCTTAAAACAATTACAGTACCGCCCAGAACGTTGAAATACATGGGCCTGCACGGCATTGCAGGACTGATGTATTAGGTCTCAGATGCCCAGTAATTTGATTGACACAATTTCCATGGCACTATCGGCATCCTCAATAATATTTATCCGGCTAATGCTATTCTTTGACTCGTTAACTTGAGAGTTTGATGGCTGCAGGTCGATGCAAATACAGTAATAGCACTATACGACTTTCGACGGCTACGAAAACAGTACAATCTGTATAAGAACAATTCTTCCTATTATAGCCCAGTAAACAGGATGTGTCGCCAATATAATGAAATCGCAAAAGAACACCACAGCTTAATTGACATTTTTGACCGAAAAATAATCAAATACAAAACAAATTTCACAAAAGAAGATTGTGTTCACGGCCTATAATAATGATGATAAAACTAATTATCGTAGTCAAATTTGAATATTTATAATTTATATAAATAACTTTTGTATTAGTCTAGTTTTGCTAATGTTATATTAATCATGTTGTATACGTATATTTAGGAATATGGTCCGGTTCATAACTGTGAACTCTATCTAACTATAATATTATTGACTGTATTCTGTTTGGTGTGAGTGAAATTCTACACAACAGGAAAAAAATATAAGTGGGATTAGGTGAAGGGGGCTCTGTCATCACAAGCACAGTTATTTTTTTGTCTCAACTGACTGTTATAGTAATATATGAGTACAGTCAGGAACTTAGGTTGATGAAGATGTGAAGCAAATAAATTATTTTTAACTATTTGTTTGATAAAAGAAAGTCTCATGTTTTCATTATGAGCTGTTCTTTTGTGAAGTATACAGTAAAGAATTTTTAACTCAATATGTTCAGCCACTTATGTTATGACGCTGACTGATACCTGTCATAGTTCGCAGTCATGTTTTCCGTCATTCTTTCGCCCTTTGCATACAAATAGCATTTTGTTGCGTTTCCTCGAAATTGGTTGACTTTGATGAATATTTCACATGATATATACTATAATACCTTCTAATATCTTTTTTACGAACACGTGATTACTCGAATTGGTACGTGTTAGAACGCCAAAATGAATTGTTTTACAATAGACTTGTATCAAGCATGTATGGAAACATAAATTTACGAATCTATCTTTACGAAATGACATGAGTTCTTTAAATCTTAAGATAGAGTCAATCCCTAAATATAATATTCAAAATACCACTCGTTTTATAGCGTACAAGAATCAAAGTAAATCTTGATGATATATCATTCATTCCATGGCATAAATCAGCTGTTCAACAGACAGTTATGTTGGAGAGAACTCAGCTTGCCACAGAATACAGAAGAGTTAGCTCTAGGCTGTAGCTTTTATCTCTTGACCGGGTGTTCACCACCGGATGGGGAAATGTTAACTGCAATCTCATAGAAATGGTACGCGATAAAAGTGAAACGAGGCTACGACGGCCGTGTTAGTTTACCATAATTTTTACACTCATGATGGAATTATGAAACGACAGAAACACGATAAGACCTGGCGGGTGTTTATAAGATTTTAAAAGGCGCTGTTTGTTTACGCAGATAGATTTGGAATCAGTTAAAATCAAACGATCAATTTCGCCGTCTTTATCCAAATGGTTTAGATTATAGATGTTAGTTAAAGCAAACATAGGGCTGTTTATTCTCTCCCTTGAAGCTAGCGATCATATGATTGTATATCATTGCTTACTAATCTATATGTGCTACAGACGTCGACCTATAACTGTTAAGAACGGTAACGATCGTAGTGTACTTGTAAGTGTGCGTTGCGTGCTTAATCTACTCCATTGAGCCGACACAGTACCTTCCTAACATTCTTTACTTCACTTACTCTATTTAGAGTGCGTTCTTAGGCACAACTTGGTTTCAGTTAGGCGTATTCAATCAGTGCATTCTTTTGTTTTATTTTGTATGTACTTTGCCTACGGCTTGACACGCGTATTAACACGATAAAAAGTATTGTTACTCTTATACTTCTATTTTTAAAATGCGTTCAATAGATACAAAGTTAAATGTTACCAAACAAAACACGAGCGTAGCTGCGGGTGGAAGCTAGTACCATAATAAAACATAGCCGATATCACTCAAGGAAAGGAATTGGATCAGTAGTTTCAGAGATTACTACCTAGAGATTACTAAGTGGTACTAGGTGGTAGGACTAATTCTGCGAGTGTCCGTCTGGGTTGTTACCACCGCTTTGCTCGTAAAGTCTGCCGCCAAGCAGTAATGTGTAAGCATTACTGAGTTACGGTTTGATGAGCAGAGTAGCCAATGATGTAACTGGGCTTATGAGACTTAATACATAATGTTTCAGGGTAACGAGCGCATTGCAGTACCGCGCAGAACTTTGTGGCAATGTTACCTCTTTATAATATTCGTATATGTATATGATATCCTAATCAAAGCGGATTATGTTTCATTGCAATAAGAGCTACTACAGTTAAAATTTCAAAACTGATTACATTGTAATCGTTAAACGGTCGTTTCTCATTCACGACAGCCGCTCTATTTCTATATTAGTAAAAATGTTTTAACATAAACTTTTCCTTGACTTTCGGGTCGGAACATTGGCTTTCTTTCGACAAATTCTTGTATGAGCCGGGCTCGCTTCCTAACGGTTCATGTGTTCATCTCTGACCATTTGTGCGTGCACAGTTATTATTCTAAGTACCAAATCAGTTTCACTTGCACCTGTTTAAGGCGTTTATACATGCAGTTATTTGCTATATTTCCACGGGCCGAGTCCGCTACGCTGCGCACGCACATCGCTTCGTATTCTATTAGCACACTTCTCTCCATCGAAAGTTCGTTACTTATTCCACTTTTTGCACTTTCCTACCTACTAACCACAGTGGATCAACCTCTGTTCTATTAAACAGTTGTTTTGTAATTGATATGCCTGCTTGCCTCCATCTACAAGTGGCTACTTGTTGTTTTTATTGTTGAAGTAATCGTGGGTCTTGTAATCAGCTGTCATTATTGTTATAGTTATGTTTATTAGACACGCTTTATCAAAGTTCAGTCACGAAGCTATGAACAGTGGAATACGAATTATATTTGATGATATTCTTGTTTTCAATTTGGGATATTTCATAGATTTAACGTTGATCTTAGATGGGCTTTAGTAGGTTTTTTTATGTTATTTGTAACGAGACGAGCTTGTCGTTTGCCTGATGGTAAGCATAACGCCGGCCCATAACAATTGCAGTGCCACCCAGAACTTTGAAACACAAAGGCCTGCGCGGCACTGCATTGCGCTCGTTACCCTGAGGCAGAAGAGTTAGTCCTCCCACTGTCTGTATGGGTGCTCGAAACGTATTTTTAAGAACTTCTATACTACATTATTTCAATACAATTTTTAAATGACTTCTAAAGGAGAAGCAAAGGTCACATGGAAAATGAGAAAGTGCTTCACACCGGGGCAGCTTTTTAAATTGTGCCAAACTCAAGTCAGATCGTGTATGTTCTTACCTATGATTATCACCATTGAAAGATGAGCCAAAAGGCTCATTGCCAGCGATACACTGGTTGACGCCAGGCTCCAGAGCCTCGAGCATCGATGCAAGATAAATCTTTCTGTCTTCTACAGGATACATTTTGGAGAATGTGTAACGGTACTACATGACTTGGTTCACTTTTCCCCATCCATCATCGGACGACCATATGTACGGCAATACGCCATCCGCTTATGGTTGACGTTCCTCCGATCCTTACTAAGCGTTTTGCATCGACTTTCATCATGCGGACAGCTAAAGAGATGGAAACTAATCGTTGGCATTTGTTTTACCTGAACACTACAATCTGGGAGTCTCCAAGAGTAGAGTGAAAAGGTATCTTCTGGGCAAGCTACATCGTCGATTAACAACAGGTGAGACAGGGGAGAAAAGCAAGCCCATTTGCTTAAAAAACAACAACTCTTCCCAGATCAACTTTTATACAGATTTATTGTTTTAGATACCTCTCTGATTAACTATCAATATCAAGACAAGTTGGTTTTTAAATGTATTTAGTGTTTACCTAAAGGATAAAGGTTATTAGGATCAACATTTGCCTATTTAATTTTATCAATTTGCATTGTTGGTGCACAAAATTATGCAACATTTGCGCTAGCAAATGACATCATGTGCTGTCATCGGTATTTATAAGTCTAGCCTTTTCCTCTTCATATTTTGTACGTTTTAAATTTTTGTTTAAAATATCATTTTCTCTCGTTATCTTTTATCTTTCGTTGCATCTGATACAACGACATACAAAATAATATGTATGTGCCTCTATCTATCCATAGATGGTACCTACTGTAATGCTAATCGAAATGTTAAGCTGACTTTTTCTCTAGTCTCCTGGCCAACAAACATTTCAATATTGCGATTCGATACATATTTCCCCTTCAGTTATGCAAAATGAATTTTACATAGAGTATGTATATTTTTTTAGTTTAATAATAAATGGTTTGGGTAATGATAAAATATTAAACTGTGTTGACTCGAAAATCTCAATGTTACATACTCCTCGATGTGAAAAATGAAACGAACAGTAATGATAAAAAATTAAAACTCCCTTGCATGATGCTAACTTTTAATTTGAGATATTGTTATCCATGCCCACAAAAGGCCAAGACTAAAAACACTATAGATATGTATTGTTTGTTGTTTTAACATAGAAGGGCTAACTCTTGTTGCGCAAGAGTGAGTCTGCCAACTTTAGCCGCCCACTGCGGATGCCGCCCAACCTGCGCCCACACCGCATTGATAAGGCAGTCTCATTACTGCATCTGTGAAGAATACATTAGCTAGGCAATTACTTGATTTTAATCTCTGTTGGATTGTAAACTGCCCACATTAGCCAGGATTAAAGTCAAAGTCAACGTTCTAAGTGATTATATAAAATGATTTATTGTTGTTCTAACTGTACCTAGTCTAATTACTTTGCTTTTACTTTGTATTAAGTTAATCCCAGATGGGGAGAACCAGTCTCTCAAGCGCAACGCAACTGATGGAATATATCGTTAGGTGCTTGGCGATAGACTAATAAATTGAGAACGGTCGCTAGCTTGGAAAACATTATAAGATACCCTCCCACCATCTTGCACTTGCATCGCAATGTTTTCATTGGAAATTCAAACTAATTGCAGAATGAGAAATTTTGATTACGGATTCACGGATGATCTCACTACCCAAGCCATTATCGCAAGTCATTCGTCATTCAATAGATAGGTAGATAGGACTATTTAACGTAAAACGTTTCAACTGTATAACAGTTCTCGTTCGTATCGCACCTACGTGTGCGTACCAGTTTCAGAACAAAACGAGATATCGCGTGTCCGTGAACTAGCACTAAGATATAAAACAACGTAAGCGTAACATTGCTGTGCTCTCAAGGTCGACTTCTTGATGTACCACTAGCATGCCTTAACTAGGCAGCAAAAAAATAACAGTCAATAAAAGTTCTTGGAGATTAATGTTTTGAAACGTATTTTTAATGGAAATTACCGTACCGTTATTAAGTACCGTATGAATCCTTATCGTGCCTGCTGTTTAAGAAGATTAGGATCTGGAAGCCATCTGATAGATCACCTGCTTCTTGCATAAAGGTCATAGGTACTAGAATAGGTAGATATATCACTTGAACAACATATGTTCTTGGTAACCTTTATAAAAAACGATCAAAATACAATCCACAACGTCAAGTGAATTTCTACCTTTAAAAAAAGATTTTATCTAACCTTATAGTTTAAAGGTGAAAATATTGGCATAAAGTCATTCAAATTATAAATATTACGCATTACTGCAATATCGAAGCTGTGAAAAATAACACTTCCTGTTACCATTATCACCCATCACACACAATATCTTATTACATACTATTCCATAATAACCTAGCTCACCGTCACTCTTGTTAAAAACATTCCTCATTAGTCTACAGCCATCCTCAAACACACGGTCAACATTCCTGAGTTCTGTTTGTCTCTCGTCTAGCGGGCTTAAAATAATTACACAAGTGCACAAACGAACATCCCTCTTTCATCCCGAGCCTGGATAGAGTTCGTTGCGCCCGCGCCTTCCCTTGCATATCACCTACACCTTGGCTACCTGAAGGATACATTGAAAGTGAGCAGTAAAAGTGATGAATACTTTAACAGGTTCTCGAGCCCCTGCGACTGCTTTGTTGTTTACTTTCACTTCCATTATTATACACGGATCTGTCTATTTTCGATAAAGATTGAGCTTTTTAATTGATCCGTTTCTTTATTATCCGTTTCTCTTGGAAATATTCTTTAATGTCTTCGTATTTTTCTGGTATATGGATGTTTGCTGAGTCATATTCATACTCACGGATTGTAAATATGCCAATAACATCCATTCACCTGAGAAATTTTGCACATAATTTCCTAACAATTACAAATAATTGCGGAGTTTTCTAGTACATGATGGTTTTATAATGATTCGTTATCTTTTCCTCGTAATCATGGCTATTTCCTCTTTTTACTGGATTGTTTGCTGCAGCGTGAAGAAACGTCGGTACATCTGGTCATCTGCGCCATGTTGATTATTAGAGCACGTTCGAATTTTAAAATTTAAATCGTGTATAGTAAATAAACGGTCCGCCATGGAAGGCGCAGGCGTGCGCGTACGCAGCGCGTCTGGTGCGCGCCGCTCAGTGTGTTAGTATCTCTGAATGGAGACAGTCATGCGATCTCCTCAGTACTAAGAAAACTGAGACGTATCCGTGTAAGGAAACGTGGGTTTCGTTATGAATCTCGTAAAGGATTGTTCCCGTGTTGTGTTTGTGTAAGCAGCTCCGTTCAGTTGTATTGTGACGTGCGCGTTTATTTTGGTGTCATTCTATTTCGGTGTTGGTGATTCTCAGTGTGAATAAACAGCATCTCGATTTGTGTTAAACTTCAACATTTTGATTGGTTAGTGAAACATTTACTGTATACATACATGGATATTTTGAAACATCCTGTTTTATAAAATCATACATTAGGTATTCTTCAATCCCTGTCCATATTGACATATACTTACAGTTAATAATTATTAATGAGCAGATACCTAGTCCACACTACGTACCAAGGCATAAATTAATCATGAGCTAATAGATAATATTTCATGCAAAAAATGTAAATTAAATTCCCACACAGAGGACCCTACGTAGAAACTAGTTAAAAAAAACTTTAAACCTACGCAATCATTGAAACCAACAACATGAGATCTACTATACCAACCATAATGATCGCCATGTACAAAGGTATCTACTACTGCACAATAGCCCAGCGTACATTTTTTTATCCGTCATTAGTAGGCATCAGTACGTTACACACAGCCACGGCAAGCGCACAATGAAACCATTGTGACCACGACACGACATAATGAGCGAGATTAATAACTCAGTTCACGGGTTCAAGCAGTACTTGCTCAGGTCTCGGCCCACTTGTCCCAATCGCCATATCCGTCGCAAATCGACCGCTTCCTCCGTCTTCGAGCGGCTCTGACTATTATCAACATGATTTATACCTGTCTTCATCATTAGTTAACGTGTCAGCGATTGTCGTCTCTAGCGGATGCGTTTTATTTGCTCTGACAGACAACCCCATTTGAAGACATTGGCTTTGGCTTTCCAACTTTCTATGCATCAGGAGCAAAGCTTAGTCTCGTACGCGAGTGTATAAACGTAGCACCGACCGAGTCAAGTCAGAGTCCTCATTCCACTTACATCTTCTCTAAGCTATCAGATTTTGTTTTTATGCAAATTTTTGCACTCAACCCATCAGTTCCTTTATCGTAAGCAATCGTGATTAGTCTTAGGCGTTAAACTACACTCAATCTTCAAGATTCACGACCACATGCAGGGTTTCCATACGACATAAATTATCATGGGCCATATGGACCACCCGTTGTTTTGTCTCCTTGACCGAGTCGGACCACTTGAGTACTCTGCTCACACTCTAGCGAGTATTGGTTCTATTCTTAGTATCGTCTGCTAACCGTGTAGGTGTACTGACAGAGTGAATATACGGGTCAATGACAATCGTCGTCGCTAGATATCGCATCGGTTCTTATCGAGATTCCGCGACAGGATCTTGTACTTGAACGATTATGAACAATGCAAGGCAAAATTCTGGGATTTTATTTTATTCTACGGCTATTGTTAATTCCACTGGCCTTCGCGTGCGTAAAACATTGTAGTTGATTTAGTGGCCACACCAAGGCCGGTGAGGGAGGCCTGATGTTCTTTATCTCGAGAAAATCGGTCTCGTGCCGGAAAATGTTGGCTGCAAGCCAATCTCGGGCCTCATACGTTTCCATTATTGTTACGTGCCTTTATTGTAGCAAAACTTAATAATCACCTTTTAATGAACCGACAGAAGCTATTGTAGGAAATGGTTATAGAAAAAATGTATCCAATCCGAGTTTCCGATTACAGCTCAGTTGTGACTTCGCTATCAGAGCTCCTATTGTTTCTTATTGTTGAATGGAAACGGAGCCATTGCCAGTAAAATATCATATCAACCCGTTCCGGGTGGTCTGGCGCCTTGAGATGGCCTTCGAAACAATGGGATAACGGAGGTTGCTCATTGTTTGTTGCGAATGAAAGAGCCTTGAAACAGTTACTATCTCATGCCGATTCCGAAAAAGCCGTGTGATTTGTGTCCTTATACGTAGTGAAACTTCTTCAATTGGAAAGTTTTGATTATGGTTCCTACCTAAGTTTCTACTGTCAAAAGATAGGTATATAATAATACTCATGAAAGCTTATTACTCGATTCAGCAATTTTCTCCTCGACAAGTCAGTTTACTTCGTGTTCCAACTCCCACACTAAACTTTCCAGCGAAACAATGGGTCGTAGAAGATTTCACTCTTTTTGTCAATGAATTGCTATCCGGTGCTAACTAATTAAATCCAAGAGTTCTTCGTAACAGCTTCTTCCTAGATTCAAAACAAACTCTTCTCTGTAATTGTTACATCAGATGTTACTCCCACACTGTCAATGCGCTCATGTAAGATTTATTCCGTTTCAGCTTTTTGTGGTTTTCTCAGTAACATCCGCCTTATTATCTAAGAGAAATCCCGTTCATATAACGTAATCATAACATGGTTGGTAAAGTGCGTTTTCTTGATAAGATAAAATTAGATTGTAGATGATGCTGCCCTTCAATCAATACGAGGCATGTTCTTATGTTACGAAGCTATTTTATTGAATTTGGTTCTCTTATTGCTATTTAGCAAGAGATAGATATACCTAAAACAATATTGATCCATGTCCATTGCTAATTGCGTTCACGAATCAGCAGATCTTTGGTTTACTAAGCGGTTTACGGTCAAATTGGGCAATTTGTCGCGGCTGTTCTGGTTAGGGTTATGAAATACTTAGAAAACTATTGATTGCCCCATTAATTGTTTTACGGAGATCTAAAAATTATGTCCATTAGAAAATATGTACAATACCGGCCTAGTATTACGGTCTAGGAGCTTGCAATTTTAACTAGCTTATTGCTAGTTAAAGTTCAAAGGTCTCGTCTTCTACTTATCATTGGTATATGTTGTCAGAGCGTAAGACGTATTATCTACAAAGACATCCATGTTGTCCAGTTTGAAAATTTTAATCTTTACTAATTCCGAGAAGCTGGAGTCAGCTTGTACCTATGTTCAAATGTTACGACACTCGTATAGTTCACGAGCCGCAGGAGGAATACATGAATAGGCCCACGGCATTACAAAGATGCGATCCTTTGTTCGTCTGCCATTCATTAGCCGAATGTGGCTGTAGTAGGCCTCATTCTGGAGGGGTCGACGACCTGCCAATTGTCATGTTTCCCGGTGTCCCAGCATGTAAGTAACGTGTTTTACGGGTTGTCGCCGAGTTTTTGGTACTACACTATACGGAATGTTGCAATCATCTGACATGACTTCTCTAAAGACAGTATCACTCAAGTGATCATACGTATTGAATCTCTGAAGAGTCCCAGTTACAACCCTTGTTATCAGATACTTCAGAGTCTTTCTCATAATAACTTGCTGAATGACATTATGTGTTATATAAGAACGTAAATTGTTCAAAAAATTTGAATCGAAAAAAAATATAGCAATATATGTATATTATATACGTTATGTTGTCGTTATGGTGTCTGTAACTATCACTCGAAATACTTCAGAAGGCAAATTGAGGAAAACAATACAATTTATTTCTCAAAATGTAAAATTTAGCGCGTTTCTGATCATTTCGTCTCGCTGAATTTGATTTTCAGTAACAGGTGCGATGGTACCGGACTACCGGCTCAAATTAGTTTACTGCAATGAATTGATTCGCTTCTCTAAATTGAATTGCTTTAGGCTAATATTGGATGACAAGCTACGGTGTTAAGATATTTGGATTAAGATTATCTACACTAAAATGTGACCGGGCCCGCCGCCCGGAGGGTCTATCTAGATACAGTGAATCTTTAGCGATAGTAGAAAAGTTTAAAATGTATGGAGTGAGGACATAAACATTTATTGATTTAACATGGTCTCCAAATACATGGACAATTAATGATAATGGGATTAGAAGGAATATAGCTTTATATTTTCCAGACGATATTTTAATTTACAAATAGCTCAAGTAATTCATGAAAACAGATGTTGGAGATGTTAAACAGCGCATACAATAATTGTTAACAAGTGTTTACATAACAGATACTGTAAATACGTAATGCCGGCTTATTTCCGCTCTAAAACGCTACGTTATACGTACCTGAGAATATTTCAAATTTATTCAAATCATCCAAAATTCATCATTTCAAAAACATCTTTATCTAACAAGAATTTGACATGAAATAAACTTGAACGCAACAAGATTTTTTAAACCTCTTAACATTGAATAATGTAAAAAAAATGCTGTTTATTTACATGTAGATCACTGGCCCAGTGTATCATTCGGTCTTATGATTGCAGAGTCCTTGAGATTAGCAGCGATAAGAAATGTGAAACATAATACAGTGATATACGAAAGGTGAATCAACCAAATCGTGATAAGTAAACGTGCTTGAAAGAACTACATTTTATTAACTGACTGATGACATCTGATGTAATCCAAGACGATTACAAAGACGTCGATGAGTTAAAAGTGTTTGAAGATCTCAAGACAGAGTTGACTCATTCAAACTTGGAGTCTACTTTGATGTAACAACCGAGAATGAAAGTGCAAGTGAATTAGTGCTTTTATAAAAGTGGGAAGGATAAAAATCTGTGTGTGGTGTTAGGACATGAGTGAAAATGAGTACGGAGCGCCGTCTCTCGAGGAGTTTCCACTCCTGCCTCAAAGGATCATCGACGGAGGAGGCCGCGGATGATGAAGAAACATGCTACCACTCGCTTGGCGGAAGGCATTCCCTGAGCAGGCAGGCGCAGGTGTACGTCGAAGACTTGTCCAACATCTCGCTGGCTGATTTTGAGACAACGCAAGATGAACATAATGGTTAGTAAGTTAGTACTAAATGACTTCGTTTTGTTGTATTAAAACGCTTCTTTTTTAACCCAACTAAATAATGAAGATACAAAAACACACTTGCATTTATTATAGGACGGATTTCCAACGTGAAACTAGTACCTAGTAAAACAGGTGAGCCTGGAATAATTTTCATTAACATCATATAAAAAATGTTTTATTATTTATTTTATAACACTGATCTGAATCCTATTTAGTGCAGTATTGCAAAAGACTCAGCGTACATCGATAAAACAGGCTGGATTAAGGTCACTATGATAAATGGTTTCCGAGCAGGTTTTTATCATTGTGAAAGTTTTTGCTGATTATGTCACAGACAGACCCATTGGGTATCTTTGCCTTCCTGATATACTTGTTAACATGCAAGAAGCTAAAGCGTACACTCGTGTTTTTGATTTATTCATTCATAATTATTTTTTTACCGATGGTAATGAAAAGATATATAAAGTAAAATGTTACATATTTATTGACATAAATGTTGCCTGCAAACATTTATTGAATCCATAGGCTCCCGAACTAGTAGCAACTGCGTTTCAGGAGCCAGTGGCTACTCCCAATATGTGACGCGTTTGAAAATTCACGTATTCGTTGCAGTAGCATTTCTTAGATCCAGAATACCTTCTGTTCTGTGGTAACTAAGAAACGTACTGCAAGGTTCGGCAAGGTTGGTATATTTTGCATATTTTCATAGTTTGATGTCTTATGGCGTCCTACTTTGGGGATCTGCTGCCGATATAGATACCATCTTCATATTACAAAAGAGAGCAGTACGCGCCATCTATGACATGGGTCCACGCGAATCTCTAAGAGACTTTTTTAAAGAAATAGGTATTCTAACCCTGCCTTCGCTATACATTTTGGAAAATATAATGTATGTACGGAAGAATATTACTAAATTTAACTTAAAAAGTGATGTACATGAGTTAAATACTAGAAGTAAACATAAAATTGTTGTACCCGGGTTCAGATTAAGTAAAACTAACAAATCGTTCCTGGCAAATGGTGTCAGATTCTACAACAAAATTCCTAAAGTATTAACTGAATTACCACAAGGAAAGTTTAAACGTATAGTCAAGAGTGTATTAATTAAAAAAGCGTATTATAAAATTAAGGATTATGTGGATGACAAGGATGCATGGAGGCAAACAGCTCAGGAGCCTCCTGGCGACTACTAAACTTTAAATTGTTAGTTGTTAGCATTAGAATCATTGTAATAAACTACTTTTTTTTTTAAAAAAGAATGCCGTGACGAGTTTCTTGCCCTTCTTCTTGCTCGGCCTATACCAATTTGGAACGGGCACGGTGGGTTTCTGGAAGGTTCGTTGACTTTGAGCACGGATTGGGTCTGTTGGTGTCTTTGTCATTTATTATGTTCTGATAAAGACAGCATTAGTTTTAGTCTGTGATTCGGGTAGATGAATGTTGCAGAGGCCGGCTGTTAGAGTCATTTTAACTTTCATAAGTGCTCCTTTGGGGCCTATTTGAATAAAGACTTTTGAATTTTGAATTTTTTTGAATTTTTTGAATTTTTTACTATTATCTATTCTCTGGCAACAGTCAGGTAATTCGCTTGACTGAAAGCGTGACGCCTATTCATAATAATCGCAGTGCCAATTATAGCTAATGACAAAGTCCTATGCTCTACACCGCGCTCTCACCCTGGTTACTATGTTTCCAATAGTTACAATAGTTTTAATGGATCGATATATTCTACCGTTATTCCATTCTGCAGCGCCAGAGTTTATGCAAAATACGTAAGAATGATTTGCGTAGAAAACACATCATCCATACGGGTACATAGTGATACATACGGTACATTATCATAGTAATTGAATTCTCTTGATAACTCCTCCATTTGCAGTAGCAATACTGGCAACTCGTCATACATAACTAATTGTGCAGACTAGAGGTCATGTGCGAGACAGCATTTAATTATACTAATTGAGTTATGGCTTTGAAAATACCTATTGTATATAGGTATTTTCATTTATAGAAAATTATGTGGTCTTGTAGAGCGAGTGTGGCTGAGCTACGAGCCCCCATACACGAACGCTCCAATCCCCAACATTCCACGCTAACGCTCCAAAACCGCCCGCGTGTGGAGAATCTCAAATGGATTACGTGGAGTGATAGGCTTATTGGACATCCAAACGTTCCAAATCCAACGTTCCAACTCAATGGCCGACACATCAATTCATCTCGAACTGGCACAGTTGGCAGAACTGAATACGCAGAATGACCGAAAAATGGAGTGATGGCACGCCCGGAATGGAGTGAGCCTCTGTATGCTCGAAATTGGACCATGGTTCCTACCAATCCACGGCGCGCTGAGCGATGGATTTGTAACGATCGTGAACTTACAACTTGTGCGACTTTCAGCTCAAATTCAATCAATAACTAAATCTATTTATGGCGTTATAAAACCTTATAGGTACCTGAACTGGTAACCTGAAAAAGAAGAACATTCCCAACGTAACGGACGATGACTAGTAAGCCCGTTAACCAACCATATCCATTATAATTCTGTATGGACTATCATGATTCAATTCCTCTGAATCTCATCATCTCACCGTATGTAGGCAGCGTATGAGGAAGGTATTAGGGGCACTTGATGCTTATATTACGTGTTGTCGCCTAACTGTAGGCGCCTGACCGCGGACCGCTGCTGCCTGTACTGTGAGACTTCTGATCTGAAGTATTTGTGGTTGATCTTACATTGTTGTGGAACTTGCAAAATTCTTACAGATATAGCATATGTCTTGATAAAGTCTGTTAGATTGAACTCGTCGGCTGCCGATCACTATGTTCGATGTTTCGACGGGCGCTTTCTTTATCAACTCCCTCATCGTGATGCAATCATAGCATGGTTGGTAGGGTACTTCCACAGACCATTAAACCTATAGACTCCGCTTAGCCGGACACCTCCCATGGCCAAGGTTATGCATTATCACTGCGTATCGCAAATTCGGTAAACCAATCACAACACGCCGTCTTCCCTCATCTGATGCATGAGTTTTAAACTGACCAATATCATCACGCCGTCTTTCCTCGTCCCCCGCCAACATTTTACGATTGTGTTCTCATGAAATACTTGGATTATGCTGTGCCTAGATCCCAAAAATGTGGAGTATCCTTAACGAATTTGATGAACTGTACTTTATCAAATCTTTATGAAAGCATAATACTTTGCTGCGATTTGAAATCTGTATCCACTCCATATAGCTTAGTAGTGACACGAGCTGATGAGGTCACTAACAGCCTAGTGACCTTTATTCCTATGACCTATAGCAGGGTCAATATTGTTTAGGGTACTGTTAGTTTATAGTTTAAACGTATGAATATCTCTTATTCTATTGATTATATCGAAACCTTTGATGTAGGTAATAGTATATTAACTGAGGGTAACGCATCTATATTTATGTAGAAAAATGTTCACTGCATTTTCCTACACGCATACCTACAAGTGACCTTGAATGGCAAAAGTAATTCCAAAACTGATAATTTTAATATAAATGTTAGGTTTATAGAACTCGCCTACCTTATGAAGAACCTTGATAGGTGCCATACATTTTATACTTGATAATATTATGTTAAACATTTTAATTTATTTATAATTCATTGGAATGTTATTGCTTTGAAATACCTTGACAGGCACATCTCATTCAGTGGAATTGCTAAAGAACATTTCAATATTAGCCGTATCTGAACGATGGAGAATCAATGGCAGTGAGGTGACCCCCTGTCGTTTGAGCAAGATCCGAGGGTTCGGTCGAGCTTTTGGTGAAAACGGCATGATGCAATCTTAATAAAGTGGTGAAAGGGCAATTATTAGGGCTCGCCTATAAATTAATAATAATTCCTAATAGGAATTATTATGTAAAATATTTGCACGCATACACCGGCAAAGTACGGCTAAGTTCCCATGTCTTTTGTAAACATCATTGATGAATCAAGGATCCAAATGTACAAGTTCTACGTACAATTTCTATCAAAGAAAAAGTCATGCGCATTCATCTTGTAGGCGTCAATATCCTTGTAAGATCTTGACATTGACTCTATATATTCGCATGTGCTTCATAATTGTGAGTCATACATCGGATATATTACCTACTCATGTTACGAGTACATACATAATGATATAGCTTCCTCGCTTGTTTTTAGGCGTGAGTGTAGGCAGTGAGATTAATTTGCGAGTTATCGAAGTACCTATTCTCAGCACGTAGTGATGAACAGCAATTTTTTGCTTGGTTTTTTCAAGATTTATTGGTAGCCCCGGAGTAATTACAATAGGTATCAGTATCCGAAGCGATACTTGTGTTATTAGAATAGGTACCTAACTATGAGGATAGTTGTCAACTTTGTACTCTTATCTAGTGGCTAAGGTACAATATTGTAGGAGGAGTTTCTTATTCCTTTCCACCGAAATCACGTCACGTACTACGTATATTAGCAACGTATCTACAATTATTTAAATTGGCCTGTCTCTTCACAACTCCTTACAAAAATAAACATGAAAATAAAAAAAGTTAAGTGTTAACTTAGATCAATTTCTAAAACAAAAATGGTTATAAGTATAACTGATCATTGATTCAAGTTTAAAGTTAAATCAAAGCACGCGTGCGCGGGCGCACCTGTGTAACACCGTAACATTACCCGAGCTGCGCCCGCGCCGCTTACATCCGCTTCCTGTGTTCCTGTCTCTTTCACCCCTTCGTTCCAGGTACTGCTTCCGGTGTTATGGTATTGTTCATGTAATGTTTATCCTTGGTACTTTTCTATTTATGGCACAAATTTGTAGTTACCTACTTATGAAAAGTGGTGTCGTGATTACTGTCAGGAACTTTTCTACAAAATAATTATATTTGATCGTTATACGTAACTGAGGCTTGATCCTTGATTAAACAGGTACGAAATATAGAGAAACAGTATCGAATGGTCGCCATCATGTAAGTAGACCTCTAGTGACTGGTACAATTTTTTTTTATCTATGCCATATTATTTTTTGCCCATGTCTTGGTGCTAAATAGCATGTAAGTAAACTTCATGACATCCGTTTCGATTATTAAAGATTTGAGAATAGACCTAGTCTCAAATCTTGACGTTTATGGGCCGCTTCCCCCGAGCGCCCGCACTGTCATCCTAGCCGCCGAATAATGAACTCCTGAAATAATCCCGTTCTCGGTCATTACGACTCGGTGACAGCGGTGTTGGACAATCGTCGTCAGGATAAAGCTGACAAACAAGAAAGAATATTCTCTATCTTTTCTATCATGTTTAGTTTTGCCCAACCTTTAGTTCTGAAGTCAATATAATATTACTTAACAAAAGATTGTTTTTAACCTGCCTTACCAAAAGGTAAGGTTTTGAAAAAAAAAGAAATTGTTTTCAAACTGTTCTCGCTGTTGAGCGTCATTTATTTATTGAACGTAGATTTTCACAGTAAAGAAATTATAAGAATCGCAACTCCAGATATTCGTTAATGATTTCCATCCGTTCTCACATCGCTCTTCGATATTGTCCACCGCGCCAATAATTGTCTGATGGCATCTCGTCTCGGGGCTGGTTTTTAGAAGAGGTTTCAACGGAAGCCGGTTAATGTACTTACTTGTAGCTTTTATAAGGTTTAGCATTTTTATTTGTAGGTATGTCGTATAAATGTAACCGTTAAATCCTACTAATATTATAAATGCGAAAGTGTGTTTGTTGGTTTGTCATTCTTTCACACAGTAACGGAGCAACGGATCGACTTGATTTTTGGCATAGATATAGTTTATGGACCGGAGAGTAACATAGGCTACTTTTTATCCCAGAAAAATGCACAGTTCACGCGGCTGAAAACCGCGGGCAGAAGCTAGTGTTATACTATCTAAAATCTGCTTCGCCGTTCTTTTATGTTGTTCTAGTCCTATCCTATGTAGGATTCTCCTGAAGAGATCACTCTGAGCCTTAAGACCGCACGTTATTACAACTAATTGTTAATTGCGTTTTTAATTTAAGATGTTTAATAATCCTTAATATTATAATATTTACTTATTAGCTTTAATCATTATATTAGCTATAATTATTAGCTTGAAAAAGTTATCCGTACTATGTACACGTACATTATAAATACAAGTGTGTTGATTTGCCCTTCTTTCATGCAGCAACGAAGAAACGAACCGACGTAATTTTTTTGCATAAATATAGTTTATGGACCGGAGAATAACATATTGTATATAGGCTACTTGATCCAGACAAAACGCATGGTTCCTGTGGAAATCTCCACGAGGCTGAAACCGTGGGCAGAAGCTAGTGTTACGGTGGAGTTATGTTTACTAAAAAGTTAAATATTATGCCTAAAGAAAAATCTTCAAAACAAATGTACCGATCACTTACGTCTTATACTTTTATCTGTGTATGTTTTACCGACCGCACAGATTGACTAAAGTCACTCATGGTATGCGACTTGAATGAATTTCGTTAGGGCCAGGAAATAGGCAGAGCCTCTAATTGTCGAGTCAAACATACGTAGCACGCATCGCTAAGCGAGTTTACTTTCTCACAAGTTTTTTATATTTAACATTCCTTATCTTATTACCGCGTGACACGATAACATTTTCGTCTCGTACCGTGGCTAAATCGTTTTTTTCACCTCTTTTTAAGGTTCCGTAGCAAACATTTGGTTATGAATTTCTTTGAATGCCACTGCGCGCCGTATTGTAACCTCGTTACAGTATATAGATATATAGTATACCTAGTACAATGTATGTTCATAATCGTGAATATTTTGTTAGTAGCTTCTGCCCGCTGTTTTCGCCTGCATTCCCACAGGAACTGTGCATTTTTCCGGGATAAAAGTAGCCGGTGCTACTCTCCGGTCCATAAACTATATCTATGCTAAAAATCACGTCAATCCATTGCTCCGTTACTATGTGAAAGAAGGACAAACCAACAATCACACTTTCGTATTTATAATATTACTAGCTTCTGCCTGCGATTTTCACCCGCGTCCCCACAGGAATCGTGCATTTTCCGGGATAAAAAGTAGCTTATATTACTCTCCGGCCCATAAACTATATCTACTATGCCAAAAATCACGTCAATCTGTTGCTCCATTACTATGTAAAAGAAAGACAAACTAACAAACACACTTTCGCATTTATGATATTAGTAGGAAGTAAGGTTAGTAGGATTATAGTAGTAATAAAGGTACATTCAAAAATACCTACGTCTGTTATTTAATCATGCCGTAACGACTGTAGACGTGTTTTGATACATTTTTTTATAAAAGTAAGTCAGTAACAATTCATATCTATAATTAAACATCATTTGACGGTTTCTATTGAGTATATATTATTTTTTTAATACGATGACTGATAATCGCGATCTAACTTAATAAATTACTTCACCTTTTGTTTTTTTTAAATATTCTATTGGCTTACGTTTGACCGCCATCTCACCTGATGGCAAGCGACGATGCGGTCGACAATGTAGCATATTCACGTAGAAGATAACTGTTCAATCTCGTTTTGAAGACTCCCAGATTATATTTTTCGGGACGAAAAAAAGGACGAACAAAAACGCTTATCACTGTAATCCTGACTTACACTATAGATATTTAATTGTTATCAGCTCCAAGGATTTCTTGTCGCAATAAAGCATAATATTCCCGGCTAAAATGTGGGAAACCGGGTGCAATTATATAATTTTAAAATTGTAACAGGCTTTATAACAAAAATACTAAATCAACTCCATTTCATATCTGATTTTGATACACGTTTGAAGTTTCCAAAAGTAGCACAGAAAGCAGTTCAATATTAGTCCGGGGTCTTTGTTTCTGTGGAATCCTAAGATGTGCGTGCTTACCGCTCTTGGCCAGTCTTTTCTTAGTAGTCAGTGTGTTCAATTGTCACAATTAAAACGTTAGTTGCGCTCAAGCAAGCATCCAGCATGAGATCACTGTGAGCTCATCAAAATATAGCAATTAACATACTTATTCAGCGTTTGTTGGGTTTATTAACATATCATTAGTTTTTCTTCAGTTTCAGACCATTCATTGACATGAATTTTGAAAACGTCATTGTTTTATGTCTGAAAGACTCTGGTCTTGTGGCAAGTAGATGCTGTGTGTCGAAGTTAATTCAAGGTCTTCAAATCTTATTTGATACTAGCTGTGCCCCGCGGCTTTGCCCACGTAGCCTAAGTTGCTCCTTGTAGCATCAGCTATCTGCTAGTGAAAGTCCCGTCAAAATCGGTCCAGCCGTTTCTGAGATTACCCGGAACAAACAGACAGACAGACAAAACTTTAAAAAATGGTTGTTTTGTTATAGGTACCTACCATATATAATTTCATATGCATTTAGTAAAAAGCTGTTATTTTGATATTATAAACAGACACTTCAATTTTATTTATAAATCTATAGATATTAACATTGATGGTAAAATCGTATTGATATTTAGGCAATGATAGTTATCTAGTTACTGAAATCTTCATAGAGTAAAATACAATAACTAAGACTAACGTTTGTATGATGTAGGTATTTATCATTAGACTTATTACTAGTTATGCTCCTACTGATAATATATCTACCGGCCGTCTCAAGGAGAGATGGGCCATAATCCACCACGCGAACTCAGTGCGCTTGGTGGGCCGTGAATGTCACATGTCCTCGGACTTTGTATTATGTATCTGAAGCACGAACATCAAACACATGATAAAAATAAGAACATGGGGCTGGCTGACCAAGCTACCGTCAGATATCTATTGCTATATTATGGTTTAGAAATTAGAAGTATGTCTTCTACAGTATCTAACACCAAACTTATAGACATATTTCTAACCTATATATAGTAATAGATATCTGTAACTTATATTGATATTAGTAACTACAAACAAAATTTCTAAACTCTTTTAACTAGCGCCCTAGCGTGGTAATGTTCGTACACATTCATCGTGCTTATCAGCTGAAGTATTGCAAATTGTAGCTAATCTACATACAAACAGTAGTAATTTCCTGTGTGGGAAGGTACCTACATTTCACGTTAGCTACACTAGGTAGCCCACGCAACGCTTACCCACTTCTTAAATAAGTTGCACCTTACGTCAGGGACATCAGTTAAGTACTCACATTCATAAGCCCAGAAAATCATTTATTTAAACTTCATTACGCGGTTTGGATAGTGAACAACTGAAAAAGAGTAAGGCAGTTGTTTGTTTACCATTGCAATAAAGTGTAAAAAACATAACTACCTATTAATTGCTTTTGTCCCATAGCGATCCGCTGAAAAAATAGGTATCGCTATTAAAACAATAAAAAATATTCTGAAAAGATATGTGAATTCGAACAAAGGAAATGAAACTGCTTAACAATATACCTCTATTTGAATATTTTAAAATTATGATGACATAGTTAACGTGCATGAATATTCATGATTACGTTTATTGTTTCAGGTAAGTGTAAGGAGCGAAACACAACCTTCAAAATACAGGTAGCGCCATCTATAGAACGTTGGTGCAACTGTAGTTTTGCCACTCGCCACTAGATGGCTAATAAAGTCAGGTAATCTTTGTTATTGTTTTGAACTCGACACATTTTTGTAATAGTTATGTACCTATTTATTTATTCTAAAGAATATGGTGCTCTGTGGCTGTGATTTCAACAATGACTAAAAATATGCAAATACGAGTATACATTTTGATAATGTTAAGAACTAAGTAACTAGAAAGCCTACTGTTTGTTAGTGATTTGATAGAAATAATAGAGTCGACAAAACTAATTTATTTAGTAGGTAATATTAAAACAGTACGCTAAACAACAGTATACTAAAAGTGTAAGTACAAGTAAGTACAACGTTCTTCTCGATACGTTATTATAAATTTTGGCGATACCTACCTATTATTATTTAACTATAAAATAAAAACTTTCAACTAATAATTAAATAGAATAACAGAGAAACGGAAATATGTACATATAAGAAAGAGCATTTAATTTTAGCTAAATAATCTTGAACGTATTCTTCTGCTAGAGCTTGCCTTGACGATGGCCGAACAATACCACAAGGAACCAGTTTAGTGGGTCCATGACCGCCGATCGCCTCTCGCATAACGCGAGCCTTCGCAACGTGATTTATGCATACAGTCAGCAGTTTATCTCTTACCTAATGAAAATTCGTTAGGGAATGCGATATTAAAATTACAAGCTTATACATATAGATATTCAATTTCTATTATTAAGTTCTTGTTTTATAGTAGACTAGACTCTGCCCGTGGCTTCGCCTACATGGTATATAATATATCTTTATAGCCTAGCCTAAGTACACTAACATTGTAAAACTTTCATTTTTCTATAAAAATGCCTTTAAAAAAGTGGGAACCAAATTGAATAACAAATTACTGAACCGATTTTGAAGGAATTTCTATGAGACCAATCTGAAAGTATATTCTTCCAAATAAAGAAATAATTTTTCAAATCGGTTTATAAATCCGTCATTCTGAATCGGTTCTGACTTTCTGAGGTAACAAACGTAAAAAATGCAACCGAATTGAGAACCTCCTCCCTTTTTGAAGTCCGTTAAAAACCAATAAATGAGTTTTTTCTTATATTGTAGAGTACCTACCGTAATGATGTTGCCAACTGTACTTGTCCCGATGGAACGCAAAAACTGGAATAAGCAGGAAGCTCTACACTCGCCACTTTAACGAGATCCCCAAACTCTTTAATAGGCTTTATATCATTTGCTTGTTTTGCAGCTCTCAATTTTTTGGTCATTTTTGAAACGGTGACTCAGAATTGCGCAGTTCAATTTGTGGTTTTATTTTATTTAGGGTCCGACGCGATATGGGAGCATTACTGCGTATAGCTTTGTCATTTTGTTTATCATAACAATAAGTTAGGTCATAGGTTTCAAAGCAGTTAGCAGAATTTAAATTTAATACATAAGCAACTAAATTTAATTAGTTTTTAATTTTATTATAACAAACTAACCCCGGCCTGTCCAGCGTCGCGCGTTACGTTTAGTTAAATTCAGTATAGTATCAAATTTAGGCCATTAGAAATTCTTTATCGTGGAATTAAAACTAAATATTATTACCCACATTAAATAAATCTTATTTAAAATGGACTTCCACAAAGTAACGCCTGATTCCATCAAATATCAATTAATAAATACTTAAATAATAGCTGGTAAAAATAAAGTTCATGAAACACATTAAGTATTTATATTTTTATACCTACACCACATTGTTGTTTTAATTTAAATTTAAAGTAATAGTTCGGTACCCACTATCAGAAACGTTTTAATAGTTACAATCGGAATTGTTAAACTTTTGTTATTGTTTTACTATCAGAATTTATTTCCCGAGAGAGTTGAGATGGAAGCAGTAAAAGAGTTGATCAAATTCGAGCATTGGACAATGGACAGTACTGAATCGAGGAGTGTTGTAACAATCCAGTCGAACGAGTGAGTAATGTACTCCGCCGAAGATAGCCGAACCTCTACGGAGACAGCCGAAGGCTTTCAATATGGCCGCCACGCTTGTCAACAAAGTCACTTGAGCAAGTCCCGCGCGGTCGCGTTGCTTACCGGTCGCGCTCGTTTGCGTTCCCGATTTGCGTTGCGTTCCTGTGAATAAAATTACTATTTGGTGTACTTTGTGATACGGTGATGTGAATGAAAAAGCTTTTATATCGTGAAATTTACGTTTGTGAAGTTTGTGGTTTTTATTACTGTTGTTTATTTGTAATTCGGTTGTTTATGGTATGTAAACATTATTGCGTTTATTGGAATGTTGGAGTATTACAAACTTTCTTATTATGATAAATTTTAATATCGCGCGTAATTTTAAGTCTTACATTGACTATACTATATTGTAATTTTATTATCACAAGCTTTAATTCCCTCAGGGAACAATAGGTAGGTACTAGGTAGTCACAAACTAATTAATTAAGTTATCGCCAGTTCCGAAACTAATTAACTCGTTAATCAATCTTAATGTTTCGGCAAAATAATCGACGTGACCTACCATTGACATAATAATGTTATCTAAATTACATAAACTAAATGTTTAAGTTTCTGTCAGTGCGTCGGTTACTTTCTCTAAAAAGTAGTACCTACCTACCGGTCTTCTATCGCTAGGTGTGAAAACTCATTTGCATAGGTACCGTCTCGTGGTTGCACTTCCTTTTAACTTAAAGGGCTCGAACAAAGTTTTTATTTTTCTCTATCCTTAGCTTATCTTGGAATACAGCTTATATGTATTCTCCCTAAACAACCCGCACGTGCTTACTTGTTGCACAAAAACACAATCTCTGCATTGTCACGAAAACATAATAGTCCCATATTTATCTTTAGTAACAATGCCTGAATCTTAACAAGCTTCAAATATTCAACTCATAAATTTGCATCGCTTAGAATTACTTGATTGTCTTGTAAAATTAGGCACATGCCCCACGGCAAGATTGAGTCACGCTCAAAATAGTAAAGAAAGTTTTAAACGGGCAATTATTTAATTTTGGTGAATTTGTTGTCTTCGTACTAACTGATGTTTATGTTGTCTGAGAAAATATAAATTACATACTGTGTTAGCGAAAGAGAATTATGGAGTTAGAATAGGTAATAATGATTTTAAGTACCAGCGTTTGCATCTGAAACTTTGCCAATTCGATAGCTCCCGCTTGTCACAAGAACAATATCCAAGATTACATAAACTGAAATAGAGAGCAAAGTAAAAACAAAACAAATAACGTTACCAATAAATTATACAAGTGAAGGTCCGAATAGCGGAAACGCTCATTTCTTACATCTCACGATACCTCAATAAATATACAGACTGTGGGCTGCTTGAACAAATATAATAGGTCGGGGAAAAAGTTCCTTCGCATTTTTTAAGAAAATTCAAAACATTTTTTAATATACTTTATTTACATTTAACTAAAGTATGTAGGTACCATTTTGTTCGATAACTTTTTGCCATCTTGTAGGTAGGGACATGATCCCATTGCTATATAAATTTTGGGACTTCTGATCAAAATACCGCGACAAGTGGTTTTGGCAGTCCTCTCGTGATGTTAACCTGACACTGCCTAAAGAATTCTGAAGAGACCGAAACAGGTGGAAATCTGAAGGTGCAAGGTCAGGACTATACGGCGGATGCATTAACACCTCCCAGCCAAACTCTCTTAATTTTTTCTGAGTGGCTAAAGATGTGCGAGGTCTAGCGTTATCATGATGAAAAACCACACCCCTTCTGTTGATTAATTCCGGCCGCTTTCTCTCAACTTCTTGCTTTAATCTCATCAGTTGTTCGCAGTAGAGTTCAGAATCGATGGTCCTGCCTGGTGGTAACAGCTCATAATGAATAATGCCCTTCCAATCCCACCACACACACAGCATCACCTTGTTGCGAGTTAACCCGGGTTTCGCCACAGTCTGTGAAGCCTGACCGGTCTTTGACCACGACCTTTTTCGCACGTTCTTTTCGTACGTGATTCACTTTTCATCACCAGTTATCAGCTTCTTCAAAAATGGTTCGGTTTCATTATGTCGTAGTAAAGAATCACAAATGAGTACACGGTTCATTAGCAATTCATTAGGTTTCTTTCAGTGAGCTCGTGAGGTACCCAAATATCGAGCTTTTTTGTTACCCAGTTTTTTTCAAATGCGCCAAAACTGTTTTGTGGTCAATTCCCAGTTCTTCAGCTACGTCGTAACTACTGATATGCCGATCTTGTTCCACTTTTTAAAAAATGGCATCCATTTTATCCGTAATAGGGCGACCAGAGCGACGTGCATCTTTGAAATCAAAATTTCCGGATTGAAAACGCTTAAACCAAATTTGTGCTACTCTCAGAGACACTGCACTAGGTCCATAAACATCGCAAATTTTTTTCGCGGCTTGCGTTGCATTTTTACCTTTTTTGTAGTAAAATTTTAAAATGTATCGAATTTCTTCATTAGATTCACTCATTTTGACAGTACGAAAAACAAATGAAAATCACACATTTTCCTAATTTGAATTTGGAATTATGTTCTTTAAAATTTAAACTTTCATATGATACCAAAACCAGCCAGATACAAATAGTATAGCCAAAGAGATTTTATTACAAGTTCATACATACTATAATGCGAAAAGACTTTTTCCCCAACCATATAACGTGGTTATGGGTCCCTAGCGGTAAATATTCCTAGTTCGTAGGAACATGTAGAAAGATCCCTCTCTAAATGGGAATGTAAACTTGAAATACATAAACCATATAAACTATTATGTACATTAATTAAAATCTGTCATGTTATGATATATTATTACCTTTTCAGTAAACATACATTGTTTTAAACATTCCTAGCTGCTTTATTTGCGAATAACAGTAAATTAGTTTGCTAAATGCTATTTCATATTGTAATTAACGCGGAAAATAGATTCGTTAACGATTTGCCTTCCAACGATTAGTCTTGACGAAAAAGGGATTTGACGAATGTCGTTTCAACTGTCTGTACATAGACGTCTATCACGCGTAATTATAATGGCGAGCTCAAAGACACACAAAAGTCCTCCAAAACAGTCGTAAGATTGATCTTAAACAGACACTCGTCGTACTCTTGGATTGATATCTTGTGGGATGCATACAACCCACAAGATATCAATCCAAAGTCCCTTGGACCTCTTCCTCGAGAGATAAAATATCTATGAATGTGTAGGAGTTACATCAGCTCTTGAGAGGTATTAGGGTAGTTGTTAAGGGCTATTATTACAAATGGCTTGCGTCAAAAGGAAAAAAATGTGCTGAAATGGGATACTTTTCCTTTTAAACATAGGCTTGCGTTTGACCATTTCGATACTTGATATTGTTAGAGGTGTCGTGATGTAGTGTTTTCTAATGGTTTTCATACTCGTTTTGTCACGTGAACTTTTAGCAGAACTCTTTACGTTTGGATTCAGTTTGATTATTAAAATAACTAGTGTGTATTGTTAAAATAAATGCTTTCAATATAGAATAGGAGGGTCTAAAAGGATTTGATTGTATATCTCCGCTGTTTCGTTTATGCTTCGTCTAAATCTGGCTGTAAATTCCAACTCGGCATAACCCTTTACATCGTTGCCTAACTTCGGATAGAAGTTTATTTTATTCGCAAGTTATTCACAGTTCGTAAATCCTTTGTACACAAGAAGCTCCTAACATAAATCCAGTAGCCGGCGGATAAATTCGCATTTCCGAGTGTCTGCGAGACTGCGACTAGCAATCCTTCGGCGTTAATCTTCTTATGGAGTTCACTGATTCGCACTCTGAGACCGTTCAAAGCCTTTAGGATAAAACGGTTTTGCGGAGCTTTTGTTTCGGATTCAATTGCCAGTTGCTGAAAGATAAGTTAACTGAGTTGTGGAAAATATTGAGAAAAATATTGGGGAAACCGTTTAAATTTCAAAAGATATCCTAATTTTTTTTAGATTTCATTCTTCTTTGTAATGGGATAAGGGTTAATCGGATTTGAGTAAAATTTTGCGTATTCTTGGATTAGGATATAACTGCAAAAAGGCGCAAACAATACTTCTAAATACTTACATTAGAAATATAGTACTAGTAACATTACATTCCGTAAATAATCACATCAAAAATCAATGTAGGATGTCATCTGACTAAAAACGCATGTGGGCGGATATGTAATCCTGTTTACCTATGCACCCACGCCGGACTTTCTAAACGACGGGATCTGAACTGATATTCAAAAAGAAATAAAGTTCCGTGCGTCCATATGAGTCACAGAGTGCCCGAGTCCCATCGGGGTCTGGGTCACATGTTCACATTCCTCGCCTACCTCCGAGAGCGCCAAACCGGACTCTGTCGTGTTCTTTATTTTTCTTTCCAACCCTGCTATCTTATGCAATACTTTCCTCGAAGTTCATTATGCAATGGGCCATTCAGGATACGTGATTAGAGGTTTTTAATTTGGGTCTCAAATTTAGAAGCATGTTTGTCTCCTCTACCCTCTGGGTTAATGGCAGGCTATTTAGAGGCGAATCGTGATTGGACGTTTTAGTTTTATACTCATAGTCCGTGAATTTCGTTCGTGATATGAATGCAGTAACTCGGCCTATAAAGTGAGCTTTATGTACAAAGAGATCTGTATGTATAAGAGTAGTGTGAATCGATGAGAAGAATCCGGTAATTCATTTTCAACTTCACACAGCCCACTATTCTTACCTAATGGAGAACCATTAAATTTTCAAGATTTATGCTCAAACTAATATGTAATCGAATGTGTATGGTACGAAAATATGACCGAAATAGTCGAAAATAATCGACCGTTATGATATTTTGGTCGCAATATTCAAGCTATCATGCAGTGAGTCGAGAAGCGTGTAGAGTTTCCGTGCAGCTTTGGTTCGTGCCAGTTACATGAAGGCTTTGGTGCCCACTTGCAAAGGGGCGCATTTTTTTCGTTCACCATCTGTCGGTCGCAGGTGTTGTTTTACATACTAAGCAGGTGATTTCAATTCACTTTTGTTGCTGCTTTTTAAACACAATTTCTCTATTTAAGAGAGCAATATTTGAAAGACTAACTCGATCGGTGGGAGCTTCCGTTCTCACCACCTATCTCTTGATAGCTTCATATTTATGTGTTTATTGATCTATTTCTCTTGTAATATCACAAATTTCCTAAAGCTGTGTTTTTATTTCATTAGGTTTTTCTCAAATAGGTAATAAGTACGTGTGTTTACAATATTATTGTATTTTGTCATCAGAATAAATTAATCGATTTACCAGATTTTTGTAGTCAAAAATGTTATAAATAGAATTCTATGTCTTGGTATTTGTTAAATCGTATTTTGAATGTGTGGATGTATATATTATGTAAGTATGTGAGTTTCTTTGTTCCACTACAACTTTTGAAATGCCTTTCGATGTTACATCGATCCTTACATCCCGAGTGACACTCACTAGGGCAGTTGTTTTTCAATTGGTGATTTAACTAAATGGATATTATTTAAGTAATTTAAGGTAAAGTTTATATGCATATAAGATATTTGTATATACCTTTACCTTGTATATATACCGTTCCTCATGTTTCAGCATCGTTGTAATTTATATTAACCTTATTTTTCCGTCCTGTTTATGTCCATTGCTGTAAAATACACGGTTAACTAACGGATCTATTATGCTATGCGGAAGTGTTTTCATTATGGAAATAAGTCTGTTTGAACTTCCTAGGAAATGTTATGGTAGAAATGGAAAAGTAATTAATTACAATGAAAGACATGTACCTAATATTCAACGGGCTTAAATATAACTTCGTATTTTCATTTATTCCCTTCTTTAATGCTAATATAGAGTAAGATCGATCCACCACCATCCATGCTATGGCATGTATGATATTGTTTTGTTTCTCCGAAAGCTCAATATTTTATTCTAGGATTCGAAACAACATGAAATACTCCAAAATTGGTACTTACATTTCATTTCGATAGTTCAAATAAAATCAGTTTTTATTTGCTCTACGTGTAACACATATCCATGTTTGTTTTTATCAAACAGCTGTGGATCTCGGATCAGGCAAATCAAATATCCATTTACTTAGTTGTAAAAATTTTTTTCGGCTAAATCTTCGTCCCCTTTTTCAGTAAGGTGGAGCCACCTGCCGTCATAAAGCTCTTTTCAATTCTTCCGCACCATTTCATTACTCAGCATGTCATCCGCAACGGCAGGTGCTGGTTTTGTTCTTTTGACCATTGTAAATATTACTAAAATTGTTAGTGCGTTTGAAAACTCGTCTGTCTGGAAGCAGCTTAGGCCTATAGGCCTAATATAGGCAAATCGTACGATATGCCATACTTTACAAACATTATAAACCTACTTGCTTAATTTCATAGTCTTTTTTTCCGTGTCGACATTTTAGCCTAAAGCAAACTACTTACTTATATTTTGATCCAAAATGTGGCCTGTGCCCACTGTCTTATCCGTGGCCTTCCATTAGGTCCCTGAGAGAACATTTGCTGGAACAGGAACTTTATAATAATTTTTATAATAACAATGTCGTTAGATCTGTCTGTTAACTAAACTACAGAACCGATTGAGTTTTAATTTGACAGAAATGTAGCTTACTACCCAATGATGGACGTCGCGTAATGGCCAGCCAATATATTTGGTAATGGCGAGAGATTTTTACCTGATGGACTTCCTTCTTTTTGTTTCTTTTGTTTGGCTTGATGATACAATAAGTAATGGAAACCAAAGAAATTATTTACAATAAACGTGAATACGTGTTGTTAATTGTAATCCCAATTTTTATTATAAATGCAAAAGTCGCCTGAACTCTGCTATAGATAAATATCATGCTTTTTCGAAAATAAAAGCACAGAATTTTAATTCTCTTTGGCTTACATGGGAGAGATACTACTAAAATTCAAGTGGAGCCGTGGGGAGCAAATAGTTACTGTATAATCTATACGGTTAGATTGGTTTCTGTCTAACCAACGGGCAATGACAGCCGTGGAAGCATTTGACAGGAAACAGGGTTATCTCAATGTCGACAGATTGCCGTACGCTTCCTCCCAATGTTTACGACTTTAATTTAATCAAACGTACGATTTTATGAACATTTACCTATACATCTATGTACATACAATACAAATAAATAAAATTGAAGTGTCTGTTTGTAATATCAAAATAACAGCTTTTTACTAAATGCGTATGAAAGTATATACGGTACCTGTAACAAAAACAAAATTTTTAAGATTTTTGTCTGTGTGTCTGTCTGTCTGTTTGTTCCGGGTAATCTCCGAAACGGCTGGACCGATTTCAACGGGACTTTCACTGGCAGATAGCTGTGGTTATAAGGAGTAACTTAGGTTACTTTTATTTTAGAAAAATAATTAGGGTTCCGGGCAAAAAAATAAAACCCAGGAAATCCAATATCTTCGCGCGGGTGAAATCGCGGGCAGCAGCTAGTTGTTTATAATTCGAACGTGTTTACTTAGAGTTCGTTAGCCTCTTATGGCGACTGGCGAAATAGTTATAGATAAGGGTAATTTCCATAGGAACTTACAAGACGAGAAGAAACTAAACAAATCACAGAATATAATGCTTTCGTCTCTTACAAGTGCCGGGCTTAAATTCAATTCAATACTGGTTAGAACCGGAACATTGTCAGCCAGACGGCTTCATTAAACTTTTTATTCACATTCTTTAGACTCCGTTTTAATTTAATAACAAGTTACAATAATTATCTAATCTTATTAATACAGGATGTTATAAAAAATAATGCAGAATATCGTCCAATCTAAATCCACAATTATTTAGTTTAATGTCTATATTAATTCAAACTGGATAAAATAAGAATTTCAAATATTAAATAACAGTATCATTAACAAAAACTACGTATGGAAATACTTAATTTGCATATGATTTTTTTTTTTTAAAATTTTATTTGATAACGAAATAAGCTGGTCTCTTGCCTGATGGTAAGCATAACGCCGGCCCATAAAAATTGCAGTGCCATCCTGAACTTTGAATCACAAAGGCCTGCGCGGCACTGCAGTGCGCTCGTTACCCTGAGACATTAGGTCATCTAACCGGAACACAATAATGCTTGCACATTACAGCTTGGCGGCAGACTTCACGAGCAAAGCGGTGGTAACAACCCAGACGGATGCTCGCAGAAGAGTTAGTCCTACCACTAACAAAATATGACTTTATCAAGCCACTTTTACATATTCATAACTTACCAAGTCATGCAATGTTCCTCTAAGCCTCTATTTACCAACGCTAAGTACGAGGCTGACCTTTCGATAATAAAGCATTTAAATGAGTAGCAACATTACCACCGGCATTACCGTCGTCACAGTGCCTGATCGTGACCTTGCTGGTGAACGTATGGTCTATAACAGCGGGCCTTAGGGTCCAAGTCTTTGAGTGAAGCCACGACCAGGGGCAATTGCCCCAGTTGGAGACACTTATATTTTATATTTTTAAAGCAAATATTGAGATTTCCCCATCAAATAATATATCAAAATATCTAACTTACGATCTCATACGTAACTTGATACAATTGCGATGATATTAATTAATATGGACCCGGTTTTAGCGATTATAGAGTCGATTCTCGAAATTTAAAAAGGAATCACTCTTTTATTCATTCTTTTTTCTCAAACAAGGTTTCCTTTACTTTCCTATTTTTTATTCATATAATTATTGTGTGATAACAAAGTTTTCTATAATAAGATTCTTTACTTAAACTTTTTCGACGTTTATTACTTGTGTTCTATATTCTTTTTAACACAACTTAGAGGTACGAGTACTGTAACAATTTAACTACGTAGGCTACATCACTGTTTTTGTTTTGGTTTTGTTGTAATTATACTCTCCATAGTCTGTGGTCTGTCTATTTATTTAAAAATGATTTTAGCACCATAATGACCTTTATAATCCTACTAATATTATAAATGCGAAAGTGTGTATGTTGGTTTGTCCTTCTTTCAACGGAACAACGGATCGACGTGATTTTTGGCATAGATATAGTTTAGGGACCGGTGACTAACAATAGGCTACTTTTTAAAAAAGTAGCCTAATGTTACTCGCCGGTCCCGGAGTTTTTCCGGGATAAATGTCGGTAAAATGCACGGTTCCTATGGGAACGCGGGTGAAAACGGCGGGCAGAAGCTAGTGTTTATATATTTAGTAATTTTTTCAAGCTAAAACTATATTGGATATGTCCGTCTATTCCTCCTTGAAACGTAAAGTTGCCCCTCCTAGCAAAAACCTGGCTACGCCCCAGTTCATATCTAGTCACGATTAGAGATACAAAGAACATTTGGTTAGCGTTTAATGTACTCGTGGTTTTGTTCTTTGGATGCATAATACTGGTCACAAACAGTTTTAGATCAGTAAAGTTCTATAAAAGGGATGTTGTCGTTTTCTTACGGTTATGGCAACATTATGAACCGTTTGGAAAGCAAGGAAGGGCTTTGGGTAAATATGTTATACACATTCTTATAACCTATCACCGTTGTATTGAAATTTCGTAGCATTATAGCATCATAGGCTTAGCGAAGGTTAGAAAATTTTTTGGTGTATAAAACGAGACATATTTAGTCTCACCTGGTGGCAAGCGATGATGAGGTCGACGACGACTGGAAGATACCTATACACGCGCCTTGAAGCAGCTCAAGTTATATACCGAACGGAGAACACGGACTCATGCAAGGAGTTCCACTCCTTGGGTACGCATAATAAATATGGAAGCAAAACGCTTCGTGTGTAAAGGTGGAATATCCACCATGTAACGATGGTGCTTCGCTGTAAGTCTGGTCGACCGTAGATGGAAGGGGGTTGATGGAATCAGATTATGTAATGCACAGAATACAGATTTAAAACGTCGTGATATTTTCAGGTTGGAAATCTGTCGCGAAGCACTCTCTGGCAATCTCGGAATAGCATACTCACAAAATTTGTCAAAATAGCTGTCACACGTTGCAACTGTACATCAAAAATGCAAATGCAGTTCAATAACCTAATAAACAGAAAACAAAAACTCTTTAAAACTTGAAAAGATTCGAACATAAAGTACTCACAGAAAAATAACATCATTTGATACCACCAATAAAGATACAAGCAATAATTTATATAACCACTAAACCTATTCAAATTCCCCACAAATATTGTATTTCATTTCTTTGTTTATCAGGCGGTCTCGTGCAGCGTAGAAAATTGTTGTTGCACAATCCCACAGAAGAAATAGTAGTAAGCACGCGCCCACGAGATTGCCTCCGAGTTCCAAAACATGTCTTGCAGAGATTGCATCACAATGTTGTTACTGTTTGTCACCTTTGAACTTTTGCCTTAGATAAGTATTTGACTAGATTTTATACCTTTTATACCTATTTATTACCTTTGAATTTCGAAAAGAATTCAAAGAAGTATGGAAAGATACCTTGTAAAAGTACCTCTGAGTAGGCAGGTTTATAATTTTCGCTACTGTATAACCTACTCTGTGCTTCGGGTGGCATGTTATACTGTCGGCCCCTGTTGTGGTCGTAAACAACAGTCGTTAATTAAAGTGAAAGGCCTACCGGCACCATGCCACATGCTAGTACGAAAAATTAAAAAACTAACACTAACAATAACTTCCTAAAACTTTTATTAGTGATATTTTTCACTCTACGTTTAATTTACGGACAAAAAGTTTACAGTAATCGACGAACAAAATATGTCTTATCCAAGACAAAATACGAATATTTACTTTGTCCCAGTAAAAAACACGCGCTTATTTTATCCTAGAATGGATATGCCCCAATAACCCATATTACGCTCGGAAATGTCCCATAAAAAGCTCATACTCCTCAAAAATTGCAGTCCCAAGTGATGCTCTTGTCCCCATTCGCTTGTCTTAGCGTAACTAAGAGCTTTCGTCTTGACCCGCCCGCCCTATTTCCCGAGGCGTGACGGTGCATGCTCCTTAATATTTGTTTAGTGGGTACTATAAGAGAAGCGTATGCATTTAATTTTAACGATTTCAAAATAAAACTAAAGTTGATTTTTAAAAGGCTAGATATTTTGTGGACTTAAATAAGATTTTATTAAATTATTGGAATACTAAAGATGGAGCTTTTACATACATTATAAACCTGTATTAGGCACTTTCTCGCCTGTTGGTAAGTGACGAAGAGGTCGACGATAAAGCATGTTAGCTTTTAAATACCGCTTCTTCTGTTGATATAAAAATTGGAAAATAAATACCCCCTTTGACTTTAACCGGCTAGCGGCTTCGCAAATACGTTCACTTGAAAAGATCTCGTTTACACTAAAGTACTCCAATATGATATGATTCATTTTTGACAGTCCAGATATATTTTATCAAGCATTAGTAATTAGCAGTGGTAGAGTGAGTTTGCTAATGATTATGACTTGGAAGATCGTTGTGTTCAATTAAGCCATAACTTTTCTTTGATCTGGAAATTAATGTTAGAAGCCATCATTAATGAAATATGAACGACCATGCTTCAAAACTTCAACTAACTGTTTTCCCGTGGTTTCTACTACAATAACATAATGTCTGATTAATTTTATGAGAAATGGTACAATTATTTTCGGATCATTCATCATGGTATGCTTCATAAACGCAATCTTTACTAAAAAGACTTCCTTTTTAAAATGGATGAAATGATGCTCAGGTAGATCTTTCGTCGCAGTCACAGAATAGATACAAGTCTCAGTGCACTTTTCGATGCGCTAGCAATCAATGTCATGGATATTGGAAGTTATTTTGAGTAAGCTAATTAATTAATATATAATTAAATAAGCGTTTTGTAATCTGTAAACTGTCTGTAGAATCTCTACTAACGACGTCATAAAAGATCTTCAACGTTGGGCACAATTTAAGCAATAGACCTCGTACAACCAAAACTAACAGTACTGATGGGTTTACAAAGCGTACACACGTGAGTACTCGTACAAATCGATGTTCAAGTACGGACGTCAAGTGAAACACTCTTTGAGGTAACGGGACTGGACCAGTGGTTTTTGCGTCTGGTTCTAATGTCTTGTTACCGCATGTCGGAGGCAGACTGCAAGGTATAAGTAATTTAGAAGCAAACGAGTTACGTACCGCTTGTTCAGGTAGTAAGAAATGACCTCAATTTGGAGGAGACTAAGATCAAAAGGCTGTTGGAAAATGAGCGAAACACATTACGGAGCTATTGTCATTTTCAGTAAAGATTATATGAGTATGATACACTTCAAAAAAGGAACTGGTTTTACGTAATTGGTTCATTATAAAGATTTTTGCTTTAGTAAAAATTTATTCTGTAAAACCTTCATAGACCGCGTTCGCCAGTGCGTAGAGTTGGGCAGAATTATTCACGGATGAGCTGCATTTTGCGAAGCTCCAATTTGACAAACAAACAACCAATAGCTAAACAGCGAATATTCCTTTAGTGAGAGAAGCGACTCTCACATATTCTGTTATATATTGCGAACATTAGCTATTCGAATATATTTGGAATAATACATAATGTTGTAGTAGTACTAAGTAATGGTACTTTCGTATCAACAAAATACAAAAGTACTTTTCAACCTCATCTATCAAAATATCCGCTGGCAACGTTGCAAATACAAAGAGAGTCAAAGATAAGTTCGCTAAGTAATTGGTCTTACGTAAATGTCGAGTCGGACATAATATTGACAACTTGGATCCCTTTCGAGAGCTTTTGATTAATGACTCATAGAGCTACGTCGACTCTCGGTATCTAATGAGAGGTTTGATACTGAATGATGGAGAATGTTGATAAGAGATGAGATGAGTTAGTAGACTATTATATTATAACTGTGTATAAGGACATTCTTGATATAAATATGTTCAATGGCGAGTGTGGATTGATACTTTAAAATGTATAAACTTTACAATTAGATAAGTTTCAACTCTAATATAATATATCTAATATAAAATATGTAAATATCAGTTGCATGCAAAAGGAAGAAATTTCGACACTGATGTGGATACTTTATTTATTAGAACGATGGAACGGTATTCCACAGGTCTTGGGTTCAAGTCCCACTTCAATCCCATATTTCTGTTTTCCAAAATTTAACATAGCTGATAAATACATTTATGACATTTTCAGAAATTTCACCGTCAATTCCTGATTTCGTTTTACAAGTTTCTGGTGGAATCATCAGCTTTTTACGACGTCGTCGGCGTCGGTCCAAACAACATAGCGCCTACATAACGTGTAGGGATCCGGTCGACAAACCTGTATCTATACGATATGACCAGGACTTGTTTCCACTGCATTACTACGACATGATAATATCGTATTATTAATCTATCTTGCAAATACATAAATAAACACTACATCCAAACTAGCTACAAAAACATTTGGATAATCTAAAAGCCAAAGGATGCCTATAGATAATCCAAATGTTCTAGTTCACTAAAAGTTGGATGGAACAAAAAGTTCCTGATGATGCCTTGTGTAGAGGCGAAACACGTGTTAAAGGTCGTCTTGAGTTCGGTTCATGCTGAGAAAGCATTTTATAAGCCTTTCACAATATTACCTACTATTACTTTTCGTAATATACGAATCTAGTCAGATCAGCTTCATTAAAAGTAAGTAATTAATAGTTTGTCCACGTAAATTTTTTACAACATTAATGAAAATGATGGCTAAACCTTCTTAAGCCGAATATAATTACAACGTTGTCTTACATCGCGGCTTGTTTTTCTATACCAACAGTTTAAAACGACAAGAGTTTCACCACTTGTCAAGTATGTAGGGTAGGTACATACATTTTTCTTTTAGCAATGGAAACTAACATTACCTATCGGATGGACAGGCGCCTATGAACGCATTAGTGCATCCGTATTATGTCTCTCAGTAGAATCACAGTGTTCGAGTTACATATAAAAATATACACACTTGTTTCACTTTATCAATATCTAAGAGCATATATATTCGTATACTTTTTTCTTCATAATCTGCTTGTAAGCCGTAATCTATTCTCAAATGGTAGCCATTATGTGTGTACAAATTTAGAATTAGCAAAACTTAGAAAACTGGTGAAATTGTCAGTAAATTTAAAATTATAGAGCCGAGATAAAAACTAATTAAATTATGTACGTTTAAGTAATGAATTTTGATAATAATTCAAGGGCAATGAAATCGGTAAACAATTTGTACGACAATTAAAATTAAAATTGTATTGTGTAAACAACGGTTTACGGCTTCATGGCATTCGTTGTACGCGCGGTGACTTGCTAAAGCCTATACAAAGAATACTTTAGAAACTGCCTTAGTTTCAAACCCGTCTTCAGGTTCTACTACAAATCCTTTTATGACTGATGAGTATTAAGCATCTCAGCTAGAAAAGTAATGATTGTACTTAAGTATATAAACAACTTAGTATATTATGGTCTATGTTGCGGAGGACATGCCCCAGCCCCCAAGATTAAGGCCCAAAGATTTCAACTATGCCTTGATGATTCACCCAAAGAATGCTTTGAGCAGTTTCGGTGAGATAATAAACAGGTTCTATACTACGTTTCCGTGTAGGCAGACTAACTGTGCCTTGCGTGTTCCACCATATCTTGTAAGGTTCACTCTTAGGTATTATCTTCTCAAAATTGACGCAATCTGTTTTACATAATAAGCTGACTGAGACCAGTTTTTTATCGGAGAGTCACTTTGTTGCGGTTTGACGATGAAAAAGGCAGTTTTTGGAATGAAAAAAGCTTGAATGTTTTATAGCCACGACTGACGAGTAAATTGCCTATATAGATAATTCCTTGTTGAATTCGCGGGAGGATTGCGTGAGAAAAATATCCTGTTGCCACATTCTCGTGCTCACATTTCGCACACTTGGGACTTGGTTGGCCTTTAACACTCTTATATATATTCTGTGTGTGATGATTAAGCATTCGTGCCTTGGCGTCACTGTGGTTGTTTTGTTCGCAAATGTATGATTGTGGTCGTAATGGCTCTTGGCTTGATGCGTTTTGCAAACTTTATAACTGCAATTATGGACAGATGTGTTTGTAGGAAACAATTCACATACTTACCACGTGTCCAAGTGCTCTTAAGGTTTACAACCCATTCTGATCTTTAAGACTGAGGCATAAAGTCTATCGTTTATCATTGTTCATCTCCTTTACTTTTTTATACTTGTATTCACTGCAGTAATGATGGATAATTTGCATATATTAGGTTTTCCATCTTTCTTACTTATCACATTTATTATGCGTGCCAAAGTTGTTGAAGCTTCTATCCGCGGTTTCACACGCGTTCATACAGGAACCATGCATGTTTCAGGGATAAAAAGTAGCTCTCCGGTCCATAAACAATAGATCTATACCAAAAATCACGTCGATCAGTTGTTGCGTGAAAGAAGGACAAACCAACAAACGTACAAACACACTTTCGCATATATTATAGTACGGATTTTGATAATTAATTTTATAAAACTAACATAAATTATGTTAAGGATAGTATAGTTAACTTTTGAAAAAAAAAATCCAAAGTATAGCCTATAGATAATGTGCTAGTCCACTACCAGTTCTAGTAGTTAACATATTGATAAAATAATGTAGTTCATAATATGCATTCATACTGAAAAAATAGTAGGGATGAGAATTTAAAAACCAGAAATGCTTAGACAGTGTTTTATTTTACGCAAATCTGCCTCGTAAAATAAAATGCCGGGGTGTTCTGAATTTTACAGTTTATTTCTCACAGATGAGAAGGAAATACAGAGTATGTGAATAGGCCGTGCAGAACAAAGTCACGGGAATCAATAAAGAAAAATAAGTGGCGTACGTATATTAATTACTACTCATTAGTCTAAAATTAAACCTTCTTTGGGTAAATCTTCAGGTTTTAACCAAACATACATATATGTGAAACGTTTCATATCACACCCATAAATGCCAGAAAATCAATAGAAATGCGTGCAAAAACCGGTAAAATTGCCCTTCTTTCTTTCATCATCAATTCAGTTAAAATCAAGAAGATTATATATCACGAATACTATATGAACGCACAAGAACTTAGATAAAGGTCTTTTAGAGTTGAAAGACCCAGGATGCTGTAGCGACATCGGCGAGGGAACCTGAAACACAGATTAGGCAACAGTTACAACTCGAAGCCCTACTATTGTTCTACTAAATTGAAGGTCAGAGCTAACTGGCACAAATAATTCTTATATTTATATACCTATAAGATACAGTTGTGTTTTGGTGACCTCAACGGTGTAGATGGTGAAATGGCGAGGTCTACTTCAAAGGTATGTAGGGCACGGGTTTGGTCCCCGCTGACTGCGAAAAAAATATGGCAATTGCTATGAGAATGGTTTACAAAAGTAGATCATGCAGATTTTGGTTTCTAATAGCTATGGTTTAACTAATTAAGCGATTTTCTTGTAGGACAAAACTGTGCGAATATAGCTGAACCCATGGCACTGAAATAATCATTAATGATCGCATACGACAACAATTAGTTACAATAAGATTTGCATACCAGTTGCGTATCACGCTTAGATTGTTTTCAAAAATAAACTAATAAATCGATACAATACGTCAAGGTTTTATCACAAAGAAAGTGATGCAGTAAGAATGATTTATGTACCTAGATACGAAAATAAACGAAACCGACTGTTGCGGTGGTAGGCCCCTGCGCTTGCGCTCGCCTTGAATCATGATTGCGGGCACGCGTTAGTCACGCCACCTTCCGAGGGTCTAGCTTATTGCAACACTGTTGCTTTTTCACAAACAAGATGAAAAAAAAAATCTACTCAAGATCCTAGATTCAGTTTTTAACATTAGACGAGACTTGTGAAGACTTCAACGCGTTCGGAAATCTCGATATTTTTAAAAGTTAAGGTCTATGCGTAGAATACTAATATTTACGAACGGGATTAGATCATTATGTTATAGAAAGCTGGTTTAAATCGCAAATCTCAATTGTTATCTTTTAAAGATATTGGTTGTAATGAAGAAATGAAATTGACTTCATACGTTTTATAACCTGTGATATAAATCTAATTCGGCACTGAGAGATTCAGCTGAAGTATATGATTAGATCTGACATTTCATTACACACACTGTGAGTTCGTACGGATATATTACCGACACAGCTACTGTGCTGCGTACTGGTTTAAGAACGCCATTTGTTCCGCAAGCTTCAGTCACAGTCAATGGTAGAATAGGAACACTCCTTAAATCAAGCTCGTATCATTTTCAGCGTGTAGCATTTACATCGTTCAGTTTGTTCGGGAAGCTTTGGGCGTAGAGAGAATATGAATCTTTTTTGTCTTAATAATACAGGCACGAAAAACTAAGTTAGAGTCAACATTTTAGGAACGGTGTGAGATGAGAAAATATCACTCCAAACCAAGAAAAGTGAACACGCTTTGGCGTGTGTATGGTATTCACTTTAGTATACATTAAAGTGAGTGAGTGCGAATGGGATGCCCTTTCGAAGTTCACCCGCTGTTTGTTCACTGTGCTTCAATTCCCGTGAACTCGATTACAACTTTAGATCTTGCTCCTTGCCTCTGTACGACATCCGGTACATTTTATGTTCCTTTGAGCAGAGCAATGTGAACGTTCTGTCTGCCTACTTAATAAAAATAATAGAGCTCTATATTTCTCTTTTTTTGGCCTCGTTTGTCGGAGACAACAAAAGGTTCTTTACAAAATCTACTTTGTTCCGCAGACATTCCGATTGTGAAGCATTTTTTTAATTTACCTTTGTTCTATTTAGCTAAGGTCTTGACAAAATTTACTTTGTTGTAATTTTAAATATGATGAAGTAACTCTTGAACGAAATGCTATATATATATATATATATAAATATAATTCTAAACAAATGAATTTACTCCCTAAGACAATCAAGAATTTCCTCGACTAGAATTAATACACATGAGGTTTATAGTTCTAATAAGCTTAATTGCGCCTAGATTAGTGCTTCAACAAAATGTACAAAACACGCGCATACGTTAATTTAATTAAACTGCTCTAATTGCGGCACAAGGCGACCTACTGCGACCTATAATGTATCTATGGAGGTATTTAGAGTTACATATATTCGCACGACACCGACCACTCCTGTTTCTGTGCAAACACACATGTTGCCTGTGTTGTAACTATTTTAGCTTAGATGTTACCGGGATTTTCCTTATATAGGTATGTCTTGCTAGTTTATTCCGTGTTTGTTCAAATAATGTTCCCACATTTTTTAAATGTTTGTCCACATTTCTAAATGTTTCCTACTTTATGTTCATCTTTATCTCTTGTTTATCTAGTTCGTTTAATTGCCCAAACAACTTTTTGAAGCATTAATTTAGGCGTGTTTTCATCGATTTGTCACGGCAGCTCGATTGGTTAGCGTAGCGTAATCTTATCGCCGCTCGATAAAACAAAACTGTGCATATACTGCGATCAATAGATGTAAACATGTACTTTCTTACTCATATATTGCTTAGTCTACTTTGAGTAAACGTGCGAGTGAGCGGTTTTGTTCAATACTTCAATACTTTAATACGTAAAAGACTATTACATACATGTTTAAATAATATTTAAATTAAGAACAGTAATATTCCAACATTCCCATCGATTGAAGTAAAAATTACGAAGTGTACAAATCGTGATTCAATTAACAGGTGATAGCTGTGAAATGAAATTTCACAAGGAGTCGCTTGGAAGGAAACTGTGAGACGAATGGCGGCGATGTGGCGAGACGCAGCTGCGGAGACGAGGCGTTAACTCAGCGTGTTTCCGCCAGCGCCATGTCCGACCCTCTGTCTCCGGAGTCCTTTACCACCGGCGAAGAACCGGTGCGCCGGCGCTCTGTCTTCTACGTGCCATTGTTTGAAAGCTTCGACAACTACCTTCCTCTCACGCCGGAAGAAAAAGAAGCCCTCATATCAGGACAGAACTTAGACGTGACTCCTACAAAAACCAAAAGGAGGAACACTGGCGCCAGCAAATTGCAAATCTCAACGCGCGGTGATTCATCTTTCACAGAAAGCGAAAGCGACATAAGCGTATTCAGTCCGGAATGGAAATACCGTCGGCCTGTATCGTCCACTCTGGGTTCGAACGAGGCGCTCGCGAGGGTCGGCCACCGCGACCTGACGAGCCCCAGGCTGGTCGCTGAGAGCTCTATACTCAAACAATCAAAACCAAGATTGCGGAGCACGACTTCGTGTGAACCTCGATACGATAGAATATACACTCCGTTAGGAGCATCGATCTCATCAAACAAGCTGAATAGCTCAACTGCGAACATCGTTAATAAAACGCCATCGAAGAGCTCCATAATGACTTCAAATTTATCACTCATTCCGGACTGTCCAAATCTAGTATCTCCTGTAAAAGAAAAATCTAAGACCCTGCCACAAAACCTCAATGCGCCATCCCCAATAAGAGGCAGCAGTAGTTCTACGTCTATATTCAGAACGCCGAGGATTACAGTAACGCCGGAAAGTCCGAATAAAACTCCTGCAAAAATGTCTGGATTGAATTTTATTCGGCGATCTCGGAGCACAAAATTGTCAAGAAGCAATTCCTTACTGCGCAGTATAACTTCTAGGCATATTGAAGAGGGTTTGGAAGATCAAACGATCGTCGCAGATCTGACCGAGAATTATGATCAGTTTGTGGCCAGCAACGGAGGAGAGACGGAAGTTATCGGTTCTCTCATAAAGAAACACGAGGCTCAGGTAGCGAACAGCCCCCTAAGTCTGCGAAGAGGATATCTGGATGTCGATGACGACGTAGCTGTTCATTCTGGTAAGATTCCGACTCTAAATCACCTAAAATATTTACCGGTATTCCTCAAACAAAATTATAATTTATGTCCCTCGCTACGTTACGGCCCCATAATTTATTTTGTACAGAAAACGGCTCATTATTGTTGCGTAAAGTGAAATATCGGCGTTCGTTCGTGTACCTTTTGGCATTGATCACTAAATAATAATCTACATTGAATCAGCGAGTCCTTTCTAAACTGAGATTGTTCTCAGTTTAATGACTCGTCAATTTAACTGGTGTATGGTCAGAACTTTAGTTGCAATTACATTAATGATATAGTAGAATATATGTTAGTATATAACCAGCAATCATTACATAATGTGCCGGAACACTTAGCAGATAACGTAATGACTATGGGTCCGCTACGAGGGGCTTTTGAAAGATTCTCAATTCAGGCGTCTCAAACAACAGCTGTGAATGATTAGACAGTTTCCAACGCAGTAACTATTCATAATGCAAAACAATACTCACTAATTGCAAACCAAGGAGCCGCATAATGAGAGGCCCTCAAACAACGTCTTGGCATTACGAAAAGTGGAAGTCATCTCATTATTTTGATAGCCATTTGTTGCGGTAAAAGGTTCGGCAAAACGTGGCCTGTCGTGTAAGCATTGTTGTGAACACGTGCTTATAAATAGATAAATGGGAGGACAAACAGGCCGATACAAAGTGAACAATAGGCGCTTTCGCGTAAATCACCACTATCCCGGGCATTGTTCCGCGTGCTGCTTCGTGCTTCATGGGGCTTTACAAAAAGTTCTGGGAAAATATCCCACGGGATATAATGTAGATGTATCTCGTATAATACGAGTATAGGCTTAATTGCTTAGTCTAGGCAAGTGTCTTGACCACTAATGATGTACTGTATGACTTTTGCACGCCGATAAGGCAGGTCCTGGCTACTGTGGATAATCGGTCGAAAATGAGGATGTGGTTGAAAATTTAACTTTTGCGGCTGAGTGACTCAAGCAGTGCAAATATGCATACCTCGGGAGAGGTTACATATTTGAGCCGTTTGCATGATGTTGAAACATTGGGGCCGTGGGGGCCGAGAGCTCATAATTTTGTCAGAGCGTTTGATCGATGCGACGCGTAACCAAAATGCTGGTACTTACCTGGCCCAACGGATCAGCATTGCGGTTCAACGAGGCAATGCTGCCAGCATGCTGGGTACGCTTGTAACTGGTAGTGGGCTAGAACATTGGGACTATTTATAGGCCTGCATTGGCTTGTAGATTATCAAACTGTTTTTGTAGCTAGATTAGATGTAGTGTTTATTTATGTATTAGCTAGTTAATAAAGGCTATTTGCCCGTTGACAATAAAGACAGGGATGAACAAGTATTATTTATACGTCACAAAGGTGCAAGAAGACCGTTTTCTTTTAAACCGTGGTCTAGGATGCGAGTACGATTACTCTCATCTACTCTATCATTTTTACATTGAGGACATGAGTCATGATACTGTTGGCTAATACTACATTGTTAGATCAGGTGATGTTGCATTATGCTCCCACACTGGTATTAAATACACTAAACACTTTGCAACATTGCACGATCATAATTACTTGCGTTTTTGTCTCCGTATCATTTTGCTCTACTAACCATAATATACAACCATTGTACTAGTCTATGTGGGACAACAGCTTTATGTATTTGAATGTAAGCTACTTAAATGGATTTTTATATTTTTCATAGTATTATTCTACATGTAAAATTTTTGATGTTTGCTGAAACAGCTACTCGGATTTGACTTGAACTTTGATTACCATCTTAAACATTGAGTACCCTGAAAATGGACAGTTCTTTCGGAAAAAAGCGGTCGAAGCCGCGAGAGTGGAGCACAATACTGGAAATATACTCGTACAGTATTTTCAATTAAACCGTGTCCCAGTTAATAATGTTTATAAAAATTACCAGCTTAAAACTGACTGCTATCACGTCACACTTCCTCGTGGGTGTTTATCGACCTCCTTATCAATGTGTGCCCAGAGATTGTAGAATGGCCTCTCTCCTTTAAAACAATAGGCTTTCATTCTCGAACTAAATCGTTTGGAACTGCAGAAACTGCAGGAAATACATTTTAATGTTTATTGGTTTGGGGTCATTGACTTCAAGGGTTGCCACCCAAGCATTTCATGTCAACATTGCGTCGTCAAGTCTACCATGTTGTTTTACGCTTTCGTGTTGCTGAGGTTTTTGTAGATATTTGTGTACTGTTGAGTGAAAGTAAACACTATGAGTAACATATAAGTGCAATGAAAGTTACATTAAAATAATTTTAAAAATCTTTGGTCAAGTTTCTGAATGCGTTTTACAATCCGTTTGTAATTACTTTTACACTGACCTTTTAAGTCTCACCCAACATCAATCCTGTTGAAGCTTGTATTCGTGTAGATTTAACTCGTAGATCTATGTTTTCAAAACATAACCAGTGTTAAAATACTGTTACATTATTTGTTTACATACAAACAGCAAACTAATAGAAGAGCGTTCTTCCAAATAAGGAACAAGAATATGATATCATACTCTATAAAACGATAACTAGATAAAAACTGATAGTAAACACGGTAACAAGCAATAACTCAGAGACATGACGCTTATCGCTCGAACTGAAACAATAACGGTAATGGGTAAAGGAACATCTGTTGCGTACGCTCGTTGTCGACAAGTCGTCTGTCGAACGTTGACACCGCCATAAATGTCTTGCCAAACATAATAAGTGTATACACTACACATATTATCTAATATACTCGTAAGGAAAACTTTAGAACACGTGTGTTGAAGTATCTAATTTAGTTCATTCATCAAAACGAAAACTAATCACATTAGTTCTTCCTTTGATTTAGATTTAGATTAGATTTTACGTTGATCCGTGATCTTTGTATTTGCTATTCCAATTTTGGTGCGTGATGAAAAAGTAAGGAATTTTGAAGTTATTTAAATAGTAGTACATATTTATAATTAAATTTTCTAAACTAGTATGCACTATATGTACGAGTATAGAGTACAATTTTGAAACGAATGTGTCCATTTTTGGTGAACACATTTTGACATGATACATCGAACGATATGCACCTAAACTTAATGGCAAGTAATTATTAATCAAAACAAAGTCTTAATACGATTTTACATTATTTACAAAATAGGTCGCATCTAATGAGCGACCTATACAGCACAAATAAATAAAGCGCGTTAAGCGGTAATCAGACATGGCAATTAAAGTAGGTCATTAGACGAACCATAACAATAATGTTTACAGGAACGATACTTTAGTGATTCATCCAATTATAAGAATTAATTGGCACCACGGAGACTATACTTCCAGGATTTCGGTGACTAGTCTCAAAAGTCATCACTTTGTGCACAAAATCTTTATACTTAAGTCGGTTGAAAGTTTTTTGACACCAATTCGTGTGCGCTTGCGCAGCGGTCACGGGCGGCGTGCGCGCAACTTCCGGCGGAAACCACGCCATACTCCACACCGTCACTGCTCGCCATATCGTATTACAAACTACCTAATGCATATATGACAATGAATCTGTAACATGAAACTTCGAACATATCATATAATATTGACTACATCGGTTCCAATAGCAGTCATTTTCTTGTAAGGTTGCTACTAAATCAGTGTCAATTGTGTTGTCCTATCAAACGGATATGCGGCTGCCATTTATTCATACGTGCCTCGGGTACGTAGGTAAAGTTGTTCACGTTTCGTCTTCTGAGAAATAAAGTCACGTAAAATGTACTGTATTATTTGTGTGAAATTACTTTGTTACTACGTACAAAAATTATAGTGTGTTTCTGAGTTCTTCAGAACTATTCAATATGTGTCAATTTTTATACGATCGCATTTTAATTCAACTCAATATGATGTCGTCAATGTCTAAGACAATCGTTCTAACGGTCTTAATGTGTTTGCCCGCAGACACGTCATACGAGAAGGCATGTCGTCGTGGCTCGGCGCCCAGCACGCCTATACCGGGTGCGCAGGCACAGCACAGCCCCTCCCGCCTTGCCTCATTCTTCTTCTCGAAGCGATCTTTCCGAAGCAATCCGTTGAAGAGGACCAAGTCCGCGACCAAGTTGGAAAGAGAACGAGCGTTAGCAGCGTCCGTGACAACGCATCCGCCTACACACGCTTTAAGGACTTCAAGGTACGTCTTATAATATATTTTTCGGTAAAATAGTAGAACTGATGATCGGGCAGACATAGGAACTATCTGACGGACCCTGTTGGGTTATACCACAGCTTTATAATAATGAGGACTCTTGTCATATACATACCTACTCCTAATTACATAATAAGATACCGAAAGCCCATCAAAGACAGAAAAAATGCATCCCCACGTTGTCCTCATCCACGCCTCTCTGGATGGCATGTAGTGCTGTCTTATATAGATTCAGCACTACTCGTAACTTCGTTTTCCTTACTCTTCGATATTTGTGAATTCGCGCGTATATTAAAGTCACTAACTAATATGATTTTAATTGGAGGAAGTTCGAAGACTTGTGGTTACTATCTATAGTACCTATAAGAACATATTATCAATTTTGTTTAATATAATAGCACACATGACAAAACACTTCCTGAGTCAATACAATAAATAAGGCAATAAATAATTTCTCTCTATAAAAACGTTTGATCACCACATCTTAATGTCTCAATCAAAGAAGTATAAAAGTAAATACAAGTCTCGTAATTGCTAACACAAGTTTATAGTCTCAATTAGCTCTCCAATGAGTACATAATCCGTTTGTTGAGATTTCATCTGCAGTCGTAATTCATTAAGTCTCGGAATACGATTTGAATAGGCTTTTATTCCGTTTAACACTATTAGATCCAGTAATTACGCAATCAAATGCTGAATAGGACCCTACGCCTATAAAGGATGACTCTCTCTTCAAGTTCAGGAGGAAGCAGTTTCTAGGGATCTGTTGAATTTTCGTTTTAGTTTTTAAAGTGTTGAAATGTGAATCTGATGAAATTTTGTTTTGTATATTTTCTACAGGTACGCTTGCTTATTAGCTATTTAATATATCTAATGAACAGTTCCAACTGGTTTATTTATTACAACGAAACAATAAACATATAAATGCTTAAGTAACACACAAAGTAACCTGAAATTGACAAATATTTTATATATTCTATGTTGTCTACATTTAATGATCAAAATACAATATTTCATTCGGGTCTTAAGCCTGTAAGAGTTTAGGCATGTGTTCTGAAATATTGCTATTCAAATATTCCTGCACGCTTGCTATTTTAAATCCGTCGTGTCACGATAATCTTGGATGAACAGAACTTCTTTGATGTCACGTACAATTTCGAAATTTTGCTTAGTTGCCTCTTGAGCACAATGTCTACCTCAAGTAGTCCCTACCCTCTCTAAAATTTCACAACGGATTTTTGTCCCGATTTCGGTGAGCGATCAGAACTTTGACCCTGAAATCTATATCTCTATACGAAATTGAAGTGTCTGTTTGTAATGTCATAATATAAGCAGCTTTTTGCTAAATGCGTATGAAAGTTATACGGTACTTAAAAAATACACAATTTAAAAAACTGTCTTTCTGTCTGTTTGTTCCGGCTGGACCAATTTTGACGAGACTCACTGGCAGATAGCCGATTTTATAAGAAGTAACTTAGGCTATTTTTGTTCCATGGGCGAAGCCGTGGGGCACAGCTAGACTACCTATAGCTTTGCTTTCCTGTGTTTAGAGTCAGGACCTAATACTAAAAAAACTCATAATAAATTAAGTAAGTAATTAAGTAACTTCTAATATAAGCAGTCCTAAGTATAAACCGTTAGAACACTTCTTAAGGATGGTGAAACGTTTTTTTTGCCCTAGGCAACTCCTAACACGAAACAAATGCTCGTACTTTTTAATTGTTTAATTCACAATGGTCTTATCATTATCGAACTAATATAATTACAACAAATCTCAGTGTTTATTAAATATAGACATATATATGTGACTAATGTTAACCACATTTGCCTTAACAGAAAGTATGTCCAAGCCTTCACTATTATTATGCCCCGCGAACTTTATCCATATTGTTAGGTTAGGTTGTTATTGACGTGTACTCAGCAAATCAATGTTATTTGGCAAAAGGGACATTCGTGTAGACATATTTATGGCTATACATGAAAGCTTGCAAACTTCAGCCCCAAATATACCATACCACATATATACATATTCCATTAGAGCAGTATATCTCGTCATACACGGAAATGTACTCATAAAGTGTCAAGCATACTTGCGATATATCGTGACTGTCTCACGTTACCTAAGAACCACGAATAGGGTTACCATAAAATATATTTATAAATATTCAGACTATAGATTATGGACCTATAGTCCTATATACTCGTACAGATATAATTGTAGAGATAATCAAAAGTGTACCAAAAATAGAGGATGGTAGATAATTTGAATACAGTGGTATTCAGTGGTCATAATAGTATTGAAATCAACAGAAAGATACAAATACGTTTGAGGAGCCTTATCCGTCATATCTTTGCTTTCTAATATGGCTTAAGGAAAACTGCGTGATATTCATATCCGTAGTCCAAGTTTTTTTTTTTCAACGAGACCTCGAATAAATTATACGGCAACCCTAACTATGGCGGTCTAATTTAATGTACAGGAGTGTCGCCTCGCCCGTCTACGAGCTTTATTTACCCGCGATGTTCTTAATTACTTCCCTGTCGATATAAACACGAAACAACTTCATCGGGACAGGGATACCGTATAAGTGTATACATGCATATATACACCTTCGTTATCGATTTTACAGGTGGGATTTCAAAGACAGACACATTATCATGTCCATCGAAAACAAAGACTGGAAAATGAATGCGTTCCCTTACTGTTACACAAAAGTCGATTTACAATTAAATGCTTAAATATGCAGGTCATCCAATTTCAGAGTGTCATCTCTTTAAATGCTTAATGAATAATCTGATGTTTCTTTGACTGTACACTACTATTATTATTCTATTACTATAATTGTACATTACTATTATCTAGAATTACTAAGGTGTTACATAATTATGTAATTTGTAAATATAGTTATTGTTTTGAGCTACATTACGTCTAAATTTCTAGTCACTCTGTTTACCTACAGATATGTTTTGATGCCATAATTTACTAAAGGCTTGTTTGGTCTGTTTCAGGTCTCATGAGAGCCTTCTATCAGCACATTCACCCGCCGTATCCACAATGGACTTGGGACCACCAAACCAGGTATTTTCACATTTATTTTTCTAATGTAGAGGTACCAATGAATACTAAGTTACCGGAGGTATTGCTAGTAGAATGAACATAACATATTAAACTAAAATTGCGTACTAATTGTGTCTATGTAGGACTGTAGCATTATCCTAAACAATTATTTTTTGACGTGTTTGCAGTAAAATTGCTAACTTTTGTATGTTTTTTGTTCTGTCTGCAACAAAATATGCAAAAAGTTGCAGTAATATCTTATTTGAGCCGTCTCATATTTCCTTTATCCAAGGTTTACTTTTATTATAACAAAGACGTATATCATTACATTGCTTTTGTTAACATTTGAGACAGTAATTATTGTGAAATAATCAAAATCAGATTCGCGGTACCTCTTACCTGTTTGGGTACTTACTCATTTTTGTACGAGATGATAGTTAAATTAATTACATGATTGCCCATGCCCATGGCTATTCCTACGTTACACGAATGATGTTATTAAACACGTGTATCTAAGTTTTTATACATTGCAAAGATATCAGATTTTATATCAAATGTCAATTATGCGAACAGTTCTTTGCTCGTGAAGTCTGCCGCCAAGCAGTAGTGCGCAAGCATTGCTGTGTTCCGGTTTGATAAGCAAGGTATCCAGTGAAATTACTGGGCTTATGAGACTTAATACCTAATGTCTCAGGGTAACGAGCGCACTGCAGTGCCGCGCAGGCCTTCGTGTTTCAAAGTTCTGGGTGGCACTGCAAATGTTATGGGCCGGCGTTATGCTTACCATCAGGGAAACGACCAGCTCGTTTCGTTACCAAATAAAAAAATAAAAAAAAAGAAAAGTTAGTTTTTAACAACATGAAAATTGTGAACAATTAGCAAGCATAGTGCGTTTCTACTTTCAACTAAACTCAGTTCCATCTATTTTTTTATAACTTTGAAACTTTTGGTTTCCTGAAATATAGTATAAAACATTTTTCTTTTTTTTTTCATGTTAAAAATTTACCTTTTATTTTCAAACAACATACAATACTTTTAAAAATATTTGACAAAACATTGTCTGTTTTTATATTTATTAGGCATAGGTAATTTGTTAGAGAGTTAACATGATTATGTCGCCGTTAATTACTGATAGCCCGAATTATGTTACGTAATGAATATTCTCGTTAAATTCCAGGTTGACATCCGTGCTCTCCACTCATCCGTGCTGGGCAGGCCTCACTGCTTCGCACTCAGCGCAGAGAACCGTGCGCCTCGCTACTTCGCATGTGCGTCGCGCAAAGAGCGGGATCGTTGGATATACAGGTAACCAGGAGCCTAATGCTGATAAACACATGTTGTTCTGACGTCAAATTTTCTCCTTATATGAGTTCATAACTCAAATAATCGACGTGACCTACAAAGCTGCTAGCTTGTGGTAGGGCTGGGCTGGACATGTAAACCGCGAGTCAAATGAGCTGTGGGCTAAGATAACAAACGAATGGTCACCTAACAACGATCGACGGCCAGGCGGAAGGTTTACGAAAGACTCGGCACAGATGCTCAGAACTGTGATTTTTTTTTTATACAGATAACGAGAGGCGCTGGTCGTTTGCCTAATGGTAAGCATAACGCCGGCCCATAACAATTAAGAGTGCAATTCAGAACTTTTAAACACAAAGGCCTGTGAGTACTGCATTGCACTCGTTGCCCTGAGATTAGGTACATTAGGTTTTAAGTCTCCTAAGCCTCGTAATTTCACTGCTAATTGGCTCACCAAACCGTAACACAGTAAAGCTTGCACATCACTGCTTGACGACAGACTACACGTGCAAAGCAGTTGTACGTATAGTAGTAGTACGTAGTAGTTGTGAAAATCTGCACGCAAAATATTTTTGTATGTATTTTATTTGCTAGCGTGGAAAACCCCTTTTGCACGCAGATTTCGAATTACAAACAAAAACTTTCCTCGCTGTAGTGAGGTGAAAAATCGTATGTTTCGGTATGTAGCAAAGTTATTTTGCATCTCGTACTTTGAAACATTCACTTCAATACAAGTAGTGGCGCTAAATGACAACTTTGCAGCCTCGCATAACAAATAACTATTCGTTTTGATTGTGGGCTCTACGATGAGATCATGCCACTAGTAAACTATTTATGTTGTCATTAACAAGGGTGAAGTATAAACAATAATCAGTTTACCTCGTGACCACGAACACTGCGTAAGGTTCGAAATGTAGGGAATTAAAATAATGTAAAATATACGTAGTAAACACTGTTAAGACGCTGACAATTTCTAATTAAACTCAATCGTATTTCTGAAATATATATTGTTTCCATCCAACTTGTTATCAAAAATTTACAGCATAGAAGTTACCTCTTAAACTACTTTGCGATATAAGAACGCGTGGTATTTAACGTGTGTTGATAAAATTAAAACAAATAAGTTATCATACTAATAACCAAAGACTTACTATTTACTATACTCTAATAAATTTCCTCAGTAAAATTACTAATAATAATTATACTATCATACTTCATTTTAAAACTTCATTGTTTTAGATTTTCGATTAAGCGACTATTTTGACGGTATAATTTTTTTCCATGCAGGTTTTTCACATATAATATCTGTTTTTCATGCTCATTTGACCATAGCTACTTCTCTTTTATTCCTATGCAGACTGACAGTGACACCGCTTCGGCTGTTGTCAACGTCTTAAGTTGTTATAATCGCGAAAACTTAGCTAACAGAGTCTCAACTGTTAGTACCTAATCTAAACGTTAAGTTTTTTACTAGGCAAAGAGCAAAAACAAGATATTTCTGCGAATTACACGGTCCTTCCTTCCTTCTCAAATGAGCATACTGGGCTTAGTAGTAGGGCAGTTGCCTGCCGATCCGTATGTCGAATCTTTCAATAAACTATAGCTTTCGATGAATGAAAACATTGTCATACAACTATTGCACAGTGGTAGAGCATTTTCTAGCGCTCGCCTGGCTAGCTACCAATCTCAAGTTAAACCTCTTGACGAGCTCTTATCTGTATGTTCCGGCTACTGTATTTGAGAGCCACTCTTGTTCTATGTTGAATGTTTTGCGTGTTCATCATCTTTGACCACGTTGTCACTTAAAATCAGGTGAGACAAAGGTTGAACGCTTGCAATAAAGAAAACGAGATCTAATTATTAAAAATAAACATAATGGCAGAACGATTTTATTTACCTATTCTAATAAGAATAAGTTTCCTTATTAACAGGGAAACTACAGAAAACAATTCATTGCTCTAATTATGGAAATGAATCCACGGAAATTCAAATATGCTTCTACAATAACTACACTCATACAATAGAAGGATAATATTATTGATTTGTAATGACACACTTATTAATAACAGTTCAGTAAAGCAACATCGCTCTTCGCGAGAAACAAAAGAAATGTGTTCAATTTAGTGATACGATGGGCGCAGTCGGTTCTAAAAGTGATTTGTTAAGAGACCACATGGGAGGACAGAATTTTTTGCGAAAAACATTGCAGTTAGTTTCTATGATATAATAAAATAGAAAATAACCTAAAATGAAAGTAGTTGCTTAGTGTTTTTTTTTAATTTTTTTAGTTTACGTCAAGCGGCGCGCCCTGACGAGGTGCGCGTGCGCCGCTTCGAGAGGACTGTCAAACTGTGGTTGCTGGAAGCGAAGGCAATACCGCCGAAGAAGAGGTACTACTGCGAGATACTGCTTGACGACACACTATATGCAAGGTAAGATAACATCATTACATAATTATTTAACATGCCTATATTATGTGTGAAGCGTTATTCTATTCTAATATCCAATAGGGCCAGAAAAAGCTATACATTTACTAGTTTTGTTAAATCCTACTAATATTATAAATGCGAAAGTGTGTTTGTTGGTTTGTCCTTCTTTCACGCAGTAACGGAGCAACGGATTGACGTGATTTTTGGCATAGATATAGTTTATGGACCGGAGAGTAACATAGGCTACTTTTTATCCCTGTAAAATGCACTGTTCCTGTGGGAACGCTGGTGAAAACCGCGGGCAGAAGCTAGTACTTTATGACTGTACATTTTTCAAGTTCTTTCGTTTGTTCCGGTACTTGAGAGTCCTCTTCTAGTTTTAGCGTGTTTAGTTCTTTCTACCACATTTTCACTGAAGCTCATATGATTGGTCATATACTAAGCTTTCGACGAAACAAAAATCAAATGTGTTAACATTTCATCGGCTAATTTCTTATTACACCTGGTAGAGGTGGATCAGTTCAGACCAAGCGGAAAAATCCTTTCACACTTTTGATGTCACTTAATAAAGAACTGTATTAGTATGGGTTTTAAGTTTAAATTAAACTTAGGCGGTAACGCATATAGGCATACGTAAGCAGCGCTTGATCTCTGCGTCAGATTTCATACTTGAAGGCAATAATTTGTTCAGTGACATTATAAAGTAGGTACGATAAGCTAGGGAAACACACGTTTCATTTAATTTTAAAGCTATCACAATATGTAACCACAACTCAGTTAGCTAAGCTAGGTAGGTGTATCTGACACAGAATAAAGTTAGAGTAGGTACGAAAACTCTTTCGAATGTGTGGAGTGTCTTGTTTTTTTTTGCGCGGCACTGCAATGCGCTCGTTACCCTGAGACATTAGGTATTAAGTCTCATAAGCCCAGTAATTTCACTGGATACTCTGCTCATCAAACCGGAACACAGTAATGCTTGCACACTACTGCTTGGCGGCAGACTTCACTCACGGCGCGGTGGTAACAACCCAGACGGACACTCGCAGAAGAGTTAGTCCTCCCACTAACAAAAGTTCAGTTACGCGTAGGTATTCTACTAATTGATAGAAAGTGTTTTTAAGAGTGTACGATAGTATGTTTCTAATATCCTGAGGTGAAGGCTGGCTCTTCAAAAATCTATTTGGTATAAAATAGAGTGATGTAATTTACAATAAGAATTATAAATACGTAATTGTATTAAATATGTATAGTAACTTAATTAAATAAAATATGTAAAGATCGGCCAACTCTACCTACTAGTAAATGGATCTTGGTAATCACTCTGTGAAATTAAATAGGTGTATTATGTTTTTTTTTATGTTATTTGGTAACGAGACGAGCTGGTCGTTTGCCTGATGGTAAGCATAACGCCGGCCCATAACAATTGCAGTGCCACCCAGAACTTTGTAACACAAAGGCCTGCGCGATACTGCAGTGCGCTCGTTACCCTGAGACATTAGGTATTAAGTCTCATAAGCCCAGTAATTTCACTGGATACTCTGCTCATAAAACTGGAACACAGTAATGCTTGCACACTACTGCTTGGCGGCAGACTTCACGAGCAAAGCGGTGGTAACAACCCAGACGGACACTCGCAGAAGAGTTAGTCCTCCCACTAACAAAATGTATGTCTGAACTTATTAATTCTAATCGAGTAAATAGGTGCAAATATCGGAAAATAAAAAAAGCCCGCCAAGCTGTAACTCTCCTATTTTCGAAACCAGATAAAAGAAGAGAAATAATAGAAATACTAGATAACAGTAAAAAAGTGTTTACGTTCAAACGATATTGTTCACTGCTTTAACTTTCTAAACAGAGCTCTTACTCCAGACAGACACACGGTGGCAAAACTACGCCTTAAAGTTACTTTTCATTGCTGATTTTCCTAAATGATTTCTTTCAGATCATCATCAAAGCTCAAGACAGAGCTATGCTTCTGGGGCGAAGTGTACGAGTTCAGTGGTCTGCCGGCAGTAAAGGCCATTCACGTGAACGTGTACAGGGAGCCAGAGAGGCGGTCCAGGAAACGCGACAAGCATGCACTTGTTGGTAAGTTGTTTCAAAGAGTTAAAGTGTCTATAAGAATCAAAATTCAAACTCTTGGGAGTAAAAGAACTGCACTGTCATCTTCTTTTCGTGTCAATGGTTAGACTACACTCTCATGCTATGTCCCAGCACTGTCGTGTATCATTATATATGTCAGTCCTGGACATTTCTGACTTTTAGAGTCAATGTCGCTTGCAGTGTGGATAGGAAGTTTTGGTGAGGTCTAGTCAAGCACTAACTAGCCATGATAGCAACACTCTAAGTTGAAAGTTGAATATGACCATGATCGTCCTTGTTTACAGGTACAGTGCGTATCCCAGTCGACGACGTATCGTCCCGATACCTCAACGAGCGGTGGTACCCGCTGGTCGAAGGTGACAAGCCGCAGTCTCCCGGCGGCCGCACGCCAGCCCCACCTACACCGGCTCTTCGCATCAAGTGCCGATACCAGAGTGTCGATGTGCTACCGTTAGACCACTACGCGAGATTCCTTGACTATCTGAAGAGGAACTACAGGCGTCTCTGCGAATTTCTCGAGCCAGTCATTGGTAAGCCATACGGAAGGTCTAGTTTGTAAAGACAATTCCAGTTTATTTTATTCCCACACCATTTTGTTGCTCGTGTGTCGATATATAAGTGTAGAGATGCTACCGTTGGTCCATTGGATTTACTATCTGAAACGGAACTGCAAACGCCTCTGTGAATGTTTCCAGCTAAACATCGGTGAGGGTGACATACTTTCGGAAGGTTTAACTTGCGGGGACAATTTGAGTCTTTTTGAGACAATATCAGCTCATAATATCTAGTGCTGATAAAAAGGATACAAAAAAAGGAGACAACATTTTTTAAGGAAGGTCCATTTTATAAGGGGTTTAAAGAAATTGTATCCACCTGCGTTGTGCCTATCAACTATCTATATAATCTTTACTATATCTCAGTAGTATATTTTATTTAATGATAGTTATATAGAATAAATATTTGAATACATTATTTTTATCGATTTTAAAGAAAAAGCTAAGTAACAGAAGACTAAAACCTGAAACCTCTAAAGCCTCGGACATTCTTCTGATTCATGGAATGTGAATCCAAACATGTCCTGCTTCGAAAATTATCATATCATCTCATCACGAATACAAATGATTGGTAAACCGTGTTTCACGTGTGTAAAATTTAATCGTGCAAGGCCAAAGGTAATTCTAATTATTGTCTCACAACAATGTTCTGTCTTTAACGTATCAATATGTTTCTTTCAGGAGTGAAAGCGAAGGAAGATATTGGCTGCGCACTGGTCCTCTGCATGGCTGGGGCGGGGCTGGCGCCGCGGTATCTCGCTGACGTCGTGGCTTTAGACGTGCGCCGCACTGGCGACCACTCACTCACCTTCCGAGGAAATTCGCTGGCGACTAAGAGCATGGAAGCTTATCTGAAGCTAGTGGGGGATCAGTACTTGCAGGTTAGTAGAAGTTCTAATGATGTTAACGTCGTCTATGGATTTGTGTGGTCGGAGGCCGCGTGATCCTGGCTTTTGTTAGTGGGAGGACTAACTCTTCTGCGAGTGTCCATCTGGGTTGTTACCACCGCTTTCCTCGTGAAGTCTGCCGCAAAGCAGTGGTGCGCAAGTATTACTGTGTTCCGGTTTGATGAGCAGAGTATCCAGTGAAATTACTGGGCTTATGAGACTTAATACCTAATGTCTCAGGGAAGCGAGCGCACTGCAGTGCCGCGCAAGCTTTGTGTTTCAAAGTTCCGAGTGGCACTGTAATTGTTATAGACCGGCGTTATGATTGTCATCAAGCAAACGAACAGCTCGTTTCGTTACCGAACACTATAAAAATAAACCTCGATATTTCAGCACTGTTGCAAGTGCCATGTTCACTAGTAAACGTTGACGGCTCCGTAGCTAAGTTGGTAGTAACCCTGCCTGCAAAGCGACGGGTCATGGCTTGGATTCCCGGCCGGGGCAGATTTTGTGTAAGCATAAAGTTTGTTCTAGGGTATTGGATGTTTGTGATGTGTATCTGTGTGTGTCCATGATACCTGCGACACAGGGAATCGTAGTGCGGGGGTATGAGTGTAAGCGTTTAGTAAACAGTTTTATTCTTGAACATGGCGCTTGCCGAAATATCGAGTGCTCAAAACTGATAAAATACATGGTAAATATTCCGTTAGTAAAGTTAAGTTTACTCAGTAGCTGCTCCTTCGCAGGACACGTTGGGCGAGGCAGTGGCGGCGGCCGCGGGCCCCGGCGCCACCGAGTGCGAGGTGGACCCGCTGCGCGCGGGCGGCGGCGCGGCGCTGCGGCGCCAGCAGGCGGCGCTGCGGGACGCCGTCGCGCTCGCCTGGCGCGCCATCTCCACCTCCGCGCCGCGGTTCCCGCCGCCGCTGAGGGACTGCTTCGCCACCTTCCGCGAAAGGTAAGCTGCATGAGAGAGACGCAGTGCTACGATTAAAGTTATGCGCCTCGGCAATTTTCGTGTTTCCGAATTAGAACCGATGTTTTGCTGTCTGCCGCCGCTGAGGGACTGCTTCGCCACTTTCCGCGAAAGGTAAGCTGCATGAGAGAGACACAGTGCTACGATTAAAGTTATGCGCTTCGGCAATTTTCGTGTTTACGAATTAGAACCGATGTTTTGCTGGCTGCCACCGCTGAGGGACTGATTCGCCACCTTCCGCCGAAAGGTAAGCTAAGAAAAGCACTGCTACGATTAAAGCTATACGCAAATATATACATCACAAAAATTTCGCTTCCAACAGGACTCAGGGTTTTTTTATATGTAATTTCTTGAATTCACTGTCGCTATTTATTTTGCGACATCTTTCTTTTCGATTTCGATTAAACTTTTTTTTGTTTTTATCTGAACAGGACTCAGGGTTATCTAGACTAGACGCCTTAACCAACTAGGCTATGGGAGCGATCGATGTTGACTGCGAAATTCTTGAGATGATGTATTCTTTCCGGCTTACAAGCCGTATCTCCATCCAGCAGACCTCGCTTTGTAGCGATTGCCTACTCCATTGTGATACGTTGCAGTAACAATCAAATGGCGTTAGTTAAATTTTCAGCTCAAACCTTGATTCGAAATAATCAGGAACTTTATTTAAAATTAACATATAAACACAAATGATCAGTGAGGCACGAAGTCCAATGCTTAGGTTTAGTTTGAAAGCTCTACCTAGTTTTTTTTTATTTTATTTTATTTGGTAACGAGACGAGCTGGTCGTTTGCCTGATGGTAAGCATAACTCCGGCCCATAACAATTGCAGTGACACCCAGAACTTTGAAACACAAGGGCCTGCGCGGCACTGCAGTGCGCTCGTTACCCTGAGACATTAGCTATTAAGTCTCATAAGCCCAGTAATTTCACTGGAAACTCTGCTCATCAAACCGGAACACAGTAATGCTTGCACACTACTGCTTGGCGGCAAACTTCACGAGCAAAGCGGTGGTAACAACCCAGACGGACACTCGCAGAAGAGTTAGTCCTCCCACTAACAAGTTCTACTAGGTATGACTCACAGACTACAAATACCCACTAATACACACACTAATCCACACATTAAGCAAATTACAGTACGTTTAGAGCGTAGGTACCTATACTTGCATCCGTCACTTTCATTGCTAAATTTTAGAGATTCAAGGTCACAACAAATATCCACTAATACACACCCAAACGTACATATAAAACAAATGACTACACTTAGAACGTGGGCACTTACAATCCGCCTTGTCTCTACCCACACATTGACACTCGATAATTTGCTTACAGGTTGACCTCGATGGGCCGAGAAGACATCTCAGACAACTTGATCAGCGCGTCGATATTCCTTCGCTTCCTTTGTCCAGCTATACTCTCTCCAAGCCTCTTTGGAATCACACATGGTAAGGATTCGTGATAAGTGTAATTAATATGTAATGTAATGTAATAATAAGTGTAATTAGTACACTCTACCGTCGAGATGCAAATCCCGAGACATGAAATATGAAAATACTATAATATTTATATGAAAATACTATCCGATCTCACAACAAGGTATTCATGCGAAATTCATGCTTCTGGAAGCGTGAAGCTTCAGGCCTGGGGCAGCACCGTTCTATAAACCCTTGAGCAGTATCATAGTCATCAAACTGCCATATTTTTTTTTATTTGATAGTTGGAGGACTAACTCTTCTGCGAGTGTCCGTCTGGGTTGTTACCACCGCTTTGCTCGTGAAGTCTGCCGCCAAGCAGTAGTGTGCAAGCATTACTGTGTTCTGGTTTGATGAGCAGAGTATCCAGTGAAATTACTGGGCTTATGAGACTTAATACCTAATGTCTCAGGGTAACGAACGCACTGAAGTGCCGCGCAGGCCTTTGTGTTTCAAAGTTCTGGGTGGCACTGCAATTGTTATGGGCCGGCGTTATGCTTACCATCAGGCAAACGACCAGCTCGTCTCGTTACCAACTAACATAAAAAAAATATTAATAGGTATACATATTTAGTCGTAACAGCTTGTTACTGAAAGAACATTCACTTATTCCCCAGAATACCCGAACGAGCGTGCCGCGCGTAACTTGACGCTGGTAGCGAAGACGCTGCAGACCCTGGCCAACTTCACGCGGTTCCAGGGGAAGGAAGCATTCATGGAGTTCCTCAACGACTTCCTTGAGCAAGAAGCGCCTAATATGAAGGCTTTCCTAAGAACTATTTCGGTCAGTAACTAATAATATAACTAGACAAGCGTATTAGTATTTCAAAATCATCCCTTTCATAGGGAGGCAGAGGTCCAGCGGATTATACGCTTGACTAATAATACTAATAAGACGAGTTTTTCAAACTTCCTATTTGATAACATTAGTATAAATTATAATAAATCGAGTAATTATATGCTCCTTCCAGACGCGGCCACATGAACAGCATCAGCAGCCTCAGCAATCTCAGCAGGACGGTAGCAAGCGCAACTCCTCAACGTCCCAAGGGTCCGTCGTGTCCGAGGGCTCCAGGCAGGAGGGGCCGGCGGTGGAGGCCGACCCCGAGTGGGCGCCACATGTTGACCTTGGGAAACAGCTCGCCACGCTGCATGCCTTACTGGTTGACAGTCTGCCGAAGCTGCCTGATAATAAGATGAAGGTACATTGTGAAGCTTAAGGTGCAGAACCCGGCGCGCCGCTATCTCGCTCGCGCATCTTAACATTTTTGAAGATAAATAATCACTTAAAATAATTATGAAAAATCGCATTCGGTGAAATTGCTGGCAATGACATTGCAAAGGTACGGCAAAAGTATCATTTTGATCCGATCAAGATTTCATACATGAAAATGGGCAAAACATAAAATCCCATTTTTAGATTTGAAAACTTGAATGGATCAAAATGAAAATTTTGTACAACCTTTGTAATGTTATTGTCAGCAATTTCACCGAATGCGATTTTTCATAATTATAGTAAGTGATTGTTTATCTTCAAAAATGTTGATATGCGCGAGCGAGATAGCGGCGCGCCGAATTCTGCCCCTTAAGAATAAGATGGATTTGATCTCGCTGTATGGTTGTAGGGAAGTTCCCGTGCTAGCCTGGCTAGCAACCACCCGTAAGTTGACAATGTGTCGGTGTGTTCCGGTAGCTGTACTTGAGAGCCAGCACTAATATCTATGCTTAGCGTATCCGCCATCTTCGACTACATCGTAAGCTTAAGATCAGGCGAGTCTGTGGTCAAATGCTTCAGTTTTAAGTGTTCAAAAAAGACCTTTCATAATGGTTTTTTTTATACAGGATAGGCTTGAGTTTCACCGCAATTTTACCTGATGGTAAGCGACGATGCGGTCGACGATGTAGCACGGTTGCCTAGAAGATACCTGTTAGTTGCTTCTGATCAAGACGCGTAACAGCATAGACTTGTGGAAGTGCAATAATAGTTCTTTATTAAATTTTTAGAAATTTAAATGGATTTTTTTGGTAAGCATTTGAGCATTAAAAGGACTTACTATAAAATATAGACGGCTCCGTAGCTAAGTTGGTAGTAACCCTGCCTGCAAAGCGAGGGGTCCCGGGTTCGATTCCCGGCCGGGGCAGATTTTGTGTAAGCATAAAGTTTGTTCTCGGGTCTTGGATGTTTGTGATGTGTATTTGTGTGTGTCCATGCCACCTGCGACACAGGGAATCCTAGTGCGGGGGTATGAGTGTGTAAGCGTTTATTTATTTATTTATTATTATTTATAATTAAAGTAGGTATCAGTTTTGAACAAAGTTCACGTGCACATAGTTACCAAAAATACAGGGTCAAAATTTTACTTTGTTTTGTAAAATCACTAACCAAACTGTTGCATTCTTTTCAGGAGCTGGACCCACTTTCTGATATTTTGGACGAACTTAGCAAGAGGCTAGTGAGCAACGATATCGGACCTGCACCTCTCGTTTCTGACAACATCTTTAGGTAAGTAAACCCTCCACTAAGTACCATAGTTATTTTATATTAACCAAAACTTCATCACTACTTCTTCTTTGCTGTATCAAATAAATAAATTTACCACAATCAGGATGCATTCCACTAATGAAAGCTGATTACGGTTTACGGTTTAAGACATTTATTTCTCTAAAAGAATAAAATTCACTTGTAAGAGAAATACAAAATAAACTTAAATTAACTTAAATAGTGAGTGCACGGTATGTGACGGTAGTCTTCTAAAACATTGGCTTTACACAAAACACAAACAGATTCCATTACGTATCATGTTAAGATGGCAATCAAAAATGCTATCAGAACTTTAACTCTAATAGCATTTGTTTCAATCAAAACTGCGTGAAGTCCGCTAAAATGTGGATTTTCAACTTCTTTTTAAATATCAGGAACGATTTGGAACTTTTAATGCTGTTTGGTAATTTATTATATAGCTGCGCTCCTTCGTACATGACATTTTTCTTTCCGTAATTTGTTCGTGGGTTCAACAACTGTATATCATCACCTCGTCGCAGAGAACGTTTTTGTAGATGTGATTACAATTATTTATTCGTCTATCTTTTTTACAGATTTAATGACCCTACATGCAATTCAACGCCAACGAAGCAAATCAATGTCGAGCCGCCGACGAATGGCCAAGTCAACAACTTTGCTCACAGCTCGCCTATCTTGAACAAGAACGGCGTCCAATTTAACATTAGCCCATCGAAATCAAACGCTGAAGAGTCAAAGTACAAAGGATCTTACGTCGGCGTTTCCAAATCACCCAGCTTCAATCTCCGCTCGGCCACGCTACCAAGGAACGGCTACACTTCTAGTCCAGTGAGTCAGAACGTTAACCCGGACCGGTACAGCTCTCAGTACAACAATCAGGAACACTGTGTCAATTTAAAGGTCGTGCAAATAGGCTTTGGATCAGATCAATACCCCAAAAGCATCAGCAATGGCGTCAATGAAAGCCTCGAACGCAGATTCCAAGATAGATACAAACCGAACAATTACAACCAGCAGACTCACTACCATAACTCGAACTACAGCAGCACAGAGAGATCTCCAAGCAGTGACAGCATCAACCATAACTACTGCCCCAACGATATGCAGAACATTATCAAAGAGACGGCCACATTGGAAGAGCTTTCAGACTTGTTGAAATACGCTGATGATTCAGACATCGTCGATGATAAGCTCATGAACAAGAAGAATTTGTGTCAGTCGAAGTCCAACAATAACAACATCGTCAACGGTGCCAAAACAAATTATACCAACAACGGTTCCAATGTTTCGATCAGCGGTCTCTCTAATGTTGCAAGTTCAGGCTATCAGAGCATCGCTACGTACAGCCAAAGCTCAAGTCCCATCGAAAACACCACGCATCACCACCAAACCTACGAAAATGGAGGTCAGCAAATGAGCAGGTACTCGCAGCTAAACTACCAAAAACAGAGAGAAAAGCAGTATTACGATAGCAAGGAGAAATTCTATCCAAAGAGCCCAGTGCAACAGAAGATCGAATATGACATCCAGAAGTACGGCATTCAGAACTTCACAACGGCAGACAATACGCAGAACAACACAAACGCGAACAACCCGAAAGTAGCTCCGCTCGTGTTCACGAATCCGGTCTATAACATGGACGACAATCGTCAATCGCAGGAGAAGAAAAACAACAATGAGAACAGAAACTCAAAGCGTTGCCCTTGCGGCTCATCCAGTTCATCGATCGATGAGGAGGGTCTGAGCACAGACAACGTAGAAACAAACTCGGAAGAGGGTTCTACTAACTTCAACGAGGATAGTAGAAACTATGACCAACAGAACCGCAACCACACCCACCGAAAACTCACCAGAGATAACTGTACATACGAAGAGGCGTACCAGAGGAGCAACCACAGCAACTCACCGAGAGCTCGCGACGAAGAGTCGTCGAGTAACTCACCCAGTCTCAGAAAGAGCAGCAAGACCCGGATGCCTAGAACAAACCCCATGCTTTCTTACTCCACCAACCAGAATCAGCTCAACCTGAAACACTTCGGGCAAAGAGGTGAACTTTACGAAAGCAAACCTCATCATATCTCCACCGATTCGGGCTACCCTATGAGCAGATCAGACTCTAACGTCGAGGAAGTGAATAAAGAAATGTACAGGCTACAGATATCTCGAAGTCAGAAAGCGCTTTACAATATGGAGAGTTCCAAAAGCTCTCCCGAAAAGTTTACCATGACGGAGAGCGCGATTCCCGAGACGAACTATCCATTGGACAGGACGTATTCTGGTGCGAAAGTATCGAGCAGTAGACTGAACGAAGACGTGGAAAGGCATCAGGAGTATTATGGAGTGCGTGAAAGACGGGAGTCGCCTTCAAGGAGTATGTTCACTCGCGATTTGCAGACGAGCGAAGCGAGCGAGCAGCGGGTCGTGAGGCCAGAGCGGGAAGTGACTGTGACGGGCCGTGACAAGTTGCAGCGGCGACTTAGTTTGGAGTCTGCGCGGGAGCTTACGGACAGCTCGGATGAGATGGAAGACACTTTGTACAGCACAACTGGCCGCCGGCGCACTAAGCATCATCGAACTATTGAACAGGTAAATACTTTATTTCAGGCTATCTTAACTTTACTTAATTTCGAGTTTTTTTTTTTAATTTGGTCGTTGTGCCTCTGGGTGGAGATTGGATTAGGCAGTAGCCTCGTCGCATCTCCACTGATCTTAAATTACGATGTGATCGTACATTATGCCTAAATAGACTACATACAACTAATTGAACCAGACAGACATATCCGCCGGTAAATTGCCTGTAGAGGATTCATGTATTGTTGTTTTGTTTTTATAGTATGAACGAGAAATCGAAAGGCTAAAATGTTCAGTGGAATTACTTCGGGGGAGACTGGGGCCAGCTGAACCCGGGCAAGATCACACAGATGCAAAAATGAAAGCTATTATTTCCAGGTATTACTATCCTACCATAATTTGACTTATGACGAATTCGCAATTGTTATGGGCCGGCGTTATGCTTACCATCAAGCAAATGACCAGCTCGTCTCGTTATAAAATAGTATAAAAAAATTGATCCGATGAAAAACTTAAGAATGGTAAGGAAGTATTTTACCATAATTGTTTGTCTTTTTCTCGATACAAAATGTAATTTATTATTTATGATGACCAGCAAGGCAATTAATTATTTCATTTTTTTAATTTTAATTTTTTGCAAACCGTGTCCACTGTCCACGCTCTCAAATTTTGCTTTAACGTCAGTTAATACACCGTAGTTGAATAAAAACAACAGTTGTTGATTTTAATGTTATTAGTTACTAATAACATTAAAAAGTGTGAACAATATTTTGTTGATCATATTCAGGATCTTCTTCAGAGCGCTTTTTTCAAACAAACTCGATAAGGAAAAGTACCGTTCCTTTAGAGGTTCTTTGCCATTTTTAGTAGTAGACTTTCCCAGAAGAGTCCTACCGTGTTGATATGAATATAGTAATAAGTTGTCTGAAAAAAATCATTAACAAAATATTTTTCGAACTTCAGGTTAATCTGCGTTGAAGAAGAGTTGCGACGCGAGCAACGCAAGATGGCGCTGGCTTTATCGCACAAACAGCGCGTCATCGAAGCGCAGGAGCATCGCATAGCAGCACTCGACGAGGCTAACACGCGCTTACTATCAGCGCTGGTGCACCTGCAGCAGCGGGCCCCGCACCCTGCCCCGCCTCACCCCTCGCACAACAACCCCCACCCCTCGCCGCACTCACATCAGGAACTACAAATATAGTGCAGCGTCGCCTCAGGTCGGATTCAATAACTCTATACTAGATCGGGTTCGAGATAAAATATCAAGAAAGAATAAAATGGAAGTGTCTGTTTGTAATATCAAAATAACCGCTTTTTACTAAACGCATATGAAAGTATATACGGTACCTATAACAAAACAACCATTTTCAAAAATTTTACCTGTCTGTCTGTGTGTTCCGGGTAATCTCCAAAACAGCTGGCCAATTTTGACGGGACTTTTACTGGCTGATAGCTGATGTCACAAAGAGTAACTTATGCTACGTGAGGAAAGCCGCGGGGCACAGCTAGTCGTTAATTAAACTATTTTCGAAAGACGTTTATCTCACTATATCAAAAGTTACGTTTATGGCACCATCAAACTTAATGTTTGGTCTGAGTCTGCGTACGCTCCGCCTGTCTCACTCTTGTACAGTCGCCTGAACTAATATATATACGCTTTCAGATTTTCAAATTTTTAAACTAAACGATTTCACTTTCTCCTATTACGGAATACGTAATTAATTATGAAACGCAAGTCAGTACACTTATTTTTTGCAAAATAATTTAGTTACATCCGTTTGAAAATTTGAAAGTGTATGTATTATTGCAGCTGACGTACATCCCTGCTGGTTCTACAATCAGCTGCGTTAGACTCGCTCCAATATTCACACCGGGCAAAAAGTTTGGTTATACTTCTCATTATACCTGGAAGTTGCACAGTGTTGAAATACATAACGAAATATTCTTGTATCAAATTTTAGTAGTTATTTTATCATATGTTTATTGATACCGACCATCAAACATTTGAAAGTGTTCGTGTGAAGGGGCGAAATGTATTGTATACTCAACCGTAGTGTCTTGTAGCGATGGCGAGTGAATCAACTTGCCCCAACCTCCTCTGAATCGGGCATTCATCTTGTTTAGTGCAAATAGATTCGATCGGTTATGATTAGAAAGTAGACATTCTCTTTTCTCTTAACGCTTCCACAATCATATTATTTTTTAATAATCTCGCACAAACGAAACTGAATTTGAGATAAATAATTGTATTTCTTCTAACTATCGATGTTTAAAATAACTTGCACAATAATTATTTTATTAACTTGAGCACTCGAGACGTTGAAATATTTAAGTACAATGTTTAATATTTGCATTTCAAGTAACTTATTAATATTTGCAATATTTGTGGCGAATAAATTGTTATATTCGTAAAACCTTTTTATATCACAATTGTTCTATTTGCCATTTAACTATAATTTTGTTATGTTTCATTGATTAGTTGTAATAAAATGGATGCTTTAAATTACTTTAATATTTCGATTTGTCAGTATTGAAAAAGCGTAGATCTGTGCAGCGAACACGCGGTAATGTAAGAGAGGGATCAAAATATTAGCTCACGTAACAGGATCGTGACGAATGCTCAGAAAGCTGTGTTACAATGTTCGCTCAATAGATCTGCGCCTTAAATCTGGGTTAACTGTTCGTCATGTGTCGACAATGTTTGTTTCTTCTATAACAATGATACCAAAGACGATTGAATATCCCTTAGAGACTATAGTGTAGCGTTTAAATAACCCTCTACGGTAGTTTTAGTGTTGTATTTTAAAACGTTATACATTTGTATTAAGACTTGTATTATAATAATCTAAGCTAATATTAAGAAAAATGTGGTATGAAATTAAAAAAATATTTTTAATACCTTTGGAGTATTATGTATAGTGGATTATATTTTAAAACATAATACTTATATTTGACAATGTACCTTGAAAATTAAGATTTATTTGAACTCACATTCTGCAACTTAGTTGTGCTACAGTGAAAGTTAGTTTTAGGTCATAATTTCATGTAAATATACCCCGCGAGGTGGTATACAATAAACTTATCGCATTAAATTATGAAGTACCTATGTAATATTGACTTTTATTTCTTACTTTCTCCCAATGAACAGTAGATATAAAGAAACAGATAATAGTGTCAATTCTATCATTACATACCTAAACTAATTTTAGTTTCGCTCTCTCTCTTTCCAATGCATGACATGAGAAAGAGACGGAAGATGTCTGACAGATCTAAATTTTGTTATAGAGCTGTCAAATATCTTTCGATCTTCATAAATTAGATGCACTGAATTTATTGCCATTAAATTTACACTAGACACAAGCAAGTGGATTAATTTGACAGGTCTAAAACATATTCCATCTCTTTCTCATGTTATGCATTGGAAAGAGAGAGAGCGAAACTAAAATTAGTCTAGGTATGAAATGATAGAATTGACACCAATATCTTGAAACGCAATTATGTCTCAATGCAAGTTCTTTATTCATGACAACCAGGAACTGCATATAAAATTGTCAGTCAGCCGTCTCAATACCCGCTGGCAGACACCTATACCGCCTTTTGGATATAATGGTACTTCGCTCTGCTGCTTCTCTCGAGCTGTAAGGATGCATCACCTGTAAGTCTTCCACCGTCGCAAACATGTACGAGAAATAAATCTCGCGGAATTTCTTGTCGGGCATTTGGGCCTGACACATAGACGGCCACATTAAGTTAATCATTTCGGCATGCGATCTGAACATGTCTATTTTGTACTTCGCAACAAATTTCTTGAATTCATCGTTCAAGGCCTGCTTGTGGGTCCATGTCGTATGACCCGTGAACTGGTCTTTCTTTGGTACAGGGACGTGCGGCTGCCCATGTACAGCAAACCTAGTGAACATGTCCCAGAACGCCCTACTCGTATGTATCATTTGGGACTTCTGCAAGCGAGAATAAGGGCCATATAAACGTCGGCGCATCCATTCTCGGAGCTCCGGTACCAGCTGGATGTCCGGCAGCCGCGCGGCAATGTTCACCCGCTTCATAAGCCGAAGTGCGCACTTCAAGTAGTCTTCAGGCAAAGGTTTATCTCCCAAGCATGTAGTTGATGACTGCTTCTTCTTTTTTAAAGGTTTCTTCCTCTGATTTGTTCCGTCATCAATGTGTAACAGGCTTTCCGTATCCCATATTTTTTTAAATTCCTTTTCCACTTGAAGCCTTTTCGGATCCAAGTCAAATATGGTGTTATAGTTAAACTGGTACGGATAGTGACGCGTAGATTTCTGGAAGAGTGGTAATTCGTCCGGTAGGAATGTACCTTCGTTGCCGTAATCATAATTATGACCGCAATAACATTTAGTGGTTCTTACATACTGGAACACTGTGCCAGTCCATTTTTTGACGCAATCGCAGGGGTCGGGTTTTGGAGGCGGAGGGCGTGCGCGGAAGCCACAGTGTATATTAACGAATTCGCCGTTCAGTAGCCTGCGTCCACCGTGAATAAGGTCTCCGACTGGGGGAAGTATGGATATATTGCCTAACACATAGACGGTCTTCCCGAGAACCGTAGAGACGCCGCATATTGTGTACTGTGAGTTCCATATTCCTGTACTAGGTGCAGTCAGCTTTCTTCGTCTTCTACCACTTTTGTTTTTCCTTGTTCTGGCCATGCCATAAACTTTTTTTTCTTGAACAAAGTTCGTTCCATCTATTCTACGTGTTGTGCGACTCAACCGCGTAATAGCTTTCACAGACATTGCCGTATTCGAGGAATGTGGTTCTATCGTTATTATTTCTGCAAGCTTGTCGCAGTAGGCTCGCGGCAGCTTCTTTTTAGGTGGAGGTGGTGGTGGAGGCGGCGGTGGTGGCTTGGGTAAAGGAGGGTCATCTACGAATGGCTCGTTGAGATCGTCTAAATTCGGCAGTGGAGGAGGACGCTTACTTTTTACTTTCGGTGGTTCGTACAAACAAGCTACCATCTTTTGAAGATAGGGAGAGGCCAACGGCGGTTCAATTTTCGATTTCGGTTTGGGCTTTTGTCTTTGTTTCGGTTGATCCGGGTGAAATCGTTCTCGAAGCAATTTTATTAGATTGTCTAATCCCAAATAAAGAATTCCCGACAGTAAGAGTCTGCCGTTGAGATCGTAAGAGGAACGTTTGCCATCAATGCTGTGACCATAGTATAACAGGAATAACTGCGAAAGCATTTCCTTCGGGTCACAACGACCGAGATAAGCACAGTTCATAAGATCTACGTCATTAGGACGCGGATAAATACCCAGTTTTTTCATGATGGATAGAGTTCGGTGAGGGCGCCCTTCAAGTAGATCTTGGTATATAGCCGTTTCTAAATAGTCTAATGCTATTCTTTGAGGAACGCTTAGTGCTTGATTCCATTTGGGTCCAACTGCGTCCCACATGACTTTCATGAGTTTTTTATCTTTCTGTTTGCGATAGTATTTGAGATCTTCCATAAATATCTCTCTTTCCCGCATACGGCGAGAGTAGACTACCTGCATGTGGTTTGGGGGCCGCACCTCTGCTGGAAGATTCATGGCATCGTTGTTCTCAGTTGCACCCTTTGATTGTCCCATGACGTTCCTTTTTTAACAATATGATAACGTGGGCAAACTAAAGATATAGCATAAAACGTACTATTCAAATAAAAATAACATGTAAGTACCTACAATTTTGAAAAAAAAAAACGTATTTTAGGCGTCTAGGTTAATTTGACTGTAAAAGACATAAAATATTTTACCTTTTTTTTGTAATTTTTGTCAAAGAGAATATAAACCACAGATATATAACTATACCATCACCAAAGAGAATATCCATCACTGGGTAGGTACCATAGATGAATGTGTTACTGGCGTAACTTTTATTTTTGCTGTTGAACTGTTTATACTTGTTGCGGTGCAGGCAGTGTCAACATTTTTTTGCCCCGCATTTGCCTCCGATGGTCCGTTTTCTCCCAGGAGCAATCCATTTTTCGTGATGGAAATCGAAGATAATACAAATACTCATTGAAATACTGAACAGACTTAGCTGAAACCATATAAACAAAATGTGCATTTTTAGCATTATATTACCGGTGGGATGCTAGACAGCTCGAATGACCTAATTTGATTATATATATGAGAATAGTACGCCACTATTATAACAAAGGCATTATTTAGCAATAATACATACAATTAAATAATAATTGTTAACAATTATATTGTGCTGCCACCTTTTGGCGAGTAGCTGCATCACAAACGTTAAGGTTCTAAACTATTCTTGGTTGCGAGCCTCTACCGCTTGAATCAGTGTGTTCTCATAAATATACCTGAAAAATAACGGTTTTCGGTATGTATTCAAATCTAGGAAAATTATACATGCGTACGTAGGGGCAGCTATGACGCGCTCGATCAGCTGGCAGCCGGGAACTCGGTCGGTCGAAGACCCGCGTCGGCCACATAGGGGTGAACGGCCCGGTCATCCAACACCTGAATAATTCCATAATTCCACACCTCATTCTCATACACAAGCGAATACATCTCAATATTTAAAATGTATACCTACTCTCTACGTATCCCGGAAGCCATCCATCAACAGCGTAAAAGGGTCGCCAGAACATGTAATACAGACTAGAGAGAGCAAGGTTTTAAAAAAAATTACAAAATTGGTTGTTAAAACAAGTTTTTATTCTGTAAGAGAGTTTATTGAATATTGCAGAGTAATAGAAAATCATAATAGTAAATACCATCTAATTTTAAATGTCATATTAATTAATTTAAATTTTTCGCTTACGCATGCGGGCTGGATACATTCCGTGCTACCACAAAAAACACTTTTAGACGCCTATTTACAGTGTTTAAAGATAAAAGTCTAAAATTATTAGAAATGTCACAACAGAATGGAGTTGGACAACGGTTAGACACTACTTAGGTATAGGTATCAAAATTTGTGGTTACTAGTTAAACACGTGACTAAGGCATGTTTAGCAATTAAACGCTGTTTAACACAGGTTTAGGGCGTGTTTAATGTTTTGTTATAAGACCGTAATGGCCTTATTACAAAAAACTCGTTAAACTCGACTTTGGTCGACAACCAATTTGTCTTCAACTATCTTTAGAGTCGACCTATAAACCAAACCTTATTACAAAAGATGAATAAAGCCAAGACAACTTAATACCAAACTGTAGCTATGGTAGAAATTATTTCCACAGATAATAAATGTCTTTATGCTACGGATACACGAAATGTAGAATTGACACAATGTACTAATTTTTATTTTGGAATATAAGTAGCTATTTTGTCACACAATACTATTTTCTAATATCGAAAAATATTGTAGGTAATTTTTAAATGACTTTTGATCATTGCGAGTAATTGGGATGTTGACTGATTTTGGGAAAGTGTTTAAAACGATGCGTATGGGCCTAATATAACCCAAAATATTTAAATTTACTTTTTAAAACAACTAATATTTTAATTATCATGTATTTTAAATGCCGTTTTAAATTTTTCTCCAAAACGCCAGTGACGTCACGTGTTCAATTACCACAGAGTAATTTTCTATAACACTGTAAAGTGACAAGCAAAGAGAATATAACCACTACTACCTAGTCTGTGCTACGTTTAGTGACAAGTTGATTCGATGCTTTCTGTGTATGTATTGCACAGATATCTGTGTTAAAATATGAGTTCTAAGTTTTTTGAGCTTATTGATTTACATATATGCTTTGGTTAATTAATACACTTTGGATCTTAGAGTCTATGATTACTATTATATATTCATTGTTGGTTATAGAAATAATGATTTTTGGTATAATAAGTAGGTACTTACACGGAGGTCTTCACATATCTAAATTCAGCAGAGCAGAAATTATCGTTTGTCGAGAAGAAATTGGCCACCGTAAAACAATCAATTCTCGGCAAATTGGAATTATTTGCCTTTATGAAGCCACTTTCCATCATGGGAGAATATTCAAGAGTCGAAATAAATTTCGAAAAATAAGCGCGGTATTCACAGCACAGATAAATAATCACAGAAATCACTCTAAAATACTGAGCAGTTAAGCGCAACGAGCTATATACTCATTGGAGTTTTGGCGGGAATGCGAAAATGTGCTGTTGTTGATTTTGTGTTATTTACTAAAACCTTTGTTTTATAGAGTGTTAATGTGTAATAATAGTGGATTATTAACCATTAAGTGTTCGTAAACTTGCATGAGTGAAAGGCAAATAGTACAAAGACGAAAAACGTGTATTTTCGTATTCTATCCAAAACTCCATAGAAGCTTCAGTAAACTATCCACCAATTTACTGAAGCGTCACTTCGACTCGACCGCGCCTAGACTAAACTTTAACGTGACTTTGACGACTTTCATGCACCAAAACTAGAGATTTATTATATATTATTATTTATATAACTTGACACTAGTTAAATGCGCAAATCACGTGGAGCCAAAAACAAAACAAAAAAAATATATAATATACTCCTTCCGATTGAAACAGTGACGTCACGGGCGTTTTATGTCACGTGACTTCGGAGTGATGTGATTACATTTTAATTATTTAATTTAAATTAAATTCCTTAAAAATAAACAAAAATATTGTGTTTAATAGGATTTCAGTCACAAAAACTACCGTTTCGCGGCAAAATTATGTTTTTATTTGAATACAGTCAACAACCCAATTCAAAACATCCTAATTAGGTATTTACGTATATGAAAAAAATGTTAAGGAGATACTCCTTATATATCCCACCTATACACTGGCACACTATGGCTAAGTAACCATAGCAACATGTTTTGTTGATTGTGTGTACTGTCAATTCTTGTAATTTTATCTGTTTTTACTATGTATACTTTCGATATTTTAAGTATTTCCTATATATTTTGCTAAAAGCTATTATTCTACTCATCCACGCTTCCTAATACCTCACCAGTCACCACCCCTTCTTCCTTTAATACAAAATATATATTAAATTTTTTACGATTTGACAAGTAGAATACGTGGCCGCCATTAAAATAAATGCTTAAACCGTCGCTAAACTAGGTGCCCGGCAAGACTAACTTTGACACCATAGTCAACCAAGACCTAAGTGCTAATCTGCTTTTTGTAATAAGAAATTTGACAAAACTACGGTTTAAACTCCAGTTTAGCGTTAAAACTCGTTTTGTAATAAGGCCGTAAGTGTCTAGTGTAAAGTACTATTTATTAACATCTCTGTCACATGCATTCAGTGCATTCAAAAAAATTTTGATTTGATTTGATTTTGATTTGTATAAAACGTTTGAACAGAGATTAGAGTATTTTCGGAGGTCAAGTGGGTGTCAAAGAGAGCGGTTGCTTTGGCAATCTTTTTTTTTTGAAAAATATCTTATTTATAGTATTTTGTGGTTAATATTAGTGCATAGCGTATGTAGATAACGTTGGTATCATCATTCATCGGTAAGTTCTTGTATATTTCTGTATTTTCATTTTTTGTTCATAGCCTTCATTTGTTTTAGTCTTTTTTCCATTTGAGGCTGATGGAAACAGACGATGGGGGTGGTTGGCCCCCTGATAAAATCCAACCTACGGAAAATGATATTATCTTCTCAGATAGATGTTCTATTCCCTCGCCGGTAGAATTTGTTTCGATCGCGTCGGATTCATCAGAGGTTGTGGAATGTGCCCTTCAGCGGGGCAATGGCCCAATCAATACTATTAAACGGAAAAGACATTCGAAAAAACACTTAAAAAAGAGCAAAGATGAAACTCAGTCTCAGGATTCAATCATTCCTTTAGGTCAAACTATACCATCATCAAATTCTAATCCTGATACACAAATCACTGATTCTCTTGCCTCTGCGTCTGCTACGGTATCCCAGACCCCATCTATTCCTCCTTACATTCCTTCTGGTCGGCAGATTTATAAGTCTTCAGATAAAGGTCCATTTGTTGTTCATGTCCAAAAAATAGAGACTTCTCCTACCTCTGGCACTTTTTTGCATCCTGTTAATTTTGGTCGCTTCTTAGCAAAGAACAAAATTCACAACATAGTTGACGGCAGTGTTCAAAGAATAGGACGCAATAGAATATCACTGTCATTCATTGATGGCAATTCTGCCAACAATTTTGTGGCAAGTGATATAGTTAAAGACAATGATTACAAGGCATTTATTCCATCCTTTAGTACCATTCGTTTGGGCCTTGTTAAAGGCATCCCAACTGAATGGTCAGAAGAGGAAATCCTAGAAACTATTCATGTTCCTATTGATGGTTGCCCAATAATAAAAGTGCGTCGGCTAAACTATAAAGTGGTTATCGATGGAACTCCCGTTTTCAAACCATCTCAGTCGTGTGTTCTTTCTTTTGATGGTCAAGTTCTTCCTCCGCGAGTGTTTATGTGTTTCAACTCTCTTGTTGTTGAACGGTATTATTACCCTACTGTACAATGTTTCCAATGCTGTCGGTTTGGTCATACAAAGAATAGCTGTCGATCCAAGCCTCGTTGCTATAAATGTGGAGAAGGTCACACTGGTGACTCATGTAATGTTGAAGAAGGCACTTCCCCCTGTCTATCTTGTTCAGGTCTTCACTACTCGACGAGTAAGAGTTGTCCTGAGTTCAGTAGGCAAAAACAAATAAAGATGACAATGTCAGAGAGAAGTATGTCATATCCTGAAGCTTCTAAATTGCATTCGCCTATAAGAGGCAAAAGTTACAGTGATGCAACTAAAACATCTTATGCTAATGTTACCCCTATTTCTTTATCCTCTTCCAAGAAATCACCCAGCTCAGACTCCCAGTCTTATAGAAAAACAATCTTCCTTAAACCAAGACCTCCTCCATTGCAAAGACATGGTTATGATCGTCCTGCTCACCAGGCTATAGTTAATAATCCATCTTTGTCTAATAATAATGGTGTTGCACTTAATCATCCCAATTCTGACCCATCTTCATCCTCAAGTAGCATTTTGGAGCTTATTCAGGCTCTCACTAAGCTACTTAACTCGCATTCTTTTGTACCGTCCAACGCTGCCCAAGACTTTTCAACTTCTACTATGCATTCATTCCATGATGGCGTCCTCTCTCGGACTTCAATGGAATTGCCAAAGTCTTAATAGTAAAAAAACTGATCTTTTATATATTATCAATAAATATGATCCTCTTATTATTGCCATCTCTGAAACATGGCTCAAGCCTGGTTCCTTTTTTAAGGTGCCTCGCTACCTTTGTTTCAGAGATGACAAAGCTGACGGGTATGGCGGCTCAGCCATACTTGTCAGAAATTCTGTAAATACTCATCTTGTTCATAGTCCTTCTCATTCCATTACAGACAATATATCAATAGTCGCTGTTAGGTGTAAAAACTTAACATTTGTTTCATTATATATTCCCAGACCATCTTTTGGTATATTAAATAAAATCCTTAATATTTTATCTCACCTCCAAGGTCCCTTTATCATAATGGGTGATTTTAATATACATCACCCTGTCTGGGGATGTCAGGCCTCAGATTCTCTTGCTAATTATGTTTTCAATATTATGGATAGTTTAGGGTTGTGTCTACTGAATTCTGGTTCTCCCACTCGTCGTACAAAGCCGAATGAACGGGTTAGTGCTGTAGACCTGACTATGGTGTCAGCGAGCCTAGCTCCTTCAATGGCATGGGAAACATTATCTTCTACCTTCGGTAGTGATCACTTTCCAATTTTATTTGACCTCCCTTTCTCTAAAATGAAACCAGCTCCATTCAAGCCATTATTACAATATAATCTGAACAGTAATACTCAGTCTGATGAATGGTCAAAATTTTCATCATTCCTAGAAGAATGTGCTTCTGATCTTCCTCAGATCCTTCCTGTTTCTTTAAACGATTGCCTTAGGGCATTTATAAATTGTATTCATTCTGCTGCTAAACACTCATTCCCTGCTAAGGTACAAAATTTAAAACACAGATCCCCTCCATGGTGGGATCAAGAGTGTAATGCTGTTGTTGCAGATAGGCTAAGTGCTGAAATGATATATTGTGAGAGCATGACATTTGAAAATTATGGAAATTTAATCACAGTTTTGTCTAATACTAAACAAATTCTTCACTCTAAAAAGTCAGATGGCTGGAAAAATTTCTGTTCTACTATTTCTCCTAATGTTACTTCCTCTGCTGTGTGGAACTCAATTCGAAAGTTCCGTGGTTCATATAGAGAACCATCCCCTCCATATCCTAGTTGTGACAGTTGGTTTGACCAATTTATGGATAGATTGGCTCCTCCCTTTGTCTCTAATTTTGTCAATACTTTGTCTTCTACTTCCTCCGTTCATGATGCAAGTTTTATTCCTTTTTCGATGCAGGAGTTGCGCCTTGTTCTCTCTTCTCTTAAAGATACTTCCCCCGGTCCAGATGGGATCCCGTATTCCTTTTTGGTTAAAGCTGGGGAGAAAGTTTTAAGTTATTACCTTGAAATTATAAATTTGATGTTAGATTTAGGGTTTGTACCAGATGCAATGAAATCCCAAATAATTATTCCAGTATTAAAGCCTGGTAAAGATCCTGAAAAATCTGATAGTTATCGTCCAATAGCCATGTCTTCTGTTCTGACAAAGATTGTGGAACATCTTATAAAAAATCGTCTTGAATGGTTTATTGAATCTAAAAATATTCTGCCTGATTGTCAATTTGGTTTTCGAAAAGGTAGAGGGACTTTAGATAGCCTATCTATTTTCGTTACTGATATTAGACTCTCATTTTCTAGAAATGAGTCCATTGTTGCTGCATTCCTTGACATATGTTCTGCTTACGACAATGTTAATCTCTCAATTCTTAAAAATAAGATGGAACATCTGTGTCTTCCAAGGAAAATTATTAACTTTATACTTAATCTGTTTTTAGATCGTACTGCTCAGCTTAGAGTGGATGGTGAAATAAAATGCTCCAGATCCGTTCATAAGGGTCTGCCTCAAGGCTCTGTTTTAAGTCCACTTCTCTTTAATCTTTACACTTATGATTTGCATAAGTATATTATACCTTATTGTAGATTACTACAATATGCTGATGATCTTGTTTTATATATGGCAGATAGTGATATCTTAATCGCTGCTAACAAATTATCTCTCGCTCTCGAATCCTTAAATATTTGGCTAGGTCTTAATGGTCTGGATGTAGCTCCTCTAAAGAGTTCTGTTGTTATCTTTACCAGAAAACGGTTGAGACCGAGGCTTAACATTTTGTTTAATAAAACCAAGATCCCAGTAGAAAATGAAAAAAAATTTTTAGGCTTAATTTTAGACAGTAAATTAAACTTTTCTTCACATATCAACTATGTTTCAGGTAAATGCGAAAAAAATCTCAATATTTTAAGATGTTTAGCTGGTGTTTGGTGGGGTGCTCACCCCTATTATCTAAAACTTCTCTATAATGCTATTATCCGTAGTGTTATAGACTATGCTTCATTTCTATATGAGCCAGCTTGTAAAAGAATGCTCAATTCATTGGACTTGATTCAAGCAAGAGCTTTACGTATTATCATAGGAGCAATGAAGTCTACCCCTAAAAATGCTATGCAAGTGGAATGTGATGACCCTCCTTTAGATTTGAGACGTCAATATCTATCGGATATGTTTTTGTTTCGTTTGTTTCAGTTTTCCTCACATCCCCTTTTTCCAAAATTACAGCTTTTGTATAATTATATTTCTCTTCCCTACTGGAATCATAAAAAAACTCCTTGCTTAGTTATGAGTTACGCAAAAATTATGAATCTTAGATACACTACCCATAGAACTCCTAAACTTCCTTTATTTGAATTTGACTATCAAACTATCTTATATCAACCCTCATTATATCTTAATTTAGATTTGATGAAAGGGGACCTTTTTGTCAATAAACATTTTCTTAGGATTAAAGATAATCTTTGGCATGGTTGGCATTGCATTTTTACAGATGCCTCTAAACTAGACCAAAATGGCTGTGTTGGTGTTGGTCTATTTCATCAAAACTATAATATAGTGCAAAAGATTAAGTGCCCTCCTGAAACATCAGTTTTTGTTGGTGAATGTAGGGGTATTATGGAAGCTATCAATTATATACTGTTGCTCAAATTGAATAAAACGGTTATATTCTCTGATTCACTGAGTGCACTTCAAGCCTTTCAGAGTAATCCTTTCAAAATAGGCTCCAAGAACTGGATTATATTTAAATGTAAAGAACTGTTGTTGAGATGCTTTGCTATAGGTTATTCGGTTCACTTAGCTTGGATACCAAGTCATAGCAATATTTCTGGCAACGAAAAGGCAGACGAAATTGCCAAACAAGCAATTATCTGTGGTGATAAAGTTCCATTCAAAAATTATCCCCAAGACCTTTTGCTTCTTCCTATCCGTGACTTAAAATCTAGGTGGCTGAAAAGATGGTTGGCAACTAGTAGACGCACAGGATCTAATTTTGCTAAATATCAACCTGACATCCAAACTAAACCCTGGTTCTTTAAGTTCCATAATTGTAATAGAAAAGTCTGTTCCATGATATCTAGATTGAGATTTGGCCATTGCTGTTCTGGTGTTCACTTGAAGAAACTAAGAATAAGGGATTCATCTATTTGTGAGTGTGGAATGGATGAAGAAAATCTTAATCACATTTTCTTCTCTTGTCCCAAATTTGATCATAGTTCATTATTCAACTCATTAATTCGTTATAAATTTCCATTCCCAGTACATATAGACAATATTTTGTATAATATAGACCATTCCTCTATTGATATAATATCATCTTTTATTTCTGTAAATAATATTAAACTGTAGTCATTAGTTATTTAAAGTTCCTTGTATATCATATTCATTTATCAATACCATGACTATACTATGTTTTTCATTGTTTATTTTTGCCACATTGTAATATAGTTTAGTTTGTAGTTATAGGATATTTTTCTTTTGTTTCAGATAATTCAAAATTCAAAATTTCGTTTATTTTTTTTTCTCTTTTGACATGACGCTGGCAAGAATGTTGTAAACAATTGCCATAAAAAAAAAAAAAAAAAAAAACGTTTGAACACTAAACGACGATGGTGAATGAAATTTCATTTGCGAATTTATTTACTCTTATGTATCGTGTGGCTCTGAAAATGCAGCTAAGTCTGCTTATATTCAAGTGAAATACTATAATTTTTATCGATGAAGCTTGAACTTCTAGGCTTGCATTTAATTATTTCAACAAAAGCATTCTACAGAAAGTAAATTCTAACCGTTAGCGCCTTTTTATAGAGTGTAATGTGCAAAAGCATTTTTTAATAATATTTGATAACGAGACTAGCTGGTCGTTTGACTGATGGTAAGCATAACGCCGGCCCATAACAATTGCAGTGCCACTCAAGAACTTTAAAACACAAAGGCACTGCAGTGCGCTCGTTACCCTGAGATAGTGGGTTTTAAGTCTCATTAGCCCGGTATTTTCACTTGCTACTTTCCTCATCAAACCGGAACACTATAATGCTTGCACACTACTTAGACTTCACGAGCAAAGCTGTGGTACTAACCAACCCAAACGGACACTCGCATAAGAGTTAACAGTCAAAACGAGATTGAACAGCTAGGTACCTTCTTAGCAAGCATCGTCGCTTACCATCAGGCGGTCAAACGTGAGCCTATTGAATATATATAAAAATAACATCAGTATATGGTACTTGACGTTGACCAACTTCAATTTCGCAAACATGCGGTCTCTGTGTTAACGCTCTAAAAGTCTAAACGAATTATTATAAGCTATGAGTTCACGCAATGAAAAGAATCACATTCCTTCACTTATGAGATTCGTTGATTGAATTAAAAGTGGCCGACCCTCGAGCGAGTGTAAGTTTATGTTAGCTAGTTTATGAGGTATACAATTTTAAGTAGATTTGGTTTGTGTGATACGTGATTTAAAATGTAAAATAATACTCATCGATCACATAATATACATTGCATCTGATTGCCTTTCTATATTTATGGAACTGTAAGGAAAACGTCTTAAATTTAGCTCAATACGGGAATCGACCTAACCCACTGTCGAAGTTTTTATTTTAATTTATATTTAGGGGACAAACGAGCAAGCGGCCCACCTGATGTTTCACACACTGCCCTTTCCACATCTTGTAGGTATGAGGCAGAAATAGTCGTGAAGTCCAAGATCTCACCAGACGCTTATAAAGGATGTCCCAACAAGAGCGCCCGATTTAATTTAAAAGTAAATTCACGGCGCTGCGCATGGTCCCTTGGCTTGATTTCTTGCACCAATTGAACCTTGTACGCGTGTAAATGCTAATTTTACCAAAATTCATTGCACAGTGCTTCTGGAAATGTTTAATTCTTGACCACGATGCCGAATGGAAGTTCCTGGATTATCGGCCACAGATTCCCTTACTGTGGCTATATTTTCGACTGACCGACAAGGACGACGACGAACAATGATCTTCTGATCCATCAGGGTAAATTGGTCTCAAATTTTGTACTTCGAAACTTTCGAACTGTTTTTTCAAAACTTTCACCATTTTTGTAATGTGTTTTTACAATAACTAAACGTTGTTGGTTGAATGCTTCTCAATATTCTTAAATCGGGTGGTCTGTACGTGACAAGTCGAAAAAAAATAAATGAAAAAATATATGCGAAGGTATTAGTAGGTAATTTTTCTGATCAGGTATTCAATGAAATTATAATGATAAGTGTTTTTCGATAGCTTAAAATAGTCTGAGGGCAGAGCAATCCACAGAAAATGTTGTGTTACGCTAATCATAATTATCTCAACTAACGAATGTTTAACGACATGCCTAATAAAACATACTATGTTATAATGTGGTGAATTGAATAAATGAAATGCTTTCAAAAATGCGTGCTTTTCGCTTACAAAAAGAAGGCGCACGGGTTTTTGTGTTTTAGCGTAGATTGCGGTTTTGTATTCTTTGCTCCCAAGCGAAAGTGCACTCTAAAACTTACCACAGATAAAATAATAGTTGCCAACCTACCGTGCCTAGTCTCCGCACTGCACTTTCCACGTGTCAGGAAGCAGCCTAGGCGACTTTCACTCTATTCAAGATCAGTGTTCCGCCTTTTCCTAGGGTACTGACGGCAATCACTATTGTTTGAATTTGCAATTATGAAAAGTAATTTATTGCTCGAGATGATGTGATAGTTGGAAGATTTGTGTTTGAATATTACTTTGGGTATAAATATTGTTTTTTAATAAAGTTAAAGTTTGTTTTAGGTTCTTAAGATAAGTAGGTACAATCTATCTGTATTGGATTTTCGTCACAGATTTCTACTTATAGCTTTTAGGCTTCCGTATGTAAATATTTGTAATTGGGATAGTGTACGCTTTAAAATACTAAGTTTCAATGAAAGTAAATCAAAAATACTAGCTTTCCCAACTATATGAGTGCCTAAATTTGGTATACCTTACTTATGAATTAAATTTCGTAATTCCAGCTTTTCTCGAACCCGATAGCGATCGGATTGCCTAACCAATATGAGTACGTGTCAGATATTTTTGTTTCTCAATTTAGAAGCTAATTTGGATTTAATAATTTGAATAATCCATTCCATAATGTTTTTCCGTATGTGTAGCTTTTCAAAAGATTCATAACCCATTAAAAAAAATAAAAAACGTGTAAAATTATGTTATGTATGTAGGTTATGAGTTTCATTATTGTATTCGTACCACATACGGTGGCCATTATAAAGACTAGTCAAATTGCAAAAAAACGCCACTAAATCCAAAAAAAAAAGCTAATAAAACGCCTCAATATTTAAAAAAAAAAATTAACTTAATTAAACCACGAGCATAGCATTAAGCTTCCTTTGATAGATTTACCATACGCGTTCTTAACGGCATACTACGCCATACAATATAATTAATCCTACGCCATAGTGCTTTCTTATTTCAGGAGCCATTTCTCCATCGGGGTCACTGACCGGGCTCTTATCTGGTGTCCATGTGTGTGTGCACGTGGAGCTGCGCTGGCGCATCGTCGTGTGCTGTTGTGCTGTTCACTAATCTGTAGTATTGTATGCAAGTTATTATGCAATGAACGGGTTACCATGCAATAAATCGCAAAGGATCAAAACTACATTGTATAAAGTGCTTTTTGTTGCTGTTCGCAATGAGCCGCACACGTGCTTTGAAGGGTGGAGATACATTGAATTGAAATGGAATATTAAATTATGTTTTTAAAGAGATGTGAGTTATTTTATTACACGAAGGGAGCTTTGTCAGAAACCTTTTTATAATTTTCATATGTTATGTTACATTTCGAGGAGAGTGTCTTTATATGAATACCTATGTAATATTGTGAATGAATTATACCCCGGCCATAAAAAGCCAATGTGAAGCTAAGGTGTAGTTTCACATGATTTCAGTGACGACAGGAAATTAAAAGTGGTTGAAATCGCTGCTTCTTTTAACTAAGATGCCACCAGACCACTAAAGTACATTCTCAGATAAACGATTATTTCGATCTAAAATTTCACATATAAAAAGCAACAATTTTCTTTTACACGACAATGAAATGCATAATTTATCTTCGCCAGACATCGGAACTTGTCCAAAAGTCGTAACGCGTTCAAGCCGAGTTTAGCTAAATGCCCGACAGGTGGCGTCTCTCAAATTCAACTTACGACTTCTTAACACGTAAATCGAGAAAGTAAAAGCACGACGACAAGATTGTATCCTTTGACAAATAGTCCCAGAAGGGAGGGCGATGCCCAAATTTTGGGTGAACAACCTCTTAATGCTGTGTGGAGACACTTTATTTTTACCATACAACGTATCTACGTCTGTTTCTGTGGATACTTTTATAGAATTAAAAGCTGACATTAAAAAAGGAGGATTTCTATGGAGCATGTAGATAGGAGCTTTTAATAGACGGTGAGTGCCACCCACGCCTCAGTTTTCAAAGTCAAGTCGCGTCGGTACGAAGCAAAGGCGTTCTATGTATATGAATCTTATTACATTTAAGCATTGATTGAAAATCGTCGAATGGTAAGCCTGCAGCTCTAGTGATTGCTATAAAAGCGTAATATTACTTGTGTTGTGAAACTACAAAAATCTATAGAAATCTTAGGTTACCTATAAGTTTTTTACAAACAAAATTTCTGGTAAATGTTCGGAAACTTGAGAACTAATTCAGGAAAATCTCTCAAAGATAACGTCGTGCTATATTGTAAGAAACGGTAACATTTCTAAGATACTCTACTGCGATGATCTAAGCGATGATCATGTCAGTTACCAATCACGGCTTCTTCCTTAGAATGACATTTTTATCATCATCGCATCTAGTTTTCCACTTTTAACCACTTCTACTTCAACGTTCCCACATCTGGGACAGCAGTTCCCTTTCGCTGTGAGAGAAATGGATGCTCAGCATTACACAATCAACACATTCTATGATGGGGGTCGTACCACGCTATCTGCGAATTACATGTGCCTTACATATTACTTATTGCTTACACAAGCATTAAAACCTTTTCCGTTTTATGAGAGATGATTCTAGCAGCGTTGGTTTGGCAGATCCGAGCATCTACGTTTATCCTGGGACGCATCCCATACAATGAGTTGCAAATCATCACCATATGGTTATCAAGGCATTTACATTTTTTTTACATTACATTATCAGCCTCTTCTCTTACGCTCCCATCTGCTGGGATACCGGCCTTCTCTCAGAGAGAGAGGTATGGGCCATAATCCACCATGCGGGCCCAGTGCGGCTTTGTGGATGCTACATGTCATCGAATTTTGTGGTTCTTGAATATGCGGGTTTCCTCACGATGTTTTCGTTCACCCTTTTAGAGGAAGTGTGAATAAACCGCACACAACTTGATATAAGTCATTGGTGCGGGCCGAGTCGAACTATGGTGCGTCGGATTGAAAGTTACACAAGTTCCCACTCGATCACACTCGCTATGATCAATATATATGTCAAAGTCCCTTTTCATACCAAGCAACATTCGTTTACGCGTTCATGAATGAATCGAAAATACCTCTCTTATCAGTTCGGCTGTTTAATTATAGCAGTCTGAGGACCGAGTCAAGGGTATTCCTCCCAAGTTCAAAGGTCGTGGAGTTCACCGGCGCTGAAACTTAAACGTGTATACATCCCTTGTTCCGTCTCCAATTTTGAAGGTCAACGAATTCAGGGTCGATGTACATAGTCACAATTCCAATTGAACGCGTGTTGTTTATAAGTAAGTAAGTATTACATAATTCTATGAGCTATCGAACTATAAACCGGGGATGAATGCAGTGGGTGGAAGCTAATGCCCTGTAATGGGTGAAATGAACCCATGATGAAGTCGATTCGAGTTATCGTTTGACTAGTATATCACCTGATCTTTAGTGATGATGTAATTTAAGATGGACACAATAAATCAAGAATAGAACTGCCTCTCAAGTGGAGTTGTCAAAATCCGGACAGTTTTTGAACTTGAGCAGCTGAAAGCGGTGCGCGCAGTACAAAGCATATAATATAATTACATAGAAAAGCATTTATTTAGCACCCATAATGAAACATACAAGTACCTGCAATCTACATGGACAAAATTTTTAATCAGATATAATCTACTTAAAAACTAATAATTTTCCGTTACCTAAGTAGGTACTTACTTACTAGATAAAATATTAAAAAACAAGCAGGTATCTCTATAGTATCTATACAGTAGTGCTGAAAAGGCCAAGGCTCAGCAATTAGCTGAACGTAAATTACATTCAGCGCTGGTTTTCAGCCAAAACCCAGAGAGGTGGCAAAAACCTCTTGCCATCTGCGAAAGTAGTGTACTTACATCAAAGAAAACAAAATAACAAAATTAAAAATAGATATAAACAATATACATATACATAATAAACACACGTATTTATAGAAGCATAAATACATAGATGACTGCTCATTTTACACACTAAAAATAAGTAAATATGACAATTATTTTCCGATGATCTAAGAAATTCCTCGAGCATAATCATAGAATCTGACATATCGCAAACATATCCCTACATTAGTAGACCAATTATTATTATAGTAATAGCTAGGTCACCTAGGTCTACACCAAGTTCAAAGGTCATAGAGTTCACGCACGACTGAAAGTCTGAAACTGGGCGGATGCTTAGTTCGTGTAACAGAACAAATGAGATTTTCAACGAATCATCGAATGATTTCGTTACATATATTCACAACTGAACAAAACGTTACTTTTCCACTTTTAATTTTTTTACAGAAACTAAAAAAGTATTTTGAAGGAGTAGTTGTGTTTTGAAGGAGTAGTTGTGTTTTGAAGTCGATTTTCTACGATAAAAACAGCATTTTGTCGAGATTTTAACGCATGAAACGATGTGTCTCAGGATTGCCAACACGAATCAAACAAAAAAATAAAAACGTTAAAATGGAAAAGTGACGTTTTGTTCGCCTACTCCTCAACTGGAGCCGCTGTAATCGCATTCTATTAATCACATTTTTTTATTGTTGATAGGCTACGAATAAATAATTACTTATTCGTAGTTGATAGGTTTGATTTCTATCTCAGCTGATCAGTGAAGACACAAATTATATACGGTATAATAGTGAAGATATCGAATGGGTGAGATGCATAGTTCGGTGAAAGTAATCTCTATGGCAGGGGTGAAACGCTAAACCAAAGAGAATATAACGCTACGCTTGACGCTAACCATAAAATAAACAGAGAGAGAGATAGAGGGAGAGAGAGCAGAAGCACTGACTTATAGCTCGATGGAGCAGAAGTGAAGTACCAGCGAATACCAGTCAGAAAAACACCCGCAACCCTGTCACTGTCAGTTTGCATAGGAATGAATGAAAAGCAACTATACCTACTTGACATTGGCGAAATTGTGGCTAACATTCCCCAGAAGCCAAGAAATAAAGAAGAAGAAGAAGAAGCAGAAAAGCAACAATTGCGTCATAGATGGACGTAGACTAGTCTGTGATAGAGGGTTCAAGCGTGAAAAAAAACTATTTCCACTGTACTTTAAAAAAAACTAGTTGCCTAATTGAAAATAAAAAACAATAAATGTGTAAAATAAAGTTACATATTATACACGTTGTTAAATACTGGTATGTATGTCTGGACATACTTTCAAAAATATGTACCTACGATTAAAATTGACATAAATTTCTTTATTTATTTACATTTTTATTTTTTTAGTCTGCGTCACTTGGCGGACTAAACGGTCACGTGAACCTACGCCACCTGCTTTTTTAACCATTACTTATATAGACCTGTAGCTAAGGAATCAGGAACTACAAAGACCATGGTCCCGTAAAATACAGATATGAACCAAATAGATTTTACACATAGTTTAGCATTTGACCAATATATTGTCGGAGGTTCTAGACAAACGGCGTTCACTTCGAAGCGATTTTATAAATTTCAATCCGTAGTATCCGTGGATACTATTATAATAAATGCGACAATATGTTTGTACGTTTGTTGGTTTGACCTTCTTTCACATAATTAGTTACAGTACAAAAATGTAGGTAACTAAAATGTATTTTTTTTATATTATTTGCTAACGAGACGAGCTGGTAGTTTGCCTGATGGTAAGCATAACGCCGGCCCATAACAATTGCAGTGCCACCCAGAACTTTGAAACACAAATGTCTGCGGCACTGCAGATCGCTCGTTACCCTGAGATATTAGGTATTACGTCTCATAAGCCCAGTAATTCCACTGGATACTCTGCTCATCAAACCGGAACACAGTAATGCTTGCACACTACTGCTTGGCGGCTGACTTCACGAGCAAAGCGGTGGTAACTACCCAGACGGACACTCGCAGAAGAGTTAGTCCTCCCACTAACAAAAATTTATCATAGTTATTAAACTTCCAATATTTCCTAACAAGGATAGCATTCAAAGTTCGCCGTCAAGGTGTTTTCCCTAAGTTATTTTCCCCAACAGAAATATAAAATCGGAATAAACAACTATACAGTAAGGGCCCAGTTAAAATAGACCTCTCTCGCCCTCCGAGTTTCTTTGAGTCCCGTGATTTTTAATCGATTGTCGTGGTTTTTATCGAATGGTCCCACACATTCGTCTGTGTTGTGTGTGTACACAGGAGCTATTACGCAAAGCTTCCCCGAGGAGCGAGGTCGTTGGCAATGGACTCAGTTCAATGTCACCAAATATATCACCGAGTAGAGTGCGCCGCGCACCGATCTTGATACTTTTGATGAAAAACTCGTTATTTTAGGACATGTGCGGCAATAAACTTGTTTATATCGCTGAAGATATTGTATAAATCTTACATTTATTTGATAAATATTAAAAAGTTTTTGTTTTGAAATAATAACTATAAAAATATTAAATGTTTACGATATTATGTTATAAAGGTACATTATTACAGCCAGTACTATATACTTCTTTATATAAAATATAGGTAGTAAAAAAGATTAAAACAAAAAAAATATAGTGTCATTCGTACGCATGGAAAAATAATTAACTAGTCCTTATTTTTTTTTTTAAATTTAAATTTGGGAGGTTATAAATAATTTTCAATATTAGATTAGGTGACTTTGAACTTGTTTCATAAAATCAAGCTATATCGTCAACCACTTTATACGTAACAACATAAAAATATATCTACAGCAGGTCTCATCCAAACATACTTGCGAAATCACATTTCCTTGCCTTATTGAAGGATGTTGTGATTTATTGTGAATAAAAAACCTTGTTTAAGTATATTTGAATAATAGCTTCTATAAATAACATTATCTATAATGTGTTATTGTAATCCTTTACTTCACGTTTTAAATATATAATTCTTTGTTACGTATGAGTGGAAATGTTATTAGTCGTCCAATAATGTAAACAAACTCGGTGGATGCCAACCAATGACAGCAATTATAGTGATCCGATCGCTATCCAATGACATGATTCAACTTTAATTTCTATTTATATCATTGGTTGATGAGCTGTCAAGGTTGCTTAAATTATTGCCACCTAAGAAAATCTCCACATTACATCTTTTTTTTGTTCACCTACATCACATACCAACACATTGGTTGGACATTCAAGCATTGTTTTCATCGTTGTAGGTATACTGACATATACATATACTGAGAACCAGTCCCCATTTCAGTCTTAGCGTATTATTAAACTTTTCACTTCATCGTCACTTACCGTCAGTTGTCAGTGGTAAAAAACTGTCTAAATTATGAATTACAACATTATTATATTAGGTAAAGTATCCAGTCACGACGATTTGATCAAATAAAAATCTTTTTTACAAGTTACTAATGTTATCTGAGAATTAAAATTGCCCTAAATCAGACAAAGTATCATATCATGTCAGTCTCGTCCTACGGCCGCGCTCCTGCCGGGTCGTCGACCGCACTTTTCGGCAGGCGCCCCGAGTTTCAGCTGTAACGCGATCCTGCACGCACACACACAAAGCTACGCACACATGGACAAACAACTCAAGCGCACACGTGCATAGAGAATCTATTGTTAAAAATTCACCGTTTTGAGATACATTATATTAGCTTATGAGAGTGTTATGACATCATGACTTTATTAAGCAAATATAAACAGAGCGTTCGATAAAAAATAAATTAATAGAAAAATTGTCTTACCTAATAAAATGAAACTGCTTTAGCAGTTGTATGAAAAAATGAAGAATTGAATGATATTTTCATCTCAAAAGTGAAACTGAAAAATGTAAACAAATCTTTATTATGTCTTAATTTCAGTAATAAACAAATACTTACTAACAAACTGTATTTGAAAAATTTAACTAATAACCTACCCAACTACCTATAAATAAATATAATGATATACATAATTAACCTACCTATAAATAAATATCCTACTTCCTACTAATATTAGAAATGCGAAAGTGTGTTTGTTGGTTTGTCCTTCTTTCACGCAGTAACGGAGCAACAGATCGACGTGATTATTGGCAAAGATATAGTTTATGGACCGGAGAGTAACATAGGCTTATTATCCCGGAAAACTGCACGGTTCCTGTGGGAACGCGTGAGAAAACCACGGGTAGAAGCTAGTAATGATATTAAGTCAAATACATAAAAATTAAAATGTGTTAACTTTACGTTAACTTTATACTTTCGAATTGTTCCAATCAGACTATTTAAAAATTACTAAAGGAAAACTTTTTCCCGTAGAATAGTATATTAAATTAAAATGTATCAATATCAAATAGGTATTTTTTAATCGACTTTGCGACGCACATGTACATTAGTTAGCCCGAAATAGAAAATATTAATTTTGGGAATAATACAATGAGTCTAAATCTTGCTATGCTTTGTCTATTAAGAGGTCTTCTTAGTTATCTAAGTACATGCAATGTTACTTTAGTCTTATAGAGAGAAATTGTGGAGAGAAATAAGTTTAGTGCCTGTTTCTGTCAATGTAGCACAGCAAATTCATAACCAGCTAAAAATAACCAGTTATCATATTGAGTATAAAAATATTAGTAAGTGGTACTGGGTCCGCGTGAGCGCGCCTAGACCGAGTACCTACTGGCGACCACTTTCACTGTCGGTGGTGATCACTACTTACCTCGGATCTACTTCACTTGCACTTCTACGATGACGACAAATGACGGATTGACTGACAGGTAAAGATAATATAAAGTTACACTCATTACACTAGACAGTCTTGGAAAACGTCTACATACACTACTCAATACATTTATCATTTGTGCATTTATCTATGTACTTCTCTATGGAAAACGTATTTAGACATGTGCAAAGAGTATATAAGTTTAGACCACAGACTTTTTACTTTAAAGTCTGTGAGACATGTGCATGGCAAAAAATATTCACATTTGAATTCTTAGAATTTTGAAGTTTTAACAATCTTTTGCGTTTTGGTACGTACAGGAGATACAATAACGTAAATTGAGTGAAAAAAACTTGCAAGAAAAATATTCCGTGCATTGCTCGCTCATGAAATTTAACATTACAAGGGTCAGTAATTTTACCATAAAAATGCACTTGAAAACTTGTACGTCTTCAAAATTTACTGCCGTAATTGAAGTGCGTTATGATCGTGACCCTCTCGCAAGACAATGACCCTCAAAACTGCACGACTGCAGATGAGACAATTTAGCTGCATACTGTAATGAACTGCACACGATCGGAATTTGAATTCGTCAAGTTTGAATGTTATTACCTGTGAGACAATAGTGACAATGGCAAAAAGCGGTTCACGTGTGGTCGGGTGGTAGCGTGTGTGGTGTCGCGGGTCCGTTCCCGACGGAAGGGTCCCGCAGGAGCCGGCGGGGTGGCGCGGCAGTGTGCCGGTCAGTCACCGCTCCGACGGCGTGCCGCGCGCTCGCTGTGCCAAGCGCCGCTGTAACTATTGTTCCGATACATCTCCTATGTTTATCTGACGTCCTGGTACGCACGGCACGTCTCCTATGAACTCGTGACGTGATATTTTCAGTTTCAGACTAGTGCCTAACTTACTGTGGATTGTGACCATTTATGTGCAATATAGTGGTGTAGATGAGCGAAGATAGTGACTTGCAAAGGATTCTTGTTCCCGAGGATTTTGTTTGGGATGCTCCTGCCAACTCGGCGCTGAATTTTCCAGGTGCTTATTACACCTAACAATTAGGTACTAATGTAGAAAATAAAATACGCTTGGAAACGATTACCTTCAGTAGTGGTGTTTCAACTTTCTGTTGTAGTGTTTCCACTAAGAACTTTGTGGTTGTATTGCAGGTTCGGTGAATCTCTGAAAGTTTTCTTTTTTCAATACTATTTTTATGTTAAAGAACTTTTTGATTTCTCTTGAAAATGTGTAGCCTTTTGTACCTGGAATTCATACTTTTTACACGTCTGAACAAAAAGCGGTCTAATGTTTTTAGGGTTCATGTATGTATGCGAGTTTCCTTATTACACCGTAACATTTAAAAGACTGAACAGATTTGGATGTATGGGTTATCGTTAGAATCATTACATCATCCCGATTTCCGAGTGACACTGGCTGGAAAATCGTGTTTTTTTGTGTATATAACTTTTGTTGTTTACCTTTGTTTAAGTACACGTGTTTAAATGTTTCTTTTTATTTGTATTCATTATCACGGAAGAAAACGTAGCGCTGGATTTTGAAAAAAAATTAAGAAAGGAAATAAAAAATTTCCTTGTACGAAATTATTACGCAATACTTTTAGGGAGATATCGTGAAATTGGTCAGGTGTTTTTATCGTATCCATTAATTCGTGTTTGTTATAAAGTGGGCGGAGAAAAGGCATTTTTATTTTAGGGACTAGGACCCGTTCGAAGCAGTTTTCTAGTACCACATGCTTTCGGTGCCTGATCCAGATACGAGGTTACACACTTTTAGAGGTTTGCAATATTCTTTCTGAGAAGGGAGGAGCAAGTTACTAGTGCCCTATTTGTGTAATAAAAGTGCTGTTCCTTTTTTTGTCTGTCACTTATTGAACACTGAGTAGGATTGTTCAAGGATATTTTATAGATTTTTGTAGAAAATATTTTCTACAAGAATTCATTCATTCACTCTAAATACATTTGGCTTTCTGCCTGAAAATCACGGACTAGGTGTCTTAGGGATGTAGAAATCGGAATCTCTCAAGGTGCTCCCAAGGAATCTCCCTACCCATTGCAAGAAAATTAGGAAAAATGAGCGCAAAATCGGTCACTCACATACATACAAAGATACACGTACATACAAACATTCTTAACATTAGAATCATTTTTAAAACTATTTTAAAAATAATTATTTGATAACGAGACGAGCTGGTCGTTTGCCTGATGGTAAGCATAACGCCATAAGTTCCTTACCATTCATCTCGATCGGCCAATACCAGTTTAGAACGATACTTAGAATCATTTATTTTAACTTTCATGAGTGCTCCCTTAGGGCCCGTGTGAATAATTTTTGAATTTGAATTTTAAAAAAGGTTCGGGGTCTGTTTAGGGCATTGCTATCGTTGCAACGTCCCTATTTTCTATCGTTGTTAGGTTCGTTTCACGAACATTCGGCACGTTTAACCACTGTCTCCCCTGATCATAAGTGATGATTTAGTAGAAGATGATGAACAGTAGTGAACACGCTCAACATAGAACTGGTTCTCAAAACACTTTGCCGAAACCCACCGATTAAGATATGTTCAACTAGATGATATCAAGCCATGCTAGCTCTTAACTTACCACCATGATAAAATCTCTAACGATATTTTTTGCAGAGACCTTTGATCTCTTTGCAAACTGGGTTTGAACCACCTACTTACTATGATGTTGCATCACTTTTAAACCATTTTTTTTTTGTTTTTGTGATATTAGGTAACGAGACGAGCTGGACGTTTGCCTGATGGTAAGCATAACGCCGGCCCATAACGATTGCAGTGCCACCCAGAACTTTGAAACACAAAGGCCTGCGCGGCACTGCAGTGCGCTCGTTACCCTGAGACATTAGGTATTAAGTCTCATAAGCCCAGTAATTTCACTGGATACTCTGCTCATCAAACCGGAACACAGTAATGCTTGCACACTATTGCGTGGCGGCAGACTTCACGAGCAAAGCGGTGGTAACAAGCCAGATGGACACTCGCAGAAGAGTTAGTCCTCCCACTAACGTAATCAAGTAACGTAGTTTTGAAGAATTAGTCCTACCAGCAGGGCTATTTCAATCCACTCGGAATGATATTGTGTCGGAAGCGACTGTCATGATCGTTTATATTTCGGAATCACATCCCGTCAGAGAAATTTCCCTTTTCGATTTTACAACTCAGTGGCATAAACACGGATATAATCCCGACAATATTTCTCTATCGGGATGCGATTCCGAAATATAAACGATCAAGACAGTCTCTTCCGACACAATATAATTCCGAGTGGATCAAGATAAAGGAAATAACAGTCGCTTTCTATACGGAATCATTCCGAGTGAATAAAAATCATCCTGAGTGCAGGTGGTAAGACCATAATTACTCTTCTGCGAGTTACTACTGGCGCTTTGCTAGAAAGCATTGTCTGCAACTCTGCAGTCAAGCAGTGATGTGTTGTTCCCGGTTAGTGATCAAAGTATTCGGTGAAATTACTGAGGTTTTTGCCTCTCATGGTACCGAGCGTACTGCAGTGTCGCGCAGGCCTTTGTGTTTCAGTCTTGTTCGTACTGCAATTGTTATAGGCCGGCGTTATGCTTACCATCAGGCAAACGACCCGCTTATTTCGTTATCCAATATAGTATTAAAAAACCCGTGGCTAAGGTAATAACAAACAACAAGTGCAAAGCCGCCCTTAATATTGCATCAGCAAGGCCTTCGGAGTATTGCATCGAGTTCCTTTCTCTAACATCTAAGGTAGAAAGGCCAATGCTCGTAATTCTGGCTCTTAATCTTTTAATTAACAGTTAATAATGGCATCATTCCTTAGTTGATTTAGGAGGAAGTGTCTTTGGACTGGAGAGGTCCGATGTCTTCTAGATTGATTATAGTGGAGTAGGATGGTTTATTAGTCTCAGTTTTGAAGCCGTATCCGAATGTAAAATAAAATTCTTCTCTCGTCACTGATTACGTAATTTTAAGAGCATTGTCTTAATCGTGTCAAAAAAATTATAAAATTGATTAAAAGCGGGAAACGACGTAAAAGAAAATATCGCGATGTCCGAAATTTCATTCCTCATTTTCCCACTGCTAGGGTTGGTATTAGTTGTAAATTTATAAAACCTTTGAAATGTACCCTACTTCTTAAACAAAGAATCGTATAAATCGGTTGAGAATTGACGAGAAATCGAGAAACGTCGCCATAAACAAGAAATACAGACGAATTGAGAATCTCCTCCTTTTTTCGATGTCGGTTAAAAAAAATATCCTATAGTATTTTTTGGGATAGGTCACGAAGTCATTACTTCCGAGTTAATTTTTAATCTGGCAGTGTGGTTGGAGCTGATACGAACTACCATAACAATTGCAGCGCCACTTAGAACTTTGAAACACAAAGGAGCTGCCGCGCGCTCGTTTCCCTGAGAAGACATTGGATATTTAGTCTCATAAGCCCTTAATTTCACTGACTACTTTTCGCATCAAATATGAACACAATAATGCTTACACATTACTGCTTGGCGGCAGATTACACAAGTTAATTTTTAATCTGGCAATGGTCGTTTGTCTGATGGTAAGCATAACATCGGCCCATAACAATTGCAGTGCCACTTAGAACTTTGCAACACAAAGGCCTGCGCGGCACTGCAGTACGCTCATTACCCTGATACATTAGGTACTAAGTCTCTTAAGCCCAGTAAATTCACTGGCTACTCTGCACATCAAACCGGAATACAGTAACGCTTGCACATAACTATTGGGCGGCAGACTTCAACGAGCAAAGCTGTGGTACTAGCCCAGACAGACACTCGCAGAAGAGTTAGTCCTATACCTGCAGTTATGGTCTGACGCTTATCATCAGGCAAACGAGCAGCTCGTCTCGATAACAGTATAAAAAAGTGACGACTTCGTGACTTATCCCAAAAAATATAAAATTTCTTTTAGCACTGATAAATATCGATCGCTCAACAAATTAGATGAGGGTTCCGTTTTGTCCTGTTGATATTATGAAAGCCATAGATGTCTCAGGAAATGTTATCTCTCTCGGATATTCCTTAAAGATTATACGTCTTTATGATGTCCAAATGTTGGGTACGTAAGTGTTAGTAGGTAGGATATACTAATTTATGCATTTCCGCCAACTTAGTACAATTTTTCTTTTTTGTAATATTTTTCTTCTTTTTTACAGATACAAGACATACATTAGCCCGGTTGAAATAGAGATGAAGGAAAAAGGTTAAACGGGTATACTGTTGGCCCTTATATAAAAATGTAAGTACACCTCTGTTTTAATTGTAGATAATTATAGGTTCTTTCATATATATGTATGATGGGTTTAGCCTCACCTTACCTGATGGAAGCGAGAATGGGACTGAAGGTGGAACATGTTCACCAAGAAGAAAACTATTTACTATTGACTTAAAAACATGATGAAAATTTTAAATATGATGAAATGCGCGTAAATGCGTGATATGCATACCGTAGACGCTTATGCAAACGTGCGTTTACTTGTCAAAATAACAACGCTTTTGCATCAAGCGTCGATTACTCGAAATCCGCCCTTGATGCAAAAGCGTTGTTATTCTGACAAGCAAACTCATGTTTGCATAAGCGTCTACGGTCTGCAATAGATGTTGCGAGTAAGTACGCGTATTTACAGCTCGAAGATTTTATTATAATTATAGTACCAGAACTTTAAAGCCACAGAATATGTATTTCGTTCAATCTGTCAAACGCTTATTAGCCAACTCTGCATGTGTCCCGGAAAAATGCACGGCTCCTGTGGGAACGCGGGTAAAACCACGGGCAGAAGCTAATACATAAAACAAAGTAAGAGCCTGTATTTTAATACTTGGCAACGTCCTACCTAGAAACAAAACCCTAAACCCCGGGTTTTCCCAAGAAATTTTTCAGGAAGTTGTTCACTGATATAATTCCTTGTACTGATTTAGAACGAATATATACTATATTCTATATTACCTATAACAATACTCGTTCGGTAGTACTCGAGCTAGTGAAAATAGTCTTTCAGAAGCCCGACAGCGTTTCAGTGTATTCAGAGCTCATTGATCCGCTGTTTTTTTTTTTCGTTTTCTGGCCTCTTGTAAGTCAAAATAAAGTATCAATTTTCTTTGACTTATTTAAAAACTGAAATCTCACAAACGCACTTCATTTTTCATACTGAGTTGAATAACCGGTGTGCCAAACCTTAAGCTCTTTGCAATAGTACACGAAAGGGCATAAGGGTATTTTCACAACATGATTTTAACTACTAAACAAGCTACACCGTAATGTTCGAGCCGTCCGTCTTGGAACACACCTAACCTAAAATTGTCAGTCAACGTCCAACTACCGTGTGAAAATTAAATACCAAGTTTTCGTAATACCAATGCTTACACGAAAGTTGTGATAGAAACATGGACATGTTGGCTGAATAACGTAATTGCTTTTAAAATCGCATAGTTGACTTACCATCGGTGTGTATCGTCAATCTCGATCTAAAAAACAAACAACGATTGGTATTTAAATATAGTATATAGGGAATGGAGCGAGTGTGGCCGAACTTGTGCGACTTTCAATCTAACGCACCATAGTTCGAATCTCGACTCGGCCCGCACCAATGACTTATATCAAGTTATGTGCGGATTATTCACACTCGCTCTAAAACTGTGCACGAAAACATCGTGAGGAAACCGGCATGTTCAAGAACCACAAAATTCGAGGACTTGTGACATCCACCAAGCCGCACTGGGCCCGCGTGGAGGATTATGGCCCATACCTCTCTCCATATCTCTGAGAAAAGGCCGGTATCCCAGCAGTCGGAGCGTAAGAGGCTGATAATGATGATATAGGAAATCAGTAATTTTTTGAAGATTGTTCAAAATTTATAGAATAATGATTATAGCGCGAAACGCCTCGAGGTAAAAAAATAAAATGCGTTTAAAGAAAAAGTATACCGATTACTGCGCTTTCTTTTTCTATATTTTTATTTATTCTAAACAAAACTTTTTGAATTATTTTAGCAGCTCCAACTCTAATGAATATTGCAATCGCATATGCATAATGCAACGTCTATATAGCAACACAACTTTCGTATTCACAAACAGTGCCGCTACTGCAATATCTATTTCCTCGATTTCATAAAATAGATGAGCTATGAATGCAGTCTAAACAAAATTATTCCGTGAAACCATAGAGGCTGTTCATAAACGCATACTACAGTAAACTTTGAGCCTGTGGTGGTTACGCAAATTTTGGTCTATTACTTAAGAAATAAGGGATATTATCGTTTGCATTGTTTCGTGGCGGGAATAATACACTACCAGTAGTTTACGAGGTCTTTCACCGGCCACATAATATAGGTCAGTTAGATTAGCAACGCTCCTACCACTCACTGCTAGTACCTTTTGATTACTTGCGTTGCATTCTGCTCTTTTCCTTCATTAGAAAGTTGTTCCATTTTATAGTAAATAAGTTGACTAATTTAAATCATTCTAAAACTAAAGTCTAACATCGCTTTCATGTGACTGATATTTCATGTAGCTGCACAATTTATAACGATTCCCATGATGGACGAAATATTTACATACCTACAAGTTTATACGCAAGCCTCGGTGCGCGAGTCTGACTCACACTTAGCCGGTTTTTTTCTCATAATTATATTAATCTTCTGCACACACGAAATGCAATAATTTACTTTTCATCTACCGCCTGTTGGCTCGCTACTTATTTAGATATCAATTTAAAAATCTAATGCTATCACTAAAGCTTGCATATTTATATTTATTATCTTTTATACCAACCTAAACAATTTAAATTATGTTAATCTTAGTACAAACAAGCAAATAGTTTTATATAAGCATACGAGCTTGTGAAACGTTTTTATTTATTAACGGTGTCGCTTCTAGGATTAAACTTACACTGGAAATGTACAACTTTATATTATTAATATTGTGAAATAAAGATATTTTTAAATTGAAATTGAATTGAATAATAATAATAAGTAACGATAGGTTGTTTGAGGGTAGGCTTCTGAGTCTTGAGCATCAACGCAAAATTGCAAGTCTCTCAGTGTTCTACAGGATACATTTTGGGGAGTGCGCGATAGAGTTACACAACTTGATTCCAGCATCTCCATTTTACCAACAGACGTTTAGAAGTACGGCACTGCGTCGCCCATATATGGTTGACATCCCTCCTGGTCGTACCAAGCGTTTTGCTTCAACCTTCATTATACGGAAGGCTAAGGAGTGGAATTCTTTGCCGGCCTCTGTATTTCCCAATAGCTATAATTTGCGAGTTTTCAAGAAGAGAGTGAATAGGTTTCTTCTAGGCTTGCGTTACATCGTCGACCGCATCATCGCTTAACATCAGGTGAGATCGTGGTCAAACGTAAGCCTATTAAGGATAATAAAAAAATGAAATAATTATTGTGCTTTATCAACTAGCTTACGTCTCTAAAGAAACGATTTGCATTTAACAAAAGCGTCGTGAAATTCTAGGTTAATGATTTCCTACAGAGTAAAGCTACGAGTGTAACGTTTTGCGCACACTCGATACTTACAATAACGACTTAGTTGCTTTAGTTGTAAATGGTTATTGGGTACGCACTTATGGAAAACATTCAAATCGATACGTTTCTATATTTTCTACTGACGCCTTTCAGTAAAGGAAATTGCAAAAAATCACAATATTGATGCCACGGTTCAGGGACTAAGCATCAGTCAGAATAAAGACAGCATTCGTTTTAGTCTGTGATTCGGGTAGACGAACGTTACAGAGACCCGCTATTATAGTCATTAATTTTAACCTTCATAAATGTTCCGTTGGGGCCTATATGAATACAGTATTTTTAATTTGAATTTGAAAAGTCGTAATAAAAAAGTTCTTTAATAGAAATTGCAGATGTATTACGAGTTGACAGCGTAATAATTTGTTAATGACTGTCAACCTACCAGTGGACTACAACAGGTGTCAGCGTTTTTTTTCAACATTCTTATTTTAGTAAATACTTATTTTTCCAAATTCTTAAATCTCCGAATCCGGAAGTTTCCACATTCTTATTTTTATAAATTCTTATGTTTCCGAATTCGGAAGTTTCCACATTCTCATTATTGTAAATTCTTATTTTTCCGAATTCGCATGTTTCTACGTTCTTATTTTTGTAAATTATTATTTTTCCTTATTCCATTACATTCCAAATATTAGTACAATCAACACAAAAAATATATATCATCAACCTTCTCTAAATGGAACTGAAGTAAAGTTCGCCCCGCGAAAAACAAATCAAATAGATAGATTTATTTATTTATATTGGTAGCTACATACACATCAACTTATTTTTATTCAGGTGTGCGACAGACGTAAGTTGTAAGGGAGACCCCAGACATGTATGCCAACGTACGTTTGCTTGTCAGAATATCCATGCTTTTTCATCAAGCGCGGATTACGAGATACTACACGTGTAAGCGCGGCTCGTGGTTTTTTGATGGTTTTACCATGGGCCGCAAGCGTTGTTATTTCGTCAAGCAAACTTACGTTCATGGACTAGATTTCCATCCAGCCAAAACTACAACGACACCAGACGATACGATATGCGTCAAGCGGGGATCGTGGTTTTTCCATGGTTTTACCATGGGCCGCAAGCGTTGTTATTTCGTCAAGCAAACGTACGTTCGCACACGTGTCTGGGGTCTGCCTTAGGCCTAGCTTACCTCTATATTGTAAGCATTGTTTCTTATCGTTGTATTGCTATTACATAAGGTCGGTATATACATGTCGTTGTAATGTACGGTTTACATGTCCTAGATCTCGGCCTATAAAATTATGCACGCGATATTCTTTTGTTATTGCATATTGATAAGAAATTGGATAAAATTATGTAGAATAATTCTGCAAATTTAAAAATATTTTATTCTACAATTACAAGAGTTTACAGGCAGCTGGAAACTGTTCCCAAAACATACGTACTGGGGCCAGTCTAACTACAAACTGATAATGTTAAGTATGTCATTTTAAAGTTAATTTGTATAATGTACGTTCGAATACTAATCCGAAACGGTAAGCCATTTTCACCGTTTCTTGGAAATGTTATGATGTACGTTCCATTATATGTAATTTTGAGAATTAAATAAGTCTAAACTAAATCGAAATTAAAAATATTTTATGAATAGCAATCCACAAAGATCACAAAAAGAAGATTAGAACATCGTTTCTTAAAACCCGTCAGAAACATTCTCGCATACGATATCATAGTTATTTTGTATCAACATTCAGCGACGAAATGGTATTATTGTGAAAACGTCTGCGATCCGCGAGCCTCCAGACTAGGCCCGGCCCAGTTTTGGGGGTCGCCGCCCGTTCGTGAACTCTGCACCTCCGCTCGATTACTGTCGTCCTGGTACAATTTTAGAACAAGAGCTTTTTTGTTTGAAATGTTCCTAGAAAAAAAATGGAATGGTTTGTTTTTATACTTATTAGTGCTTCTTATATGCTGGGTTTTAAGGTTTTTTGTGTTTGTGTGTACAAAAAAAACCATGAACATTAGATACATTTTATATTTCAAAAGTCTCCTTTTTATCATATTGAGGATTTATATAATTTTAGCCCAATGCGTTTTAGGTTGGTACTTATTGCTATTCGAGGGGAAAACTTTCATGGAAATTAAAAAATATATTAATGAACATTGATGATTGACGACTGAACACGAATATAACATATTTGCCCCTAATACAAAACACCTAAATAAAATCAAGCCGCAAAATATATTGCAGTGAGTTTGTAGAATACATTCTAAACCGGAAAACTTTACACGTAATAACCAAAACCTCGCATCCAAGCTGCGGTATCACACACACGGTATTTTATTACAGTCATTTGTTGTCTCAAATTCCCATGCCAGGAGAAATATTTCGTCAGCCACCCCATTGCGATTCGTCCGACCGCACGAGTCTGCCATGGGGTCAATGTCCTCGCCGGGTATATAGGTCACTGAAGGCGCCTTCGCGTCTGTATTATGTCAGGTTGAGGCTGCTTGTATAGCCGCGCGAATTCAGCTTTTCACCGTCTTCACAAAACTAGTTCTAAAAACAGGAACCGAGCAAATAAGTCCATTTGTTCTTTATCATTCTAAGAGACTACAGTTTACTCGACCGGTTATTTTCAATGCATTATTTATGAGGATGGAAGGGGTTAAATTAAAACATGATTGAATAACAATGAAAGCAAAACCGATATACACTACGAGTAGAAAGCTCCGTTAATCAGCGTTATTTATATTAGCTACAACATTTGATACTTGTAACAATAGTGGAGTCGACAATAGCCATTGAAATCAGGAAGTGCGAGTATAATAGTGGCCTGTAATTGCGTATTTTGTCTGGTCATAACCTTAGGTTGTATTTGATTTGAATACTTAGCAGATGCCACGCATCGCGAAGCAGCGAGCACTTAACCTCGTTTGTTGGTTAACTGCATTATGGCGCGGCCGAGTTGAGGTGACCAGCAAACCTTATGAGTTTGGAAGATTCGGTGTACCTCTGAAACAGGTAGCGTTATAGTGATGCATAGTCGGCTGCTGCGCACAGGCAAAAGGGAAAGTGGTCGGGGCTTCCTGCTCGCACGCGGAAGCGTTTAGTTGCTATACGTAACTGCATTCATAGAGGTTCGTGCGCCGGAGCATCGGCGAAATTGCGACATCTCCAGGAATTAGCTAATCTGTGGTCGATTTTGGGACCTGTCACATAAACAGTGTTTTTTGTATATCCTGAATGTTGTTGCGAGACAATAATGCAAGTTATATAGCAGTAGACTTAGTGACCCGACAAATTTTGATTAAGTTTGTCAAGCATAAGAGCGCTGCTCATGCAATTTTGTCAACCCTCTGAAGCTCCAAAAAACACACAAAAAAGGAAGTTTTATAATAATAAAAGTAATTTATTTTCAATTAATTTTATATAATTGTACTTTATACATTTATTTTGCTCCAACACGTCTGTATAAATGTCTCTGATATCTTATTAAACTTAATACCTAATGTCTCAGAGTAACGAGTGCACTTTCGCAGTGACGCGCAGGCCGCGAAGGCCTTTGTATTTCAAAGTTCTGACTTACAATGCAGTTATGTGCTGGCGCTGTACTTAATATCAGGCAAATTACCAGATCGTCTCGTTATCCACCAGTATAACATGGTGCTACAAACGTGCTACATTGTCGACACCATGTAAGCCTATTTCAAATTAAAAATAAAATATAATGACTTTCCAGTATGATATGTCTGTCTGTCCCTATTTAGGGATCAATCTATTTATTTAGATTGGTTTTATTATTTTGGCGAATCGCTTGCGTAGAACAGGGATAATTCTTTTGTCTCCTGCCCACCATCTTATGATGGGATTATTTTTGGTATCGTCCACAAGGAATTAGATAATAAAAATAATAAGTAAAAATATTTGTTTTCTAATAGAAATGGCTATTGCTAAACAGTTTCCATAATTATCACTTAAAATATTCAATGTGTGATGTAAAACTAATTAAAGTTACCCGTCCGGGGGCGTTATACTTACCACTCACTCATCCTACTAATATTACTTATAAAGTGTGTTTGTTGGTTAGTCCTTCTTTCACGCAGCAACGGAACAACGGATCGACGTGATTTTTGGTATAGATATAGTTTAGGGACAGGAGAGTAATATAGGCTACTTTTTATCACGGAAAATGCACGGTTCCTGTAGGAACGAGGGTGAAAACTGCGGACAGAAGCTAGTATTATTTGTATAAAAATAAATACATTGTAACAAAATACAATATCCAAATTAAAACTCAAAAAAATATTAAATAGAATCCATTTACATTTTTTAATCGGCGTCAGGCTTCTTTCAGACGTCTTATAAGGTTTGATTTCGGCCCGTTACATAACACCGCGCCAGTTCGAATCGTGTCGCTGTCGAATCGTCAACCTCTCAAGCCACAGTGCAGTTTTACTTTCGAACGTTCACGTGATTCACGACTCTCCGAAGCGGAAACAACCCATCATCATAGTGAAAACGTATTGCTATCATCAGACACTTATAGCGCTTCAACAGACTAAAAACTATTTGTTTTTATTTGGGCACTGACATCTTTTTTGTATTTGTTGTTAAAATATATATTGGAGGCAATGAAATGAAGTCGTAACGTTAAAAATTTTCAACACAATGTTTCTCAAAGTTTATTTAATAATTATTACGTTTAAAATACCTAAGAGTTTAAAGATACATAAATATTTAATTTGTCAACATTATGTTATAGACTATCAAAACAAGTTAAGTTTTATGTAAAAGTAATAATATTAATTATTTTAATATTCGTATAACGACGCCAGCAATGTTGCTGAAATATCAGAAGTTTACACTTTTCATAGTTCAGATTTTTTATTACTCCTATAGTTACATATTGAATTGCAATCCGAAAGCAGTAACTTGTATTATAATTTTTATAATTCTAACAACCCGTATTTATCTATGACCATAAAAATTAGAAACAGCACATTAAACTATAATTATTTAATAACCATAATGTATTGTATACTTATAGATTTCCGCTAACGCATGATTCTAGCAGTCATTTTAATTATATATTTAAATTATCTGTATTTACGGATCTCCTTTCACCAACAGCAGATAGCGTCTAGAATGGGCAATTCATCCGCCCGTGTGAAGTGCGCCTAACACTTCCGCGATCGCTTGCACTTTCTCTGCGTCCGTTGCAGTGCAATTGGATGCGGGGGAATTGGTGTAAATAGATTTAGAAATATTTATGCTGCTACGTCCCTGCAAATTTCCCATATTTTCGTAAGGCTTTTGCAGTTTATTCGGAAGCTTCTAGCTTCTTCACCCGTTCCCATAGGAACCGTGCATTTTTACGGTGTAAAATATAATGTTACTAAACGGTCTATATCTATATGCCAAAAATCACGTCGATCCGTTGCTCCTGCACTATAAGATATATTATAACATTTACTCGTTCATATTGGTTTTGATTGTCCAAAATTTATTTCATCCGAAATCTTTAGTTCATCCGAAATGATGGCACTCGCAATAGCGCCGAAATATCTGCAACTACAAACAAATTCTATAAAGTGTTGTATAAATAAATAAAGTGCATTCAGTATATATGAGGAGTAGGCGAACAAAACGTCACTTTTCCATTTTTAACGTTTTTATGTTTTTGATTGATTCGTGTTGGCAATCCTAAGACACATCGTTTCATGCGTCTCCTTCAAAATACTTTTTTAGTTTCTGTAAAAAAATGAAAAGTGGAAAAGTGACGTTTTGTTCGCCTACTCCTCATATGTATGTTAATAAAATGAAGGTTATATAATTATAAGAAGGAGCTATATATTATAACGGAGAAGAAGAATCAGATTAGCATGAATTAATCTACGAAACATCTCGAAAAGGACAATGACAGCCTAGAACGAGTGGTTCCACCTCCACCCAACAGGGTTTAAAGGATTTTACATTTTACACTAAACAGTTTCAGAGGGGCGCATTAGTCTGCGACGCGTGTTGTGATTGCGTTACTTTCTACTGCGATTTCTGAACTATTCTTTACATTATGTTTAGATATAGTCTCTTATACTTCTGTATCTCAGATTAAAGTAGAGTTTAACCAAGAAAGTTTATGAGAAGTGAGATTTGAATCTGGTTTTATCTGGTGTTTTGAGCTGATATGTGTGGTGCAGTGTTTTGTAATAAAACACGTAACATTAATAGTTATTTGTGCTTGTCATTGAGCTGCCATCTTACCTAAGCTACATCTTCGGTTTTCGACATGTCACAAAATAAGTCAGTGAAAACACAGTGACAATCGCTCATTTCGTTATAGTGCTTATGTACGGTAGGCTCAATAGTAGGTACTTTTCTTACCTCTCAGCAACCATTTCCCTCCCATAACAATTGAAAAATTAACAATATTCTTTAGACTTTCATGTAAATTACAGTTATGATGATCTGGGCCCTATTTAATAAAGCTGACAATTCGACATATACGAGTATGTCAAAAAATGACATAATTGTAGAATTGTCGCGCTTAGGCTGTTTAATAAAAGTGACAAATATATCAAAAATCGACCGGTGAAATCTTGACATATTTGTCATTTAAAAACGCGTTTAATAAAACTCGACATATGTCAAAAAACCACAGTCAAAAATCTGATAATAAGAAAATTGTCGTGACAAATATGTCGATTTTTGACATATTTGTAAATAATTAATTTTTTCGCCTGTAAGTTTTATTAAACAGAAAAATTGTCGAATTGTCACTTTTTGACATACGTCGGACTTGTCGGATAATCAGCTTTATTAAATAGGGCCCTGCTCATGAGTAAGTTATATCATGTTGCATGCAACAACAGAGATAAGCCCTAACAACCATTGAAAGAAAATAGAAAGTCTAACGAATGAAACAGTCATTATAACAACATCCATACCCGCCCCGAGGCACTCATAATATCAAATATATCACAGATCTAATACATAATCAGAAATGTATTGCTTGTTGCACAGAGCCATACATCTTTCTTCGCTGTAGCCGGAAAACATGCTCGTAATAGGGAGTTATTTAATATCGACAGCTGTTTATACCTAGAAATAATTTATTGATATTCCAAATTATATTCTTACTTACAAAGCGAGTATCATACAGTTAAATTAGTTTGAGGTGAGACTGGCTAGAAGGTTAATAATCTTAGGAAATTATAACTACGATAGGAGTGCCAGAGCTAACATGTTGGAGGGATTTTATAATTAGTTGTTTATGTTCACTATTCTGTAAAATCAGCTCCGAAATTTAGCTAGAATCACTTTTGTTCAATTGAATTTAGATTATAACTTTGCACCCAGTTTTAAAGCAACCTGGTCCACACAGTTCTATACCTACCTACGTACCTACCTATCTCCTACACATATCTACCTAACTACCTACCTTCATCACAGTTTTGTTTTTATGCCTCTTAAAAATTAAAACAAAGGCCGTCAGACGTCACGCGAACAGCTTATTTAAGAAAGTTAAAAACATAACCAAAAGCTTTTACCCAAAAAATAAAAGATTAGCAGCGAAAGCAAACATTTACTCATTAAAATATCAAAACGCGCCTTTGTTCCCCATACTGTTTAGTAATTTATTTATTTTTAAATCTTTTAATAATTTTGGTGCAATTAGATATTCTGCTGTAGAAAGATCGAGTAAAGATGTTAGTCACATGGAAAATACACGTGACAATAATATAACTCAAGTGAAAATAGCTTGTGAATCAAGAGGATGAATATAGACACATAAAAGCTCCATTTAACAAGCTATTTGTGAAATTAATATTAACGCTCCAGGCACGCCAATTAGCATTTCAACAAAGTAGCAAATCTCAAATCGTATCTGAATTCATCTACTTATCATTGCATGCACTTTGATATACAAATCATTGACAGTCACGACTGTTTTTGATTAAAAAATAAGTACCTACCTCTTTGTTGTGAATGTGTTCATAAAAATTTAAACAGATTTGACCGTTGAATCGTAAAATGATGATCTCTTTTTATGATTATTAACTCAACAATTGGCTGGAAGTACACTAAAAGTTTTGTCATATTCACGAATTGAAGCTTCCGACCAGCATCCATACTGGAAGAGGAATCAATGCCCTTCAAATCAATAGCCACACGGCTCACCACAGATGAATAATCACTTAGTAGATACGCAGGTCCGATGACATGTCAGTGGCGCAGATTGATTCACAGTTACTCCGGCCGATAGCACAGACGGTGACGAGACGGTGACGTCACGGGAGCGCCGGCCGCGCCGTGGATTGGCTAACAGTTAGTAAGGCGCGGGTCAACACACTGGCCAGGTGCGTTCACACTGGAACATTGCCGCTTCCAGTGTCGTAGTTCCCCGATTTCCGCGTGCGCTGTCATTTCCTAAACAAATGACTTGCGGCATGGGAAATGCGAATAACAAATGGTTATCTGTCTCTATTACGAGTAGAGTAGATTCAGACTTTTTGGCACTATTTGACATTGACAAGATGATGATTGATTTGCAAGCGTTTCAAATCCTTGCATTTGATAATTGGCTATTTAGTATCTACGTAGGTAATTTAGTTATGAATCAATCAATATTTTACTTTTGAGCATTGGGCTTCTATAATACCACATTTTTAATAGTACAAAACGAAATTCTAATAACGTTTTTCGGTCTGCAAAATAACTTTTAGAATTATAAACAGGATTTATCTTCAACTTTTGAAAGATGATCTAGGAGAGATCACTTTTAACGACAACACTGCGCATTAAAAATAAGTTTACAATACTTGTCTAGGATTGGTATACTTACAGTAGCAGCTAATACGAAACAACGACCTAAGTGGGCGTGTACGGGGTAAATATTCTGAGCTAGATCACTCGTTGACGCGCTCTTCTATTCTAGGAGAATTGTTTATTTCGTCTATTGCTAAATTCTATTAGTGAACGCTTCACGTGTATCCCAGAATTTTCTTTAATCTTTCCTTTTTTATGGTTCCGTACCTCAAAAGGAAAAAATGAACTCTTAGTCTCACTTCGTTGTCCGTCTGTCGGTGTGTCAATAAGTTATACGGCCGTTTTTTTTTGTAATTACCGTACAAACTTTGGCAACCTGAAATTAATTTCAGTGATAGATATTTCATTTCATGTTGCAGACTAAGAGCTGTTCTTACCATTTTTAATATTTTACAAACTATTATATTTACAACTAACTGCGCCCCGCGGCTTCGCCTACGTAGCCTAAGCTACTCCTTGTAAGATTAGCTATCTGCCAGTGAAAGTCCCGTCAAAATCGGTCCAGCCGTTTTGGAGATTACCTACCCGGAACAAACAGACAGACAAAAATTTAAAGAATGGTTGTGTTGTTATAGGTAGCTAAATAATAATCATCACGTTTGCCCATAACATAAATAATAATTGTAGTCCCACCCAAAAAAGAATAACATTACCTACACCTACGTAGCACTGCATCACGCCTCAAAAAATTTATTACTCAACTGCACAAAAAAGAGTGTTATGTTTTTTAGGGTTCATGTATGTATGTATGTGAGTTTCTTTATTCCACCATAACTTTTTAAATGCCTGAACCGATTTGGATGTATGGGTCATCGTTAGAATCCTTACATTATCCCGAGTGACGCTGGCTAGGACAGTCGTGTTTTTTTTATTTATGTAACTTTTATTAGATACATCGACTTGTTTTATTCAGCGATTGTGCTCGTCACTCTAAGTTTTCAGGTTTTAAATCTATTGTACTCAATTTATCTGACTTCTTTGCCTTTTAAATCAGAACACTGTAGTGTTTGCCCACTACTTAACTGCGTACAAGGTGGGCAAAGTGATATAGTATGGTGTACCTATCTGAGCGGACGCTTGCACAAAATCTTGAGTCAGTAGAAGAGTATCAAACAGTAGAACTTGATTAAGTTATACCGTTTGATACTACCTACTTTAATTAATAATAATCAGTTGAAATTGTGAGATTGTACAGAATGTCGCCTGTTTCTTCTCGCCTGAATTCTGTAATGATTCCGCATTGCAGAGAAAACCTAAGAATAGAGAAAAAAATAGAGAGAAGTCGCGAGCGAATAAGTATCTTCTGGCAAACGGGTTCCTTCGTGGAAGGAACCATCGCATCAAGCGCAAATCGATTTCTGTGTAAAAAAATTAAGATATTTTCAAGACTTGAAATTTTTTTTTTTTTTACTCTTGATAGATTAGCATTTGACCATCATCTCACCTTAATTAAAACGATAACAATAATCACTTAACAATAACTTATAAAATAACGTATTAAAAATAACTTACCAACTGAAAATATCTACGTTGCGTCCGAACGTAAAGTATAACCATTCATTCAATACAAGTAAAATCGTTCTAAATGAATACATTATGGAAATCACTTAGCGAACTATTACTCAATCTGTGACAGTGTGCGAGTGAAATGCGATGCTAAAAAAGGATAGAGGCATGTCTGTGAGTTCCTCGCAGCTGTGCTAAGGACGGTCGGTGACCCCGCAGCGTCGGCTGGTGAACTTCGTATCTCGTGCGTATTTTTATTGTTCCGTGATCCGTCCATATTTTTGTTGTTCCACGTTCGCGATGCGTTGGTGATTAGCTGATTATTGATTAATTTTACTAATATTAGAGATTTTGATTACTGATAAATATTTTTGTTCCATTATTTTGATGCAGTTTTTGCGTGAAGTTTGGAGGTGAGTGTTTTATTTATTTCGATTTGTTGTTTTTACACGACTGCACAAAAAGGAGTGTAATGTTTTTATTTCGTGTGGTTTTAGCTTTGCGTCTTTTAATGTACTGTGTAACAGTTGTTATAGTATGTAATTAAGTTTTTGTAATGTGTTTATCCTTAATCCTTAATTTATTTTAATTTTTGTTTGAAGGTTATGTTATTTATTATCCGTCTAGTAAATGTTACTTACATAAATGAGAAGGAAGAGGAGTAAAAGTTAAAACTATAGGGAATATATCAATATCCTTTATTAATTTTAGGGTTCCGAACCCCATAAGGAAAAAAGGAACCATTATTCACTTCGTTGTCCGTCAGCCTGTCAAGACCGGGAATCAAAACCTATAGGGTACTTCCCGTTGACGAGAAATTTGGCATGAATTGTAACCGTACATTTATAGAACTACCTACATCACAAAATAAATAATTTTATACGTTTTGGGGACTGATTTTAGGGGAACCATACTACATATAACTTATATACTTACATACAAATTTGTACGGAACTCTCGGTGCGTGAGTCCGACTCGCAATTGGCCGGTTTTTTGTATTCTGTAATACAAATGTGAGGTATGAGTTATGTCTTAAAGTAACTAATGTGCAGTGCCGCGTGACTTTGTCCTTCAAATTTCTGGGTGACAATGCAGTTTTTATGCCCATATGCTTAGCGATTGTCTTATCACCTAATTGCGTAAGACTGGGGAAGAGCATCACCCATCTCACTCACGCAGTATCGTTTGTCATCTTGCGTCCTACTTCCGCACCGCGAATACCTTCATAGAAATAACAACTCGCAGTTAATTTTACTGAAGGCGCAAGTAAGCTTGTGAATACTATAACAATATCCATTTCATCAAAACGGACGTATATTACATATAATTTAGTGACTGCATAGTTTGAAAGTGTTTTGTTTCATGTTTCAACTAAAGCAACAATGTTAGAGCATTCAATGCGGTTAATTGATTAAAATAGACGCAGATGTTAGTTAACACTGTAGTAAAGATATGTGGACAGATGCAAGATAAAACATTCATTTAAAATAAAAATTGTACTTTTATATTAACAGCTACCGTGGTGTTAATAGGTCAGTTGACCTCGTAAGAGATGCCGGTTCGATTCACATGCGGGACTTTTCTGCAATTGAAAAATGCAAGTATTTCTTCCATACGGCAGAGACACTTGCATTTTCTATTCGGAAGAAATACTTGCATTTTTAAAACGGAAGAAATACTTGCCTTTTAAAACGGAAGAAATACTTGCATTTTTAATACGGAAGAAATACTTGCATTTTTGGGCGCTGTGGGTGCATGGTCTTCGTATCTTGATTCCCTTTATCACTTTCTATAAAAGCAATGTATTATTAACGTAAATAGACCCGATTGAAATATACAAACATAAAAGTATTTCAATAATATTACTCTTTACTAATGACCCTGAGACCACGTTGGGGAAACCCGATGCACGTTGCTACAAATATATAATAATTATTACTGTTACAAAACAAGAGAAGAGAGACTAGTCGTAATATTTCTGTCCACTTCTTTCCTCGTTTATATAATCCTTTCTTTGAAATTCCCTGATGGACTCGGTTTGTTTATAGCACACTTACTACAAATAAGCCTTAAATGATTAATAAGCATTCATAATAGAAGTAAGCCTGGGGTCCTTTCAGATTATTTTGATTCGAGTATTTTTTTTTTTGAGAAAACTTTGTTTTATTTGGGGTATAGTTTGAGGTAGGATTGTCTCTATGCACTTCAATAATCATAATGAACGAGTAACGTTACCATTTAACTGTAAACGAACCTTTTTTTATCTCTATTTTGAGTTTTAACTGAGAAAACCTTAACCTTCGAAACCAAAATAAAATGGACGCTACCAACTCTGACGTATTAGAAATCTGTCAAAAACATAATCAAAGAAAAAACTCGCGTAGCACTGAGTCGAGTTTCGCTGGACTTTCGTTTAGGAATACGAAGGTAAGGGTCGCTCATTTGGAGAAACATAGAGAACGGTAACATTATGACCAAACAATGGGGCGCTCTGTTTAGTTGAAATAAAAATGTCACTGGCAACTCACTAACTGTAATATAAGTCAACATGACGTGACATTGAAAGTGACGTAAGCTCAAATGCCGTCCTAAAGTCCTACGTAGGTATACCACAGGTCATTACCATTGCTACTCACTGCTTCGGGTGACAAACCTCGTGATACCTATTCTTGGCCTAATCTTGTGATAGCAAAATGTCATGAACATGTAGTTTTTTTTAATTATTTATTCTATTTGTTTCTGTCATTTTATACCTAAACCTAATTTTAGTTTCAATCTCTCTTTCTAAACGTGAACATCAGAAAGAGATGGAAAATATTTTAGAACTGTCAAATTAATCCACTTGCATGTGTCCATTAATGACAATGAATTTAGTGGCGTCTAATTTATCAAGGAAGGAAGATATTGGACAACTTTAAAACTAAATTTAGATCTGTTCAATATCTTCCATCTCTTTCTCATGTTATGTATTGGAAAGAGAGAATGAAACTAAAATTAGGTTTAGGTATGATATGACAGAATCTACACCATGTAATCAATTTCACCTAATACTACCCTATATTCTTGCAAATAAATATTTGCATTGATTTTGATATGACAGAGTCTAAACTGTAAGGAGTAGTCACGTTAACGCCAGAATTGTTCGACGATTCTTATCAGTGAAGTTCATTGCCATCACTTTCCTAATCTTCTGATGTGATAATGTAAATAATCTTACCTTGACTCTGAAAATACCTAGTCCGATAGCTGGTGGCGATAATTTATGGGAACCTGCGTTCAATAGTTAGTGACCGTGATGCCATGATAGTCTGAGATTGAAACTAATGTGTTGTCAAATTGCCTGCATTCCATTTCCAAAGTACCGTCCAATTATTGCCTTGGCAACTTTATCTGAAGACATAATCTAAACAAGTATGTTATCCAATCCTACTAGTTCTACTTTCTACTTATAATCCTACTTCCTACTATATCCTACGAATATTATAAATGCGAAAGTGTGTTTGTTGATTTGTTGGTTTGTCCTTCTATCACGCAGTAACGGAGCAACGAATCGACTTGATTTTTGGCATATATATAGTTTATGAACCGGAGAGTAACATAGGCTACTTTTTATCCCGAAAAACACACGGCTCCTGTAGGAACTCGGGTGAAAACCGCGGGCAGAAGCTAGTCAGTATATATTTCATCTTTCTTTAAATAATGACTAGACTATATAATACAGTCTACATCGACGTAAATTCCATTAGATTGTTCGTGCCAGTCTCTGACTTTGAAAATAGCATGACGTCACATTTGACATCTATTTTTCATTTCCAAAGTGGCATCGCCCAGATCATTGCCTGGTAACTAAATCTGAAGTTATAATCTAAAGAAGCACCTATGCTATCATATTTCAGTATACATTTCTTCTTTCTTTAAATAGTGTGTCGTCTACATCAACGGAAACCTTGCATTCCATGTCATTGTTCGAGTCTCGGTCTGACATTGAAAGTGACGTCACGTTGACGCCTGGATTCCATTCCTAATAGTGCTATCGCAGGTCAACGCCCCGAGTGACGAACTAATGTGATATAGGTATTAGGTATACACTTTGCCTACTCTTGGCTCTGATATGATATGACATCAGTAGGTATTTTAAAAATAGGCGTGCATCATACTGTCGGTTATATTAAAATAACATTACCTACCATAGTAAGTAATTAAATTCAGACTTTGCTAATAACTGTGTTTTTATGTGTAATTAGATGCTGCCCGCGGTTTCACCCGCGCGGATATATTGTATTTCATGGTTTTTATTTTTTGTGCTAAACGCTAATTCTTTTTCTAAAATAAAAGTAGCCTAAGTTACTCCTTATAATATCAGCTATCTGCCAGTGATAGTCCCGACAATCAGTCCAGGCATTTCGGAGATTACCCGGAACAAACAGACACACAGACAAAAATTAAAAATATGGTTGTTTTGTTATAGATAGATAACTCTTAATTGTACACCAACATAATACAAAAGTAAACATAACTAAATAAGGTATATTAAGTACAAGGCGGTCTTAGTTAGTTATAGGTATAAATACTTTCATATGCATTTGGTAAAAAGCTGTTATTTTGATATTACAAACAGACACTTCAATTTTATTTATTTGTATAGATTTTGTTACGTAACAACCTGTAGCTATATAAGGCATGCCTAAAACTGCAATGACGCTAGAATACTATCATAAGGTTTTCATCGTACTGTATTCAGGACCGTAGATTTCGAAGCGTCTCCGAAAAATGGTCAGCCCGTTCATTCAATCAAAATCCATTAAAATTAATAACCGTTTCATAAACCATTATTATGGGGGCCTAAAAAATCACTTTCTACAATCGTTGTCGATATTAGAAAAGTTAAAAAGGTATGGAATTGACGCATGGATTTGTTTAGTTACCGTGTGACCCCAGACTAAGGCTATGTAGGACTATAAATAATATGCTCGTGAAGTCTGCCGCCAAGCAGTAGTGTGCAAGCATTACTGTGTTCCGGTTTGATGAGCAGAGTATCCAGTGAAATTACTGGGCTTATGAGACTTAATACCTAATGTCTCAGGGTAACGAGCGCACTGCAGTGCCGTGCAGGCCTTTGTGTTTCAAAGTTCTGGGTGGCACTGCAATCGTTATGGGCCGGCGTTATGCTTACCATCAGGCAAACGACCAGCTCGTCTCGTTAACAAATAACATAAAAAAAAAATATATATATATAACTGTCTAGAGTTTTTAATATTTACTCACTGAGTGCATCATACTCAATTACTCACAAACAGTTTATTGTAAACATTTTACACTTTAGACGTTAGCCTACACTTTATGACCAATAAATGCCATGTATTGGCAAAGTATCCACTTAATGTGTTAATATAAGATTACGAAACATATATCAATGTCAAACATACAATTCAAAGCGAAACTGTATTTGTAATCGTTAATTTCCATCTTATCCTTCAAGTGAGATTGTTGAGTATGATTTAATGCTAAAAGAGATTGATGTTTGTTTTTAATTTTAGAATTGATAGTTGATTTACAAAGGTACGTTTAAGCTAAGTAATGATGTGTTAACTCGACGACAAATATGTCGATGTTTTTAACCGATTTGCAAATAAGGAGAAGATTCTCAATTCGGGGTGTATTCTTTTTTTATTTATTTTTTATGTTTGTTACCTCATATCTCTGTCATTTGTGAGCCGATTTGAAAAATTCTTTTTTTAATTGAAAGGGTATACTTTCAGATTGATCCCATAGAAATTTCATCAAAATCGGTTCAGTAGTTTGTCACTGAAGTCAGTTCGTCGCTTTTTAAAGCAATTTTTTTAGATAATATTACCTAAGGTAATTTTATAATTTGACTAACTTCTGCCCGCGATTTTCACCCGCGTTCCCACAGGAACCGTGCTTTTTTCCGGGATAATAAGTAGCCTATGTTACTCTCCGGTCCCTAAACTATATTTATGCCAAAAATCACGTCGATCTGTTGTTCCGTTGCTGTCTAAAAGAAGAACAAACCAACAAACACACTTTCGCATATATAATATTAGTAGGATTACTTGATAATTGAAGCTAAAACTACCTAAAGTTTTATAAAAGTTAATTCTATTTTTTGTTATTATATTAGAACAAAGCAAAGCTAAGTAGTAAAATAATACCTACTAAAACTACCTTGACATATTCCTAAGTGCGTTCCCAGGTTCCACTGTTCATGCTACTCTATCTTTACGCGCACCTTGAGTGAAACTTTCCGTTGAGTCAGAACAAAATCGATTCTTTCCTTAGAACATTAATTGAATATTACATACTATCGTCGGTATATTTTCACATTAGCGTGTAAACAACGATGTGATTGGACGTTTATCTGTACCATGTGTATATATATATGTGTATCTCGAGACGAAGGAGTCATTGTCACGGTACAGCGACCAGGCTGTGTTTACTGACGTTATCAATAACAGGGTTAGGGTCTGCTGTACTGACAGCTATAATACTGATGATGCGATGCTATGCTTTATTCACTACACTAGGTTATTTAACATACATTATATTAAGTCTTGTGATTTTTGTTTGACATGTGAGTCAGCATTTAGTAGGTCTCAGATTAGTTCTTCAAACAGCATCACGATGCACCACGTGCTGCTTTCAGCAGCTGTCTTGGCAACTGATTTAGAATCAGTGGACAATATTAAATAATGAAGAATTGAAGATTAATGAAGCTCGCATCGTTTCAGTATAAAGTAATTTGATCCATTCTACAATTCATCGCGGCAGTTCTCTTTTTGAATATTTATAGCGTTGCATATCTTCCAGTGCGTTATGTGCCTACCGTCAGCGGGTTCAAGTTCGGGCTTGCGACAATGAACTTGGCCGGCCGTGACTCACCAGCCATCGCTGTTACGAAACCATAAACACTGAATCTGCAAATACACTTCTATACTGATCGGGCTGGCATTAGACGCTAATGTATATTTGCGTTTTGCTGTCAAAATAGCCGTGGTTTCACAACAAGCGCGAATTACGAGGTATTACACGATCACGCACGGCTTGAAATAAGACATTGAAACCAACAAGAAAAGCAATACTGCCAGATGCTGTCTCTTTCACTTCCTTGAAGTCCTGCCTGAGCTCAGAGCGACGACTGCTCCGCTACATACATCACCTGCACGCCACCGCGTATTTGCCGCTGGCTTCTGTACTGAACACGCAGTGGTTGTGACTCTATTGTTTTAGTAGTGGTCGTAGAAGCGTCGTGATCATGGTTTTTAAGCATAATTAACAATGATGCATTACCGTCTAATGCCACGCTAACTGTATGCATCCAAGTATCAAGACGCATTGTCAGGAGTATCCAGCCATTGTCCATTCGTCTTTGACGCCCGCGCATTTTATTCGCTACGTTTTTTTTTTCTTGTCTTTTTTTTTAATTCGTCGTGTTAACAGTTTTGTAGCGATGACAGGGATAGTGAATTAAATAAACAGTATTAAGTAACGTTTATGAAATTTTGAGTTATTTTTGCTTTGATGACGGAGACTTCATTCCTGTTCCTGATTTACGGTATCATCGATATCGATCAGGTGAGTGAGTGAGTGAGTGAGTTAAAGGTCAAACGATAACTACCGAATAAAAAAAACATTGTGCATGTGTATAATATTAATGGTATAAAATGTACAGCAACAAGACATCAAAACTAATGATCGTACGCATACAAAAGCAGGTTTTGCCGTATCGTGGTCATTATCCCACTTACGTAACGAGTGTAAAGATTCAAGGGCAAGACGGTTATTTATATTCTATGTTCGCCTAACCTTGGCCACAGATTGGGCGATAGTTCATACGTCCTTGGCATCAAAGACTTGGAGACATCGTCACGTGAAACAGTCAGGTCGATGGAATGCTTGTAACGGTACAGTAGCATGACTAACCTTTGCTGGGTATTAGAGTGGTAGATGGTAGTTTATTTTAGACGTTTAAATTTGTTTTTCAACAATTATATATATGCATATACAGTTACACTTATACAGATATGTGGACTGTAGCAGAAGAATAATCTCTCTAGTTTCCGGGTTTATCGCATCTTACGATTTGCTTATCCGATTAAAAAGGAGAAAACCTTTCTCGGTCCCCCTCAGATAAATGATAATTTTAAACTCTGCCAAGCCAAGCAGTAGTGTGCAAGTTGCCAAGCAGTACTGTGCAAGTACTGTGCTCTTGTTTGAAGAGCAAGGCAGACTGTAAAATTGCTGAGCGTATGAGTCACGAGAGTTGATGTCTCTTTCGGCAGTGACTAGTGACTAGTGCCGCAAGGGCCTGTGTCTAAACGGCTCGAAACCTTGATAAGGACTGGACTGGTGTATAGACAAGCCTCAACATAAGCATACGCATTGGTCAAAATCTCATCTTCAGAGAAACAAGAAACGCTCGGAATTACGTTAATTAATTTATTAGTTGCTTTTAGAACAGTAAAATAATACAAAACTAAAAAGAAAACTGTGTAATACAATAAATGAAGTACGTGCGAAATAGTTAAAGCCCTGCCTGCTGCTTTACTATAATAATTTTGTCGCACTGTTTCCCATAAAATTAGGAATAGGTTAATATAATTGTTTAATTACTATATGACATATATTAATAAAATACATCATACAAATACATTAAAATGTTGAGGATTGCACCATCAGATCGCATTGGAATCTAATACAAAAATAACTCGTAACTGAGTACATCACGTCTCAAGCTAAGGCATTTCACATAACACGTTTGATTTTTGATAACATAATCAAAGCATAACACGATTTGCAGTGTGTCACGATGATTTGAGCTATCATTAACAATATTTAACCGACATCCAAAAAAGGGGGAGGTCTCAATTCGTCTATATATTTTTTATACTTGTGATAGGTACATTTATCTCACGTGATGATATAATATAAATTGGCGTCACAACGTACCTATATATAAATGCATATCCCTTAAGCGGCCCATACACCTAATGCATGATTGACGGGTAAACATCAATCAAGGACCACGCAAAAATAATGGAAAAACCACGTTCACCGCTTGACGTATAACGTACAGTCTAAGGTAGAATGTAGAGGTAAGGTGTAGGTAGGTGTGTAGAAATTTAGTCCGAGTGCTAACCACCGTTAGAGGTAGTAAAGGAGAGGCACCGCAGCCGCTTTTACGACATCTACCTGCGGAAGCTGCGGTAAATACGCGATGGTACGCAAGTGATGTATGTATCATAAAGTGAAGCAGTCGTCGCTTTGAGCCCAAGCAGGGCTTTGAGTCAGCACTATCTGGCCGTATTGCCGTTTTGTCTATTTAGTGGTTTTTTGGTCGTGCACCAAGCCGCGCTTGCGCGTGTATTATCTCGTAATCCGCGCTTGATGCAAAAGCATTGGTTATTTTGACAGCAAAACGCTTACTTGCATAAGCGTCTATGGTCTGCATAAGCGCTCGAGTGCCCCCCCCTGTTCTCTTTATTTTGCGGCTATCAATGGCTGCGACTTGAGGCTGCACTTAGCCACTGGTGGCCGCGTTTAGTGGCTGCGTCTAGTGGCCCAACGTGCGGCAGCACTTACCGTTATACGATGATGTCACCGCGTATCCAATGTCATTGTCAAGCCACATCATGAACAGCTGTTACCTACATAGCCATCATGTGAATGTGAACATTGGTGGTCTTCCGACATATTGAATAAACAGTTTTGTGAAAGCAATAATATTTTTGTTTTTCGTCCGGTGTCTCGTGTTTAATTAACAAAGTTGGCGTTTAGAGTTCTCATTGTAATTATGTTGTGGTTTTACTTTGGGAAAACGATGCCACTGATTATGTTCACTATTATGTATGTTGTACACTTTAATTATGTTTTTAATATGGATAACGAGACGAGCTGTCGTTTGCCTGATGGTAAGCATAACGCCGGCTAGTAACAATTATGCAGTGCCACCCAGAACTTTGAAACACAAAGGCCCTAATACACGGCAGTGCAAGTGCGCTTGTTACCCTAAGTCATTAGGTAAAGTAAGCCCAGTAATTTCACTGACTATTTTGCTCGTCAAACCGGAACATACATGTTGCACCAGTGCATATAATTATGTTGGTCATATGCCATGTATGTTAATCGTAGATTTTGCTGCCTTACACCCAATTAATTGATCAACTGGTCCTCGTCGATTCAAATTCACCGCCTATCTAATTATAATCTATCAAACTGAAACGCTGTTATCCATAGTCATAGATTTAATGACAGAATACAATTTCACAGACGACAGAACCAGAACTAACTTGGTCCAATCTAAGATGCCCTTAAATCGTGATATATTATAGACACAACTTACATTTGTGATCTTGCTTTGATGAGCGTAGTAGATATTCGACAAAAGTGCTTAAAAACGCATCAAAACAAATCAATTTCATCGCCCACCAAAAAACGAAGAACGCCTTCCGAAGAAGCCCGAGAGCTCCCGAAGGAATGACAGGCGCTTTCCGTGGAACGCGGAAAACGTCGGCACATGTTGAAAATACGAGTGGGCATTGACCCCGACCGCTTGTGCCTGAACCCAGCTGTTGCTGAATCTACAGCGCATCTCAGGGCCCCGATCGCGCTAATTTGAAATGACAGCGTACAGTTATGGTTTGGTCGTGGTTTGATACCAACTGTTGTTTAGTTTCGGTTCAGGCGTGTGGAATTCGATATTGCCGTTCATTTGACAGCGTTTACTGTCAGTTGTTGTCGAGAAACGTCTCAACTTTTGGTAAAACTATTAGCGCGATCCGAAACGGTCAAAAAGCTGTGATGCGGTCGTGGTTTAGTAGCGGCTTGGTTGATAATTTTTAACGCGATTGCCCTCCTGATCTGTTTAGTAACGGACGCGAACCTATGATCGTGCAAGATAAGAGAAGCGCAGGTGTGTGAAAAAACATTGTATCTATATATGTGTTTTGATGAACTATCTGCTGAGTATAACTGAGAGATCTGTCTACTTAATTGCTGACGCGAGTCATAATACATAATTTCTTTCTTAACTAATAAGAGTTGGAAGGGCAAGCCTTCCTTTATTTGACAAACAAACATAAAAAAATTCATATAGTCCCATACTACACGAGGGGTTTTGGACTCACCTGTGGGCTGAGTGTGAGTTTCGCTGTTAAAAATCCAATTTACGCGAATGACCGCGTGTCGAATAAGCATCATACAAAAAAACGCGATGATAGTTCATAAATGTGGCGCTAAGAGCGCTGTACATTTTTCATACAAAATCTTCGTAAACGCGGCCACTGTCGAACACGGTAACTTGTTGCAAAACTCTCACTAAACCCTCTGTGTCCGTTCAAAGATCACTTGCGTTTTGATACGTACATAGAAGGGGTCTATATACTAGGATGTGTAGATGGAGAACTAGGAACTACGAGGACCATGGCATATGATACCTAGACACAGAACAATATACTTGACTATTTTCTATTTACCTATCATTGTTTTATTTTTGACATCAATACCGATTGTCTTCCTAAAATTTATTTTAGTCTATGGTTTTTCTTATTCTGTAATAATGTTTGTTTTTTTTACTAAGAAAGCATTTTTACGCTTGTAACTGTACCTAGAACATTTGCACATTCTAGCTTGATAAAGGTTAAAGTTGGTTGGCTAAGGTTGATGCAGAAATTCTACCCTGTTAATATCTAGATATATATTAAATAATAATTGGAACTGAACAAGAACCAGTAAATTATGTGGTAAGCGTAACTCAAGGAAATAAAACTGGAAATTTAATGGCAAGACTATATGAATGAAACAGCAATTTATAAGTTTTATGAGAAAAGTATCCTACTTTAGATTGCTTCACGGATTTTATGCTCCTATCCATTTCTTAATATCAGTGAAGCAAGTAATAACTTCTACTACCTACTATATAATTTGCTACTGTACTTGCTACTTATACTGCTCAGCGATTTTCTCAGCCTTTCATTTGCTCTAATCTGCCGTCAAACAAGTAAATTGAATCGGACACTAATAAAAGCTTTGTCATAGGTGCTAAAATGGCTATCCGTAGTAAAGTTAAACTTTTGACGTTCAAAATATCTCGTAGTATGGTACGAGATGTTCTTACGAAAATGTTGCATACGTAAAATCTCTTGAAAATATAATTAAGTGTTTCAAGAGTACTAAAACCAGGACGGAAATCTTAACGCATTCAGCGTGAAATAAATTATGTACAATTTAAAACCAAATTAACTTGACATTTTTTTAGACAACCGGCGACGACATTTCTCGTGACAAATGTACGAACAGACAACAAAAAAAGTTTAAATATTTTTTAAATGTTCGTTTTTGTGCAATCGCAGGAAAGCAACGAAACGGCGCCTTCATTATCCACATTCACTTCTATTTCGAGTACATAACCGCAATCTAAATGAAATTCGGTACTTACTAATGTTTTCAGTCCGGTGACGCTGTAGAGGTCGCAAGACAAACAGCACGGTACTTAAAAAAAAAGGTAAATTACAAATTTTACCATGGGATTCGATGAATGAGAAATGTCATTCTACTAATATTATTAATCCTACTTCCTACTAATATTATAAAAGCGAAAGTGTGTTTGTTGGTTTATTGATTTGTTGGTTTGTCCTTCTTTCACGCAGTAACGGAGAAACGGATCGACGTGATTTTTGGCATAGATATAGTTTAAGGACCGGAGAGTAACATAGGCTACTTTTTATCCCGGAAAAATGCACAATTCCTGTGGGAACGCGGGTGAAAACCGCGGGCGGAAGCTAGTCGTGTATATAGTGACAACGGTGACATATTGTCGCACGACTGCAGCAATGCATATATAGAACCCGCATTTACATGTACTTAACAAAAACAACAGCCTAATATTTTATGGTGTTAAAACATGTTAGAAATAATTTTTACAAGAGAAAAAACATTTTACAATCTATACATACAAATAATAAAATTGTAGTGTCTGTTTGTAATATCAAAATAACAGCTTTTTACAGCATATGCAAGTATATACGGTACCCATACGGTACCTATAACAAAACAACCATTTTTTAATTTTTGTCTGTATGTCTGTTTGTTCCGGGTAATCTCCGAAACGGCTGGGCCGATGTTGACGGGACTTTCACTGGCATATAGCTGATGTTACAAAGAGTAACTTAGGCTACTTTTATTTTAGAAAAAAATTAGGGTTCCGCGCAAAAAAATAATAACCATGAAATCCAATATCTCCGCGCGGGTGAAACCGCGGGCAGCAGCTAGTAATTTATAAAAGGATTCGCATGTCTCAACTCTACCAGGTTATGTTCCAACGCGTCTGCTCGATAAATTAAGTTTTTAATCTGTTCAGTGAAAGACCACATCGCAGCTTAAATAATCGCCCATCAAGTCAAAAATAATTTCTCATTAAAAGATGCGCAAGCAACTCCCAAATGCTCACTTAGTCACTTCGTTAGCTTCGCGGAAGGTGTTCGTTCTTTTTTCTTAATTTTAAATTGCTCCGGAACCCGCCGCATGCTTTAATCCCTAATTCACTTTGAGCACGGAGTGATTTGTGACGGGTCTTGACTTGATTGAATTACCGTATACCGCTCGCTCTCTTGCCCATATTATGCTAGGCCTTTCCTTTTCATTCGTTCACTAACCGTTAGTTTTGTTGTTTTGATATATTGTCGGACACTAGTTGTTTTTGAGTTCATTATATAATATAGTTTATGGCTAAAATCGTCTTTTTATTCATAAATGAACTAGGTTAATTTCAGCCCAAATTTGACACAATGTCTTTTTTTTTTTTTTTTTTTTTTTTTTTTATGTTATTTGGTAACGAGACGAGTTGGTCGTTTGCCTGATGGTAAGCATAACGCCGGCCCATAACAATTGCAGTGCCACCCAGAACTTTGAAACACAAAGGCCTGCGCGGCACTGCAATGCGCTCGTTACCCTGAGACATTAGGTATTAAGTCTCATAAGCCCAGTAATTTCACTGGATACTCTGCTCATCAAACCGGAACACAGTAATGCTGGCACACTACTGACTTCACGAGCAAAGCGGTGGTAACAACCCAGACGGACACTCGCAGAAGAGTTAGTCCTCCCACTAACGATTTATACCTAATAAAAAGTGTAAAAAAGGCGTGAACGCATCTAGGCTCCCAGTCTCGTGTCCTGAATAAGTTGACTCATAGAACATTTTTACAGCGCTCCGCAGTTGTGCTACTGGAATTTATGAAGCCATCAACTCGCATTAAACTTGTTTCTGTTAAGTGCGCTCATGAATCGTATAAAAATAAAACTGTATGATAAGGTACGAGTACGGTATGAGTATGGCACGTATTGGAAGTTCGATAGAGCACCGGAAAACGGATGCGTTAGTGGAGGTCGACGAACCGCGCACCGAGTCAATGTCAGCGGCGGCGTAGGTCCAAGATTCGGCAAGAACAGGGGTGCGTGCGCGGTTTGGGGTAGCAGGGTGCAACCGTCGGGGTAACGACCGCGGCGGGGTCGACGGCCGGCGCCACGCGGCCGCGCGACCGAGCCATCCGATTGATCGAAGCAGGACGACACTACTTCGAACCCTTACGATCCAACAACCCCCGCTGTTAATAGGGGAAATAATACTTTGTTTCGTAACAGATAAGGTGTGATTCGGTTTGAGACACCGCTCTCTGATGAGCCGTTCGATAGTGGGAGAAGGATGACACACACACGGGCGTTGAGGGAAATAGTTTTGCTCAAAATATTGATTTTTCCGCGCGCTTTGCAGCGTGTGGGCCTGTGTGTGTGCTTGCCGATGTGTGCGTGCACGTCTATTTTGGGTAGAGCACGTGGTCTTAGTTGTTGCTTGTTGACATGCGTTTTTATTTTTGTGGCGGCTTTACGGCTGGATCGGTTAATTGCATTACGTCATTGTTTGACGTGCATTTTGTTGTGATTTAGTGCGGTCGAGCCGGGCGTTTTTTGAATTCTTATATTCTCGCTGAATAAATTGAAGTAACATAAGGCAGTTCAAATTATTGATGTAGTTTTCGCTTATGACATTACGGTATTGGTTAACCATTTCCGGATTTAGGATTTGTTACAAGTTAGAAAGATTTGTAAATATTAAAAGATAGGTATAAAGGTTAAGGACGAGCGAGTCCGTTATTTGCTAGAGTTTAGGTGGAAATTGCACGATAACGACTTATCGTCGTGCAACGACGTGATATGCAGATTAAATGCGTCGTGCGTTACAACGACAAGTCGTTATTCGTTTGATTCGATTTTGATCTTCCTGGCATTTACTTCGTTCGCCCTGATTCCGATCTTAAAATCCTAATTTGTTTCGAAAAAAGCACATTTATGTGTTTTTTATGCAGAAAGCAGACGATATGACGTAATGTGAAACAGTTGCTGTCTTATCACTGTAAGCAATCTGTTACAGACAAATTTAGGTTGCAATTATGATCGTTTTTCGTCATCGAGTACATGATTAATCAACGGCGTTTTATTTTTAGTGGTCATTCCATCAAAAAGCTGAAGCTGCGAAATCTTTGAAGATTTGTACTAAATCGGAACGTTTTGTTTGGGACCTTTCGTACAGCTTAAATAAGAAATTAAAATTTCCATTGCAGACATTCCCATATTGTTATTTCCTCACAATATTAGTGAGGTACCTAGCTGCAGTTTTATACTTTTCATCGGTGATTTTACGATAAAACTAAACACGCTGTCAATGCTCAGCACTTAGCCCGTTCTATAGTCCAATATCCTATCTAACTTTCTCAAACTATCTTCTTAAGAGTTCAGTGGACAGACAACGACTATCGCAAACTTAATATTACTTATACAGCACTTTGCTCGTAATATAGTATAGTTATTGATGCACAAATACATTCACAGATTACTTCATACAAACAAACACAGCTTCGGTCCCCGTACACATACACTCACAAAAGGTTACCCTTGATTTTGCCAGCTCAAGGTCCCTCGTCTCTCTACCCCTACAACCCTCTCTTTTTAGCCACCAGCATTCTGTGTGTTCCCATCCCGTTCCATATTGCGGATCCTGCCGAATTTCCCCGAACAGGAGCCGGGTTCACTGAACCCGTAGACGTATTGGTAAATAAACATTCACGTCGGGGTTACATAACAAATATCAAATAACACATGATCGACGATTCTGGGCGAGCTATTAAAAGTGCTTCAAGAAGCATTTATTCTAACAGTATTAAGTTGCAATAATAAGTTGTGGTAGATTTTGAGAAGTGGTTTTGGATTTCGACTCCTAGAACTAGGTGTTGACTTGGAATACGTTGTAAGATTCTATAAAAAAAAACTGTAAATAGATAAATCAAGTTAAATTAATGCTTGAACTTAAGTCAACAATGTGAAAAAAGTTTACACAAATTTTTGATTTTAAAGAGAATCAAAACGTACGAAGTTGAAATAATTAGTAAACAACTAAGTCGTATATTTTGCAAAACAGTCAGAGTGATGTCCAATAAAAAAAATAAAGAAGGTGCGAGAATTTTAAAACACAATGAGCATTTTGGCACAAGAGCCATAGGGCAATTATAATAGTTTGGGCGTTTTTCTACAATGCCATACATTGTATTGCTCGTTACAAATATCAAGAGACAATATAAACACTATATATTAAATTATAATATTATCCTACTCTATGTGTTTCTCTCTAGTTTCACCCAAAATAATATTGAAAACTGTCTTCCTTTACAGAATATTTTGCTTCAGTATAAGTCTTTCTATCCATTCCAGTTAATTCTTATCACCGAAGTAAGTGAGCAATGGAAAAACAAGCACATGAGGTTTCAAAACAAACTGCTGAGCATCACAGAGGAGAGCGTTTGATTACGTGGCGCCAGTTAGAGGGGTGCCGACCTACCCCTACCACCCTAACCTAGCCCAACGTTGCACCGATGCACCCAGACATCTAGATAGATCTAGACATAGCTTACGGCGCCACCCTCGGTTGCACACACCCAAACTTTTTGCACATGGGGATATACTTGTGTTCGAATTTTCGTATCGATGTTCGCAACTGCCCTCGTGTTTGTGAATTGCATTAGTATATGGTTTGGCGACTTTTACTTATAGGTATATATATTTGTTTGAAACGATTATACAGTTTGGCTCTTATATTTTATGGTTTTTTAGTTCTTGCAATTTCTAAACGATTCCAAAGTATTCAAAAATTTGGTTTAAACGAAGTAGTAGTGTCCATATTGATTTAATCTGTGTTGTTTGTATCGATTGAAAAGTTTTCTTCGTAATTTATTGAACTGTTTAATTTAGAAGTATTCGACCAAAAAAGCTTAAAAAATTATGATAAAATGCGCGATTACGTCTTTGTTTACGACTGATGAACGTATACGATTGACGAAAATTTATGCAAATGTCGACGTTAGTCAAATATATTGTTTTAGTGGTCATACTAGTGTTAAAGATCCCTTTAAATCACAAATGATAAATTTCTAGTGATAACTTTAAAAATGATAAATTTGGTCTTCGTTGATTAAAAAGATAACAAATTAATTATTATATTATATCAATATAAATAATTATTATATTAATATAAATGGTATATGACGTTGTACCTTAAATTATTAATATGTACATAGAAAATTCTTTATTGCACAAATAAAATTACATATGTGAAATAAATGCTGGGAAGCATTAGGTATCTTCCAGTGAACCTCAATGTAATGTAGATATTTTATGCGTTAGTGATAATTTTGTGGTTTTAGGGTTCCATACGTCCGTATGAAAAATGGACAGGTCCGTCTTTCACAGCTAATTTGCTCCGAATCTAAGTTGAATTTTGGTACACATATAAATTTCTGTGACCCAAACGCAGACGTGTGACGTAAATAAATGAATTTCTTAGTATGGGGTCACCCATGGGAGACAAAATAGAAAATAAAAAATATACAAACTGAAAAATTTGCAGGGTCTCAAAAATATTTGAGACTCGTACAACACAATCCTTTCATTTGATATGTAACACGGTACAGTATGCAAAACTTCTTTAAAACTTTCTCGAATGAGTTTTTCTTTAGTGATCTAATAAGGGTTCCTGGAGGGCAATCGCGTTAAAAATTATCAACCAAACCGCTACTAAACCACAATCGCATGACAGGTTTTTGACCGTTTCGTATCGCGCTAATAGTTTTACCAAAAGTTGAAACGTATCTGGACAACAACTGACAGTTAACGCTGTCAAATGAACGGCAATATCGAATTCCACACGCCTGAACCGAAACTAAACCACAGTAGGTATCAAACCACAACTAAACAATAATTGTACGCTGTCATTTCAAATTAGCGCGATCGGGGCCCTGTCCGTTTTATCATTCGGACGTATAGAACAAAAAACATGCTAGATAACATAGTAATCGTACGGAACCCTCTCAACGCGAGTCTAACTCGCACTTGTTCAGTTTTTACTACAATCATTATAAAATGTTGACTCTCAATTTTTCATAAATCATAGACAAGTTTCAACACTAAAATAAACGTCAAATCGCTTATTACTTACTTAAAAAAACTTCGTAGTAATCACTATGCGCGTTTATCATACCTGTAGTCTATAAGGCCCTAACCTTGTATTTCTAGCTGTCTTAGCTATATTTTGATCGTAACTTCTGTCTGTCCTTATTGTTTACTTTGTTTCGCTGTTTCCAGAAGCATTGTTTTTATACAGTTCATTTGCTCTTGACTCTTGGATGTTTATCGTTGGAGCAATTCTTTTTTATTGTATTGTGTCAATTCAGGTTTAGAACTGAATGCTTCAGCTGATAAGTTTCAGTTGTTTTCTTTTTTAGTGTTGCATTTAATGAATGTTGATTAAACTGAATGTATTCAATGAGCGTGTGTGTATGTTTGTTACCTCGTATCTCCTTAACTACTAAACCTATTTTGGTGAAATTTGTAATGTAGATAGTTTAGGTTCTGGAATAACACAAAGGCTATAATGTTATATACCACGCGGACGAAGCCGGCGGTAGAAGCTAGTTAGTCATTATAATAATAAAGTCATTTATTGATCAAAAATGCATCTTAATGTTGTTTTAACTACCTTAGTAAGATATACTGCTCCGTAGATCAGAGCTTCGTAGTTTTAAGCTTAAGCTTAGGTATTAACAGAAAGCATGCTTAAAATTAGCATGGTCAGCAGCTTTTGCTAACAATAAGCATGCTTAAAATTAGCATGGTCTGCGGCTGTTCATATTTGCTAACAATAAGCATGCTTAAAATTAGCATGGTCTGCAGCTGTTCATATTTGCTAACAATAAGCATGCTAGTTCTAGATATTAGCAATATAAGCGTGCTCATAAGCTGACCTGCGAAGCACGCCCTTACACCCGCGCCTCAGTTCAGGCATAAAACAAAACAATGGTTGATTTTTGAGCATGCCCGAAATAAGCATGATCATGACTAGTAACAAGTTGCTACTAGAGTAGTACATTGCAATTGTTATGGGCCAGCATTCTGCTTACCATCAGGTAAAGGACCAGTTCTTCTCGTTTTTCAATAGTACAAAAAAACAGATGAATTGAGAACCTCCTTTAACTAACTGCATGCAATCGATAAAAATAGTCAAATAAGCCAAATTCCCTTTTGAGATTTATCTTGTTTAATAATTTCTTAAAATCTACCTACTAAAAAACTACGTACATAGACCCAGACAGCTCTAAATGGGTTGAAATTTCTTGTCGCTAGAAAATCAGATAGGTAATTAGGTACATCCCCTTACGGAACAAATAGGCACATGCGCTATTTATGTCTTTATTAGAAACCATCTGTGGGCCGCAGTACCTATATTCACCCACGCAAGAAAACCCTTCATGCTGAAGCTTCATAATAACAAACACCGGCTGTGACATCCCGATCGAACCAAAACAAACGCGATGCACACCTACCTTACATACAGCTATATTTTACAAAAGTATATCAATGTGTGTAGTCATGGACCTACCCCAAACGAATCTGAGTGCACCCGCCCGCAGGCTAGCCGCCTTAGTGTGTCTAGCTGTCTGCATGCACTCACACAGGGGTGATATTTGTGCGAGCTTCAATTATGGTATCGGTGAGGAAGGTTGGGGTCTAAGGGCTGTGGTTATTTGTACTGAGATCATTGTAACTGTTTTGATAGTTAAACCTATGAATATTATAGGTATATCATACAATACCTATGGTGGAGTTCCCCCCCCCCCCCCCTTCACGGATACCCGCAGTAGAGTTAGTCTAAATTATATTTACTAAACTCAATAATTACAACCAACATATCATACTAAAAATTTGCATATGTATTTTTAAATTCAAATAGGCCCCAAAGGAGCACTTATGAAAGTTAAAATAAATGACTCTAACAGCGGGCCTCTGCAACATTCGTCTACCCGAATCACAGACTAAAATTAATGCTGACATTATCAGAACATAATAAATGACAAAGACACCAACAGACCCAATCCGTGCTCAAAGTCAACGAACCTTCCAGAAACCCACCGTGCCCGTTCCAAATTGGTATAGGCCGAGCAAGAAGAAGAGCAAGAAACTCGTCACGGTATTCTTTTTCAAATTCAAATTGTCGCCTAAACACAATTATGAATGTTATAAAACTTATAAGACAGATTAGTATAATAAAAATCAGCTCTTACCCAATCCAAAGGTCAAAATACGTCATATTAGGGGCAGTACAACTAGGCAGCAATTTGTGGCATGCATGAGTTTGTTCGAGATGAGATAGTGATCAAAGGCAAGCCAGCCTATTTTGTATAAAAAAGAGTAAGTAGGGCCAGACGTAATTTAGAGTAGTTTATAAAACAAATACTAATTCATCTAGAATTTAATTTTTTTTTAATTTCGTATTCGTTTATGTTAGCTAATTATACTCTCTTTACTACTCTCTTTACTACTGATAGCTCTCTTTTACTCTTACTTTTTAGTAAGTGTACTACAAGTACTCACTTTTGCCTTGATGACTATCTCACTTGATAAAATATATGTGGTTATGCGATTATATCTTCGCTAGCTAGAGTGAGAACCAGCTTTCAAGTACGGCTAGCGAAACACTCAGCTGATAGATGTTTTGAGACAGGGTTGAGGGAATAAGTTCTTCCACCCCAGTGTGTTTTTAAAATTAGCCGCATGCTAGCATTTAAATTTGCGGATCGTACATACATTGCGAAAGAAATCGCAAAAAAAACAATTTTTTTTTCAAAATGTTAATTCGCTTTCCTCTTGTTTGTGCAGAGCCTTAAGTTGGCAACTTTCGTTCAGCGCATAGACGCACGGTACATTTCCATGTATGTATAACATTCACACTTGAATGTTGTTCAGGCAATTAATGTTTCATACAGGTATTCATTTTCGCGTGCTAGATATTATGATAGACGTGTCTGGACTATGGAAAGATTTAATTTACAGCTATTTTAATTAATATCTTTGAATAGTCGCCTGCATAATTATTATAGTATGTACGTAAATGTGTAGTGTTTTTTTAAGATACATAAACAGTAAATGTTTTAAAAAAACCTGTTCACATTGAAAAATATGGTACAATAATTAGAAAATATTCTTTGGTATTAAAAAATCTTCAGTGTTATGAAAAATCACGAGTAAAGCAAGCTAAACGAACTCTTTGCAACGCTACAACGCTCGTAGCATTTGCTACGACAGTCGTAGAATGCATCGTAACACGCGTTTTTTGATAAAAATCTGTATTAATTTACTGAAAAAATAAACAATGTGAGCTGTATAAATGAATAAATGAATATTTTTAATTACAAATAGAGATATTTTTTAATCTATTTGTGTAATTTAATAATATTTAGTTATATTACTAAAAAATAACACCTACCTATCTAATTAGGCCTTTTTCATTATATTTCTAATTTTCTAAACGACAAACTGATTTTGCGAACGCAAAAATACACCAGCAAATAGACTTCAATAAACTAATTCTGTACGCGCCATCTGCCGGTGAGTAGCCAAAATAATCAGTTCGGCGCCTCGATAGCAGATGGCTATAGTAGAAACATATTTTATTGAATTACTGTCTTGAAATAAAACTATTATATAAAACTAATAAAATTAAATTTAGCTGTCCAATTATAATACTGAAATTAAAAACATAAATGACTTTGTATTAATTGACTACCAAACTTTTCCGTTCTCCAAATAATGTTTCACTAATAGTCATGAAGCCACTTGATTATGTAGGTTCTAAATATTATTATGTATAACAGCAACATTCATCTAGTTCCTTGTCTAAAACCATAACATAATATGGCTTCCTGCCCCATTTTCAAATGACCAAGGTATTTATTGTTTACCTGGAAAACGTTTGTCTAAGCTAAAATATGTTCCAAGAAACATCATAGAATAAATATAGGTAGGTAGTATTTAGAAGCGTCTATGTTTCGGCTATGGACGACGCGCGGCGAACCACCGATGACTAATTATTTTCGGGCAAGGTGCCAGAATACGGCAGAATATAGGGCGAACGGGTTCGGCGACGAACTTTAGCCATCGAAAGGTTAACTTGCATCACTCGAGGATGAGTCTGACTGGATATTGTGATTTTGGCACAGTTTCGATACGTAGGTACCTAAAATTTTTTCGGTTGTTTTACTTTTAAGAACTCGTTTGAAGTAACATTGCTTCAAATGAAAAGAATGTAGGTTTTTTTATTGCCATTGTGCTTGCGGTTGACCGCCGTCTCAACTGATGTTAAGCGAAAGAACCTTGCTTCCAGGACAAGAAAATTAACAATCTCAAAGATACCTATTTGATTTTACCTAGAACCTATTTAATTACTATATTATCTAAATTAAATTACTATACATCTGAATCGGTTTAGTGCTGTGTTACGTGGTAGGTAACATAATGGTATTTTTTTATTAATAATAGTGTTATGAGTGAATTTAATTTTTATTGTGTTAAAGTGATGTTCTTAAACCTGTATAACGACAGTAATTATGTATGTTGTGCTTCAGGCAACATCCCTATTGTTAGCCTATGTATCTAAATACTCGCTAATGCTAATTGTCAAAATTGTAAAAAATTGATTCTAGAACTTTGCAACTTGGTATATAATAGTAAATACTACTGTAGATAAAAACATAAAACTATGTCATCGGCGCTAGTACGAATCTTTTTGATCGATAAAATTGACAGTTCAAATCGATAACGTGAGTGTTATCGACTTTTATCGAACCTCGATACTTTCGACAAAAGTTATCGAATAGCTAGGTTGAATCCAAAGAGAACATAGAGCTACTACAATACTTTACGATCAGACTTCGGTACTTTTTTTTTTTTTTTTTTTTTTTTTTTTTTAATTTTGTTACATTACACTCTATGGACACGTGGTCCATATTCTTATAAGATTAGGTCATATATTAATAGAAATTAACGATATAAAGAAAGAAAAAAAACATCAAGACGGGAACTATGGTCTTAAACTAAATTAAAGTAGAACTAAATTACAAGACAACAGAAGGATTACAATTGGAGTTGACCAGACACCACAAGCGGCACCCGTTCACGAGTATGACCCATGTGCCAGCCATCGCTCTCCTCAACCATTACCGAGGGAAGAGGGCGACCCGCCACACGATGCCGCCGCGAGCAGAATCCTTTTCGTGAGCATGACAACTCCAGTTGCTTACATAGATGAACATAGTTTTATATACATAGGTACCTATATACTAGGGGATTGCAGGGTGATCGGTGACTGGGGATTATCGGCCGTGGATCCCGCATTTCCTAACCTCATAAGCGCTTGAACCACTTCTTCATTACGGTGTTGTATGGCTTTTCGGAGGTTGTAGTCCACGATCATCTGTGGTGTCGCAATCATAGCCCGCTTCACAAATCTGCCTATCGCGTCATCACTGTCATCGGTGTAGTAAACACAGCTGACAGTGTGTCGTGATACTGCTACTACTGCGTGTGGAACGCTATCGTGAAGCTGTAACTTTTTCGATCTTGTTTGAAGGACGATAACCGACTCGTAAGTAAGTCCCTGAGCTTCGTGTATAGTTAGAATGCGTGACCCTTCACCACTTCCATATCCCTTGCTGGTCAGGGATTCCTTTTCTTCCTGGGTGTTAACCAGAAACAGGGTGTTTGGAAGAGAGATGGGTATTTGGGCATCCTTATACATATTTAGCTTCAGGGAGCGCACCTGAGGTCTTGAGGAGTATATACCGGAGTATATCTCACTAAGGGCGTACGCTACATCCATTGGATTCCGATGCGTGCACAACAACTCCTGGCTGATGGTTGCAACCAGGCTTGGGCGATTGTACCTTAGCTCGAACAGGTTTTCTCTGTCGATATAAGGCAATTGGTTGAGATCTCCGACGAGGACAACTTTATTAGCACCTGACAGTCGAGTCGCCATGACTATGGCCCCAAAGTGGTTCATAAGAGCCTCATCAACCATTAAACGGTTGCATTTGTCCGGCTCCTTAAACCCATTTACTAAAATTGAGGCCATAGTCCGCACCTTAGTTTTTACAGCGTCTCCAATGCGGTGTGCGAGCTTCTCTCTTAGATCTTTAGCTGCCTCAGTTGTAGTGGTGACTATTACATCATTGTCTACGTCGAAGTTCCCAACCAGCCATGTTGTTTTGCCGCATCCAGGAACCCCATTTACCCAATTGATTTCCGGTACTGCCCAGTTTTCCAATGCTGGTCCAGAATCAAGCGTCTTTGAGATGACATCGGCCATCTTCAGGATCTTGTCATCCAGCATTATCCTCGTACACCGGGCTGTAACTACTATGGGATCATTTGAATGGACGTTAAAGCGTAGTCGTCCTGTCCGTTTCAGCTCTACCTCGTCCAGAGCCACAAAGCCACTTGTTGCATTGTATCCAGCCATATACTGTCCTGTCATTGTTCCCATTCGGTACTTGCAACATTCGATAAATTTATCTAGTTTTTCGGTTCGACAAATTTATGGAACCGACTTCCGTACTTGCGCCGCATTCTCTATACCTATCATAAACCTTCTACTTCCTCACTTCTCGTATGGGCGAGTGGCCAGCCCGGTGTCCAATTTTTTAGACCACCCTTTTAGTATTATGGCATCGACTCAAAATGTAGAACATTTCATGAAAAATGTCGTCACCTGAAACTTTCCTCGTGTTATCGCGTTCAGGGATCGCGTGGAGCTAAGAACAATCTATCAAGATAACCCGATTTCTATGGGAACTGTATGAGCGGAACACACACGGAGTTTGCCCTGATAAAGCGTTGCATAGAATAATTGGCTTAAAGTAAAGCAGGTAAAGTATCGCTTACAGGACATAGCACAACATTAAAAGACTAAACCTTTTTTATACTATTGGATAAAGATACGCGCAGGCGATAACAATTGCAGTGATTTTAAAACACAAAGGTCTACGCAGCACTGCAGTGCGCTCATTACCCTGAGATAGTCGCATAAATTATGCATAAGCCCAGTAATTTGGGTGTTTCCTCGTATCCTAACTAGGTTGCCTAACTGATTAGGCTACAAGGAATGATTTTTCCTCATGGCCAAACTGCTTGTCAATAATCTATTGACACAACCTGCATAAAGTACTGTCATTGGATTAAGTACAGTTATACGCACAATAACATGATAAATACTTAAAACTACACTTACAAGAAGTATACCCACCTATCAGAATCACATAAAAACATTGTCTTAATTAGGTATCTATATAATTATTTAAATGTCGTTGACACTAAATAATACTTCCCTATCACAAATAAGAAATATAAACTAAACAATATTAATGTCACAATATTTTATATGATTTTATTTATCTTTTTTTATATAATTTTGCATGATTTGTACGCACTTGGTCAGATTCGCAGATAACATGACGTTCGCTGACAAACTAGTTAAGCTTACAGGAGCGAATTAAAAGATGAAATTTGAGATTTGACGGCTCCGTATAGCTAAGTTGGTAGTAACCCTGCCTGCAAAGCGAGGGGTCCCGGGTTCGAGCAATGGTTTTTGGGGATTTTAACATTGATCTATTAACAAAAGAAAAAAGTACCAGACTATACAAAACAATTATAAAAGAAGCAGGATATATATTTTTAAATAAATTTTTTTTTCGGGGCAGATTTTGTGTAAGCATAAAGTTTGTTCTCGGGTCTTGGATGTTTGTGATGTGCATCTGTGTGTGTCCATGCCACCTGCGACACAGGGAATCCTAGTGCGGAGTTATGAGTGTGTAAGCGTTTATTTATTTATTTAATTTATGTATTTGCAGTTGATCGTATTTATTTATGTTAGGGTACCTTAACAATTCAAAAATTACTGATGAATTATACACCTGTTTATTAGGCACAATATGAGGCGTGGTCACCTAGTAAGGCAACCATAAATGTGAAGAGTGAAGAGTACCTATCTAATTACGTATAAAAAACTGTCCGAAAAATAGGAGTGTGATCTTTTGCAACACTTTGTATTTCTATTTTAAAAAAACTACTAAAAGATCGGGCCTGGTAATTTAATAAAGAAAAAAAAACATTTATTCTTACTATAAAGTTTTACGTTGTGTATACTTAGTTGTATTACGTAGTCAGGAGCATTTGGAATTTGCTTAACTTCCAACTTTTACGATTCCAAGAACGCGAGTCTTTTGTTTAAATTGCTCATATAAAAGAAGCTTTCGTAATAAGACGGAAAAAAATCTAAGTTCTATTTTGAATCGAGGTTAAGAGAAGCCATACCAGAACTGTCCACCAGTGGCGGACAAGCGAGTGGGGGACATCTACATCTGTATTCTATTATTTTCAGGAAAATATTTTTATGAATGAGCTATAGTTATGACAAAAGTGGTTTTGTGTTTCAATTTTCTTATTTCGAAGGTTTTATATTTATTACAAGTTTTTGTCGAAAAAAAAATTCCAGACTAACTTTTATAAAATACATCTTCACCAAATGCGTTATTATTATCGTAATTGGTATTGAATGAATTAAGAAAAAATTGGATTGAAATGTAAGCCATGACGTCAATACAGCCGAACCGCTTGAAATTTTCTTTGTCTAAAAACGAAAATATTGTGAACAAAAGCAGGAAAAGTGGCTGTCTAGGTCGACAAACAGTAAGGAGGTTACCGTCTATCGCCAAAGGAATTAGGTAAGTCGGTCTTACTGTACATACAGGATGTGGTTTTCTAATAGTTTAGGTAGGAAAAAGTATTGTTACGTTTTTTCGAATGAAAGCTTGCGATACGCTGCCATGGTTCCATGTGATAGGCGACCATAGTTATTGTAACTCCTGGTTCTTTAGATAATGGAATCCTAGTTACAACGGGTCAGGCTACAAAACTTTCATCTCCAAAGTATTGTAATAGATAGTCATTTCATTGTTTTATACCATTGAATAACGAGAAGACCTGGTTGTTAATCAATTGTTAGCATTAAAATCATTGTATGTAAAAACAATTTTTAAAAAGAATTCCGGGATGAGTTTCTTGCCCTTTTTCTTGTTCGACCTATACCACTTTGGAACGGGTAATTAGAGTCATTTATTTTAACATTCATGAGTGCTCGCTTGGGGCCCATATGAAAAAAGCATTTTGAATTTGAATTTTGCTATTATCTGGTGAACGTTTGACCACTATCTCTCCTGATGACAATAGTGACAACGGAGCACGGCCATCATACTAAAGGTTGCAATTTGCAACAAAACATTAAAGAGCTGAAGTTTCAATAAGATACAAAAACTGTGGGTCGAGCAGCTGACCTCACTCCTCCATCATTAACCACCATCAAAGCTTCAAACTGGAACTGTTCCAGTTCTTTGTTTCACTCTCGCATGAGTATCACTCAACCATCGTTGATTGTTTTCATTAGTTCATAATTTAATAGAACCACTTAAAAAACCACCTGTAGAACATATCGCACTTGATATCCAAAATACCTATCAGATAGCTGCTAAGATAACGACCGAACTTGTTGCGACAGACTGATGGCCTAGAACCCGGCGTGAACTCGAGTACCCTCAATAACTAGCTAGCTAGCCGAATTGTTATAATAATATACATATCTATCAGCATATTACGCCTTTACAAAAACTGTAACAGATGCCTCCTACTTTTTGGTATCTGTAGAAAAACAAGGCGTAATATTATTTTTCGGCGTGTCGGAGTAAATGGTACGAATTAATCTACTAGGTACGTGATGTAGTTTTGAATAAAAATAGTTTATAATTAATTATTTAGGTTTTCCAATGACAGAAAAACACAACATTGAGTAGATAATAATGGTTTATAAGGGTCATCTACTGTGTATTGCGTCTTTTCTGAATTGGGTTTTTCTCAAAAATAGATAAGCACATTAATGTTGCATACGTCTTATTTAGTGCAGCCGCATATCGGGCCATCGAACGCGATCACTAGACGCAACCACTAGACGCAGCCACTAGTGGCTCGGTGCGGCCTCCAGTCGCACCCACTGTTAGCCACAAAATAGAGAGAACAGAAGGGGGCGTCCAGGAACTTAGGCGCCGTCCTTAGGCAGCCCTCACACCTAATTCATGATTGATGGATAAGCATCAATCGCGGACCACGAGAAAACCATGGAAAAACCAAGTTCCCTGCTTGTCGCATATCGTATCGTCTATTGTGGTTATGGTTGGGGCTTGATGGAAATTGGAAATGCAGTCCAAGCGCGTCACCCGCTTCTACGAATGCTTTTAGGACCTCTATACAAACATATTATTTCACAACCACTGCGTGCTCAGTGCAGACGCCGCGATAAATAAGCGGTAGTGCGCAAGTGATGTATGTAGCGTAAAGCGGAGCAGTCGTCGCTTTGAGACCAGGTAGGGCTTCGAGACAGCACTATCTGGCCGTATAGCCGTTCTTGTCTATTTCGAGGTTTCTTGATGGTTTTGCATCAAGCCGTGCTTGCGCGTGTATAATTTCATAATCCGCGCGATGCAAAAGCATGGTTATTTTGACAGCAAAGGGCATACTTGCATAAGCGTCTACGGTCTCCATTACACGCTCAAGCACCCATTCTGTTCACTCTCTATTTTGTGCGGGCGGGCGGGGAGAAGTTGGCGTAGGTACCTACGCGTATGTGATCAAGAGTGCGCGCGAGACGAGCCACAAACGCGGCCACCGCCTCAGCTTGTGGCTCGGTGGCGGTCACTTGAACGCTCAGTTTGCGGCGATCCCACCCAAAATGTACGAAATATCTTATCCGCAGCTTGTGGTCGCGTTGGTGGCCGTGTTCGGTGTCCTAATATGCAGAACTGAGGATCAATAATTCGAGTTCAGTGTAATTCACTGCAAGTGATGAGACGAAAGAAAATAATTCTGTTGACTTCAATGGTAAGCACCATGTCCTAGACTAAAAAAAGTGCTACCCAATTGCAAAGTCTTATGAGGTACGTACTAATCTTCTATGGACCTGTCAGAAAAATCAGCTTAATATTGCCCAATAATTACCTAATGTCGATGGTATCACACGCCTTGTTAGTGAAGTGACATAGAGCACGAACCTTTATTCACTACAGAAACTTAAGTTCTAACTTCGATATCATCAACGTGCCTATATCAAGTCCTTGATTCAATTCAACACTATTAGATATCTGAAAGTGGTTCTGTATCACAAATCATATATAACATCTTAACTTCTGTAGTCATGTTAACTATTTTGTCAAACGATAAACAACCCTAGAACGCGTAATAGAAATAGAAACAGCTTGGATGTGTGCGTGAATTGCACTTGTAGTGTTGTTATGTGTGCAATAAATACTTTGTGTATCCATCTCTTTCCTTCTCGACATTTCACTGATAGCTATGGCCTTGTCTAGTCGCATCTAATGCTGGCGTTAGTCCGTTTGAACGCCACCAATTGGCGTTCCAGTTTCTAGCGCAGTTACTAGCATAGTATCGTCACATTCCAGGAAATAGATGCTACTGTTACTCAAACTTACACACTGACAAAGTATACAACTCTTTGTAGGTCATCTATATGATTAAGTTGTTGATACAGATGTTTTCCTAAAATTCTACGGTCATTGGCATTATTGCTAAGTACCATTATATATTTTTCGCGCATTATTCAGTATGTAATATGGTATTTTATTATTTCAGGTAAGTGAAATATTGAAACGTTCCACGTGTGGCGAAAACAGGTCTGTGTTTATTCTACTGGTCTCATTTTGGACGAGAGAAACCTTGAGTCAAATTATCTTTGCTAAATATTTATAGCCAAATACGGGTCGCCGAGATATCGGACTTAGTTTACTTAGTTTTGTGAATTTGATGACTGGAATAATGTTTTTGTGGGAATAGATCACAGAACACTCTAAGGTAAACTGTTTGATTCATAACCAATAACCATCCTATTACTATTATGGTATAATATAATATATAATAGGGGTTGTATAATACAACCCCTTAATTTTAACGCATATCCGTGATGTTTAAAAACATCACATTAACACAATAAAATTGAAATTTACAAAAAATATATAATTTACGCAAAGAAAAGTTACGCATCTAAAAGTTTCACGAATTAAATGTTTTTTTTTTAAATCCAGTAGTTATTTGAATTATACCATTCTTTACATTTCAATGGGTAAAATAATGTAAAACAACTATGTACTTAAAAGCAGTTTTCCATGCCCAAATCAACAAAACATGTTTTTAGTACAACTTTACGGCCTGCGATGAACAAGTGACGTCAGGCGTTCTATCCAATTTGTATGGGGCGTTTTAGCGCTCAGTATATACGCTCGACTTTGACTCTCATTTGTGACGTTTCAAGCGCTCGATGTCCAGTTCATTCAAAATAGACATTTGATTCTCATGAGAAAACGTCGTTGATTGAGATCATAATAAAATGGAGTCAACATCCCGATTGTGTGTACTTTTATGATTATGCTTTGTTTCTTTTATCGTGTACCGCTACTTTTCCTTTATTACAGTGCTAGTTAATCTTCCAGCAGCTTTCGACTAAGACTGCCATTACTGGCTCGAGTATGCTTGCTACATCAAACACACCTAATGTCCCTGTAGCGAGTGTTGACTGAGCCGGAGTGTTGACCGGTATGTAGGTTACACAGCGCGAACCGGCGAACGGCCCCGCGCACCCCGCACCGCACCCCGCCAACCACGCAGCTACTTCTATGATCCGTGCACTTTTCAACGACAAAATGTCAGATGCACAACTCATAGATACTAATACAGTTAAAATGCGAAACAGGCTAGCAAAACAGATATGTTTGTTAGCTATTTGTGGGTGATAACGCAACCAGATACCAGAAAACCGCTAGTCAACGATTTAAATTATTGATTTTTAACTTTTACACTCAAGTACATTGTTATATTTAACCGGTAACCAGCAAGCAGTAACACGGTGCGCCTTAGCTGCGAGTTAGGTATTTGGGCACAGACTCGTAGATCGACGGCAATGTGCCACCGGCGGGTTCTATTATTGGACGGTGCCTATGCATTATATTTATATCAAGTGCCACCAGTGGTCACTGGGACAAGTTCGCTCGCTTCTTCAAGCTCTCAAAAAAAATCGGGCAAGTTCGCGTTCGAGACCGTGGCCTGTGTAAACACACCATATTTTTAAAGATTCGCCACCGTTTTTTGTGACCCAATTTATATGAATCGCACTTCGTTTTTATTGTATTTCTCGGTTGTTAGGGTTTGGGTGAATGTCAGGTTTAAACGAGCTATAAAATTATGTGGATGATTATTTAGTTAGCAACCTTGAGAATATTATTGACGTGATGCGAAAGAGAACTCGGTTCCTACTAATAGAATGTAAGGCAGGCGTTTGATTTATCTCAAGGCAATGTATAAAACAGAACGATAACAAAGTGACCATCAAATTAGGAGATCGACAACCGGCCGTGACTCTGTTTACGCACTATCTTCCAGTCTAGCTGAAGGATTTTCGCGATAAGATGACACAAAATTAATACAAAGAAATCATAGCATGCCTGATACGAATGCGTAGCTCTGCCCCATATTCCATATCTGACTAGGTATTAGTGAAAGTGTGCGTTTACCGCAATAGTCAAGGTTTCAACACCTGCATTTGCACATTAGTGCATCGCCATGGAACGCGGGAAACGCTTTCTATTTTAGCTTTGTGAGACTAATTAGGATCAAATTTAGAGGTATGTTGTTACAAGAAAGAAGCGTGGCACGTTTGGATCGTGGCCAAATATATCGAGATGGGTTTCAGTGGAACAATTTACAAAACGGTGTGCGATGATCTCTCCTCATTACTATAAATTACCGCTGCGGAGTGAAAACAATGAATCGCTTTCTAAAGTGCAAGTAGATGTGGTTCGTTTGGATAGCGATAGTCCATAGATCATCTGAACGGGGCATCTCAATGAGGATGCTTCGGTTTAGGTACATCGCTAAGCAGGCTTTGATCCTACAACACGTATAGGTTTTGATTAAGCATTTTTAAAATATAAAACTGACTGAGTTGCTTCTGCAAAAATGTCATTATTCTTGTGTTACTACAAAAAAAAAACATAGAAAGTCGCCTGTTTAGCTAGACAGCGTCTAAAGATGAACGTCAAAAATTATTAGAAATGTCACAACAGAATTGTGTTAGACAATGGTTAGACACTACTTAAAACACGATTTGTGGTTGCTCATATTTAATCACTCGACTAAAGCATGTTTAGACGTGAAACAGAGTTTAACACAGGTTTTAACGTGTGTTTAATTTTTTGTGGTAATGTCTAACCCTAAGATTAACTTTTAACTCTTTGATCAGGGTCGATTTCACAATACCCAACTGTATTATAATATTGCAATTATGTACGAACTCTATCTACATTTTTCAAATTTAATGTAAGTACCATTGCAATTAGGTACTCGTGCTTACATTTCATGGACAATATGTAGTTTATATTTCGCACTTGGTGACGAATGTGCAATAAAACAATGAACTCACTACAAAAATAAAAGACAGTCTTTTTTATAGAGACACAATTATGTTGAATTATTTATAACTATCGTGGCTCTTCCTGGAGATTACCCACACAAACAGTGCACTTTCCTAGAAAAGCAGCCTATGTCATTCTCCGGCCTTCTCCATGTAATAAATCACGAGAATCCATTGCTCAGTTACTGCGCGAAAAAGACAAACCGACAAACACACTTTCGCATTTCTAATATTAATAGCGATCTGCCCAACTTCATCGTTAATATTTCGTTTGGTTTGGCACGCTGTATGCAGTCAGCCAATCATAATTAAAATTAAAATAGTGTTTAATAATTAATCCATATTAATGAAGCCCGTCTGGGACTGGTGCCGGTCATCAATACCGTAGTGTGAAAGGATTATTGTGTTTCGGCCGATATAAATGTTCATCAGTTGAAAAAGGAAGCCTAAGTTAATTTCTTGCTGTGATTTATGGTTATATCTAAAACGTATAATATGTAAAAGCAAACTTTAAGATATGGAACATGGTGGTAGTGCAATTTTTAGTACTCGCCTGGCTAAACTCATGTTGAAAATCTGCCGCCTAGCACATAGCTGCTGTTCTGACAGCGACACTTGAGACCTAGTCTATTCTAGACTTGCGTGCTCACTACCTACGATAGCATCGTCCTTAAGACTAAGTGAGTTGATATAGTCTGTTCAGAAAGAAACCCGTCGTTTATTACCTTTTTTGGTTAGCGGGCATTACAATAGCGCATCTGTTCCGTTTTAATCCTATTACAACTGTAACTATTTCTTTAGTTTATGATTTAAAATGCTGACAGAAAGAAACCAGCTCCTAATTTTTGTTGAAATATGTATGAAAACGTTAGTTCACAATTTGGCCGCAACGGCGCTCTTTTTGAACAGCCTCTAACTATGATCAAACGTAAACCTGACGTAAAAAAAAAACTTATATCAAACCATTTCCGCTCATACACAATAACATGTGCAAAATTATGAATAAGCCATGACACATATTAGTTAGGAAGAGGATCGGATATTGAGCTTGATGTCGAGCTTGAACTGACACAGATCTTGATTCTTGAACCTCTGTTCTAAGAACTCATTTTTGTGTTGGCACAGTGTGCGTCCGGAGTTTTAAAAGGATGTTTGGCCCAAGGGACACGATATAGCGAATTTGTAAAGCCCTTTGTTTACCTAATACAAAGTTTATTTTTCATTTAATAAAGTAGAATTCGTTTTTGTTAGATTTCTAAATACCCATACATCGAAACACAACGATTGACTTAGATTGTACCAACGGCTGCATAAAAGTACCTACTTCTCCGACACTAAGCAGCGTCTATCGTCATCCTAATATCGTGTGGATATGATACTTTTAGTAATTAAGTTAAATTTAGAAACGTATACGTTTAGTTATAATTGTACGAGTAAATACGGCGAAAATAAACCTCCATATCTATTAAATTGTTTTCTGTTTGGTCATAAAATCAGGTGGGATTGCGTTCAAACACACGCCTATTTACTTAATTTCTATCAAAAATGGTGATAAATAGTCAGTGAAATTACTGGGCCTAATGTCTCAGAGTAACGAGCAGTAGCAGTTAAATTATTCCCATGACACTTCCTTTTGCAACACAGTTTAAACTAAACCAGCAGGCATGGTTTCAACTATTTTCTTGTACACTTTTATACACAATAAATAAATTTTGTATTGGTAACATAACATCTCCACTCATAGCAATCATCTCTATCCCTGTTTATGTTTAAAACTACGACCAATTCAAAATGTAGGTCAGTATAAACGAGCTCCTTTGCATTATATACTAAGAATTGTTTCACTTAAGCATTAATATCATTCAGTAATAATCACAAATATAAAGGTGCTCCTAAACGGGCAATATTTTTACGTAAATGTCTGGTAGGAACATAGCGGCCAGTAACATTGCCAGCAGTAACAGCCAGACTTTGCAATAAACGGAAATATTATAAAGATGGTCCGGCCATATAGTCACACATGTTTGGTTTGGCTGATACATTTAAAGCCATTGTTGCCCGATAATATAGACTAAATATAATAAAGAGAAATATACAATTACAAAACTATAAACCATACTGTTTAGAGATATATTGTCGAGATGTATTTTATCAGACATATTCTGCATTGAAATATTTTTATGATAGTCGGGCCATACATATTTGATAATAATGTAGTCGTATATTTTAGTAAAAATATTGCCCGTTTAGAAATATTTTAATGGATCCGCATTGAACGAGGCAATGGCGCCAATAAGCTGGGTGTACTGGCAACTACTAGTGGGCTAAAACATTTGGATGTTTTTGTAGCTAGATGTGGTGTTTATGTAGAAGGTAGCTAGTCAATAAAGGCTATTAGATTGCTGAAAATAAAATTTAAAAATTATAAATAATTTGTGTTGATTGACACGAACATTCGACCTCGAACTTTTAAAGCCGCTCTCTCTTCCGCTTCTGCTTCGCACCGCGCGTCAGCGGTCGGCGGCCGGCCTAGTTTCGCGCTAGGAATAGGCGCCGCCCCCGCCTCGCCTGCACTCCAGCCAAGTACTCGCCCAAAGGACACGGCTTTCCACATTATGGATGCATGCACTCGCCTTTTCAAACGGACCTTTGAAAGCGGGTTTAAAGGAGCACGGACCGCTTTTGAAACAGCTTTTGGATTAAAACGAAGACTTATGGATGCGCTGATTAGTTTTTCTTTTGTTTGGTACTGTTTTATTGATTTTTAATTTTTACCATTATTTTTGTCAGTATTTTTTGTATCTTTATGTAGGTACTAGCTGTGTCCTGCGCCGTCGCCCACCTAGCCTAAGTTACTCCTTATAACATCAGCTATCTGCCAGTGGAAGTCATGTCAAAATTGGTCCAGCCGTTTCGGAGATTGGCCGGAACAAAAAGACAGACAGAAGACAACATTTTTAAAAATTGTGTTTTTGTCTTATATATAGTATAAACTTTTATACCTATGTATTTAGTAAAAAGCTGTTATTTTGACATTACAATCAGACACTTCAAATTATTATTTTATTTTTATTTGTTCTATACAAATAAATATATAACCACAAAAATCAAGTATTTTGTAAATGCATATTGCATATATTCAACTATTGTATCCTTCTGTTTGCTAATACCTTTATTTAATTAGGTTTATTTTTGCGCATTATTTCAACTGTGGTAATGGCTGCCATATCGAAACTTCCACAACATAGCACCATTGTCTCTGAAATATCTACAGTCGAAGAGTACTTGCATCCAAAGCTAAGCGTCGTATTTTTCACGAATATCACTTATATTGTATTTATTTAGTAGATACTAGCTTCTGCCCGCGGATTTCACCCGCGTTCCCATAGGAACCGTGCATTTTTCCGGGATAAAAAATAGCTATAAATAATCTTACTCTCCGGTCCATAAACTATATCTATGCCAAAAATCACGTCGATCCGTTGCTCCGTTACTGCGTGAAAGAAGGACAAACCAACAGACACACTTTTGCATTTATAATATTAGTATGGACTTTAAATATGTGTTAAATAGCAGTGCTACAAAAAGAAACAATTATAAATATCTACGCACAACTCCAAAATAAAAGCTAAATAAAAGTCACACCACCAGGGGTGTGAAGCCTACAAAGCGTTTGTAAAAAAACATCACAGCCGCGCAAATTTTAACAGTTCACTGAAACGAGTAATCACCGCCGTAAAAAAGGTTCAGGAAACTCTAGTTTGAACCTTCCCAAGTTCAAAGGCAGGTAGAAAAACTAATTGTAAACACAGTGGGGAGATTCATAGTGACGATAACAATTTGTAAATTCATGTCGTTCGTTTTATCACTTGGATCGGGTTACGTTCATTGAGTAAGAATTACAGTTAGTTACAGTTACCTACTACTACGTGTGTGAACTGCTTAAAAATCGAAAACTGAATGCTTCATCAAGCAAATAGGAATTAATATTTTATATTCCCGTGTTCCTGGCGTAGATATATATCTGGACCGCTAATCCAGACGGCCATGCTGGCAGCGTGTCGAGTCACTCATGTCGAACACCTTTAACAATTGAAATATATTTTAATAAACACATTAAAAAATACAAAAGTTCTTATAACAAATCAAATGATAATATTGGAGATTAATACAGTATCTTAACATTTTCTACTAACATATCTATAATCACATTGAATAGTAATACGTTAAATTATAAACTAGCTTCCGTCCGCGATTTATATATCTTCATAGCCTACTAATTATCATAAACTACCTACATATCAAATTTCATTGAAATCGTTTTAGTAGTTACGGAGATACGTGGTAACAAATTCTCACACAAACACGCGAACAAACCTTCGCATTTATCATATTAATAGGTGTGTAATGACGTGATTTTTTGCATAAAGAGGTCGTGTGACATATTCTAGTTTTTCCAGGAAAACTGCTCGCTTCCTGTAGAAATCTCCACGCGAGTGAAACCGCGGGCCCACACGCTATATTTGCGACCTCAGTTTGGTTCTGTATAACTTTAACTAACTTTAAAAAAATCCGAAGAGAGCCATTGAACGCAGTATCCCGTTTATTTTAAAAATATGCTTCCACAAAAATTATAGCCCCTACTCTCGTAAATTGTAATCATAACAGGTAGATTCCTTGTCAAGATAAGAGTACAAACATTAATAACGTCATACAAGGAAGTTCTCACGTATGAGTGTAATTGGATTGAAAGGTGTTAGCTTTCGTTATGTGAGAAAGTAGGGCGAAAATAAACAGAATAATACACCATTAGGAATGCAGGTGATCGCCATTCAGTATGCTTCTGAAGATTGCCGTAGTTTTTTTTTATGTTATTTTGTAATGAGACGAGCTGGTCGTTTGCCTGATGGTAAGCATAACGCCGGCCCATAATAACTGCAGTACCACCCAGAACTTTGAAACACAAAGGCCTGCGCGGCACTGCAGTACGCTCGTTACCCTGAGACATTAGGTATTAAGTCTCATAAGCCCAGTAATTGCACTGGCTACTCTGCTCATTAAACAGGAACACAGTAATGCTTGCACACTACTGCTTGGTGGCAGACTTCAATATCTAAAATTATTAGCAATGTCACAAGAGAAAGGAGTTAGACAACGGTAGACACTACTTTGTGGTTACTCCTATCTAAACACGCGACTAAGGCATGTTTAGGAGTTAAACACCGTTTAACACGGGTTTGAAGTGTTAATATTTTTAATGGTAAGATCGTTAGTATTTGTGTATGTGATGTAACCTATTATATATCTGTTTATTGATTATATACGTTTCATTGTAGGCTTAGTCAAATTTAGTGTCCATATTTTCCGTACTTATGTTGTAAATGCGAAACTGTGTTTATTGGTTTGTCCTTCCTTGGTCTACCTATCTCTAGATGTAATTATTTGCATAGATATTACATACTCGTATTGATATACATTGCCGTATACGTTAATAATGGAATTCACTTTACGTCTTTATTGTAGGGTTGGCAGATAGTATCCAACTACGGCGACGGTTAACATATCCAAAAGACGCAGTAATTATTATGAGGCTTCGTTCTGGACACATCCCATCAAAGAAGTTTGCATTTCTCATGAAAAAAGTCCCGTCACCGAACTGTGATCTATGCGGTGTTCCAGAAGACTTAATGCACCTCTTGATGGAGTGTGCCCGGAACGCCACCTTCCGCACTGCTAAGTGTAAATATATCTTAAGAGAATTCGCTGATTGTAATATTATTTTGGCAGACCCACAGTCAGACGAAATTAAATCGTTAATTTAATTATATAATATATGTTTCTCCTCAGATCAGTCAACCTAATTAAGTTAATTTTGTTTAATGGTAATAGTTAGTAGTAAATGATGTCTTTTGTTTATTTATCAGAGCGACATAATCGCATTGTGATTAAGCTCTTTAATAAAGAATTAAAAAAAAAAACATATCCAGAAAGTTATAGATAAAAAAAATAGGTATACAGATAAATTTTCGTGGCATTTTACATGTTCTAAAAATCGTAAATTAATTTAATTTTTTAGCGGGCGGCTAGCAGATAACAGGAACCGGGTTCTTGATTAAGTCTTTATACAACTTATGCAATTCTGTACAAAACTTATGCAACCCTAGCTCTGTAGCAGGGACACAGTTTATTAGATCCGAAAGGGCATTGGACATAGCAGTCCTTCAGTTACCCTCTCCGAGCTTGCGTTTTGTCACTGTTATTGCATATGTGTTAGTGAATAGAGCCCGTATAAGCATAGCACACTAGCGCACGTGGCTAGGCATAGGCGTAGTAATGAGCTGAAATTACTAGCAGTTTCCTCTCACGAACAGGCATCGAGTGTTTGAGTGTGGGAGTGAATGCGTTCCTAGAAACACTAATGCACCTAGCTGTTAATTTGTCGTACGTATAGTTGAAGTTTTGTAGAGATTTTCACAATATCATTATACAGCATTTTCTCTGAAATTAAAAAAATGTCTTGCTTAGACGATCAAGCTTTACACATTTACTAGGGTTTCTTGAAATCAATGATGAAACCTAAAAAAAGAAATACCAATAACCTTTCACTGCAATCACATTATAAGTTCTTTTAAAGATAAAAACAAGGATTATACGTTCAATATTTTGAGAGATACGAATAAACACTTTATGGTGATATACAATAAGAATTCGATGAAAAACATCGCAACCATGGATGTTGGTGTAACGAGTGGGCAAGGCAGTGATCGATTGGCTAGGTACCACCTTCAAATTGAAGATCTATTGCCGAACATTTAGCAGCCAGGCTTGACAGCCTGGCCCCACATTACACCACATCGTCAAGACCAGAAGAGCTACTGCCAAACGCTCACATGTCCACTAAACAAAACACTGTCATGCGAATCCCCTTTCTGCGCTGACAAGGTTCTTAACTATGATTGGCTGAATAGCCAATACTTATATCCGCACAATCGGACTACAGAATTTCAAATGCACTTGACTCGAATGCAATGCGTCTGTGGCTGCGCTGTCATTTTTCGTGATATTAATGTCAAAAACTTTTCTCCGTGTCTGTACAAATTACAAAGTTTGTCAACGGGTCCAGTAGACCAATTCAAAATATGCATTACGTCAACTGACCCCGCGGGTTCAGTGCATGCGGGATCAGGTGACGTAATAGCCATCATAATCATCACCATCAGCACGTATCCGTCCTCTGCTGAACATAAGCATCCCCAATTATCTTTCTATACATATACGAGTAATCCGTACTTCCGTACTATAATACACGTGAAAGTGTGGTTGTACGTTTGTTGGTTTGGTAGTGTGTTGGTTTGTTGGTTTGTTATTCTGTCACGCAGCAAAGGCACAACGGATCGACGTGATTTTTTACTTAGATATGTTTTATGGACAGGAGAGTCCACATTGGCTACTTTTTATCCCGGAAAAATACACTGTTCTTGTGAGAATCGCCACGTGGAGGAAACCGCGAGCGGAAGCTAGTTCAATATATTTTTAAAAAGTTGCTGCGGGAAAGAGAGACACACCGACAAACCTACAAACACACTTTCGTATTTATTAGTACGAATTACACCAAACGCCGTTGCATGTTAAAAAATAAAAAATAAAAAAAAATCTAGACTTTACGGCGCCAGTCGGTCCAATTATTTATTTTCAAATTCCTCCCCGAGGTAAGCGTACAAATAACGGCCGTGAAAAATCGCAGCGCAAAAAAAAAGAACGACAATACTCATTCAGACAATGACTTGATTAAACAAATCGTGCGAAGATTTAAAACGTAATCCCAAGTTATTTTTATTGCTCAAACAATCGCCACAATTAATCGTTACCCAGATGCCAATTTTGAAAGCCGAGTTTAATTCGAGAACAAAAACAAATTCGAGTAACCGGAGAGGTCGTCTAACCCAGATACCATCTCGAAATTTCATAGGATCAATACCATGGTGTGGCCCGTAAAAAGCTACGAGGTACGTAGATGGAATCCCTTGCTCGTGTAAGCGTGAACTTCGACCTGGGTTTTGGAGGTCATTAACATTTGGGCGGGCGGGCCGCGGAACTGGGTCGGGCGGTGCGCCGAGGGCGGCTGCAGCGTTACTGTAGAGACGCCGCTTAGACGCGCCAATGAATGCCTGCGATCTGCAGCCGCTATGTTTAGACATAATCACAGAATTTGATACGTGTTTGTTATAATCCATGTACTGTCTATATACAATGTAAATAACTGCCCTAGTTTGATTTTTTGTCGGTTTTAAGAATATTTTCGATTGTTCACTATTATCTGAAAGAAATATTCTTGAAAGCAGCTCATATTTTATATTTTTAAAATGTCAAATCGATGCAATTCTCCTGTATACCGGATACGTGCGGTTCGACAGCAACGTCTGTGAACCTCGGCTTTTTTAGATAAGTAGATAAGCTATTTTTAAATGCCAGTTTTCGTTTGAAGATTTTTTTTTTTTTTAATGTTATTTGGTAACGAGACGAGCTGGTCCTTTGCCTGATGGTAAGCATAACGCCGGCCCATAACGATTGCAGTGCCACCCAGAACTTTGAAACACAAAGGCCTGCGCGGCACTGCAATGCGCTCGTTACCCTGAGACATTAGGTATTAAGTCTCATAAGCCCAGTAATTTCCCTGGATACTCTGCTCATCAAACCGGAACACAGTAATGTTTGCACACTACTGCTTGGCGGCAGACTTCACGAGCAAAGCGGTGGTAACAACCCAGACGGACACTCGCAGAAGAGTTAGTCCTCCCACTAACAAACTTAAAAAATATAATTTTATTAAATTTGGAAACTGTTAATTTTTTATTTCACAACGGCAATGCGTGATTTTGAAAAGATATGTCAGTTTAGTATTGTATTAAAAAAATCTCATAATATTATAATATAAGAGTAGGGTTACATTAGTAACTTTATTTATTTTAAAAGGCCATGAAAATGACAAAAGAAATTCATTCAGATATAGATATTTATTTACTTAAAATCAACTACCACTTATACACACTCCTACTTAGTATAAACAAAAAACAACATATAAATCCGCCCACTTCAAACTCTCCACACTCCCACTGCGTGTACAGTCGCTTGCGTCATCGTTCCTCCACTAGAAGGGACCTGAAAATAGGTCAAAGGGGGCCGAGCCACTGTCACTGCCATACCTACTGTACTCCGCACCTAGCTGTATACAGGCCTATAGCAGCGCCACGTGTATCTCTAGGGCGACCTTCGAAATTTTGAGAGGTCATCCCGGCCCGGCGCTGGAAATTGTATAGCATCAAGCCTCAATGGAAGTTATGTTTGCTGAGATATAATTTTAGGTAAGAATCAAACAAGTCTATTGAATGTGATTAGAAAGGAATTAAATTGAATTTTGTATTGTTTTGCGTGAAATTGTTTATTTAGATTCGATCAAAAATATTCTTTTGATGTGTAAACGCTATATATTATCTACTTACAATAAATTACTTTGTTAGTGGGAGGACTAACTCTTCTGCGAGTGTCCGTCTGGGTTGTTACCACCGCTTTGCTCGTGAAGTCTGCCGCCAAGCAGTAGTGTGCAAGCATTATTGTGTTCTGGTTTGATGAGCAGAGTATCCAGTGAAATTACTGGGCTTATGAGACTTAATACCTAATGTCTCAGGGTAACGAGCGCACTGCAGTGCCGCGCAGACCTTTGTGTTTCAAAGTTCTGTGTGGCACTGCAATTGTTATGGGCCGGCGTTATGCTTAACATCAGGCAAACGACCAGCTCGTCTCGTTACCAAATAACATAAAAAAAAAATTGATTTTTGTGTTTTGCTAAATTCATGTTCTTTACAAACATTTTAATTAATTGTTTGGCCTCAAGTGCAGATTTATCTACATCATCATATCATAAATTGATTTTTGAAAACTTTTGTGTATTAAAAATAACACGTTCTGACGCTTTCATTCTGTTTATACTTCTTTTTATATCAGAAAATATTAAGATTTTTAATCGCTTATTTCTACCAGGCAGTCACATCGTTTGAAAAATAAGCGAACAATACATTTTTAATTCTATTTTCGTTGTTGTGTTGCTGGCCTTAATTACAGTTGCTATCCCACACACAACATGCTGAACGCAGATGCTGGACTTGTTTCCATTAAGTAGTTCAAAACATTAAAAAAAACTTTTGTGAAAGCTTCAGCGCTTTCTTCTGCGTTAATCAGCCTGAAACAAAGGCGTAACTGTAAATTAAAACATGTTTATGTAATTTTAATTGCAGATTTATTTAGTTTTTTCAGTTCAAAAATGGTAAATTTGCGTACATCAGTTCGGTTATAAAAACCTAAAAGTTCCAATGTAAAAAAAACAAAACCTATTAATTTTTTTAATGTCGGGAAGATAAGGTTGCAAGTTTGTGTATGTTTTGCCTCGCTTATGTAGCTTAGTTTAATATTTGTATATCATAAAACTATTCATACAATTATTTATCTAATACTACAGGTTCTCAAAACAACATGCCACAAATTATATTACAATGCAAATATCCGTCAAGCCGTAGTAAATTATAACTTCCGTTGACAACTACTACATACTAAATTCATCAACTATTTAAATCAACCTAATTCATTCACAGGTTACTCTCCATTAAAGGCGGGTCACATCGTTTAATTGGTTTCCTCTTCATGAATGGAGCCCGCTTATTACGTTGAATACAAATGCAGTGGAGACAAAATTCTAAGGGCCCCTGACATTGGCTCTGACCTCAGTGCGCCTTTTGGCAGTCGCCTTGGCATTGCAGCACAGACTGCTATGAAAATTTATAAATCACATACCGACCTCTACCTTACCAAGATTTTGTCTATTTATATATGACGTTATATATAGAATTTGGCTCGTATTTGTTCGCTTTGTTTGCAGTCAGTGGATGGAAAGGTCAGAGTCTAAGCGTAATCAGATTTATTCCCAGCTTAGGGTCACGGAGTGTCGATTGTGCAACCTGAACGAGGAAATAAATGGAGTTATAAGCACCATAAATAATAAGCTTGCAAGTGTCTGTGTTTTAGATTTACTACATGGATTAATTTTACTTTTATTGACAGGCAAGAGCGGCAATCTTGTATATAAATAACATTTGAATGATACAACCCCTGTTTTTTTTAGTGCAGCACAGAGAATCATTTAGAAAAATGATCTGTAGCTCATTCGTCACCCTGAAACGTGACATGAAATAAAATTAGAAAACTTCTAATTCTTACTTTATTACAGTTAGAATTTTACAATACCCACCATAACACATAGGACTACAGTGTAGTGGTTGCAGGTTCGATTTCTGCAGCGCGCAAAATATTTTCGGAATAAAAAAAGGCATGGTGTTTATTTTTTGCAGCTTACCTTGATACAAGTAAGGCTATTGAGAATCTATGTTGTGATCGTTAGACATTTTTACGCGACTGCACAAAAAAAGAGTGTAATGTTTTAGGGTTCATGTATTTATTTATTTATTTATTAAGAGACAGAAAATAACATAATGTTTTGATTGAAAACATTCCTTTAGGCTCCTAAGCGGCCTCAAGGTCTTAGGGCGTACGAAAATCAAAGCATGATCACCGTCACGTAGGCACCCGGGCCAACGCACCTCTAGGCTGAAAACAACATCACTGAAATACACCTACCATAAAGCAGATATATAGGCCCTGAAACTATTGATCTTGATGCAAATGCCAGGCCAGGTCAGAGTTCGTGGGAGGCCATGCACTCCTCCCATAAAGTGCTTGAAAAGGCTTGAAAATGTTAATATAGGCATGAATTCAAAGCCTAAGTCGGTTTTAAGGGTACTTTGAGGTAAAACTTCCCGTTTTCAGGCGCACTGATCAAAATTAGCAATTCAAAATGGAGTAGAGTTGGATGCACCGATCAGCGGCGGCTGAGCGCGTGCGCGGCGTCCCAGTTCCACGTCCGAGGTCACGGGTTCGTTCCCCGATCCGTATTGATCGGGACGTCGAGGCCGGAAGTGGTACTCCGGTGCAGTGGACCTTATAGAGGTGATGACACCACCTTCCTTGGTATAATTTAAAATTTGTAGTAATAAAAACATTAGACATTTTATAAGGAGATCTAGCGTTGTTTATAGCTTATAGCAGATACAATATTCAAGAAAACAGTAAACAACGTAATTGCTTGAATATATTATACTTTTTATTACAAAAATTACTCATTATATTTTTTTTAATGTTTAAGTATGTAACAGCTACTAAAGTTTTACAGAGTGAATGTAACGTAAATAATCTAGCCACACTTGACATTGACACAAAATTACTAGACTAGAAGGAAAATTGTTCAACATTACATTTAACTCAGATCTGTGTCCTTAACATTAACGTCTATGGAGGCTTCCAAGATAATCGTATTTTCAATTTATTAATACTGTCGCAAGAATTATATAATGAAAAAAAAAACTTTATATACAATTACTATTAAATATATGAAGATATGGGATAAAATAAATGTTTATTATGTAAATAAAGCTCGAGTATAACTCATTGACCCTCAGATCTTTTCCGTTTTGGTATTGCAAGAGCGTCAAAGGGCTGACCTTCACCAAACACTAATAAGTAAATTACATTATCAAGTATCAACAGTACCACACACCGAGGCCATAAACATACACGCACACAATCACACATCTTCAAAGTGTGCCGACAGTACGCTAAGTAACTGTTAGATAATCTGGAGCCTGTTTTGTCATTACTATTATAACTGTTATTAGCATAAACACGACACGCACACAGATAGCGCTAGTGTTATCGCTAGCGGGGGTGTTATCTGCTCGATATAAGTAGGTCCCGGAGGTGGGTCAATGACGTTCGTTCACCCGCTGCAACCCGCACGTGTTGGCCTCGCGCCTCCTCCCTCGCCCATCGGGGGTGCCTCACCCCTCGACGAAATTTATGTCGTGTCGTGGCTAACCTTTCCTATTACTCAATAATGCACTTAAAGGCTATTTCTTCATAGGTCTCGTAAACTTGTTTAGGTAGATAACTTCATTAGAAAAAATATTTCTCCAAAGCAGGTGATCCAAAATGTATGGATCAAAACACCAAGATCAATACGGACAAACTGCTCGTCAATAGTTTGCTTAGATCCACTCAGGATTTTCTCTAGTGTCAAAATCAGTTCTACTGACTTATAGTGTCGTCAACACTATAGTTGCCAGCGATAGTAGAGACGAGCTGGTCGTTTGCCTGATGGTAAGCATAACGCCGGCGCATAAAAATAGCAGTACCACTCAGAACTTTGAAACACAAAGTCCTGCGCGGCACTGCAGTGCGCTCGTTACCCTGAGACATTAGGTATTAAGTCTCATAAGCCCAGTAATTTCACTGGCTACTCTGCTCATCAAACCGGAACACAGTAATGCTTGCACATTACTGCTTGGCGGCAGACTTCACGCGCAAAGCGGTAGTTACAACCCAGACGGACACTCGCAGAAGAGTTAGTCCTACCATCCTACCACAAACAGTAACCCCGAGACATGAGATACTGTACTATTCGATTTCACAACAATGTATTGATTTTGCTATAATATATATTAGCGCTCAGCGTATCAGCACACGGGAATCTGCGCCAGGCGTTGCTTTAGCCAATCAGAGCGTATTATGTATAGGCAAAAATGGTGGAATTCATTTCGTGCAAACCAAACGTCACTGCATCTCTAGGGGTTAGTTCCTCGTTGGCCGGAACACACTGATAAGTATTTGGTGACACATTTTCAATCTGCCCCGAAAATCGTGGCAGAAAATGCCCTGCCACCACGCCAAAAGTTAGGAAAATCAAGAATGAATTATGATTTTTCATGCAAACTTTGCTAGCCTATAGCTTCAATATCACGTGGAATAGAAATTGCTATTTGAGTAGGGTTATTTTGTTCATTTTAACCAATCTATTGGCATACAGTTTGTTCGTATCGAGTTCTGGGTCAACCGTTTTCCTATGTACCTGCTTGTTTTTAGTCTTAAAATTTGCGTTTGATTTCTTCAGGAATTCATTTGACAAATCTAACACGTTTTGCTCAAAATAATATTAATATTTATGTACACATTCTAGTAGGTATATACGTTTATTTTTATTCTAGTATGTGAATGTCCCACTATTTTATACCCCACGATTAGCTTTCGACCGCAGCTTCGCAGGCATGGTATAAGGATAAATATTCTGTAGCACTCAGGGATAATATAGCTTCCTATTACTGAAAGAGTGTTAGAATCGGACCAGCGGTTCTAGACTTTAGCGGCAACAACTCGTGTTTTATGAATCTGTTCCGATTAAATTAGATATTAGAATTTAGGCACTAGAAAAGTAACAAAAAAGTTTTTTTTTTCTTTCACCGTTTATTGCAGGCTAAAGTTGTGAGACTATACTGCCTTGTTTTACATAGTACCAACAAAAAGCTTTATGCGCTTAAAAAGGTAAACATTTTCCATAAAAGTTAATAACAATAAAAGTCTGTTTATTTCCCCGTAAGTGTGTTGAAAAAACGTTTCATAAAACGCTTGTGCTACGTTGACTGTTCTTAATCAAATGAATATAGATTCCAGGGATGACGTGCTATTTATATGATTTTTTTTACCTGGAATTAGTGATGAACTATAGTGTAGAGTGAGCTTCTATAATTTTTTTAAAATTGTCGGGCCACTCATAATACCCGTTTATCATTACTTTTTGATCAACGTAGTATGTTCTCTCTCGGCTCCCTTACCGACTAATATCACCTCGTGTGTAATTACCAACATAGCACACTTGTATCATAATGTACTATTATTCTATTGGATAACGAAACGAGCGTTACTCTAATAGTAAGCAGTTATGCTTACTTATTGCATTGCAGTGCGTTCACTGCCACTCAGAATGCACTGCAGTGAGTTCGTTATACCATGAGGCATTACACCCATATTCTTAATCGTAATACAAAACGTTCCTTAAGTGGAGCTAACTCTAGCCTTCCTTATGGACGTTTTCCAAGCGTTCTCACAATCGATATTTTTAGTCACTATTTCGTTACTTCTCGACTCAGGATGTGGCTGAGGCAGCGTCATGACTTGAAAGAAATTATTTTTTTAATGTTGGCGGAACTGCAACTTTCATTCTTGTTTCGTTCATTTTTCATCCTTTTTTATTTATATAGTCAAAGTCAATAACGAAAAAAATAACAAAAACGGCATTTTTCGTATCAAAGTATTTTGTACAGATGTCCATTGAGGTTATTCAGAAACCATTTTTTTTATTATTACCTATTTGAGTATGGGAGACAAACAAAGCTTCCTTAAGGTAGGTCGCGATCGACCTTGAGTTTGACAGTTCTCTACTACACTCGAAGTAGAAAAGCCGCCACGTAGGTTTTCTTTACGACTAAAACTACCGATTCCCTTGTGTATGATAAGGAACGTTTTGTATTACGATTAAGAATATGAGTGTAAGCCTCATAAGCCTAGTAATTTCACTGACTATTTTGCTCATCAAACCGGAACACAGCAATATTGCACATTACTGCTTGGTGGCAGATTTTTCAAGCTAAGTGATGATATTATCCACCCAGACAGACATTCTCAGAAGAATTACTGCTTTTTAAAAAAGTATAGATGTAGCGGATTGTCATTGAAGAAAAACGTGTAGGTATCCGAAAGTCGTCGATCGAACGTGAGACGACTCGTTAGTCTACGCTATATTTCCTGCAAGTTAGGGTAGGTTAGGTCTAAACCTAAGCTGATACGTCATGTTAGCACGTGGCAGCCTAGGCTAACATTTTGTTATGAACGTGCAAACTATAACATTTTGTTATGAACGTGCAAACTGTAATAAATACACCGGCATTTCACAGGCTTCTTGGAAACCTCTATTCACTCACGTTTAATATATTCTTTGAAACTTACTGTTATTTTTCAACGTAACATTTTATTTGTCTGTTTAGTAATATCAACTCACGTTAAACTTTATCCGTGTTACTACAAAAGAACACTTTTAGACGCCTGTTTAGCTGGACAGTATCTAAAAATAAACGTCAAAAATTATTCGAAATGTCACCACAGAATTGTGTCAGACAACGGTTAGACACTACTTAAATCAATTTGTGGTTAATCATATTTAAACACGCGACTAAGGCATGTTTAGGAGTTAAACAGTGTTTAACGCAGGATTAAAGTTTGTTTAATTTTTTTTAATTTTTTCTTAACCGTATGAGACTGTTTTAAAATATATAACTTTACATTCGCACAATAAAAAAATATAATTTTCACAAAGATACAACGATGCAATTATTTTTATCACCCAATAGTAATGTAAATAATCTGTTAGTATCATTAATTACTAACAGATTAATTACATTTCAATGAATAACAAAGGTACTTAGTAAAATTAACAAAATGCATGATTTTTGTACATACAGTACGTACTTTACGGTCCGCGCATGTTATGTGACGTCACATAACATGAGAAATTTGTATGGATCGTTTCAGCGCTCAGATACGCCCGACTTTGACTCTCATTTTTTATTTTTCTTACGTTTCATTTCCAGTTTTTAGTAGACATTTGATTCTCGTTAGAAAACAAATTGATTGACATCATAAAATTTAAATGGAGTCTAATACCTTAGTCATGGGCAGGTTTATTTGTTGGGTTTTAGTATCAGGTGAAGGACCAACGCATCTCATTGTTTGAGGACATAAAAATACTCTACTTAAATATTATCTATACAAATAAATAACATTGATGTGCCTGTTTGTAATATCAAAATAACAGCTTTTTACTAAATGCATATGAAAATATATACGGTACCTACGACAAAACAACCATTTTTAAAATTTTTGTCTTTCTGTCTGTTTTTCCGGGTAATCTCCGAAACGGCTGAACCGATTTTGACGGGACTTACACTGGCAGATAGCTGATGTTATAAGGAGTAACTTAGGCTACTTTTATTATAGAAAAAGAATTAGGGTTCCGCGCAAGAAAATAATACTCATGAAATCCAATATCTACACGCGGGTGAAACCGCGGGCAGCAGCTAGTTTTAAAATAATTACGAAGGTACGAGTAACAAGCAAGAAATATACAAGTTATTATACACGACATAAATAGACCTTAATCTCTATGATGATCTCCTCGAATCCTTTTAACCTAGTTATCCCATCGTTAGTGGGAGGACTAACTCTTCGGCGAGTGTCCGTGTTTGTTTTACTTTTTTGCAGAATTTTATCTAAACAATAGTAACTTTTAAACTTTCGCGATTCGAAAACATTGTTTATTTTTAAGCACGGGACTTAATCGCGATAAAAACACAGGTTATGGTTTAGGTGACCACGATCAATGCAACTTGATCGAAACGTCGAGGTAAATATAAACCTGTGTTTTTATCGCGATTAAGTCCCGTGCTTAAAAATAAACAATGTTTATCTAAACAGTTATTTATCTATAAATAACTGACTTCTTTCTCAGTGCCCAGTTAAGAAAATTATACATAACATAATAGCACAGCTATCTGTGCATAATAGAGATGTAATTGTAAGTTGTAACTTAACGGACGACTGTCTGAGTATCAACGGCGTCGTCACTGACGTTTCACGAATCAGTTCCACGTTTAAACTTCAGCTTGTATATATCATGTAGGTAGTTGTCCGGTCAATAGATTCAAGGTCGTCATCAGTCGGACATACGGGCCACTTGTTACAACTGTCCTAGTTTGCAGCGTGGCGTCCCAATCAGGGTATTGATCATGTTGTTGACGTATGAGATTCGTTGACGCACTAGGCGCTAGGGTTGCGCCTCCATTCATATTTAAATAATTCGTTTCTTATAAAGACGCTCCTTCAAAACATCTTGATTCGATACTTTGTAATTAGTGCGCGGATACTATTTACCTATCGATGTCAATCTGAAATCGTTTAGGTACGCCTATTTTTTCCTATCAAGACGTTTAAAGTGAGAGTATGTCAACTTGTCTAGTTCCTAAGGTTCTACTTAAACTTGTCTTAAACCTTTTCCCAGTAATGTACACGGCTACATTTAAGACAACTTTAAGTAGAACCTTAGGAACCAGACAAGTTGACATACTTCCATTTTAATTCATTTTTTTAATTTCTAAATTTAAATATGGGATACATTGAAGAAAAAAAAAGACTACAGTCGAGATCATAACTAGTGATTAGGATATTGTCCTATTCCTTTAAATCAGCTAACCGTTGCAGTCCTGTGTCACCAATTTAATTGAAAAAAAAAAATGGACAGAGGTTATTAACTTTAAAGGTGTAAGCTGAGAAAATTATGTCTTATCGCAAATATATCTATTATAATTATATAACGCTTGCTGCCCTGCTGGCCCTACTTTGTTACCATCTCAGCTCGTTTTGGCAGTTGATTCTTTTTCTATAATCTTTTTTCGTCTAGAATATTGTACAGCATCCATAATAATATTCAGGTGGCAACCATAGTTTATACACCTAACGTTTTCAATGCCATATTCCCGGAGATCGTTCCATTAGTATCAGTCGACGCGGTGCAGAGACAGGGGGATCGCATCGCGCAGGTACCAGTTGGGTCAATGACGTTCTTTCACCCGCTGCACCACACCCTGAAACTGGGGCGGTAGTTGGATATAGCAATTATATACTGAACTCTGCGAACCCTTATGTAACGCCATATTGGTCTACTGCCTCACTGCTAGATTATATGTTATTTGGTAACGAGACGAGCTGGTCGTTTGCCTGATGGTAAGCATAACGCCGGTCCATAACGATTGCAGTGCCACCCAGAACTTTGAAACACAAAGGCCTGCGCGGCACTGCAATGCGCTCGTTACCCTGAGACATTAGGTATTAAGTCTCATAAGCCCAGTAATTTCACTGGATACTCTGCTCATCAAACCGGAACACAGTAATGCTTGCACACTACTGCTTGGCGGCAGACTTCACGAGCAAAGCGGTGTTATGTTTTTTATCCGTTTTGAATTGAGAACTATGAGAGTTGTTTTAAAAACATATTAGTTTAAATGCTATATTGGTACTCGTATAGCATTTAAATATAAATATATATGTACTAGCTACCCGCCCTGCCTTCGCACGGGTAGCAACTAGCCCTGGTCATCTATAGTCTAGACTTCTGTAGTTCTACTAAACCGATTTTGATGAAATTTGGAATGTAGATAATTTAGGTTCTGAAAAAACACGTAGGTATGCTATAAAAATATGCACCGCGAGCGCGGAAGCTATAATACACATATAGGCCATACGACTGCAGTTGACTGCGCACAGTCGATTGTAGTTGTTTGCATTCTTGTAATTTGACTGAGAAGAACTGCGCGCGGTATGAGCATACGTCTGAAGTTGTAGCGGCACATTAGCTTATGTAAGCAATATTGTAGAGCGACTGTCCGTGCGCCCCCCTCCGCGGCAGTCGTCTCCAGAACCGCATCGCGGACACATGTTATAAATATAGTAAAAAGGAATAAATCGGTGTGCCGTGTACATCCGGATTTTGAATGAACCCTCTCTCCGAAAACAGTAGATCGCGCGACCTAGGTAGCAACCACCCTACAGTAAACCTGCGCGACAAAGTAATACACAAAAGGCACTCTAGCAGTTTTTTTTTCTTCTTTCATGGCCAGACACGTTTTGTGTATTTTGCCAATTTCAAGTTTAAAACTCTAGCAGTTAACAAACTTGACTGCAAACACCTACTCAAACCGCGTCTGGCCAAGAAAAAAGAAAAAAAAATACACCTACTCCATGCCACACAAGTCAATTTAGTTTTCTTTTTAAAAGTCTTTCTGAAACTGCAAGTGATCGTGACCTTCTTTCGTTTTCCAGTTTTATACCTTTTTGTTGCTATGCCGTGTTAAATATCTTACGCTTGAACGGTCACCGTCGCTATAAAACAATAGACAATTTAAGTCATCTTAATTACGTCCCAGGCTGCCAATAATTAGTTCTCAACTATTAAACCTATACATTAGGTAGGAATAAACTTTATTAACTTGACCTTGAGTGTCAACTTTAAATGTAAATTTGCATCGATTACATGCATCGGGCACAGGCTTGTTATTCAATATTTATATTGGTTTTAAACGGGAAACCTACTTTTAAAGGTTATGCAATAAAGTACTCATACGTCCAATCTGAATGCAGTTTTGTGAGTATACGCACATACACTTATTCATATACCCTTGTAAGAAGCAAGATTAGTTATCTATTCTAATTTTAAATGCTTACTACGTACAAAGGTTTTTAAAACCTAATAAATACTTATAACTTATTATGCGTTTTAAAATGCTTATTCGTGTTGTTACAATTATTTGTGGTATTTACCTTGTTACCACGCATTTTATCATACACAAGCATTATGTTCTTGCGTTCTCATGACGTATCTATGCGTGACATTGTAAACAAATGACGTCCAAAAAGCGGAGATTTTCAATTTGACCTACTTTTTATGTAGGTAAAGTTACGTCTTATGTTTTACTAAAATTACTTCGCCAATTATTTGGAACTTATTATTTTTATCTGAAAGATAAGTAGTAGTAACTAGTAAGTACGTATTGCATAGTCCCTTTTAAATTTAGCCAAGAAATGATAAATGATTCCAAAAATGTAAGGATCGAAACTAGTTTCCTATGTCAAATGATAGTAAGTACATATCATCACCATGGAATTTTCAACTCTAGAATAAATAATAAAAGCCCAACTTGTCTCCCGTTTTATTTTTCTACCAATAACCATTTTCCCATTTATATACAATATAATATGTAGATGTGTATACTTCCTACCCACCTACTATACTGCTCATGATAATAATCCAATGAAAGTATTAAGCAAGAATTAGAACGGTATATATATACATAAGGCGCTAAGCAGTTGCGATAAAGTCATTTCATAGAAGTACAAAATGCACTACTATAGAGTACTTGGAGCCTTCACTATGTACTCGTAAAAGTAGATAGAATGTCTAAGTCAGCCAGGCCAGTACGAGCCAAGGCTAGGTTGCGGCACTCCTACAAAGGATTTCAAACTCTATTTCTTAGTGGGTAGAACTTAAAATGGTATGCAGCACGCGGTCAATGACGTTCGTTGACTCCGAGCCGTTCGTTCGATGCCGGCGGCGCAGCGCTGTTTTCCTTCTCTGTTTTCATGCATTGATATTAGAAACTATTGATATTTTTGCTATTTATATGTTTAGCTTATTTTATTATTTTAGGTTAGATTCATCATAGGACACTGAGCATTTCATGGTATAATTTCGAAGTTAGTTAACCAAAGAGTTAAAAGACAGAAATTTAGTTTCTTTTGCAAATTAAGTATCTACAATACCTACGGATATTACCTATGAAAATGATTTATTATTAGAGGAATTATTATTTTTTACAGCTATTATTAAACTTGTGTTTGTTTAGTACCTAAAAATATTTTAATAAAAATAAATTAATCTCAAGGTCGCATCTAGAGACGATGGTCTTTTTCACTAGATTTCGCATCCGCTCCAGCATTTCACAACAGACATATTGTTAACGGCAGAAGGTTTATTTCATTTATCGTCTTACACCCGAAGCACCAGTTTCAATTGACCCCAGTATATTCCCCGCGTAATTAAGTGCAGTGAGGTATGTGGGTGTCTGGGTAGGCTGGCCGGTGTATGTGAGGTGGCTCGGAGCTCGTGACCTAATTTCGCAGCTGCTGGTTTCAGCAGTGGCGGTGAGGGGGGCGCAGGAGGAGAGCGGGGGGCGGCGCGTGTCAATGCCGTTCGTTGACTCGAAGCATCGACGGCCTCCGCCTTACATAACTAGCGACAATGGGCGCTCTAATGCGTGTGATGTACCGTGTAACGTACTTACTCTACTGTAATCCTCTATCACCTTATGTTATCCTGGTGTCCGTACTATAACAATACCAGGAACGCATCACCACTATATACCGTAAAAAGAGCCCATGAGTGGCAAAATGGACTGTAGATAAAAAGGAACATTCTAGAAAACAATACGATTTAAGAGTAGTTTACAATATTTATATTATATATATTAATAATAGTTTATAATATTTTACAAAAAAAAAACATGTATAGTCATGGTAAGAGTACCTTTGTCAGTTTTCAAATTCTTTCCTTTATCACGAAAGGACACATCGTCCCTTTTGATCATATGACAGTTAGCAGGCTACTTATAGAATACTAATATTTAATGCAGTGATAACAAAGATTAAAATAGCATTCACCTTTGACCAATGTCTAGTTTACATCAACATAAAACCATTTTAACCTAATTAAAATCTAATTTGTTTTATTTAGCTGTCAAAGTCAATCCCCATTGATTTTCTCTTTGATAATAAATATTATTGTAACAGAATCGTTGTCCTCGTAACGCAATACTGGACAAATAGGTTTAAGTCAGGAGTCTTAATACAAAACAACTACTGCACAAATAAAAATAGACCTTAAGGTGACGAACCTTTTCTTACTATGACTGTACGTAGATTAATATTTATTTACTCTTAATTAGTTTTGAATAAGCAACTTCCTTAAGTAAGTGACCTAATATGTGCGATATTAGATTTTAATTACTAAGGTCAATGTTAAAATTTACGTTTTTGTTTTCAAATTGCTGACATTCACGTAGTGAGTTACCACTGCAGATTAGCATCTACAGGGCCGTGGAATGTACCAATTGCAATTTGTGCAAGCCTTCATACTAAACTAAAATTATAGCACGAACCTCTAACCAGTTCTTGGCTTAAAAGCTCAAGATATTAAAGTGATTAGATAATTATGTAAACCCAGATTTAAGGTCGTGAAATTAAAGAAAATTTTATGTGATACAACAGGATATTTTGAGTCTTATTACTCGATAGTTATAGTGACTATTAAATAGACAACCCATTTTAATTAAAATTTAAAATAAACATTTTTAATTGTTACATTTGTGATGAAATTTTGGAATAATATTGAAACTCGAACCTAATAGCGACAAGAGAGCTTGAAATTATGACTTCAATTTAAACTGCCCTCTTATTAATTATTCAAATATTGTATAGCTATAACAATATAATACTGCTAAAAATTATATTTTACACGGCAAAGGAAATCTTCACATTACTTTTTTACGCTTTTTAGGTTAAGTACGACCACTGTGTCACCTGATCTTAAGTGACGATATGGTAGAATTTTTTAAATTTATGTTTAACCAAACATGCCAAAATTAATGCCAAAATATGAATGAAAGAACATAACAGCTTCACGGCACATATGAGTGTTAATAGCGGTATTTTTTGTGAAAGCAGCTGCTACGACACCAACAGGGCGCAACTACGTCGCGCCGCCCGCCCTAGCGTGGCGCCCAAGCGGCAAGAAAGTGAAAGAAAACGGGGCGGGGGAAGGTGAAGCGCGCGGTGCGGGGTGAACGGCGAGCGGGCGGAGCCATGGGCAGCCGCTAGTGGGCTGAGTGCAGCGCCGCAGCCTCACGCAAACAAAACTTTAGTTACTAACCTACTTCCGTGCGGGCGCGAACGTAGCTCGTGCTCGCTACTGCTTGCACGCTCGCTGCGTACGCTACTCTATGACACGTTACAGTGATGGACTGTTAAAAAAATCTATTAATTAAGAACGATTCCGTTGCGTTTGAATGGACCTGACCGCGAGACAAGCGCAATTGAACAATATGTTTTATGGTGAGATACTGATAACGATGTCCACGTCTTGTAAAGCTTTAATTGTTTTTCTTTTTTTTTCACGTTAGCATGCACTCTGCAGTTTCATTCATTCGTCGTTTTATTTATAGACGGCCACGCACACACTGCACGTAGTACACGTGTTCTCTAAATAAAAAAATGTTGACTTAAAAAACAACATTCTGACCGGTTTTGTTTTAATTTTATATTCATTGCTAGAATTATCAATGTTTATTTTAAGTAACTAGGCCACTATAACCGAAGCTAGTCTCTTATCATAGACAGTTACGTATTATTCTGATAGGAGCGAGCAACAATAAACATTTGCAAACATTTTAATCTCTCTTACGCCCATTTTACTAAAGTACTTAATTATAATATATTAATCTAAATATATTTGAATGAAAATAATAATTACACGGTTCATTATCCTTTAATTTAATTCATTTTAGCATATTTGATAAAAATGCAATACCTAATATTTTTCAAAAATCATTAAAAACATTAATGCTTTCCTTAGTTCAATGTGCTTAATTTCTTCGTGTATGTTTTTACTGCTACAATTCTGAATGTCTTTATAGTAAATAGTTTGATATTTTCCTTAATATTTAAGCCTATTCAGGTATTATTAACAATTATAGTTACTATTATTAGAGTAGCATTTCAGGATTAATGCCACTCGTTTGAGCCGCCATATTGGTTTTTATTAGTGCACAACTGGGGTCGCCATCTAGCGGATTTTTTATCACATCAAATAAAAAATAAAATTCTTTGTTTTCAAACAAGTTTTGGCAAACAAATTGCGATCCTTATCATTTAAGAAAATGTGGGTTATCTCGTTATTATGGCAATAGTAATTTTGTTTTGATGTTTTATTTTTATCACTTATATTTTGGAAGTCTGCGTAAATGTATATTATTATGTCAATTGTCTGTTTAAACAAAATTAGCTGGTAATTAACCTAAGTATATTAGTATTTGTATAATTTAAATAATTTTGACTTTAGTGGATTATTCACTGGATTGAACGGATTTTGCTTAGACATTACTTGATGTAGCTATATTACGCTTATTTCTAGCTGTAGTGCTTATACCAGTTCATAAATTATTTTATTAGAAATGGTATTTAATCAACATTTCGAAAAAAAAAATGTCTAAAATGTGTTTTTGCGTATTTATACACGAAGACGAGTGAAGTTTACAAATAAGAAAGAGCGCTTTTTATAAATAAGAAAGTGGACGCAGTTGTCGTATTTTTGTACCATTTTTGTACGGAGCTTGGTACTTTATTCCCAGAAAAAATTAACTAGCATCAATTTTTTTCTAGATATGTGTAAAGAGCTCAGCAAAAAATTTTAGAGGCCTGCGCTTTTTTAAACAGGTTTTAAAGAAAAGCGTAGTAGAAATACTAAATTAATTAACAGCAACAATGCGTTCCTAAAAATATCCAAAAAGCAGCAACATTATAAAAGTATGGCGTCATCGTTACGTCATTTTTGACAGTTTTGACAAATAGCTGTGTTGTCATCTGTTCAGCCAAAAAAAGCTGAAAATATCATTTCGTTTCGAGAAATTGCGTTCCGTTTCACGTTACGTACCAAAAAAAACTCTTAATTTCATAATATCTAGATTTTGAGAGCTGTTTCCAAAAAACCAACTGATAGCCTGGTTAGTTTTTACATTTATTTTAGTACCAAAACGAAACTTAGTTTCGTTACGAACAAACAATAATAGATATACGATTATACGTGTATGTAGTATTCAACATTAGATTGAGTCATGATGCCGACTTGTATTACTAAATATCCTTTTTAGTCATCACAATCTGTTTAATGTTGATATTATTTACATACTATCAAAGTACAAATTTTAATTGCAGTCATGATCTCATAGTTATATTTTAACCGTCGGTTGCCGACAAAATGGATAGTAAACGCCAACCGCAGTTACGGATCTACACACACTAATACACATGTTTGTCTATCTGTGTGTAGATCATAGCCTCATAGGATATTAGATGGTGACGTGGAGTTGACAACTCACTGCGAACTCGAAAGAAGAATTAGTAGCCACCTTAAAAAAACACCATGTTACCTCTTTACGACTAAAAGAGTTAAAGATGAAAAAATATTAACAGAAAAGACATTAGTTATTTTAAAAGAAAAAATAGAAATAATATTTACTTCCAATTTTCACTTATTTTCTGTTTATAAACACACAATTGTAATACCAAAATTAATAATAATTAAATAAATTTCATAATAGAGGGTCTTATATATTGTAAATGTGATAAATGTATTTTTGTACCAAAAAATATATAATTACAAATTTGACATGTGTTTTTCAAGAATAAAATTTATAAATGATTTAACGTCAGAAAAATATCAGATTTTTTTAGTAGGTACGTATTATCGACTTAATTTATTATTAAACGTTCCGTTCTTTTTAAATGAACTTTAGATTTAAGTAGAAATTTTTGGCCTCACTACGCAAAAAAAAATCATACATGATTACATTTTTTTTTTAGTTTATTAGTAGTTTATATGACCGTGAAATACAGATTAATATTCCATATCATTTGGTTAACCAAGATTCGGTTGTTTTCTCAAATTTTCCGAATTTTTTCGAAGATGAGACCTGTTGATCTATTTTTAAATCCTTAAACCGTGATATTAATAAAAATTACAAAGTCGTCGTCAAGAATCGTCCGAAAATTGTTCGTTTAAAACTATAGAATTAAATAGTATCAACATTTAGGTAATTCATGATCAAGGACTACAGTCGACCACTGATCAAGTGCACGCCTTCCAAATCTGTGCCAGTTATTAATAGTAACTACTTGATTATTGAAAATTAATGTTGAAACTGTTTCTTGGTTATGGATAGATCCTTTACACGTTAAAGCATTGCTATGTTTCATTTAATAACATTTATCTACGAGCACATTTAAAAAAATCTTTCATATGCCTAATTAATCAAATTAGTTATATTTGATTTTTAACAACACTATTATCTATATATTCCAACACACAATATAGACGTGATAGGCAGATTTGTGAATCAGGCAATGATAGCGACAACACAAAGGATCGTGGACTAAAACCTCCGAAAAGCCATACAACACCGCAACAAAGAAGTGGTTCAAGTGCTTCTGAGGTTAGGAAACGCGGAATCCAAGGCCGATAATCCTCAATCACAGATGAACCTACAATCAATGAATATAAAGGTACATTTTCGATTAAAACCATGTGCATCTGTGTAAGCAACTGGAGCTGTCATGCTCACGAAAAGGGTTCTGTTCGCGGCGGCATCTTGTGGGGGGTCGCCCTCTTCCCTCAGTAATGGTTGAGGAGAGAGATGGCTGGCACATACACATGGCATGGGTCATACTCGTGAACGGGTGCCGCTTATGGTGTCTGGTCAACTCCAGTTGTAATCCTTCTGTCGACTTGTAATTTAGTTCTAACGTTTATTTAGTTAGTTTTAAGACCTATAGTACCGTCATGATGTTTTTTTTATCTTGTTAATATCGTTAATTTCTATTAATATCTGACCTAATCTTACAAGAGTATGGACAACGTGTCAAAATAGTGTAAATATCTAAAATAAAAAAAAATAAAAAAGGTGCCATTATGCAAATGATTTGTATCGGTTTAGTATCACCACGAAAGCGTTTACATATTATTATATTGCATTAATATATTTTTTAATATTTATAGACGTTTTTAAAGGCAACGAGAAGTCACAAAAATAAGGTGAGTTTCCACCTCGTGGTACCCAGTTTCAGGACATATGAATGTGCGTGTCCTATCCGTGCGAACGCTTCACTGTGTGCGTTGATTGGTGCGTTGCGTTAGTGTGAATTTTTGACTAAACAGCGCACACGGTCGCGTTGAGTTAGCTCAGTATTGCCACCTTATAACATTTACCACTGCATGTGGTAGAATATGGATCATGTGGGAAACACTTGGCATTAAGAATTTGATTGAAAGAAAATAAATAAATGCTAATTAAATTAGATACACAAGAAAATTCTTGTAAGCATTTTGCAATCAGATTCTTGTAGATCGAAATGAATAGATGACTTGCAATCGATGCTATGACCACTAATATTTAACTAAGCACACAGTACTTAGCTGGCTAAGGCTAGTTTCGCGACCACACTATGTGGGAAAACCATCATTATATTCCTATGCCAGTTTCGTCAAATATTATTGTATTATAAAAATTAATTTTAATACTTAACATAAAATTTTAATAGTAAAATAAAGGTTCATAGACCTTTCAATATTGAAGGTGGTTTCATTAAAATCTCGCAAATTCGTCAAATAATCCACCAACATATAAAAAACCAAGTTCAGACCGCAGTACGTAATTTCTTTTTATTTTTAGTAACAAGAAAATTTAGTACTAGAAGAACTACAAGTTTACACTCGATTTTATTTATAATTTCAAGTTATAATTAACATGTAAGTAGTAGTTATTGCAACATTGAATAGTACAAAGGCGAAAAACGTGTATTTTCGTATTCTATCCAAAACTCCATAGAAGCTTCAGTAAAGTATCCACCGCTTTACTGAAGCGTCCTTTCGACTCGAAAATTGTTTCTAATATTGCGACTTAAGGATCAAGAAATCCAGGTCAAGAAATAAATTAGAAAAAAAAGGTGTTGAACCATAGCAACAAAATTATATGTATGTTTTTTGTGTAAACATAGCTTTTGGGGCTAAAATACGAATAAAAAGAATTGGGCAAAAAATAAACAGGATTATACTTTATTTCAATTTTTTATATGTATTTTAAATATCGAAGTCCACACGACCATAAAAACCAATCACGGCGCGTGACGTCTTATCTCACTTCAGGTGCACTTGAATAGCATTTGATCGACACATTTGTACTGTAAATAGTCGAAAAGCTTGCATTTTCGTACATCTTTTGGAGTGTTAATAGTTTTTCTGACGTGATCTCTCTTTTCTGCATGCTTTAAGACCTAGTAAATGGAATTTCATTTCTTCGCGTTTTACGTAACCTGACACGATCGATAACTGGAGCTGCAGTTCTCTTCTTATCGGGTTGGCAGGCAAACTTTGAAGGCAAACAATCGTCTTTCATGGGATTTTTTTATGTATCCTTGTATTGTGTACTGAATTTAGTGTTTTATATCATTAGGGAGCTGAAAAATAATCTCTTGATTGTTTTTCTCTCTTATTGTTCTTTCTCGTTACTGTCGTAGAAAACATTACCTCAAATCAATGTAAACAGACTTATTGATTACTATTCAGTTTCAAATCGGCGTAGTTAAATGAGTTCCTATTGTACATATAATAAAATAATTATATCAAAATGATTTTACCAAAAGGAAAAAAAATATGTTTTTAGTGATTGGTACTGCCAATTTCGTCTTATATCCACTTTTTTGGCAAATTTTCTTTGTAAGGCCTAAATGGTTAGTTAAGCGTCAATTTTGTGTTATTTTCAAATAATGACACTGAACAATACTTGTAATTCATATTCACACTCATTTTATTTAATTTTCGACTATGCTTCGTCGGTAGAGGAGAGAAAGCACGAATGATAAATGACGTCATCGTCATATATGACGTCATCATACCATGACATACCATGACATGAGAGGCGTGCTTGGGCGCCGATTTAAATAGTGACATTCATTTTTAGTTATTGTTTCATCAAAATGTGAAAATATATTTACTAAGATACTAACATTCTAATAATAAAAAATCTAAGATACCTTTCACAAGAGAAGCCAAGGCCCTATTGTATTACATTCGGATGTAAGACGGTAATTTTTCGTACGTGGAATCTCTATATCTCACGCGTACCTATATTTTAACGAGGTCTCATTGGCTGTCGAAAATAGCGACAGATTCCACTGGAGCCGCGAAAAGTTGTTGGCAATACCAGTGGTCTCTATTAGAGCTCTAGTACGAAACTAGGTCGGTTCAGTGACCCATATGTTTATCTAACGAATGCGCGTTGGGCGCGAAAGGCCTGCCCATGGCTCGTTATCGATGTCGCGGTCTGTCCGCATTTTCGTAAGGTTATCTGTCGGGCAACCTGTCTCCTGCACTGATTGATAAACTGTTCTATTGAGAAGCAAACATATTTAAAACAAACATGGCCCCAGTACTCGTATCAGCTAATAATCCCTGCAAAAATCATATGGTGCAAGAAATTTTAGAGAATTTGTGATTAAATATCCATTAAATACAATTTACAACAATAACACGAGATTTGGTGGAAGTCGGCCTTAATCAAATAAGCAAACGATTTTTTTTAACTAATGCATCCTATGTCAATGATATCTCTTCCTATGCTAACGACTCTCCGCATGACAAACTTCATTTACTGACAAAACTAAACTTTCACGCAAAATGGACCCTAAACACAACGCAAAAGAGCCTTATATTGTGTAATTTGATGCATTTGAAATAAGCGTATACAGTTCGCTCGCCAAGGACAGAGAAAGTGAAGAGAAAGGATGCTATAATGACGTCACGCAGTCACGGCTAAAATATTGTTCCATGCCAGCCAAACCATTTACGATAGTGTTATTAAGACTTACTTTGCATTATTATAACATTTATAACTGAATTAAGACGGGTTTGATTTAAATATTTTTAGATTTTTACTCTATACCTTCGAATTTATAAACAGATATTTGCATAAGATGTATTTTCGATAGTGCTTTTACAAATAATGATGCAAGAAATAAATGTTATACATATTTGCGAAAACAAATTAAATAATAACGTATTTTAAATATCGGAAAGAGGGAAGAGACCTTTACCTAGCAGTGGGACACAATAGGCTAAATAAAAATATCGAATGTTATTCGAAAATATAGTGCAATACAATAATTGGGGGGGTCAATAATACTATAAAGAAATTGTATTTAGGTATCTGCGACGCAAGTACGGAAATCCGTTCGATAAATTTGTCGAATCGAAAAACCCGATAAATTTATCGAATGTTGCGAGTACCGAAGTCTGATCGTAAAGTACCTATTGTAGTAGCTCTAATATTCTCTTTGGATTCGACCTAGCTATTCGATAACTTTTGTCGATTGTATCGCGGCTCGATAAATTATATAAAAAGTCGATAAAACCCACTTTATCGATTTGAACTGTCAATTTTATCGAATTTTATCGATCGAAAAGAACCGTACTTGCGCCGCAGTACCTGTAAATGAAGTCTTCAACTAATCGAAGTAACGGAGCTGGTTTTAGTTAATACAATATTTTTGTACAAGACACAAGCGTGATTCAACCTTACAATCGTGATTTCTAAGCGTTAGTACTAAAGTTAAGACCTTCGAACACTTGAAACGACTATCGCCCTTCATTTTCGTTAGCGCCGTCCACACTTTGCCTTACCGAAGGTGAGCGCTGGCTACCACTTAAAATCATCATCTAATATTTCTATCGCATTCTAGCTTAACTCTAATCGTGAACGAGTGAACGGGATGTAACAAATTGGCGGTTGTTATTAGTATTAGTTAGTAAGGTCGCTTGGACAAAACAGATATGCGTCAACGAACGCTGGCAAGGTGACGCATTGTCACTAGGAATGTATTATTGTAATACTGATGTTACGTGCGCAATTCCTAGAACATCGGAAAATTCATGCATTTATGTATATTATAAATACATGTAACGGGCTCTATGCCTGACTTATTCAATGAAATAAAGTTGTAAAATGCAAATTTCGACCTAATAGCTGCAGTGTCAATTATCATTGTCATTAGTCCTCGCCTTATCCTATTACTGGGCAAAGAAAGGTCTTCATTTCCTCCACACTTATCGATCTGCTGCCTGTTTGCTAATCTGTCTCTTTGTTTGTGTCTTAACTCTTCAATTAATACAAAAAAATATTAATCGCTATCTACTAATAGAAAGAAACCTCATAAGAAACCCATCTATACAAATAAATAAAATTGAAGTGTCTGTTTATAATTTATCAAAATAGCAGCTTTTTACTAAATTCATATGAAAGTATATACGGTACCAATAACAAAACAACCATTTTTAAAATTTTTGTCTGTCTGTCTGTTTGCTCCGGGTAATCTCCAAAACGGCTGGACCGATATTGACGGGACTTTCACTGGCAGATAGCTGATGTTACAAGGAGTAACTTTGGCTACTTTTATGTTAGAAAAAGAATTCGGATTCCGCGCAAAACAATAAAACCCATTAAATTCAATATCTCCGCGCGGGTGAAACCGCGGTCAGCAGCTAGTATCTAATATATCTAAAAACAATTGTTTCAATAAAAAGTAGTTGCACAAAACATAGTTGTTTTAGAATCAAGCCAGCGTACATTAGGAATTTTTAAATTCAGGAATATTTCATTTGTTTTCTGTTTTATATAAACACTTGTAAAACCTTGTTATAATGCAATCGCAGAACACCCATGAATAATATGCAATAGAAACAGAATAAACATGAATGTGGGGCTTGTTATAACACCCGTTTATGTCCCATACGTATAACAGTGTACTGGCATAGGCGGCAGCGCAGGCGGTGAGATAATGTAGGTATGTACTTCTAAGATTAATAAAACGTTTACAACGTTTAAAACGTTTAAACGGTTAAAAACACAAACAATTTTTTATTGTAACAAATTCTATTTTTATGAACGTTCAACGACAAAGGACAAGAGCATGTAAATTTTATTGATACAGCGGCGCAAGTACGGATCTATTCGGGTCGATAATATTCGATAAAATTGACAGTTAAAATCGATAAAGTGGGTTTTATTCGATAAAATTGACAGTTAAAATAGACTAAGTGGGTTTTATCGATTTTAACTGTCAATTTTATCGAATTTTATCGAACGAAAAGATCCATACATGCGCCGCAGGTACGCTTTTAGTAAGGCAACAATGATTATTAAACAAGACAATTTTTTACTAAAAAAACCCCTAACTATTTTGCCGTTTCTGTTGAATCTTCAAACGGCTGAACAGATTTTTTTTAATCATAGTTTAGAACATTCTCGATCCAGTTACGTTTCAAACAAAAAAAAAAACTAAATCAAAATCGGTCTTCGTTGCTCATCGGTCAAAATTTCGTTTGGTATTAATACAGTCATGCAATGACAGTAGTGTTGTGTATAATACAATAAAACTTTATTGCACACTAAAAGAAAGAAAAAACGATAAAAATCCTACAAAATAAACGGATACACTGATTGTCGTTAAGTAGTTGAATTTTCATGCGCGCCACAAAACAATCTCCTGAAATCCCTGACTCACGCCTGAGAGCTACATATAAGGTAACAAAAAACGATCTAAATTAGGTCTCTAGATCACAAAATGCCATGTGTTTCGCATGCCTATACATCCGATGGTTAGTCAGCGCCAGCGGGAGGCGATGTCTAAAATTAGGGTCAATGATAAGAACAAAACCGTCATCAAACAATACCATATTCGTTGGCTTGATTCTTAGGAATGAAGCAATGACGTATTTTGTATTCTGATGTGCATAAAAAAAATAAATTTAAACGTCTTACGATCCAAAATATTAGAACTTGCCCGAAACTATCTATATCTTGCACAAACAAGCATTTTTATGTACTAAACATATTTTAAACTATCAGTAACCCGTGGTTTCATCTGCGTGGAAATTGAAGGAATCGTGCATGTTTCTGACTTAAAAAGTAACCCATCACAAAAATCACGTCGACCTTTTGCTCCATTACTGCGTCAAAGGAGAACAATCAACACACTTTCGCATTTATAATATTGTACTAGCTTCTGCCAGCGGTTTTCAGGAACCGTGCATTTTTCCGGGATAAAAGTAGCCTATGTTACTCTCCGGTCCATAAACTATATCTATGCCAAAAATCTCGTCGATCCGTTGCATGAAAAGAGTCCTACATGAAGGAAGGACAAACCGACAAACCAACAAACACAATTTCGCATTTATAATATTAGTAGGATATATATAATACTGACTAATATAGAGATTATGAGTGATTATAATGTGAAAAAAGTGTTAAATATTCCTTTTTCAAGGTTCTTGGCTGAAAGGTTGTTGGCTGTTGACTGTTTTTCATCCTAAAATACACGTCCATAATGCGCTTCTACACTAACTTCCCATGAACCTCATATAGTCCACCGTGGAGTCTGGCGTCTTGCCATACTCGCTAGCCAATTACGCGTTGCTTCCAACGTTAAACAATATTGAAATTGAAGGAGTACATAGATAGATAGATAGATAAACGCTTTATTGTACACACCAAAGAAAAATAAACAAGGAACATAAATATTTTACACTAAGTGCTACAATGGGCGGCCTTATCGCTAAAAGCGATCTCTTCCAGGCGACCTTTGGATGGAAAGGATTTATTAAAATCGAAGACGACGTGGAGTGTACTAACAATACTGCCATACTAATAAATAAAATGATTACACAGACATAAATACTAATATCTACTTATTATAATACATAAAACAAATTTTATATATTATATATATAATATAAAATAATATATATAGGTACTCCATGTCGAGTATTGATCAAAAGTGAGATTAGTCAATCGACATAGAGTCAAAAAGAATCGTTATGAGGTTTGGTTGAAACAGATATCATTCTCGTGATAATTAAATGACCATACACATAAAGTACTGCACCGTTTCTTTCAAATACAAGACATCCTTTTCTTCGGTAGACAATATTTTGCACATTTTTTATAGCAATGCATAATACCTTTTTCAAAGTTTTTGTTATGAACTTTTTGTTTTTTTGAAGTTGAGCAAATACTTTTGATCATATGAAAGGTTTCCTAAATAAAGCTGGTTAGGTTAACAGACAGTATGGTTACTCGTTTCAGCCAATGCTAGTCACTAGTGTTAATTTAGAAATAATATGGGTCTTACCACAAAAATAATTAAACACACTTTAAACATGTGTTAAACAGTGTTCAAGTCATACAAGCCTTATTTGCGCGTTTAAATATGAGCAACCACAAATGTCTAACCGTTGCCTAACTCAATTATGTTGTTATATTTCTATTCATTTTAGACGTTTATATTTAAACACTAACTAAACACACGTCTATAAGGGGTTTTTGTGGTAACACGCAAACTAAATAAAATTAAAGCATAAACTAAACTTTAACAAACTAGACTTTACATCAATCAGAGTCTGTCAGAGGAAACTGTAGGCGACCGACCATCCACCCACGTCCTAAGCCTAGTGTAGGGCTTAGGTATAACAACGAACTTTGTTGAACCTAAGCTTTGTGGGTCAGAGACCGGAACGCGTTTTGGCGACTGCTATTGATGACTCAGGGCTTTGACCTTCGTATCCGTAGACCACGAAATATGATAGCTGTGTTTGAAGTTGCCGCCTAAATGTAACGTCAAGAGATTTTTTTTTGATACTATTGGATGACAAGACGTGCTGGTCGTTTGCCTGATGGTGCGTAACGCCAACTCATAACAAATGCACTGCCACTTAAAACTTTGAAACACAAAGCGCGACACTGCATTGCGCTCGTTACCCTGAGAGTGTTAAGTTTCGCAAGCCCAGTAATTTCACTGACTACTTTGCTCATCAAACCGGAACTGAGTAATGTTTGCACATTACTGCTTGGCAGCAGACTACACGAGCAAAGCGGTGGTACCCACCCAGACGGACGCTTGCAGAAGAGTTAGTTCTATCAACTAGTGTAACTGCTATGAAGACTATTATTATGTTACTGCCCATGATTTATTGGTCTGCACTTTACCTCGATGTTAAAATCCGTTGATAGATGTCTACTATAACTTGATTTACACAAATACAAAACCTCCTCCTTTTTGAAGTCGGTTGATAAAAGGGAAATAATTTATTTCATATAATGGTTCCATATCTTCTTAAGGCGTCGCTTCATGACCCGCCTAACTCAAAAATCCTAGAACGCAAAAATTGCCTAAAGGCTTTTTTGTTCATCGAAGAAAAACAGGCATTACGGAAAAAGAAAGACAATGCCAGAGCCTTCGGTTGGCATTCTGAAAATTTTGAAATAAATTTCCAAAGAAAATTTCCGAAGACAATTAGTGCGTTTTTTAGATTTATGGGGTTTTAAGAAGTCTTAAATAAATATTTAAGTCGCTCTTTAAAATCCCTTTATCAATTTATAAAAATTTGCACACTTTCGTGTTAACGAAGTTTGAAAACAGCACGAGTGCTGTGTATGTAATTTTACAAATATTTGCAATCACTGCTTATATCACTTATCGAGTGAACGTGTTTGAATATGATTAGACAGATACCTTAGTAACTGCATAATGAACCGAGAGAGACTCAAGCTATGCTCTGGCAAGGCCAAGTAGAGCCTAATGGTTGCCGTCAACTTGTGCTCCTCTACTTTAGTGGAAAGAACGAAGACAGAATTTGTCTCAACCTAAAAAACACTAGGCGATTCGTTCTCAAACAAAAGACGTTTTAGTTTTGCAGATATTAAACTATTTCCTAAAAAAAGTTGTGACTCTACTTCACATCGGAACAGTTGCTTAATTTATATCAAGCGCAAGTTCGGTCATGTATGGTGTATTATTCTCATCTCTGGGATAGCTCAGCCAAATTCCAGCTTGAGGCGCTGGAGTCAATTGAGAGACGAGCCAATAAGCTCACTGGTTTCATTCGTTAGTAAAAGCAAGGCTACAGACCCTTGATCAGCGCCGTAGAGCTACTAGCTTATCGGGTTTTTATCGGATACATTTCGGTGAGTGTGCTTTGGAATTACACGATCTAATTCCCCCATCCCAATTCCATCATCGGACGATCAGACATTCAGCCAAGCGCCATCGTTATGTACATGGTGGATATTCTACCTTTACGCACGAAGCGTTTTGTTTCAACATTTATTATGCATACAGCTAACGAGTGACTCTGCCAGAGTCTGTGTTTCCCGATAACTATAACCTGGGCTGTTTCAAGGCGCGATTGAATAGGTACCTTCTATAGGCAAGCTTGGTACATCGTCTACCGCATCGTCTCTTTACCAGCAGGTGAGATAGGGGTCAAACTTAAGCCTATACATAATAAAATAAATAAAAGATCCGGATGGAACATTGTCTGAAAAATTCAATAAGTTTATAAAAACTTTTTACAATAATTTTACATTGCGTGTTTTATTTCGTGCGATCGGTACCATAATCAAACGAAATCAGTAGTTTCGTTATGCAATGCGTAATATGACAACGGTAGTTGAATACTCCATATCTAAACTTCATGATAATTTTGATTATTTTTTTTTATTTCGACATACGTTTGTCGTCAACAAGAATAGGAAATTATCAATTTGCGGTCGTACTTCGTCCGGTGCCGCAATTTCTGATGGTTAGAATATTAATAGACGCCCAAACACCTAAATAGTAACCTATAAAGGTAACATAAAGTTGTTCTACAACGGCCCGTGACACAGGCTAGGCCATGACTCGGCCAACATTGCGCGCGCGGTTCAACCACAAGGCCGGTGGCAGCCTACGCTGCGTGGGAAACCCTACTGTTACTGCACGGATTGAAACAGCAATTGTCTGATTGTATTTACGAGTAATCCATGTACTACTATAGTATTACACTGGTAACTAAGCAGCCTTTGGAATTTAAGGGTAGAGTTTACCCCGTGACCACAAACTCCCACAAATCCCGTACTAAATGCAGTTACCATAAACAATGTCACGCTATATGTATTCTTATTTTCAACTAGCTGCTGCCCCGCGGTTTCACCCGCGTGGAGATTTTGGATTACATGGTTTTTATTTTTTAGCGCGGAACACTAATTGTTTTTCTAAATGTTAATCTATTACCTATAATATTACTAAGTTTTATAATTACCATACTTACACTGAGCTTACCGGCATTTATATTATATTTAAGTTTTAAAATTGTTTTTCTCAGGAAGTGAATTTGTAAATTCTTATGAGAAATAAAATTCTTTAACCGTAAAATTAAAGTAGCCTATGTTACTCCTTGTAACATCAGCTATCTGCCAGTGAAAGTCCCGTCAAAATCGGTCCAGCCGTTTCGGAGATTACCCGGAACAAACAGACAGACAGACAGACAAAAATTTTAAAAACCGTTTTTTTTATAGTTTCTGTATAAACTTTCATATGCATTTGGTAAAAAGCTGTTATTTTGATATTACAAACAGACACGTAGTAAGTAACACACATGTAAGTAACACACATGTAGTAAGAGTATTAAAAAGAATTGTTAAATTGGCTATCACCACGTACCAAGTAGTTTGTTAAGTTACTGGGCATATGAGACCTGACACCTCAAATCTCAGGAGAACGAGTGCTCTAGATTGGGATGTAAGCCTTTGAGTTTTAAGTTTCAGGCTGGCTCTGCAATTGTTACAGGTTATGATTACCATCACACATAAACATTCATAAACAATAATAAATTAATCGCTAATCTAACATAAACTGAGCGTGGGTGACTAAATATTATATTTAGATAGTACAGAGATATCAGGAATTTTTCCGTAGTAAACAAACTCGTCATGTTACCCTAACCTGGCTACTAGATGGCGTTAGTATGCAAATAATTCTAGTGCAGACATATTTCAACTTGGGTTCGTCCGGAACGTAACTACATTCAGCCAGTATAAACAATAACATAAAAATGCCTATAAGCCATCTATATTAAATTTAACAATGACATACCTCTCACATTATAAAATTACACTATTTTATTAAAAACTATCTCAACAAATGACGTGTTGTCACTGGTAACAAATTTTCTAAGGGCAGAGTTCACTAACCACTCTGAACCAAGTTCAACTGTGATCTAGCAAGAGCTAGATTTGCCAGCAGGTATCAAAATTCTCTTTCTAATAATTCGCAGTGGACCTTATTTCATGAATTAAACCTAGTTCATAGTTGAAATTCAGTTCAATAAGAATGTTGAACTCGGACCTAAAAGTTTTGGTTGTTTTGGTATGCATGGCAAATAGCAAAGTTTGCGTTGTGACCAAATAGCCTGCCTGTTGCAATGTTGCAGTGCTTTGACTACTTCACAAAGAAGTGCGAAGTCCTAATTGGCACAGGATTGCGCTTTCTGCCGAAGACATTCGTTTACATTTTAGAAAGAAAATCACAATCATAATCTATTGTAAATGACTCAGAAGCAAGGATAGCTTAGTTGGGAAAGTTTTAGAACTACTTTCCTATTGTAGATTCTAATCCCGCTTCCTTTCAGTATTTTCACCACTACTAAATTCAATTATGAATGTTGCTTAGCATGCGCTGGTCTTGACCTAATGTTTATTCATTATGGTAGCATTAAATCCATCTTATCTATCAAATATACCACGTAATTGTCTGACTCGTGTTATTATTAGCGCTGATGGAAAGTCTGTCAAGTTTTTCCTGCTATATAATGTATTGTATTGATTGAAGAACTCTAAATTAAAATAAGGAATATGTTTTGGCTTCGCTTAACATTCAAATAGCAATCATATTCTTACTGGAGACTAGCAAAAAATCCTAACATTAAAACATAAAAAAATTGTTGATTTGTTTTTCTTTGCAAATCTTTCACTAAGCCGCCTGCGATCAGCGACGGGAATTGTACATACCAATGTTTATTGTAATATGTTAGAATTGCAATGCAACATAACGCTCTAATAAACAACACACGCATGGCATAATCGTTGCCGTCTTCCGCCATCGTAAACAACGAAGGGCTTGCAATTAAAAAGTTACCACATCCACTCTCACTTGAGGTGAATGATCTTAATCAAATCCATCTCGAAGGCATTCTTATGGATAGCCAACTAAATATAGAACACTGACCTTTCGTGATGCGTCAGCGAAGTGATGTAACTATGCCTATGATTGCACACATGCAAACCCTTGTGTTGTACCTGTTGCGTTTTTATGTGTGTGAGTGCGGACATCGAAAGAGAAAGTGGTAAGGTCTCAATGTTGGCTGGCCGATGCTTGGAATAGTGATGCGACAGGTTTTGGTTATCGCTATCGATACTTTACTTCAAGCGTGATTGTTCAAAATAAGTTGCTGAAAAAGTTCCATGGTCAAAATATTGAAACAGAGCAAGCCTTAGTGCCCTCGTCGATATAAAAATTTTGTCCTTATTAGGGTTTCGCATGACCTAATGCCAAAACGGACTGAAAACCCTTATAGGATCACTCGTGTGGGTGTCTGTCCGTCTCTCACTACCAATTTAAAAAATCTATTAGACGGATCAAGTTAATTTTTGATACACATATGAATTTACGTGACCCAAACACGGACGTGAAATATAATTAAATGAATTTTGAATATCATTCCAATTAGGAAGGCAAACTAAAAATAAAAAAAAATTGCTTACCATGCCGTGTGCCATATCAAATGAAAGGGCTTGTTGTGAGAATCCCAATTATTACATTTATTTCATTGTTTTGAAATTGTTTTTAAAGTTATTTAATAGATTGTAAATTGACCTTTTCACTCACCACTTCTCTATAAAAGCCTAAAATTTATCAAAGCAAAATACAGAAAATAGTTAATTACACAATTACAGAAAAACCTATTACAAGTCTTAAAATAACATGGTAAATCTCTCAATACTGTGCCTAAAATCTTATATTTATTATTTGTGTTAACTTTTCTACTTACCGCTAAAACTAAATCGACATAAATTTATAGTTTACAAACTTTAAAACAAAAGTTATGTCAATAGCAATGTCACAAAAACCAGAAAAACAAAAACTATGAAATAAAACAATCTAAACAAAAAATCATAAGAATCTAACCATCGATAGCTCCTGAGTCGCGTTAGGGCAACACTAGCGTAGCGGTAAGCAGGGACGCTACATTACAACCCGTTTCCTCCGCCGAGGCACCCCACGGGAAGTACCGCAAGTCCCATAGCTTACAACCATTACCGTTACCGGTAGCCGGCGTCGGCAACGGCAACGCCATAGATCGTTCAATAGTTTGTACAGACGATGCTATAGGTAGATCATTCAGTAGTAGCGTCCAACGGCTCTGTGTAGGCAATTACTCTCGCTTTCAGGCAGCCTTATGGATAGTACACTTTCTTTGCTTTTAATTAATGGATGTTGTGATCCATAATGTCGTTAGAAATGTATCGTAGACAGTCGGTATAAAACTGTAGCATTTGATTAAAATGTAACTTGTATATACTTACATTTTATTTCTCTTTAAAAATATTTTAATCATTGTTTGATTGTATTTATCAATTATTTCCTGATGAGAAAGTCTAAGATTATTAGACTTTACATACATATTACTCATCCAAAAGATTTTCAACCAAATCGAAAATAAACGTTTTTTTTTGCTTTCTTCATATCAGATATTCTGAATCATATTATTTACTGAGGTAACCAACAATGATATGATAATATGTTAAACCAAATTTTATGATACACGTCAAAATGCAAGTTATGGCCAAGGGTGGCGATTGTAAATTTTTATTTTACTTAATTAATACTGGTAGCTTACAGAAAATATCGTAAGAAAACCAGAATCCGTTAGAAACATGGTGGTACCTATGGGAAATACTACAAGATACTCAAAAAACGATACACTTCGTAAGCAACTTACACCCATTCCCGTTACCAGTCGCGGTTTCGTGCGCGAGCGCAGCTTAGGCTTTCGTTACTCTTACTTTTTGATAAACGCATCTGAAAGTATCTGTTTTCACTTTCAATACTACTTAGATGAATGTGAAATATACGTCTTCTGTTCAGGAAATTCTGCACAGTGTAATTTAAACTACGTTTTATGATGCTCTTTTCATCAATAACCCTGGCCAGTTAGTATACCGTGCGCCATCGTAGCAGCGCAGTCTAAATTACTCTAGCTTTTGATAGTGTCTTCTAAAATCGCCACTTTTCACGTAGGATAAAATAGAATTGAAAATAAAATTACTAGGTAATTCGTGAATGAAAAGTATTATTATAAGTTACGTATTTCGCATGAATCTGTCTTTTACCTGATTTATATTACGAGTAAATGGAAAGCTTTGTGCGCTATATTTGATGGATAAAAAGCGTAACGCAACGTTGAATGACTTTGACAGTAGTTAAATATTCTATCGTTTGTTTGATTAGTTTTCGTATAGGGAACCAAAAGAAATAGACTGTAGACGTCACTGTGGTAAAGCGGCATTTATCACATTTTATTTACAAAAACAGTTGTGCATCTTCAAACAAACATGCAATTCCAAAAACTCAGAACGATTTTAAATCAGAATAAGCTAAGCGCCTGCGCATAATATATGAACGCTTTAATGTGTGCGTGACGCGTTGTGTCGTATTATTTTACTGCTCGTTATATTATACTATAACGTGCTGTAACATGCATTACCGTTACAAGGCTTCGTGCGCCGGCGCAACCTAGACGGCAATTACTCTCGCTTTCGAAGCCTCTTTCACAGACAATGAACTTTCTTTGCTCTTATTTATGTCTATTCCGTGATTTATAGTGGGCGGCGAAATGATTTAGTTTCTTTTTTACTCGGAAGAAAGGATTTAGTTCACTTTCTTAGAAACTATTTAAAGTTCATTGAACCGAACCGTAACTAGGTCGACATTGACAATGACTTATAAGAGAAACGGAGATTTTGCAATAACTTGTCCTTGTTTGTTAGTCTTGTATCTAATACGGTTGAGCAAAGGCTATCCAGTTTTTCGGAACGTCTGTCTATAATTTTATATTAGATGTATAGTAGAAATATTAAACTACAAAGCAGAACTAATGAATATACTACGCTTATAGATGACAACTTTTAGGAAGAATATTATTGTTTTTTAAAAATTCCTATTCCACGACGATCAAGAACTACACGTTTTATGAGACTATATTGATTTATAAACATTTCATTTTCTGGAATGTTCAGGTAATTAGAGCAAAACCAGTGAACCTCGGCAGATAGGAACTACCATGTGTAAAACAATAAAAATGTCACTACAGGCAGATTTACCAAGAGTATTTAAGGATTATGTATCCCTCAATCCCTATAAAAGTCGATTCGCATCGCAACATGACAACAAAATCATTTCAAACCATAAATAGAATAAAAAAATACACGTTTCTTCACCATGATTTACGCCTCCATCATACATCCAAAACTGTAAACCCTGGAGCCGCACTACGTCAATCAACGTCAGCATCAGCTATAACAAGATAAAAATCATGGAACACGCACTCAAACTATGCTGGAAGCTCCAGACACACCTAAACAACTAAGCCGTTGCGAATAGAATACACGTGAGCGAACAATATTATTTGTTTTTTGTTTGGCGCAATGTTTTTTAATGTGGCCTTGTGAATTTGTAACGGATTGTGAAATTCAAAAATTAAGAAAGTACTTATAAATTCTGAAACTTTCTAAATACTGATGTATATAAAAGCAATTAACAATTTGGTAGTAGGTAGTATGTGTGTGTGCTGTTTTACGAACAAACTACATATACCTACTTGATGCTAACTTATCATCAGCATAAGCCAGAAGACGTGTTCTGCTGAACATATATAGGCCACAAAATGCCACTTTGAATGGCCACATGTTTCTTGCAACGGGTCCTCACGGTTTTGACCAGGTAGGTCGTCGGCGTGTTATTTTGAAAAGTTAAGCATGCATAAAGCGAAACATAACAAGAAACAAACAAGTGCAGTGTTGTTTTCGCTTTCGCTCTGCAATCGAACTAGTCGCTTAGCTATGTCCACTCTACACTGATTTTAAGAGCCTTGACCACGGATCGCTGACATTAAGGCCCGCCTTTCACGGCCCCGTCAGGTGGTTGGATGTTGTATAACTCACTTTCCATTTCTTTAAGTGTTAAAGCTTCATTGGTATTAATCGTTTAGGCAAGATTTGGAGGCAATATATCCATGTAGGCAACCAGTTTTATTCCTTGATTGTTGAAGTAAACTTAGTATTTTAATTACATGCTCTTGCTTTGTTAGTGGGAGGACTAACTCTTCTGCGAGTGTCCGTCTGGGTTGTTACCACCGCTTTGCTCGTGAAGTCTGCCGCCAAGCAGTAGTGTGCAAGCATTACTGTGTTCCGGTTTGATGAGCAGAGTATCCAGTGAAATTACTGGGCTTATGAGACTTAATACCTAATGTCTCAGGGTAACGAGCGCACTGCAGTGCCGCGCAGGCCTTTGTGTTTCAAAGTTCTGGGTGGCACTGCAAATGTTATGGGCCGGCGTTATGCTTACCATCAGGCAAACGACCAGCTCGTCTCGTTATCAAATAAAAAAAAATATCTCAGTGACGTGAATGAAAATAATAATACCTACCACATTTCGTAACACTTGTGTTAATCCAAAATACTTTCATTCGAGTTTCAGTCATTTATTTGAACTACAAGGTAACTTTGAATTCCATATCATCCCATTTCTAGTGTTTGACATGTTAGTTCTCATTTCACAAAGACCATATAGTACAGAAAACTGCCTGCTTCAGTAACAAACCGCCTCAAATCTTTCACTCAAATTTGCCCATTTGCACTTAAACATTTGCGTAAAAGTCTGAGACTATGTAAAGGTGAGCGCTCAAATTAAAGAGTCGTTTATAATTGGCTTTCTTTTTCAAACTTGTTTGTAATGTATTCGCCACTTTATTCACGGCAATCTGTTGCGAAACGCGGACCCGCGAGTTAAGGTCGCCAATGTGTGGCAATTTTCCCATTTCGAAGAGAAGCCGGACCTTGACCTAGGAATTAAATTTCGTTTCGTCACTCACGCTCTACAGGTCTTATGTATTGCAATTAGTTTGACTCGTGATATCAATATACTGGAGTGTAATCGGGTAACTGAAATCGATTCGCGATTGTGCTTTACGCACTCTCTAAATGTAGTACATAACATCACTGAAAATATAGTAAACCAACCGCATATAATTAAAAACTTTTATTATAATTCGTTAGTTTTAAACTGCACAAATTATCAGAATCAGGAAAGCAATTATTATATTACTAGCTTCTGCCCGCGCTTTTTACCCGCGTTCTCACAGGAACCGTGCATTTATCCGGGATAAAAGTAACCTATGTTACTCTCCGGTCCATAAACTATATCTATTCCAAAAATCACGTCAATCCGTTGCTCTGTTATTGCGTGAAAGAAGGACAAACCATCAAATCAACAAACACACTTTCGCATTTATAATATTAGAAGGATATAGTAGGATAGGTATTAGTAGTATTAGTAGGATTATGTTTTGTCGACGATGTGTCAAGAAGAAAAGGCATGAAATTTAATACATCGACACGTGTTTTCACATTTTCAGGCGCATAAAGCTAAAATCACCGCTAGGCGGCGCGGGCGCCGCAGTCAGTACCGTGGCAGTGGGGCGCCCGCGCAAGTTGCGCCACCGAGCCAGCGCTTTACGCAACGAGGCCGTTCACCCCGGAAGGCCTTTTCCACACAGTTTCTTTAGGAGTATGTTACTGTGGCGAGATCGCGTGACGCGCTCGCGTGTTGAATACCCACATATGCTCTATGTACTCACTCCCTCTGGCGGTCGGATCTGTACCACTCAAAGCAGCAATAGCAAGACCTAATTATGGTCTTGCATGAGACAAATACGTGTTACGGCAGATGCACTTGCGCTTTTAGAAGTGTTCTCGTAATAGTTGTCATTAGAAACAGAGCATGCTTGTTAGCGCGAGTGTTTCCTTTATAAATACTGTGCTACTTTTGGACTTATAACCTGTCATTACAGAACCAGTTCTGTAAATACTTTCCAGTACTTAAAGAACTGAATTTTCGTTTGAAATATCTAGAATATTCGGTATATGCAGAATCTGAATGCAACATCGTCGCTTATTCAAAAGTTATCTAACTTTTTCACTTTTCCCAAACTGACTTGACGGAACCACCTGAAACGAACCCAGAAAAGCCGCTAAATTACCGTATAAAAAGCCCTTTTAATTCCACTAATACTTTTCTAAGCAACCATTGTTTTGGGCCTTCATGTTAATTTGTCACTTGTTGGTAAAGAGTAACTGCAATCCTGGCACAATACACAAACCGTGTTTGGCCAGAAAAGAAAAAAATACTGCAATGCTGTCACACTATTTGCCATAACTTGATTTATTTACGCGACTTGTTTACGTATTTCTTTCGTTGCGTGTCTTGAAGTGACGCTGTTTGCTGGCAAACTGACCGAGTTACCTGTTTATTTCGTTCTCAAAATAAATAGCAGGTAACATAACGTAATTAGATTGTCGAGTTAAAGAATTAGTCGAGAAACACAATCCAAAAGACAATCTCTTCAAAACATACTAGCTGCTGCCCCGTGGTTTCACCCGTGTGGAGATTTTGGATTACATGGTTTTTTTTTTTTTCGCGGTACCCTAAGTATTTTTCTAAAATTAAAGTAGCCTATGTTACTCCTTGTAACATCAGCTATCTGCCAGTGAAAGTCCCGTCAAAATCGGTCCAGCCGTTTCGGAGATTACCCGGAACAAACAGACAGACAGACAAAAATTTAAAAAATGGTTGTTTTGTTATAGGTACCGTAAATACTTTCATATGCATTTAGTAAAAAGCTGTTATTTTGATATTACAAACAGACACTTCAATTTTATTTATCTGTATGGATTACTGAAATAACTATCAGTGTCGCGCGATACTTTAAAAATGTTGTAATGATCCCTAAACAAGGAGATACATAATAATATGTTTAAGTGAACTGTTTGTGTGTTTTTAATGAACAGGGACTACAACAAGGCGCAGGTTATGTTAGGGCATAATATATAGAAACTGAATAACTTCATTTAACAGGTTTTTTAGCAAAGTCAGGTGAGCTTCTGGTGCTGGGAAAAATATATGTCATTATTTATCATATTACCGATAATCTTGATGTGATCAAAATAAAGTTTTGCCAAATTTACTCGATCAAAAAAATTAGTTACCTCTAACAATAAGTTTGCAATGAAATATCTCTATTATTTATGAATATACATAATTACCTATATTGATAAAATTAACTAGATTTATATATTATAATGACAAAAAACTTGTGGTACGTTTTCGATTAGACATTAAATTTTGAAGTAATTATGCATTTATTTTATTTTTAGTCAATCTCAGTGGCAAAATAGTCATTCTGCCTACTGATAATTAAATAGCTTTTGTCAGTCTCATCTGAACTAATGTGTCGAAATTAGGAATCGCACAAAACCTAGAAATGCAATTTTTGTCTTGTAATTATTTTTCACAGTACAGTTACAGTAAAACTAAACTTAACTTAGCCTAATTTTTAATAATGTCTGATTATCTTTTTCAAGAATAAATTACGATTTTTATGTTCCAAATTAAGTATTGAGAGACACTTTGAAATTTCATCAAACTCACGCAATAGCGGATTAAAGGGCTTTGAACGGTTACGTATGCTGGTAGTTATTAAAAAAACTATAACAGCAATTTTCCATAGAATTCGGATGCCGCTGCAATACCCGCTATTTAGGGTTGCCTCGTACTCCCTTTTTCGAGAGAAACTAATGGTTTTGTTTTAACTATACAAAATGACAATTTAATAATCGACATGCCAATCGAAACGTAAAAAGGCATCTATGTTTCATTATCTATGTTGTTTAAACTTTACTAAAATGAAATAATGAAAATCAATTTTAAACCAAAATATCGAATGCAACATGCTAGAGTCCCTCTCAGAGGCGAACAATTTTGTGATGTAAGCACTTGTGGTATTACATCTTACAAAATGATCTTCTCAAATTGTGAGTGACAACCCTATCGTACCAGGTTAACGCGCATGAGGAAATTCGTTTTAGTATTTGGTCTCGTGGCAATTTCGTAACATCGTATTGCGTTCGCGGTGACTCAAGTATAAATATAAACAATACGACGTACCTTATTAATTTTGAAATCGTTTCACATAGCCCTTGCCTTACATACTGGTCATGGCACTAGTTCTCATAACTAAATGCGAAGAGCTTGCATACTTGAGATGAGATGAAAGAGCGAGGCTTCTTGGAAGATTTTTCGGTTCAGTCAGAAAATCACAAGGAAAAGTTTCACCAAGTAAACATTTAATTAAGAATCTTAGTGATTTGTCCTCAAGTGCAGCTACCAAAAATCAACTTTTAGGTGGTTAGGTATTTCTAGCTATAACCAAGCGAGCCTAAGAAAATTACTTACTATAGTTGTTTCATAATATTCTCCTTCATCAGAAGCTCAAGCCTTGACCTACAGGTTGGTGGACCACTAACAACAAGACATTCGCCTCAAAAGAAAAAATTGGCTTCCTCATTTTATAAGCAGCTCGAAGTTAATTGGGGTTAAGCCCTTCAAAAAGAGCAAAAAAGATGTTTTATGATAGTGTACAACGTGCTTAGAATAAGTAGAAACTAGGAAACGAATGTTTTTAAGTGGTATAGGACTAACTCTTCTGTGAGTGTCCGTCTAGGTTGGTACCATCGCTTTGCTCGTGAAGTCTACCGCCAAACTGTAATGTGCAAGCATTACTGTGTTCCGGTTTGATGAGCAAATTAGCCAGTGTAATTATGGGCTTATGAGACTTAATACCTAATGTCTCAGGGTAACGAGCGCACTACAGTGCTGCGCAGGCCTTTGTGTATCAAAGTTCTGAGTAACACTGCAATTGCTATGGGCTGGCGGTATGCTTAAAATCAAGCAAACGATCGGGTCGTCTCGTTTATAAATAAAGTAAAAAAAAAATGTAGACGCTATAATTTTTGTAATTTTGTACATTTATGACATTTTGATTTATTTGCCGTAGCTTGATTCAGCACGAAATTTACATTTCAAAGTGCCAAAATAAGGAAAAAAAAACAAAAATGCATCACACATTCTCTAGACTCACGAACAAACATATGAGAAACCAATTAACATCTATACGAATTACGAAGCTATTTGCAATGTATTCTTCGCTTCTTAAGAAAGTGGAGAGCTTTCAAATTTCAATGCTACTGTCGCGTGTTGCGCAACCGCAAAACTGAAAGTATGTAAACAAATAACAACCGAATTCAGAGGGACAGTTTTTTTGAAGGCACCTTAATCGCCGGCGGGCTGGTAGATACTGTCACTTATACTATGCCATTTACCTAGTTTCAGTTCGCAAATTACACTGCGGTCAAAATTAAAGTCTATTTTGTTCTGCAAGCTCTGTTTGGTATTAAAGAAAGTTTATTTGGTAGAGCGTAACTGATGTAGTGGCTTATATTATATTTGAATTAGCATGTAATTTTAGAAATTGGGCGGCTAAATTTGATAATTTGGATAACAACGCAAATTGTTTAAATCTTCAAATGCTTTTCATGTAAGGAATTTCGCACATGATCAACTTATCCGATAATTAATTACGAACAATACACGGTATTTTACTGGTAAACTTATAAAACAATATTTGAACAGGTAGGTACATAGTTAAACTCTGTTCAAAAAAGAAGTTTTTCCACCTTCAAAATAGAAAATGAAAGAAAGAAAATACATTTATATATGTGGCATGCACACAAATTACACTAATAATAAAATGACGTTCAAAAAGATACATATTTTGTAAACACATTCAAGACAGTTCTTGAGAAAATATTTCCTTCTGGTGAGACAGGTGTTTCAGTCAATTATCTTTCGGTTTAAGTTAACTTTCGATTTTTCTTCCGATGTACATTAAAAGATAATAAAAGAAGAGAATTAGATGTGGATTAAGGCATGTTTTTGACAAATATCACGTGAACATATTGAAGTATTATATTTTATATTAACTACATCGTGCTTTATCGGTGGTGTTGATTAGTAAGTCGGGCGTACATACACATAACATAGTTAAGTATTGGGCTGACTGTCATGATCAAAATCTCACCAACACTAACAAGGAAGACTGTCGTTCGAATGAGCTGTCAAAGTCGGCTTACATAACGTGACATTGCTGCTAGCCGGCTGCGCTTGCGCAAAGATGCACCGGTCATACGCCGGCTTGCGAAAGTTTGCTACTTCGCGTGCATTTTTATAGGAACAGTAAGAACTCCTACTAGAAACACACTGCAAGCACGTCAAATGCGCCTTCCTTCAAAGTCATGAATCAACGCATCACCGCGTTTTTAACAACGTGCGTTTTTTATATACAAGGATAATACTTAAATCTGTTTAAGTCACCTGTTTGTTTACTAGGTAATTTAATTTGAAATTACCGTTTCCAAGATCAACTTTTCATTGTAAGAATTCATTCTAATATTTATTAATGAATTATTAATTAAGGTTGAAATGGCCTTACTGTCTTCATGTTTATTTCATCTTCTCTTTCTGTACCAAGAACTAAAGTTAATGCAATCATTAAAAAAACCTAAAATGAAAGAGACTTTACTTAATAGGGCAACCGAAATCCGACTTCCAGTAGCAAAGAACAATAAAATTTAGGATACATTTTTTTTTACTAGTGCTCTTTGAACACTATCTCACAATTCCATGCCTGTAAATATGTTTTCCTGCGCGATGGTGTTTTGTATTTAATTTTTCAATTGATAGTTTTTTAGATGTTGTAATAATAGCGCGGTAATCATCAGAGGTAGTTCAAAATAATGGCATTCAGTCTAGTCTAGAACTTTGCGAAATCAGAATCTTGAGTACCGCCCGTGGCACAGATGTGCTAAGTCGATGGCAGTGATATGTTAATATGTACAAATAATTTATAGAATTAAGTAATAGAAGTGTAATTTTTTTCAATGTCATCTGCAGAATTTGATGTAATTGTTGAACCATTGGAATATTTCACTGAGAGTATTTTTCACTACTTTTTGTTTTCCAGACTTTTATAAAATAATTAATTGGTACTGAAATCTTGTGGCTACCTTCCGGCTCCATCATCAGGACCCTGGAGATCATTTAGGATCAGGATACTTGTAAAGGCAAATCAAACGAGCCCAAACTTTGTGTAACAAAGTTCTAAGTGGCACTGTAATCGTTGGGTCAGCGTTTTGCTTACCATCAGGCAAACCAGCAACTCGTCTCGTTAGAAAAAAGAATTAAAAAAATTACACAAATAAAATTAAGCCATACTTTATTACCGCTCCATCCTCGAGAGCCTCTTTCGCAAACGTAAAGCAAACTACGTAGTCTAACATCGACTTACTCGAAGCTCAAAGATTGCAACATACAAATTGAAAAGCGATTCGAAGATGATCGCGACCGTCCCATTGTTAACTATTACCCAACCATAACCGCAAGTGCTAATGCTAGTAAATTAAAACATCTCTTTAATACAGCTGTCCCAAATAAACAAGGGTAAAAGACCTTTACGTAACTCACCGGTTACGTGGGCCCGGTGAGAGGCAATGTCAGGCTTTACTACTATGTATGACCAGCAGTCTTAGATCCACGCTTTGTATTCACACCGAATGCGATTTCATATTGTATTTACTGACAAAGATTTTACAAGCTGAAACACGAAATGAAAGGTGGAGGTCGATCTTAATCTGAACATTCAATTCGCTACAATTTCACAATGTCAAGTTACACAAATGAGATGATTACTTCGTGACGATAAGTTCGAATTGAAACAATTGCGGTACAGAACGCAACTGATTGAAAATACATGTTATTGAATCGTAGTACTCTACGAGAAGGAGTAATCTACGGAGAGTGTGCTACGAATTATTACGAGAAACCTGCTCTATCCTGAACCCATTTAAATCAGTAACTTATTTATGGTATTCTTAAATTTAACTTATGAGCCAACATTTTAGGTGCAAATTCAATAATGTGAGTAAACTTTCTTTGGATATTCTTGCAAAATTGTGATATATACGTACATATATGGGTACTTTCTGTTCCGTGTCGCAACGGCTCGTAATGCGTTGCAGATCAAGGTTTCTTCTTCATGTCTAACAAAATTCGTCTTTTGTTTCACTTGTGTTATGTAGGTACTCAAAAGGTCAATGAACAGCCTCGGTATTTCTACAGTCACAGTTTGCGCATCACAACGGTATTTATTCACAATAACTGTTATTTAAATACACACGGTAATGCTCACACATAAGGTTCAAATCTTGCTTTGTTGTTTGTAAATAGAAGTCCTTTTGTTATGTTCATCGAACTGCGATATTCGCCATTGTTTCTGTCGTAAGGTACGCGGCCTCTGATTGAAATTTGAACTCAAACTCAATGTAGTTGATTTGTAACTTGGATGGCAAAGGCTGGGTGTTACGTATTGTCGTGTTCGGGTCAAGTTGGCAGTGAGGCGGCCAAAATGTTAGTTTGTTTATCGTTAGCGCTCGTTCTTGACAGAGAAAAAGTGAAAACGGCGTTGCGGTGGCTGAGGTTGGTTGTGAAACCGGCGCGACGGGGCCTCGATGGTGCGCCCGCGCACCGTACTCTTATGTAATAGGAAATGTGCGATGTGTAGAACCAAACAAGCCATATTTAGGCCCTCAAATTTGTAGGTCGATTTCCGTATCGCTGAAGGGCACGCAGCCCATTATTTATCAAAAATGTTGTGATATAGTCCCAAGACATTTTCGATTGCTTTATTGGAAGTTGTTGAACTTATTGTTAGTTTTTTTTACAAATTGTAGATTAGCTTATACTTTATCCTCGTGAATCTAGCATTCTATTCGTATTAGTATCCTATGCTACTAATTTGTGAAAGTATAGAACGGAAAACGGTTGAGTAAATTTGGATATAATTTTACAAAAAAAAGTCTACGTTATGTTTGAAAGATGCGATGAACTATTCAATCAGAGTTCTTTGGACGTAACTTCTATACCGTTTACAGTGTTGCATGTCTGCAACTGCACAAATAATTACTACAACTAAAAATACATAAGTACGTATTTGTCTCGTGTATGGCTCTGATAGGACTATTGGCCCTCGTAATTTTCTATACGAAATCTAGTTTGGGTTCAGGGTCATGATACGCATGTTGGGTGTTTTTATATTACGATTGTATTGAGACTTAATACCTAATGTCTCAGGGTAACGAGCTCACTGCAGTGCCGCGCAGGCCTTTGTTTTTGAAAGTTCTGGGTGGCACTGTAATTGTTATGGGCCGGCGTTATGCTTACCATCAGGCAAACGACTAACTCGTCTCGTTACCAAACAACAAAAAAAAAGTTTGCATTCCAAATTAAAGTATAACTGTCCATATTATTTTACTGTTATTTAATTTGATGAAACAATGCTCAATACCGTTTGCTAAGCTGTTACTCACTGCTGTTTGGCGTTCAAACCTCGAACTACAATGGTGACGATGTATGTCACGGATATAACTATTGTTTATTGTTATTAATGAGGTGAATTTACTTTTACAATGCGGTAGCTACTGTTTGTTTATTTGCAGTACTGTGTGCTGAAATAATTCTGAAACATGACATTTTACAGTACAGAAAGTTTTAGTATTTGCGATAAAACTTTACACTGACGATTTCTTAAAGAATTATTATGGTAACAAATAAATAAAATTGAAGTGTCTGTTTGTAATATCAAAATAACAGCTTTTTACCAAATTCATATAAAAGTATACACGGTACATTAACAAAACAACCATTTTTTTAAATTTTGTCTGTCTGTCTGTTTGTTCCGGGTAATCTCCGAAACGGCTGAGCCGATTTTGACGGGACTTTCACTGGCAGATAGCTTATGTTATAAGGAGTAACTTAGGCTACTTTTACTTCAGAAAAATAATTATTGTTCCGCGCTTAAAAATAAAAACCATGAAATTCAATATCTCCGCGCGGGTGAAACCGCGGTTAGCAGCTAGTATATAATAAGAAGCTAATTTTTTATAAAAAGGTTTCTTTACAAACTTGCTTTAATTTTTCAATGTACTTGGAAGGGTTTTCGCTGAAAATTTCCCCCAAGCGAACTGTTCACAGTTCGAAGATCTTTGTTTTTTTTTTTTTTTTTTTAATATTCGATAGGCTCACGTTTGACCACAATCTCGCCTGATGGTAAGCGATGATGCGGCCGAAGGTGTATCACGCTTGCCTAGAAGGTACCTGTTCACTCTCGTTTTAAAGACTCCCAGATTATATTTGTCGGGAAACACAGACTCTGGCAACGAATTCCACTCCTTAGCAGTGCGCATTATAAATGATGAAGCAAAACGCTTAGTGCGTATAGGAGGGATATCAACCATAAAAGGGTGGCGCATTGCTGAGCGTCTGGTCGTCCGATGATAGAAAGATCGCAGATGAAAATCTGTTGCAAGGCTCATATCTGTATGTATAGGCAGTCACATTTCAGTGTAATTCTCTATTCTAGGTTTGGTGAATTACAAGGTAGATTATAATAGTAACGTATATAAATAATTATTACAGTATTCATTTAAGCACTAATTTGTCCTTTAATTTTTGAGGCCAAAATCATTGACACTGAGTGTTTACAAAGTTCGACAACAGCGAGTCACACCTCTCACATTCAGGGTTCGGTACCTCCACTTACCATCACAATTATTATTAGGATTAAAACGAGACCACGCCATTAGAAAAGTGTTCTAAGGTCTATTTTTTCTCTCATATTAAAATCAATAATGCTAGCCACAAAACTGAACCAAATAAGAGGTAAATTAGGTCATATCTTTCACAATATCACTACTCTAATTTTACATTTTTGCTATTCAATAATTTATAATAACAGCAGGTACAACATATTTGAGAAGTGATGTGTGACGTCATAAAGTGACAACGGTATAAGGGTTCCATATTTTGTTTTGAGTTAAGAAACCATAAAAGCAACGTCATAATGACAGTGGAATAATAAGGAAGTTTAAGCAGCTGATAAAATTAATGGCATCTACCTACTATAGAACCAGAGACCTTGCTTAACTATTAATATGCCCAACATAATATATCAATTTTTGTTAAGAGATCTGTCGTTTTCGATTAAGAAACGGTTATTATTGATTGCTTTGTGTACATATAAAAAATACTTAGTAATTAGTTATATTTTATTCTATGTACGTTATACGTAACGTATATATAAAACAAAATTCCATTTTCGAAAACTACAAGATGAACGTGAAATTTGGCATGCTCATTTTTATAGAGAGGGGTAAAAGGGAGTGAAAGTTTATAAAAAAATAACTACGCGGTGTTCTAACTTTACGTGTCGCTAGTTAAAAACAAATGAAATCGACCGTCCCTTGTTTTAGTATTTATTTATTTTTATTCAATCGGATAACGAGACGAGCTTGTCGATGCCTGATAGTTTCTATGCCTCATTCTTCGTCGTATGGTTACTCGATCTCAATATGTTTTGTGCTCGTGTGCTATGTCACCCGAAGCCTAATTTTACACAATCACTAGCTAATTCATGCAATAGCAGATAGCAGAAACCAAAGACGTATGATATTTTTTGTTTTTGTTTCTAACACTATAGAGAAAATAATGATTTACTCTCAAGTGTAGCTCCTCTCCATTCATGGCTATCAGGAGGGCAATCGCGTTAAAAATTATCAACCAAACCGCATCACAGCTTTTTAACCGTTTCGTATCGCGCTAATAGTTTTACCAAAAGTTGAGACGTATCTGGACAACAACTGACAGTTAACGCTGTCAAATGAATGGCAATATCGAATTCCACACGCCTGAACCGAAACTAAACCACAGTAGGAATCAAACCACAACTAAACCATAATTGTACGCTGTCATTTCAAATTAGCGCGATCGGGGCCCTGGTATAATTACTACCAATCGTAACACCTATAGATAAATTGAATATCATACGTCTTTCGTCTCAGTTATCTACTATTGCATGACTTAGCTAGTGATTGTGTAGAACTACACACAAATCGCGTCATAGCATATCGTCGAACGTGTTTGATATTATTGAAACTCTAAACTTATTACAAGTGTTGTTTGCCGAGGACCGAGGTCATTAACACTTTTATCGGCGACACGGCAAAATTTGGCCTGTCGCCGGGCACGTAGCCGCGGGACTCCATCATATGAATCGTGGAACAAACAGTCCATTAGAAAATAAATTTTGTTTACGCGAGGTAATCAAGGTGGGCTTATCTTAGTGGGAGGACTAACTCTTCTGCGAGTGTCCGTCTGGGTTGTTACCACCGCTTTGCTCGTGAAGTCTGCCGCCAAGCAGTAGTGTGCAAGCATTACTGTGTTCCGGTTTGATGAGCAGAGTATCCACTGAAATTACTGGGCTTATGAGACTTAATACCTAATGTCTCAGGGTAACGAGCGCACTGCAGTGCCGCACAGGCCTTTGTGTTTCAAAGTTCTGGGTGGCACTGCAATTGTTATGGGCCGGCGTTATGCTTACCATCAGGCAAACGACCAGCTCGTCTCGTTATCAAATAACATAAAAAAAGGTATATCTTAATTTCCTGCCTAAATTATAGTCTCTCTATAATTTCTTCCAAAATCTTGACCTCATAACGTCGTGTCCCATTTACACGACAACACCCATGGTGGTGCTTTTAGCGCAATTTGCCTGTGTCGTTTTACCGGTTTCCCTTCTAAACTCTACTAATTGTTCAGTATAGACGTTATCTTCTAAATAAATTAAATTGAATAAATAAAAAAAAATTCTAAATAAAAAATTTAATCTAAATTGACTGGTCCGATTTTGATAAGTGAGATTTCACTGATACACTACCAGATTTGTTGTCTATCGGGCCGTTTTCTCGACTGAATACGCACGTATATCAAAACACGTCACACCAATCGGTCAGGTGAGAGATATATGCACCGCGAACTTGCTTGTGGGCGATGAAAGTCTTATTTAGCGTATGAGCATTGCGCAACCGAGTGAAAATCCTTCGGGACGAAATGCGAACTTTGACTTTGTAACCTTGAGCTGAATTCAGTTGAAGCGGTCTCGATAAAGTTCACGACGGAGATAGTATAAGTTGTTGCAAGTAAATTCCTTTGTTCTAAGACACTGACAATAAAATAGTTGCAAATTGGAGGTGCAGATAGTAAAGTAAAAAAAATCATTTATTAACATAAGTTTTTGTACTGTTTCAATGAACCCATAGGCCGCCGATCTAGTGAAAACTGTGTTTCAGCAACCAGTGGCTTCTCCCATCATTAGATACTATTTTAATTATGTTGAAGTTTTAAAGTTCCGACAAACAGTGTTTGCGTGTGTATGTGTGTGTTTGTGTAATTGTATATATGAGATTGACTTGGTGCGTGCATACAATGTGTGTGATTGTTAATGTTTTTGTGCGGGTTGTGTTGGTTAATATGTGATAGTGTAATAGTTATTTCTAATGGTGTTATCAATGCGATCAATAAGGCCTATTGTTTCGTGGTTATGGTACTTACACTGTTCAATAAGCATATTGTTTTTTTATAGTAAAGGTTTGTGTATGTCTCTTCCTCCTTCCTGCCCTTGTCTCATTTTACATGGGATCGGCCGAGTATGTCTTTACAGACACATTTGGCTTTGGCATTTTTTTTTCAGCCAGCTTTTTTCAGCAGCTTTTCTCCTTGGGAATTCTAAGAATATAGATCATAATCCACCACACCGGCCCAGAGCGACTTGGTAGTTGTCACATGGTTTTTTTTTTATTTTTGACCATGCGAGTTTCCTCACGATGTTTACCTTCACCGTTTGTGTTTTTCTGTGGTATGATATTAAAAACGGTCAGGTAATAAGGTAACCGTAATTTAACCGTACCATTTTTTTATCTATTTTTTTAACAGCTTATCAAGCAAATAGTCGGCAAAATTTGGAAATAAATGATTTTAAAATTGGTTAAAAAACGATCTGAATAGACTCTGGTATACATTATTGCGCTTTTATTAACACACTCGCATTTGCTCGTGGCATTCCACACGTATAATCAGGACTATTTTTTGAAATACACTACATTGACTAGATCCACAAAGTGACGTATTATAAACGTGACCAATAAGATATAGCAACGAAATAGCTAATGTGGTGAATGGTAAACCATAACATTAGAGCTACTATTACTTGAATAATAGGTATCAATTCCAATAGTAATGCATTTGAATCGACGAACAACATGCATTACAATGGCATACATCTCTTTTGCCCATGATTGTGGAAACAATCGATAATTTTTATCAGCTGTCGGTGACCTTATCAAACATTGACTCTTGATTAGGTGCTGAATTTGGTATTTGGCAAATTATGTAAGGTTATCAGGTATCGAGTAAGGTAGGTCGTTCAACTTAAAATAGATCGAGCAGTCTGGTAGTTTTACTACAACCTGTCTGGGTAATTGCTTTTTATACTGCTACTTAATCATGTGCTGGTATTACTGTATACTGGTTTTTAGGCCAAATAGGTTACTGCACTGTTTCACTACAAAAATTACACTTAACAACTTCAAAACTGATGTCCCATGAAGAAAGGTGATGTGCAAAGAACTTTGTAATTCAAAGATCTGGGTAGCAATGCGAGAAAAAAACAATATTTTTATAAAACTATGGAGTTGACCATCTGGTGAACTCCATAGTTTTATAAAAATCTAATCTAGTACAAACCGTGTGAATAACATCCAACTATCGTAATAATAGCTCTCGATATGGCCCAATAGTCAACAGATAAAAAGATGGGAATCGCTGAATTTACGATTCCATACATTGATACCTCTTGCGAAATCTCTTTGTACGCACACTCACCCATACATCATCACAAAGAACTCAGTAACGTTTTTATCTCAGATCGATGTCAAACTGTTCAACAGTATCGAAATTATACAAATATTTGTCCATTCAAAAAATATGGGTATGGCACTTGCGATACTGTTTGTGTGACACCAATAACTTTGATCGTTTCTATAAAATGTTATCTTTCGATGTAAATATTTGTTGTAGATTACTGCTGGCGTTCGATTTGGGTGCAGGTGCCAGTTAATCAGATCTTAACTTTTTGCTAAAAGATAGAGTTGGACAATAGTCAAAATAAGCCTCGTCAAAAATATATGACAAGGCTTACATTTGACCATTGGCGACAGTCCGGTCGACAATGATATACGCTTGCTAAGAGAATCTCTTCAGTCCCAATTGGAAAAAATATAGATTATAGCGAACGGGAAACTCAGACTCAGGCAAGGAATTGCGCTCTTAAGAGTGAGTAAAAGCGGATTAAAGCGATGAAAAAACTAAAAACTACTTAACAAAAAAGGTAGTTAGCAATAAAATATTATATTTAGAGACAAGGAAGATTGCTTTTGGAATTTGAAATCACGACCAGCTTTGACTATGAGATCGCTCTAACCAACTGAGTTACCGGAATTAATATGTCACAGTCCACTTTTGACGTCGAGTGCTGCGGATCTTGTAGTCAGTCTTATTTGACTACAAATTAGTAGTCATATTTAGTATCTTTTAAATATTATAAAACAAATCGATTCGAAATTTGCATACATAGGATAGTATTTATTTAACAGGTTTACAAAAAAACATTTAGATAATTTTTCGCAACAAACATTAATTGGACTTCTTTAGAAGCAGATAAAAAATCCCGTGAACCATATTTACCCGGTGTCAAAAACGCATTCGTTTTCGGTTCCCGAATCAAGTTGTTCGACTTTCTTAATTCACAGATTAAACATCAGTTTATTCATGCTGGTACACAAATAAGTAATCAATTTGTTTCTCCCACTCCACAGATTAATTTGTTCCCCATACTTACGAGGCCATAATAGGGCCATACACAGCCTGTCTGTTGCGTCAATGCGTTTCAAGAATTTCGAGTGGCCGTATTTTCTTGGGGAATAGTTAACCTAGTTTCAGGCGTTCCTCTCTAAATATACTGGAGATACCTGTAGCTCATCGCACTGACTAACGTATCACAACATGACAAACTGTCAGTCTTGCGAGCGTGTAAAAATATCCGCGTTTGTCAACGGTTGTCGAAAGAGGTAGTTTGAGTTTTAAATGTTTGACATGATGTCGAGGCCATATCTAGTTATCTAAACGAATTCATTTGTTTTTTTTTTCATGTCCATTCATTACTAACCCATTACGTTCCCTGTGCTTGGACGTCTTGTTCTCTTTAGAGAATAAAATGGAATGTGTGTAGGCCATAATCCACCACGCTGGTCCTTTTTTACTACCACAATTTGTACCACCGCTCTGCTCGCGTAGTGTACCGCTAAGCATGAATGTACAAGCATTACTGCGTTCCGGTTTGATGAGCAAAGTAGTCAGTGAAATTACTGGGCTGATTAACGTCTCAGGCATTTGTATTTCAAAGTTCTAGGTGGTACACCAATTGTTATGCGCTGGTGTAATGCTTATCATCAGACAAACGATCCACTCGACTCGTTATGAATTACCTAGTGTAAAAAACAATTCGGGTTTCTTTTCTTATGCAGTAAATATTTGCTATTTAAAAAAACAAAGCTTTTATGATTTCTAAAACCAAACTAAGCAAGATAGGTCAATGACACAATTATTTAAATCCTTATAAATTACAATGTTCGATTCCTATTATAATGAGTACCTCATATCGCCGGCTCATTGTTCAAACAATGATTCAGAAGCATAATCTAGATACTTATGAATAGGGGCCGATGCGAATGAACTCCGTTTTTAATGTAATCCAACGTCGAAGTGTGCCATCGTCCGGCCGCTGCTAACCTTTTACAAAAGACAAAACATTAAAATTCATTCAATCTGTGTACCTACAATAAAGTATTCTAGAAATATAAAACATCGTAACTGTCGTACTTCGCATTAGCTTGTTTTTCTGAGACAAAAGACGTATTCAGGAATGTTATTTAAAATTATTGTTAATTACCAAGTTAATATTGCAATATTTCCTTCAAATTACAGAAGTAATTTGAAGGCTACCATTTAGACCTTGTAATATGTTGTTTTCAACAGCTGCATATTGTCTGGGAATCTAAAGTCCTGTAATTGGTTGTTTAGCGAGACGCCGGCCGCGTGCCTAGCGCAGCGGTCGTCACGCGGTCACGGAGGAGCGCGCGTGCGCGTGCGGCTGACCTAGTTATTCGCTGGCGACGCTTGCGCCGACCACACACATTCAGCTGGAACACGCTGCGAACCAATCCACCATCCCAGCCACTACTGATGCGTACAAGCACCGACTACACCCAAACCTTTTTCGGCGGTTCAACGACCCCGCTATCGAAATCCGCACACTCACACGCTCAGATAAAAAAAGCGAAACAAAAAAACAACCAGCTAACGGTGAATGAGTAACCAGACAGAGATAACTATATTTCGGCACTACACTCCGCGAGCGTAAGGTCGACCACGAAAAACACTGACGCAATTTTTACAGCGTACGTAATTGAACACTGAACGGAGCCGACGGTGTGTGCGTGAGCGCCGAGAGCGACGCCCGCGTCCGAAACGGAGGCGGAATATTTAGGTGAAAGTGTTTCGAATTTCGACATGACGACATTCGCGCGCAGTCGTTATCGTGATTTTGCCGAATCTAGAGGTACAGGCGCGCAGTCGCGACCGTGAGCGCCCTCGTGTTCAGGAAGTGCGCCGGACTGCATGAGCGTGTCAAGTGTGAACTATGCTGAGAGTTGGTGTTTCGACTCATTTTTGGAGACGTAAATTGAAAAGGTGAAGTTTCGAGGAGGTTTCCGTGTGATGTGACAAGCTGTCGTTCGGTGACAAGCTTCCGGACGGTGACAAGCTGGGGCCGGACGAGGCGCTAGCCGCCTTCGCGCACGCCACGCAAGTGCAGACGATGACTTCCACCATGGGTAAATATTGAAAAAGAGTTTTTAACTAACCCTTGTGAAAAAATACTTAAAAAATTCGACTAACTCTAATTAACGCAAAATTAATTAAGTCTAACCTTAATAAGTGGCATCCTGACTCGCGAAGTAAATCTTGATCACAGATGCACCAAGCGGCAATGCTGATATGGCAATACTTAAGATGTACACAAACCGCTTATAAGCAAAAGCTCTTGTTTAAATAAATGTTTATTAAAAAATTGTTTTCTTGAAAATAAATTTTTGATTCCAAATTCAAAATCAGAATATTTTTTGAAACCCGATTGCAATAAAATATTATATTATTTTTTTTAATTTATTGAACTCAGAAAGATTACAGCTATTTCCCAAATATATTATTGACACAATGAGAATGACACACAACTTTATAAATGAATTTTAAAATTTCACAGTTAATTTAATGACTGAAACAAAATCAATATTAGTAGTAAGCTAAACTGAACTTGTGCGAACAAATAAAAAAAAAGAATAAATCAAATAAAGTCAAACTCTACAGCTATCAAATTTTAGAACAAAAATCCTGTAACATTAAAGCAATCGTAGCGCATTCCGTAGCTTGATGCTACGTGCTACGAAATGTCGTCAACCCGTTAAACACTTTTCTAAGTTATTTTCATGTCAATCGTTTTTTTAGGCATAACAATAAATAATTATGGCCAGTTAAAATAATTACGAGTATGTTCTGGTGATGCACATATAATGGAAAATTAGTATTACAAATCAAATATTATTTATTTGTTCCGTTTGTATGACTCTTTCGCATATTATAGACGGTATAAATATTATTTTATATCACTACAAACTAAATTATCACTTAAATAAATGACTGTAAACGTCTACGTATATTCGTTCGTTTTATAGAGGCTCTACGCAAATTGCTACGAAACGCTAGACAATTGGGCGGCGTAGCGTATATTTCCAATCTAGTTTTTCCTGTCTTATACGGATGCAGCTTCAAATTTTTTTGATGTTTTAAACTAATTCTCAAGCAGAAACGGCTTCTATTTAATTATATTTTTGTATGAAAAATGTCATCCCACAAAAAATATTATAACAGGTAGGTATAACAAATTTAGCGTAAGTAAGTACAAAAGGTAAACAAACATATTTCAATTGAGTGATTTTATATGCATCGCAATGTAGAAGACAAACTTGCATTGAGTTTGTTATTGAGACATGTTGAGAAATGCTAATCTTTATATTATTACAAGATATGTTATAGTCTAGTAGACTATAGCTTTATTTATAGTCTGTCCAAATATTCTATCCCAATATTGCATACTATACTATCACTATGTCTTATTGTGTTTAAAAACGAATAGGAATAATTTAAGTTTCTTATTGATTTATAAATCAATGGCTATAGGTATTCTTGTAGTAGTCTTTCTCCAACCACCGCTTTAGCAAATGTTTTTCTGAAATTACCATATTGAAGTCTATGTGCAGCAGTTGAGTTGAGTATTAGTGAGCTAACACCGGCAGGATGATGATAATTACATTTTAAGCACTGTTTTAGACTTTCACGGTTATTCACTACTTTATACATTGTTACGGGATATTTACCGTGATTATTATAAGCTGGTTATAATAATCACGGTAAATATCCCGTTACAATGTATAAATTACATTTTAATTTTAAAAACTTGATCTCTTGTTCATCTGCAAAATTCCGACTAGACCTAGTTGGAATGTACTAAACTGAATTAAGTTTCTTTAATGTTACCGCCAATCAGTTTTACGCAAGCATTGTTATGATTTGGTTTTAATGGCGTCGTTGTCATTGAAATCAATGAGGAAATGCTACTAAGTTGGTTTTTAAGCATGACACTCTTGTACCGCGCAAGTCTTGGCATTGAAATCCCAAGCGCTACAATTGTTTTTGCCTGTACCACTCTTAACATCGAGTGAATCTGGTCGACCGCATCCTCACTTAAGATTAAGTAAGATTGCGGTCAAAAGCAAGCCTCCTCGTCTCGTTAGTTAGTTCGATGAAAACTATAACAAAACATACAAGCCCACTCTAAGTTTTTGGGAAGAGGCGGTGTGTATTGAACGTGAGTCGATGAGGATTTCTTATAAGCATCACTGTAAGTGATTTGTGTCAAGTTAATTGGAAAAAGAAAGGAGTGCAGATAGGAGCTTTGCGGTTAGAAACTTATTATTTATTATATTATGTACTAGTTTCCCACTATCTATCTTCATCCTCATGGCACAGGTATACTACGCAAAAGTTTGATAAACTGCAGATGCAAACTTAAAAGTATATACGAGTAGTGCTTTTAAACGTTCAACTTGCTTTTACTAAGGAGACGGATCTTCCAAATTGAACCTTTCAAAACAAAGCCGCACGCGTTGATCTGTAACCGTGACATTCACAAATAATCATCGCTTATATCTTGATCGTGACTCGGTACCTCACTCGGTCACCGCGACGGCCCAACACTCAACTTTTACTTTCGTTACAACATCACCTCCCTTTGTCTCTACACTCCATGGTCTATGACTCGTCGGGGTCGTCGAACTCGCGCCATTTCGTTGCCGAAATAAGTTTTTTACGCTCACTTTCCAATACGGTGAAAGCGAAAAGGTACAATGTCACTGCTTCCTTTCGACTCGTTGTAGTGGGAGGACGTCACTTAAAATGATAATAGACGATGTCGTCGAAATTCTATTGTTTGCTGTTTTCAATACTTACAATGCTCGGTAGTTTGAAATTCCTTGAATTAGTCCGGATGTCTAGACACAGTTAACGAGTAGATATTTTAAATTAATCAGTTTACATTTTAACATGAACTTTACGAATATATACACGGTTTAGTGCGGTACGGTTTAATCTATTTATACACATTGACTTATCTTTCTTCGCTCTTTACAAAAAAACTAATATAAAAATGATAATTCAATAACGAATCACTTTTCTCTGTTATTTAATAGGTAAATTGATACGTATATACGCTAAAAAATGACGTTATGTTTATAACATTTGTTGCGCATAAAATATTTGAACCTGTCTATATTTTAGGTTACAGATATTAATTTTTGGAAGCTGAAAGATGTGGTTTTAAGTGTAGCTGTCGATCGACCTAACTTAATCTGTCAGTGTCATGGTATAATTGAGTTGAAATAGGAAGTGTTGCGGAAGTGTCAGAGTTAAAAATGGAACGTTTTAGCTTTGAGCGCACACGCAGGCTGAATGTCAAGGTGCAAGCAGAGGCCAAGAGGCCCCAGTGGTTGAATCAAAACTCGCGAGCCATTGTATTGCGATTGTGAATAGATTTGCGTCTTTAGTTTTTTGACAGCTTTCGAAATTGAAAAATACGCGTACTTAGTAATTTCTTGGTTCAAGAAGTTAAATTTTAAAGAAATTAAATAAATTTTATTTAATTCACTTTAAAAAGCAGGTGAAGTTCCAAAAATAAATAAGCTATTTTGTTAGGGCGCGCGTTGATGTCTTTTATATAGGTCAAGGTTTTATATAGATTCGTGAGCTTTTTTTTACTAATCAGCAATTTCTAAGTAAGTTAAAGCTTAAAAAATATGTTTCTTATGAAGTTTTAATTTTATGAACATTTAACTATAATGAGTTTTGCCTTATGAATAATAACGTGCATTTCCGAATTTACAAATAATACCACCTTCAATTTCCTCAAGCCTTCAAATATTAATTAAGTAGGGCTGGCAACATAATTAAAGCATTTAAGCAATTATAAGTTTAAGTTATTTCGTTATTCATTTTTGGCCATGGTTACGAACATGAATACGACAAAAATATACAAAATCCAAAAAAAAAAGTAATTTATTTCATACTCGAATTTTTATTCGAGTGAGCAGTCGGTATTTTTTTTTCGGTGTCTTGCTTGGATATAATTTTATGTTGTGACCCAGAGTACACCTACATAGAGATGTAACTTTAAAGTGCACCTGATAACGATTACGTAAATGATAAAATAACTTTTATATTAAACGAATACAGATAATGCAATAAAAATACGTAGGAGATATTTATGATAAATTATATGCTTCGGCGCATTAGAATAATTTCGACGTAATAACAAAAGTATCAATTCTTATGTTCCGAGTAGTGCCTCAAGGTCTACTCGTTTTCCCAACGAAACTCAAATTTTTCCAAATCAATCTGCCTTGTTAATGAAACAAACCCCTAACCAAAGTATTATCTGCTATGTAAAATAAGCGAAATCGGTTGAGCAATTTCGAGTATGGTTATTGGTTAAGTAAGACATAAATTTCATAGATTACGTATTTGTAGTATTCGGAGGACAAGGCAGCCCTATCAAGACACCTTCGCAAAGGTAGCTTGAGTTCGTTGGTCGTTGGCGTCGTACCGGGCAAGTGGCCTCGCGGCTGACACTGACATTGCGACCGGAACAATCCTACTACTTCCGCATATATAGTGACCGGTTTAGACTCAGAATCAGAAATATCAGAATACACCAACCCAGCAACTACGGTTCCTTTTGGGTGGAACCTTCACTGTTTTCATTTGATGTTCGCTTGAGATTTTAATTTTCAGAATCCACAATCAATGGTTTAAAACAATTTTAAAATCTTATTTTCTAATGAGTTCTTTATCTGAAACAAAGAAATAGTTTTTATTCGTAGCAAAAGTACAAGAATCCAAAATTAAAAATCTTCGCAACTATACTAAAAAGGACGTGCGGATATAGGTACGTACAATTGCTGTAGGAAAAGTTTCGTCACTTTAAGGTCTATTTTTGTTTGTAAAGTAGTTGTTTGTGTTACTTAATCGTATTTATCTAGTCTATGCCAGTATTGCGTTACCATAAGCTGCCATAAGATCAAAAGGTACTAAGTGTCATTCCGTTATGAAGGAAAGAATTTGGAAACTGACCAACGTATTCTTACCGTGACTTTGCACTGTGTGTGTGTAATATTATGCTACGAACCGGTGTAGCAGCTACTTCTGTTACATCTAATTCAAAAAACCCATCAATTTTCTGATCAACAATTTAAAAACAGGAGCATGTGTATGTGTGAATAAGTTATTTTCATGTTTAACGCACCTCACTATGCGGAAGCTCAAAACACTTTTTTATAATTCAACATTTTCAAATTCAAACATTTGGAATTGTGATGCTGACATATACATAATTATGGCGTCACTTCATGTTTGGAAATGGAAATAACTTTTTTATAAACGTTTTCTGTTTACCCATTGAGAACAATGTTCCATAGGTTAACGCGCAATACGCACACAAATTTTTTAAACATATGATATCTCAGATATAAGAATCTTTAACAACTTATATGAATACTTAAATGAGCTAATAAAGAAAAACATAAATTTTTTACAATTAAAAAATAAAAAAGTTGTTAAGGAAATGTGTGCTCCACATGCCAATAAACCGCAAAGAAAACAATTTATTTATTTATTTCTCTGTCGATAGTTTAATTTTTTCCAGTCTCAACCTCCAAATTACAGAGTTGTTATGATGCAACTCAAAACAGTACGGCTCGTAACCTTGCGTCAACATTTACATTCGCCTGAGAACTTCGCTTCAACTTGCGGAAGGATTTAATGCATCGAATTGTATTCCGATCACAGCGCGCACGCATCTAAACTTGAAAACATTGTGTGTTATGTCAATTTTAATGCTTTGTTGTAGAAGAGTATTTGGTAGCGTGCTTTTGTTTTTACACAAAACAATAGTCTACCAATCTGATTGATAGTAATTTAAAAGTGCTTTTTTTATTCTTCCAAAAAGTATTGTAATTTTTTTTGGATGCCTTTGATTACAGGCCGTAGACCATGTATTTCGAATTATGTTCTAGGTCTCCGCGATACGGGCCCAGAGCCTAGTGTGGGGCGGTCGGTTAAATCACTGGAACAATCTTTTACACTACACATTTTTTGTTGTACTTAGTTATAAGCTTCCTTAATAAATCAATGAGTAACTAAACATATATTATTATTCTAAGGTCAGAGTTCGCCAACCCTTTTGAAATGAAGTTCAATTATGGACTAGCCGTTTTTATGCTTATTATCAGGCAAACGACCAGCTCGTCTCATTATCTAATAGTATAAAAAGTTTTAATTAAGGAACTAATAATTACTAGCCCATTGACCTCTTAAATAAACGAGTTATTTTTACAGTGTGTAGGTAGATAAACCCACATATTAAAAACATGTTGATGTTTGCCCACCGGAAAAACATGCGTAGCTCCATAGGCGATAAGCCGATGACCGTGACGAAGGTAATTCTTACTTCCGACTTGACCCTTTGCTTTTGTACTAAAACTTTCCGTAGTTCATTACAGGCTTGAGAAGAAGGTAGAAAACTAAAAGCATGATATAAGGAATACTGGCGTAAGCATAGCTGATATTTTTGATGATATTTTTTGCTGACCTTATGGTACAAAATTTCAAAGTTATAAACGATGAAGAAATTACATTAAACATTCTTTAAACGGGACTCAGTTTTATACGTTCACTGAGACGAATTTTAGAGAGGTTTGGAAAGTGAAGATAGCGTTTAAAGTGTACCGCGTTTTTGAAGAGAAAGGTTTTAACTGAACAGACTTAGAATTAAGAGATAAAGTAACTATAAACAACTAGCGACTACCCGCGGCTGTGCACATGTGGAACCAGAATAAAATGTAGCCTCAAGGATAATGTAGCTTCCTATTAGTGAAATAAATTTTAAAATCGGACTAGCGGTTCCAGAGATGAGCTTATTTTATAAAGGAAGCATATAATTAAGTACAACAAAAAAGGTGTAGTGTAAAAAACTAACAAAGGTAATAGATTTAAAAATAAAAAAAATAAAAAATAAATTATTGCCATAATACAAATACAAAACCACAAATACATACAAAATTTTATAGGGCAATAGGGGTAAACTCAACATTTACGGCGCACACATTTTCATGTGTACGCCGCGCTGTTTTTCAGTTTATCCCTTTGCTCGGACTGTTCTTCGCCGAGATACGAGCTTTATAATATTAGTAAGATATAAAACAGTGCGTGTAGTAACTAGCACAGTATCTTAGTTGCGATGTAGGTACCAACTGGCATAAAACACACACACACAGAGAGAGGGAGTAGAAATGTTCTGTGCAACTCGACTAGTTGTTTCTTCCTGAATGCAAACAAAAACAAACAAAAGTTCTAAAATACTTTTTTACATCGCACATTCTGACTTTAAATACAGATTAAGCAATGATTAAGTATTCCTAATTTCGAATTACGGGAAAAATTTCCAGAAACATTTAAAATATGTTTTACGACTAAATAACTGACAAAATAAGAGCCATGCCAAATAAAATAATGGCATGTTTTTATCACTAAATACGCATTCTTTATATAAATAAATGACGTAAACTAAACACGCTTTCTTTTGGTATGGTATTCCTTGTTTAACTCAAGTTGGAGATTATTAATTGAAGTTATTTCACATTAGTTTGTTATTTTATAGTGTCGACATTGTCTTAACGTTTATAGAGTTTTTGTATACGAGTTCTAAGTTCAATTATATTTAAAACTAGCTGTACACCGCGGCTTCGCCCACGTAACCTAAGTTACTCCTTGTAACATCAGCTATCTGCCAGTGTAAGTCCCGTCGAAATCGGTCTAGCCGTTTCGGAGATTACCAGGAAAAACAGACAGGCAGACAACATTTTTTAAAATGGTTTTTTGTTATAGGTACCGTATATACTTTCATATATATTTAGTAAAAATCTGTTATTTTGATATTACATAGGTACAGACACTTCAGTTTTATTTATTTGTATGTATAGATTTTAGTAATCGTAAACGTGGTAATGAAAGAAACTTAAATTCAATCATTCACGTTATAATTGTCACTGTAACACCGATGAAGAAGGCCAAATTACAGTTTTATTGACCCTTCCAAAGAAGTAACACCGAGCTCTCCATAATTTTGACATCAGCCGTTTCGATCACAATATATTTCATATAGTATGCAAATACTCTTATAATAATTATAAATAATTAATACATCCATAGTTTTAAAAGAGAGGCTATATCCAAAATCAAGCTTTTAATACGAGCCATAAATGCAGTAATTAACAATGAACGTCACAGTCAGGTGACCCCGACAAGCAGACATGAGGCACGTTTGCTTCCGTGTGATGCCACCTTAAGTCAAAGGTGCTTCTAAAGTAGGATAAGATTTTACTTAATTAAAATATGTCGCTATATATATTATACTGTCAATTTTGGTTAATGGTTCTTTAGCTTGCAATATAAGACAATTTAGACACTGCGTCTTCTGGTAAATCTAGACCAGATGGAACCGATTGATCTTGACTGCGAAATTCTTGAGATGATATTTTCTTTTCAGCTTACAGGTCTAGATTTACCAGAAAATGCAGGTTCGAATCCTGTTCGAAGCGAAATTTTTGGGGTGTACGAGTATATATTTTACGTGAACATCCGCTAGTATCGATAACCTGTTCGAAGCGAACTTTTTGGGGTGTACGAGTATATATTTTATGTGAACATCCGCTAGTATCGATAAACACTTTAAAATATATTTAATAAAGTTAAGACACTCTCAAAAGTTATTCTATTTATATTTAAAACGGATTAAACTCACATTATGCTGCATGTTATTAACCAAGAAAACTCTAAACGTGTGAACAATGCACAAATAAAGTAGATTACCATAACCAATGCAAGAATTAAATACCAGTCTCTTTTGACAATATATGATTTAGTTTTAGTCTCGAGTAGTACCTACTCAAAACTGACAGCATTAAACATACAGTACCTACAGGGATTTTTCATCACGAAAAACATATTCAAATATTTAACATTAACTTTAAGAGACGCTAATTTTTATTTGAAAGTGAACCACATATTTTAAACACTCTAAGTGTGTACATTCAACACTACACAGCTGTTAAAACAATGTCAGATTCAAAATCCAACGGTTCCAAAGCGACATACAGAGGAAAATCGTCCCCGATAAAAACTTCCGCTTCCCTGACCGTGTAAAATAAAAGTAGAACAAAACGAGATAGTTGGCTATTGGCCCCCATGTAGGTCATCTTAAACTGCAAATGTGCTAAAAACTAGAGATGACGTCGATGGTCCTGTTTTCGGCAGATGTGATTATAATAAGACATTTCCTATATTATCGCGGAAGTCTGCCAAAGCTCACGGTCTCGACACAAAAAAAGCACGCGAGTGCCCAACGCGACGACTCGTTCGCGAATTATTTTATTGACTCGATTTACGCGTCATTATCAAGGTCTTTGACTCATTCGAGTTTATTTTCGCGACGTACTAGAGTTCGTTTATCTTTGCGAACGAAATAGATTCGGAGAACGTTGCACTCGGTAGTGTTTCCAAATTGTTGGGTTAAAGTGTTATTGTGGTGAACAATCCGATATTGACGAATGACGACAAAGATGTATGGAAATGAGCGTGCAGTGGTTGGCCAAGACAGTGATTCCTCAGCGGGTGTTGATGCTGCAAAAAATCCAAAACGATAGTCATTGTTATCTTGTACGCGTATTTGTAAAGATTTACTTCACTGACAAACGTGCCAAAATAACATCTGAAGTTTGTTAGTTTTAAATAAAGCATTAACTAATTGTGTAAACATTTTTGTAATGTAAATGAAAAGTATATTTCAAGATCATGAGAAATAAAACAGTGACAACGTCATTGTTTTCAGCATGCATATTTATGACGTGAGTTTACTCGTAGAATACCGTCGTCATATTCACAGTGTATCGTTGCGTTCTCTACAAACAGTCGTTCATTATGTAACTACATATTGACGTAGAAAAAATGACTCAGGACCTTATCAATCAATGCGATGAATGTAGTTTGTAATGCATTTTCTTTCATTGTGTATACGTTAGTGTAGCATTAACGTATTTATTGTCAAATAGTTATTTTACTACGCTTGTCCATTTTGATAGGATCTTATTTATACAGTAACACTGATTAAAATACCTTGGCGTATAATATTTGAAGCTATTTTCCAAACAGTTTATTTTCAGAATTTACTTTGATAAATGAGATTTCTAAAAATTGATAATTTGTAAACGATCAAGTTATAGATCGGATATTCTATTAGAATTGAAATATGTTCATAATAATTTTGACCTAGGTGATTTTCGCGAAAACGGCTGCTAATAAAACAAATATTTAAAGATTTTCAAAACGAAATTGATTTTAGAAAATAATTTTGCTATCAATATCGTTATACAATCTGTAAATAATTTAAAAAATATCAAATAACCGAGAGTGATTCGACTAAGATAATAAAAAAATACAAAACAATTTAAAGAAAGGTCAGAAATGTTTCAGAACTGCGACGTGCAGAAAATATTTTAATGCAAAGTTAAACTATCATATGTTTCAGGCTTAGTGTTGATGTCAGTTACACTAAAACCCTGCAGTGTTCATTAGAAGGCCATTAGGCCTACATGTAATTTACTATACAAACGAGGCAGTCAAACTCGAATAAACTAATAAAATACCATTTTTTTTCTACAGTATATTGTACACTACACTACATTACACACTGTACACAGTGTACACTACATTATATTTTAATTACACCTAATACTGTTCCATTAATTAGCCAAAGTATTATTCCCTTATAATCATAGTACTATGAACTCCAGTCAGCTCATACGATTCTAATCATTACTAAAACAATGCCCAGTAGCCAGGCACGTGTACAGACATAACACGGTGTACGTAGACAGTACACTGTAGGTACTTACAATTCATTCCAGTGTATTATTGTTTAATTGGCATCCCGCTAGTGACATCACAAAGATACTAAACGGTGGTGCGTGAGTCGTGACGGGTTTATCAAGCAGCAACTTCGCGTCGTATAAAATGATTTGATTAGGAACAAAATGATTGTATTAAAAGGGTATTGACCTATCGTAGTATTATTCTAAGTACTATATTAATAAATAATAAAAATTTAAAATGCCCAATGATTACATTCATCGACAGACCCTGGCCCCTAATTAGAATACCCTGTATCTAGGAAATCCGCCTCTGTCTTTTGTGTTCCAATAATACACACCTAATTTTTTGAATCATATTATTTAATGGTTGCAAGTATTAAACAGAGGCATGTCCGAGAGAGAGGTTAAAATAACATATTAATTCTCTATCTCAAAAAAAACCTCGAAAATACAATAGTTTTGTACATTTTTACGTAACTGTTGACGCAGTAACAAAAACACTTAACTGAAATCCTTTTACGTGGGCTGCGCGGTTATCAGAGTCGTAAAAACTCCCTTGCGTAGCTGAATGAAATACGCGGACTAAAGAAAAAGAAATATAACAAGAGCATTGCTCACTTAATCAGTAGTGCTACGATAATCGCCATGAACTCCGGCGACATTGAAAAATACCTTGCACCAAATAATATCGTTTAAATACTCTAAGCCGGTATCTACGTTCAATCCACTGAGATGCACGAATGCTATCCTTACATATCGGGACCGTTTTACGTGAAGCGTCCCGATATGTCACCAGGTTGCAGTAAGTTATTTTTATTTTTCAGCGCCCTAGTAAGTAGGTCACTCATGCCATGGAAGCCTTACGTCCAAGGACGAGCGTAAGCTTGGGGACTTGATCAAAGTTGTTGGTTTATTTTTACATTCTTTGATCTGTGGAACAGGTATTTTATGGATTCGTAGAATTATTTGTTTTAGTAATATACGGCGTATTTTTCAAAACTGTAGTGTATTTAGCCTCACAGGGTGACGTTAAATAATAAATAGAAAATAAAATGGCTTTATTTCAAGCGTAAACTGTTATTGAAAACCGATTAAAGAAAGAAGAATTTATTAAAAATTACGAAAATGTAAAATAATACAATGTCATAAATTACATATCACATTAAATTATTATAAAAAACCACCGAGTCAATTGTTGATTCTTTTTACTCGTTTTTCGTAAGAATTTTTTAATTTCTCTATTATCCATTTTTTAAATTATACTTTTTATTGTCCACAGGAATAATGACACTCAGCCGCGGCCCGTGTGACCTCGACAACATGAGTCTGTTCCAAGACCTCAAACTCAAGAGGCGGAAAGTTGACTCCCGATGTAGTAGTGATGGTAAGTTCTTTACCCCTCTCTACAATTAATCAATGTTGATAACAGAAATGAGTCGAGATTTACATCCGTAATAAATCCGTTGTGAATAAAAGCACCCAAGAACCATTACTAGACGTGCAAAAGACTGCATCTGTTATGCACTCTTTCCCTCACTGAAGTATTCCATTTATCTTCAGAGAAATTTTTGTAAAGGTCTTGTGACCGTAAAAATTATGATCAATACTACATTATTAAGAATATTAAGTTAAACACACAATTAATTGCACAAGGTTAAAAACAGGTTCAAGGTTACAGCAAACCTATGAATTTAATGTGTATACAAAATTCCGACTCGTTTCTGTGGTCAAGCTTTAAGAGACAAGGTCATCAACAATTTGTAGTGCAATGACGACTATGCTAACACATTTTATGAAGATTACTTATAAGGTATTTTTCCTTGTTACTTTGTTGATGATCTTGTGATTTAATAATCTTATCTGAGTTTGTGTAATATCGTTTATTTTATCAGAATGGGTACAATTTTTCAAAATGCGAAACAAACAAGAACACCATGTGAAAATTTGGCCAAAAGTACTAGCCGTCGTAGAATTGTATTCTCCCAATGTCTTAGAATAAGTTCCATAATCCCGAGGAAATCTTTTCACTCATCTCAGCACTTAAGAAAAAGTGACCAAAAAGATTTGACACTTTTTGGAGTGCAAACTCCTCCGTAAAAAAAGAAAGAATAATATCGAAACCATCGAGATTTGCGCGAGAAAAAACAGGACGTTTTCAGAAGTTTTGCTGTAGCCACGCCTTAATACTCGTAGTACTCAGTACCTAGCACATACACATCATCTGTTAGTGGTGTAAGGTCAAAACGTGATTGGTATTCAGCCGCGAAGTCTTGGCCATTGTGACTCCACTCACGGACCGCTATCACTTTCAAACAGCAGTAAAGTGCCTTTGTCACTCGTAATTTCATTTTCATTCAAACGTGTTTCACCTGTCTCTTGAAGAATATATAAAATACGCGGGGGAAATTCTTCATACTGCATATGATTTAACTATTTATCGATATATTATATTCGTATAAACAATTATTTAAAAGAAATGGTAATCTATATACAGTTGTGGTTACGCTGAAAAGAAAAAGAGCTGATCAAGTTTTTCGACGAGCAACTTAAATCATTTATAAAGATTTTTTTTATGTTAAGTTGTATTAGGTTCCATCTAGGTATAACCCAGAAGCAGACAGTCGAAATAAAAATAGTAATCAAGTTATTAAGCCAAGCAAAAATAAATTACACTAATCACCAACAAAGATATAATCAAAACAAAGCTCATCAATTGCTTATATTACACAACGGCAAAAAAATAAAATGTAAATGCAAATCGATATTTGATAACTGCAGACGGGCGATAGTTAAATAATCTCAAACATAACACCGTGAGAGAGCGAGGACCGGTTTCCCAGAAATGCTGTAACTTTCACTTAGTAAAAAAACTTCCGAAACGAAATCCGGTTGAACGGGGCTGTTATACCGAGGTTATGAATAACCGTCTTATTTTCGGGTGATTTTGCACCGGATATTTGTTTCAATGGCTTTTAGCTTTGTTAGCATTTGAGCTTCCCAAACGATTCAATGCATTTAAGTTAGATAAGATTGATCTGCTTAAGATAAAGGAGAGATAATAATTAAACGCCAACCTAGCAAGTACAAAAAAATAATCTATAATAGTATGTTTTTTTTACTTCCAGACAAAAATACATTATACACAAAATATGGTAATTTTTTTACTTCTAACCAGATTTCGTTTTGAAGTAAAGTATCTACCAAAAAAAGTTAGGTTTTACAAGTTAGATATATGCATATTTAACTTGTATTGGAAAAGTTATCAAACGCGTTTCTTGTGGTTAGAGTACTGCATCAGTTTTTCAAAGTATCGAAAGCTGAAATCAAATCAAATACATACGCCATAATATTATTAAATTAACCATGACAGTTCAAAAAGTTGTGAATCACAAACAACAAATAAATGCCTGCACTAGGATTTCCTGTGTCATAAGGTGCCATGAAACAAGCTTTATGCTCATTACACAATTATGACGTTGTTAGTGATAGGACTAATTTATTCTTCTGCGAGTGTCCATCTGGGTTGTAACCACTGCTTTGCTCGTGAAGTCAGCCGCCAAGCAGTAATGTGCAAGCATTACTGTGTTCCGGTTTGATGAGCAGAGTAGCCAGTGAAAATACTGGGCTTATGAGACTTAATACCTAATGTCTCAGGGTAACGAACGCACTGCAGTGCCGTGCAGGCCTTTGTGTTTCAAAGTTCTGGGTGGTACTGCAGTTATTTTGGGCCGGCGTTATGCTTACCATCAGGCAAACGACCAGCTCGTCTCGTTACCAAATAACATAAAAAAAATTTAGGTGATGGGGAGTCATAAGTTATTCTTTAATACTTCACTGAAATCCTTTGTGTAAATTCAAGTTCGTGAGTAAAATGTAAATTACACCAAACCATTAGCATATAAACTTGACTCTTAAAATAGAATAACGGTGAATATCGCGTAATAATTGCACCGGGGACCAATTACGCGTCACAGTTACAAAGAAAGTTTGTATAAATCTGAGGTGAAAGTAATAAACAACGTGCGGTAATTATTATTATTGTGGCTCATGAATAATCCATGAATGAAAGCATTCACTGTCATACTACGTAATACGCCCGAAGCGATGCGAAGATGACTGAGCTTTGTTTGTCTTTGAAAAAATAGCAGTGAATTAAAAACATAAGAGTCAATTTCAATAGTAGTAATGGCTTTATTTTTTCTTGGACTGTGTTTAAGTGAGCTTTGAACGAAGTATTTTTAGGAAACGTAAAACGGATTTTTACCGTTTTTGATACAGATTCTTTTACATTACACTGGTAGTAGATATCTTTCACATCGTCATCATCTGCTATTCTAGATCAAGTATCAATAACACATTAAAGCCCTTATTCATAAACTTTCCGTAACTTACTTAATTACTAGTAAGTGTTTTGTCTCGTTTTCATGCGTAACAGCTTCCTTCAACGAGAAGTTGACAGAGCAGTTTAAAGCATAGATAATCTTATTGAGCTTTTATGAATAAGGTCGCTAGTCTTTATTCAGGGAAGAACACTCTGTTCGCGTGTTATTCATCGGTAGCACTTGTACAATATACTAACACTATACTACACTAATTCAAATGGTTTTATCCTTTCGATTCTTCTCAATTGGTTCCGTGTTTTTGACGAACTAGAACTTTAGGTTATAAAACTACTTTAGCCTTATTTTGTATTTAAATAAAGCTTTGTAAAATGAATCCAAAGGAGAATAAATATCAGTTGATTACCTCTTTACGCTGTTTAATGGTGGCTCTGAGGTTTAAAGTGCTAGGTATTCATTCAGTTCATACTACCATTTTTTTTGTACAAGTACGCTAATTATTCCTAGCGTAAGCTCGTGAATAAGCCAAGACTGCAATAAGTTCCGTCGTAAATGCCTGAAGCGACGAGAAGATGACTGAAGCCTTTCGCCTGATGAGATGGGACTTTACAAACATGTCAAAAGGCGGTGACAATATTTTCTTTTCGTTTTTTACGCGGTTCTAAACATGAGTAAAGTTTTGATACGTTTTACGTTAAAGCATTGAAACTTTTCTCAGCTCAACTTTGTTTTACAACATGTTATATAAGGAAAACTTCGAGCGCTTTTTAAAAGTTAAGTTCTTTTATTATGTGGTATATTTTTAGTCAAAGAGTAGTTAGCGTATTTACCATTTTAGACCACATCGTCACTTAAGATCAGGCCAATGTTAACTGTAAAGAGAATTAAAAGAAAGACGCTTACGTAGCATTGTAGTTCTAAATACGTATTATCTCAATATCGCTCCAGTTACCTAGTGATTCAATCAACGTCAAGAACGACCACCCAGCCATAGCTCCAGCCAGTAGCTAAATCTGTACAACGTCAAGAACGCGTAAACTGTCTGTAACTCCACCGTCAAAACACCCAAACTATTTCCACACTCGATACCAAGCGTGTCCAATCTGGCAATATCACGAATTCCTCTATAAATCTAGATAACGGTTTGCTTACTTTGGCTGCACGCGAAACCACGTCAAGGGCTCAGTATACAACAGTTGTCTAGCTCAAACCGGGCCGGTTGATTCTGGTTTTTTTTAAACACACTTTTACTAGCTTTAGCACTTGTAACTATATAATGGAATCGTGGAAGTCCATTTTAACATACTTCTAATTGTCGTATCGAAATTAAACTTTGTATGTATATGAAGTTTGGATGACAATACAATAATTTGGTATCATGGAGCTGATCTGATGATTGAAGTGGATAGTAGTGGAACTCTCTCTCTCTCTCGTTTAGGCTCATATGATTCGTTTTGACAAGTCCGATAGATTGCGTTTGGTGTCGAGGTCCTGAGCCAGGAGGTGGAAGTGTATTTTTTCAGTTTCTTTAAGCTACAAATAATTATTATCACTTAAAAACTTCATGATACGTGACAAAATGTAAAGATATAAAAGTCAGATCTCACGTCTTAGACACAAATGATGACAATTTATATTATAAGTTAAGACTTTTGGATTACTCGAATTGCGCGATTTACAACAACAACGATTTGTCACAATAAACAAGCGCCATAGTCATTTAAAACAATTCCAAGATTTTTCTGTGTCTGTTCCAGCTAGCATAATAACATCTTGATGAATGTACGAGTAATAGATGCTATGTAAGATCTACAAAATTCGCGCTGGCTTCAGTGCTGTTACATCAATACATTGTGACAAGGGGGTGTGACGCGCCACATGACGAAAGCCAGCCGTCACTGTGACGCGCCCCTTTTTACCTATAAATATGTTCGCTATGTATCACGTTCTAAACGTAACCAGCTTATACGTACACGTTACGATCAGGGAATGCATTTTTAATCACGATAAGCAGGATAATACGTTAAGTATTATCATAGTCATCGGTCGGACGAATACAATGTCAAATTAGTTGTGAAATTAAGGGTCCACTTGATGCTAGTTAGTTCGTTGTTATTTTTAATGCTGACTTTGGTAGGACGGACAAGTTCACATGAATGAAACATCGTGAGAATAAGATAATTGCTCTCAATTAGTGAGGTTAAGTAACTTTTGGCATCGCTTATAACGTCGAAGGAAAATGTCATGAGGATTCAATAAGTGCCCTAGCCAACAACGACTGCCCTAACCAGTGTCACTCAGGATGATGTAGGGATTCTAACGATATCCCATACATCGAAGTCTGTTCAGGCATTTAAAAGTTGTGGTGGAATAAGAAAACTTACATACATACATGAACTCCAAAAATATTACACTCCTTTTTTGTGGTGCAGTCGTGTAAAAACCTCTGACACTTTTTCCTTTTTGTCTCTTTTGTCCACCGATGAGAACGTTATAGATTGATGAGGAAAATAAGTTTTTTGTTGAAATTTTTTTTTTCCCAAATGAAAATGCTTTTATGAAACACATAATTGGCAGGTATTGTAATCTTGTGACCAGCTTCTGGCTCCATAATCAGGACACTGGACGTTATCTAGGATCCGAATTTTTGTAAAGACAAATGAAACAAGCCCAAACTCGATGGGGTTACGTCGTTTCGTTACAGAGTTCTTGTGACCGCCTACCAGCTCCATCATCAGACCAGCTCTGTGACATCATTATATTGCACTGTCTTCCGATTTACATATGTATGTAAAATTTCGACTCAATGGAACACTGGAAAGTAGGTTAAATTCAGCTTGCGAGTTTTGGCCTAAACACACATACAAACATTGCAAGTTACATACAGGCTTGTAATAATAAAAAACAAACTAAACTTTAATTTGCTTACTTTACTTGTTGCGTAAATTGATTTCTCTGCTCATCCTGTTTCGACCATTTAAAAACTAAAACGATAATTATTATGTTACCAATAATAATTTAATAATATTTTTTGGTCGACTTATTAAAGAAATCTATGTAATATATTATTATATAGAGTTCTTTAATAAATTTTTTTATGTGCAGGTGTGATGTATCTAACCATCAAGCGAACACATTATTGCTCACATACCTTCGACCTTCATTTGCTTAAAGTGTATTTAAAAAGAATGAAATTCCCTATCAAGGAATTAAGTCATAACAATACAGCCGGCTCCAAATAGAAACATCAATTTGTATCGTTCAGTTCCAGACGCCAGGTCGTCGCTGGTGCTAGTTTATTATTTAAACACCAAGAACCCGACCAGCGCAATACCTATATGCATTTAACTACCTACATATAGGGAAGACACTTTTGTTTGTCAGCACGAAGAATGTAGGATGTAGGACGGGCGTTGATGCCAGAAATTTATCTTGATTTTCGATTGAATTGAATTCGGAAAATATGAACCATAATTCGGTAGATAGAAAACTCTGTAACGTTATGTACTTTACATAATAGCACAAAACTAACAATGAAAGCTACAATGCGGTCTTATCTCTAATAGCCATCGCTCGAGATAATGCCAATAATTATTTCATAACTTATATAATTTCCTTATATCATCCAATAATTCCAATACAGTATTAATTATAGCGAAACTCCCATGCGAGACGCAAACCCGGGCGCAGCGGCACGTGGCTGGGGGTGGTTCGGGTGGTCGAGTAGAGGGGGGGAATTGAGGGGTGTGGTAGGGGTTGTGACCCACTTTCCCAGTGTCGCTGACCGCGCGCGACCTTCGCTTGCAGCGATCGAACACACAGCGATCATCCGAAATAAAAGAGTTGCAGTTGCGTAACAAACGTTATTGTTGTCTCGCTACGAAGGCTTTTATGCTAAACAGTGCTCGGTTTCTTGTATAGGAAATGAGCAACATTAACGGGGTACTTTTTATTTAGCTTTCAAAATATAACAGCTTGCTTTGCTTGACTTCAGTTTCAATTGTTAGGACAATCAGCGTCCATTAAATCCTGGTTTTGATAAGCTGTCTCGGTATCACTTAGTCTATTTCATATTGGCAACATAATAACGAGCAATCATTATCTGGGCGAGCGTACCTAGAACCTCTGTCGATTGCATCACGCGGCTAGAAAGATCGTTCCCCACCAATGATGTGGCAAAGGACGCCGAGTGAAATAGAGATCGTCCTCGAAGCGAGAGCGGTGCACGCGCGGCTAGTTGCAGGCGTAAGCCGTGCTAGCGAGCGTTGCACATTGCACTAGTCATTGTGCGGTTGCAGTTCGCACGCACGGCCGCCGAGTGACCTAATAGTCGCTGGAGGGAGGGACCGGGAAGCGCTGAGTCGCGCGGGGAGCTCCGCGCTGAGTGCGGTAGGTCGGGCTCACTGCGCGGCCCGCCGCCCGACAAGCGCCGCCAGTGGAAAACTTTCTTCGCGACTTTTCCTCGCGTAAACAAAACTGCGCAAAAATTGCGCTCGCGCGAACGTTCGTGGTGCGATCCACCTATGACTCTGAATAAACTGCTCTGAACTCTAAAGCGGTTACCGAATATGGACAATAATGTGATTTATCTTTTATATCTGGATTTATTGCACTTTTGTGTTGGCGATGTAAGCCAGGTCACGTGAGAGGGTAACTACGCCTATGGATTTAGTAATAAAAAGTCGGTAAAGTTTCTGATTTCTTGATTTAGTTTAGTGCTGATTTATTTTGGCTCTATATTGAGACCGAAAAAAGCATTTGTTTCGTAGGTATGCATAATTTGCTTGACTGATAGATAATTTTAGTAGCAACTTTTGTGGTAAATCTATTAGAAAAATTGCAAATACCTCAAGAATGCAAATATAGACCACATTTGTTTTAGACCATATGTGAATATTAGTTTTTTTTATACTATTCGATAACAAAATGAGCTGGTCGTTTGCCTGTTGGATTGACCATACGTGCAAAAGCTATTTGTTTTTATGTTTTTAAAAGCTTTAAATCGGATATGGGCTTAATACTGCTGTAAATAACCTACTCATTAATAAAATATATTCTTGATAAAATATTCAACTTTAATAGAATTCAAATACGTAATTATCAATATGACATAGAATAGAAAAACGGCTAGGTGTGACGTAACGTAGAGCCCTTTGTGATGTTTGCGCGGCTCGCTTCCGGGCCACGCTGCATCTGCGCCCGCGCCGCTTTCACTTTCTCCTCGCTAGCGCGCCGCATCTCGCGCCCACAGACGCCTGCAGATACGCTTCCTACATTTTCCACCGCTATTCCGGATAGTTACATAAAACTTGCACATTCCCAGCTAGCGCCCGATTTATAACTATTCTTGGGATATAACTATTATAGGGTTACTTGTAATTTATGTACGCTGGCATAAATTACAAGTAACCCTATCATCATTGATTCATGAGTTAGCGTCTTCCAAAAATTCGTATGTAAATCTATTAGATCAGTTTTTCGAGCGTCTGGGGCCGCGGTGCCGCTCACATCGTGACGCAACCGGCTAATCTAGTCGGCGGCGTCGTCGGGAAGTGCAGTGTCGCGTCCCCGCGTCGCGCCCCGCGAGTTCTAACTATGATCGCGTCGCGCGGTCGTTGACATTTCACCTAGTTTCTATTTGCCGCACATCTAATACTCTATGGTGTTCTTTTTGTTTCGTGCTGATTGTAAATTGTGGTTGGTAGTGTCGCTAATCGAGTGTTGTGTCCGCAGGCGAGTCGGCCGCCGACACCAGCACGTCATCGCCGGACCCGGGCCCGCCGTCGCCGCGTATGGCGGAGGCGGGGTGCAGTACGCCGCCGCACCCGCCACCCGTGTTCGACGGTGGCGGCTCGCCTTCGCCCTCACCAGCGGCGTGCCACCCCACCGTCATCCGCTCGTCGCAGCCCTACCCCGTCATCAAGTTCGAGGGATCACCCGCCTCCATCAAATCGGAGAGCTCCAAACATGATTCCATGTCCTCGGTGAAGTTGGAAGTGACTCAGCAGGAGCCACAACATTACAGACCGCGCAATATCTGCCCCCCACCTCCCGGCTCACACTCATCGATGTCGCCGGGACCCTGGCCACCACAAGCGTGCATCAACGGAGTCAAGCCGGAGCTCATTGGCGGACATTTCCCACCGCAGGCGCTCGAACCCAAGCCGGGAGCGAGAGGCGGAACGCAATGGCGTGGCGCGCCGGCTGTCATCATGGGAGAGTCAGGTGGAGTCCGGACGATGTTTTGGACGCTGCCGGCGCCCAACACTGGAGGAGACGCGGGGACGAGCGCGTCACATACGCCAACGCCACCGACGCCCGATCCTGCAACGTGTACGGAAGAATCTGCAGCACGATTATTGCTAAACCTGGGAGGAGAGTTGAGAAGGCCAAGAGGCCCACCTTTGAATATGGAGCTGCTGTGGGCGGGAGACGTGTCTCAGCTACCAGCACACCAACAGCTGCACGCGTTGAACCTAAGCGCGGCGGCGGGCAGCGTGACGGGTGGGTCGCCGATCCCGGGAGCCAGCTCTCTTGGTCTGCCACGCCCTGAACTACGTGCCTACGCCCCGGAAGCAGAACGTGATGAAGACGAGCAGCCTATGATCTGCATGATATGTGAAGACAAGGCGACGGGACTCCACTACGGCATTATTACATGTGAAGGGTGTAAAGGTTTCTTTAAACGGACTGTACAGAATCGGCGCGTGTACACGTGTGTGGCTGATGGTGGATGTGAAATAACAAAAGCGCAGCGGAATAGGTGCCAGTATTGCCGGTTTAAAAAATGTATTGAACAGGGAATGGTTTTACAAGGTGGGCATTCTGAACATTGAATTTGTATATTACTTTTTATCCATATAACAGCGTACACTTATGTCATAAATTAATCTTCTAGCGGTACGAGAGGATCGGATGCCTGGTGGAAGAAATAGTGGAGCTGTCTACAACCTATACAAAGTAAAATATAAGAAACACAAGAAGGCTAACAAAGCGGCGACGACGACTAATCGGGCATCGCCACCAGAAAAGCCAAAGGAACCTTTGGCCCCTCTCCCACCGCATTTGGTCAATGGTACCATACTTAAGACTGCATTAACGAATCCTAGCGAGGTAAGAATCAATAAAATTAACATATTATATTAGGTATAACCATCCAAAATTAATTTACGTTCTTGACAACATATTATGTTTTTGCAGGTGGTACACTTAAGAGCGCGGCTAGAAAGCGCGGTATCATCGTCCCGGGACCGCGCGGTACCTTTAGAAAGAGCGATGCACATGATCCGAGCGCTGATGGAATGTGACGCCATGGAAGATATAGCCACCGTGCGGCACCTACCAGATCTCCTACACGATACCTCAGAAATAGGCGACAAACTGTGCAAAATTGGCGATTCAATCGTTCACAAGATGGTAGCGTGGACGAAAAAATTACCATTCATTATGGAGATTCCAATGGAAATTCACTCGAAATTACTGATGGAGAAGTGGCATGAGATCTCAGTGCTGACGACCGCGGCGTATCAAGCGATTCACGGGAAGCACTCACAAGCGCCGCCCTCATCGGACCACGAACAAGACTTTATGCAAGAGGTGAGTAGCACAGCATACTCTAATCTAGGAATTAGAAAGTGACGTTGTAATCTACGTTTTTATGGGTAATTTCTGGTTAACGAGCCCTAGATATAGCGTTCGAGCGCGCTCCAGGTCACATTCGCTCCAGAGACTTCCGCCACATGCGCCGGAGTGCAGTTACGTGATCTGCATCGGCGTTTGCGCAACCCGCGGTAGAAAGTCGCCCGCCTGAGGCCGGCTGCATTCGGACGCTTGCACATTCACCGCATAACCACTTGTATTAGAATCGTAAAATAATGCAACGTGCTTAATGTTAAGCGTTTCTATTGTCTATCGATGGTAGGCGGATGATCGCGCGCATTGAAATGCCCGATGTTAAAGTTTCAAAGTATCTATAAAACTATTATCTTACACCACGTTCGATATTTCTTACGTGTGCAGAATATAGTAAAATCTTCGAAAAAGGAAATTGAGTTTTCTTTGCGAAAGAAAAACGCTTGTACGCGATCACGATCGAAGAATCGCATGTATTACATAAAGCCGGCGGTGCGGTAACGACAATAGTTACTGGTTACACACAGAAAGTATTTTTCATTGTCTAGAGCATTTCCTCTTCGGTTACATATTAGATGTTACATAAATATAAGAAGTAGATGCTACCTTCTTAGCGATATGTTTCTAGCGATTCATTGCGTTTATTTGATTACGTAGAGTCTGCATAGAATTAGTATGCATAAACTTTTAAAAAAATTGCATTCTCCTTTTTTTTAGAATTTGCTAAAAAATTAGCAAATTCTATTAGGAATAAGTGTATGTTCTAACACAGTATGTGCTCAATAGTGCGATGACTCTTTATTCCAGACGGTTTTATAAACATTGAAAGTATCAAATACAGTGAAAATATTAGATGGAGTCAGACGAAATTTGATGCGCTTGCTGTTTTTAGACTTGAAATAACATTTCTTTAAACATCTCTTTAATAATTTTGCTTGTGTAAACTTAGTTGAAATACGCTTTGAGACGTTCAACTTTACCAATGCCAAACTTAAAGCTAGCTTAACTCTAGATAAATCGTACGTTCTTTTTGAAAGTTTAAATTTAAAGTAATCCTTAGTGGTAATAAAGTTTTCAGGGCATTTACGCCTCATAAATATTTTCAACTAACTGCAGTTGAAAATATTTATGGTCTGACCATTCAGACCCAAGCATCCTGCTTATGTATATAAAGTTACATACATTAAAATCGATTAATTAATTTCGGAGATTTTTGGCTAGAGAATTTGTAAAGCCATAAAGCGTAAACGCTTTTAAACGCAAATTAACATTCTCCCAATTAAAATTTCGGTTAGAATCTTTTTAAACAACTTCTAATAAACGTCTTCTTTTGCTCGTACTCTATCTTCAGGTACGTCTTTTTTGTGTAGTAGTTTTTTTCATTAAAGGTTTAATTCTATTTATATTTGGTCATAACATAGTAAGAGCAATAGATGGAAGTCGATTTTACCTTTATCAGGCAACAATTATACATAATTTGCATAATTTTTATCACTTTCTTAGGTTTTCGCGATTATTACACATTGGATTGCTTACTAGTAGTTAGTAGTCTATCCTACGACTACGAAAACTGTAAAGGGTTGGAAACGTCGGGAATTGAAATTATGTAATTTACGAACAGTTAAAAGGTGTTTAATTCAATGCATTTTTTTTTACCAGGTGAATGCCAACCTGCGGACACTACAAAGCTGCTTAACGTCCCTGATGGGACGGCCGATAACGTTGGAACAGCTACGACTGGACGTCGGCCTAGTGGTGGAGAAGATGACGCAGATCACCTGTGTGTTCAGACGCATCCAGCTCCGAATGGAAGAGTACGTGTGCCTGAAGGTCTATATACTTCTGAATCAGGGTGAGTCTCTTCTACCATAATTTACTGTAACTGTTGTAGGCTGGAGCCACCTTCGATGATGAGTGGACTGTATTTTGTAGATTGTAGGGGCGCAGGACAAGGACGTAGTCCAGAAAAAACAGTCGTTCCACAATTTGTTTTATATTTTAAGTATTTGTAATTTTTACATCGTAGCACAGACACACGAATCATCAGGGAAGAGATAAAAGACATTGACAGGAGGTGTCAAATGTCAAACTACTTCTATCTGAAGTAAAAGTATTTCTAGAGACTCGCAGTTTCGAGAGAATATATATTATGGCTTCATTATTCTCTGCTAGTTAATTTGGAGAGGAATGCGGCAATGGAATATTTTGATTGCCCAATAGATTGTCATATTTGTTATCGATTGGACTTGGACTGGAATTCGACTTTGTTTATAAAGATAAAATGACCTATGGTTATATTTGTGTACAAAAAGGTACTTGTTTAATTACTTTGAAAAGACAAAACTAAAATACCACCGTTTTACAGTCCGCCATTTTACAATCAAAGACTATATCAAAATTCAAGGTACGAGTAAGCTTGGTTGTTAGAATGTTAGTTGTAAAACATTATAATGTACAAGATTATATTATGTTACGAATGAAAGAAAATTGACAAATAAATATTTATATAGAACCTTCTTAAAAAAATAATTAAAAAAATTATATTCATAAAAAACTTTGAAAAAACCTGAAGGAAGACCGAACATAGGTTATTGGTTATTTTATTTATTATTTATTTAGTTTAATTAATGAATAGGTTATTTACCTTCATTCTTCGTGGCTTCGTAGGTGGCAAAGTGATAAAAACAATCATTATTGACGTCAATCTCGAAACGGGAATATTCAGTTAAAAAATCGTGTTAAATGGTAATCGTTAGTGGATAACCTTTCACCGTGTAACCATTTAGACCGTTGTATTTAGGCTATGTAAATAGCGTAAAACGAAACGTTTCCTTGTTTGTAAATTCGAACAGTACTACGTACCTAATAGCGTTTAAATAAATAATACGCCTTCGCGCCTTCGGCCTTTTCAATGGGGAGGCACACGCAAAGCTAATCTCAGATGGCGCCACCATCGCTGGTGCTTGTCATTGATGTTTACTTTGGGGGTTATTGAATTAAACTAACCTGTAAACTTTATCGCGCCATAAACATTAGATTTGAAATGGTCACTACATAACCTAGAAAAAGAATTTGGTTTCCAATAATTTTTGATGCGCAATATTTTGAACCACATCTTACGTTTTATCTCGCCAGAAGGGAAACGTCTGTACTTTTATTTTATACTGAATAATGTATGCCTCTGTGATGTGTATTCACAGAGGCATACATTATTGCAGAGACGATTTTTTTAACTTCCAAAAATTTTATAATAACGATCGACAGCGAAACAATACCAGCAATAATGCGCCACCTAGCGGGTTAAATAAGCAGTGTATCTCCCCAATTGATTTACACTCTGCTGCACTTTAACCGGAACAATCATAAATAAATTCTTAAATCAGCTTGAAATTTTGTATTCTCTAATCTTTATGGTACGTTTTTTTAAATACATTTAAGAATGAATACAGTCATTAGATAATGGCCTCGATTCAAGCCTATGCCTAATTTTAGTTTCACTCTCTCTTTCTAAATAAAAACATGAGAAAGGGATGGAATACATTCTAGTCCTGACACATGCTTGTAACTAGTGCAAATGGCCAGGAATTTAGTAGTGTTTATTTTGTGAAGGATGATAGATATTTGACAGCTGGTACCAACCTAACACCAGCCAGTACCACCAGACAGTACCACGTGGTTTTACCAAATGGTAGGACTAACGCTTCTGCGAGTGTTCGTCCGAGTGAGTACCTGCTTTGCCTGCTTTGCTCGTGTAGTTTGCCGTCAAGCAGTAATGGGCAAGCATTACTGTGCTCCAGTTTGATGAACAACGTAGTCGGTGAAATTACTGGGCTTACGATACTTAATACATAAGAACATCATAACAAAAATCTCTAAAACTATACAAATACATTCCATCCCTTTTTCATGTCCTTTATTGGAAAGGGAGAGCGAAATTAAAGTAAGGTGTTGGATTTTGACGCCAGAATCGAGGCCAATATAAAATTAAGTGCACATACAGGATTTGTAAATTAACAAAAAATATTCACATATTGATATAAAAGTAATTTAAAATCGTGATAAGTGAAAGGATTTTTAATTGAGTGTTCGAGGGGTCGGACTACTTTCGTTGATTATGCAATATATGAATTTAAATTTTGAAAATGTTAATCAAACACCAATCAACGTTAACCAGTTAATCTAAAGCAAAACGTCCGAAAAGTCCTGTTTTTCGTCACATGAATCTCCGTTATCATACATATTACAAGCAAACAAACAGTAGTATAGCCATGCGTTTATAGAAATCGCCCAGCATCTTGAAAAATAAGATAACTAATGAACAGATAAGAACATTCTCAATTAACCAAAAAAATCACCTTTCAAACAAAAAAAAACTAAATCAAACTCGGTCCATCCGTTTAGAAGCTACGATGCTACAGACAGACACACAGAAATGTGAAACTTATAATACCTAGCCCTCTTTGCGTCGTCGGGGTTTAAAAATGTTTATTAATAAAGCGTAGTACAAGGCGTACGTTATCCTTTCATAAGGATTTTCCTTTCAAACGTACGTTTGCTTGAGCGTCTAAGGTGCCCCTTATAAAACGCTCCGAAGGTCTCAAAGGCATTGGTCCATTACATTAGTGTGTCAACGCACCCCAGGCTTTAATCCAGTTATATAGGCCGACCGTTAAGGATGCACATCATGTAGGCCAGTCGATTATGCAATTATACGGCTATTTGATATTACGGTACTGTAAATATCTCCTTGCCTGTCTACATAATGCTAGAGCGAGAGGTAGCATACAACGCGTTTATTCGCTTTTAATTGGGAAGTAATTTATAAAATAACGCCAAGATTTTGAATTCAATTAAACATTGTTTACTAAATATAGTGAAAGTCAAATTTAAACTTTATTCATTGAGTTTGATTGAAGAGGAACAGATATTGTTACTTTCAGATGTATAGTATTAGACTACGTATGGATTAGCTTCCATGCCAAAGTTAGTGGTTTTCACAAAAAGCATAAGTACATTAGACAGATTAGACAGCCTAGACAAAAGAAGAGTCATACCTGCGATCAACAGTTATACTACAGTAAGCGTTGCTGATCTTGACTGGCGTGAGGTTAGTGACATCTTCTATTTCATTCACTCATCAGCATATTCGCATTTGCTTTTCTTTCCAACGCAAAAAGCCTTCAATAAGCCTGTACTCAGATAAATCCATATTCTACTAATCCAATTAAGACAAAGAGATCAGATAAAGTGCAGCACTCGCCAGCTGCATCCCACGAATTTAACCAACTGTCGTCAGACCAAATAACAATGATCAAATAAAACCTCCTCGTGATGAGACAGCGATACGCTTCAGTGCGAAGTGCGCTCGTTAATATATTATGATTTATGATACAAGTGGCCCAGTTGCGGGCGAGAGTCGCGACTTGACAAATCGATTAGGAAAGCTTCGGGAGTATGTTGATAAGTCTACGGGAACAAAATTGAAATTGGCGGTCTTTTAAATTCTTCTACCTTATATATACATTCTGCCTAGCTAGAATTTCCTTCGGATAATATTTGCATAATATTCTCTAGTAAAAAAGCTGAATATACAGTCATTTATGTAATTGAAATGAATAGGCTATAATTGAAATACAACAATATAGGAATTTTAAAACTAAGTTTGAAACTAATAGGGATGTTGCATGAAACCCAAAATACATAATTAATATCCCCTACTATCGACTTTATACATCAGGTTTAAGAATATCACATTAACAGAAATATAAAATTGATATTCACAAAAAAAAATAAGATACTGCATCTAATTTTTTTTTTGTATTATCCTATAGTAATTTAAATGATACCAAAATGATTTCAATGAATAAAAAAATGTATGACAACTATGTACGAATGTAGTTTTTCACGGCCAAATCAACAAAATTCATGTTTTCAGTACAGCATTACGGCCCGCGTAGAACAAGTGACATCAAAAATGTTCTGCCCACTTTGTATGGGGTATTTTTGACGTCCGATTTTCGGAATAGACATTTGATTCTCATGTGAAAACGAATTGATTGACATCATAAGAAATGGAGTCAACCCTCCCCAATCACCAATCTCTATTGGTTTTCTGACTCAAAGCAGTCTTTTCCAGATAGCTCACACATAGGAATAACGAAAATAATAGATGGAGTGTGTTCTTCAGATACAATAATAAATAATCATACATTATATAATAATTGTGCTCCTAACAAAAAGTGTAAGTAGATTTTTTTTGTATAAGTACCTACGTCTAAGTAAAGTTTAAAAAAAATCGTGATATGTATTTAATCCAAGGGGCAAGGAAATGTATCCATCAATCTTAAAAATTGCTTTTAATAAATCGGAAATCGCTTTTGATGAAATTATCACGATGTATGAAATTCTTTCTCCCATTTTTCACCTTTTTAGGGGTGATAATTTTTTCATAAACTTATGAATCAATGGACTCTTGATATATACCCTACTCATGAAAAAATACAACAATTTAAATTATTAATTGACAATTGGCGGAGAAATCTAGTAATGTATCGCCACAAAAAAAATACAGACGATTTCACAACATCCTCCTTTCGGTGAAGTCGGTTAAAAATACTAACATCTCGCCAAATACTACGCAGTAAGTCCAAGTGCATCAATTCGTATTCTGTGGCCTGAATAAGAAAACTACAGCACACTGTCCGTCTGGGTTGTTACCACCGCTTTGCTCGTGAAGTCTGCCGCCAAGCAGTAGTGTGCAAGAATTACTGTGTTCCGGTTTGATGAGCAGAGTATCCTGTGAAATTACTGGGCTTATGAGACTTAATACCTAATGTCTCAGGGTAACGAGCGCACTGCAGTGCCGCGCAGGCCTTTTTGTTTCAAAGTTATGGGTGGCACTGCAAATGTTATGGGCCGGCATTATGCTTACCATCAGGCAAACGAACAGCTCGTCTCGTTACCAAATAACATAAAAAGAAAAAAACTGTATTATCGCAACATTGGTGTCGCGTTGTCGGCGTCTCATCTCGCACGTTTCGCGCGATCGGCGAATCAGTTGTGCAATCGAGAATGCAACTATGACTAAATTGAGCCTGCAGAATGCGACATCGCCCCAGCTCAATCAGCTAGTAGGAAAACTATGACATCCTGTGTTATCGCATTGCCGTAACTAGGTCGAATGCACGCGCGAGCGCCATTTTAGAAAATTATTTTCACCACTACACTGCACTGTTTATGAAACTGAATTAAGTCAATGCTTGTTCGAGGTTGAGATTGTGTTGTTTTGGGTACCTTTAAGTAATTAAAGAGACCATTTGAATTGAAGAATAAGGCAATTTTGTTCATGAGCCTATTACTTTCCCACTGCTGGGACACCGGCCTTCTCTAGAGGATAGTAGGGGTCATAATCCACTATGCAGGCTCGGTGCGGTTTAGTGGATGTCACATGTGTTCTCGAATTTTGTGGGGTTCCGTTTTTACTTTTGAGATCCTTAATACTTAAACTTTCAGATCTAAAACGACGTTGGTTTTCACACTTGTTTGTCTAAATCACATTTCAAAGTGGCCCATATTCTATTGTTTATTCTCACCACTTGAATTTATTCAACAGCAATACATTGGTGAATTAACTATCAAGGAGAATTAGCGTTGAATTGATACTGAAGATAACCTATTTATGGATAAATAATAAATTGAGTCGCCCGTGCGGACTAAACAAACAAAAATCTATATCTTACTGAGTTTGTTGTTTTTTTTTTTTTTGTTAGGTTTTTTTGTTTGTGTGTTTGTTGTAATCTCTGTATCCATTGATCTTATTCTAAAAATGCTTTCCCTAATATTAACGTATTATGTAGTACGTACATTAAACCTCATTGTTCACTAATAGGACGTTACATAATCCTTGGATGGTGCTATGTTTTTTTTTCTCTTTCCTCCTTTTGGCCAGGCTAATATCATAAGATCATACCGCCTAGTCTAACGATGTGGTTTTTTGTTAAATAATGATTTAGAATTATTGGTTTTAAACAAGCGGGAACTGACTTTGATGAAAATATCACGATAGGTATGCGAAATTTCTGCTTCCATTTTTCCATCCTTATGGACACCCTTGAGACTACTGTACCCATGAACAAAGATTAATTCAAATCGGTTGACAATTGGCTGAGAAATCGAGTGACTTATATCGCCACAAAAAAGAATTATTTGGATAAGTAAAAGGATTACGTGCATTCATTTTAATCGTCGGAAATCTTAGTTGTGCTACCTCTTTGGAGCCACGTTTATGAAATACAGTTCTAATTTCAATTTGACCATGATGTCGGTTTTATTTTTCAAATACAATTTACTTCGCTTATAAGTACTTACCAGCACGGTTACCTAGGTACCTAAGGTACCTGAAGCAGAGTAAACCAATAGATCAAAACGAAATTCAATTAATTAATTTTTTAATAAAATAAAACCTTGAAAATTCAGATAATAAAAATAAATTTACTACATATTTGAATTATTATTATACTGTTTGTTGATTAGATACAATAGGAAAAAAATCAAATTCATCTAAATATTGTTTTGTTTTTTAGTGGTTTAAAACATTACACTAAAGCAAATTATTTAAATAACAACAGTAATACATAGCAAATCAACCCTAAAATATTAAAATGAAATTGAACAATATTACAATAATTAATTAACCAAAATCGGTATATTATATTAACAATTAACAAGATCTTATCACAAACTAACAAATGCAGACCACCGGTGAAATGGAAAGCGCTTGCGCAACGCCGTCTGTTTTAACATCAATGTGTGCGTGCGCCTGCTTGCATGTGCGCGTGTTGAGCAATTCGAATTTAAGATATTGGATTTAACGCGGCGAGTTATTTAAAGGCTGTTTGTTGTGAGAACTAAAGTTTTGCGGCCCTAGTACCTACTTAGAGCATTTAAGGTTAGTTACCAGTGGCAAGTGGTAACTAACCTTAAATCCAAAGTATATGTATGACTCATATTTTGCCAAAGCTATATATGATTATATTTGATGGAGTAGTGGCGGAGAGATCAAACACTAAACTTTCGACAAGTAAGCGTTGGACATACAAAGCCTGATATTAAGCGACGGCATGAGGTCGAAGATAGTGCATAAAAAATGAAAGGAATAAAATAATTAGGTAAAAAAAATAATTAATGAAGTAAATAAATAGGTAAATAAATATATAAAATACGCTATACCTAGAATAGGACTGGCTCTCAAGAGTCCCTCAAGTGCAGCAACAAAATACATCGATAGATCCTTCATGATTTTCAGCTTCAGATATTGCGCCCCCACTGCTGGGAATCCCAGGCCAAACACAGGCCTTCTCTCAGAGTGTATGGGCCATAATCCACCGCACGCGGGCCCACCTATGTACAGCATGATGTCCTCAAATTTTTTGTGATTCTGGAACATTTGGGTTTCCTCAGGATGTTTAAGAGAGATGTGGTGTATATACGTTTGATTTCCCTAATTCATTTGTGTGACAGCTGGGATTCGAACACTGTTGCGTCGGATTTACAAGGTACCGCTTGGCCACAATACTCATAAAAATTTATCGTATTTAAAAGAATTTCAAACAAAACCATATTGAACGTAAATAAAATTAGGCTCTTATATTAAATAAACAGTTAAACGGTTTATTATTTAAAAATTGAATCGATAGATTATGCCGTGACGAGTTTCTTGCCCTTCTTCTTGCTCGGCCTATATCAATTTGGAACGGGCACGGTGGGTTTCTGGAAGGTTCGTTGACTTTGAGCACGGATTGGGTCTGTTGGTGTCTTTGTCATTTATTAGGTATGTTCTGATAAAGACAGCATTAGTTTTAGTCTGTGATTCGGGTAGATGAATGCTGCAGAGGCCCGCTGTTAGAGTCATTTTAACTTTCATAAGTGCTCCTTTGGGGCCTATTTGAATAAAGACTTTTGAATTTGAATTTTGAATTGAATAGAGACAAAATTCATAGTTATAAACTGTTTATTAGTAAGACCCTTAGGCTCTTCATTATTTAACATTGTGTAACTATTCAACTGTTTATTAATAAGGCTGTTAATGTATAGGTGTGGAACCATGGGCGTATTTACCCTAGGGCCAAAAGGGCCATGGCCTGGGGCGGCAGGCTGCTAGGGGCGGCGCAAGCAGAAGAAATTTAAAAAAGACTAACTAACTAAGGCTCTTATTAATGAACAGTGTTAAACTGTGTTTGGTCTCTTTCGATTTAGTTTAATATTGTCAAAAAAAAGGGCGGCGGGGCCTGCAGGCCCAGGGCGCTGAATCCTAAGATACGCCACTGTGTGGAACCCAAAATAATTCATGCCATGAGAATTAATTTATAACCGGAAAATGAGAGTGAATTGAAACAAATCCTCTCACAGCGCATAACAGTGATAGATACAGTTACGTCAGTTCTAACGGGGCAGCATTTCACTCTCGGGCGGGAAACGCGACGCGGAAGGCGCACTTTCTCTTTTGCGCTCTCGGCGCAAGCGAGCGCACTGCCGCTGAGTCTAGCGCTCTTTACGTAATTTACATATCAATAGAGGGAAAAATGTAGTCAGAAAAATCTATTTTGAAGTACGAAAAGTTTACCGTAGGTCTATTTTTGTTCTATATGATTGTATGTACTAGATCAGGTGCAAAAACGAACGCAATTTTTTTCCTATATATAATATTATTCTTAAACAAAATAAAAACGCAGTTACATCATAATCTCGACAAAAAATCTTATTCATCAATATCGTACCGCTCAGTTAACGTAAAACAAACATCAATTTGAACGGAGTTGCAATAAAACGACGCGCGAAGCATCGCGCGTACAATATCGTCGAAAGGCGCGCGCGAGAGCGAGACAGGTATACTAAGGACGCGAGCAACCGAGCGGAGGTCAACGGCTAGCCGCGGTCGTTGCCCTGCTATCGGAGTGACCTACTGAGCGCGTGACGTCACCGCCGCACCGCGCGCCCGTGCCACAGTTCATCGCGGCCTCGTACCGCCATCTAGCGACGAGTAGGTGAACTGCAGTTGCATGACGCGGGAAAATAAAATCAATACGGCCCAATGTCATTCTGCTATTTATATTCAATATCTATTAGGTAGTTTGATAAATATGATGCTAACAGTGTTAGCAACTTCTAGTTAGACAAAATAACAAGGTTTACAGGGACATGGGTTCGTATAATCGTACAACGCAACCACAGGCCTAATTCTAATATTGTTCGCAAATTAATTCTTGATAAACTTAATGTATACCTACATAGGCGCGCGCGTGCTAGCATAGTAAAATTTTACAATGTTTTTTTCTTCATATCTGACATAAAATCAGAGGCAAGAAAAAAAAAGATTATTTTACAAGAAAACCATTTAGTTATGTACATCACTAGGACTTATTAGTTTATCCAAAAATATGAATCCTCTCCCCTCTCCATTCATATAATATTTTATGGAAGAGATCGTAGCAAAAAGGTTTGCTCCAAATTGCACCTTCTTATATTTTAAGTGAATCCTTTTCTAATTTTGACTTTTATAATTTCTATACAGAGTTTTTGCATTGCCTGTATTGTGACGAGATTATCAGGTTATATGCCTGACGGTAAGCGCTACTCACGCACGTTACTATTTCAGACCACCAACTAAATCCTTCTTTCTTTTTGAATTTTTTTTTTAAATTGGATTGTTTTATTTATATATTTTTTCATTGTTGCAGAGGTGGAACTGGAGAGTATCCAGGACCGGTACGTGCAGGTGCTGCGCAGCTTCCTGGAGCACGCGGCGCCGCACCACCCCGGTCGGCTGCAGGAGCTGTTCGCAAGGATACCGGAGGTAAGCACCATTGAATGTATTCTGAACGACATAACTTCGCTTGTTTTCCTGAGTACTCTGAGTTTTCCCGAGTACTCTAAATTTTCAGAGTACTCTGAGTTTTCCCTATTACCCTGATTTCCCCGAGTACTCTGAGTTTTTCCGAGTACTTTAAATTTTCCCGAGTACTCTGAGTTTTCCTGAGTATTCTGAATTCTCCTGAAAATTATACCTTGCCGAATCGACTTCTTAACTCCTTTAACAGTCGTGGTTTACTGGTGTAATAGTTAAAATACTAACCTGTAGAGAAAAAGTAAATACTTGAATAACTAAGCATATTTTTTAAATGTACCACTATGTTTTGTGGTTGAACTTTTGAATAAATGTTGGAAACATTGAAAACTGGACAACAATGACGTAATTGAAAAAAAAATTCAACGAGTGTTCTCTTCGTGTATACAATTAGAACGGGCACTTAGAATTATGTTAAAACTGTCTAGAAATTGGACACAGAAGCATGAGCCTATGCTTAAGCTGAGATTCAGAGACGAATCTAAGCGTGGACTCACGCTTCCATACGTCAAAATTCTATACAGTTTTGACATATGGAAGCCAAAGTCTACGCTTAGAATCGTCTCTGAATCTTAGCCTTAGACTCGTCTCTGAATCTTTAGCCTTACATCTAGTCTTAGCAGTAAAATCAATACACGTCAACAACTTTATCCATTCGGTTCCTATCTAAGTATCTATCGCATTAAGTAGGTAGTTTTACAGAACAACTCCGAGCTCTAAAGGGGAAACTTTGTAATAACATTATCAGTACAATTTATATAATCTAGATATCAGATTTATCGCCCAGTCGCATTGTAAGCTAGTTCGTTACATTTGCAATAGAAAGTCCTTTCCTTACAATCGAAGCTTTCCAATGCTAAGCCGTTTTCACTTGACTTCTAAACCTTACCTTCAGCTAGTACTATTGCCTAGTACTTGACTGAACTTGGCTGTGGTAGAATTCAACTGAAAGTTAGTATTCGTTATTTGCAGTTATCACTATCGTATTATTTCGTCGAAGGTAATAAATATTTAGTTGCAATCCTTTTGTAGTGGAACAAGGAAGAAAATGGCGATGCGTTTGCTTTTACTTTAACGTTATTTCGTAGTTTTTGAATTAAGAAAAAGAGACATCATTACGATTAAATATTTTTACATATTACTTTATAATTGAAAAACTTTTCCTTATTTTTTTTAGTTTTAAAAAGTGTAATAGTTGCCACTCAAAATAATGAGCATTTGAGACAAGAAAGTTTTTTGCATTTTTTTTTCTAGATTCTTGACATATTTTTTTTTTAATATTTTTGAATAAGTCTCTTTTTTAATCATTTGACTATACTACTATTAATTGTTTGTTTATATTGTGTATAGAAACCGATATTTGTGGAACGAAAAACAGGACGTTTGGCTTTGGTCAGGGCCTTAACAAAGAACAAGTCGGTTAAAAAATAAAATATTTACTAAATTGATATTGATTGTTGCAGATCCAAGCGGCGGCGAACCTGCTACTCGAGAGCAAGATGTTCTACGTGCCCTTCGTGCTGAACTCGGCTGAGATCAGATAGTACATGGCGCAGCAGGGCGTCTAGTCGTCGACGGACGACGTCGAGCTAGCCCCCCGCCCCGCGACCCCTCATCTCACGATCACCACGCACACCACCCTGTGTTCAGAGCACCGCCAATTCAGCACAAGTGTTCGTACAGCCGCAATCTGCCTGACTGACGCTAGCGACATCTCTGGATTTATACGTCAACCTGGTGCCAGGACAGTCGAGTGATAAAGACAATGCGAGGACAGTGCGTCACTTAAACCCATGTTGACTCGATGTGTGCTATGATTGGTTAATGTTTAGTAGAGGAATTAAAACGTCCCAATTGACAGACTGATTTATTATTATGAAAAACATAGCATCGTAAGGTACCAGGGACTTGATTGCGTGTTTTATACGTGGTAGTGTATACTACATAGTGTTAAATACATAGATTAAAATATATTAATATGTTACTATTTAATTTTTTTTTGTCAGTCTAAAAATTGCATAATATATTATTTCTGTAAATATAGCGTAAATTAAACTAAGACGTTGTTTTAAACAGAATTGTTTCTTGTAAATGGAATACTGCTGTTTTAGTTTGCATTTTGTATTTAGGATTAACACGTAGGCTAAAATTATTGGGTGTGTAATATTGAAGAATTTTAATTTAATTTTATATGACTTGTTCTTAATGTAAGTAGCACTAAGTACCTACTCTCAGTGTTTTCCAAGACTGCTTGTATACAACTGTATTGTTATACACTAACATAAAGTAGCGTGGATGTGCGCATCTCTTTTAGTCACAACTTATGCATTTTTACTGTCAATACTTCGCGTAACATAAAATTGTGAATGTTCGTTCTAAATATTTCATTAACCTTATTCCGGTTCTACTTTAATACGTACGGGGCATAAATAATTTTAAATCAGCCTTTTATTATATTGTTTGGTGTCCGTTTGTATTTGCAAAAGCCGTGGCGTTATTTTAGGTGCTTCAAAGATTAAAGTTAATCTTATACTTTGCTTCCTTTGATGTGTTCAATTGTAAATTATGCTCAATATTCTGTATCGATGTCGGATACTCAAATTTTAATTAATTATCATCAAAACTTTTTATTAAATTCATTATACAATAATTTGCATTTGCTAACTAGACTTTTGCTTTAGTAATTTTAATGTTATCTAAGCATATGTTCTAGTTGTTTAATTAAATTATTAATTCGTTTCATGAAATTCATTGCATTAGCCCTCGAAGCATTCGCTAAAAATCGTTAAAAAGATTTAATCCAAGAGCTCCCCTTAAAACTACATTGTAATATTTTAACGCCAATCATCACCATCATCGTTCTTCGTTAATTGTTTGTCATCGATATATTCATTAACATTATTAACCATCATTAGTCTTCTTAACAATTAATATAAACTAGGCATCTAACTACTACATTTAACGAAAAATCATATAATCACTAAAAAAATCATGTTTCACAATATATACTATCTAATCTAACAACACTGTCAGTTAATCACTGCCTTCACAGTAAATGTTTTTGCCGTTATCGTTATAACTATCGTATTAAATGTTAATGTTAAAATTTGTAATAAACGTTCCATCAACGGTGAACAGTTACCACTAGCGTAAACGGCGATGTACGCCATCTTTAAAATTAAGTAATTACAACCAAAAAGTTCGTTCTAAGGACTTAGGTTATAGGTAATTAGGTTTTTACTAAGAAACGTCACGATCGATTTCGGCATTCAACAATGTAAATTTAGTTTTGCACACCAACCACAGATAAGGCTGGGTAGCACATGCCGCGTAATAGCAGTAAGCATATAAACGAGTACGCTATAGAGCAACTCCTGCTGTTATGTTCAAATAAAAAAGCACTTTATATTAAAAAAATGTTACATTACGTTACTCTTTTATAATGTATCGCATGTGTTAGTCCAGTCTCTAGTTAGGTTATTTAAATTTTACACGTAAACTTATAAATTTTAAACGTTTTCTTCTATAAGTAGCGAGCTGCGAGTAATTTAGTGAAGACGATTAATCGCTTTCAATAAACAGTCTGTTAGTCGTTTTAAAACGACTAAATTAATTTATAGAATCCTGTTACCTGATTGAGCGACAGACGTGCGTTCCTCATCGTGTTACCATTAGTTAAGTGATAGTTATGTGTTTTGTACATTGTAATTAGTTTGAACACAACCAGTTACGATGCTGCCATCAAATGCCTAATTAGTTTTTCAATTATTTCGTGTTATAATTTACTTATAAATAAGTTACTTCGTCGGTGAAATTATTAGTTAATTGTGATAGTACAGTGATAGCATCGGGATACGCGTTCCATATTGAAACATGATACGACCGATACACTTCTGTCGGTCTCGTTCGGTTACAGCCGATTTGGGCACCGATATTTGAATGTCACGTGTGATTTCGAAATCACCGGTGACAAAATCTCAGCGATGACTTTGAAATCTCTAATTTGCAAAAGTCGTATTTTTTAAAGTCACATACCCTGTATTACCATTACCAACATGCACCTATTTCTCAGCTTTGATCATAGATAAACTTATGATTGTGTTCTATTCAATTTTATTTTTTAAGTTGGAAATTGTTTTTAAGTCAAAATTGGCACTAAATACTCTCATATGGGTAAATGGGTCCCCCTACTCGTAAACGACATGATAGGTATGATAATATTAGTCACCCGCTGAGATTAAAAAATACGACTTTTTGTAAATCGATGACTATGGGTCATATCGCTGATATTTAGTTACTCGGTGACATTCAAAAATTGCACCCCTGGTACGGTCTCGGTCGTTCGGTCCGATTCGGTGTCACTACGTGTGAAATGCACGCCAATTCGGTAACTATATTTATTTATTCATTTCGTAACTTAACTATAATTAAGTAGTTGATAGCGACACCATCAGAACGACGACGGTGTTAAATCTAAAGTCTGAGGTAAAGATGCCTTTATAGATTTTTAAACATGGAATAATGGATAAAACGTAACTATAATCGCGTATCGTGCATCGTTCTAACGTATGTAGATGTAATGTAAGTAATATTGACACTAATTTTGTTAGTATCATAGCGTTATTGTTAAGATGAAACTAACGACATTGTATCAAAATGGGGAATTAGATTTGTAATAATGTTATTGGCGTTGTACAAAGGATAGTATTGTTAGTAAATAAACAATGAAATTGGCGCATTACTGGCGAGTACCTAATTAGATTAGTAAACGGAAAGCCCGCTGAGGCTATACATTCATGATAGTATGTAACTACAGTAAACTAGATGCTTCGACGCTTTTCGTTGCTCTTCGAAATTGTTTGCTGAAACTATTGCGTTTGCTTCCTTCGCCTCCTTATCTAATGTAATGAAACTTAAGTATTTTAATATAAACTTTTTATCAAAATTGACTGACCAAAATGGTGTAAAGATGTTCTATGATTTGCTTGGCTTGCTGTTTTGATTTTAATGTAATTGAATGAAGCCGTGCATCTCGGTACCTAGGTCGTGGCATGTCCGAGGTGTGAGACGGTCGTAACCGACCGCTGGTCTGAGCTAAAGGTTTTTTTCGTACTGACCTACACTCTGAGCCTACCTTTTTCTATGTAGCACGATACTAAGCAGCATTAACTTCTTCATATAGTAAACTATTGCCGATATAATAAAAAAAAATCAATGATATAAAAATATGATAAAGTTGAAGAAAGAGTCTTGAAATCTGTCACCAAATAGCCATTTCTAAAATATTCATTTATTAAAACATAGTTGTTAGTTCTAATAACTTATGTCACTGATTGTACACATTTGGTGACATTTATTGAGTAGTTTCACGCGTTTAGACCAGCGTCTTTGGTCAATATAAAGCATAGCTTCACACTTTTGCTCATCTCTGTAGCACCGATGATAACCCTCATAGTATGCATCAAGCTGACTTTTAATTTAATAAATCTTTGCCAATTGAAAAGGCACACTGCTGTAAAATGTGCATAGTTCTACTGCTTTAATAGGCAAAGTTTGATCAAGGGAAAATTGAATGATTGCCATCCTACAACACTACACTTAACCTTGCTGATTAGTAGGGCCTAGTTACCGCAAGCTTACCAGCGGTCGGTTCGTAGTTAATATCGCGAAACTATTTTGACTGATTAAGTAATGTAATGAACATAATAATGTTAATATATTTATAAGGGTGTAACAAAAACTTAATGCATTTCACAATTTCTTTACAGTCCATAAGAGAATAATTAATTACGTCTAAGATATTGTGACGAATATTTTCACATTTTGTAGTGTAAGGTTTGTTGTGTATAAAAAAAATAGCGTTTCGAAGTACTTTGGGTAAAAGAATGAAAGTGTTTGTGTACATTAGACATTGTATTAAATAGTTACGAAATCGAGTGTAATGCTGTAAACCGTAAGAGAATATATTTATATTTGGACACGTTGACAAGTGTTTATTGTAAAAAAAATATCGCAGATGGTTAGTTGAACTCTAAGTGCATATAGATATCTGTTTTACTTAATTCATGTTTACAATTGTGTTACGATGCAAAACAAACACGTTTCGCTTTTACTACATACTTTTACCGTTGGATATTTTTCACAATTTTGCAAAATAGCTGTCGAGTATCACTGAAATCACGCAGTAGGTATCAACGGAAGTGCCTCAGTACAGTAGGCGCAACGGATTTTGACCGGCCTAACCTTAGCTCTGTCCGAAAGAGATAGCGTTTCGGAACATGCTGATGAGAACACGTAGCGGCAAACAACTTGAACCAGCAACAACGCAGGTGAGCCTGCGCAGTGACAATAATGCATACTAAATTGTGTACTGCGCAGCTCAAGTGGCGCCTCGCCAGACTCAAGTTTCTTGCCACTTACAATAACTGAAATAGAAGCCGCTTTTGCTTACAGGAATAGCGGGAAGATCCATTGCGCATATTGTGTTTAGATTTTTTCATAGTCGAAATTGTTTTTAAATCTAGGAGTTCAATGTTGGTTGAGTGTGCTATTATTATTCGTGTGTTTAGTTGGGCTCGCTCAATATCAAGACTTATCGCTTTCTGACCTAGACTATACTGTTAAGTATTATCGATACATAGACTTCTATGTTATATGTAGCAAATCACTTTGTGCAGATTGCTGTACTGTTCTTGATGGTAAAAGGCTGTTAATTCTGCTGCTTTCAAAAGTTGAAGTGACCAATGTTGACATACATGGACCACATTATTTTTCAATTATAAAGCGAGCGTGTCGATTGTCTGGTGATGATATCATAATTAGGCATGATGACATCATCAGACAGTCGGTGACTTCGCTTTGCCACCTAGATAAAAAAAAATGTAAATATGAAAGTTTAATATATTATTAAATATAAGATTTTCTGGTTTAATCGTTATTATTTCATTTTGAAAACAATAGGTGTGATTCTGGCATGCCGTTTAAAACTTAAAACTAAAATTAAGAAAATGCCATCTCCGTCACATGGTCGTTTATCTCTTAGCGTGTGAACGGGACTTCGTTATCTTAATTTTAGTTTTATAAACCCAGCAAAATGAAACCAATGTTAAGATTTGATATCACTTCGATTTTTGACGGTATCACCTCGACCGTGTTGAGGATTGCAGTGACTGTTATAAATACCGATTCTGTCTTGTTTTCTCGTACGAGTGGTGCGCCTTGTGTAGTCAAAGATTGTGTACTGGTTTGCCAAGAGAAGTTACCTACAGTTGTGTTAAGTTAGCGATGCATAACGTGTTTGTACTTTAATTTTTGTTTTTTAGTTGTACTCTTGGAAATCAATGGTTAATAATTTAAGAAAATAAAATGTATGTGAATTATTTTTTGTTTTTATTAAGAATCCTTCTCTTTTAAAAAGATAGTGAAACGATAATATTTCTGGCTAGCTACGATTGACGGAGACTAAAATCTCACAAGATGATCATATCTTTGAGCCATGTAAATTAAGTCTGTATCCGAGATAAACATACATCATACCTACATGCTCTACTAAAATATAGTCTACTCTATATAGTCACTATCACAACAACATAAGTATAATCGTGATCCCAAGTAATAATCCCATGTATAATGCATGATACTATCCTAAGAAAGGGCTAATGTACTCCCAATAAAGCTCTCATGTTAGATGGTGGTTTAGTTAGACTATGTTTTGTCTTCGTTGTTCGTTGACAATTTGAAACAATCGAAAGAGACAACACATAGTTTAACCGTTTAACACTGTTTATTAATTAGAGCCCTAGTCTCTCCGTGTATACAAGGTACTCTGTGCCCTAGTCGCAAAATGTTAGCATATCTAAAGAAACCAATTTAGATTCATTATCAACTAATTGTAATATAGTGACATCTAGTGACAATATTACACAATATTTTTTACGCCATCTATCATCGAGTAGCAGAACAAAATCCAATGATATGAAGACCACAGTGTAAACTTGCAAAAAAAAACTTAAGCTATCTATTATATTTTTTTTTTTTTTGTTTTTGGCTCCACGCGATTAGCGTATTTAGCCAGTGTCAAGTTATATAAATAATAATATATCATAAATCTCTAGTTTTGGTGCATGAAAGTCGTCAAAGTCACGTTATAGTTTAGTCTAGGCGCACTGCGCAGTGTCAAGTCGAAGTGATGCTTCAGTAAAGCGGTGGATACTTTACTGAAGCTTCTATGGAGTATTGGATAGAATACGAAAATACACGTTTTTCGTCTTTGTACTATTTGCCTTTCACTCATGCACGTTTACGAACACTTAATGGTTAATAATCCACCATTATTACACATTAACACTCGATAAAACACAGGTTTTAGTAAATAACACAAAATCAACAACAGCACATTTTCGCATTCCCGCCAAAACTCCCTTAAGCTATCTATTGATTACAAAAAATTATTATTTTTGTTTTTATGGTTTCGAAATTTAAAAAGAAATTGCAATGTATTAAAATATAAACAAACATATTTCCTTTATTATCTGTGACCATGCATCATCTCTCTCTCCCCCCCGGCCCCCTTCCTCCTTCTCTCCCAAGATCCCATACACAGAGTATGAATAAAACTTGTTCTCATAGTAGTCTGTGATGAATAATGAATATCTCCCTTAATGGCTGTCAATACTCAATTCACAATTGTCAAAATTGTCTGCCGCTTGCCACATGTCAGATCGTAAATAATTACAATTTTATTTGGTTTTACCGTGAAAAACTCAGAAAAAATGGTAAGATTTAATTTCTTTAACCTATATCTGCATCCAGGGACAATTAGTCTTGAGATATAACATGATATTAGTGCAAAACATGATGTGTGTAGGTTGTGTTGTCATGAACTCATGAATTTTTCAGAAACCTTTGATGCTGCAAGGGCACGAGCGTGCCATAACTCAGATCAAGTACAACAGGGAGGGTGACTTGCTGTTTTCGGCGGCCAAGGACGCGAAGCCAAATGTTTGGTGGTCCTTGAACGGCGAACGTTTAGGCACCTTTAACGGCCACGGTGGTGTGGTGTGGTGTCTAGATGTCGACTGGCAGAGTATCAATCTTATTACTGGCGGCGGTGACAGTTCTTGCAGGTTGGTCTTAGGTTTATCTCTCCTTAAAATGACACTTTTTTTATGTAATTGATTGGCACACAAGCAAATGGCCTGCCTGGTGGTAAGCAGTCACCGTCACCTAGAGACATTTGTTTGTGTGGAATGTAGGCAAAACAGTGTCAATAATTAAATCTCATATGTTACAGAAAGTTGTTTGCGACTCAACTTATACATTGAGCTAAATTGGTATACATTGAGCTAAATTGTAAATGTTTAGTTAGTTATTGTAGATAGTGCTCGCCTATTTAGCAGCCAGGTCACCGCAACCAACTAATTCTTCCATGACATACACAAGTGGACACATTATGTGACTAGTAGCCAGCGGCCATCAAACACATCACAACTTACATGCAGCTACTTAACTGCTGTAGCTAATGAGAACCAGCATATTGTACGAAACAACTAAGTGTGCACACATTTGTAGCAGCAGCCACACTTTTGTTGTGTGTACAGGATGGTGTTTGATGCTTTTCCAAATGAAGGAGGGCTTAGTTTTAGAAGTACAATGATGAATCTGCCCGATAAGGCTGCTGCTGGAAATAAACTAATTGCTGCAACCATGACTGGCTGCCTTAATGCGAGGGAGAGGGGTGGAGGTTCATTTAGATTTCTGTTGTTAGTGTAATGAAACAAAACTGAATAGTCTATCATTGTCCATCCATCATCATCATCCGGAAGACATTTCCTATTGAACAAACAACACACACACAATCTGTGTTGGTGTGGCATTTTTTGTTCAACAAATAATGCCACAATGGATTGAGTACTCGTTTCTTGCATCCAGCGGTATCTGGTGGTTTTGATAAGGTACATGGGCCTGCCTACACTATGTGTAGCCTGACCATTTCCATTTCAACTTGCTAACTTTAAGAGCTATGGTGACAACTTTTGTTCTGTGTATCTCCTCATTGTCCATTCATTTGTAATAAAGTATAAATGTGCAAAAATATAAATGTGCTTAGATATAGAAAAGTGTTATTGCCCTATTATGTGAAACAGGAAAAAATGTCATGCCTTGTGCAATAAAATGAAGCTACCCTTAAACTTAAACCAAGGATATATTTGACATATTATATTGAAGTACATATATCCATATATATTTTTTTTTCAATCTTTATCTCCCTCCAGTCCAAGTGGAGGAGATTGCTGCTTAGCATTAAGGCTGCCCATCGTAGCCATAGTGATTGTTTGATAATTGTTAAACTATAATTATAAAAGCACCTTAAAAACAGAGATTATAAAAAAGGATTGCAATAGTTTTTTAATGGTATTGTATATTAACACAATATAATTATGTATAACAGAATATCCCTTTAGAATATAATTTAGACACCAACATTAAAAAATAAAGCTAGGTATTATAGTGGTAACACATACATTTCAACATTGTAAGTTAGAGTGATTCAATGAAACTGTCTGTCTTTTAGTAAAAGCTGCATATGTTTGCGTGAACATAATTTTTACAAAGTTTCTTATTTCCAGATTATGGGATTTGGAAACCGGCAGGAACATAGCTACAGTCAAGACTAACTCTTCTGTAAGGACATGCAACTTCAGTTTTAGTGCCTACCAGGCTGCATACACTACCGACAAGGCTATGGGACATCTTTGTGAGGTACAATTTAAAAATTCTATTTTATTATAATAAAAGGCAGAATCTAGTTGCCATGTAAAACTAAATCGAGATCATGTGACATCCATCAAGATGTATTAGGCCCTTGTGTTGCATTATGGCATAGGCCATAATATAATCAAAAAGGGTTGATGACAGACAGGCAGCTGGCTGTAAAAAATGCCACCAACTAATGTCTCTAATGACCCCGTGTAAAATGGGATGTGGGCAGTTAGGATTAGTTATGGAGCCATTACCATTGGTAACCATTGGCTTTAACTAACATCTAAAATGATTTACATATTAAAATGACTAAAATTTTATGGCATTATAATAATGACTAACGGCCAGCAAAAAAAAAGCGTCAAAAGTGGTGCAGCAGGCTCTGCCACACAATGTGTAGCTTTTTGAGTGGTGCAAAAGCCGTGATGTGTTAGTGATAAAGGGTTATACATAATAATTATATCTGTGTAGTGCATGTAGTAACTAGCTTAGACTATAAATATAACTTTCATTTTAAAACTAAACATTTGCTTTTGCAGGTATTCATCATTGACACAAGAACCGTTGATGACTCTGTGTCGGGTCAAGCGCCCATTCTAAAGTGGGAGATCACAGATACCAAGGTCACATCAATGGTCTGGGGCAATCTGGATGAGACCATTATCACAGGACACGAGGGTGGTGACATCATCCAGTGGGATCTCAGGGTCAGTATTATAACTGTAGTTTTGTTGAATGATTTGTATGATGTCCTCTCGAAATAACACTACTTTGCATCCCTCAAGCTTTAAGATTTTGCAACAAAGGATGATTAAGACAAGTTGGAATTTTGACACTGATTTAAATTTGTATATTTTATTTATAAATGTATCCTCAGGGGTAAGAAACAACTGCCAATTCAACACCCTCCTACTTTTGATTCATCAAATGTGTGTACACTGTACACAAACTTATCTTTTTAATTCTGATGTCTTTATTGGTAAGACTTCATCTACTGCAGCATCGCCTGCCGATCTTCTCACATATTATGCGTATCTTTTTCGTCGCACACCGTTTTCCACATGTGTACTCCATCCTGTCTACTAACATGTTTCTTTTTGTCAAAAGAAACACGTAACGTTTTTGAACTGTGGACATGTATCCACAACTCTTTAGAAGAAAAAAACATTGAATAATATTGATAGAATTGTTTTGCTAATTTTTAAATTACTGATTATTCACAGACCGGCAAGAAAATCCACTCAATCAAGGAGCACACCCACCAAATCAACGACATGCAACTGTCCCGCGATGGCACAATGTTCATCACTGCCTCCAAAGACCAAACGGCTAAGCTCTTTGATGTTAACTCCTTAGAACTCCTCAAAGAGTACAAGACAGAGCGTCCAGTCAACTCTGCTGCACTTAGTCCAATCCTCGACCATGTAGTTATTGGTGGTGGACAAGACGCTATGGAAGTAACAACAACGTCTACCAGACATGGTAAATTCGACGCTCGTTTCTTCCACTTAGTTTTTGAAGAGGAGTTTGGCAGAGTGAAAGGTCACTTCGGTCCGATCAACAGTTTGGCGTTCCATCCCGATGGAAAGAGTTATGCATCAGGCGGTGAAGATGGTTATGTTCGTGTACAGAGTTTTGATCAGTCTTACTTCGATTACACTTTTGATTACAACAGAGATTGAACAGGTCAACAATAGTATTAACAAGTTGTAATTATGAAAATAAATGTCGGATTTATATTCTTTAGTGATGTTTTTATTTTTTAATACCTTTAGGACTTCAGGTATGCGCTCTCCCGAAATCTCCACCAGCATTTTATAGTGAAAATGATGTTCAATTTTTTATGCACAATACACCCCAAGCGGGACGTCAGTGCAGGCCTTATCGTCGCACCTAGAATAAGATGTTGGATTTATGTCGGAGACAACGGCCAGTTTAGATCCAATCCGCGTACTGAAAGTAGAATATACGCTAAATTGTTATGGCAGCGTGATATTTGGGGTGAGCCTACGGAAAACTTAAAAACTTGAATGTCCTGGGGTGTTGTACAAGTACATCATAAAGTGGAGCGCAAATGATACTCATATGAATTAATAGGAAACAAATGAAAGTATAAGCTACAATATGCAACAATTTATTATAAAACTTGGAATACTTTCATTTGAGCTTATAAAAAGTAGGGTGTTGTGTGCTGCGGTGGCACTTCTCTCTCGCTGTCCGGTACTGCATGGAAGATCTTTGCCGTCCTATCGTTGACTGTATTGAACTCTAGAATAGACGCTACGTTCCCGCAGCGGTAGCAGTAGTTTGGGGCCGACCACACGGTCACTAACCGCTTGTCAAACATGTATTTGTAACCTGAAAAGAAGACACTAATTAAATTTCGACGAGCAACCAGTAGTAGATATAGTAAAGAAATTTACACAAGATACAATTAACTCATTTTTTAAACAGCTATGTGGCTAACAGGCTAAGTGAGAGTCCTATTTCTGCTGGTTTCTAGCCGGCGGCGCCGACTTCAAACCGGGCCGTATAGAAATCGTCTCTTGGGAATTCGGCCTTAGTATTTATTTTGTTTTTATAAGCAATAACTTAGCTACTGCAAACTAGGTTTTGCCACAAGTAGTCCGTTTTAGCGCCTGTTAAAATTCGCTTACCTGGTGACTGAGGGGAAGATTTCTTTTTCTATCTACCCCACAAACATAGATAAAAAAGTGACTAACGAACCTTCATTAACAAGTTGATGCGCCCGACAGATTAGATTCAAATTGTTATATGACATAAACAATTCTGTAACATAGCTGCCAAATAACCACCCAGCCCCTCGAGGGCTCACAGACCTGCAAAAGAAACAGATATCATTAAAAGAATCTTTACCTAAAATTCCTAATAGTGGTCAAAGGCTTACTATTATAATATAAAAAAAGAAGAAAGTAAAAAATTTATGACAACTATGTACAAACACATTATTTCACGGCCAAATATTTCAGAAACATTGCTTACCAAGTCTTAACATCAGCTGGGTCTGACCACAGGAGATCACAGAAAGCACCTTTATGGGGTATTTGTTGATTTCTATCAATACATCGGATTTGGTCCAGCAATGATATTTCTGGTGATAGTCCTCCATGCACACAAAGTACTGTTTCGTCTATTAACTGCAAATAAAATTATAAATATTTACATATTTGTTTTAGACTACCTAAACCTATCTCAGTAAGCAGTCTAAATATCTCTGAATGAAACATGTTTTTTTAATGTTTTAACAGTCTGACTACTATCTCACAGGGTGATAATAAGTATTGATATGAGCTGTCTGCTGTACCTTTACCAGCTGGTACCACCTTTAAGCCTAGATTGGATATTGCTTCCCAAGTGTACCTCAAGTGTACTATCTGCCTACTGCTACATCAAGTTAAAATAGTTAACTTGAGGTAGCTATCCCAATGACATTAGAATGAGCCTGCAAAGTTGTTGTTGCAGGAGTTAGATCACTGTACTGTACCAGAAACTCAACCTCATTTTGACTCAAATATATGTTCTTTAAATTCTCAACAATTAGAGTAACAACACTGGAACAGCTATGCCACCAACCCAAGACCATTAACCGTTAAGAAGATGGAAGGCTCGAAAGTTGGGGTAGATACTGCTAGGGTGAAATGCACGAAACATCCCAAGCGGGATGTCAGTGCTGGCCTTACCACCCCAACATTGAAGAATTTCTTTAAATTTTATTTTATCACTTACCGCAGCAACTGTAAGGAGATCAAAAACTCTGCAGCAGTCTTTCCATGCATTAGCATTACCATATTTATTGAGACATTCATCATAGAAACCATAAACTTTTGTGATTTGACATGTTTCGTGATTTCCTCTTAACAGTACAATTCTGAAAAAATAAAAGTTACTTGAGTTAGAATGAGAATGAGTAGTAATAATACCACAGATGTTGGAGGGCAAAATGTTTTACAGCCGTTTTACATGGACAAGGCGAAAACATGTTCCACCTATACCGGTATTTGTTGGGAACGATACTCTCGAAGTTGTTGACGAGTATGTCTACCTAGGGCAGACTGTCCAATTAGGTAGGTCCAACTTCGACAAAGAGGTCGCACGAAGAATGCAACTCGACTATACAGTATACTAGGAGTATTATGGAAGCCACTTAGTAACTCAGGTATGCCTACCACTAGATAAACCGGCAGTTTACACAGCCGAATGCCAGATTACAGAGCGGGAGAATGTCTACTTATATTGTCTTTTACTGTGAAAATCTATGATAATTATGTAGCCTTTATTTCCCATGAAAATGCATTAATCCACCAGTTCCAGTAATTCAGCATAGGGAAAAAATTGGGTGTCCAATTACTGAGTGCTTACTGTATTTGTTTACATATTTTAATAATGTCAACTTTGGCATGGTGAGCAAATAGCTATTTATCTATCAGCATTACAAACTGCCTGTTGACAAAGGTTAAGCTTGATACAAAGAATGAGTTATAATATGTTTCTAGCCATTGCTGATGGTATTTACAGTTCCTGTCATACAGTATGGTCTTATACATTTTTTTTAATTTGTATTATGACCCAGGTATTGTAGAAATGTGTCTAAGCATAATTTTTTTAATTTTAGATTTTTTTTTTTTTTTTCAGTAGGTCCAATTTTCTGTAGAACAAATCTTACCTATCTGGATACCTAGCTTTCAGTGCCATGAGCAACGTTAATGTTTCTAAACTGTAATATCCTCGGTCCACATAATCTCCCATGAAAATGTATTTTGTGTGCGGGATCTGTCCTCCTCTATGAAATAATTCTTCTAAATCATAAAACTGAAACAAATTATTTTATAGTATTAAACCCATTCATATACAAATCAATGTAACATAAGTTATATAAAAACACCACAGCCCTAGCCAGTGTCGCTCGGGATGATGTAAGAATTCTAACAATACCTACCACATCCAAATCTGTTCAGGCATTTTAAAGTTATAGTGGAATAAAGAAACTTACATACAAACATACATACATGAACCCTAAAAACATGACAATTCTTTTTTGTGCAGTAGTGTAATTAACACCGGGTGGATTTAAAGTACAGAATTGGGAAGGATTTACACAATGGAATTACCTAGACTAAAGTCCATGTTTTTAACTGGTCTAATAATGTATATGAATGTGGCGGATGCCAACCAAGGACATAATTCAATTTGGGAAATCTATTTGTGGTGGGTGATGTGACCTGATATACCATTGACATTTACATTATTAGAAAAGTTTATTACATTATTAGAACACAGATTTTACATAGGTAATTCAACAATATTTATAAACAAATTGATCAGATTTAATTTACTATAGGGTACAAAAATATTTGACAGAAATCACATCACAGGAAATGATAATATAATAATTTAATGCATAGCACCTTCTCAGTATTTCAGTAATTGTTAAACTCAGAAAATGGCAATTGATAGTAAAATGGTCCACATTGCAAGTGCCCCAATTCTACTAAACAAATAGTTTAAAAATGACAATGGTTTCATCACAACGATGATCACTTAGGCTGTAAGTACTTTCAGTATTTTATTACAGTATTGGTTTTCTATGGTCAATGATTTTTTAAAACCATTTGTTTAGTAGAATTGTTGACCTTTTCCCGTGGGTGGAGGCTGTTTTGAACACAGTCCTAAAACTAAAAGTTGAAGTTAGGTAAGTAATCTGTACCTATAGAAATTAGTATTCCAGCCAGGCTAATTGCTGTAAGATATTTAGTTAAGATAAAAACCGAAATAAACTTAGAACTTCTAATACTACATAGGTCAATGCCCCCCTATTTAATTGTGAGGGTGGGCAGTACCAGGTGATATAAAGTCAAAACAAAGTAAATGCAAGCAAAGGACTTAAAGGGGTAGTGTTCTTACCTGGCCATGTATGTCCCCGCAGACGGTTACAGGCGTCTGTACCGGCTGCACGTTAGGTTCTTCCAAAAGTAAGTCGCACACAATATTACAAAGTTCCCGCAGATCATCTTCAGGTAGGTATTTGCACTTTTTTGCGATCTCTATCCATTTGTCCACGTCAGTCATGTTATATTACCTTGATAATAGTAAAAAGTGCGCAGTTTTCTTAGGTAATTAGAACTCAAAATGATATTCAAAAAGTAAAGCAAGAGAAGAAATGAATAAAACCGGATAAACTAGGGTAGGGAAAGATTGAATTTTAATCGACAATCGACATGCTATCGACAAAAATAAATCATTTTACTACATACTAATGACAATAATCGATAATGACGAGCTAATTATAATATTTCAAACATTTTTGGATACTTACAGCGAAAATTAAAAATAAAGTCTTGAACCGTCATATCGCTGCACTAGGATTTCCTGTAGACCCTTTGTCGCGGATTCCCTCTTTTATCATATTATATTTATGCATGGTAGAAGGTCGCTTATGGCATGTGCAACCGCATACACAACACAATACAAATATCCAAGACCCGAGAACAAACTATATGCTCGCTACGCAAACGTTTAATCTGCAGGAACCAAACCCTTTCACCGATGCCAGTGGTGGCATTACCAACCTCGCTGCTTACTATGAATATTTGAAATATACTTTAAATATTCATAGTATAAAATGTCAAAGTGATATAATAATTAAGGATAAGAACAAAGCTCTCCATTTTACAATATTCCAACTAAATAATGTAGCAAGCAAAACTATAAATCGAAGTAGTACTCTGAAGCCTGCCGGTCACGCCACGCCAGCTGAGCTATTCAAATCAGTTTAAAAAAATAGTTGACGTGGTAAAGTTGCTTTTATACCTAAGTAAATAGAAAAAATATTATTTAAAAATATCGATTGTATTTAACTACAAAATCGTATTGAAAATAATTATTTAACATTACGTTGGCACATCCCTTTCAGCAGAACTTTTGTGACAACGACTTTGACATAATAGTATAATGACATCTTATCTTACAGTTTACTTTTTTAGTTTTGTCCGCCGTTCTTTCTGGTAGCACTTAGGAAGCGATGCCCGCGATGGGGAGCATTCAATCTTAGGAGTAATATTAACGCTACGCTTCAACCTGGGGAACTAGGGGAGGGACTCGGAGCGACAGCTCTTTACCCCGGCTGCTATTGGCCCCGGGTAACTGGATAACGCCCGGGAAAGTAACTGGATACAGGCAAACTTCACCTGTAGGATTTTAGTTTTTTTCAGTGGCTCCGATTTGGTCTGTTTGGGGGTGCAGTCGAAAACGTCGCCCCGGGTGCCAGCCCGTGCCACGCTGCCACTGCCTACATGTATGAGCACAGAGTACTTTTCTATATACTAGCTCTCAGGTCGTCCATCTAAGTCGACTTCGGGAGGCCGTATGGGGATTGGAGCAATGTTTTGGAGGTGGAGATGTCGGTCATTGTCAGCAAGCTTGTTTCAAATGTAAATCAATTCGTTTTCGCGCACCTACGTAAAGCGTAATTTTAATTTGTGTTTTCTCATGAGGATAAAAAAAAACTGGAAATGTCAAAAAACCTCATACAAATTGGGCAGAACATGTGACGTCACATGAACTGTCACACAGAATCTGATAGTACCTATTCTACGTAGTATTATTTCCTCTGTGGTACCTATCACTTTTGACTTTTGAGTCAGTATTTCTCCGAAACTATTAAATTCCTAAATTACTTGATTAGATAATTATAACAGCACAAAGTCATTGGTGTAGCCATGGTTTTATTTAGTGAGTACTGAGTTGTTCCACACGCAGTAGGTACGCTCTAAAGTACACCATGTCCACCTAGGCACCTATCGAACAAAAATAAGACTATGGGTAAGTATAAAATGTGACATTTGATTCAAAATACAAAAAATAATACATTTTAGGAATAAAATAACAAACACAGAATGATATATGTAATCAAGAGTTTATTTAGTGAAAAAAACATGCAAGTACATTTTTTATAAAAAAAAAAAAAAGTTATATTTACTGGTACTGCAGTGGTGCGGTTTAGGCTGCTTAAAACAGGGTTACAGAAAACTGTTAATGTAAATACTACAATAATGCTAAAAGCATATTTTAATAGCCTGATCAAACCTACAAATAACATTTGTAGGACGGAGTACTTGATATCAAAAAAATGCACAAGCAAGCTTAGATTCCTCATAGAAAAGTTACGCTTCAATCGAGAGTTTTATCCCCTATGACAAATAGAAATGTTTTTCATCATTATTTAATACTTGTTTACTATCATAGTGACCCTATAAGGGGATTAGTTTTCATTTTATGTCTTAAAGAAACTCAGTTCTGATTAGCTAATATCACTAAGGTTTGGAGTTGCCAAGGCATCATTAAATCACAGAACACTATCTGATAATTTCACTACAAAATAAGTACCAACAAGGGCTGAGAAGTTATACAAAAGTTAAAGTAAGATTATGCTATTAGCCACACATAATTGTTTAAATGATTTTTTGTTTTTACAATTATCATTCTATGTGAACATTCTAAAATATTACTCAACATAACAACACTATACATGAAAAAGCATGTTTAGCAATTTCGAAATTTATACAATGTTTTACAAAATTTCAAAATTTTTAGATATAAAAAAAATACTTAAACCCGAGAGAGTACCACGTGATCACAGATTTCAAAAAATCCGCTCATTATATCAGTACAAAAAGTTACCAACAGTGAAACGGATTTTACTTATCACTACATAATTATGAAAGCCGATCCATGCCCATTATTATCTATTTATGTTTTTGAAATAATTCAATATTCCAATGCTGGAAGACAAGGTGGAGGCAGCAGATTAAGAACACTTGTTGGGCAGTGGTATTATTAAGTTTACCTTCATGGCATCTTCTTTACTCTAAATTGATCATTCAAATTTAGGCTTTAAATGTATGTAGTTTGGGAGATATTAGCAGATGGCGCACCGTTGAAAGTATTACTAGACATAGAAAAGAAAGTCTAAGTTTGAATGTTTCATTCAGACAAGTGAAAATGTTAAATAGTGTATATTTATAGAAATCATGAGCATGTGTCTGTTTTCATTCAGCCTATATTACGAAAGATATGCTATTAATTATGTTCTACTGCTAATGACATATTTAATGCACTTGAACGCCAGCACCTTAACAACATAAGAGATAAGTACAACAAATTTAAAATGCATTTTTTACTTTGGCAATTGATAAAATTAATTACGCACAACCCTATCATTATTGTTTAGTTTAACAGATAAAAATAAAATTTTACAAAAAGTAATAGAATGCTGGCGTCCAAATAGAGGTGAAACGGACAGTCAGATAGCGAAATACGTTCTTTTATAGGACTATATATAAAAGAGATATCCCCTGTTGTCGCTTATTTTACCCTCGTCGTTATTGTAACGATGAATATAAAGTGGTGAATCAAGATGTCCAATTTTTGATAAACCAAAAAGACCCTGTAAATGGTTCAAGCTACTTTTACTAATCTTAACAATACCTAGAGATACACATCATACTAATTTAAAGAGATTAGAAACAACTCAATGCAAACATACACAGCAAATTTGCAGAGAACTCATTAGTACTCAAGTAACGAAGGAGTCAGTAACAAACAAGCTTAGATAGTCTGTTAGCGGTGCATATTTAATTAATAAAAAGGAATCCTAATGTCTCTAAACTCATAAAAGCCTATAAATTCTTAGGAACATGTACTTTTGTGAAAAGAAACTTAACGTACTAATCGAAGTCGAAATAATCTTGATGTTTTTCTTTCTTTATATCGTTAATTTCTATTAATATATGACCTAATCTTATAAGAGTATGGACCACGTGTCCATAGAGTGTAATGTAACAAAATTAAAAAAAAAAAAAAAAAGAAAAGAAACTTAACTAAAAACAAAAATAAATTACTGCATCCACTTATTGGGAATGATTCTAATTATTTCGAAGCAGTTTCAACCGTTGAAGTGTTGTTGACGCTAAATTCACAATTTTTAAACTTAAATCTAAAACTGGTGCTCTTACAATTATTCGTAAAGCAGAGATCCGAAACCAAAGTTACTGTGGACAGCTATAATACAAATAACTGTCCAAAAATTAAAAGCTATTACAAAAAAAAATACCCTAAAACATAGCGAATACAGTAGTGAAAATCTCTAGGACTATGTCCGATTAGGTTTTACAACAAAAATATAACCAGTTCCGTTTTGAACGTTAATCATGGGATCGAAACACATTGCGGTTAGATTTCATCTAAAACAATTACATTGTATATACTGAGGTCAAATAAGGTCGTTTTAGAATGAGATATGACTATAGAGGTCTAAAACACTACAAAAGGACATGCCACGAATGCTATCTAACATTAACTTTGTCAAATAATTTTATCAAAACTAAACTTTATTTCTCGTAGTTGCCATTTGTACCCCATTGCTTTAACCCCATGATATTCATTACATTGCTTTATTGAGCTTCCTCTAGGTAAAATCTGCCGTAATAGATTTTTAATGCTACCTTTTTTCATACCTTTTCATAGGCTGGTTGACAACTTTAGCAAATCTCTTAACGAACTTGGTTGGTTGGCTACCATGCAATATTAAGTATAGATAGAATATATAAAACTGTAATTTTTATTTTGATTTGGTCTTTTTAATTATACAAAAAGGATCCCTATCACAATCTAAAAAAGATCTACATACGTCCAATTTTTAATCGACAAGAAAATGACATATTCATTATCAGTCAATAAATGTACTTTCCGCTTTTAGAGACGACCAAAAATGCTATGCAAATTTTTCGTAAAAGGCGTAGTCACGTCCAAAACAGACGCAGCCTAATACACTTTAAGTAGGCTTCATAAGAATCAGTTCTAAACCGTAAGTGTCCGATTATATCAAAAACTACTGTATTGGCTCAGTTTCAGTCGCATTTCAACGAAATTAATGTGTGTAAAACAACATACTGAACTCAGCCGTAAATAATCGTTAGAAATCTTTAGTCATACCATTGCATCATTTTGGCTGGTCTCGTACAATGATAGATAGGACTAAAATCTTCACAGTCATGGCATTTTCCGCTGTAGTGCCTAAGCCTCGGGTCGACAAATTGATTGAGTACAGGAAGCAGTTGTTACGAGCGAGGGATTCACTTAAACTGTCCAAGGGCGAATGCGTCCATAACCTTCGGAACATATTCGTCGATGCCAACAATATCCAGGACGCCCTCGTGGGAACCGTTCGTGGTCAAGACGCGATGTGATGCGAGGTTCATCACGATGAGCCTGAAAGGTGACATTACACAATAATTTATAGGCATAAAAAAAAATACTGAGGCAAAGCTAATCTCAGATGGCGCCACCATAGCTGGTGCTTGTCATAGACGTTTACTTTGAGGGTATTGAATAAAACTATAACCAGTGTTATAGTCGTAGTAGTGCTATGCTCGTGTCTTAAAAATAATTAGATATGAAATGGTCACTACATAACCTAAAAGAATAATTGGTTTCCAATCATTTTTGATGAGCAATGCTGTCATCCACAATTTCCGTTTTTTCTTCATCAGAAGGGATATGTGTGTACCTTTATTTTTACACTGAATTGCACTTTACAGAGGCATACTTTATTGTTGACGATTGTTTGTTTACTAAAATTTTATAATGAAGTTTCATAGTGAAACTACACCAGCGATAATGCACCACGTTGCCACGTTGAATGGCAATACTTAATCTTTGAGCTAAGTACAGGCCAGCATTTTGTTCACGTGTGGCTTCGACCAGACGCCTCAAAAGTTCATTAAATAGTCGATGAGCTCCCGGTCCCCGCGGTCCAAGTGTCTTTGTTTGATAGCGAGACGAGCCCGGTCGTTTGCCTGATGGTACGCATAACGCCGGCCCATAACAATTGCAGTGCCACTCAGAACTTTGAAACACAAAGGCCTGCGCGGCACTGCAATGCGCTCGTTACCCTAAGACATACGTATTAAGTCTCATAAGCCGAGTAATTTCACTGGCTACTCTGCTCATAAAACCGGAACACAGTAATGCTTGCACATTAGCACGGCAGACTTCACAAGCAAAGCGGTGGTAACAACCCAGATAGACACTCGCAGAAGAGGTGACGATTACTTACTGCGATTGTACTTACTTAGCTTCTTTAACGCCAACAGCGGCTCTGTAGCGCTCCAGCGCTCGCACTGGGCAATGGTCATCGAGCACTATATTCTTCTTCGGCACGGGCGGCGGGCCGAACCTGGCTCCGTTGCCGCGGCCGCCGCGCGCCGAGTGGTCCAGCTCCATGTAGCGAGAGGCCCGGTCGATCATATTGATGAACACATCAAACTTTTTCTTGTTCTTCGACGCCCATTCGATTGGGGCGTCGAGTTGAACGCGTCCGAGGTTCATTTTCTGCAAACATAAACAAAACACGAAATAAACATTTGTTATTGTTATGGTAGAACGAACTCTTCTGCGAGTGTCTGGTCTGGGTTGGTACCGCCGCTTTGCTCGTGAAGTCTGCCGCCAAGCAGTAATGTGCAAGCAATACTGTGTTCCGGTTTGATAAGCAAATTAGCCTGCGAAATTACTGGGCTTATGTCTCAGGGTAACGAGCGCACTACAGTGCCGCGCAGGCCTTTGTGTTTCAAAGTTCTGAGTAGCACTGCAATTATGGGCTGGCGTTATGTTTACCATCAGGCAAACGACCAGCGCGTCTCGTTATTAAAGAGCATAAAAAATGTATCTGTCAAATCTGATGTTGTATTTCATATAGACTCAAGGTTAGGCTTTTTTAGGTTAAATCTGATATAAATCTATATTACTTGTACTTGCTTCGGCAGTACATAAACTAAAAAAAAAATATCTAAATTACTATTGATTTTTGAATTTGCTTCATTTTACAGCCACTTTTTCCACATATCACAATATACAGTCATTATAAAACAGGGTGTGATGAGATCAGTATAACACAAATCCTGACCCAAAAACCTAGTTTTGTTGCTTAGTGACGGTATGGTAAATCAAGCGCATCTCTTAACATATGTAAGATTTGCAGGCAATCTACTAACCTATTATTGTAGTATTGCTATAACTCACCCTGAGTTGGAACTCCGCTTCCTCAATGTTGGTAAAGTTGCGTTCGAGGGTGACCATCTGTATACCCTCTTCAGTGAACACAGCCAGTTGTACGTGCTGCTCACGTTTCAGCAGTTGCAGCGCCATTATTATAGCTGAAATAAGAATTAATAAACTCAATTTGAATTTAAACTTGGTAATTTCATCTCATTCATAACAATTTAAAACATTTCTCTAACCTCCACTCAGATGTTTTGTGTTAGTTTCCCCTTCAGATTTTACATCAGTGAGAACAAAACACATTTTTGGAGCTTTGAGACAGTTAACCATTTTCGACCACATCATCAATAAAGATCAGAGATTGTGGTCAAATACTAACCTATGATTAGCTAAGAATTTGATATTTTTTAATACTCTTATACTACTTATAGGGTGGGTACCAGCTTCTGCCCGCTGTTGCACTCACGTTCCCACAGGAACTTTGTGTTTTTCCCGGATAAAAAATAGCCTATGTTACTCTCCGGTCCATAAACTATATCTATGTCAAAAATCACGTCGATCCGTTACTTCGTTGCTGCGTGAAAGGACAAACATACAAACACACTTTCGCATTTATTATATAAGTACGGAAAGTAAAGAAACGGAATAAAAAAATAAAGAAATGATGGGTTATAGAGAATGAAAAAATTAATGGTGTAAGAATATTATTAGCAACAGTATCTTAGCTTCATAACTCACTGTCGATGTCCAATGAGAAAGCTTATAATATATTTTGAAGCACCTGATTGGTTCTAACATCTTGTTTCTTGTAAAACCCATAGAGAAAATATCACTCTAATATCCATCTCTCTCATCATCTCTTCTCCGCATTGTTTTTCCTCAAGTCACCAAAAAAATACCTCATCTGGTTGCATGGTTGATTTTATAATTTACCGGCATGCCCCGGAGTGACCGCAGTATTGTAGAAGCATTCAGCCAGCAGGTGCTTCTTGCTTTCCTTCTTAGTCTCCGCGTCTCCACCAGCTGTAGGGGTCGTGGTGTTGGCGGGGGCTGCAGGGGTTGTTGTTGCGCCCTTCTTGCCCTTCTTTGGTACCACATAGCGCTTGCAGAAGTGACGCCCTAGGAAAAATAAAAAGAAACACATTAATTATTAATTTTAAATTGCTCCCCAGAAAACAATGGTTCATATTATAGCTGAATGTCCCACTTATATCGCATGCATCAAAACAAAATGTACAACAGTGTAAAACAGATATCGCAATAACACAGCGATAAAACATTTATGAAGATGATGATGATTATTGTGGTAATGAATGAAGTAAAGTACTTATTAGCCAACTTCCAAAAAAAGGTGGTTTTAATTCGGTGTATATTTTTTTATGTTTGTTAGGTACCTCAGATCTCCATTATTTATAAACCAATTTGGAAAATCTCTTTTTTTTATTTAAAGGGATATAATATGTACTTTCAGATTGGTCCCATAGAAATTTCATCAAAGTCGGTAGTTTGTCACAGTGGGTGGTGGGGTTTGTCACAGTGGGTGGGGTGGTGGGTCACAGTTGGTCACAGTGAATCCAGTGAATGTAAGTGTATAAGCTTCTTTGTTTACCTTTGAACATGTGATGCCGCATATCCATGGTGATCAAGTACCGAACCTTTGTAGGTTTGCTCACAAGCCAGGATTGGTCAATCAGCTTATTTAGGGCTGCGATGATGGCCTGGCTCGGCGGCTTCTCGATACCTGATCAGAATAAAGAGAAAGTTATTTAAAAAAGCTGTAATGTCTTGCGAAGTTCACTGCGAAAGAGTGAGTGAAAAGACGCGCGAGTAATTTCTTGTAGGTACTTATTGGCTCGAAGTTTTCTCGGCCGTGTAAGCAGCAATAACTATCCAAACTATACACCCGCCGAGCAAGTTTGTCAGCGATCTATCATTTGAAAGATCGCTTTACTTTTTACTGAACTTGTTAACAAGTCTTTACTTGTTACTGAACTTGTTAACAAGTCTTTACTTGTTACTGAACTTGTTAACAAGTCTTTACTTGTTAATGAACTCAAGTCATACAAAGTTAAACCGCAGTCTTAAAGCTCGCACTTTTTCTTATGTCGATTATAGTAATTTATGTTAATAATTCTGCGATCGAATCATGTGAGGCCTAGAATGGAAACCAATGATATTATACCTTAAATATGTAACATAAATGTATACCCAAATAGTATATCTCAAACTTTTCCTTGCCAACGGATCGAACCTGAATATCCTAAATTATTTAGACCAGACCACGAACGGCACATTCACACATATCACTCACATTCATACGTCATTTGTCACCATTCGTGATTTCTCACGATTCGTGAGCATGTGAATCGGCTATAGAACTTAGAAGTACATACTGCGACTGAAAAAACGAATCATATTAAATCACGATTCAGAAATAATGATTCGTCGATTCACATGTGAAAAATCACGAATCGTGAAATACGTAATTTGTGTGAACGCGCCGTAAGCTACGGAAGATATCGATGTTGGTTACAATTATATCTACTGCTGAAAAATTATTGACGTAGACCAAAATGAATTACCCCAATTCTTGATTTCCTTAGGATGTCTTTTGGTGGACGACCACTCCCACAGCCCAGTTTTGGGGTCGTAGATTTGGCGTAATCGGCGGCGCTCCTCTTTTTCGGACATCACTTTCGCCTTCTTAGCCTTTAGAGGCCTGTAAAAAAAGATAACCAAGTTACTATGATAGTTTAATAAAATCTACTGTTTTATTGCGAGGTTAACTGTTAATTTAATAAACATCGTGATGCTACCCATAGCTTGGTGGTAGGGCATTTTCTAGTGCTAGCCTGGCTAGCTAACACACCCCCAACTAGAAAATCTGTCGCGAAGCAGCTCAGCAGCTGCACTTGAGAGCTAATAGCTAGCTTGCTTTAAAATATTAAAAAAGTGCTTTAAAATTAATATTACCGCACTTTTTTATACCTGATAGCTTTTCACCACTATCTCGCCTGACCGATATCTAGTCGAAGATACTGAATACCCTAAACCTACATTTGAACTAGCTCTCAAGTGCAGCTGCTGAGCTGCACTTGAGAGCTAGTTAGTAGTTGAGAGCTCCACTTAGGGTGTTGTAGCTAGCCAGGCGATCATTAGAAAATGCCCTACGACCAATCTATGGTTGCATCACGACGTTTTCCCTTCACCAAAAACTGAAGCTCACTGAGGATTCGATTTTTAGTCGAAACCTAGTTTTTTAGAGTCTTAGTTATTGAATAGTTTTTACGGCTCCAATGGGGTACATCATTAAACGACTGCACGAAAAAGGAGTGTAATATTTTTTGGTTTCACGTATGTATGTATGTATGTATGTGAGTTTCTTTATTCCACCATAACTTTTAAATGCGTGAACAGATTTGGGCGTATGGGGTATCGTTTGAATCCTTACATCATCTCAAATGACACTGGCTAGGGCATCAGTCTTATTTTTTAATGTAACTTAAGTTACATCGCCTTGTTCCAACAGCAATTACCAACGCTTGAATGTATCACTTACTTGGTTTTGAGCTTATAATTATTCAGCGTGATGTAGACCTCGATAGGGGTGATTTCAGACTTGTTGATGAACTCCTGATTGTTCATAAGAGAGACGAGGATCGCTGTTGTAGTCGAGTCGCTGGTCAAAAATCCCATGTTGTGGATGCGTTGAATGTTAAACAATATGTCCCGCAAGCTCATCTGCGGAAGCACTGCATCCCAAACCTGTAAAACTTACTGGCATTAGTGTTACTTTAAATTTGGCAAAAAGAAAAAGAAAAATTAGGACCCCTTTATTAAGAAAACCGTTTTTAGTTCACTGTTTTGCGGATGGAAACGCATGGTTTTAGACAAAAAGGTTCTATTCATGGTCATCGAACACTTAATTGTAGGCCGCTCCCCACTAGGTGGGTGGATGACCTTGTCAAAACCGCGGGAAACCGTTGGATACAAGAGGCGAGTAGCCGATCCAAGTGGGGGAGGCCTATGTTCAGCAGTGGACGTCTTCCGGCTGATGATGATGATGATGATGATGATGAACACTTAATGGTGACCTCTGACTAAAAGTCAAAAGTAACCTTAACCGTCAACTATATTCAATAAACTTCCTGTGTCAAAGAAACTAGATTGAATTATCGAAATTAGTTAAAATGATACTTTACAGAGTTTAAAGAAGATTTTGTTCCTACATTCCCAAAATATCAATTGTTCATGGGAATGGACGATGAGAAACGAGTGCCTACACCAACTGCATGTTTTATTCTGAATTTTAGTAAGCAGTTAGGTATATACATAAATGATCAAAAACATTTAGCTATTTCTAATGACAACATGAATGCAAACCTAGAAGCAAAAAATAGTGCAAATTGAAATAGAAAGTAGGTACCGAGGATCACATGTGCATGAGTAACATTCCCGAATATTCGAAACCAGCAAAACGGTTATTGATATCTGTTACTACTTCTTTATGACGTAAGTGAAGTGGAACCAATTAACACGTATCTGAGCTATAAATTGTATGTATTAACAGAGCTATAAATTGTCTGTTATACTTTCTTTTGACAATCAGTTAAAATAGTAATGTATAATTGGAATAATTTCGATCAATATCATACAATTTATGTTAATGACAAAGCGATATTCCACTCATCAAAGATCTTTGTCAAGTTTTCTTTCCCTTATTTGATCAAAGTTCTCTGACAGAAGCCAATTCCACTCGTCAAAGAACTTCGTTCAAGTTTTATTAGTAAATTTTGCACAGTATTTATCGTAGTTTGAAAAAAATAATGGAGGAATTTACAACCTTATGTCACAAATATTTATATAATATAGTGAAATATTTTTTTAACACAGGAATTCTATCGTTTCATTAGAACAATAGATTTTTTTTAGTTTATTTAGCTGATAGCGAGTCGAGCTGGTGGTTTGCCTGATGGTAAGCATAACGCCGGCCCATAACAATTGCAATGCCACTCAGAACTTTGAAATACAAAGTCCTGCGCGGCACTGCACACGCTACCCTGAGACATTAGGGGCAGCTTAGACGCTCAAACAAACGTACGTTTGCTTGTCAGAATAACAACGCTTTTGCGTCAAGCGCGCATTTCGAGTATCACGAAATCCGCGCTTGACGCAAAAGCGTTGTTATTCTGACAAGCAAACGTACGTTTGCATGAGCGTCTAAGCTGCCCCATAGGTATTAAGTCTCATAAGCTCAGTAATTTCACCGATTGCTAACACTTTCAGATGTTACAACTGCAGTGCTTTAACATTCCTATATTAAACTAAATACATACGTCTTGTGAAGTCAGCAGATGTCCAGGAACGTGGTCCAGCGTGAACTGGTTCTGCGTGGCCATAACAGCGGCCGCCGCCGGGTCTTCGCAGTGTTTCAAGTCGTCTACCTTCTGCAGGTAGTCGAAAATGACTTTGGTGCCTGGCTTGTCCCCAATCAGCTGCTTCGCTCGCTTTAGACCGTAGATAGTGTATTTGATGATGGCATCACGTGCTGGTGGGAAATAAGCAAGTATGCACACAAAATGTATGGCAGCCCTCACACCTAATTGATGATTTATGCATCGGAGGACCACAAGAAAACCATTGAAAAATGATGATGTATTGATATATATATAATGATGTGTCTGCCAGCTGTTACACACGCGGGGAATCAGAATAAAATGTAGCCTATAACACTCCTCCTATAATTAGTGAAAGATTTTTTACCAGCGGACCAGCGGTGCCAGAGATTAGCAGTAACAAACAAATCAAAAACTACTGCTTTTTATAATATTAGTATAGACTAAACTAACAACTCTTATGTGCCATGTGTGTGTATATGTGTTGTTAGTGGGAGGACTAACTCTTCTGCGAGTGTCCGACTGGGTTGTTACCACCGCTTTGCTTGTGAAGTCTGCCACCAAGCAGTAGTGTGCAAGCATTACTGTGTTCCGGTTTGATGAGCAGAGTATCCAGCGAAATTACTGGGCTTATGAGACTTAATACCTAATGTCTCAGGGTAACGAGCGCACTGCAGTGCCGCGCAGGCCTTTGTGTTTCAAAGTTCTGGGTGGCACTGCGATTGTTATGGGCCGGCGTTATGCTTACCATCAGGCAAACGACCAGCACGTCTCGTTATCAAATAAGATAAAAAAAAATAAAAATTATACATACACATAGCCCATAAACTTAACCACTACATCATGATGACTATACACATTAAGTATCTATTTCTTGCGTGATTAACTGTTGTGAAAGCATGAAGTTTTCTAACTGTTCTCTCTTACTATAATAAATAAATAATGCACTCACCATAATCATCCGCACTGATCCTCATATGAGACTTCCGGATGAGGGTCTTATGCGAGCGGCCATGGCGTGCCCGAACACGGCCTATCTCTTTGGCGAGCTCCATGGGATCCTTGTGTATGTACCACTCCCGAATGCTCTTGCACCAACCTTGGCCATTCCCTTGTGGCAAAAGGAATTATTCATGTTATGTTGGAGAAAATAATTATCTATTTTATGAATAAATCTTTTATTTATTTATATATAGGGTAGTTAGCTTCCGCCTGCGGTTTTACCACCTTTCCCACAGGAACTGTGCATATTTTCTGGGATAATAAGTAGCCTTTATTACTCTCTGGGCTATAAATTATATCTATACCAAAAATCATGTCGATCCATTGCTCCATGAAAGAAGGACAAACCAACTGACCACCAATCAAACACACTTTCGCATTAATTATAGCATGGATGACACAGCTGTGTGAACTCAACACACTATTAAGAAATTAGACAAGTATGTTATTCTAATGATGTTAAGCATGATGCATCGCACCAGCTTATAGAATAGCAACATGGGGAAGCTTTGGACAGGGCTGCATGATTTAACTGCCAGTTTACTACACTGAATTAAAACTCTGTGCACAGTAAATAATTAAGCAAATCGAATCCACACCGGACTTCGTTTTTTATTATTTTATTTTATTATTTGTTACAAATGGGCTTGCATTTGACCAGTATACCACCTGATGTTAAGCAATAATATGGTTGACAACATAGCATGCTTGCCCAGACGATAATTGTTCACTCCTCCCTTGAAGATTCCCTGACTGTTGTCACTTTTAATTTGTGTTAACAATTCTTGATTGTGTATATAAAAGCAGCAATTGATTTTGCAAGAACTTCTATAGGTGTTGTGTTCAAGTTAACTAGTTACTTAACGAAACTATTTTGGTTGTGATATAAATAGACATTATTTTGCCTAAATTTCTCTATAATCCATAATATTCATATCAAAACTTTCGCCTTAGCTACGAAATTTTTTCACTGTAATCCATATAGCTAATGTATACACCACTACCTATAATCAAGGAAGAATAACGGCTGACCAATGCCAGGTGTATGCCTCTAATACATGGTAATGTTTAATTGTTTAATTTTTCTTAATTTACATTTTATGTTCTGTAGACCACCATTCCTTTTCCTGGCTTTAAGGTTCTCTATGAGAACATACAGCAGCATTCTTGGTCAACAATGTAATATACTATAGCCACCATGATGCCTGCCTACAGATAACATGAGATTTTATGTTGGATCACTTAAGACAATGTTTATCAAAATGCACCTTTTATGGGAAGGTGCTGATAGTCCTGAAAGGCAGAAATTACAATTAAAAGCATAATTAAATACCTGTTTTCAACAGCCTTGTGTGTTTGTTGAAGAGCATCAATTGTTCAGGAGTAACACATATTTCTAAAATCCCTTTGTATACAGCTTCTTTCACAGGCTCCGAGCCAATCAGCAAGCATTTTGCAAGGCCAAAGGCTATGGGCTCAAATCTAGTGTACCAGCCAGTTTTGGCAGCCTGAAAAGATAAGATTTGTCATGGATCTTGCAATATTATTAACAAATTATTCTTTGAAGATTTAGAAAACAAAAAATTGTTACGTTAGTAGCTAATCTTGGTTGTAAGACATTTGATTACTTTTGAAACAACACAAACAGTAATTTTTATGGATGGGACTTTAAACAAAACAGACAACCAAAATGCGAAAATATGTTGAATACCATTTTGTAGAAACTGTACAAAAAGACCATGAGGTAGGTATAATGCGGATTATTTTATGAATCTCACCTGAACTAGAATTTTCACAATTTCAATTCCATTAATATTCCTTTGCTGGATTACCTCATTGCTAACTGGGAATTTGTCAACTTCGAAATATTTATGTGCGGACCAGCAGCCAGGGAAGTATTTCGGATCCTCAGTACCCGTGTGAATAAACCTCGTTATTCGGTTCCGGAGACCCGAATCAAGTTTCGGTTCCGTCATCTTCGGTAGAATGCACTACTTTACGCTCCACAATCGTAAAGTATTGCATGAACAGATAAATTATTCCTCTTGAATAACTTTACCATTCGGATGCGCGCAAAAAATTTAGACGGCGTCTCAAACCTGCAAATAACACAGCATCTAAAGGTAAATGCACTGAGTAACGAGACTATACATTTTTTGTCGGTATTCGAGCGAAACATGTGCCACAATAAATGAGGATGTGGCCAGAAAAAATGCACAATGGAGGTTGACTCTAAATCTAACCGAATTACTGCAAAATCCATATATTCACTAGCTATTGTAAAAATAACCTAGTCGGGTTATAACAACCAAGAGAATCACGAAAATACGTTTAAAATTAATGGAAAACTCGTAATTATCAAAAAAATAATACAACTCGTCAACCTACCTCGTTCTCGTTTAGGAAAATAGTGGTGTGAATTGTAAAATGTGAATATTGTGAAATGAGATTGGAATTTAATTTGGGAAGTTGGAAGTTAATTGACAAGATATCGAATCATGAATGACATACATGAATCGATTGACCTTAATAACTTTCTTCGGTTTTTTACCAGATTGTATCGAAAATGAGATGAATTAAGAAACAGTGTTGTATTATTAAAAACGTGAAGGTATTAGGTAAGGTTTACTCTAAAAAATATTTTCATCATGGAAGACATGCAAAAGAGAAAAAGAGAAATAAGAAAAAGGAATAAGAAAATAGGTACACAGCATTTGATACATTTTGTAATATATATAAAGTTACATATTACTTACCTAATATGACTTACTGATTTATTATCAGACGATTAGAGTAATAAGGAAAACTTGATAATTATAACGACATTGTACTCTGTAGGTACCTACTACGATAAACTACGGTTTAGCATAATTAGTACAATGATAAAATGGTCAGTAATTATTATGGAGTAGCACAGTATAGGGTATATTTTGAAACGGGGCCGTTACGGTCTTACCACAAAAAATTAAACAAACTTTAAACCTGTGCTAAACAGTGTTTAACTCCTAAACATGCATTAGTCGCGTGTTTAAATAATTACATTAACCACAAATCTTGATTAATGTAATGTCTAATCGTTATCTAACTCACTTAGCTCTAAAACAAATCGATAACTTGATAACAATAAGGTCAATCGTGCATCACTACAAGACGGTGCTGTCAATCTAAACGTCAAATAGTTTGTGTAATGCAAAACTAGATGGCGGTTTTTCTTTCTAAAAAATGATAGATTTTTTTATACGCTCGATAAAGGCAAGGTTAGCATTACAATTTACAGAGTACTTTGGGTTAGCATTTAGTCCACTTTCTATGTAAATATAATAAAAAAAATAATGTACACCCACAGATATGTAGTCTGTGAGTACACCAATACATACACGGTGTCAGCGTTTTTGTCCGTGTTCTTAATTATTTTGAGTATTCGTTTTACGTCACTGTCATTTTCAAGCCATTTTTATTAAATTGTCAATGTCCTCCTATCCTATCATCTTCTGGTGTCTGGTTTAATGTTTTGGTTTTTGTTTGATCTTCTGAAACTGTAATCTTCTTTGTTACTGATCAACTGTCTTGTAAATCTAAAGATAACGTTGGTTTACCTACTATCATATTTCTAATCAACAAATCTTGCAAAGTGCAAGTCAGGCCTAATATCAACTCGATAACAACTGTCATAACTTATGAGTTTACATTTAGAGGAAGTGAACGAAACTCAACAGCTCATGCAGAATGAAGGGGAAGAAGACGAGCAGAAGGCGCCGCAGCCGGCCATATCGCCCGTCACTAGCAACAAAATGTCCAGTGGAGCGGCTAGTCTTACCTCGAAAAATCACGGTCCGACGCTAACAAGCACCGGTAACAATAGTGTCAATGAGTCAACAAAGATATCCTACGTCAGTGAGAGGCGCCTCCACCGCGATCTGATGCGATCTAACTACAGTAACAGGCCTAAACAAATGCCGAAAGAAACGCCAGACGTAAAACACATGGAAAAAGCACTCCTTGAGCTACTGGATGACTTCCATACAGGAAAGTTGAGCGCATTTGGAGTTGGAGGCAATATGGAGCAAATGATTAATATAAGAGATCAGCAGGAACACTTGGCGAGGTTGCACTTCCGACTCTGTGCTGATGTAGAGAAGCCAACAGATGATAATTTTGAGAACTCTTCTTCGAGGGACAAAATGGCACAGTTGGTCCACAGCTTAGCACAACTGTCTGCTTCTATAGAACACTTACATTCTGATGCTAGTTTAAATTGTAGTAATAATACTGAACCGAATGGGATGTGATAAGTAGACTTGCATATTTGATTAAGTATTATATTTTTTCATGTTTTTATTTTATGCTTGTACAATAAAAGAGTTAATTGAATATTGTGAAATCAAGTAAAGAAATATATTAGATTTATTATATTAATGTTATTTTTATATTTACAATGGAATTCTATGAATGAGAGCATAGGCAATTTTTTTTTACTATATTGTTAATTCTTTGTAGATTGCTGCAAGTTTTTCTTTGATACTGATAAAAAATAAAGTGTATATTTCCAATGGTAGCATATGTATATGCTTAGGTGCATAATATCAAGCAATGCCGTTACTAGTGCATTGCCGGAGGTGCCCAGGCAAGGAGCGTAGAAATGAAGAACATTAGGGTGCAGTGCTTGCACTGGGAGCACAAAAGGATAGTAACAGCACTGATGCCAAGCATGGGTTATTACACTAATTTCTGCTTTGAACTAATTATAAAAGTCTTATTCTACCTATTCTAATCTAGATTATACTCAGGACTAGGATGTACAAGTTACAACTAGTTGTGAACAAGCAATGATGGCTCAGTGATAAGTGATATTAACCACCAATCCTTAGGTTGATGGAATCCTACAACGAGCTAGAGGTTTCAGTGAAGAAAAGCTATGATAACCATTGTTTGGTGTCAGGGAATTTTGTAGTCAATTTCATTTCAAGTTGAAAATTGTTTGTACATGTCAGTGAGTTCCAACAGTTCCACTTATGAGCCAGTCCCAATCTAAGGCTAGACGTAGCATATTCACCATCTTTGACCAGATTGTCACTTAAGATCGCGCAAGATAGGGGTCAAATGCTAATGATGGCTCTGTCGGTAAATTTGTAGCAACACTGCCTGCAAAGTGATGGCCCAGGTAAGATTCCTGGCCAGGGTAGATTTAGTGTTGTGAATATAAAGTTTTTTCTCAGGTCTAGGATGTATATGTGTTGTGTATCTGTGTGTTCATGTCACCTGAAAAACAGGGAGTCCTAGTGCAGGACTGTAAGTGTATAAGCATATCTTTTTTAACTAGTTGATGAATTAAAAAAAAAATAAATAAAGAATTAACCAAAAAGTAGTACCTGCCTACATACGTTCGATTTGAGTTTATAAATACTAAAAAGAGCATTTTTACACAACTGCACAAAAAAGGAGTGTTATGTTTTTAGGGTACATGTAACGTTTATTGTAACTTTTGTTACATCGGCGTGTTTTTTATATCAGTTTTGTAGATCTTTCCAAAGTCAAATCCAAATAGGTAGGTACCCGCGGTAAGTTAAATGGAAACTTGAGAAAATATAGGCTCTTAAATTTTCACGCCTCGGGCCCTACCGAGAAAATGACAATGATATTAAAGGTATAATGGCAAAAGGTTGCCTCTTCCGAAAGCAATTTACCATTAGCTTGGCGACAAAACACGCACATGATTGTGTCTCTGAAAATAATTTATCAGCGCATTTTGTAATGCACAGACTGGAGAAATATAGAGACAAAGCGCCTTGAACCCGATAGGGAAACCACTAAAGTAAGCCAGCCCGCGGATCGCGGTGGTTATGAGAGATTCTTGTTGGAATAAAACTGACAGATAACCCACTAAACACCCCATCTCTATTCTATAACACTCTATTCTCCCCTTCACCAGGATTACAGTTTGGCTCAAATGCGAAACGCCTTCAGGTGGTCACGTGTCGCATCTATAGTGGCAAGGGTCAAGGCCGCCATTCCCTTGCATTCTTTGCGGTTCTGAGCTTGGGAGGGCTAGTCATTCAAAAGGCCTTCCAGTTTGTCTCGCCATGTCCTCTTGATCCTAGCTTTGCGTCGTTTTCTAACATTATATGATATTCAGTCTGCTGGCTAGCTTATATTATTGATGGGTGAAAACGTTTAGTCCCATCGGTGTATCTATTCTTTTTCACGTTATTATGTGTAAAAACTTTACGAATGCTTAAAAGTACCTAGGCGATTTAAAGTTACTTTGTTTTAAGCGTGTGAACAAGCTGGTGTACTTACTACGACGGCTACACTGCGAGTCCCGAGCGCCGTCTACTTATTTTGTTCTGTTAGCTACGGATGTAAGCTTGTACCTACTTAGGTATAGGGCGGTGATAGGATTGTTGTTGGTGCCGCTATAATTTGAATTAGGTACCTACGTTTTGATTCTAATTACAATTAGTCAGTACCTATGTTTTGGAACGGTTACGTTCGCGTTCTGATAACAAAGCTTGTGAAACTTCTTTGGCTTTTGGCTTTGGCGTTTTGAAGAAGTGCTACTTTGTTTGTACCAAAAAAAAAAAGGTCGTGTAAGCACTTGTCAAAGTTTCATGATTACTGGCAGTAAGCTAATGGGTTTATATGAACCAACCTCATTGGCAGAGTTATCTTTTTTATGCATCATATTTAATTTTATCTGTGAGATGTGCCAGACTTGGGTACTGGCCGACTCTCATGATTCCATTGAATAACGCGGTGAGAAAAACTACTCCTTTTCTGGCCTGCTAATATTATATAGGTATTATATTTGTTAAAAATTTTTTGTTAAATTAGTCTCTGGTTTATGCAGTGGTGGTTGGGCCTCATGAAAAGGTAGACCTATCCATTCCACGTCTAAACATTTATTGAAATCAATAAAATTCACATTTGTTTTTTGAACATTATTTCTGGTCGTGGCAAGTGGCCGTACGAGATGGCCTAGCCAAATGGCATTCACTTCAAAGCTATTCTAATTCTACAGTCGTTATCATCAAAGTGACATATTTTTTGCTTTTGTATTCTCGACAGTGATTGCTTGCAAGCGAATGCCGTTTGCCCTCAGATGCCAATTTGCTTCGACCATCTTCGGGTGGTCACGGACATTCTTCACTGCTGAAGTCTGCGTGAATACATTTATCTTATCGCTCTGAAAACTTTTACGTATTCTATGTAATTTAGCCTAGACCTATCACAATTTTATTTATTTATTTAATTTGATAACTAATACGGTACAACCAATTACATTAGTTATGCAAGTTTAAAACATTTTACAAACTTACAAAATCCAAACAACCACAATACTCACAGAAGTACATTGACATGACATTTAGGTACGCCCGTGTAGTTTACGCGGGTATTTGTGTAACTATAGTCAGCACGAGTATGTACTCACATACGATTAAGTAGGTATCTACACCCTTACATTGTTTGTGTTTATTTGTAGGAAAATGGGTTTGGTGTACACGGCAGTGGTTTACAAATGTGAAATGCTATCGTGTGTTATCTCTCACCGCTCTGTGGTTTCGTAACACGTATTGTTTACAGAGGCACTGCTTGTTACCGTTATCATCCGCACCGTGCCGTGTATATTACGTTCCCTTCCTCCCTAAAATATTTTGTAGTATACTGAAAGGTACCTAAACATTTAGCGGCTGTGCGGTTTTGATTGTGCGGCATTCTGCATATTGTATTCAATGAATATCAGTAAATTTAACTACTATGTTCGGTTTAAGCACAATTCAATTTTATAAGATCTTTATCGAGATACAACAAAATATACATAACAAATGTGTCAACGTGGACAATGCTAGCGTAAATTGACGCAGGTATTAACAATAAAAACAGAATAAGGATATGTTGCGTACATCGAATACGCGAAATTATGACATGACTGTATTTTGATACAAGAAAATCTAGTCGATATAAAAATTCGATGAAATTGACAGTTAAAATCGATAAAACCCACTTTATCAATTTTAACTGCCAATTTTATCGAATATTATCGAATTTTATCGACCCGAATAGATCCGTACTTGCGCCGCTGGTCCACCTAAGACTCCTTTTATCTACAAAGCCCTTCATACCGAGATAGTACCTGTCAGTACAGTTACAATCTGTAGATATCGAATAGGGGCTTATAGCGGCCTTACTGACCGTTCCAGCAAATCGGTTAGCTAAACCAACATTCGGACCGGTTTAGGTACATTTGGAATGAGTTACCATTTCAAATACCAGTGGCATTTTTAACAAGTTTTATAAGGGCACTAAGATCTATCACACCTAATTACTCGGCTCATATTATTCAAAACAGCCAGGCACGAAAGTCAGCTCGAAAGCCGTACTACCCAATACCCATTCAGGCAGGAAATACATAACTATTTTTATTCTCCGTTATTAGTATTATTATATGTTCTGTGCCGTTACTTGACAAGTTCTTTGGAATAGAAAAAGCAATGGCTAAATTTTTACAATATTGGTGTTACTTTCACACAAATCAGAAAGAAGTTCTTCCGTTGCACTGCCGTAACAATAACGTCAACGTTGCCTTGCAAAAGCAACAGGCAAAGAAAATGCAAAGCGGAAACAAAACAAGTTCCCATGAAAACGGCATTCCATTACCCTACTTACTGGCCATAAATTCCTAATACGCGTTACATCATTACAATACTCGTATCAGTAAGTCTTCAGCAGTTACTCTGAAAGTTTGATGCGTACCGTCGATACTTCACGCTTATATAAGCTGAGGATCGCCGTAACCGTGGCTAAGCGTGGCGGGTGGACGCAGTCTCGGTTCGGTTCGCGAGCGAAACGCCCGCGTCGTCTAAAAGCGCCCGAAAACGCTCGCTCGCCTGAACACGTACTTCAGCTAACCGTACTAACACTTTTTTATTAGATAACATTCAGAGATAACATAACACCGATTTGTTTTCTATAAATAAATATAAATTCATTTATTCATTCGCCCTTCGGCGCTATCGGAAAAAAGTTTTGAATATTGCATGAAGCGCGAAACCCTGTCGTAGGAATGTTCTATGTATGGGTTGGTCTTATTTCTGATTGCGTGTAAAACATCACTCACTAGACAAATAAAGGTAATTTTAATCTTAACTGCTTTATATTTAGTTTGGAATATGTTTGGAACAGAATGTAATTTATTTAACAATCATAACTAAATACGCAACAATTATAAAAGCTTAGAAAGTTATTAACTAAGTAGTGCAACACTGCTGGCTCGAATCTAATTGTGCCATTATATTTTTCTTTTGACCAAGCGCAAGAAATCGGTGGCTTTGTCTCTTATAGCTTGCTACTGCCTCATGGTTGGCCCAGATATAACATTATATTATATTGTATATAATACTAATAATAGTATATTGTGAGGAATAGCAGTAGCAGGTAATTCATAAGTAATAGGTAAATTTAATTGGTGATAAGTGCCTCATCATAATCATCATCATCTCTGTTACAGTCATATGTGTGTGTCATTGAGATTTTCACTATTTATATTCATACTTCCAAATGCACTGTAAAAGTATGTCTACATCTATAAAAACCTAAATATAAAATAAGATATATTCAATAATAGCCGTATTATTAATTATTATTCATAAATGTAATTAGTTACCTATCACCATTATACTACATGTAACCAATACTACAGACCAATACAAAATTACTGGTCATCTAAATCTTACAACCAGGGCCATAGTTCTACTAAACAAATCGTTTAAAAATGACAATTGTTTCGTTGCAAAATGATCACTTTTGGCACTTTCGGTATTTTTTAGCACAATCGCTTTTCTATGGTCGCTTATGACAATAGTCATCAATAAACCATTATTAATTTTCGTATGCTCTTCATAGGCGATTAAAAAGGCCGATTCTTTTCCTTTGTAAAAATAAAAATGCCGTCTCTCGTCGAAATGCCAAAATTACCCTAAATAATTAAGTCCCGCTATTCCTTTATTACTTAATATTATTTAAATATCCTTCCAATAAGAGGCCTACCTTTTAAGACGCTCAGATGGGGCCTGTCTTGAATTTAAGAAGTGAATTCCGAACGACCGTTCCAGGTGGGAGCGGATCACATAAAATCTTTATGGAAGACGGAGGATATTGTCTTTTTAGGGCCCACATAGTATACACACGGGATTAGATATTATTTCGTTGTAAGTAACTCAAAGTGCTCTCTTCTTATAGCTACGTTGTTTTAATGGTCTTAAAGTATGCATGCTGGTGGCACTGCCTTGTTGGATCGCTGGGTCAGGCATTGCGATCCAACAAGGCATTGCCATTGGCATTTATATTTTAAATTACAATCTTAATAATATCGGTGTTCTCGTCATGAAGTAGGTTAACTGAAATTAAATCGTAGTTAACTAGCTGAATGTTTTAAACTCACAAATCAGTTCAACCAACTTTTCATTCAGTCAAAGAAGATTCAGAAGTCAGATTCAGTCAAATAAATTTTATCGGCTACGAGTTGGCTTAGCAGCTGACGTCACTGTCGACAACTGTACCTACTAACAGTTTTATTCTAAGCCATTTTAATAATAAATGTTGTCGTTGTTGACTTAATCGTCCACTCACTTTGTACCGGCTGCAGTGCCCTTTAAATCAAAACATGCAATGCAAACATTAAGGTAATCGAATAATTATCGTGTAGGCTATGTATGTAGAATTGTACACCCACCTAACTAAGGATTCAAAGCATAATCAAGAAATGTAATTAAGAATCACTAATTTACAAAGAGAAATATTAATGAAACTTAGATGTTTTTAAGTGCTTGACTCTTTTTCAGTACTCTGGTAGTCTGTCAACTACGTCTGTGTTATCATTATTACTGTGATTGAGTAAGTTTTTATGTGAAGGTGTAAAAAAATAGGAAATAGCTTAGAGTGCAGGGCTGTGTATTGTTTAAATATCTCTTACTAGCCATGCACTCTAGTGTAGTGCAATTCTAATTCCCTGTGTCGCAGTTGGCATGGACCATAGATAGTACACAACAGAAACATCTAAGACATGAGAACGAACTTTATGTCAACTGTATAAAGTTTGTCCTGGCCATTGATCGAACCCGGATCCCCTTGCTTTGCAGCATGGCTAGTACCAACTTAGCCACAAAGCCGACATATTATAATAATACCTACTGTACCTATACAATAAGATATACCAGCAATTAAAATTATAAATTAATACCTAGCAATTTCGTTACTATTCAAAACTGTAGGCGTAAAAGCGAACTTAATGCTGGACGGAATTATCATCACAAGCAAGCTTAAGTCATTAAACTTTTACTTAGTATTTTTGTTGTAATTCTAAAAATAATTATACTTAAGCTTGAACCCAACTCACCCGAGTAATAAATGCTTATATTCGGGACGAGATTACAATAGGCTCATCTGGTAATACTTTCTTATCTGTTAGCTAGTGGATAAAATGTTCAGCCGATTCTGCGTCTTACGTACACCAGAGTGAAGTCCAAGTGTCAAAGGATGCCAAATTTAGGCAATTTTTAGTCTCAGGTTTTACATGGGTTACAAGGATACACATTGTAGATAACAAGCCAAAATGGATATTTGTTGTCTGATAGTTCAAACGATTTTTAATTATATTCTTAAATTTTTATTGATATTAGGAGTTAGAGTTCTGTTTTAGTTTTTAATTTTTATTCTGTATATATTTAGTTGTCATATGGATATTTACTACAAACGCACAGATTAGTATATATGTTTTACAAACGTCATAAATCGTCATCGTAATAACGAAATATTATTCTTTTGTTTTTTTCTGTCGTCGTTTACTTTTGTTGATGTAAAAAATAGTAGTAGTTTTTTTTTAATAAATTATACCTCCTTCAGTATGCTTGCAGATTCACCCATATTCATATGTGTGACTGCAATTTTCCTTTTTCCATATAATAAAAACAAAAGAAATCGAAACATATATGTTACATTATATTTATTTGAAAAACCTATTTTTAAAAATGTTTATGAACAATGTATTTCATCGGTTTCGGAAGTCCAAATACACAAGCCAATTTACAAATAGCTAAAAATAATTAGCAATTAGACGAACTATTGTAAATGGTATTTAGAGTATTCTTCTGTAATGTACAGTAGGTACATAATAGCATTCCGAGATAAGACTGTGAATAGTTGGGATAATACTGTACCTACCGAAACGTTTTCTATTGTGCCTCGTGAACCTAATAAAGGTTATTTTGTTACCAAATCTGTATCAGCCTTTTATCTAATGTATCTTTCATAATCTAAAACGTTTCGGGCTAGTTTCAAATTTGATTCTACTTTTATTCAGATTCATATTTGATGTAGAACTTTGTAGTATTAGGAAATATCTTTTATTATTATGTCTAGTTAACAAAGAACTATATTTAGGTTCCAGAAAATTAAGATTCTTCGATTTTTATAACAAAGCGTGACATATTTGAGTATAAAATAATACAGATTTTTAAAAAAAAATCTAATCATTCTTAGTTATTAACCCTGAGAATTGTGCATTTTTTTTAAATGAAAATGTTGTACGTTTGTTGCAGAGGTTCTGTGCGATGTGCAGCTTCTTATTATTTACTTCGCTCCGCGCGTCTTGAATTGGGTGGAATGATGATCTAATTGTCGAGCACACTGACGGTCACTCCATACAGGACGTGCCATCGCTGTTTTGGTCATTCTGTGTCTCGAGTACTGCCAACTGAGCGCGAAATGGATCGTTGTATCGGCCACACACGATGAGTTGGAATATTGTGGAACGTCAGATTTGGAACGTTCGGAAATCAAATATTTCTATCACTCCATGTAATCCATCTGAGATTCCGCACAAATGGACGGTTTTTGGAACGTTTGCGTGAAATGTTGTGAAGTGGAGTGCTCGTATGGGGCTTTAAGGGAATGAATTAATGAAAGTGTGATACATTTCTGTCTGTGCTTTAGTTCGTTTTGACACTGAAAATAGAATTGTACAGGCGTGAATTTTGAATAATTGACTTAATAGTTTTGTTTGACTCTGTCAGTTGTTAAGCGCCTGCGTTAGGACTTGCAAAATCGGTGTCATGAAGTTAGGAATCGCCTAAGATTAGTGCAACGCGTTTTGCATTTCTAAGTACCTCCGAGAGAGATAAGTGTCGGCTTCGGCGCTGTCAAACTTTAGTACAGACGGGCATCAGTCTTTGTATGTATCACCTGCAAGCTATCTAATCTATCATCAAGAAGTGTAGAAGCTTTAAGCGCTATGTACTCCATAGACGTGTATTATTTAATGCCGTAGAGAGCACTGTAGCTGCTATGGGCAGGTGCGCTAACCTACAGGCGACCAACTTGCTCACCTTGGCATAAAACGTAACTCAAATAGTAAAATACAATTTTTATATTGTAATGTTATATTGTGTAAAAGTTAGATTCTAAAAACCATCACGTAGAGGTATAAAGTCTAAGCTGCGAATTCATAGCTCTTCGCAGGCGTACAATAGGTAGTAAAACACATTTGGTCCATAGTAATACATCACGAATACCTTTTCAACATTTATTACGAATGGCAATTTTGAAAACATTATATGAATTATTTATAGAATTTAACAGCAGTTGAAAATATAAAGTTGTTTGTACAAGAGTGCTACAACAAAACTTTTACCAAGCGTAGTTCTCAACACTAAAAGTAAAGTAGAAAGATAATTAGAAAAGGCAAATTACAATTATGTACATAACACAAACTTTCATCATAATGATTACGAAGATGGAAAGGTGCTACGCACTGTTTTAAACTACAGCATTTTAAGCTACGCATCCTGCTAGTTAATTATGGCGTAGCAATTTTCGTAGCAGTAAAACGCTACGCAGCCTCATTTCGGTTATAAAATTAATTTGAATATACGACGGGGTTTAGTGGCAAAATGTTGCATACTCATGAAAATAGGCTATTTATTTCAATGGAGTAGGCGTGGTTAGTAGACTATTCGATCCAAATATTGACTGCTGTTATTTTTTTTTTAAATCTGATTGTCTTTCGAAACGAGTGGGTCATTTGCTTGATTGTAAGCATAACGCCAGGCCATAACAATTGCACTGCCTGGCACTGCATTGCCTGCATGGCACTGCATTGAGCTCGTTACCATGAGTAACGACTCATGGTAACGAGTAATGTAATACCTAATGAGGTATTACGTTTCATCAGCCTATAAGGAATTTCACTTACTACTTCTTGTTGCTTCAATAACAATACGTTATTGAAGCGATCAAGATTGTGGCTGGAGTTGTGTTGGTATCACCCACAGATATATCACAGGTCACTAAAGGTTGAGCTTAAGCTTCCAGTGAAACATCGTTATTCAAGCTTGCTAGTAAGCAATTTGTAATGCAAGCTTGGTGTGGTCCGGCAATCATATTTGAGATAGAGACTTATTACCTGTAGTCACACCGTTACTTAAGATCGGATGAGATAATGGTTATATATTTCAAGTAGGTATGAAGTAGTCAAGTCTTTCAGCTCAATACCTATAAATAAAATTATATTGGCAGCAACCAGTCTTGAGATATTATTTTTACCAAAATATTCCTTGACTGTGGGGAATAAAATAAACTGTTCCGTCACCATTTATTTATACTGTAGATGTAAAAACATTAAAAAAACACAGTTATTTTTTTATCCAATAATATTACAGTTGCTTTTGCAGGTACGAATAATCGTTATTCAACATTTCCGGTCGCAGCTCGTGGTTCCCGGAAATATAAAATTCTCCCCGAAGGTTGGTAAATATTTTTTCTATCCGTATCTCTTTTTACCTATCGTTAGATGGAAACTGGTTGCTTGTCTCTTATATTTTGCTGCCAAGGAAAACATAGCCCAAGCGCAATCATCAGTTAACATAGCTGTGTGTATCTTGAAGGGCAAGGTAGTTATTGAAATTTTTGAGTATACTATTCTTTTTAAAGACTTCTTTTATTAAAAAAAATATTTATATATTATGTTATGGATCGACATAATATATTGAATAATTACATCCAATCATCTTCAAATATAGAAAACTACATTTAATGATTTACTGTGTCCGTCTATAAAAATTATACATGTTGCACAGACTGAACACAATTGGTGTAAAAAAATTGTGACAAATTGTGAAAAATTTAATGGACACACTGTCTGCGTTGATGTAAAAGAGTAAAGAACATTTTCTGTGGCACTAAGCATATTCGGCAGAATTTGAGATTGTTTTAAAGTTTTTTTTATACTATTTGATAACAAGACGAGCTCTGGACGTTTGTCTGACTAAAATATCATATGGGAATATTTTGTTTCTTTCAGCTAAAAAAGCATTTTAACAATAGCCATTTAGACACAGGGCTGTCAAATTGATTATCCTTAAAATGTTTATATGTGTTTAGTATAGTAGATATTTCTGCGCGGGATATTTCTATATCCGCACCGGGGCATAATATGTATGTGAGCTAAAAAATGCGCAAATATTTTTTATACCGATACGGAATATGGAATCATATCTAGTTATTTGATAATTCAGACAATCGACGTAATAAGGATCGATAATAAAGCTTACCTTTTATTATCGATTGATGAGGCCACACTGAAAGATGTTTTACCAAACCACGTATTATATCTCGTCGCTTCACTCGGGTGCCATAATATCGAGATATTAAATCCAATGTAGAAGAATAGTCCATAACTATGAGACCTCATAATTCTAAATTGAACTACTATGATGCATCTGCATCATAATATCACAAATCATTAATTATGGAAGTGAATAAAACAATACGTTATTTTAAACTATCTACTAATCGACAACCGAAAAAGTCGATGAAATCAGACAGAACAGCAAACTTCCCTTAAAAGTATAAAAAGGTGTTATATGTTATCTTTGAATCAATCAGAAGCAATCATTATTAAAGTATCCATCACAGACCCATTACGTGGCCACACCAATTCGTATAATACCAATGTACAAACTGTTGATTAGTAGCCATTTGTTAAATGATTGAATCGGACTGTTTCCGAACGTGTTCTATTACAGTCAACTCGAAATGTAACGTGAAGTGATATCGATTGTGAGATGGAGAGACGGACGGATGAAGGCAGAGTTAGAGCAGCTGGGACGCAGGAACAAGGTATGTAACTTAGTTTAAACTTGGGATTAAGTTAGCACAACCCAAGGAGACTTTCACCAACGCAAGTTCGTGTACCTATCTGAAACAGTATGACGTTGAACATGAAATTATAATTCAAGTTCCAGATTTCGTGATTATTAGATATACATTTAATCAAACAACTATTAACTGTGTTATCATGTATACTTGTGTATTTTGACCAATAAAGTAAAAGGTAAAAAAAAAACCTATAAAAACTGTTCTAAAGGCCGACCTTTTAGTTGCACGTTAACGAACTGATTGCTATTGAATGAATAAATTTTCGTCTTTTTAGTGTGTTTTTCGAGTCTTTCATTTCGAAATTAATGGACGGTTAGCTAACTTAGGTTTATTTCTTTTGAATGGCATAAAATTTATTTACGGCTGTCTTCACCACAGACTTAGATGATTCAGGGAAATAACTAACAGGACGTTATCTGACTATTGAAAGATCGGCCCTAAGTGAAATAATTTTTTTATTGCAAAAAAAAAGTGGGACATTCTAGTGGCCGTTGTAGAACTACAGATAGTCCAAATATTTCTATTTATTTGGCAGCGTACTCACGTTTGTGACATTGTCACTGAATTGCAGTGCTACGCTGCTGCAATGATACGTTGAGCCATATCAGCTCCAGCATTTTGGTCACGCGTTCCATCAACCAGCATTCTGGTAAAGTTTTAAAAGTATTATAGCAGTTGGGTCACACAGATCCAATATCTAACTTACATACAAGTAAAGGAAAAATACGTAGCAATTCGTCGAGTGATCGAATCGTTTTCAACATGTCCTATTACGGTCGTTCCGAAACGTAGCGTGAAGTGATATCGATTGCGAGCTTGTCTTGATGAGGCGTTTTACGCGCGAGTCAAGTCACGCATAGGCTTCATGTGATGATGTAAAGATATATATTATAGAAGCTTAATTCCGTCCAAATGCAATCGCGCACTTTGTTGTTTGAAATTGGTAGGTAGGTGATACTGGATATAGATAGGTGAGTTTTAATACCAAGTATATATAGTACTAGCTGCTGCCCCGCGGTTCACCCGCGTGGAGATTTTGGATTGCATGGTTTTTATTTTTTTGCGCGGAACCCTCATTATTTTTCTAAAATTAAAGTAGCCTATGTTACTCCTTGTAATATCAGCTATCTGCCAGTGAAAGTCCCGTCAAAATCGGACCAGCCGTTTCGGAGATTACCCGGAACAAACAGACAGACAGACAAAAATTTTAAAAATGGTTGTTTTGTTATAGGTACCGTATATACTTTCATATGCATTTAGTAAAAAGCTGTTATTTTGATGTTACAAACAGACACTTCAATTTTATTTATCTGTATGGATATTTTCAATAGGACTGCACTTATTGCCCTGGAGGTGCCACAGGTCCGAATCTAAGTTCCCGTGGCACCCCCAGCGATTTCGTCCAGGGGTGCCTTGCGTCCGGAATGAAAATTCGTATTCGAACGCACGACTCGACTCGCGTGTAAAACGCCTCATCTGGACAAGATTTAGGCTAAGATGGCTGAAGGGAATGTTAGTGCAGTTGTGTCAAGGATAAGGTATGTAACTCAGTTTAAACTTGGAATTTACTTAATATATCCTAAGAAGGGACGCATACCGACACACGTACGTGATACGAAAATATTTTGCTGCTCAATATGGATTTCTCATTTGAATTTCGAATCGTTGTGGATATATTTACAATTTTGTATCGGAAAAATACTAAGTGCTGGCTTTGTGAATGCCGGTAAGTAAGTCATTTACCCTCCCATTTCCTTATGAATTAGATTTTATACAGCACACTTTTTAATAAAGTGAGTACACAATCCAAGCACATGCCCTGTTAAAACAATCATACTTTGTATACAAAAAGTTGTTTCGTCCTGAAATGACAAACCTTACGTGTTATACTTAAATTACACCACGAGGACGGCCATTATAACTAGGTACACTACGAGGGCCTTTATTTTTATCTAATAACCATAATATTCGAAAATGGCACTTTTAAAAGTACCAGCTGCGCCTTGGTTAGTAAGATTACAAGCAATTCTAGAGGGTAGAGGGTCTAATGTCATCGGTATCTTTTAATTATTGAGTAACTTCTGAATATTTTTTTGGTTTTAGGGTTCAGTACACCAAACGGATTCCTTCGGCTGGGGAAATGCTGCTGGTCCGTTTTTTGTCTGTTCTAAACAATATAACGTGTGAACTTGAAATTTACACATTACTTTTATTTTTTGTAATATTACATAACAAGCCGAGCAGATCATTTTTTTTACTAAATGCATAGGAAAGAATATACGGTACCTCTAGCAAAACAACCATTTTTAAAATTTTTGTCTGTCTGTCTGTTTGTTCCGGGTAATCTCCGAAACGGCTGGACCGATTTTGACGGGACTTTCACTGGCAGATAGCTGATGTTACAAGGAGTAACATAGACTTCTTTAATTTTAGAAAAATAATTAGGGTTCCGCGCAAAAAATTAAAAACCATGTAATCCAAAATTTCCACGCGGGTGAAACCGCGGGCAGCAGCTAGTTGTACAATATAAATTCTACAATAAACTTCGATTATATAATCCGAAACGGTTTTCATATTTCTGTGTTTTAAACAACTTAATTCCGCAGAACACTAAAACTTCACCTATGGAACCTTGAAAACGAAACACTAAACACACACTTGGCAAGTTTATTATCTTTTTAATCTAATAAAAAATTAGCCTTAGAAGAGTGAATGTGGGTTTGAATTATTTATTCTATGATATTACTAGGGTCTTATTAAGAAGATAAGCTTAGGGTCATAAAGTTTATAAAGAGTACAATTTTATGCCATCTATCCACTTAACCCTCGACTCTCGAGGTAACGTTAATTACTTTAGTAAAGCGCCTACCTGCAAACTTGTATAGGAAAACGTATTTCGAAAATTAATTCCCTTACCCCTACAATATTAGAACATGAAAGTTCTAAGAATTAATTCAAAATGTATACCGCATATATAATCCACACAGCCAAATTGCGTGAGCTAATATCATATTTCTATAAGGTTAATCAAATTCGCTTGGAATACGGCTACAAGCCCGACCCTGAGAAGGATCATTATATATGGCGAGAAAAATTACATTCGTACTGAAATCCCTCCCTCCCCTCATCTCTATCGTGGTATTGCAAACAACAATGATGGATTACAGATGTCACAGCTACCGAAGTTTTAAAGCTTATGGATAGTGCCGGCAATTAAAAAAACACATCTAGCGTCTATTTCATCGTCATTTTATCAAAAAATAAGTGTCATTTCATTCCTGTTTCAAAAACCCAATCTGATCAACATAGTCTGCATTATGCTGTGATTATGCGGTAGTTATATGTTTTATCCCGCTCTTATATTTTGAGTTATTTCAGTCCATTCCTCGCAATACCGAGAAGCAAAAAAATCTCAACTACATTGCTTACGAAACTCAATTGTTTCCTCGTCGCGCTTACGTTTGTTCTACTTCCCAGTACTCTATGATAATCAGGAGAAAGGGTACCAGCTCCATCAGCTTTCAAACTTGCTTGTCGGCACGTATTATGTTTCTTTTCCCTTCTGCTCACACAAGAATTTGCAAGTGATGCTGAGGCACTTGAAAATTCTTATGTGAGCAGCTAGAACGGAAAAGAAATATAATACGTGCCGACAAGCAAGTTTGAAAGCTTTTTAGTTGTAAAGATTTCATGCTGAACAAGGGATGTATTTAGCTTTATTTACATACAGATGACTATTTAAGTTATGCTTCAATTTTCCAGTCTCAAACAGTTTAATGCTTTAATGTCTTTCCTGCTCACGCATGCCCTTTCCTTTATGTAAACTTTGGGAGGTTGGTTGGTGGGGTAGGGAAGCTCTCGTGATGTGCCTAATTTTGGAATGATGTACGTTTTTATTGTCAGGCTTTATGCGAGCTAAGATTAGATTATGCGCCCTCCGCAAGCCAGCAAAGGCTTTGTGAACAAGTTAGTAGAAAGGCGAGACATTTTTAATTTACATTACGAAGTCGTTCTCTGCACACTGATGCGAATGTGAAAATGTGTGAAAACACCATGTGCATGTTTCTTTCATTGTCTTTTAGGAAAAGATCACTAGCACTGATACCAAATTTTATAAAATAAAAACCATGCGCTAGAAGTTTAAGGATTTCGACTGTGTGAGGGTGGTCATTTGTTGTCGAACTTGTGTTTTGGTACGTACTTTCTGTTAGCAGAACTACAGTAAGCGAAGTTGCAAGGTGATAGGAGCTTAGATAGTCTATTGATAGGAGCTGGTATTGGCATCTCGGTTACAAGCTCCGAGCAATGAACTTCGCAATAAGTTGCGCCCAACTCTTCGCACTAGTGAATGCACGTCATATAAAATAAGGACTACCTCATGAATAAAGACTTTTCCGATCAGCTCAAGTCGGTATCGGGTCAAAGATGTGGTGAATCGAACCCACAATTTTACAAAGAAAGTATTGGTCTACTCACATATAGTTCATAAAGGGTATTTATAAGTAGTTTGGTTAAATATTTTTTTTCCTAGCAAGAATCTGTACGAAACATCTGCAGCGCATGGCTCGCCTGTATATGTAGACGTCGAGTACCTTTTTATTTGAGCAATAAACAATTAAATTACTAATGTCCTTGATACACTAGCTAAACTATTTTGGTGTTAGGGAAAGCACACAGGGAGGGAATGTCCTGAATTCATGTTTTAGTACGTAGTTACAGTTACGTTTATCTCGCTACAGCTTTTAAGCTTAGATTCGTACCTAAATAGTCTTTCAAGATCGTGTTGTTACTGTACACTCGCTTGAAGCAGTACGTTATCTCTCATATAACTTTAAAGCGATTATGGCTCAGTTGTAGTGACTAGCAAGGTTGGCCGCCTACCATGAGCTTGGGCTTTCGATGAAGAACAGCATGATGCGACCATAGATGAATGATGTAGGGCATTTTGATTCTAAATGCGTACAGAAGTATTCATAATAGAGTATTTAACTCTCTGTACCTATACTTATGTCCTATTAGCTGTGCCGCACAGCTTCGCCCACGTAGCCTAAGTTATTCCTTGTAACATCAGCTCAAAGTCTCATATACTTATACTTTCCCCATATACTTTCATATGCATTTAGTAAAAAGCTGTTATTTTGTATAAATACTGCTGTGTTATAGATAAATACAACATTGCAACCATAACAGTAGTTAAGGATTTTTAAATTGTCATGGTCATCAACACTTTGAAAATTATCACTAGAAACGGGATATTGAACGTCGATATAAACGAGTGAGACGGGATATAAACGAGTGAGGAAGAGGGTAGATCGCTACGTCTGCCCATAATCACCATCTACCCGCAGTACTTCAGTTCTCCCGTGATCATGGCGTTTGCAACAGCGCCGAAATATCGGAAACTCAAATAAAATAATATACATGGTAAATATCCCGTTTCTAGTGATAATTTTCAAAGTAGTTAAGGAAATATGAAGATGCCAACTCTCTGTAAGACCGTCATACACAAAACTATTCAAACAACTGTTTACAAATAATAATGCGCCTAACGCCTCGGAATGTGCCAGTGCGGAACTTGCGGTAGTTTGTAGACTTGACTCGCAACATTTTAACTAAGATATAAATTGTTATACAAGTTTCAAGAGGGTTGAAATGAAGCCACGTTCAGTTTAGTGTTTATAAGTGAATATTTGTGCTACATACTGATATTATTAACTTATAAGCTGCTGCTGATAGTGGTTTCACCCACGTGGATATCTCCACGCCATCTCTTGATACGAAACTAGGCAGAGTCCGTCTCCTTATACCTTCAGCTATATGCCAGTGAACGTCCCGTCAAAATCGATCCAGCTGTTTCGAAGATTAGCTGGTAAACAGACAACAAAAAGTTTAAAAATTATTTTTAGGTATAAGATAAAACCCACTTTATCGATTTGAACTGTCAATTTTATCGAATTTTATCTACCGAAAAGATCCGTACTTGCGCCGCAGGTACAATAAAAATGAATAATGATTAAAAGAAGCGAAGATTTCTTAAAGTATAATAAAGATTTTTACCTAAAACGATAAATTAAAACATCTTGTCAATCACTAACAAAGTGGGACAGAATTTCCCAGTAGACGTAATCGTGAATTTACCAGAGTTGTTTGTCATTTTTATTAAATTATCCTGGATGAATGTTCAACGTCGCTTTTGATGAATTTCGGGCAAATATTTTTTACTGTACAAAGGCGTTAGGACTAATGGAGCGTAATCATAACGAAGCGATGAGACGATTTTAGCAGGCAAATTTATACAAAAAACTAGGGTTTCCTTGTCACAGAAATTGGTACGTAAGTAAGAAATCCAGGTAGTGCAGGAATAGATTTGATGAACTATGATAAAACGAAAGAAGTATGCAAGGATTGCTTGTAGTGTCGTTAAAGATAAGTTAAACCCAAGAAAATCCGTCGGGGGCTGCCAATGCCATCTGTGTTCCCAATTTCAGTTAAAATGAAGCAGAACAGAAAATCTATTGAAAGAGATGCAGAAATTTATATTTAAAAGAGACTCATTTAGTCACAAACTCATGAACAGCAAAATTCCAGTTAATTTCAGGGCAGGCAACTGCAGCCCCGGAGGATTTTCTTGGGTTTAACTTATCTTTCGTTAATTTCCCTTTTAGTCGGGGGTTTTTCAAGAAAATTATTTAATTCTTTTACAATTACAACATTTACATCCGTCGTGGGATTTTTCAAAATTATTAATTTTGTTTTTTATTATATTCTGCCTTTATGTCAGAGCAAATTATCCACCTGGGATATATTGATAAAAGCTTCAACATTGTGTAAAGTATGGTGTTTGAATGAAAACTATATTGTTATACTAGCTTCTGCCTGCGGTTTCACCCGTGTTCCCACAGGAACCATGCAATTTTTCCGGGATAAAAATGAACATACAACATACAACTCTCTCCGAGCCATAAACAAAATCTTTGCCAAAAATGCCGTCGATCCATTGCAATTGCTCTGTTGCTGCGTGAAAGGACGATATACCAACAAACGAACAAACACACTTTCGCAGTTGTTATATAAGTATGGATATTGTTTGAAATATTCGAGAGTGGAGCTTCAGCGCAACGTGATGAGTCACGAGGACAACCAAGTGACGATTCCCAATTACATCGCCAATATTAGCTTGTCGCTTGTACGGCTTTGCCACTTGGTGTATTACGGTATACTAGCTTTGGCCCTCGGTTTCACCAGCGTGGAAATCTTCCCACAACAACCAAATGTTAAATTTTTTTTGTAAAAAAGCCTGTCACTTTCCGTCCCATAAACTAATCCTATGTAAAAAATCATGTCCATCCATTGCGCCGTTGCTGCGTGAAAGGATAAACAAGCCAATATATGTTACGTAGAAAAATAAGGTTAGTTCATAGTAGAGATAGCTAGTTTGTAGAATAGTATCGAACTGGCCCTTAACTTATTGACAGTAACATAATAAACTTGACGTATGAGTTTCCGAACGCTTGTTATTGTTAGTGGATGTTATTTCCATTGGGCGTAATTCACTTACTCAGCGTTTACAGTGTGACATTTTTTATGTATCTAAATGGATCAACGTGGAAGCTGAGCTGATACTTAGCTCGTTTAGTGAAAGTACTAAAAGTTTGGATGAAAATTATTAAACAGAAACTTTAGAAAAGTAATTGTACAAATATCGTGTAAAACTATTGTATCACACAACTACTATTACTATTACTATTACTTGTACACTCCATCACATCAAAATAATTAATAGATCAAAATAATCATCAAAATAGCTGCAGGACTTTATGGACGCTACAAGTAACGCAGTCGACGTGGCCAAGTTCTGGGCAGCAAATATTTACATTACACGTACATTTAACACGTTAAGAAGAAGAATTACTAGATTTAGTTGAGATTACATAGACAATTAGTACTTTGGATTAAGTCGCAGACTGAAATGGGTAAATTGAAGCCATGGGCTGAAACCAGTTATTAACACAGTAAACAGGTACAATGGCACTCAAATCACAAGTGCCATAGCCACGAGTTGATAATGTTTTTATTATACCTTATAGACATGCGTTTGACCACTGTTTCACCTGAAGGTAAGGAACGATGCGGTCGAAAAGTAAAAAGTAAACATATGATATCAAATTAGGTATATTTATGACAAAACCATTTGGACAGCTTCTTCACACAATACACTCTGTCATCGGCGTCGACACCTGCTAGTTCTCAGAACAATTTATCGTTGCTTTTACGGACTAACAACATCATAAGTTGAATGCTCGAGTTCAGAGAGGAATGTCGGAGCCCGGACTTCATATTCCATTACTCTATGTCATTGTCTTTTGGGAAGAGCCTTTCCACGCAGTGCGGGAGCGTGTGCATGTGCTAGTGCGTGTGCGTGTGCGTGTTTGTGTGCATGTGCGTTTGTGTTTTATTACATTGACACACTCTTATTATATTCACATTCTTATTATATTGACACATTGAAATGAACACCCTTTCAACTAAAAAAGGATTAATTTAAATCGGTTTATAAATGCCGAAAATATCAACAAATATGTGTATAGTGTGTACCTATAGAAGCAAGATTAAATTTAAAATTTTGAAAACATCTTGTTTAGCCTGTGGTATAATCACTGCTAATATTATAAATGAGAAAGTGTGTTTGTTGGTTTGTCCTTCTTTCACGCAGCAACGGAACAATGTATCGACGTGATTTTTGGCATAGATATAGTTTATGGAACGGAGAGTAACATAGGCTACTTTTTATCTCGGAAAAATGCATGGTTCCTGTGGGAACGCGGGGGAAAACCGCGGGCAGAAGCTAGTGTTTAATAAACACGTCATTTTATGTGTTTATTACTCAAGCATTTTTAGTATATTTGGATTTAGATTGAGGCTGAGTAAATATATTTGTTTACTGTACCATAATCTTGTACTGTAAACATGTTTACATTATATACGAAAATTGAAGTCGATCGGGCGAGGGCAAGTTGGTCAAACATTCATAAAGTAGCGGAGATCTTTGACAAAGCTGTGATAAGAGCTCATCATCCTGACACCACTCAACGGATTTCTATTGAAAATGGCTAAGAAACATCGCACTAAAATCAACTACTACACGAAAAAACTCATGTATGAATGAAACAAACATGTAACACCAGTTTGTTTGTCCAGAGTCATTATTGTTAAAGTAAATTTTTGGAACGCCAAATATTTGTGCAATTAACAGACGTGTACCTATTGATTGGTAAAAGACAATACACCATCAGGATGGTCCTTTCAATTGCTTTCTATTAGGGAAAAAAGGTTTTGAATCGGAGCAGCGGTTGCAGAGTTTAGCGAAAAACATATGAACTTACTCGTATAACAAACTATACCTCTTTATGATGCTAGTATTGATAAGGTATCAAATATTTATAAATGTCTTAGTATAAAACGTATAAAATATGTTCATGTAGAAGCGGTTGTTGTTCGTCTAGTTAGAATATTAACTTCAAATTCATAAAGTAAGGCAATCTAAAAGAACCACACTACCGGATAAATTTATCTCGGGGTTAGTTTTTTGGCGCATACTTTGCAACCCCCAGCTCTTTCTCATTTTATATTTATCCGAGGGAGTGTAGCATCCGTCTACTTTTATTACATAACTTTATAGCCTTAAGGTAGGCGTTGGGTCAAGGTCGGGGTTTTATTAACTTTCACATAAAAAGCTATGACATTTACATTAATTTATAAACTTTTTGGTTAATTAGTTGCCATTTCGTCCACAATACCGCAGAGCGTGAAAACAAAGGTTTTCAACCAGTGTGTGTTGCCAGTGATGATTTATGGCACTGAGACGTGGTCTCTTATTGTTGGTCTCATTAGCAAGTTCAAAGTTGCGCAAAGAGCTATGGAGAGGGCTATTCTCGGGGGTTCCTTGCGTGATAAAATCCGGAATGAGGAGATCCGCCGGAGGACGAAAGACACTGATATAGCCCTCTCACAATTAGCAAGTTGAAATGGCAGTTGAAATGGGCAGTCCACATCGCTCGCAGAACCGACAACCGATGGGGAAGACAGGTTCTCGACTAGTGACCACGAACCGGAAGACGTAGTGTAGGCGGGCCCCCAACAAAGTGGATCGACGATCAAGTCAAAACCGCGGCGAACCGTTGGACGCAAGACGCGAGTAGCCGGTCCAAGTTGGCATTTTATGGAGGAGGCCTATGTTCAGCAGTGGATGTCTTCCGGCTGATCGTGATGCTGATGATGAGATGCTAGATTTTGAGTTTCGGTCGTTTTGTTTTAAAATTAACGTATTTAACACGGACAAATGTCGTGCTCATTGCATTGTCTCCAACAAAAATATTCTGAAATATTCTTCATTGCTAAATGTTTGAATTTCAATCCATAATGGCTTGATGCCGAGAAGACAAAAGCGTTTAATTTATCATTATGCCAAAGCAAAGTTCGTCCCGTCTTTTGAAAACATTCGAAAATTCAAATAAGTTACTTAAAAGTTTCAACGAAACGAAACGACAAACAACATCGGAATTTTGAATTCTCGGCTTTTCAACATTTCTTGCTGAGAGCGAAATTTGCATAGCTCTATATTTTCTATCCTGTGAGAAATTTTTGATACTGATTATGGAGTTTATAAAGCAGCTCCAAAAGTCATTTAACTGTTGCAAAGCCCATTCATAAACGCATATTAAATGAACCGCAACAATGCTATCACAATTCCACAGATAAATAAGTGTAAAACGTCGTTGACATCGACGTCCCCGCTATATACAAAGCCATGCCCAGATACAAACAAAGCTTTCAAACAATCTTTTTTGCCTGAGATTCAAATAGCTACCTACAACATTAAAAACCACACCTTCCATAACTGTTTAAATATCGCCGCGCTCCAATTATTTGAAACGGTTAGGTACACGTGCTATCTCCACATTATAATTGGTGTCAGTGGCAAGGGACAGGTCACATTGTGTGGAGAGAGCTGTTCACATAAGTGCAGAGGCTCTTCCGCGACGCCCCACATCCGGAGGTTTTATCTCGCGACATCGCGTCGTTTGACGCGTATTGTGCTCTAGGCCTTATACGGTTTCATTTTCACTGTTTCAGTGCCATCATTTCGAGAATCTGTACAGTCTGACAACTACTAGTAGGTTAACTATGGCCATTTGTTTTTATTACGAACTTGCGAGACTCTGCGGATTTGTATATAGGGTAAAGTAAGATAATCTCAATGATTAGGGTGCTTGCAGATGACATACTGTATAGATATTTTATTGTTGATTGCAGATGTTTGCAGTCGAGTTGGTCACCTGAAAGTGTTTCTCATAATATCTGTCCTTTTATTTTTTTTAGATACTTAGTAATATACAAACATCGTGAGGAAACCCGCATTTTCAAGAACCACAAAATTCGACGACATGTGTCGTCCACCAAGCCGCACTGGGCCCGCGTGGTGGATTATGGCCCATACCCCTCTCTCTGAGAGAAGGTCGGTATCCCAGCAGTGGGAGCGTACGAGGCTGATAATGATGAATATACAAAATCACAACCAGTTTCTGATGTAAAAAACATTCATAAGAAATGGAAAAGCAAAAAATATTCTATCTTACCGCATTGCTTTGTCGACCTATCACGGTTGCGGAATGCTTCAGATTTTTCAGTGTAGTAAAACTTAAATAAAATGGTTGCAGTCGGCAGCTACACTTTTAAAATTTATGATTTTGAATTATATTAGTTATAGTTGTGAGTAACTAGTAACTTGCGATTCAACGAGTCAATGCCGCCAGCATGCTGGGTACGCTTTCAAATGTACATTTGAATTATCTTATATATTATTTGGATAGTAAATATATTTATGTCAAAATGCCGTACGTCTCTTTGCAAATGTTCTAAAACGATAGATATTGCCTTAATTACCAATTTAAAGTTAAGCTTACATTTTTAAAGTGTAACCTGATTTTTTTCTGTCTTATCATGGCCGTCCTTTGCCAGATAATCGCAGATGATATGTAAAACGTACAATTTCAAATTATCTTATCTCGGCGCCCGCCCGCCCGAAAAAAGTTCTTGCATTTTCCTTTTTTTGTGGGATTTTGCTGTTATTTACGACAGGCTTTTGTTAGTGATATCTCTGTGAGCGGAGCCGGCATTTTGGTGTCAGCATGTATACTGCTAACTTTCTAGGTAAAGTTATATAATATGTATATAGTTTTAAATGTAGTTACGCGAATGGTAGATCTTGCGAGCTTACACATATTTGCAACAATTGTGTACAGTCTGTGCATATTGTGTGCTTGGGAATACTGACAGTAAATTTAGTATAGTTCTCTGTATTACGCACAAGTACACGAATCTATCAGTTTTTCAAGGAAAAGTAGGGAAAAGTTAGGAAAAGAAGCAAACATAATCAAACATGGTAGTAAGGAGAGAGAGAGTGAGATAGTGGTCAAATAGTAACCCTATCGAGTATAAAAAATAAAAATGACATGCGATTTAAATCCCTGTTTTCATGAAAGTTTAAACGTCTTCTTAACTATATAACAAAAGGAAACCCACTATAGTTAAACTTTGCTCACAAGGAGAGAAAATCACTGAAATTTTCTTCCTGCGACAGTAATCAATAAACTTGAAGTCTAATTTCTTCACTACGCAAATACGAGGACCTACTCACAAAGCTAGAAGTATCAAAAGGGCCCTAATCCATTAGTGGTCTACCAAACCTTGCTAGACTTGCAAATTGCATCTAGTTAATCTAGTTTCACCCCAACATACAATTATATTACCAACAGCCTGAATTATTGTATTATTTGTTTCTACAGTATGAAGCAATCGTTGATAAAGGCCTTTAGTGGTGCAAGTGATTTGCATTTTAAGTGGGGTAATTTGGGTCAGCCAGCACAGAGAGCGTGATGTTTGTTCAGATCTCGTCGGGTATGGTTTTGCTGCTTCAGTATTGTTCTTTCCGGTATGTTAATGAATGGGGAAGGTTTGCATTTGGCGGATTTTTTTATACTTTTGGTTAATGAGACTAGTGGGGTCTTTTGCGTCATGGTAAGAATAACGCTGTGCTATAACAATCGCAGTGCCACTAAGAACTTGAAACACAAAAGCCTGCGTGGCATTGCGATCCTTTATTTTGATTCCTAGATTAAGTCTCATATACCCAATAATTTCACTGACTACTTCACTCATCAAACCGGAACGCAGTAATTGACGGACAACTATATATATGAACAAAGTGGTGGTACCCACCACTCATACGGCTTCTCGCAGAAGAGTTAGTTCTACTACTTAGAAATTGGTTCACAACGTGGGCGTGATGAACGTGGTGAATGTTCACAGGTTGTAAGGGCACGGTATGTTCAGTAGGTGGGTATGTAAATAAGGTACAATGAACGTGATCTTTCGCGGTGAAGGCAAACATTTTGAAGCATGGTGGTAGGCACTTCAGAGTCCTATTCCTTCGATCTCACCATAACAGATTAAGTGACATAATAGTAGGATTTAACTATGACAATCGCGATTCAAAAAAATATTACTATCAGAAATACTAAACTAGAATCTTACGCCTTTGCTTTCTAGTAAGTAATTACAATCTGTTTAATATAGCTTGCCCGGGCTATGTGAAACAGCAATATTAAATTTCCATTTAACATTCTAGCAAATATTTATCACACATTCAGCTTTTACTCGTATATTTAATCGCGTTATTATTTATGGGATGCTATCAAAATTCGTGCGAGCTATCCCTACGTCATTGAACTTTACACATCATAAACGCATCGTCAGCGTTTAAAGCCTATTTCGTTTCGAATATTAAACATATAAAGGTCAATAACCCTTTACTGAAAAAACTGACTCGCAGATACGTTTTGGAGTAAAATATATTTTTGTAAGATGTACCTAAACTAAAAGAATTAGCCTATAAAGAAGACAGAGTAGGTATACATAATTTCCACCGTACCCGAATGGAGACTTGTTGTGTAGAATTACGGATGATTTGAATCCAATAAAGGAGCTTGAGGTTTCTTGAGAGTCAGTTCCAGTATCACCTTAACCATATCGTCGCTGAAATGCTACGGGTAAGTATTGTTACTGGTGTGCTACAGGTAATAGGTACAGGTATAATATTACGGCTGGAGCTACGACTGTTTCTTGAGAGTCAGTTCCAGTATCACTTTAACCATATCGTCACTGAAATGCTACGGGTAAGTATTGTTACTGGTGTGCTACAGGTAATAGGTACAGGTATAATATTACGGCTGGAGCTACGACTGTTTCTTGAGAGCCAGTTCCAGTATCACTTTAACCATATCGTCACTGAAATGCTACGGGTAAGTTTTGTTACTTGTGTGCTACAGGTAAAGCTACAGCTGCTACAGCTACAGGTACAGGTATAATATTACGGCTGGAGCTACGACTGTGCTACGGCTACGCTTATGCTACGGGAACGACTGCAATACGGATATGCTACTACGGATATGTCGACGGATATGGATATATATCTCCGTTTTATGCATATGGCATAATTTTATTGTATACTAGCGACCTGTTCCGGACGGGTACACATATCTTCGCACGGGTAATAGTTTAAAAATTTATATAAACTTACGTTACCGCTGATACCTCCTTAATGCAGCCCTGTCGCAAAAGCCGTTCTTATTTGACGTCTTCTATCCATAAACATACCTGCCAAATTTCAGTTTCATAGGTCAAGTAGTTTTCGAGATTTCGTGTTTAGTCAGTGAGTCAGTGAGTGACCTTTCGGTTATATATATGTAGAATAGTTGATAGGTTTATCGTAACTGCAGCGCGAGTACGGATCTTTTCGATAAATAAAATTCGATAAAATGGACAGTTAAAATCGATAAAGTGGGTTTTATCGATTTTAACTGTCATTTTTATCGAATTTTATTTATCGAAAAGATCCGTACTTGCGCCGCTGGTCTTATTAGTGATACCCGTCGATGATACATCTCACTACCACTGCTCATTCCTTTATCGCTTTTCTGGAACGAGTACGGAAGACACAAGAAAAACCTCTTTAAAATTTCGATTACGTAAGTCTTGATAAAGTTAAGAGGATTTTTTTCTGATATATGCAATCAGAAAGCCCTCGGCGTGATGATGCGAAGTAAATAAAAAGGAAAAGAGTGTAATGGAGTTTTCTCAGCGTTAGATTACGCTGATGGGTATTTTATTGGATCACTTCAATTTCAAACTTCAATAAGTATAGGAACCAGTAAGTAAATTGTATTTTTCAGATAGATCCTATTGGGATAGATAGCATCATAAGCAAAGCTCACTAAGGATTTGATTTATGATTGTAAATCAAGATACTGATAAATTAATTGCCTTCTTTCGCTCGGAAAAAATGCTGAATATTTCTCTATTGCATGATAAAAATGGATTTCCATAAAATAACGCCTGATTCCATCAATTTATGATTAGTACAACTAATACTAGCCTCTGCCCTCGGTTTCACCGTGGAGATTCCAACAGGAACTCTTCACTGCCACATTAGAAGGGGTCTTCAAGACTCTGGCAACTAGCTGGGAGGAGAGGAATTACAAATTAACAGTCTGCCGCCAAGCAGTAATGTGCAAGCATTAATGTGTTCCGGTTTGATGAGCAGAGTAACCAGTGAAATTTCTGGGCTTATGAAATTTTATAGCTAATGTCTCAGGGTAACAAGCGCAATGCAGTGCCTCGCAGGCCTTTGTAGTTCTGAGTAGCACTGCAATTGTCATTGGCTGGCGTTATTCTTATCATTAGGCAAACGACATCGAGACGACGACGACGACGACGAGGCTCATCTCATTACCAAATAGAATAAAAAATTTAATACAGGTATATACGATCGGTTCCGAAACAGCATAATATATTGCGCTCCACAAATCGCCAACGTGGGTCAAAAAGCTGTCAGCTCGAAGTGAAACTGGACCAGCACGTCTGCCGCATGGCGGACGATTGATAAGCTAAAGTCACAAGTAACTGGCACCCATGACGCCACAGCAGGCCCAGAAGGAGATGGTGGGATGAACTGGACCTCTATTGGAAGGATTGGCCAGCAATAACACTAGACCATGATAATTGGAAGGAGGGTAGGGAGGTCTTTACTTGGCAGTGTGACAATTCAGGTTAAAGAAAGAGTGAGAACATAATCTGACGGTGACCATATCGTGACTGTAACTATCTGCGATTGGTTTCTTCGAAGTTTTAGAACGTAAGAATCACGTAATCCGTTCGCAAAGCTGGCTGTGTGCGGGTTAAATCGACTGGGTCAATATTGACCGGTGTTCGATTTGCATGTAAATTAGCCTGAGGCAGACCGAGAATGGTTAACCTTCTGATATTGTTACGTAACCTGGCTTTAGAAGAAATGAAAGAGATTATTAAAGGATACAATTTTAACGTTTTTTGAACTTTTACGATTTCTTGCGATCATATTTCTGGGCTCCTAAAAATTGGAGTAGGTTCTATCCTAATAAATATCACAGAACAAAATTTAGATTATTGCATTTTTCACAAGGAACAGTTATCATGGAACTTTAATCCACGACCTTTGGAACACCATTACATCACTGTACCAACTAAGCTATTCGTATCCTCACGTGCTGAATTTCTCCCATATTAATTAGTCACCGTAAGACCCAATCATAAGTACAACATTCGGCACATAAGTAAGACATTGATGGTAAAGGGTGATATTTTACTTTCAAAATATATAACAATAAATCTTATTTTGTACAGCTACAGTAGTGCATGTATTTTCAGAAACGCATTTAAGCTGTACTCTACATGACTAAGCTGTGTGGTCTCGTCTAAGAATTGTACCATCCCATCTCTTCCCGTGGGAGCCCAGTCAATGAGTCACAACATTTTCCTCGATTAAAATCATAATATACTGCAATAGCCAAGGTGACTGCGAAGTCTGGTGTATTATGGCAAAATCGTCCCTTCACAGGGTGGTTCAGTAGTGCATGTTATTTAACTGATGATGATGATACAAAACTAATCGCAAAATTATTCAAAACGCCTTAAGCTGTGGGTAATAAAATTCAAGTTTAATCTACATATATTACCTACCTGCTCAGGCGTATGCCCTAGAGAGCAGGTCCATGGATCGAATGATAAATGGATTTTTCATCGCTGAAAGATAGAGAGTAATGGTAAAAGAAATTAGTGTACGCTTTACCCTTGGAGAAGCCAATTCGTATACTCTCCGAATGTTAAAGGTTGTAGGGGAAAGAGGTGGAATTTTTTAACCGTAGGAACTGAATTAATCATTTCGAGCTGTTCTAGTTTCTTAAAAGCCATTTTACTTGTATTGTTATAAAGCCAGTCTTATAAAAAAAACGCATATAAGTATGTGCGCAAAAGTGAAGCAGACAAATTCCGTGCCAAAACCAATAAAACTTGCAAGGGTAGACCATCGAACCAAAATTTTTATTGGTAGACCACGTTTTCGCGGTATATATAATGCAAAAAACTAACTTTATAGGTTACATATCAAAATACGGCACTGCTAACGTATATGTAATACAAAAACCATAATGGATTCATTATTACTTCAGACTATTCTATGCGTAATTGCGTATATTTAATCTACCGTTGTATTTTTTTCCAATGATACTTTCTCTTTCGAATTACTAAATAAATATTACAAAAGCTACGTAGGCCACCACGAGCTGTATGCTATCAAAAACATAAATTAAATTCAAATAGATATGTACGTAACCTACGAAAAAATAATAAGTCTTTATTCGTAGTACATAACTACCAAATGGAAAATTAAACGGCAGATTTTTATTATTTCAGAACGGTTGAGTTTAGTTATATTTTTGTAGTTGATAAATTAAAAACGGCAAACAAACAAAGATAATAAACACACAGAATAAATATTATGTACTAGAGTTAATTGGAATATATCATAGTTGAAGAAATATCACGGAAAGTGGTTTTGATTTTTTTTTAACGAGCGTGCTGTTGTTCTTTCTGCTTTTACATCGTCATCTCTAACGGTAGGAGAGCACAGAAGGCGCTCAGCCCTAAAAAAGTGGTGTATGGCGAGGGCGAGGGATCAAATCACGTCGAGAACGAACCTCGGCTCAAGCTGTCGCGCTGACCTACGCTTCGGTCGGAGAGAATAGACCCTGTGCACGAGTGTCTGTTTGAAGTGGGCCCTAATCTATGTCTGTAGCTACTTCTCGCGGGCCCGAGGTGAGCGCTCGCGAAAGTAATAAATTTACTAGGTGGTAGGACTAACTCTTCTGCGAGTGTCTGTCTAGGTTGGTACCACGGCTTTGCTCGTGAAGTCTGTCACCAAGTAGTAATGTGAAAGCATTACTGTGTTCCGATTTGATGCGCAAAGTAGCCAGTTTAATTACTGGGCTTATGAAACTTAATACCTAATGTTTCAGGGTAACGAGCGCCCTGCCGTGCCACGCAGGCCTTTGTGTTTCAAAGTTCTGAGTGCCACAGTAATTGATACGGGCCGGTGTTATGCTTACTATCAGGCAAACGACCAGCTCGTCTCGTTATTAATTAGTATTAAAAAAACCCTCGGCCTATAAATCTAAACATATCTAACAAAGAATCGACCTCGCAGGTGAGGAAGATGGCTTCAAATTTGGTAACCAATTTCAATATCGAAGACTGAAGGTCTTCCTGCACCAGCATACGAACTGGTGCTGGGATTTGACAGATCCCACCCATCGGCACCCAAGATGTGCCAAGAGCGGCGACGAGGAGAGTGGAAAGTGGTTATAGAAAAGTCCAGTACATGATCAAGAACTCGTGGGTACAACTATTAGACATTAAGATATTTTGTAGAGCCAAAGGAACACAATATTTCCTAATATTTATAATACCTTGACACCTACACCTGTCTACTATCAAAAAATATTCACTTCGTCAATAAATTCATCGCACCGCCATTCCCGATAAGGAATGTCGGCGCTCGGAATAGTTCAATTTAGGCATCAAAGCATATTTCTTACAGAGATATGGATATTTTCTGTGTCATCGCCTCGGGCAGGAACGGAAAATATTCCGTTCGTACGCACTTATTGAACGAAGATCTCTTGATCTCTTTAACTTGCATGTTTCTGTTTGATTTTAATCTAAGAATTTTCGGCTATTCCTCCGAATCATGATTGGCTTCGTCAGGAACTTTCAAGTAGCAAAAAAGTGGGCTGGGAATAGTACATACATATGTACTGACTATTGAACCAACCTGCAAATGGCTGGAGTATCCCTAATGAAGTTGATAGCCCACAGGCATTATATGCAAGAATGAATTGATCTACTGTAAAAATAATTATAAGGAAAAGAAGAATTCGAAAAAAAATGCTGACACTATACTAAGAAGATAGAGAAAAAAAATTATGATGAAGTAGATAAAGTTAAAAGTACTCATAAAATATAGTGCAAGTAAAACATATTGCAATAGTGCGAGTATGGAGGCAAAATGACGTCCCCTTCATACCGCCTACCCTAAAGGCCACATTGCCATGTATATTAAAGCAGATTCGATACACTACATTGATTTTCAAAGCATTTAGACAGGTGCATTAAAATTTCCTCTAAAATTGATGCCACTTATCCCTGAAAACAAGTAATAATAAGTATCTTTGAAGTGTTATCATAGGTAGATTCGAAATGTAAAGTCACGCTACTGCTCGGTTGCCTGTCATACGCAACACAGATTGATGAATCAACCAATGACGTGGCTCACCTTGCCAATCTATCAACATTTTCTTTCTATTGATTATCGAGTTCGACTGTATGCTATTTTTCGTAAGTTCGTAAATGACCTTGATGATAAAAGCCCTTGACTTTTCTCGAGGACTTCAACCCGTACTCTTTGATCTAAAGTTTAGTAAGCGTTTCATTACTATTCAATGTGCTTGTATATCACTGTAAATGAATTGTGAATAGACAGGATGGGATCCGAGATTCGACACTACATACAAATAGATTAAATCTCTATACGGGTTTGAAGTCGAAACTTTAGAAGTTACTCGGAGTCCGTTGAAGGAAAGTTGTTTTGCGACAATCCGTTACAGTAGATAATTTATTAGTTCGTCTGGGACCACCTGAATACCTAAGTGATAAAGTGAAATTAACTTTTTAATATGTAACACTTGAATATTCCTACAGGATGCTACAACTTACAATTCGCTTTCTTATTTTTTTGTTTGCATATTTCGGTACGCTAAAGGATGGAAAAATGGTAGTTCAGTTCCCTCAAAAAAAAAAAAGTGGTTAGAACACAGTTTCGATTGCTATACCAAGCGATACGCATCGTAGTGAGATCAAAGCGACTAGTTAGTGATTCTGATATCTGTGATTGAGTACATTACCTAGTGATTTTTGTAGTGAAAAGTGTTACAAGTGATTCCTTTTGAATTCAATAAAACAACTGTTACTAATAACGGCTTTTTAAATAAATGTTATTATTTTGCTTCTATTTTTGGCCAGTATGAAACTTTTCAGGTACCTACGTATCTTAATGTAGGATTCCGAGGTATGTAAAATATTATAATAATACCTTCCGAGTATTTTAGTTATTGAATTATTACCATTTAGCCGTTCCAGACGATTTTCCTATTCTGTACTACTATTTATTTTAAATACTACTTTTGTCTTTGACAATAACATATAATTTACTTTGAAACAATAAGGTCTTTAGATCTTTTACGATTGTGGCGGTCAGACAAAGGCTTTGTGAATAGTTTTGTTCATCTACATAGTTCTTGTTATTCCTTATTGCCCTCAGGGCCGGTCTTCTTCCATTTAGATTCCGCAGTTTTATACGTATAAAGGAACTCAATTTCAGAGGGTTACGAGGGCGGCAAATGGTATCCATAAAAATCTAGGAACCGGGAAATGGATGATGTATTTATGAATAAAATATTGTATAAAAGATGCGACTTGAATCTTTTATTTCGTAGTTTCTATTGAATCAATTTCGTTCATATTATTGTACCTATTGTTGTGTTAGAAGCATTCTCGTATTTTCAATCTTTCAATATATTTTTTATCCCTTGGCAAAGAGGGTTGTTTTAAGGTACAGTTTTGTTACACACGTTATCCTACACATACACAAAGAACAATTGTGACTGTTTTAAACAGCAGAATCTGATCTCTCTCTGTCTGTCACTCTGCCATCTTATTGGTCTAATTTATATGCACGTTTTTGTTTAGTTACTTCAAGCCTTTATGTACGAGTACATAATATGAAAAATTCAAATGTTCCCGTTCACTTATTTATTCGCACCGTAATAAAAATTTGGGCTATTTTTATTGCATTGGAGCCTATTTGTTCGCTTGATGTTAAAAGTGACGCTGGATTATAACTGGTACAAGCTAAAAAATTGACATTTAGAAGTGCGCTACGCTTGACTAATAGGCAGCGGGATTTCAAAAAGGGGAGTGGAATCGCAAGAATTATCAATAGTTTGTTTCTTACATACATATATTCATTTAAGTTATCATTTTTAATTTTACGCCAGTATTCGAGTTTTTTCTTAAATATTCAATAAAAATAACCTCTTTTTAAAAATAGAATTTCACTTTGCAGTTGCTTTCCACCAACAAAAGAAAAAAGGACACATACTGGACCTTTTCCCAGCGTTAAGGAAATTGAAAATGCTGCAATGAAGATGGAGTTGGTTCACTTGTACAAAGTCAAACTAAGAATTCAATTAAGTTGATTGCTTTCGTACTAGATGTCATAAGAATTCTTTGTAGAAAATGTAGCGTTATTATATAGCGTATAGCACTCATATTCGCGTATTCACTCTTAAACGATCGTACGAGGCACTTTAAAGGGCGATTCTTTATGTTTTAGTCAACATCACTAAGTTCCTTTTCGTCTATGTACTTATCCTGAAAAGGGTTTCAGTGTTTATCAACAAACATGTCAACTTGTATGTCTGAAAACAATTATGTCAATGTTTGTAAGCTAAATGTACAGCAAGTTTTGTGTACACAGGTGACCATCAAGTTTGTGACACGAATACTGTTGGTGGTGTACCTACTACAGAACCAGATCAAATGAAGGCCTATAGACATGAATGGTATTCGCCTCGAAGCTATTTTAATTTTACAGTTATCGCACGAAGTTTGTTTGAAATTGAGATAAGTTAACATGATAACGATTTTTATTCGACGTTCTATGTTCGACTGTATGTATTTTTTGTTCTGTATGTACACCGATTTCTCGGTCAATTGTGGACCGACCTTGAAAATCCTTTTTTGTTTGAAAGGTTATGCTCTCGAGGTGGACTCATGTTTTATGAAAGAATACCACCCCTAAAGGTGGAAAAATGGCGGATGAAATTTCATCGCGACACTTTCATCGATGTCGGTTCCCGCTTTTTAAAACGCAATATTACTTGGTTAAAGGAAAGTAAAAAATTCATGCAATGCATGCAATGGTTACCGTCGTATCCTTATTTCAATTTCATACAAACTTGGTTGAGGTTGAAGGAATAACGAGTATAAGATTAAAAATAAGAGCATGCACTTGATAACTAGGGGAACGGCATCTGCGATGTCAAAGTCATCCTCCGATTTGTCTTTTCTATGAGCGGATCTAAATGAAAAAATCGTGCTACATACATTTTTTTAGCAAAAGCCGAGCTGAAATTTCTGCAGCGTATGGAGCACAAAGGGGGTATTTAAACCGACAGACCGGAAGCTGCCTTCCGGTCTCCGCGAGGGCTCACAATACCGTTCTACTGGTAATTTCAACTCTACTGTATGAGTTTCTGGGTACAAATTTAATGTGAACTGTGGACAGGATTGTCATTGTTTATATATGGTCCGTGAATATTCTATCCTTTACTATTAAGCGAGAAATTCATGTGTAATACATACATCCATATAGTTAACGTGCGCCGGGCGAAGATAGTATGTCTGAAAAAAGGGGGACAAAATAAAAATTGAATATAATCTACCTAGGATAGGTTTATATTATACTGAACCCTTGGAAACCAGTGAAGATCATCCTTAAATCAGATTTTGATATATTACGGCGCGGTCACACAACGACGAAATGTTATTATTTCTGGATCGTGATATAATTGTTATCATTACAAAATATACGCTGGCCATAAAGCTAAGTAATGGGTCCACGGAAGACAAGCTCGTGGACCCACTGAAACTGATCAAAATTCAATCTCTAGTAAAATAGTCCACTAAGGGAATAAAAATTACCCGTGGTCCCACCAGTGGGACAAAGTAGTAGGACTACGGGTAATACCTCTGATTTAATACGATTCGCATTTATTTTGCCAGTGACACCATTTCTCCTATAGTCGTATTCACACGCTCACGAATCGTGAAAAATCTCGAGTTCGTGCAAAAATGCAATGTCGTCATTGATGAATCATCACGCCGAATCGTCTTGTAGCTGTGTGAAAGTTTATTCTATTTTTAGCTATTTGACAGATCATTTTTGCCCTATTAGCCTTTTCCTTTACGACTATTTAAATTTGCTTTTTATTATTCAGTTATTATCAATTTATTTTTAGTCAATTTTAATATTTCGTGTGTCACTAGCATATGGTCAGGGCTGAAAGTCAATGCTGTAGGTGCGTCCGCGGCGTTTAGCGTCAAAGGGGGTGAAATGTTGTTTTATCATTTTAGACTTACAATCCATACCAATGTTTGATCTTGAAGCAGACCAACATATACCGCTGGTTTTCCGAGCTCCTGCTGCTGTACCGGCCTCACGCGTTATGGATGAGTGCAGCAGAGGATAATATAAAATACACAAAGTTATATGTATAGCCCTATGCTTACCCCAATTCTGCTCACTCCGCGTCACTGCACAAGGGACTCTTAGCACATCCAACCGATTTTTATGTCCATATCAAATTTTCTTTATATGATAGCCGCCATGTTTTTCTTCACACCAAATTCCATATCAATTCAAGTAAAAGATGTTGCGCTCGCTGTATTTACTCTTTATTTAAAAAATACATGTTTAAAGGATTTCTTCTAGATTATTAGAGTCAAATACTGTTACTTAGTAATTGATTTAACATTCAATGAAAACATTTTTTTTATGTGCGCAGCTGGCTAGTTAACAGCTGGTTAATTATGAAACGCTAACCTATTAAGCGTACAAAAACGAAATCCTAAAGAAAAAGAACCCATACAAACTTTGTCATGCTTGTATGAATGTAAAACCTGAAACACATATTCAACATTTACATAAGTATTTTCGTTTTCCAGTCTCTAGAAACTTTCAGTACTTATGCCTCAAGTACCTACAGCCTACTACTGGTTTGTTGACGAATCTTTCCCACTTGATTTTGTATTGTGTGGCCGGAACACCCTGTCATGTACAAACGTACACGACTGCGGTATGCAAAATAGGTTAAATTAATTAACTTCCGCTAAAATTATGGGAGGATATCACGCACTTTGTTGTTTTTCCTTTACGAATAGATTATAAAATAAAATGAGTTTTTGCTACCAAAAATGTACATTTGAGGTAGTAGGTAAAATAACACGTTGTTACAAAAAATATTATATAAATGTTAGTATATACAACATTATAACATTTTAGAAATGTTATTTCCATCATGAATGCCATGCAGTTGGTAGGGGTAACTCATCTGCAAGTGTCCGTTTGGGTGGGTACCACCACTTTGCTCGTGGAGTCTGCCACCAAGCAGTAATGTGCAAGTATTACTGTGTTCCCGTTTGATGAGCAAAGTAGTTAGTATGAGACTTAATACCTATTGTCTCAGGGTAACGAGAAAAATACGAGAACGAACTCCATTGTGTTTTAAAAAAAACTGGGCATACCCGCCCATTGAAATGTCAATGAAAACACAATGACAAAACTCAAGATAACCAGCTCCGGGCTCTTCGGAGGACTTCGGGGGACTTCGGAATTTTCAAGATGGCACCGGAACCCATCAATCATTTGCTCCTAAAGAATGGTAATGTTTTATTGATGACGAAGGATACCGATTCCTTCGGAAATTTATGAGTCTTTTGTGTTTCGTTGTTAAATGTTTCTATTTTCAAAAATGCTTTATGAGACTATAAGGTGAAATGATCTCTTTTTTAATTTAAAAATAATAACTTATCAAACGTAGTCAACATTTATAAGTTAAATGACAATGGCTAAATTACAGAGAAAAAACTACAAAACTTAACAAATCTATATAGTTTTTTATATGTATGTATTTCTCTCCATAGAAACAAATCATGAAGTAAGCTGTAAACATATAACAAGTCCTCAAATTTTTTTTTTTAAGTCACACTTGTCCGAATGCTTTTCAATATTTTTACTTCGTTTTGCCTCCAAGTGCAATTATTTTCTAAGTACGAATGGGTTTGTTACCTACAAAACAATAAATTTTATACAAGGCTAAATCAAAACTCAACTGCACGTAAAACTTGTAAGCTAACTTCATCCATTGCTTCAATTTTATTTAGCGCTACCATTGATTTATAAATTAACCTACTAAAATATTTGATTAAACGCTTGATCAAAAAGGCTTATTTGAAATATATTCAGCCCCAATTTCACGTGTGAAAACGTGAAATACACACACCAAAATTGCCGACCGATTCATTAATTGAAAAACGGGCCAGTCCATTTAAAAAATAAATATATGCGATCGTTTAACCATTAGCTGATGTGACTGTTCGTCAGGGGCAGATAGATACCTACAGGATAAATCTACATATATATCTAACGTCTCAGGGTAACGAGCGCATTGCAGTGCCGCGCAGGCCTTTGTGTTTCAAAGTTCTGGGTGGCACTGCAATTGTTATGGGCCGGCGTTATGCTTACCATCAGGCAAACGACCAGCTCGTCTCGTTACCAAATAACATAAAAAAAAAATATATATATAAAAGACAGTCGTGTTAGTTACACTATTTATAACTCAAGAACGGCTGAACCGATTTGACTGAAAATTGGTAGGGAGGTAGCTAAGAACTAGGAGAAGGACATAGGATACTTTTTTTCTGACGGCTCCGTAGCTAAGTTGGTAGTAACCCTGCCTGCAAGGCGAGGGGTCCCGGGTTCGATTCCCGGCCGGGGCAGATTTTGTGTAAGCATAAAGTTTGTTCTCGGGTCTTGGATGTTTGTGATGTGTATCTGTGTATGTCCATGCCACCTGCGACACAGGGAATCCTAGTGCAGGGGTATGAGTGTGTAAGCGTTTATGTTATGTTATGTTTATGTTTCTTTCAATTTTATTTAATTTGACAGATCGGTTTGACGGTTCCTGTGGGAATGCGGGTGAAAACAGCGGGGCACAGCTGGTATTGGATAAAATGAAAGGTGGTTTCACAACCAGTCACACCAATCCAAACTGTGACTCGTTGTGAATTTTTTCCTATCGAGTCACACTTGCGTAATACAGTTACTGGTTGCAACCTAATTTTTGAGAACAATTACTTCGTATTACTTACACTTGTGTAACAGTGTGACTCGTTGGGAATCCATTGAAATTGTAGAAAGGCCTCTGATAATGAATGGTTCTGCAGACTAAGGCGTTTCATATTGTTTCCTTTAACAATAGGACTTAATCGCGCTAAAGACAGGTTTTAATCACCATTCGGAAAATGTCCACTGCTGAACTTCGACCTCCGACATGAAGAGGGGTTTGCCATATTACACCACGCTTGGCAGGTATCTTGGTGATTGCACTAGATTATGACGATGAACTCAGTAACGGTTGCAGAGTACTGCTTGGCGGCAGACTTCACGAGCAAAGCGGTGGTACCAACCCAGGCGGACACTCGCAGAAGATTAAGTCCTACCACCTAGTAAAATAGTATTAATCGTGGTTCACAAATCCATTTGAATATGTTTTATAACGTGTTTACTTGTTACTTGGCGTAATTAATAAAGTAATTTGATTAATTCAATTTACCTACTGTTGCTTTAGCAGGTATAAATTAGCTCTTAATTGTATGAGAACGTAATGAGTTTATACTTCCTTTGACTTTAATGAGTACACTCGATCTTACAGTATTATGTTAATTACGTTAAATCAAAATTACACCTAATTACTTTGGATTAAGATAAAATAAGTATCTTCATATTATAATATAAATGAAATTTAATATTTAATTATATATATTGTTAATGCACAACTAGCCGAAAATGTTTCTTTCCATGCAATTCTCTTCATCCAAAGGTTGCCTGGAAGAGATTGATGTTTAGCAATAAGGCCGCCCATTGTACCTTTACTGTAACCATTGTTTTTATTTATTTATTACTTGTACATTTTGGAGTGCAATAAAGAGTTATTGTATTGTATTGTATTGTATATTTATCATGGAACGGAAAATTACAGTATCTTTTTTTTTTTTTTTATGTTATTAGGTAACGAGACGAGCTGGTCGTTTGCCTGATGGTAAGCATAACGCCGGCCCATAACGATTGCAGTGCCACCCAGAACTTTGAACCCACCCAGATCTTAAGAAAAATTAAATGTTGCGTTGATGGCTAAGTGATACTTGAAGTCAGCAACCGATATGACCCGTCCTCTTTCTGAGAGAAGACTGGTATCCCAGCAGTGGGAGCGTAAGAGGCTGATGATGGGACTTTTCTAGAGTGGAATATGAAACTCTTTGCCGGCATCAGTTCTTTCTGAAGTTACATTCTGGGATTCTTCACGACTGACCTTCTGGGCAAGCCTGCTACGCCGCCGATAGCCTCATCACTTAAAATTAGGTGAGATAGCGATCAAACGCAAGCCATAAATATAACATCAAGTCTTTCAATCCCCCTTATGATAGCTAAGTATGAAGTATTGATTACCTTTCGGCAACGCTCACTAATTTACACTCCAGTATTGTTTCACATTAATACTTCGCTGCTCTATCAACTATCGCTAGATCTGGGTCAGACCTGTTGCGGTGATTACTACACTACCGCAAATAAAAGATCCTTTCTCTTGTTCTCAACCGTTGCAGCGGAAATAGACTTGCTAGCTTTGTTTGCAGTAGATGGCTTTAGTTGGTTCTTTTAGGACTTCTTTTATTCGTTTTCCGATAGTTTTGCAAGTGATACTGGAAAAAAACTAGAAGTGTTTCTATTACATTATTATGGGAGATACAAAACGGATAAAATCGGTAGTAAATATCCCGTCAACTGTGACTGTTCGTAGTACTGTTGTTACCTACATTGTGTTCATGAAAAGTGTAATAGTCTGCCGCGACTCAGTAGTCTGCATGTATTACTGTGTTCTGGAAGTCAGTGAAATTAATGTGAGACTAAAACTTAATACCTGGATGTATCAGGGTTTCCCTACTTGATAAAATCCGGAATGCGAAAAGCCGTGGGAGAACGAAAGTCCGACACATCTCTCAAAAGTCGCAAGTTCAAATGGCAATGGGCAGGCCATATCGCTCGCAGAACCGTTAACCGATGGAGAAGAATGGTTCTCGAGTGACTACCATGGACCGAAACTCGTAGTTCAGGCCGGTCCCACCCCACTTGGTAGACCAAAGACCTGGTCAAAACTGCGGAGAGCCGTTGAATGAAAGAGGCGAGTAGCCGATCCAAGAGGCGTTTGTTATGTTCAGAAGTGGACGCCTTCCAGCTGATAATGGTGATGATGATCTGATGTCTCAGGGCAACGATTGTAGTGCCAAGCATTTGCTTCTCAAAGATCTGAGTGGCACTGCAATTTTTACGGGGAGGCGTTATACTTACCATCAGTGTTAATGGCCTGTGATAAGCCAACTTTAATTAGGTATAATCCTTTTTGTAAAGAAATAAGTTTGAAAATGGCGACGCGTTTTCTTATTTATTTAATTCAAAAAGAGACACCATTACATTTAAATATTTTTACATATGCTGATGATTACCTTTCATTTGGTTATAGAAAATATCATAATTGTCGCTCAAAATATTAAGCATTTCGAGACAAATGAAAGTTTTCGTTATCTTTTTGCGATATTTTTTTTCAAGTTCCGGGGCCGTTTCTATAAAACATCTTACAAATAAGTCTTTTCTATAAACACTTGGCTATACTACTGGTTTTTTTTGCTGCTAATATGTATGGAAAAGGAGATTTATGCGACGACAAACAGGATGTTTTGCTTGAGACACCGCCTTAAAGACCTGCCCGTCTTGTTTCATTATTATTAGCATAGTTACTTTGCATAAAAGCTGTTTGTGTGGTGTGTGGAGAATCCGACAGACCACGGTTCAAAGCGACACTCCGACTGAACGTCAAGTAGAGGTTAGCTAAAGAAACGGCTGAAGCTTTGCAAAGTAGTTTATCTAGCCACTTAGCAAAGCAAACTTTAACAGTTGCGGTTGGGGCATATAAACAGCGTTTCAGTTTCTTACATTCAGTTGGTATTCATAATAAGGATATTGAATAAGTGGCAGAGTTGAAAAACCTCTCTACCTCCCTAGCATAATATTTACTATCGATTTAACTTAAGCCTAAGTGTTCAGAAGTTAAACAATTTATCTTTGTTGAAAACCCCCAAGTTTCTTTTACATCTCGCTTCGTGGAACTTATTGTCATCGTTCGCTTAATGGCTACTAAAATTTTCTTCCCTACAAAAATATTCTACAAAATCTTTGGTTGTTATTAAACTTAAAAAAGGTCCTGAGTAAACAAGCTTTTTATGTTTTTTTAGTTCATTTGTCTGCTTTCTAAAGATAGGTACATTTCTACATAATCCATACAGATAAATAAAATTGAAGTGTCTGTTTGTAATATCAAAATAACAGCTTTTTACTAAATGCATATGGAAGTATATATAATTATACGGGATCTACACCAAAACAGCCATTTTTAAAATTTTTGTCTGTCTGTCTGTCTATCTGTTTGTTCCGGGTAATCTCCGAAACGGCTGGGCCGATTTTGACCGGACTATCACTGGCAGATAGCTGATGTTACAAGGAGTAACATAGGCTACTTTTATTTTGGAAAAAGGATTAGGGTTCCGCGCAAAAAAATTAAAACCATGAAATGCAATATCTCCGCGCGGGTGAAACCGCGGGGCAGTAGCTAGTATATAATAATATGAATACAGAAATACTATTTAAACTTTCCCTGTCATTGTGGGTGGTTTTCTTATGAATTCAAGGCATTTCTTTCAAAATGCTGATACATCCCCACACTCTTTACAAAACATTTTGAAGAATGTGAACATTTTTAATGTTACGGTTTCCCACATAATCGAAATTATATACAGTTCAACAAATATAATGCTTTCGTTTTACACTACAAAATGAATAAGGTAGCAACCAAAACAATTTAACGGCCATAGCCCCACGAGACAATAAACTCGCGGCAATCAAGCTCTAATAAATAGCATTTGCCTTTCAAATAAAGCTGTGCTTATAAATTGCGAGTGAGTATTGATCTAGTCTATTGTTTGATTAATTTCTCAGACAGTCGGTAAAGCAAGTGGTTACTTCGCAAAGAGGCTCAATTTCTATAGGTAGATAATATAACTTGATCCGAACGGTCAGAAGTTTTTGTCTTTATAATTTCACCTTTATTATAGGGTAGATGTTCGTTAGGTTTAGGACTTTTTGCTTTTTTGCCTTGACAGGTGCCTATTATATAAAGGGCCGCGCGCCCTATAAGAAAGTACCGTGCCTAATTGTACCTAATATTGTACGATGTATGACGGTACAAAAATAAGTGCTACCAGAAGTTTGAACTTTATATTTAATATACACAGGATAAAAATTAAAAACTAAAATAGAACTATAACTTCTATAGGTATATAAAAAGTAAGAAAATAAATAAAAATCGTTTGAACTAACTATAGACAACAAAATGGTCTAAAGATAGTTCATCAAACGATCCATCGAACGGCAGAGTTCCCAAAACGCTGGCCGCGTTACCCCGCTGGATGGAAAGGCTGATCATTTGGGCGAGATAAAAACCAGCATTTTGGTCACGCGTCGGTTCTACAAGCCGCCCTGCCAAATCTTTATAAATTTCGAGTGCTGCCGGTCCCCACGGGCCTAACGTCTTTACCCCAAACGGAACAAATAGGTATATAACCTCTATCAAGGTTGGATTATTGGCGCTGTTTGAGGCATTCTTCCGCTGTAGTACCTCTGAAATGTTGGTAACATGAACTCTACCGGCTTCATGTCTCAATATTGAAATAAACAATGGTAGCTCTACCGTAATATCAAGAAAAATTATGTGATTTATACAAACTTGCTCGAAGTTGTCATCCCGCTGAATTTTACAGAAGGAATGGAAGCGGTATTAGAAACGGTACGTGTTCCGGTAAAAGCTTATGAGGGTAGGTATTTTATTTTGCCAAGGGTATTGAAAAATGGTTGTAGAAAAGCTTTTTTCGGTGGGTAGGATTGATTGTAGGGTTTAATTTTGTTTCTGCTTTTTTATTTTATACGCGTTGTGGCTTTTTGCGCAATAGGACGGAGCTGAGATTTATCGATAAGTAATATTTATTGTACATCAACATTATAAAAAAGTAATAAACAGTAACACAGCTAATGTATAGTACAATAAGCGGTCTTTCCGCTAAAAAAACGTAGCTTCCAGACCTTTGGATGGAGAGAAATTAAGTATTGGTATTAGACGTTGGTATTTATTGCACACTTATATAAGTAAACAAGCCGTGCCCCAAACGCCATAAAAAAAGACAAGGTTCGCCGTCAACGGATACGTCGTGGAAGTCATCAACATCATCATCATGTCAAAGTCTAATGAGTCTAAAGTTCAAACTTTAATAAACTCGTTAGTGATGCCTACAATTTTGCTCTGACTATTTTGTATTTCTTGATGATACTCTTGAGATGAGAAACTTAACTCTGTAGAAAGAAAATTGAAATTTTGTTTTCAAATTATACTGTCTACGTTTATGAATACTTTTGCTGGAGAAAATAAAATTAAATAATGTGGAGGTTGAAGTAAAAAAACAATTTTAGTAGATTCGGCTTGATTGAGCAATAAATAAAATCAAACTTTAAGTTACGAGTACAATTATTATTAGTTAGTTTCATATACTTACTGCTAGGAATTTGACCGTTTTCGAAACTTGATCCCATGTCATGCCTATTTCAGGGAAGTAAGAGGTAGCAGGACAAAGTGCTTCGTAGGCGTAATGTATCTCTTGGTTACGTTAAATTGGACTTGAATTTTGAGTATCACTGATGGTTATCAAGCAGAGCAACGTGGCCAGCATTTTGAGAACTCTGCCTGATATTAAGGATCATTTGAACTATATTTAGACCAAAGGACAAAGACCTTCGCACACAAACAGACAGGCAGACGGACAAAACGTGACGTGAAAAGTTTCCTTTCTACTCGTATATGTGCTATCAATATACGAAACTTTAAAACAAAAGACAACTACGTCCAGTTTGCAAGAATTAAAGTTCTGACAATTAAATTACTTCTGACCTGAGACTAAAAATCTTCCTTTTAATTGTCACTAAAAATACAAAAAGCAATCTGAAGTTTTTAAGAGCTTGAAGAACTTAGTATTTTATATTATCTCAGTGGCTAACTCTAATACGAGGTGCAACTGCGGGAACCTTGTGTCAGCCATTTTCCTAGTTTAGTAGGTCAAGGAGTTTAGTTTCAGAAGGGTCCTTCATACGAGCGCTACCTTCTCAGTTCTTACTAGCGCACTTAGCACGTCTTTAATTATAGTTAATATTGCTAGGAGATCCAGTTGTTAGGTATACGGAACAAACTTATGCTGCATAGCCAAATATTGATAACACACAATAATAATTTTCTGACGTGACGACGCGCGACGCACACTGGTCCGGTTACACGAAATCAGGGACATAGGGATCAAAGTCTGAATTAAGTTTTTATATTTTTTATATAAGGTCTGTGGATCATTCTAAACCACTTTTACTGAATAGCTTTTTTTGATATCGGTGCCCGTTTCTAAGAAAAAAAATGTTGTATTATTTTTTGTATGGAAAAAAAATGTTTTTTGTAAATATATAGTAAATGGTCAGAGACGTTTCAACCAAACTTACTGGAGATTATAGAGGGTAAAATCCTCCACATTATTTGTTAATACATTTTCTTCATATCTCTGCCCGTTCAAAAACGGCAGGCGTTAAAAATATTTATTATTAACGTGGTTCGAAAGGTTCCAAATGTCATCCATGACTCTTAAATTACTATTATATTTAAATAAGATTAGCTAATTCTATTGAAATATGATAGAAATAATAATAGTCGTACTACCTAAGTCGTACTACACAGACAATATTTGTCATTTTACCGTCTACCTGCTATTGCTTTTAGACAATGGTGCTAATTATCAGGTAGGTAGTTAGCGACACTGATAAGGGATACTAATAAAACTACTTGTATCACTATTATATTTAAATAAGATTAGCTAATTCTATGAAATATGACAGAAATAATAATAGTCGTACTACCTAAGTCGTACTACATACACAATATTTGTCATTTTACCGTCTACCTGCCATTGGTTTTAGACAATGGTGCTAATTATCAGGTAGGTAGTTAGCGATACTGATAAGGAATACTAATAAAACTACTTGTATCTCTATTATATTTAAATAAGATTAGCTAATTCTATGAAATATGACAGAAATAATAATAGTCGTACTACGTAAGTCGTACTACACAGACAATATTTGCCATTTTACCGTCTACCTGCCATTGTTTTTAGACAATGGTGCTAATTATCAGGTAGGTAGTTAGCGATACGGGATACTAATAAAAATACTTGTTACAATGGCGCTAATTCCCCGCCTATTTCTTGACACTAGTGTCAATCGTTTTTTTAGAGGTTTGAAAATGGTAATGAAAACAAGTGTTACAAATTATTTAAAGATGTAATAAAACAGAAATAAAAAACAAAAACTAACACATGTATAATATCTAATTAAAATAGAAAACGAAATTATAGCAAAACAAAAATAATGGATAACAAATTAAAAAAGGAAGCCGTTTATATTTATTCTAATTGGTTAGTAGTTTTCTATTTCCTAAAATCATTTTATTTATATTTACAACATAAACATTAGCAGGTATCTTGCATTAGTAAAATGTATAATTCAATAAAAAAAAAATAAGGTAAAATCTGTTGGATTATAATAATAAATAGTACTAAAAATAAATTCAACTTATTCTAGTGGGTCAGTGGTTATACTATCTTCTAAACTAACAAATACATCATCACATTGAATCAGCTCTTCTCGAATAATTTGATTTTCAATAATAATCAGATCCTCAGCTTCATGAAAGAGTTCCATTTTCTTTCTAATCATAACCGGTCTGATGCTTGTTATGTATGGATCCGAATTTATGAGAAACTGATGTATAATATCAGTGTTTGTTTCTTTCCGGCCTATTTTGCGGGAGTGTATTTCCCTGACATTTCTGAAATCCTTGTTACGCGCTTCAGAAGCTTCTTCAGATAACATACCTACAGGTATGAAGTTGAAATGCTGACATATTTCTGCACCATGGATAAGAAGCTTATGAATACTTGATGGCATATAGTACCACGGGTATAATTCTACATATAATCTAGCGGAATCCATGCAGTAGCTCTTGAAATTAATAATGTTAATTTTTTCCCCAGATGAAATGGTCTGCAAAATGACTGCAAATCTTTTAATTAAAATAATTTCTACTCCTGTGATTTCTGCAGATTTCTCGTAATCCCTGAAAAATCTCCGAGCCGTATTGCCGTCATTTGTGGTGCCAAATCCTTGTTTAACCACGTCCACTAATAATCCAGTCTGTTTAAATATCTCTTCTTGAGTCAATCCTTTTCTTGCCTTCTGTAAGAGTTTGTCTTCGCCTCTCGCAGCCCACTTTTTAAAATCCATATTATAGGAAATGTGTAGTATGCATTCCATACACCTAAAATATATAAAAAGTTAAAATAACTTTAAAGTTTAGAATTTTTGTAAAGTTTACAAAAATTAATTATTTATTTATTTTACCTTAACCACATATGCAACGAAGATATCCGTATTTGAACATTTCTTCGGCAACTGGTTTGCTGGAAACAATACTCAAATTATTCATTTCCTTTGGAGTTGCATGGCAAATATTGCAATTTGCGTGAGATGATGTTTCTGACAAAGCTGTGGTCACTTTGCCATCTACCATTGTCATGAGCAGTTCATGAGTAACTTCAAGATCATCTGAAAAATTTAAAATACGAAATGTATAAATAATTTCTATAGTTCTGTACGATCTTAGTATACATACAGCATAAACATGAAATAAATAATAAACACACTATTTTTGTAACAATATACTTACCTATTTTAGTCGGAACGAGATTTGCTATTTCTTCATTTATAGCTGATGTATGTTGTTGGATATATTCTTTAGTCTCTTTAATGAATTCGAACATCACTGGTCTGCAGTAATTCGTTGATGATGGGCGTGGATTTTCCCATATTATGTCATTACCTGCCAAAAGTCGTAAAGGCACTAAGCTTGTCATAAATACTGAGGAGTCTGAAAAATCTTCACTGACTTTCTGCTTATAATTGCTGTGTCACGAAGACCCATCACAACCCCACTTGCATATTAACTTTAAAGAATTTGATTCAAAGTCGTGATGCCCAATTACTTTAATCAATTTCTTCACTGTCAAGTCAAGAATTGATTGAAACTTGATCCGGGCACCTGATTCTGTAATCAGTATATCATCAGGATAGCACAACTGTTTAGCTTCAACTATCTTGTGGTATGATGGTAATGCAATTGTATTTTCGTCTGATAATATTTTTCTTAGTGTTAAATATTGCCACTTTGAAAGATTGAGTCCAGTAAGAAGTGCGAGTGCTTTATCTTCTGGTAAAGTTTTTTGTAACTGTTTCTTGAAAATATACTGATGAACATTTTCAGTCTTCTCATTATTTTTATAAAGACAGTCTATAACTTCGGCTAATTGATTTTTTTCATTTTCTTTTAATTTATTGACTAAAGCCAACAGTAATTCCTCTTCTGAATTTTCTCTAAGTGATGAAAGGCGTCTTCTTTTTTGCTTGTTTGATAAATCTTCAAATGGTTTTCTTTGCACGGGAGTGTTTGTAGCTGCATCTGAACATGAACTAACTGTTGCTGCCACTATATCCAGAGAAGAATCCATAGAAGTATCACACTCTTCTTGAAGTTCCATATTTTCTTGCATGAATATAGATGCTAAATTTATAGAATTTAAAGATGGCCAAGTGATATCCATGTGTAACTAATCCATGTTCTTGTTGAAAAAATTTGCTTGACATCTGTTTGCCGGTGACCATCTCTTGTAGAAATTTGACACATATGTTACTGTAAATTTTTTTAACACTGTGAGTTCTTCATCTGAAACTGGCACATTTATACGATTTAACAGCGTTTCATACAATAAACCACTGTTTTTTATTTTACCACTAGCTTTCAGTAGCATAAAAATATCCAAATTTGAAATAAATTGAGACATATTATAATGAGCACACTAAGACGTATTGAAACCCCAAAATGTAAGAACAGAATGACGATTTGATCAGAACTACTAAATAGGTAACTTAGTAACGTGTATTAGTATGGAAGGGATACTGATAAGGTTAAAGGAGAAACAAGTATTTTTATTAGTATCCCGTATCGCTAACTACCTACCTGATAATTAGCACCATTGTCTAAAAACAATGGCAGGTAGACGGTAAAATGACAAATATTGTCTGTGTAGTATGACTTAGGTAGTACGACTATTATTATTTCTGTCATATTTCATAGAATTAGCTAATCTTATTTAAATATAATAGTGATACAAGTAGTTTTATTAGTATCCCTTATCAGTATCGCTAACTACCTACCTGATAATTAGCACCATTGTCTAAAAGCAATAGCAGGTAGACGGTAAAATGACAAATATTGTGTATGTAGTACGACTTAGGTAGTACGACTATTATTATTTCTGTCATATTTCATAGAATTAGCTAATCTTATTTAAATATAATAGTGATACAAGTAGTTTTATTAGTATCCCTTATCAGTATCGCTAACTACCTACCTGATAATTAGCACCATTGTCTAAAAGCAATAGCAGGTAGACGGTAAAATGACAAATACTGTCTGTGTAGTACGACTTAGGTAGTACGACTATTATTATTTCTATCATATTTCAATAGAATTAGCTAATCTTATTTAAATATAATAGTAATTTAAGAGTCATGGATGACATTTGGAACCTTTCGAACCACGTTAATAATAAATATTTATAACGCCTGCCGTTTTTGAACGGGCAGAGATATGAAGAAAATGTATTAGCAAATAATATGGAGAATTTTACCCTCTATAATCTCCAGTAAGTTTGGTTGAAACGTCTCTGACCATTTACTATATATTTACAAAAAACATTTTTTTTCCATACAAAAAATAAAACAACATTTTTTTTCTTAGAAACGGGCACCGATATCAAAAAAAGCTATTCAGTAAAAGTGGTTTAGAATGATCCACAGACCTTATATAAAAAATATAAAAATTTAATTCAGACTTTGATCCCTATGTCCCTGATTTCGTGTAACCGGACCAGTGTGCGACGTGACGAGTGGCTAATCGCGTGCTAACGCGACGCACCGTACGGTAAGTCGCGTTGCAACGCGTCAGGACAAGTCATCATCGAGTATGATCTAACTTGAATGTTTTTTAATTTACTTTCAATAGGTTATCGTTGGTATATTATGAGATGTTCAACTTGAAGGCAGTGGCTAGTAATGAAAAGCTTTAAACAAGCGCTGAATGTCATTTTACTATCGGAATGTGTGCTGAATAAATGTTTTTCAATTCTATTTACCACTTAAAGGTGGTGGCAAATATTGAAAAAGCTTAGGTGTATGACGTAGTTTTTTTTCACCGAGACCTAAAAGTTATTGTAGGATTTAAACCATCAACATACGGATCCGCAGACGACCTCGCCATAACTTCAGGTGGATGAGAATCAATAAAATTCACAAATAGTCTGGCCAGCGTTATGTTTAGAGGGTTATTTATTTCTAACCCCGAAACATTCCCTACCTTTGTTAAGAGAACAGTAATCACTCCGGGGAAAATCTTTAAGCCAAATTAAGCATTCAGATAGCTACAAAAGCCACCCACGAGCCCAGTTATTTCAGAGATTAGCCCGAGTAATATTATACTATACGTAAATATTTATTACGAATTTATTTTCATTGCGCTGTTATTCACAAAGTATTTCGTATCTGAAGCTCGAAAATTGTGAAACAGGACTGCTACAGCCTACAGTCATGTTTTCACTTGGTTATTATTTTTGATGTCAGCGCGTATTTAGTCTGTAGTTGGGTTCATGGAATGAAAGCCATAACGCAAAATCATAAAGTGTAGTAGTTAGAAATGTTTTTGACATTACTTTGTGTTACTTATGACATGAAGGAATTTACAGAATTTTTACATACAATTAATGTACACGGGTACACTAAGAAATATTAAGTTATTACACTTGCCATCATGAAAACGACTCATACGTCTCGTTACTTATACCTACCTATTGTGAAAAAGCTCATAATATCATAAATAAAACATTTAAAATGTGTGTTACCATTGTTATGACGGCTTCGTAGCTAAGTTGGTAGTAACCCTGCCTGCAAAGCGAGGGGTCCCGGGTTCGATTCCCGACCGGGGGCAGCTTTTGTGTAAGCATAAAGTTCGTTCTCGGGTCTGTTTGTAATGTGTATTTGTGTATGTTCATGCCACCTGTGAAACAGGGAATCCTAGTGCGGGGGTATAAGTGTATAAGCGTTTATTTATTTATTTATTATTTATATACCTACGTTCCTTCAAATGGGTATCGATACGGTTCTATTTTGCAGTAGCAACTTATCAAGACTTGTTCAATTATTTACTGTTCAGTTTCCATCCTCGCGGTAATCTCTATTTATTTCCGCTAAACGGAGATTGCAGAGTTCAGGCGAGCTGAAATCCTTTAAGTGACAACGCTGTAATCAATTAAGCCGGATGCCTTTTGTCAAGTTAGATTTTTGCTAGTTGTTGAAATATAGCTTTTTTTAAATGACTTCAAAAAAGGAGGAGGTTCCATGTTTGATTGTATGTATATTTTTATGTATGCTCATCGACGTATATTGTGGACCGATTTTGGAATTAAGTTTTGTTTGAAAGGCAACACTCTTTTAAAAGTTATGGTGGAATAAAGAAACTCACATACAGACATACAAACATACATACCTAAAAAGATTGCACTCCTTGTTTGTGCAGTCGTGTAAAAATCGAGAATCATGACCATAAAAAAAACAGACGAATTGTGAAATTCTCCTTTTTTGGAAGGCAGTTAAAAAAAGGTATTGATGACTAACTATGTGATCCACAAAGAGTTCCTTAATTCTGAGGTACAGAACCTAAGGGTCATGAAATAAATAGACTAACAAACATACCTACAAAATATAAAAAGTGAATGAGAATATTGTTTGTCATTAGTGATGCTGCACCATGATATCAATAAGAGGAAGTTTGTACGAAGTTTAGCGAGCTTATTATTGTTTTGGAAGAAGTTTCACCACCATCGTGTACAAATATAATACGTATAGGGCTAAATATACGATGCTGGCAAAATACCGTTTATTGGCAACCACACTACCAGCCGCACTACCCGTACTGGTGTCTGCAATTAACGATACTATTTTTTTTTAATTTTATTTTTTTATTTTTTTTTGTCTCCACGTGGTTAGCGTATTTAGCCAGTGTCTAGTTATATAAATAATAATAACACATTATATAAATCTCTAGTTTTGGTGCATGAAAGTCGTCAAAGTCACGTTAAAGTTTAGTCTAGGCGCGGTCAAGTCGAAGTGATGCTTCAGTAAAGCGGTGGATACTTTACTGAAGCTTCTATGGAGTTTTGGATAGAATACGAAAATACACGTTTTTCGTCTTTGTACTATTTGCCTTTCACTCATGCACGTTTACGAACACTTAATGGTTAATAATCCACCATTATTACACATTAACACTCGAAGAAACATAGGTTTTAGTAAATAACACAAAATCAACAACCGCACATTTTCGCATTCCCGCCAAAACTCTTAACGATACTACCAAGATCATTTTGGATAAAAACTGTACAGATAACACAACAAAGTGTCTTTCCCTTAATAGAGACAGTAAGTGGGACACATTCTTATATAGTAACTAGCTTCTACCCGCGGTTTTCACCCACGTTCCCACAGGAACCGTGCATTTTTCGCATTTATAATAGTTTTAAAAAACGCGTAGTAGAAATGCAAAATTAATTAACAGCAACACGGCACTCCTAAAAATATCCAAAAAGCAGCAACTTTATGAAAGTATCGCGTCATCGAACGTCATTTTTGACAGTTTTGACCAATAATAAGCTGGGTTGTCATCTGTCAATTTTTTTTTATTGTTTACCATTCCATACCCGCGGTTTTATCCGCGTTCCCACAGGAACCGTGCATTTTCCGGGATAACAAGTAGTCTATGTTACTCTCCGGTCCCTAAACTATATCTATGCCAAAAATCACGTCGATCCATTGTTCCGTTGCTGCGTGAAAGTAGGACAAACCAACAAAGCAACAAACACACTTTCACATTTATAATATTAGTAGGGATTGATCTAGAGGGTTAAGTTAAATTTAAATTTCTTTAGCCAAATTAATGGCTAGATTGTAATAAAAATAGGTTTCATTACTAAGATGAAACCTAGAATAGGGAAAAAATAACTCCAAGTAACCCAAAGCCACACTAAGGGTCAAATTCAGCGACAAATCTAAGTATGCACTCATGCTTCCATTGTATGACAAAATTTTACACAAATTTGACATATGGGAGCAAATGTCCAGGCTACTCGTCTCTGAGTCTTAGCCTAATATACTTTAACGCATCGTTGATTTTAAGTCGATTCTTTAAAGCTATAGAGATAAAAATATATTAAAATAAATAACACACCCCAACAAAATTATATCTAATGCATAAACTTTTTACGTTTGAATAAACCATTTGTAATAATGGAAACATTTTTATTTCTTGACTAAAATTTTTACTTATTCAGCCTTACTTAAAAGCTAAAGTTGAGGTCTTAGCAACCAACGCTTTACAAGCAATCTAAATAATTGATCAGTACTCTCGTTAAGGCCGGTCTATTCACCCGGTAACCATAATTGCTTGTAAGTAGTCTTGACTATACTGGCTCCGATCACGCAAGGTGACAGAGCTATGACATAATTACTTGTAATTAGAGTAGTTTTATACTATTGGATAACGAGACGAGCGGGTCGTTTGCATGATGGTAAGCATCACGCCAGCCCATAACAACTCCAGTGCCACATTGAACTTTGAAACAACAAAAATCAGGGCTTGTTGTAATCGGATCTGGTGGTTGATTTTTGAGCTTGATTTTTCCTTTTTCACCACGACAGAGACAAAACAACCGAACTACTTGCGATTCTGCCCTCTTATCTTGATGTCCACGTAGTTGCAAAATCAAGTGATTTTGCGAATTATGTGGATATCGGACGAAGAGAACTATCGGACATCAAGATAAGGAAAAACCTGTTACACTTTTTGGAAAGGAAAAATACGGGAGTCAAGGCAGACTTGAACCCAAGACCTGTGAAATAGCGTTCCATCACTGCATCAATACCTAAACTATTTATTGGCCACGTCGTACTTCAGTTGAGTCGATTTCAGTCGATTTCTTTACTATTTATTTTGGAGATGATCAACCGACTACCATTTTAAAACTTCATTTAGCAAAATTTACATACAGAAAAGCTTTTTCTGATCGGCATCATAGCATTAAAACTGTCGAGCAAAAATAACGCACCGAACTTTACATATAGTTTCTTTTTCATTAAACACCTAATTTTTTTCCTACTTTCCAATCGCACTTAGGTCCGTTTCAACCGTATTCTTAATTAAGAAACGTCCGATCAACAGGGTGCCTTGGCGCTGCGCCAGTCTGCGCGATACTTAGTTTTAACTTTTCCTACGGCATTTGCCCTGTGTTAATATGGACCTACGGCTACGTGACGGATCTCTTATTTTCTTGCTCCAAATCAATATTTGCTATACAGTTGTATACTGTAAACTTAACCGCGTGTTTGTAATTCTGCGACGGCACGCCCCGAAGACGTTGTTATATCTTCTATCGGACCAAGCTGTTAAATTTAAACTACTGATTACAGATATAACAACACTAATAAGCTGAACAAAAGTTTGAGTAAAATACTAAACAATTAATTTTTTCTGAGCTTAGAAGCATAAAATTAGACGGATAAAAAAAATGTAAACTGGAAGGTTTTAAAATTATATAAAAACAGAAAAATTTTGAATACTATTACTATTTTTAAGCTTTTACTTTTAGGCTACTATTAGGCTGTATCGTTTCGCTTTTACAACACTCCTAGAGCCTTCTTAAAAAAGTTTACTAGAATCCACTTCAAAGTTACATCGGCCGTCCGTTTGGAACGCATTCTATCAGCGGCCGAACTGTACGTACCTACGTTTTAAGTTGGGGTACATTTTCCAAGTTAGAATACTAATATATAATACATTTAGTCACTTTTGCCGCTATCTGTACCTAGACACCTCTATAAAAAGGTTATTAGCAAAGCCCAGTTCATATCTCTGGAGACCTCTGACCCATTTAGCCGAGTTTTTGCTGACCGTACCCAACGGGTGTATATACATCATTTCAGTTGCTGCGCTACTGTAGTTACGCATACTATAAAACACGGGTAAGGAAGGGTAGTTTCTGAGTGATTACTTCCTTCCGAGTTAAATACGGTCCAAGAATTAATCGTTTTGTTAATGTTACGTGTTATAGATTTAATACTGGGTTCGGGTTTCGATTGGACTTTACATACGATATCATGTTTGATAACTTCCTGTTTAAAGCGTTCCGCAACTAGAGAGGGGTCTTATTCTGGAAATCGAACGTCGAAGCTTCGGCTGTTGGATCGCAGTTTACCTATACCCAAAATAGGACCCCTATACGCATAATAGGCTCCCTATTGTTGGTATAGGAAAACTGCGATACGTAAAATAGGCTCCCTATTTTGGGTATGATACTGATATTTGTGCTACGGATAGTAGCCACACGTAAGCCTAGGCCTAAAAATAACCATTTATCTAAACAAAATCATGCGTATTTAACAAAATACAGCTCGAAATATGACTAGAAGTAGCCTTGCGAGTTTAAAATGGAAATCTTCTTTATTGTATAATCATGTGACCAGATTTAGTCATAATTTTAAGCTGTCCAAAGGCGTCTGAACTGGCTTAACTACTTTTGTCTTACAACAATAACCAGAAACGACGGTATTACGGCTGGCGGTTTAATTGTAGTTAGGCGGGTAAACTGGTCTTCAAATTACGTCTTTCTCCCACAAATGAGGCCCTATTAAAGAACTTTCAATAGGAAAACTGATTGTACCCTATGAAATAACAAATACTTTCTGTTTCGTCACGTTAGCCTGCGAGAAAAATTCGAGTATAAGCTGAAAATAGCACAATAAAAGTGACATGACTTTATTAAAATGAAAGTCAGGCAAGATCACGTCGTCAGATATCTAGATGGTGGATGGTTCGCTCGAAATCTTGAATATAACTCTCATCTCCTGCCTTGAACGGATTTAAAGCTCACGGGCATTATCCATTGCGGATCTTCATCTCCGCGCCAGCCAATTATCCACCTTCATAATATTCCTGATGCTTTAAATACTGGCTCAGTTTAAATGTGTTATTTTGTGAAACATAATGTGCTATTTTATAGATTTTACCAAACAATTTTAATAAAGCAACTTTACAGTAATATAGCTAAATAAATCAGAACACTTAGACACACATAGACTATAATTTATAAAGATATATACCAAGCGAGCTAAGCCGCAGGCGAAAGCTAGTCTATTATAATCTTCTCGCCTACGAGCTGCGGTAACCAACAAATCTTTCAACTGACACTCAAGAAATCTCTTAGAGAATAATCCTATTTAATTAGTATTTACAAAGTGAAAAGGAATCACAAATGAAGGTGTTAGAAATGAAGCAACTGCGAAATGTATATTCATTAAAAAGAAAAAATATTATACAAAAATAATATTCAAGAAATAAAGAAATTTTACGCCACCTCCACATAAAATATTATGGCGTTTGAGAAAAACTGCAAAGGTTAGCTCATAAATTACTTCGCTACGTTTTTAGAGCAAAAAGAAACCCTTATGATTCTTATCATAAGGGTACCTATACGTTTTACGTTCTACGTCTGATTGTACCATACTACTTTTATGACAATCTTATGAAACGCTTAAGCAAATATCATCACTCTTAATAAACTCTTGTATTTATGTTAAAAAACAATCTTGCAATCTGAACGAAGTTTGTGTAAGTTTGCGAAACTTTGTGGTTGTGCTAATTGAGTTACGCTTATGACTAACTACTATTATTTGACGCGACGTTAGCTTAGTGTTATTGAGATTGACGATTCAAATCCTAAAATGAGAATTTAGTGAAGGAAAACATCACTATCGTAAACATAGCGTGATGGCAGAGCATTTTCTAATGGTTCAGCTACTCTAAGTTGAAAATCGATCGTCAAGCATCTATCGGTGTGTTCTGGCAACCACAATTAGAAAGCCAGTCATATTGCGTTTAGCGAGTTCACCATCTACGACCACCTGATCACATAAGATAGTTATTATATAAAATATATGAAATAATAATAAAAGGCGAACCTTGAAAAGTTTTAAATTCAGCGTATAGGTAAGCATTGCCATTCAACGTGGTAATATGACCAGTATTCTAGGAGCGTTGCCATCGGATGAACATTTACTAAGTTTTTATTAAAAAAATTGTATGTTTAATTAGGTATGTAGAATTATTGTTTTATACGTTTTTGTCTATTATTTAACTAATATATAATATTTGAATCATTTATTACTTATCGTAATGTAATCGTAATGTATCGTATGTAAAAATTATTTATCGAATAAAAAACAAAGCTTTTTTATAAAGGTCTCTTGTATAAAATTAATTTCTTAAATAATATATGTCATAAGAATAAACAATTAATACTTAAGGTATAAAATTAATTCCTTAATTAAAATATGTCATAAGAATAAACATTTTTGACGAAGCGTATTCACTTTCAAAGTTTTCAAAGAGTAATTATCTCAAGTATTCTCGCAAAGTTTAGTAACGCTGAACTGTCCCAATCAACATAGTGTCAGAAACAAGCGTTCAGTTTAGTTTTGAAGCGAAAAGTTATCACATAACTGCTATAGGTACTTGGATAGGTACCTTTAACGTCTAACACAGTTGTATTACTTTACCAGTTGGTAACATAACACTTCAATTTAGAACTTCTTTGTTAGTGGGAGGACTAACTCATCTGCGAGTGTCCGTCTGGGTTGTTACCACCGCTTTGCTCGTGAAGTCTGCCGCCAAACAGTAATGTGCAAGCATTACTGTGTTCCGGTTTGATGAGCAGCGTATCCAGTGAAATTACTGGGCTTATGAGACTTAATACATAATGTCTCAGGGTAACGAGCGCACTGCAGTGCCGCGCAGGCCTTTGTCTTTCAAAGTTCTGGGTGGTACTGCAATTGTTATGGGCCGGCGTTATGCTTAACATCAGGCAAACGACCAGCTCGTCTCATAACCAAATAACATAAAAAATAAAAAAAAACTTCGAATAGTTTAGATAGGTACCTAGTAGATAGATCTTATATAGGTTTTTAAATTATCATTGTCATGCATTCTACAAATACCGCAGTTGGAATTGGGCAGTGACCCAATATTGCCGTGGGCTTCACTGTTATACGGGCACGTTGTAATTTACGCTTTGCAATCGGACCGAGTGGTCACGGTTCTTCTATGCCAATATGGGCCCGTAATTTGTATGTAAGTTTAAAGAGGGTAAAAACTGATTCATGTAGGACAGGTTTATATTGCAAAACTGTTATGCTATATATGTAAAGCAAGGGGTGCGGTTTCGATCTTTGGCTGGGACAAACTTTGTGTGGTAAACGTAAAGTTTATACTGTCAGGTTTTGGGTGTTTATGCGAAAATGGAAAATTAAGCTATTTTATCGGCTCCATCATTGCTAGCATAATATAAGCACTGCTTTGCTCGTGAAGTCTGCCGCCAACCAGTAGTGTGCAAGCATTACTGTGTTCCGGTTTGATGAGCAGAGTATCCAGTGAAATTACTGGGCTTATGAGACTTAATACCTAATGTCTCAGGGTAACGAGCGCACTGCAGTGCCGCGCAGGCCTTTGTGTCTGGGTGGCACTGCAAATGTTATGGGCCGGCGTTATGCTTACCATCAGGCAAACGACCAGCTCGTCTCGTTACCAAATAACATTAAAAAAAAATATGAGATCATACCATACAACTGGATTCCATGATTATAATCAGATTATAACAGGAATCCACTGTTATATTATACAAACGATATTTTTTGAGAACTTTGTATCTCTTGTAACCGCTTTAATCTCGATTATATTTACTTACTTATTGTCGTCTGGTCTTTCATGAAAGCGCTTCTACAAAATCTGTTCTTACGGGCCTAAGTATTATCAAACACTTTACTGTCTTTTACGGCCGCCCCTCAGAAAAGTAATCCACCTTTATCTTCAATTTCAATTCCTGAACCATTTTAATCTAAGTACTAATGTAAAACTTTCAGAAGGGCTCGTAGCAGAGCCTGTTTAGATCATGTAATTAATTGACGTGAGGAAGAGCCCGTCTGTTTCAGTTAAAATGGCATGGCTGCCTCATAACAATTAGCAGTGCTAACCAAAGCTTTGAATAACAAAGTCTTGTGTGGTACTGCATCATGGATGTCTTGTTAAGCTATTAATTAGCTGCAATGACTAATATACGCCTAGCAAATTTTAATATTCATTTTGATCTTCCAACGCAATGTTTAGCGGTAGATTAAACGAGCTAAGCGGACTCTCGCAGGAAAATAAGGTTCCATTCTTTTATTCTCTTTGTATCTTTTGAAAGTCGTTTTCATCCCGATTCTGTTTGCTTACTTTCTGTTGATAATCTGGTCTTCCACGTTACTGTTTCCACAAAATGTTTCTTGCGGGCTTTAGTACTAGGAAATACTTCTGTAACTTCTGTATGTTTCTAAAAACAGCAGAAAACCATGACGAGATATTCGAAATCCGCGCTTGATGCAAAAGCGTTGTTATTTTGACAAGCAAACGCACGTTTGCATAAGCGTCTACGGTATGCAATAGATCATTTTCAAACGTTTTAAAGCACACGTAGTGGAATACAACACAAAGATGAAGCAAAACGGTTTATACCGGTCATTATATGAAAGATGTTAATTAAAAGTGCACTTAAAACTGACTATCATCGTCATTTGGAGAATACGTTAATAACAGTAGTCCATCAGTAACAGTCTATATAATTATATATTAGGAAAAAACAGTCATGAGATTATCTCAATAGAAAGCGATGAAGAACATGCGCCCCGTTGAGGACTTTGGTAATCCAGATTAAAGCAAATGGGTAACATGGATCTCGCTGGGAAATTCGCATTATCTGCCTCCATTATGAATGTGGAAGCGAAGCGCCCTGTGGTTATTCGTTGATGGAATAGAGATGGCGGAATTAGATTGTGTACCTAATTTCGGTGCACTCTCGCTGAAATAAGTTTAATGTGACCTAAAATCTGGATCCGTTATGCTGATGCTGTATTTTGAAGGCCTTGTTTTATTTACAGGAAACTTAGATATCTATACAAATAAATAAAATTGAAGTGTCTGTTTGTAATATCAAAATAACAGCTTTTTACCAATTGCATATGAAATTATATACGGTACCTATAACAAAACAACCATTTTTGAAATTTTTGTCTGTCTGTCTGTCTGTCGTGATACTCGAAATGCGCGCTTGACGCGAAAGTGTTGTTATTCTGACAAGCAAACGTACGTTTGCATAAGCGTCTACGCTGCCCCTTAGGGTTAGGATCCTGGGATATCAGACCTGTGATCTGCTTATTTTCTCATTGACAAAAATTACTTACTTTCATTTCTTGAGGCATTTATACTGAAACTAAACACTTTCGTACTTATTTGGTGTTTATAATAACTTCATAATGACGAAACGAAAAAGTAAGAAGAAAATAGTTTATAAACACAACCTACCTACTCGTTTATGACCAAAAAAGGTTGAATTATGTTCACATAACTATCAAACACATATTATTACTTCATAAAAGTATATTTCCTCTACAAAAATATTTAATAAAAACAACAAGCAAATAGTAAAACAATTATTAATTGAGCGTACTAGTAAACAACATATTTTTATTTAAACCTCTACGTTCATAATTTTGCTTTTGAATAAACACAGAATTTGAACGAAAGCGCTTTAATCCCAGCACTCTGATTGCGGAAAATATAAGCACCCCTAAAATTGAATTTGTAGATATTTAAGGCCGAACTTGACCTACTTCTTCAATTCGGTCGACAACTGCACCTATTTCCACAATGACTTATATGTTTATTTATACAGATTTATATTAATGTCTTTTTGCCTTTTAAAAATGTGCTAAGCATTACAATATAAGTACATAACGCATTGTTGTAAAAAAAAAGAAAAATAGTTAATCCGCACATAACTTGATATAAGTTATTGGAGCGGAACTGCGCTGAGAAGTTTCCGCTCGACCACACTCATGCAATAGGCATCGAATAAAAGATTTTCCAACATGTTCAGTGACTCCTTTTAAATTTCCTGCATTGAAAATTAGAATTAACACGGACGTCTTTTGTTTTCCTGATGTAAAAGCGAGCAGCGACAGCCTCTGTTACTAATGAAATCACCAACTTCAATATTCATGCTGAGAGCCAACGGTTGTTGGAACAACTTCCTGGAATAAAAATACCGTAAACGTATGTACACAAAGCTTACCATCTTTAAATACAGCTTTCTGAAATGAAACGTTTTTGTCTTCTTTTTTATTTTCATTCAGTAAAAATAATATTCAACTTTGTTTGCAATACGTCTATGGTATATGCGGGCAGTATTGAGTGGGTTTTATTCAAGGTAATTTGTATGGAAACGGATATTTGGGCGAAGAAAATCAGGACGTTTTGCTTTTGACTTCATAACTTACTGAGCATAACTCTCTATCTATTGTAGTCCTGTGATTGTAGTCGTATCTTGCCTTTCTTTTCAAACGGTTGCAAAATTTTCCTAGCAACTGGAGTTATTCAACTCTAATTTCGAGTTTCTTTAATAAAGGAGCGAAGTCAGATTTCTACGTTTTCTAGAAGAGGTTCTCGCCTTATGCAGACCGTAGACGCTTATGCAAGCAAGTATACGTTTTCTGCCAGAATAACCATGCTTTTGAATCAAGCGCGGATTACGAGATAATACACGCGCAAGCGCGGCTTGATGCAAAACTATCAAAAAAAACACGAATTATACAAGAACAGCAATACGGCCAGATAAGTACTTAGTGCTGTCTCGAAGCTCTGGCTGGGCTCAAAGCGACGACTGCTCCGCTTTACGCTACATACATCACTTACGCAGCAATGCCTATTTGCGACGGCGTCTGCACTGAGCACACAATGTTTGTGAAACTATTTTTTAATAGAGGTCGTAGAAGCGTATAGATAGAAGCGGGTGCCGTGCTCGGAATAAATTTTCATCAAGCCGCAATCACAGCCACAATAGACGATACGATATGCGTCAAGCGGGGATCATGGTTTATCCATAAGTCCGAGATTGATGCCTATCTGTTAATCATGAATTAGGTGTCAGGGCTGTCATAAGTGATCGAGCGACATTATGGGACTACTTTGGAGGCGGAGAGCGACATTGTCAGAAGCAATGTATAGGTTGTGTATAGGAGATGCACCGTGCGGCGTAGTGAGAACGGTAAGAAAAGGTTCGTCACCTTAGGGTCTAGTTTTGCTTGCGCAATAGTTGTTTTGTGTTAGGACTCCTTACTTAAACCTATTTGTCTAATCTATGCTAGTATTGCGTTACCAGGACAACGATTCTATTATAATAAGATTTATGAAGAAAGAAAATTAATGGGGACAGACTTTGACAGTTAAATAAAACAAATTACATTTATTTTTCAAAATAGCCAGACCTTTATTGATGTTTTATGTTGATGTAAACTAGATATTGGTCAAAGGTGAATCATTTTATTAGTCAGTCCTCTCTCCTTGCCCATATGAATCTACGTAGTTCAATTAGTCGAAAGGAAGCTGTGCAAGCCGCGAAAATAGATTTATGTATTTTATAAGGCTTAAGATTAAACCCTTATCAGTGTCTGACGTGGCAGCGGTACTAGAAATCTGGGCTAGTCATTGAACCTTGTTGCAAAGTGTTTCTGACCCAAGCAACTAGTGATTAATAGCGTCTAGTACGTCTAGATTAGGGTAACCCAACCACATCTTGGAAACCAGGTTGAGATTAATTTTTTATGATTTGAGGAGGTCGTTCACTCCGTCGTAAGGCAAAACTCTGAGTGGCAATGCAGTTGTTCACTACTGTGAGCGTTATACTCGTAATAGCAATAATAATATCTGATAGTTGTTTCGGCGGGCGGCCTTATAGCGACGAGCCTTAATCAACGTTTCAAGAGGCAATAGTCGGTTGGATCAAAAAAAAGGGTCAGAGATCTTTAACACGGCGCGAATTGTCAGGAGGTTGCTCTCTCTGCAGCTCTAACATCGGTAGCTTATTGACTGTGAATAATAAACAGAGCTTCAACTTTTTTTTCTTACTGTACACCTTTTATATACAATAAGTATTTTTTGTATTTGTACAATCAGAACAAATTAAAAATAAAATATGTCAAATTGAAAAAAATTAAATTACACAACAAATTACCATATGAAATTATGCTGATCAGTCGTTATGCTTGCCATCAGGCAAATTATCTGCTCATCTCATTACCTTTCAGTTAGAATAAAAAAATAAAAGAATGTAGGCCACCTCTTATGTTCAATTAGTACGAGACTAACTTACATTGGACATTGTGTTTTTACATAAATATTGACTTAACCAAGATTGAACGGATGTTGAATAGAACCTCTATAAACTTCGAACCTTAATTTGACTAACCTTAGTATGGAACAGTGAACCAATTCATAACTCGACTGAAACCTAAACAAGTAAGTCAATAGAGCATGTTGTGCTACCCAGTTTAGTTCCTAAAGCAGAATTAATCGAGCGACGAATTTACTTCGAACGCGAAACACTACTGTGTGTATTACCACTTATGAGTCTGATTTATGGCGATGCTAAATGTACTGTTCCAATAATGTTGTGTTAGAACTAAAAGCAACTATGGCCCCAAATTCTAATTCAGCGACTGGAAGCTGGATGGAAGAAAAAAGAAGATCTAGATATCGCTGAATTTTGAAGAAATAACTAGCAACCCACCGCCCCCGCCTTCGACGAATTAGTTCGGTCAATGTAATGAAAATTGAACTTCATTGTGTGGGAAATGCAATCGATAACAGATTACCTACTAGTAAAACTTGTCGTCATCGTCGCAAAACTGGTTTTGGAAATTAGTTTTCGTTCTCAGGGAAAAGACTGTAATTTGTTTTCGAAAAAACCAACTACAACCAACCCAATTCTAATTTGAACTATTTGAACTTTCCATTTTATCGATCGCAATCGATCGTAAAGTTCCGTACTTGCAGGGCTTATCTTATACAACACGCAAGTAAACACTTAACCTAGAAATAGAAGTGGCTGTCAAGTGCAGCCCGAACACACCAATAGCTTTGGTGACATATTTTTAACTTAGTTTCCTTCATTTTCAACCCCCGGCGTTTGTATATCTGTGTTTATGTTTATGCTCTTAAACGGATAGACCGACCATGATTTCGTTTTTTTTTTGAAAGGTGACTTGATCCTGTGATTAAAAAAAATGTTTTCAGCAGTTTGAAGATAATCAAGCTCTATTAGGTATTACATCACTATTATTGTGTCATTGGTTAGCGTCTGCCGAGTTTGTTTACATTATTGAACAAGTATAAAAAATCAGACCTTTGACTTTTAGATATTTTGACCAAAAAAAATATTTGTTCATTTTATAACCACGTTTATAATACTATTCGTACAGGTACCATATATACAACGGCATAAACAAAATATCGAAATATCGAATACAAACCTACGAATTTGTTTGAAAAAATGACTTGATTGAAAAAGGACTCAATGAAAATTTTAAAAACCTCTGAATCCGATAACTCTGACGTCGAGCCCCAACTAAACTATTTTGCCTACCTCTTCACCGATCTATCACTTGGCGCGAAACTCGGTCACAAATAAATATTTATAATTCTCTTCTTACAATTTTGTACTCTTTACTGTTACCAGCATTACTGTTTACTCATAATATTTATCAGCAGCGGCAGCAAACCCGTGAATGTTCGTTTAAACCACTGTGAATTATAGATAAGCGCGATTGTGTAATCGGATTATACCTGTCGGGAAACATTTACGAAGTCACAGTTTCAAAGAATTACTTGGTGCCCAATTCATTTCACCAAGCAGGATTTATGGGCCTTTATTACAAACAGAACAAAGTAACCCGTGATAAACGATTGTTGTTACAGTTAAACAAAAGTATTCTGTAGCTGATATAAAATGAATTTGTTCTTTGAGTGAAAATATGCTAATGATGCAAGAGGCGAGTAGACGATGCAAGTTGCGTTCTATGGGAAGGTATATATTCAGCAGTGTACGTCTTCCGAATGGTGATGATGATGATGATATATGGTAAATTTTTGATTAGATTTTGAAGTAATTACGCTTTTTTTGGATTTTTACTCAATTTTTACACGCGCGCGATCTTCCTTCTCTTTTACATCTATACAAACCGACAGTGTGTGCCAACAGGACAGAATGATGAATATCATTGACTCGGTGTAGCGCCTTAACATAATTAAAGAGAGGTACATAATAGAAAGAAGAGAAAGAAGGTTTTCTTTCTCTTTGTTGCCTATGATGAAACGGAAACTCGGTGCTCGAATTATACTATCACATGATAGATTTATTTAAAACTGAACGTTCAAAGTAGTTTCCGAAAGAATAAACCAACATGAAATTGGACACGTACTACAACAGTTTCAGTGGAAAACGTTAAAGGAAATGAACCGAATATTATTCCGTAAACAATGCCATTGAATAATATTATTCCATTTATTAAAACAACAGGAATACGATATCTATTGTTATGGAATTAAAATAAAACACCGTAAATAAGATTATATAAATGTACCGTGGAATTGAAACTAGAAATTACAAGTAACGCCTGATTCCATCAAATATTATATAAAACACCGTATTAACTGACGAGGACGTTACAATGCAGTCTCATTTAAATGCGTAGGTACTAATTTCATCATGTTTATTTATCCTAAACTCACAAATAAGCCCGAAAAAGGCGTCAGCATAAAATCCAATTTACTTAATTTGTTTCACGAAAAACAGTCTCCATGAAATAATTCACAATGTTCCGAAAGGAGGAGTTTTCTAGAAGGTCATATCACCCCCCGGGGAAACCCAGTTGATAGCGTATTTATGTAACTTTTCCAAATGAAATATGCATACTACATCGCAGAAGAAAAGCAATGTCCTCGGATTAAAAATTCAACGGAAGTTGTCATACTTCGTTGTTACTGTTTAGCCAAAATAATGTTTTTTGTTATTTTGTTTTTTTTTTCTTAATAACTTTTTTATGTGACTGGAATATATTATACAATTTATATGTATGTTGTGAACACTGCACATATAGTTTTTTTTTAATTTTCTATTTAGACCGTAACATTTTTAACAAATCAAATTGCGGCAAAGGCATTTTAGAGCTTGGTATTTGTTGATGTGTTATTTTATCGCCTCAACACTGCGGTGCTTGCTACCGTTCGTGCTACCTTTCAGTGATCAGTCGGTATTATCTATGCAGTCAGTATCCATACTTCGAACAGGCAGGTCGCGTGCGTACGTAATGTGCACTCACTTATACTTTTTAATTGCCAACTAAGAGCTCCAATAACAGTAGGAATATTCACAAAAATCGCCGATGCCGTATGCGATGAAATTTTTACGTTACGTCAGCACATCGCTTTGCAGTGTGGCGTCGTGCTTGCGATGCGTGAAAATTGCTACAAATAATAGAACGACATTTTTGTTCTGTGCTCTGCTTCTTTTATTTTTGTAGTAAAAGCGGTTTAGAACCATAAAACTAGGTAAATCATTTTACAGAAAGATGTCTGCATAAAAATTGTTAGGGCTATCATAACATTTTTCAGTTAATTACAAAAGTTGTTACCTTGAGAACTTTAGTAACTAGAAGTTTTATCAAAGTTATTTTGAATCTGAAACAATGAAAATATCTTGCTTCGTCCGTGGTTAACTAAATATTTGTAGTCTTGATTATGTTAGTCGAACGTCGTTGTCTTATTTGGAGAATTTCAGTAACATTAATCAAAACATTGTGGCTTCTAGAATTAATTAAACAGTATCCTAGCAGATATTGTTGCCCTTTAGGGTATTTATGCCAGAAACAATAGAACCGGCTTGCTTTGTATGAAGAAAATAAAATGGGCTTGTTAAAGAGAAACAAACTTTTGGTTATTTTACCAGGTGATATAGGACAACTCTTCTGGGAAAGTCCGTCTGGGACGGGTACCATTGCTTTGCTCGTGTAGTCTGCCGCCAAGCATTAATGTGCAAGCACTACGGTGTATGTTGAGCAAAATAGTAAATTGGTGGCTGATATATACCTCTTTAGAGTTGTGACATATAAAAAAAATAATGTACAAAATGTGAAGTGTCAGAATTGTCATTCCTAATTTTTCCATTTAAATAAAACACGTTAAATACAGAATTGTTTGTATTTGTCAGTGGCCATCAAGCGTATTGCAGTGCAGCGCAGGCTTTTGTGCTTCAAAGTTCTGAGTGGTAGTGTAATTGTTATGGGCTGCCGTTATGCTTGCCATGAGACAAAAGACGCACTCCTCTCATTATCCATCTCGTGTGTAATGACCAAATTAGCACACTAATATCATAATGTACTATTAATATTGTCAGTATAATTAATAATATTAGTATAATGCCGCCATAACCAATGAAAATAATTAAAGGAATTAAATTAGTGGCCATTCGTTAGGTCCGGTCAATATGCAGATTTCTACACTGAAAAGGCGAAACTGGAGCCGTCTCCACTCGGGAGCAGACTGTGATTTTTGTAAAATGTTGCCAGATATATTTCCTTTTATATTACATAAGGTTGTTGAAGAATGGTGCTGGTGCTTTACTAAATGAAAAACATTTATGCGCATAAAGTTAAACACATGTACGAAATTCTTTGTGCTTTTATATAGGTAACTAGAAATTGAAGGAAATAATCCTCATCATTTTGTTTCTGTTTTGGCGCGCAATACGTACCTTTTGTTTATATCCTCTACTTTTCTACTTTTTTTTCATTGGATTATTTGACGTATGACGTATCATTGTCCGGAGGTTCGTGATTTGAATATAAAAATAAATGGTGGGGGTTCCGACTGAAAATAAATTATTAAGGTACTTGGACCTAAATTGCATGCTGAGTCGGGACCCTTATCATGGCATCACGCAACATTGAGTTTTTTTTTATTATCTCCTTGTCTGTTCTTTAAAATTTTTATTTTTTGTATGTGTAAAACTGTAAAGTTGTGTGATGTCCTGAAATAAATGTATTTTCTTTTTCTTTCTCTTTTCTTTCTTTCATCCATACTTATATAATAAATGCGAAAGTGTGTTTGTACGTTTGTTGGTTTTTCCTTCTTTCACGCAGCAATAGAGCAATGGATCCACATGATTTTTGGGATAGATATAGTTTATGGAACGGAGAGTAACATATGCTACTTTTTATGCAGGAATAATGCACGGTTGCTGTGGGAACGGTGACACCGCGGGCAGAGGCTAGTACTCAATAGGTCAACGTTTGATTTACCATCCTCGCAACGATATGGTCGAATGTGGTGAATACGCTAAAAGTAGATAAGAACTGGCCCGAGCGCAGATGACGGTAAGGTATAAGCGCAGAAGTCTACGTAATTTCCTGCAGATTAAATCTGATCTGACCGTCCAATACACCGCTGTGACCGCAGCACGCTGCTCCGACGCAATCCTTGACCCGGCAGTATTCGGAAACCACCCAACCAATTTCACCACTAATTGAGTTTTCAGCTTTCCAATACCTCTACTGCTGATGGTTAATTGTAAACTTTCGACCACATCATAAAATATAGCAGCATATAGCAGTGTTGTTGGATTGAAATGTGTTTTGGTCCCCTCAAATTTGATAGGTTCGATGCGCGATGACCATGATGGGTGTTAATTATTATTGGTGGTCAACGGTTAGGTAGTTTATCAGCTTTATGTACGATTTTTTTTTCTATACTGGATAACGAGACGAGCGGGTCGTTTGCCTGATGGTAAGCATAACGCCGGCCCATAACAATTGCAGTGCCACCCAGAACTTTTAAACATAAAGGCCTGCGCGGTACTGTAGTGCACTCGTTATACCCTGAGACATTAGGTATTAAGTCTCATAAGTCCAGTAATTTCACTGGATACTCTGCTCATCAAACCGGAACACAGTAATGCTTGCACACTACTGCTTGGCTGCAGACTTCACGAGCAAAGCGGTGGTAACAACCCAGACGGACACTCACAGAAGAGTTAGTCATACCACTAACAAAACTCTTTGCTCTTTTACATGTTATACTCTTTGCTCCAAACAGATTGTGTCTTCGAGCATTTACTTCTTTCAACGTGATTGATGAAAACATAACGAGACACAGCAATGTGACTGACAAAAGCATTTTATAACGGCTATATGCTACTAAATTGTCTAGCTCGCTTGCTTTGATAACAATTTTAACATTCTAACGTCCATCAAAAAACCTTTCATAATCTCAGAGGGACGGAACGAGGCGTTATCGCGACGCTATTGTACGGTAATGGGTTGTTTACCAAGAGAATGTGATAACACGGTACTAGAGAACCGCCCGCAAAGCTTCAAGAATGCGACTAAGAAAATGTTATTTAAAAATAATAGTTAAGCAACGTGGCCAACTAAAACCCGTGTGTGTGTTTATCATGTTTGTGTAACGTTTTCTTTGTTAGTATTAGGTGCTTCTTTACGTTTTTAGCGCATGCTAGATAACAAGCCGAGTTACATTTTATAGCGGAAATAAACAAACTCTATGCGCAACTTAAACTTATGACTTAGGGGCAGCGTAGACGCTTATGCAAACGTACCTACGTTTGCTTGTCAGAATAACAACGCTTTTGCGTCAAGCGCGGATTTCGTGATACTCGAAATGCGTTTAAAAAAGCGTTGTTATTCTGACAAGCAAACGTACGTTTGCATAAGCGTCTTCGCTGCCCCTTAGGGAGTTCGTTTCACTTCCATGGATAGTAAGGAAGTAACCTGTATTCTCTATTTGTGCCAAATTCCTCCTTTCCTTACATCAACTCACAAGACACAATTTCGTTTAAATATTTTAGTTGAAATAAATATTTAGCAGTTGGAATAAGATGTGACTCCAAACTTAACTCGCATCTTATGAAGATCATCAGACAGGGGATTCATTCTAGCTTAGACATGGATTATTGAGATAACTGAACTTTGGCCACTGAAGCCGCAGGGTTCACTGGTGGATGATGTCTTTTTGTTGAAATTAATGTGACAAACTTGTAGCCAAATTGTTAATAAACTTACCGGCTATATACTCAGAACACTAGTCTGCGGAGGCATGATGCTATAATTTATATTTTGGCGTGTCTGCCACGATCTTGATTTTTTCAAAAATAGCGCAAATCAATGTATAAAATATTTTTTATAGAGATTTTATTTAAAAATATACAGTGGGATGTTAAACTCGGCAAAGCGCGAACGGCCGCGCATAGTGAAGATTTTCAAAGTTTCTGCTTCAAGAAGAACTAGGTTATGTACTTAATAATGTTATGAGTTTCTACTCTATACATTGCAACGGGATATTTACCGTGATTATTATAAGCTGGTGAGCTCCCGATATTTCGACGCTGTTGCAAGCGTCATGTTCACGGGAATACTGGCGAAACTGTGGATTGTAGACGAAATTATGAGCAGACAAATCTGTCTACCCGCTTTCTTTGTCTTTTACGCGTTTCTACTCTTCGCGTTACGAGTTTCTACTCTATCCCACTCTGACAATAAATTCCTAAATCAAATGGTTTAGAAATTACAGAGGGATATACACACACTGTTAGCAATATTGCGCCGAATAAAGGCCGGTGGTAGTTAAACAACGGCAGGGTAAAGAAAAAAGGTACTTTACATATTATTATGATACTATTATCAGTTATGCTATTATTTTGATGGAGCGTTGTACGAGATGATATTAGAAAAGCTCTTCTTTCTATGACAACGGAAATCGTACAAAAAATACACAGGTTACGTAATAGTTTCTCCCTTCATTACAGGCACTTCACCGTCGTGGGAGCAGTTCGTACGAGAGTCGCTGGTGCAGGCTGCCTGGCCTGTAGCACTGGTTGCGCCGCCCCGACGAGCCCTCACTGTGGATCACCAGTACGTACCGATTACTGACTATATCTTTTCTGTGACGTACTCGTTTATTGTATCTGCAAAATTACAAGGGTCACACATTATGACTATTCACTGATGTCATGTCGTCATCATATTAGATCCATCAGAACCATGCGTTCGGTTAATAGCCATAGTTTTGAATGCCTTTCGAAAAGGGTAGAGGATACGGAAATAGTGAACTTGGCTAAAATTTCCATTATGGGCCACTGATTTGGAAGTTCAATTTTTTACTGTAGATAGTACTCTTAAATAGAAAGCTTTTTACAAATATCTCAAGGTGCGCAAATTCACGGTTTACGAGATATAATTTTTTAAAATTTCGATATAAATTGGAAAATAACACGCCATTTGCAAATTTTTATGGATAAACTGTCATGGTAGACGTCAAAGTTGACATTTCACGTTCCGTTGATGGTAGACGTGTATTTCATTAAATATTATGTTTTAGTTTTTCTTAAATATAATTTTATTTTATTTTCAATTATGAAATAAAGTGTATAATTAATGTGTACAATAACCCGTGTTGTATTATACAATTACATTGACTTTTGTGAATTTATGTTTATACTGTGGAATGGAACGTGAAGCGACGCCATTTTGTTTTATAGCGTCTTTTTATCTGTTAGCTGTCAGTGTCAGTCATCGTTTGTTGCCCGAATAATAATATACAATATACTGGCTCCAAACACTAGGTTAGGTTATGTTAGAACAGTAAAAATACAAAAAAAATACTGTAACACAATATACTGCCTCCGAACACTAGGTTAGGTTATGTTAGAACAGTGAAAATACAAAAAAAAATACTGTAACACAATAATACTGGCTCCGAACACTAGGTTAGGTTATGTTAGAACAGTAAAAATACAAAAAAAAAATACTGTAACACAATATACTGGCTCCGAACACTAGGTTAGGTTAGAACAGTGAAAATACAAAAAAATACTGTAACACAATAATACTGGCTCCGAACACTAGGTTAGGTTATGTTAGAACAGTAAAAATACAAAAAAAAATACTGTAACACAATATACTGGCTCCGAACACTAGGTTAGGTTATGTTAGAACAGTGAAAATACAAAAAAAAAATACTGTAACACAATAATACTGGCTCCGAACACTAGGTTAGGTTATGTTAGAACAGTAAAAATACAAAATAAAATACTGTAACACAATATACTGGCTTCGAACACTAGGTTAGGTTAGGTTATAACAGTGAAAATACAAAAAAAAATACTGTAACACAATAATACTGGCTCCGAACACTAGGTTAGGTTATGTTAGAACAGTAAAAATACAAAATAAAATACTGTAACACAATATAGTGGCGGGGGGAGGTACAGGGGGGCTAGCCCCACTCCCTCCCTCCTCTCCCCGCCCCATAATTCGATGGATATTTATGGAAAAATGTATTCTAACCTCAAAACTTTAACCATGGATATCTCCATAACCATGGGGCTTCGCGGGGTGGGGATGGTACAGGGGGGTATACTTCCTCCCCCCCTACCCCCGCCCCACCGCCCACCCTCCCTAAATCGATGGCCCATAATGGAAATTTTAACCGTGAACTTATTAGGAACTTTTTGAATTGAAGAAAATTTATATTTACCTCGGAAATCAACACAATTATTTATATAACAATGCGTTCACAACATGAAATGTTTGTGGGATTTCACTAGTCCAATAACAGATTATAGACCTCGAACCTAGTATCGTACTCTCTCTGTCTCCGGAGAGAGAGAGAGAGAGAGTAGTTTGAATTATTTGAATTGAAACCATGTATCACAAAAATGCCACATTTTTTAGTTTTCGCAATCTTTGCTTTTGACCTCTTTGTCACCCGATGGTAAGTGGCTGTATGGTTGAAAGTAGTAAAATATGCAGTGGCATTAAAGTTATACACCGATAGGTGCTTGTTAACCGATTCGCGGTTAAAAATAACAGCTTATGTTGAATTACAGAGAGAGAGAGAGAGGTGTGGGCCATAATCCATCACGCGGGCCCAGTGCGGCTTGGTGAACTTCACATGTCCTCGAGTTTTGTGGTTCTTGGTTTCCTCGCGATGTTTTCCTTCACCATTTTAGAGCGAGTATGATAAATTTTCTTGGTTTATTAAGCTAAATACCAGTACTATTACATATAACGCAAGGCCAAGGTGAGAAGCCGTAGAAAAATCAAAATAGGTCATATTTGCTTGAACATTCACATTCAACTTCCATACGTGTTATTGCCAATTCTATATTTTCATATTCAACCACTAAATAAATATTTATATTTCTTGATGCAATAAAGAGATTGGAAAGCAAATGCATACATTTTTATCGAAATATTTCTATTTCTCAGTTTCTTTGAAGAAGATTCTTAGAGGGTTATTTGGCTTATGTTTTAGCTACTTACTATTTACGCCCTACGGCTTTTCATACCAACTTTCAAGTCCTCAATATCCGAAATGAATGAACTGATTTCAATGAAACTTTATATTAGCAGGATAGATAGGTCTAAATAGATAGTAAAATATTTGCAAAAAAAATAATTATAAGCCGCTATCGACTACAAATCTTTGAAATAAAATTAATAATATTTTTTTTAACCAAGCATAAAGAAAAAGTGATAAAAAGCGGTTCGAATTATTAATTACAAAGCTATAGCTATATATAAAGGAAAAGGAGCTCACAATGATTAAAACTTGGAAGAAAACAATAAAAAACTCAAACAGGAACTTGCTGCGTAAAATCGCTGATTGGATTATAAAATTAGGCAACTTTTGTTTAATCTCCCCAAAATATGCTGAACATTTCCACCTTGGCCTTTCGCTTTCCGCCGGCTTTGCGGAGCGTGTGTAGGCAAAGTTCGCCGTTGTAACATGCTTTCGGAGCAGTTAGCGACAAAAGAAGTTTGGTTTTTAAACTGGATCAAATTGTGGTTAACGAATTTATTTCTCATAAAGAACATAGTTCACTTACAATGAGTTTAAAACTAGGTTATAACTAATTATTAGATTACTATCTACTTAAATAGTTACTTTATCTAATTGTAATTCAATTTAGAATTTTAGCAATTTAGATTTTTAGCAATCAAATTGAATTAAAATATTAAAAATTATGACACGTAAGCTAAGCAATTAATTATGAAGAATATAATACAAAATAACAACTAAAATTTGTAGATGAACAAATTCAAAGACTCTTCGATAGGCTGTAGCTTAGTGAATTGGACATCTCATGAATATTCAATTACTACAAGCAAAACAAGTAGAATTGCTTTTAAAGAAGCAGGAACGGACTTCGATGACTATACTGCGATGTATGAAAAGAATTCAACTCTAATTTTTTCACCTTAGACCTACACCTATTACATCGAGAGTAGACCATTTAAAACAAAAAAACATAAAAAGTACATAAAGTCGAACAAATAACCTCCTCCTCTTTTTTTCAATATACTAATTCCATGACACTCATCAGCTTGACATAATATTATGTGCATAGGTAATTGTAAATAAATATTCGCTAACGCCAACGTCTGTGCCTAGAGTAATAGTTTGTCTATACTCTTCTATTGTAATAAAGTTCTCCCACATGCTTTATTGGTGGGCTGGTATGCGCTTGTGTACAAGAGCAGGCACGTTGGCAAGAATGTACATATTATATTCTACATATAACTAAGTACTACATGTAGACCCTTTGTGCCATAACTTAGGAGTTTCAATGGTAATTTCGCTACTTGGAGTAGAATGTATATTCGGAGAATTTCTATAAAAAGAGAGTTATTTACTCAAGTACATAATAAAACCTTTTTACACGGCTGCACAAAAAAGGAGTGTATAAGGTTAATTCATGTATGTATGTGAGTTTCTTTATTCCATCATAACTTGTAAATGCCTGAACAGATTTGATGATTTTAAAATTATCTAGTATTTTTTGGTCTTAATCACTACAAGAAAATCTGTCATAGTAACACTGCGATGTCTACGACCATGTGTTATTAAAAAGTACACGCACCTTTAAAATGCTATGTCATTAATACCCACCGCCCCCGTTAACTCTTTGGTACCAACAATCTCAACAGCAAACAGGAATAAATGGAAAGGGAAAGTAACATTTTGACACGTGTCAATATGTCCTAAAATAATATTATTTTGTACAGTGTCCTTCTTTTCTTCAGACGCCACTGCCCCGTACAATCACTAAGACCTACACATGACAAAGTGTTTTATGCATTACATAATATACAAAATATTATTATTCTTGTTATCCTAATCTTGTTTATACGGTGTAGGCAATTCAATATTTCGCAACCATAAAATCCGCTACAGTAAGTCTACGGCGTAGCGTTACGAATAGCTACGGGTCCTCGTTGCAAGAACCGGGAAGCATGTGATAATTATATTAGCCGCATTACATGTTCTATTGCGATGCCGGTCGCCGGGTACAGTCACGAACAGCAGGAAATTAGATGTCTCACGGGCAGTCCGACGTGACCACTTGCATCCATACCTACAGATACGAATGGAGAATTGCATTGTAACTAACCAGCGACCGGAGACCGCGTCATAAACACAAGCTCGACTCCGACAATGTGGAATCATTAAGCATTCAACATCCGTTTTCAGCTTAAAACAGAGTTATGGTTACGGCAGGTGACCTAAACGGTCAAACTCCATTTTAAACGCTAACAAATAATAAAAATAACTATATACAAAGTTGTGTCCCCGTTCTCGCTATGTTTATTCGAAACTCAAATGAACGCGTTTTACCTGTGTTTATGTTGGCCGACTGTGTACGAGTATTGTTTTTTTGGGAACGTGAATTTTACAGGAACGTTTCTTTTCGCGGGCTAATGGATAAATGCCCTAAGAAGGATTATCTTCGAAGAATATTGCTTTAGGATTTGCGAAGCGGCGACGTGCCGTAAATATTTTCAGATAATAGTTGAAAGAGGCTTTTTGTTCGCGTTTTGCGTAACAAAAGAGTTGTATTGGAAGTTCTAAATCCTTAGTAAATCGTTCGCTTTCTCTTATAGTTGCCCGCGTGAAATATTTTATGAGCTCGCACATTTATACGAGGTAAAATATGTTGCAGGTGAAAATAAATTTGTAACATTTTATTTACAAGAAAAAATTGCTTTAAAAAAGCTACGAACCGACTTCAGTGACAAACTACTGAACCGATTTTGATGAAATTTCTATGGGACCAATCTAAAAGTATATCCTTTCAAATAAAAAAATAATTTTCCAAATCGGTTTATAAATGACAGAGATCTGAGGTAACAAACATAAAAAAAAAAAATACCCGACGAATTGATAACCTCCTCCTTTTTTGGAAGTCGGTTAAAAATACACTTTTCCCACCCATAAACGCAAGGTTTCAAGGTGCGAGCAACAAAACTCAACCTTCATAAATCAAACGCTAACAAAACTTTAGCAAAACGGTATCCTGTGTTCACCATCCAATCTCGTTTCAATAAAACTTTTGGCGAATCCATATCAATCATGGTGTATTGTCTGACGGAAATAAATCTGGGGATGAAAGGCGCCGAGGTCTTTGTTTCAAGGATTATCTCCAGTGGTTCTTGGTGACAAAAAGCCAGCAATATTTCATGATCTACCATGATCCTTGCTTTGGACATTAATGGGATGAAAATTGTCGTACGCAAAACCTTTTCATCGCATTTAGATTACCCATTGTTTAAGTAGCAGGTACTTAAAACATTATAACAATTATACAATTACTACATTGTTAAGGTTAGATTTTATCAATCTGGGTTTTATTATCCGCAGGCTAACAAATAGTAAAGATATTGACAGTAGATTATGCACCAAGGGGGTAAAGCAGTGTCTTACGTCACTGGCGGCTTATTGGACCCTGAGTGAAGCGAGGGGTACAAGCCGACCAAGACGAAGATAGGCTTTATCCTAGAGGTCAATACTCTACTTTTCACACCTTCTGCGAGACGGTAGATCGCGGTATTTTCATCAAAGTCAGTTCCCACTTCTATAAAAGCAGTTTTACTTGTTAGCTATCTTTTAATTATCCTTTTGAAGCTACGGGGAAATCCTTATCAACCATGGTAGAGCTCTATATTGTCTGAGGAAATTTAATCTGCTGATGAAAGGAGTCAATACCCTTTGATTTCTGACTTGTTTGCGACGTTTCCTTTATGTTACCAAGAACTTCCTGGTGATAAAAAGAATAGAGGAATGAGGAAATTATTTAATCTTATGAAAATGTGTTATGTAATGAGTGCAGTAACAACCAGACTTTTCAAAGTTATAGTTGACAATAATTGTGACAAAGCTTCAATGTAACATCTCTATATAAACCTACTAACTGAATCTGAAATAATTTTTTTGCTCAACTCACTTTTACTTCGCGATATAGTCGGGTAAAAAGTAACAGTGTCATGTCTCGCGTGTCACGAGTCCGTTCATGACACGCAAGAAGGAGAATCAATAGGCACTGGTTCATAAATAAATAGCTTGACTAGCTTCTGCCCGCGGTTTTCACCCGCGTTCCCACAGGAATCGGGCATTTTCCGGGATAAAAAGTAGCCTATGTTACTCTCCGGTCCATTAACTATATCTGTGCCAAAAATCACGTCGATCCGTTGCTCCGCTGCAGCGTGAAAGAATGACAAACTAACAAACAGACAAACACATTTTAGCATTTATAATATTAGAAGGAAGTAGGATAAATGGGTTGCTAAATGGACTACAATTACCTCACTTAGGACGTAGGCCACTAAAAACATTACAAAGTAATGTAGATGCGCATAAGTAACAAAAAGTGTGAAACGTTTACAATTCAAAATCGAATATGACTACACCCACAAGCGTGCACACTCACACACACATCCGCATTAGTTACTACTCGTATAATAAATTGAAATATTTTGACCGAAAAACGCATTGTGCTCTGTTCAATAACTAATGTTTCGAAAACGATTTTCGAATATTTTTTACAGTTTGTAGTCTGCGATACCTGAAACTGAAAAACAGAAATCTTTGCAAATATCGGAGTAACTACTATAAATTAATGAGTATCTCGACTTACTCGTACCGGCAAGCATTAAAGCCCTGTAGATAGGTTTTTAATCCGCGCTAATCCGAAGTAAGTTTAAATCGCGAGCGGACTCGTTTAGTGGGATCACATGGTGACGCAGTCGCGTGCGATTTTCCGTGAGCGCTTCCGCAAAGTTGAGCGTCGACGCGACAGCCGGTTGACACGTGCGTCTTTACAAAGGCCCGTTTTCACTTTGATTAGTATTAAGTAAGAAGTATTATTGCAGGTGCTTAGTGATAAGTAATAAACACCTTTGGACCATAACTGATTAATGCGAGTTATTAGTGATTAGCGAAAAGAATAATTAGGAGCGCGTATAATTTTTTTGTGAGTAGCTTCGCCCCGCTCTTCCTGCCGTCATCTTCACTCGCAGCCTGATTTACTAATCGTAACAGCTAAACAGAGGGCCTAGTGTGAGTTTTTCAACAAGTTAACGCAATCTACAGTGACCGCGTTTACGAAGATTTTGTATGAAAAAAATGTACAGCGCCCCTAGCGCCGCGTTTGTGAACTATCGTCGCGCATGCTTTTAGTGTGGAGTTTACTCGACAAACGCGGTTGTTCGCGTAAACGGATTTTAACGGCGAAACTCACACTCAGCACTCAGTACTGGACACTACTCTCACTACACGTATGCTCTAACCACTCGCAATAATCACTAATCAATAATCACCTGCAGTCGTAAGTACTAATCAAGGTGCAAACCGGCTTTATGTTAAGGTCGCAGGCAGAATCATGCCTCAGTGCGTCGTCGTGTATCGTGCACTAAATAGAGAACTACGTCCATAGGTTTTGTCGCTCAGATATTTTGTACAGTCAGCGACAAAAGCACGTACGGTTAAATTGATGGTTTGGACATGTTGATTAAGAGTGAGGCAATTTATACAAGTAGATTAAGAAGTTGGAACATTTATTTATTGGGAAAGTTTTGTTATTAAGATAGAACAATGTTGGTTTGCGTTTTATGATTATCTGGGATGTTCGACAATGGAGCTCGCTTGCTTAGACGGTATCTATTCACTCGTGACTTGGAGATAGGTTATTTTGATCGAGGAAACAATAAAGTATAGTATTTTTTTTAAATTATTAGTAGCTATTTTTGTTTGAATTTTTCTTAGATAGATAATGGTTTTACTTAGTATTGTAACGCTAGCTTAAAGAAGCTAAGAGCGATGGTATAAGCCAAAGAAAATGTAGTAGAAAATTGAAAGTAAAGAAGATGGATTATTTATTACTTTTACTTCTGTAATAAACAGTCTTTGTATTGTATTATACAGGCATATTCAAAATTAAAATGCTTTATACATATAGGCCCGAAGGGAGCACAACATGAAGGTTAAAATAAATTACTCTAACAGCGGGACTCTGTAACGTTCGTCTACCCGAATCACAGACTAAAGTTCTGGGTGGCACTGCAATTGTTATGGGCCGGCGTTATGCTTACCATCAGGCAATTGACCAGCTCGTCTCGTTACCAAATAACATAAAAAAAAAAAAAAAAACTAATGCTGTCTAAACCGGAACCGGTTTGATGAGCTTATGAGACTACTGGGCTCGATACCTAATGTCTCAGGGTAACGAGCGCGGGGTGCTATGCCGGGGAACCTCCACGTGGTGCACCCTGGGTACCCGTCAGCAACATCTCCTGGTTGACCTTTCGGTCCCGGAGGGGTTGCTGACGGGTAGCTGATAACCCGGCGAGGTGGGCCCCTCCGCGTGTCCCTCTGAAGGGGTCAGCAGAGGGCACAGCGGATGGGGCGTATGGGCGGAGCGGAGCCCGAAGGCCGCAGTGAGGGACAGGCGTGTCGGGGTGCCGCGAGGCTCCCGACACGCAACACCGGACGTGACGAGATAGGGGCGTGCTGTCTTCCAGCGTGGGACCAGGGTGTGTTTAGACCCTGCTCCCGCTGGCAGCGCGCGGAACTGGACGAGGACAGGAGATGGACAGCCCCTCTTATTGGGGGGGCTCACGAGGTGGGGCGCGCTGGCCACCAGCGTGGGACCAAGGCCATATCCCCTATAGGGATTTGAGCACTGCTCCCGCTGGCAGCGCGCCAAATGAGGACGCGACGCAGGAGGAGCAAGCCCCACTCTGATTCCCTCTCCATTTGGGGTGGGGCTTGATTGGAGAGATTGTGGGAGATGGATTCCCCGGACCGATGGTCCTCTCCCTGGAGTCTGGGGATCGGCGCGCGGTCGTTGACCGTGCGTCGAGAGGTGGACCCCCGCCCTAAGCGCCGCCCTTGCGGGTGCCGTGGCAGGCGAGGGGCACAGCGGTGCTCAGTCGAGCACGGAGACGGGGGTGCGGTCGAACCCCTCCGTCTCCTCCGGGAGGGCCTGGGGCGTCGGATGCGGGGGCATTCGGCGTCCCGCACCTTCTTATAGGTAGGGTCCTCCCGAGGCGGAGGCGATGCGCTTGCGTTGGGCGCATCGCCTGGCTGTGCGGGGGAGAGGTTCTCTCCCCGCGAGGCGGGTCCGCCCTGGGGGGCGGACGACGGCTGACGGGGTTCCGCGTGTAGTGCGAAAGTGGCACCGCAACCCCGTCCAGAACCTGAGCCGTATAACGCCCCGGTGGTTTTTTGGTGGGTAGTTCGCTGCGCAGTGGGCGAGCGGGAAGCCCACACTCTCTCCGTGACCTCCCCCGAGGCACGGAGGGGTAAGCTCATAAAGGGAACCAAAAAAAAAAAAAAAAGGGTAACGAGCGCACTGCAGTGCTGCGCAGGCCTTTGTGTTTCAAAGTTCTGAGTGTCACTGCAATTGGTTAGAGTCGGCGTTATGCTTACATCAGGCAAACGACCGGCTCGTCTCGTTATCAAAAAGTTTAAAAAAATGTAAACACCGATACGAGTACACAAAAACAATGCTTTATTTCGCACTAAAAAAACTGACATAAAGCGAACAAGGGAATAGCGAGCACATCTGAACAAGCCGTTTACATGTTCTCGTAGTTATTCGTCTGTGCTCGGCGAGTATCTAAACGTTGCATAAAAAATCACAAATGTCCGAAACGTAGGGAGATTTTAATTTTGTTGACTGAATTCAATTTCAATAAATTTGCAAAATACTTCGATTTGATATTTTATTAATACTAATTGCTGCCCATGTGAAGATTCAAGGAACCGTGCATTTTTCCGGGATAAAAAACTATATCTATGCAAAACATCACGTTGATCCGTTTCTCCATTGCTGCGTGGAAGGACAAACCAACAACAAATAACACAGGCCAACAAACACTTTCGCGTTTATATTACGGATGATAACACAGATAATAAAAAAACCTCAAGAAAACTCATTAATGTTATTGAGTACCAAACATTCCTTATATGTATACAATTTGAAACAATCGAAAGAGGAGCTTATCGTAGAGCTTTGAGACGTGACAAGATAATTTAAACGTTATTTGGGGCTGCGCTCTGCCAGCACCGCCTTTGTACTCCTACGCGTGAGCTGGTAATCTGGTTTTCACGTTGGAAAATTTATGCCACTAGGGGAAATAATACGATGTTCTTTTATGCATGGATGTCATGCTTAATTATCAGATATACATACTGAATGTCATGTCGTTTTGTTCATTTTGAAGTATAATAATTGCTGATAAAATTTAATGAGCAATTTGGCAGTTTTATACGGAGATGAGTTCTTAATATCATTACTCTTTGGTCACATGTTCATTATGTCATTGGTCTCCCTTATCTTACCCTGTTTGCACATGAGCTTCGGGCCGCCAATTAGCAGCGGACTGAAGCAATGAGCTGCAGTTTTCATACGTTTTGTATGAGCTCGCCGCACACGGTGATGCCTGTGCTGTGATCGCTTCACGTCACAAAACGCCACTGTTTGCTTCGCATAGGCGACGCCTACCACAAATCGTTTACACAAGGTTAATGTGACGACGTTTTGTGGCTCACGTGCGAGCAGGGTTAAAGTGACGAAGTGGTCGAAGGTAGAGCGTTTCTCATCCGTCATTAAAGCTCATCATTCAACACTCTCTCTTCATTTCCTGAACCGGAAAATTCATAGCAACAAAGCTAAAACAATAGGGATGATGTTTCGAAAAAATACATAATTTCCTCAAAAATATTGCATCTAAAAGTTTCACGAATTTCACGATTTTTTTTTATCCAATAGTAATTTAAATGATACCATGATTAAATAAGATATTATTCATATAAAGTGGTTAATTTATAGTTTTGCCGTTAATCTTTACATTTCAATGAATAAAAAAATGTATAACAACTATGTACTTAAATGCAGTTTTTAACGGCCAAATCAACAAAATGCATGTTTTTAGTACAGCTTTACGACCCGCGTTGAACAAGTGACATCAGATGTTCTGCCAAATTTGTATGGGGCGTTTTAGCGCTCAATAAACATACCCGCAACTTTAACTCTCATTTTTGACGTTCCTAGCGTTCGGTTTCTAATTTTTTCAATAAAGACATTTGATTCTAATGAGATCACGAATTGATTGACATCATAAGAAAATGGAGTCAATATCCCCATTAACCTCGTATCAAAAATATATTTTCTTCTAAAATCTAAAAGAAATATATTTGCGATTAGAAACTAATTTATTTACAACAATTATCTTATAGGATAAGTCAGGTACAACATTCACCCAGCAAGGCTGTCAATTTTGCCCGTTTTTTTCTCTATTTTATACATAAAGCTACTGGACGGTCAAAACACCTTTTCCTGTATCTGTCCGTCGTGTCCAACTTCCCGTATATTCTGTCACAAAACACAAAAAAGCATCTAGTAAGCCGCATTTCGATCGATTCCAGCTGAGGGAAAAATATTACGTAACAGGAAAAATGTGTAAGTTCCATTCGTTACATATCAGTCCTGGGTGTTGTGGGATTATTGTAATCGTAATTCCTGATGAGATTTTTTGTGCAAGAACGTGACAAAAGTAAGTTGTCCACCTGATACTAAGTTTATTTTTATTACAAGCTTATATTTAATTTGCAATGTTTGTATGTATGTATATCCTATTATTATAAATATTATAAATGCGAAAGTGTGTTTGTTGGTTTCTTGGTTTGTCCTTCATTCACACAGTAACGGAGCAACGGATCGACGTGATTTTTGGCATAGATATAGTTTATGGGCCGGAGAGTATCATAGGCTACTTTTTATCCCGGACAATGTATAGTTCCCGTGGAAACGCGGGTGAGAACCGTGGGCAGAAGCTAGTATGTATAAGTATATAATATATATGTATGTTTGTTTGTTTAGATCTTGTAAGCTAAATTTGACCCACATCCCGGTGTTCGATTGAGCCTAAATTTTACATACATATGTAAATAAGATGACTATGCAATATAATGATGTCTACTAATTTAGCTGGTCTGATAATGGAGCCGGAAGGTGGCCACAGGAACTCTGCAACGAAATGACGTAACCCTATCGAGTTTGGGCTTGTTTCATTTATCTTTACAAGTATTCTGAAACTAGTTGATGATGGAACCGGAAGGTGGCCACAAGAACCAATTATGTTTCTTAAGCTTTTATTGCTTACCTGGAAAAAATCAGTCAGAATTAAATGTCCAATTGGTTTAGTGGGTATATACTAGCAATTTGTATATACTAGGTATATACTAGCCCAGCAGTAGGAGCGTAACAAGGCTGATGATGGACTTATCCCTACATTCATATTATCCACACTATCCTTATTTATTTACATACATATATAAAACAATCAGTAAATTTGAATGCGAAAGTGTACTTGTTGATTTGTCCTTCTTTCACACGGCCATGTGGGAATCTCGTGGGCAGTTAATTTAAAATAAAAAGCTTATCAAATGTTAAAAAAAAGATGTTAAAAATTTAAAAAAGTTTATCCAAGTACTCTTTTTAATGATGCCGTGATTGATTTTAATTGATCGTGCATAAAAAGAGCAGCTCGAAAAGATACTAAAACAAACTGAAATATGTTCATAGATACGTTATGTGTATTAGATGCAATGTAGCAATCATTGATGAACCTACGAAATAAAAAAAATAATTAAAGTAATTCATCAAGTTTCCCAACACCTAGTTGTCCTTACGCTTTCCAACAGCACGTTACGAGTACAAATTGCGTTCGAAATAAATAGCTCCGTAAAAAAGCACATTACAGTTTTACGTTTCCACTCGAGCACAAATGATATTAAGCGCCTCTGACGCGTGTGGGTCGCGTCGCTTGGGATCGTGTGTTCCACGTCCGCGTAATGAAAGAAAACGATCGGGAACGACTAATTTCATTATACCTATTTTGGTACACCGTATCTATAGAAAAAGAAGCATATTTTTTACTGCGAACTAGGTCTGCATTTGATCCCAATCTTACCTGATGTGAATTGGGATGATGACTCAATTTTTATTATGATCTTAATCAGTTCGTTTTCTCATGAAAATCAAATGTCCATATCAAAAAACTGGAAATCGAATGCTAACAACGTCAAAAATGAGAGCCAAAGTCAGGCGGATCTAGTGAGCGCTAAATCGCCCCATACTAATTGGGCTTAACGCGCGACGTCACATATTCAACGCGGCCCGTGAATAATAAAGTACATAGTTGTCGTACATTTGTTATTCATTAAAACGTAAAGAATCTGATAGTATAGTTTAAATTACTATTGGATGATAAAAAAAATCGTTGAATTCTGGAAAGTTTTATATCCAGTATCTTTGTGAAAATTTTATATTTCTGTGAATTTCATTTTTATTGTGTTAATGTGATGTTCTTAAGCCTGTATAACCACAGCATTTATGTGTTTTGTATTTCATGCAACTACCCAATTGACGATGCGGTCGAAGATGACCACTTCGTCCGCACGCTATCCCAGTCCCTATTCACTTTTTCCTTAAACACAACTAGATTGTAACGTTCAGGAAACACAGACGACGACAAAGCATTCTACTCGTTTGATCTCTGACTGACTTTGATTCCTTCCGTTCTGATTATAAAGTAAGAACCGGATATCTTCGTGCGAATCGTAAGGTTTTCCACAAAAGAGGTGGCGTCCTGGCCAAACGTCATATTGTGCGGAACACTGTAGTGCTGGCACATTACTGCTTGGCGGCAAACTTCACGAGCAAAGCACTGGTACCAACTCAGACAGACACTAGCAGAAGAGTTAGTCCTACCACCTAGTAAATGGATTTAAGGATTGGGTAAGATGTGACTTATCAATTCGTTATGTCATCCGTATCCGTTCATTTTTCTACTATCTATAACGATTGTAGAAAGGGTATAAGCGCCCAGGGTGAGATAGAGGTCAAATGCTCAACTATCGAGGATAAAAAAATAATAGAAGTGAATGCAAGTCAGAATAACTTTGCTCACCAAAGCTTCGCAAACTATCGCTGATCCGCCAATTCCACCTTGAAATAGGTATTTGAAGCTGCTCCCCACGTTGCTTTTACACAACTTGACAAGCTAAATGTGACCTTCCTACTGAATAGGAAATTGGTATTTTCACGACGAAATGTATACAGTCCATTGTCTTGAAAGTCATTTGAATAAATAAAGAGAAGCCTCAATGTAAAGTGTAATGGAATTGTTTTTAGAACATTTTTCACGTGGAATGGAATTTCTAAGGTTCATCTCATTGTAATAGATCGGATAGCCTTACCTTCATATCTCAACATGACTCAGAGCTACTCGAGTTTATGGGGTTTCGTTATTTTATCACCTTTCAAGTCTGCTTATTCTTTTTTTGTCAACGGGCTAATAAGCCTTTATTGACTAACTAATCTATACAAATAAATAAAATTGAAGTGTCTGTTTGTAATATCAAAATAACAGCTTTTTACCAAAACTACCAAAAAATACCAAAACCTTGACACAACTTGAGTGACACGTAGCCGAGCTACGTTGCGTAGCAAACTACTTTTGGTACTTAGTTTTTCTTTACCTTTGTTTAATATTTTTTATTTAAGCAATCCAGTGATGCAACTAGAATGATTTAAGACGTTAAAAATAAAGTATTTCCAATCACATCTTCGAATAAAATAAATACGCCCAACAATCACTTATATTGAACCTGGCACCTTACGAACGCAGCGAAATATTATTTCGCTACACAGAACCAACGAAGTGTACGGAATGTAATTTGTCAATATCCTCTAATATTAACTGACTATGTAACCGAAGATGATAAATACGGTAATTCGAAACGGATTCTTAAGAGCAGGATGGATACTTGTTGATAATAATTTTGAGGTTGGTAGCTATAGCCAGACAATCACAAGGAAAATGCATTTCCACAAAATTAAAGAAGTTTTACCAAATAAATAAATCGCAATCTTTATGCAAAAGGCACTGAAAAAATGGTAGGCACTTTACGCACCCATCTAATGAAAAATTTAGTATCTAACTTCAAAGCAGTCTTGACGTACATTGCACAGCAATACTTATCATAAAAGATTTTATATTTCATATAGATTTCGCTTTGAGCTTTAAAACTTCGCATTGTTTGTTGTTTGGATGATAATTTCACTGAATACAATCTCGCTTAACTTTTATATAAATTTCACTTAACAAATAACTTAGAGATTTAACCTTTGTATAATAGAATTTTCTATGGACAGAAAATAGACGATTGAGGTTTTGAGGCGATGGTGACTCGTAGCACTATTATCTATTCTGTGGTAGCAGTGAGAGTTTCGAGAATTGTATCTTAAAAGAGGCTTGAGGTTTCAGTAAGGTATAATATACTGTGAGGTTTGCCGCCAACAGGAATTTGCAAGCATTAGCTACTTTGATACTTTGTTCTGGTTTGATGAGCAAAGTAGTCAGTGAAATTACTGGGCTTATGAAACTTAATACCTAGGGTCTTATAAATAAACGGTAGTTTAGTTAAACTATGTCTTGTCTTTGCTGTTCTTCGACAATTTTAATCTGAATCGAAAGAGACAAAACACAGTTAAATTACAGTTCAATTATTCAACCGTTTAATCCCCACGTTTAAGGGAAACCAGCGCTGCAGTGCCACTCAGGTCTTTTTGTTTCAAAGAAAGTGTAGTAGACTAAAATGTGTTCACATAATCCCTACAAAGTTTTCGTGTTGCTATAAAGTTACCTAAACTAATTTTCCTACGCGAGTCTCTCATACAAGATTTTCGTTAAGCTTATTCACTTGTTTAATGTTTTTTATACAAACTTGCCCAGAGTATGCTAAAATCTTTCAAATACGTATAAAAATATCTACGATTTACGACCCGCCGTTCCAGTTTTCCCGTGGGTCTCATTATTTACTCGAAAAAGAAGTAGCACTTTTTGATCAAGTATTCATGACATTATAAGAAAACATGTAATAACGTCGATGTACGTTTATGCTCCAACAAAATAAAAATAAAAACGTTTGTAACCTAAACTTCAGAACGCTCTGCTTGGCCTAATCTACCCGAGATGAAATGTAACTTATGCGTTATATCTGGGCCGTACCCTCTATCCCCATACTAAGTTAAATGTATCAACGTGACTAAGTAACAAACCCCCCAAAGTTTCGCATTTATAACATTAACATAGGATCTGCTGCTAAAATCTCGTAGCCACAAATTTCCAATATAAACGTATAGGTATTTGCAGGAATTTGGTAAGTAGAAGTAGGAGCGAAGCAGGTGTGGTACGAGTATATTACTTCCGATTCATTTATTCAACCGAAGGAAAGCGCTCGGCAAGCTATCTTCCTCACATTTACATATTCGGATATCTATCGAGGTAAATCGATTTGATATTCATTTGTTATTCCTTAATAGATTGCGGTTCGTTTAAACTTAACAGTGCGTTATATAAAGCCTAGGCTATTTAGGATCTGTGGCTGGCTTATAATTTGTAGGTAAACCATACAAAAAATGACGTTTTATTGTATTATCGCGGAAAAGGTATGCTTATCAGTTTGAACTTTGAAGGATCTCAATCATTGCCGCATAACAGAAAAAACGGAATTGGAATCAGTGATGCGTGTTACGTTTCATACGACAAATTCAAGGTATCGGCTAATCTGCTAAACATCCCTTTTACGCGTACCCAAGGATGTAGAAATAATAAAACACTTATTAATGATGTATAGGTCAATTTAGTGGCTAATGAAAATCTATGTCTAAGCACCTATCAAGCAATAAACTTCGTCTACATTTCCCTACTCATCATTGAATATAATATCGAATTCCGGAAAGTTTCAACAATCCTCGCGTAAAGTTTGATATAGGTATGTTGTATTTACGAGTAGTGGTTCTGTACATTTCCGAGCTATCAAATCCCGGGAAAGTTTCCACAATTGCTGCGTTAAGTGTAAAATATTTATGGCCGTACATTTTATTGGGAAAGCAGTAAATCTGTGGCGGGACGCTTGTCAGATGACGGTCACTTTTGCTCTGCTATATTTTGTGTGGTTATATAAAATGAGAAATAAACCCCGGAAGGGTTAAAAAAGGTTGAATGAATGTTATCTGTAGTAATTTTGCTATAAAAGCTTATCTATACAAACAAATAAAATTGAAGTGTCTGTTTGTAATATCAAAATAACAGCTTTTTACCAAATGCATATGGTACCATTTTTAAATTTTTTGTCTGTCATAATGTCTCCTTTTAATCGCCTATTACGACAGGCAAGGGATACCGAAGCCCTATTCTTTTGAACCCGGGACTACTGCTTGTCTAATCTATGTCTAACGTTCCTCTTTTAGGCCTAACCTATAGCTCGTTAGAGGTACATATTCAGCCTATTTAGAAAATAGTTCAACCTGAAACTTATTTTGGACGTCTCCATAAATTTGGTCTTCTCAATATAAATGACATCTCATTCTCTTTTCCCCAATTTCAGCAACGTCCAGTAATGTGTCCTCCGACTGAGACATTAAATAAAGTATCTAATAAATCACCATCACTAAAGTGAAATAAATACGTCAAGGGCGATAGTTCAAGCTCCCGAAGGCTTCCGTACTTACATTTACTAAGACAATAACCATAATGCTTCGAATTAAGTTCTGATGACTTGGATAAATTGAGTCTAAGTCAGAAGAGCATCTCTTCTAAAGAGAGCTCATAGTATACTGGAACGTACGTACCTAATAACTCCACATAGTTGTGGAAATTGAGAATTTTGTTTTTCTTTGTTTGTCTCATAAGACCTTTCTTCATCTCTAATTCCAATTTTTGAATTGGGACAATGTACGGCCCTAAATCCCATTTTTGAGATAAAGAGCCTTCATAGACATCCAGTAAGCCAGACGACAAGGCGAATAACAAAGTGATTCTATGTGGAATTTGTTTATATCTTTTAAGAAACTCTAATAATGAAATATATGGCGTATGTATTTGGGGCGACCTTTATTTAGACTTTTAATAATAAACAAGTAAATTAATTATTGTTTTAATAACAGAAAAAGTAAACAACATAAACTAAAATAACTAAATAAAATACACACTAAAAGAAGTAAAAAGTAAGTATAAACAAGTCGATGTACCAAAGTTACATAAATAAAAAACACGACTGCCCTATAGGCAGTGTCACTCGGGATGATGTAAGGATTCTAACGATACATGATAGATCCAAATCTGTTCAGGCATTAAAAAGTGGAATAAAAAAACTCACATACATAATTACATACATGAACCCTATAAAAATATTACACTCCTTTTTTGCAGTCGTGTAATTAACTGTCAATATCAGATATTATACACTGGTGGTAACTTTTCTGCCAGTGTCCGTCTAGGTTAGTACGTACCACCGCTTTGGTCGTGAAGTCTGCCACCAAGCAGTAATGTGCAATCATTTCTTTGTTCCGGTTTGATGAGCAATGTAGTGGGTACCTAATGTCTGTGGGTAACGAGCGCACTGCAGTGCCGCTCAGGCCTTTGTTTTTCAAAGTTCTGTGTGGTACTGCAGTTGTTATGGGCTGGCGTTATGCTTACCATCTGGCAAAGAACCAGCTCGTCACGTTATCAAATAGTATAAAAAATAATAATATGCTACTTCTAGACTCACCACGATCCGCCAATATGGCGTACTATATTGACACACACTAAGCTAATAAGGCAGCTACATACAAATAAAGATTGTTAGGGATCCATCAAGATGCGAAGTGGTGGGAAATTATTCGATACTCAGTTAGTTGAAAACCGCTATCAGATTAAATTACTACAAATGCACCAGTAATGTACAAGAATTGTTTAGTTTATAATTCTGTTTACTGAAGGAGTTTTCAGTAGGTAAACCATAGCAAAGTTGATAGGCATTTATTTACCGGACCGATTTTCAATTTTAATGCGGTTTTTTTTTTATGTTATTTGGTAACGAGACGAGCTGGTCGTTTGCCTGATGGTAAGCATAACGCCGGCCTATAACAATTGCAGTGCCACCCAGAACTTTGAAACACAAAGGCCTGCGCGGCACTGCAGTACGCTCGTTACCCTGAGACATTAGGTATTAAGTCTCATAAGCCCAGTAATTTCACTGGATACTCTGCTCATCAAACCGGAACACAGTAATGCTTGCACACTACTGCTTGGCGGCAGACTTCACGAGCAAAGCGGTGGTAACAACCCAGACGAACACTCGCAGAAGAGTTAGTAATTTAGCTTGCATGTTGACAAGAAAGGCGTGTTTCAGAAGCCATCCTTTAGAGCCAACCTCCAATCAGCGGGTACTATATGTATATGGGCCGCTAAAAATTATGATAGAGGATAGGTCTGTTATCAAGCAGACCTATCCTAGGCCGAGACTTAAGATATGATAGGCCTGATAGTTGATGCCGATACTTTGCTTGGAGACAGCGAGTGCTTCACTCGTTGATGGCACTCGTTCACCAGTAAACAATTATAGGTCAACTGTATAGTGCACGCCGAGCTGACTCGTCGACGCTAAATCTATAGATAGATAAACTCTTTATTGAAACACCACAATAGATACCTTAAAACTAAAACAATTACACAATAAGTGTTACAATTTGCGAAACTGCTACAGCATTTAACCGAGTGATATATTATGCGAAGCCTCGTAAAAAAGCTAGAATATAAACGAAACAGTAGCCACGTAGCACAAGTAATAAAAACTGGTACTAACTCTCAACCTACAGTTTGCTTCTAGAGCAACAGATGGTGCCGCAATTTTCTCCGCACTGGATATCAACAACCGAATTTCTTTTCGTTGAACTTGTCAGTTGCGTGACCCGGAACGATGTAGGGAGCAATATCATTGTTATGCTACGAGAACAACAAAAATCTAGTAATATTATTTTCTGGAGACCCTTGTTATTGGCAATCGTGACATCTATATGGCATACATCTTTGACAAAACAAGTTGGAAGTCACTTTCACAAGATGATCGTTGCCAGCTTTACTTTTAGGTCCTTCGCACACTACAACAATTTGACGACATTACCTAATTATCCACGCCTAATTTGAAACCACCTTAGATCACTTAAATTCAAGTGAGATAAGGTATTTATCGCGGCATCTGCACTGAGCACGCAGTGGTTGTGAAACAATTATTTTGAATAGAGGTCGTATAGAACCATAGGTAGAAGCGGGTGCCGTGCTCGGACTAGATTTCCATCATACCCCAACCACAACCACAATAGACAATACGAAATGCGTCAAACGGGGATCGTGGTTTTTCAATGGTTTTCTCGTGGTACGCGATTGATGCTTGTCCATCAATCATGAATTAGGTGTGAGGGCTGCCTTAGTCGCTTGCGTCTTCATACGAATTAGAATGTAGAACCCTTAACTCATATTAACGCTGATGCATGAGTTTCTACTTCTTCGCGTGTGATTTTCATAAGACACAAACAATCAAGATGTGGTGGATTGCATATAAGAGTACCATCCGCACCCTGTGCCTTGTTTTCACTATCGATAAATATATATTGGATCATTCACTATCTTAATCCAGTGAGGATATAGATATGACTGCCACTATTCAGTCCCTAGCTAATTACAAGAGATCTTTTATCTCCAACATTTTCTGTCAATGGAAATGCTGTGACTGATGAGAAGATTCATTAAAAGACAGCTCAATCATTATTCAATACGCCTTTGTGTGCATGAAATGGCGGCGCTTACTTCTTTGTATTTACCGCTGATAGAGTGGAATTCGCCACAGTGCAAGTGGTACTTTTGTCTAACATTAAGAGCCGATACAAAATGGTTTTAAATTTAACTCTTATAGTCTCTACCTTATATATATTTCAGATAAATGCGAAGTTTTAAGATCTAATTAAAAGTGTTTATTGAATACTAGCTAGCAGTTTATTAAGCGTTGGAGGTTTTTTTTTTATGTTATTTGGTAACGAGACGAGCTGGTCGTTTGCCTGATGGTAAGCATAACGCCGGCCCATAACATTTGCAGTGCCACCCAGAACTTTGAAACACAAAGGCCTGCGCGGCACTGCAGTGCGCTCGTTACCCTGAGACATTAGGTATTAAGTCTCATAAGCCCAGTAATTTCACTGGATACTCTGCTCATCAAACCGGAACACAGTAATGCTTGCACGCTACTGCTTGGCGGCAGACCTCACGAGCAAAGCGGTGGTAACAACCCAGACGGACACTCGCAGAAGAGTTAGTCCTCCCACTAACAAAACTAACTTTATGATTTTTTTCTTTCGAGATAATTTTATGAAATCGTGTTTTCACATCTTTACCTTTAGAATGAATCCTGCACTTTACCATATATATTTATTTCAAAATGAATGTTGCAGTAACGTTGATATAACATAGGATCACGCTAAGCTATGTGAGGTACTGCGGACTCTTAAATGGGTCTGCGTTTGATCACACTTAATGCGAAGCGAAGATGAGCTTACCCAGAAACTAATTACTTATTTATGACACTTTAAGTGGTAGGAAAACAAACGAAAATGCTTACAAATGAAAATTGTTTTTAAAGAGCGGGCACCGAATTCGAAGACAATGTCACGATATATAACATTTCATCCCCCATTTTTCCACCCTTAAGAATACTACCCGTATGCTTTCATATAACGTAGTAAAGGACGACTTTGAAATATACCCTACTCATGAAAAAAGAATCCTTAAATTGGTCGACAATTAGCGGACAAATCTCTATACACAAATACAAAAGGAATTCAGACGAATTGAACACCTCCTTCTTTTTGAAGTCGGTAAAAACAGCCTCCTTCACTTTTCATACTATAAAAGAATTAACCATAACCTCTTTGTTTTTAATAGATCATTATTAAAGACTAGCTGCTGCCCGCGGTTTCACCCGCGTGGAGATATTGGATTTCATGGGTTTATTTTTTTGCGCGGAACCCAAAAATTTTTATCAAAATTAAAGCAGCCTACGTTACTCCTTGTAACGTCAGCTATCTGCCAGTGAAAGTCCCGTCAAAATCGGCCCAGCCGCTTCGGAGATTACCCGGAACAAACAGACAGACAGACATACAAAAATTTTAAAAATGGTTGTTTTGTTATAGGTACCGTATATACTTTCATATGTATTAAGTAAAAAGCTGTTATTTTGATTCTGATTTTGACACTTCAATTTTATTTATTTGTATAGATTATATATAATTGTATAGATTTATACATAACTTTCTTAAATCGCAGATAGTAACTTGCTACTAAGGAACTTCTATTACTGTTGGTTTGTTTGTTTGGAAACCATGTTGTTTTTGCCTTCGCAAGGTTAGTAAGCATATCAATTACATAGAAATGAATGAAGGTTAGACACGTTTGTTTCACTTACAAAGTGTCTGGCTGTGAGTGTCGAAGTCTGTTTTTATTATTATTATGTTAAATCCTCGTCTTTTATGGCAAATAGCCAATTCTGGTGTTGGAGTTAATAGAAAGATAGAAGGCTCTTTCTTTATAAAAAAAAAATTAACAGTTTTTACATTTGTGATTAGTCCAATTGGTGACCAGCATCCCTTCCAGGCAACCGAAAGCCTATTTAGGGACTTTAACTTTTAAATTTTGTAGTGTGGAGAAATATTTAGTAATTTCGACACACTCGTAGCTTGACAGCGTCTTCTGTCGATCAAGAAATCACTACAACATAATTGTCATCAAAGACCATCTATAGATATATTTAGTCGTGTCTGCTACAAGCGCTTCCAATTTTGATGCAGAAAATACATTGTATCATACTCTCGCAGCACCAAAATTGGCCCAACAACAATTTTCGCTAGCAACATCAACGCGAACCGAAACAACATTCTCTGCATTGCATTCACTATCTCGCAACATTGTATAATGATGTCCCAAAAGCTCAAAATTCCCAGGCTATCCTGGAATTGCAACAAATTACACAAGCACCAATTTAGCGTCAACCGGACGAGCACTTAATTGACTTGTTGGAATTACTAGGTACATAGTTTAACTTTTAGCTGCAGACAATAAAATAGGTATGTTTTTTGTTATAGGTAGGTTTGTTGGATAATTTTTTGTTAATTTAGAGGTACATTTTAGTCCGTCAACGCCATTGGCTTATGTCCAACGTAGGTGCTTAGTGGGATCACACACAGTGACGTAGTGTATCTGCCTTCACGAGTGTTAAGTGTGGTATATGCAAGGTAGTAACGTCTCCGCACATGTTATGTGTATTGTGTACTGCTACGCACATCTTCAGAAGAGCCTTCAGAGCCTTGAGAATGTCACATTTACGCATCATGTTTATACCTGGTAGATTTTTAATTTCGAAAACTGTAAAACTAACAGAACTACCCAGAATTTTAATAATACGTCAACACGAAACTTACACAACTTCGTTCTGCTACAGTAATTTTAATTCCTAAGCCAATATTTGTTATTCGCCGTGTTTACCGTACTTCGGAACAATCTAAACAAAGTTTTTCTAGTAAATTAGTCTGAGTGAGGACCTGGCGAGACGCCAAATAGTAAGTACATAGTACCTGTACACCGATCATCCATCTCTCTCGAAAAAACAACACTGCCTCGAGCTAAAAGAGAATAAGATTTATGTAACAGTCGGGCACCTGTATACCAAAAGGTACATTGTATCTACCAAAAGGGAAAAGTAGGTACATAGAGGAGGCAAACGGTTAAGGTATTTAGAGCAATTGCTTGTAAAACCGGAATCTCAGAATTCCGGACTTTACCTTTACCTTCAGGCAGAAAAACTGGCACGAATCAGCGACAGATCCCCTGGGGAGTTTGGACCCAAACACGCCAGTCTTTATTAACATTTAAGCTGTCTATTTTGGGATGACTACTTACTTTGAATTAATTTGATAGTTTTAGGTCTACACAATAAATGGATAACGTGTGCGACGTTTCAGGGTAACGACCGCACTGCAGGACAGCAGCGCAGGCTTTTGTGTTTCAAAGTTCTGAGTGGCACTGCAATGCATGGGCTAGCTACGGTTACCATCAGGCAAACGACCAGCTCGTCTTGTTAGTTAAAAAAGAAGTTATAATTATAATGGTAAATATATTCCTAATTAATTAATAAACTTAAATATAAAATTGTGAGACAATATGAAGGCGTGTAAGCGGAGAAAGAAAATCGCGAAATCAAACCAGCCTTAAAAATGAATAACTATTACAAAATGCTTTGCCGAGTTAAAGTATTTTTTGAAACTAGTTTTCATATTTGCTATCTTCTTAACCAAACTATTTACTTGCCGGTATTAAACCTTACGTTTTAATACGACTAATCTGCACTGCAGCGATATTTCGTCCTTAAAACGCTATATATAAACACATAAACACAAGTGCGCAAGCTCGTTTTATTTTTTCTCTAATGAGTTTAGCCGAGCCATGCGGGCAGCACCCGCGCTAATTGGAGACACCAGATACCCTTGATGGACATTGGTAAAGTGTATTGCGAAAGACCAGGGATTAACGAAGTGTTTTATGTGTTATTTTAGCTTAGAGGCTTTTGGCTCGTATTTAATCTTAGAGTAGCCGCACATTGGGCCAGCAAAGGCAGCCATTAGACGCAGGCACTAGATGCAGCCACCAGTGGCTGGGTACGGCCTCCAGTCACACCTACTGTAGCCACAAAATAGAGAGAAAAGAAGCTCGCTCGGTCACTTTTTGACGCCCTAAGCGCCAAAGCGTCCCTTCTGTTCTCTCTCTATTCTATGCGGCTGGATAGAAGCCGGTGTTCGTGGTCGAGTGTGTGCTGGAGGCGAGCTTCAAACGCGGTCACCACGTCAGCTTGTGACTCGGCCGCAGCCAAACAAATGGTCAGTGTGCCCCAATGCAATAGAAAATGAAAATATATATAATGTATGAAAAATCTTGTCCCCGTTAGATGGCCGCGTCCAGTTTCCCAATGTGCGGTAGTAAACTATACTTTATTATAAATCTATCTACCGTTTAAAATCTTTGAAACGTCAAATTTAAATGAAACATAACACCGCTGGGACTTGTTTTCCTTTGTCTAAATTCACAAATATGCACTAATTGAGACTACGCTACACCTGACCCCCTGGGGACTGCTATATCTCTCACCCGAGGCTACTCTGTGTTTACCGAGACGAAGGTAAAAGATTGGGGCACCAGTGGTGACTCTGACGTCTGTATTTACCATAACAAAGTAGGTAAGTTTATTTTGTGTACAGTCATTTGGGTTGATCGAGCTAAAAGGAAGACTACGTATTTAAGTACACTTTTGATGCTGAATAAAAATTTGTAACCAAATAAATTGAGTCTTAACCACAGAAAATATTATAATAACCCCAAACTTTGTTTTTTTTTATATTATGTCATAATGGGTCGTTTGTTTGATGGTAAGCATAAGGCCGGCCCATAACAATTGCAGCGCTACTCAGAACTGAATCATTGTAACAATTTTCACGAAATGCCGTTGGCTGGTTTTTTAAAGAGTAAATAATTATTACCTTTCAACAAGAGAAGGGTTATGAGCCCTAGGTTCTTGACGATAGACTTGCAGTAGTCGTAAATATATCACGTATACTGGTAGAGTTAGAGCTAACTGATTAGAACTAACCTGTGAACAACGTTTATTTTCCACGATAGCTATTAAGCACCCAATACACGCTCATGCATATTTGCACTTTTTGCTGTCAAAATAATCATGGTATTTGCAACAAGCGCGTATTACAAGATCACGCCCAACTGGATGTAAACCCATCAAAAATCCTTGGAACAGACAACACCAATAGGGCCAAATAGTGTAATCTCTTACAATGCCCTGAAGTCCTGCCTGGGCTCAAAGTGACGACTGCTCCACTTTACGCCTTATACATCACTTGTTCACCGCGGCTGTACTGAACACGCAGTGGTTGTGAAACTATTTGTTGAGTCGAGGTCGTTGAAGCGGCTGCCGTGCGCCTCTTTCAGTTCCCCGAATACAAAACATGACATTAATTTATCAAGCCGTGATCGTGGTTTTTCCATGGTTAGCGCGTAGTCAGTGTTTGATGTATATCCATCAATCATGCTGGACCATGTAATTAATAAATTATATCCGTTCGCGATACGGCTTTGAGAATGGTGATATTGAAGCTTGGATTGCGCGGGGGTAACTAACAACAAACAGGAAAAGATCTTTTAACTTTTCCCCAGCCTCCTACTAATACGCACATATCACGAAAAAACTTGATACATGGTAGACTGTGCACAAAAGCAATTTATGCAAAGCGAAGATAAAATAGTCTGAAAAGTAATCAAAAAGGCTACAATACCATTGGGAAAAGATAGCAATTTCGGCTGATTTATGTTTTAATATCACAACTTTGTTTAAGAAACTCTTTGTCTTGCGCAATCAAGGCCTATGGCCATAATGAATGAGTTTCTGTTCCCAGCCAAAAGATCGATATTGAGTTGACATGCTTAGATCTGATTGGTAGTATATCTATATATAGTAAGTCCGGTCCCAGACATAAGTATATAGTTTTTTTTTGCAATATGTGCAAAAACTATGTTTACCTACATAATATATTCGTATTTGTGATCACTATGTCAGTTTTTTGGCGTACATCAAAGGACGCAATATTTTTTGGAATATGAAATTGAATATGTGAAAAATCTCTTTGCAAAAAGTTTTGCCGTTGAATATTTTCAAAAACATTTGCACATATCTGTATACATATCTGGGACCGGCATCGGCATACCCGGCCCTACCGGCGCGGTAGCGACAGCTTTATTATTCGAAAAGCGTGAGAGGCAGGAATGGTAATGGGTATACGACAGCTGTCAGTCAAAGATAATAAAATTACAATTCAGATGGGTCAGTTGTACTATATTTCGAAATTTAGCCGCTGACTTGTGACGCCATGTGACATCACCGCAGTATCCTATTATGTACGCATATCATCGTATACACATATCATATCATCACCGCCTGTCACATCGACGGTGACGTCAGGTAAAATAGCGGTGATCAAACAGTAACGTACTTATGTATGTACTAGCTTCTGCCCGCGGTTTTCACCCGCGTTCCCACAGGAACCGTGCATTTTTTCGGGATAAAAAGTAGCCTATGTTACTCTCCGGTCCATAAACGATATCTATGCTAAAAATCACGTCGAGAGCAAGGGGCTCCGTTACTGCGTGAAAGAAGGAAAAACCAACTAACACACTTTCGCATTTCTCGAAAATTCGAGGATATATGTGACATCCACCAAGCCGAACTGGGCCCACGTGGTGGATTATGGCCCATAACTCTCTCTCTGAGATAAGGCCGGTATCCCAGCAGTGGGAGCGTTAGAGGTAGATAAACATAAACATAGTAGGTACTACATAAATGGTATAAAATAAAAAAAATTTAGTGTGTATTTTATTTAGTTATTTTAGTTTATGTTGTTTACTTTTTCTGTTATTATAATAAACCTTATGGATTAACTAAAAAACACTAATGGTATATAAATGGTAATCATTTTTGCAACGCTTTCTCTTACAAAATTTTAGCAAGTATTCTGACCGTGCTTAAATTAATAACCACAATATTTTACACGACGTAAAAGCTTAAATAAAAGCTTATAAAGATCATTAGTCGTACATAATTGAAGGTCTCAGTATAATTCATCATTTCGGGGCGTTCACCGGGCCTTGAATACCCCCGTCCGCACAACTTCTGAATAAAAGGGGAGTGAGTGAGTCGATCCATGCGTGTTTTCGGAATTTCCTAATGCCTATTTACTCGTAGGTATTTCTGATTAATTGGAGTTGGCTCATATAAATTAATCGTTTAGAGACCGCCTTAATATGGATTTCTGAAACAATGAGGTTGTTTAACTACGTCGAGAATTTTAGGGCCGTGGCACACGCAGACTTTTTGCAGCCATAAGTAAGTAGGTATATTTATAGGAGGTAGCGTAAGCAGAAAACAAACAAAAACCGTTTAAAACATTGCATTGACAACTTGGCCCCGTCATTTCTTGTTTGCGTCAATTTCATAACCGCGTGTTTCGTTGTCCAAAATTACCTGCTGGCAAGCAGGAATGTGCAAGCATTACTGTGTTCCGGTTTGATGAGCAGAGTAGCCAGTGAAATTACTGGGCTTCTGAAACTTAATACCTAATGTGTCAGGGTAACAAGCGCACTGCAGCGCGTTTGAAAGTTCTGAGCGGCACTGTAATTGTTATGGGACGGCGTTATGCTTACTATCGGGCAAACGACCGGTGGCTCGTCTCGTTATCAAATAGAATAAAAAAATATAATATTTAAAGAAAGCCATCTTTTGATTTAATTTCCTCTAATGTTCACTTTTATCGTTAACGCCACCTACACCAAATGCATTCTTCTCTGGTGCGAGAAGTTCGAGAAAAACGACCATATTTCCTGCAAGGTTGGCGGGACTGGACTTCGTATTAGTGTTTGCTATACCATGATGTACGAGTAGGTAGGTTATACGTTTCAATTTCTTTGGACAGACAAATAAAATAACCGATAAGTGAATCCGATCTGAATCCCAGAAAATGATCTCCGAAGTAACCACAGTAGTACTATTTGAGCTATTTTTAAGACAGGTACGCATTAGATCCGAGTTCCGTCATTCGATTTATTTCCGTCATCCGTGAATCTCCAATTCGGAGCAGAATATTGACTTTAATTGTTATAATTTTATTTTATGTGATCTAAAATGTCAAAAATGGACACATTCATTCGGTAGTAATTGTAAAACTTCCTAAGAAATATCCGAATTCGGTCGCACGAATTAAGGGCGGTTCGCAGTGTGGAATCGCTCTTATTGGACAGACTGTTATGCACGTGTTTCAGTTGTATAACGGATAAAATAGCTACCCTACTGTCCCATTTCAGATTTCCCCCTTGTATAACCATTGACGTCACCATTAGGTAAAGGCACTAAAATAAAACAAATGTTAAATTGACTGCAAAATGGATATTAAATCCATTTGTAGGTAATAAACGCTCGCTCGAGGAAATGCTGGTATTTTTAGGCAGCCCTTCGCCCCACGTTTTATTGGCAGAATTGGCACGGGAAACAAAGTCTTTAACCAACGGAATTTTATTATTTTCAATCTAGTATGGGTAATAGGGGCCAGGAGAACATAATTTTGGGACAAAGTTGCGTATATTTGCCTTAGATTTAGAGATTTACTCTTAGACTTGGGCGGCGATTTGGGCTTATGTACACTATTAACTTCACTTGTAATTTGTAACCGAGTATGTAATCAAATCTTAGAAGTCAATTGTAACTTACTTTTAGTTGATCAAAACTTGACTATTCCACTTTTTATGTTTTTACACAATTTGAGAAAATAGTGCTGGGTAATGTCATTTTGAAGTGGAATAATGTACTTTTGGCGAAATCATGCGTCATCATTTTATTCTTTTTTTCTGGTGTAATTATCAAGTTTTGACCCAATTTTATTTTCGCTACGTTTTAATATCAATAAAAGAAACGAAAAAAAGTTTTGTCGAAATTGAAATAGTCCGAAAAGAACCTCCTCAATAGTGGTATCGAAATGTCATCCAAACTACATATAGATATAGATATATATATATAGCATCACGGAGCTGATCTGAAGATGGAGCCAGGAGGTGAATTCGTGAACTATGTTGAACATTGTTAAATGATAATGTTAATTAGATGAGACTTAGAAACAATTCCAGAAAATACCGCGCACTCAACGTTTGATGGTGAATTTATTTTTTTGTATGAAAATTTGGAATGATTTATTTCCAAGGGACCTCCCTTGGAAATACGGACCTCCCTCTGAGAAGTTATGGGCAAAACCATGGTCCTAATCATTCCCTTCCCAGATAATATACCGATTCCAACCCACCCTGTATATTGACGTCTCTGTGGCTAAGTTCGTTTGGTAGTTACCCTTGCCTTCAAAGTTTCCTCGCTTTAAAGGATTTAAGTTTTGAATGAATATAGGTTTATTTTTTATTTCAGTCCGCGTTTTCTTAAAAGGAATAATGGCTACCCCGCACATGCCTAGCGCATGTGTTGACAATGTGCAGTGTACATAGTAAAACTACATTGTATTGATTCGATTTGAAGGTAAACGAAAAGCTCTGTGTGAGATGGTGATGGTCCTTGATATTCGTCCTGCAGAGGTTATATATATTTGCAATACTCTAGTGTACTTGCATTGGCAAGTATAGTAAAGCTAAATGTTATTTGACTCTGTCACGTCTATATTTTTAAAGAGATGATTGTTTATATATACAGGCTGTATTTTGTAGAGATGGGGCTAAATGTGGGAGCTACAGGAAAACCTTCTTAGAAGATCGAAGACCTATCAATAAGTCCAGGCAGCTGTACTGTACTAATCTGTTCCTTGCCTATGTTAGGGTTAACCTTTTCACCTTGTTAGAATACAAAGTGGTCAAACGCTATCTTATTGAATATAAAATTAACCGTGTCAAACGAGTATTTTTTTGTTTGAATCGTTTTCTGATTTGCGAACTCGATTCTATGAAGCTAGTTATGATATAAATTAAAAAACATATTACTCCTATATTAATATGGCACATACTTAATTATATAACCCTAATCGCATTAGAACAACTTTGCGCTATATTAATAAATAAAACCCTGGATCCATAAACCAAACTCGCGTACCGGAATAAAAGCATGCATGGATGGCTGATAGCCGCAGTCCGTAAAGTATCAAAACCGTTCAACCAGTGTATAGAACTGCGACATAAACGTGCGTTTTTTTCTCTAATAAGTCCTCGGCAATGCAGCGTATTTTTTTTACCTTTACTGTGGCTATGATGAAAGTGAATATAACGCTACGCTTGATACTAAGTTCGATCGAATAACCTGATAATCGTTACGAGGAATAATTTTTTTGCGAGTGAAGTCTACCGCTAAGTCTTCATGTGCAAGCATTTTTTTTTACTTCTGACGGTTAAAGCATTTGACCACAATCTCACCTGATGTGAAGTGACGATGTGGTCGAAGATGTAGCACGCTTCCCCAGTGAATACCTATATTTGTACACACCCAGATTATGACAGGTTCAGGGAAGACGTTCAGGGAAGACAGACGACGGCAAAGCATTCCACTCCTTTGCAGTTCTTATTATGTAGGACGAAGCGAAACGCTTCGTGCGACTTGGTGGTATTTCCACTTTAAAGGGGTGGCGCTCAGCCAAACGACTAGTTGTAGACTAGTACTAGTACTGTATTTCACTGACTAGTTTGTAATAAAACTAGTCAAAGTCGTTAAGGTGTCGTTAGTAGAATATTATAATATTATTGCTATCGTACAATTATACCTACACCACCCCTTAGCATGCTCGCTCTAAAACAGTGAAGGTAAACATTCGAGGACATGATTGTAGCAGCGGCATTGGGCCCTGAAATGTCATCAACTGCAATGGGCCCGCGTGATGGATTATGGCTTGTTACTATTCTATCTGAGAGTAGGCTGGTACCCCAGCAGTGGGAGCATTATAAGGCTGATGATGACACTTACGCCAGTTGCGCACTACAACATCACAGACGAAATAATACTTCACTGCGTTCCTATTCTATTCTGCGATAGGCTATTAATTCAGAGAATAGCCATAGATGTAGAAAGCTTAAAGTAGAAGCCATATGTAGACGAACATGGACCAAGATAACTACTAGACGGCGCGGCTTGAAGCCCGGTAACGAAACTATCAAATAAACTGGAATCTCTTAAATACAAATTCTTTGATATAAAGTAAAAGTAAAATGACAACCTTAATCTAATGTTGCCTAATAAGATATTCACAGTTTTTTAATGAAATTTATAGCTATATAGAAACTTGAAATTAGAAAACCTAGCAGGTGTGTATAGTCAAAAACTGTGGACTGAATTCTAAGTTTTTTAAATTAAATAACTCTTATCGTGTATATTTAACTTTATTTTAACTCCCATTCGTTAAAATACTAAAATTTCGTCGCGGCTTGCACCCTTTCTGGATTTGCCTATTATACTCGTACAAGTATTTATTCGTAGCGTACAAGTCATCTATGCAAATTGTAGCTTTTTGCCGGCTTCTTACACCGTTAAAAGTAATTCAATTATAAATGTGTAATAATAGCGAAAATTATAAGTATAAGTCTAACTGACTTTTCAAGAAGGAGGTTCTCAATAATTCGTCTATATATTTGTTTTGCGAAGATGTTACCGATTTTTCCGCCAATGTCAACCGATTTAAATGATTCTTCTTTTTATGAGTATGGTATACACCTCAAGGGTGGTCCTTTTATACAATTATGATAGAATACCACCCAAGGGTGGAGAAACGGGGAGTATCATAATATTTTTGTAAAAGTCGATTACCGCTTTTTTAACTCTTGATTTATTACCGCAATAAGCCGCGGTAAGCAATTTTTATCGACCAGTAAAATAGCAAAATCTGGCAGTACAATAACTAAGTTGATAAAAGTTTCTGTATTAATTTAACCAACTTCAAAAAAAGGAGAACGTTCTCCATTCGGTTGTATTTGTGTTAATGTTTGTTACCTCAGATCTCCGTCATTTATTAACCTATTTGGAAAATTATTTCTTTATTTGAAAGGATATACTTTCAGATGGGTCCCATAGATTTCTATGGGACCCATCTGAAAGTATATCCTTAACCGATTTTGATGACATTTGTCATCAAAATCGGTTGAGTAGTTTGTCATTGAAGTCTGTTCGTCGGTTTTTAAAGCAATTTTTATTAGTTGTTAGCGTAAGGTTTTATATGTATTGTTAGGTACAGAAATGAGACAACTCGGTTTGAATAATAGACACACGTGTATTTTCACTCGTAGTTCAATGAAGACTGCTGTCCTTCGCCGCGTCTTCCCCTTGCGTAGCGCTGGAACGACTACGGCGTAGCACTGACTTCATGACGTCGTAGCGTAGCACCCAGCACCATACCATGCTCTACCTTTATTCTTACAGTATGTATGTGTGGTCTTCCCACGCACCACGTCCTATATGATATAAGTATCTAAATGTGTACATATTTTCTTAAATACGAGCTGGCTTACCGTAATAGCTTCAACATGCAGCGAGTTTTAAACGAGCCGTCTGTACTTCCCTTTTGGTCTACGTAGAGTATCAGCTCGGGTATTGGATAGTAGATGGCTATGATTGAGCGCGGTCAGGCGAATCGGAACTGTCTGCTCCCTTTCTCTTGTTCATTAAGGGCGCAATTTGCGGTGAAACAAAGATCGACGGGTGGACGTGGAATAGACTTTTCTAGATAAATAAACGGAGCTTTTAAATAACAAAACCCTTGCTTTCGTAATAAGACAAATGATAGGTTTGTACGAAGACTGATTCAAAGAAGAGTTGTTTGACACCACAACTGAAACAATTAATTATCGATGCCAAAAAGTGACTTTAAATTTCCTCTATTAATACCTACCTAGAGAACACAATTGTAGAACCCAAAGGGGGAAGGGGCTGGTATAAAAGGCATTTGGCTATGTTTATTAAATAGTAAGTTTGTATTGAGTATTGGTAATTATAAGTTACCTGTTAATCGAAATTAGCTTCATACAATATAAGCTGTCTCTTCATAACGTGTCTATGCATACGTTTTTACTCGACTGCGGAAGGAATGGTGGGTAATGTTTTTCGAGTGTGTGAATGTCCTTGTAAGTAAGTTAGTAAGTAGTAGTAGTTAACTACAGTAGTAATAGTAATATGTCATGGACATATTATATAGGTCCATTTCTTTGGCAAGCTCTGAAGCCTAAACAGCTTGTGGGATTTTTACATATATATATGAGGTGTCATCAGATTCGTTTTAATAGTGGTAGTATAATTTCTTTTCAGTTTTTGTTATATTCAGTGTTTTTTTAATTAGTATATTTGACGGTTTGTTCTTGTTTAAACCAAACGAATGGATGTTAGGACTCTTTTGCTCCTATTGCATCCCACCACACCTTCACGCTTCGCTGACGCTCTGGAGCTTTAATTCCGAAAATGGAACGGAGTAGCTTCAGCGGTCGAATCGCAATTTTTCTACTATGAAAGTATTTCAGATCCAACGGTCGATTCGATGTTCGTAACTTGACATTTTGTCTTTCATGGTAGGTAAACTACAATCTATCAGCCGAAGCTTCGACTTTCGATTTTCGGAGTAAGGTCCAAGGTCACATGCGACACTTAAAATGTGAAGTGCGCGGCATTCTCTGTTTTTTTTTCAACGTATCTTCTACATCAACAGACCTTAAACTTATCACAATTCACTCCACTCCTTATGGTTACGGATGAAGATGCATAGCTACGTTGCACAATGCGTCCAATGTAGTTGTAAGTATATTAAATATTAAAAAAAACCTATATCGTTATTTAACCCATATATTAACAAAAATACCAACTTTTTTTATTCTATTAGTTAATGAGACGAGCTGGTCGTTTGCCTGATGGTAAGCATAATAATTGCAGAATGCAGTGCCACTCAGAACTTTGAATCACAAAGGCCTGCGTCTCTGCTCCTGCTCGTCTCTTTACCCTGAGACATTAGGTATTATTAAGTCTCATAAGTCCAGTAATTTCACTACTTTGCTCCTCAAAATCACAACGGAACAACTAAGATACCACTGTTAAAATTAAGATGAAAAAACTACAATGAACAAGATTGTTATAAACATAAAAGGATACTTATAACCACGGCAATAAGTACCTACTCGCAGGATTAATTACTAAATTGTATTATTTGCAGTGAACCAAATCAAAAGCGGACCTAGGTGAGTTTAAAACTGGTAGTGTGCACGCTTAACACGCTTATAGGAAAAAGCTGAACTTAAAAGGAACACAAAAAAGATTCACTTTAAATGTCATATCCATGAAAAGCTCATCTATTCCACATTAAAAAATAATTTTCAAGAACTACCGGCTAGCCACAGATAACTATATAGTTATATACTAGCGCCTAGCTCTACAGCTCTACAAATAGCTCGGCGCCATATTGATTTTTGACAGTTATTTTTTTTAAATGAAAACATGGGTTTTTAAATATGTAACCAATAAAATTGCAACGCTAGCTTAAAATTAAACAATCAGGTAAATTAATGTTTGTAAAAAAAGCTGCGAGAAGACATTTTAATCGAGTTCATAGAGAAAGTTATTAAACAAAGTTTAATATGAAGGTGCCATATCTTCGCGCAGATTTCCGATTTGACCTCGATAAAAATGTTAGTTTGACGTTATAGACTGCTTTGGTTATAGACAAAGCGATGCATGTAATAGCGGTCGAGTTTCAAACTCGATTTCAACATGAAGTGATCTGCATGAATGGAGTAGGCCTTCAGCAAGCAATGTAATTGTAAGTGTGGCTTTCTAGTAAAAAAGTATCCAATAATGCTGGATATCAGAATTTTCACGAAGTTGCTACGTATGTGCTTAGCAAATTGTGTAAATGGACCATGCAGTAAGCTATCGCTGCAAAGCGATGTCTGCTAGATGTAGTCCTGGCTTGTAGGCCGAAAGTAATCTTCTCAAGAATTTCGGAGCTGACCCGATCGATCCCATATAAGAATCCCGTTAGAAGCGACATTTTTGAGATGTATATTGCATACTAATATAGTTATTTACGTGAATGTCCCACTAGTGTCAGTTTACACTTATTAATAAAAAGTACCTAGGTACTGTTAAACTATGTTTTCTCTTTCGATTCAGTTACAAACTGTAAAAGAACGACAAAGAAAAAAAATTGTTTAAATAAATCACCATTTAACAATGTTCATTAATGAGAGCCATTATCTTTACGTACAAATTATGTGAAGGTGTAGAGTTATCTTGGAATTCATGGAAACAGTTAATCACGAGAGAATAAGAGTATCTACTTTAGGATTACCTACCTACCTGTACTATTATTCTGTGGCAGTAGGTGCCTAATTACCTATAGTTACAACAAATATAACGGCGTCGAAATAGCTTCCAGGTTATTAATAATGGACTAACCTAGTAGCTTGTAGCAAGTACCTAAGCTTTATTATAAACTCAATGATCTGAAAACTACTGACAAGACTAAAATGAATAAACTGAGACTTATTATTTACTAGCTGCTGCCCGTGGTTTCACCCACGCGGAGATATTGAATTTCATGGGGTTTTTTTTTGCGCGGAACTCTAATTAATAATATAATAGAAGCCTAAGTTACTCCTTGTAATATCAGCCTATCTGCCAGTGAAAATTCCGTCAAAATCAGCCCAGCCGTTTCGGAGATTACCCGGAACAAACAGACAGACAAAAATTTAAAAAAAGGTTGTTTTGTTATAGGTTCCGTATATACTTTCATATGCATTTGGTAAAAAGCTGTTATTTTGATATTACAAACAGACATTTCAATTTCATTTAGTTGTAAGTATAGATGAATGTAGTTCAGTGCTTTATAGGTAGGTATTGCCTATTTACAATGAATCTATTTCCGTTTTGACCTATCAAAGGAGTACGAATTCAATGAGTTTTTGATTTTCTATTGAAAAGTTTCAATGAATACCTTCTGGACCCATCTTTAAACAATCTCAGTGTACCTACGGTGGAACATTTTTTGTGTTTTGACGTTATATATTTTGGAACACATCTACTTACTTGGTTAAAAATACTTTGATTTGTAAGAGTTAGGCACAGTAGTAAATATATTTATTTACTAGCTTCTGCCAGCGGTCTTCAACCGCCTTCCCACAGGAAGCGTGCATTTTTCCGGGATAAAAATTAGCCTATGTTACTTTCCGGTCCATAAACTATATCTATGCCAAAAATCACGTCGATCCATTGCTCCGTTACTGCGTGAAAGAAGGATAAAACAACAAACAGACAAACACACTTTCGCATTTATAATATTAGTAGAATAGTAGGATTAGTAGGATTTAGCACTGTTAATGCGTAGGTACAAGGAATAAATTAATGCTTTAAGTTTTAATATCTAGGTACCAGTTTTCCAGGTCATGCAAGATTTTTTTTTATTTAACCTAAACTTTGCCTTATGCTAAGCATAAAGCCTGCCCATAACAATTATTGCAGGGACATAGTTATTTTTAAGCTTTTGCGAATTCCATACAAATTAATAAAACGAAAACGAAGTTGAATTTAGTCAAAATTATGTACTGATATCAATTTGTGCGAGAATAGATCCGTTTCTAACCAACTTCCAAAAAAGGAGGTTCACAATTCGGTGTAAGTACCTAGGCACCTGCTTTTTTATGTTTGTTTCTCAGATCTCCGTCATTTATAAACTCTTCGCGGGAAACGAACCTGTGCTATATCCTTATGCAGTTCATGATTCATCGATCTATCAATTAGGTTAATTAATCAATTAGAGCTCTCGGTTTTATAAGCATCGCTAGCTGCTGCTTGCAGTTTTATCCACGTGGAGATTTTCAAGGAAACTGCATTTTTCCGAGGAAAAGTAAGATATGTCAAACTCTGGCTCAAATCTCTACGCTAAAATAATTATGTTGCTGCGTGATAGAAGCACAAACAAACACACTTTCACATCCTACTTCCTATCCTACTAATATTATCTTCTATCTACTATCCTACTTCCTAATACACTAATGTGCGAAAGTTTGTGTGTGAATTTTTGTTACCAAGTAGTTATCTATGAAATTTTAAATATACATAGTTTCGGTTCTGGAATAACACATAGGCTATAAAGATATATACCACGCGGGCAAAGCCGCGGGTAGAAGCTAGTTTATAATAATAGTAGGGAATTACGAATTAATACTAGTTATTCCCCTGCTATTTGTGTTCTAAAGGTAACGTATTTTTTCTATATTAAAAACTAACAGTTCATTTTCAAACACCCTTTCGGTCAACCCTTTATGAACCAGCCGATCAGTCCCTTGCACCGGCCGCGACCCGCGACGGCGGCGGGACTATCAAAGGCACATGTTACACACACCATGCGATGAGATGAAGCGCTACCTATTTTAAAACCATTTCTTATCAGTACCTACTACTGGCATTATAACTACACTCTTAAAACTCGGTAAAATCAATAAAGTCGGTGATGCCTTATTATTTGTGATCAGTGGGAAAATAAATTACTAACCACCTCAATAATGTGCTTAATTCATGCAAGAAACGCCAATTTCTTATTTGAAACAGATTCTAATTATTCAATATTTATGAAATAAAGAGTGATAAAAATAGAATTTAGTTCGTATTATAATAACACGTATTTTATCAGTCATTATGATAGAACGTTTGTAGTTAGCGTAAAACCTAATAAATTCTAAAGGATCGTTTTTCACTTGTTTAGCGAAATCGTGGCTATTTCGCTCTCAATCGCTACCTATTATTGCCAATCCCGACCAGCGCTCCTGCTCCTGAGACAGTGGGTCGTAGATAATTATATATGAGCTTCATTTTATAGCTTAGAGTAGGTAGTTACTTTGTAATTTATGTTTGTATCTTTGTATTTTGTTGCTTCTTCCCACAGTCTGTGCTCCTTACACACGAAGCCGAAGTCGTAGGTAGGTAGGATTACCTATATATTTCCTATATATTCTAAAGGTAATGTTATCAAGTCCGGAAAAGCAAATACGTAAATTGTTTTGACATACTTCTAACAGAGAAACAGGTTGAGGAGATAAACTATCGGTCTTACCACAAAAAAAAATGAACACACCGTAAACATGTGTTAAACAGCGTCTAATTACTAAACATATCTTAGCCGCGTGTTTAAATATTAACAACCACAAATCTTGATTTAAGTAGTCTAAGCTTTGTCCTCCATTCTGTTGTGAATTGCGACATTTTTAATAATTTTAGACGTTTTTAGACACTAGCTAAACAATCATCTAAAAGTTGTTTTTGTGGTAACACGCAATAGATATCGCTTGGCATCGCTTCGTGTGACAACTACCTATCTAGGGCTTGGGGTGAGCCGTGTTCAGTGTTCCAAGTCGCTGGGCCCTCATCAGTCGGCGCCCGCGATAGTCGTAGCCTGAAACTTGCTCCTAAAGGCCGCAATTATAAAACGCGCGCTTTTAAATAGACTGCAAAATCGGTCACCGACCATAGTGAAAAAAAAGTGGTTCCGATTAGTGATCTGTTTTAATTCTTGGTTGTGACTTGTGACTGTTTCTTACTATATTGGGAAATTATAGAGTTGAATTGTAAAAATAGCTGCTTTCACTTTTGTTAGACCAGAGTAATTATAGATTTTTTTGGTTACTAAACTTGTTCTAATAAAAGTTAATAAGATGTAATAGTATCATATGTAGAAGTATGCACTCTATAGGTAAGTATTTAAAGGATTTATGCAGATAACAAATTTCATGTGGTGCAGGTATGTACTTAAGTACATTATATTGATTAGAGAATTTGAAAATAAAAAATATTCTATTTTGTGCTTAAATTAGTCTTAACAGTAAATAGGTTAATAGGTTGATGCACTGAATTAAAGTTTTAATAGTTTTACACATATATATATATATGATTTCAAGACTCAACATTTCTAACATGTTGCATTTAGTAATGTTAGTAATTAAAATAATGTAGGTAAGCTACATGCAACAACGACCTGTAAAACTTGTTAAATCTGATATAATGCTTTTCATGGAGGGCATGTACATTATAGTAGATGAATAACTCATATATAACATGAAATCTCATATAGGTATTCATAGTTGTATACTGCTTTGCAATAATAGCAAAAATTGGGAGTGACTTTTCACGTCTAGTCTTAGAGCTACAACAAGTATGTTGATTATCACTAGTGTGCAATTCATACAAAAACCATCAATAGCTTAACTAATTGTTTATTTCACATAGGCTGCCGCACAGGTATTAGTCTCTCTGCTGGAAGCAACTTCACAACACAATCTGTGCAGTAATCTGTTCCTGTGTTATCTGTCCACCTTGCACCGAGAAATCCTGTCTTCTGACACCCAACGCACATAGTCTTGGACTGATACACTGGAGAAGTCTCATCAAGTAACCTCTGCTCTTTAGCAGCTTTAAGTAATTCTAACATGTATTTATTACTACTCTTTATTTCTATAGATGACAAGTTATCGTAGCCTTCGCTGCTTTCATAAGGATCGTCCATTGTTACCGGTACATGCAGTAGTGGGAAGAACGTAGACTTTTTATAGTAAGCAGACTTATTTTTCTCCCTGCCGGCCCGTTTCGGTGCTCTACCAGGAATAGGCAAGCCCGCTTTTGCTAATTTTGCAAAATATTTTTGTAATCTGCTCATTACTTGAATAGGAGTTCTAGTTCCTAGTGCCTCTGCTATTTTCTTGTACCGTCTAGCTTCAATAGGCTCTTCAGGGTATATTTCAAGTAATTCTTCCAATCTCTTTTGCTCCTCACATGACCATAGTTGGTTAAATGTCTCAGGTTTACTGTCAGTGAACTTTCGACCTCTGACTTTCATTCCCGAGTCTAATTCCTCTTTGTTGGGCTTTATATCTCTCATATCTTCACTATCAATGGACACATCAATGCCATAATTATCCCAATTGATATTTGGCAGCTCTGCAATACTCTGATTCGGTGGAAAACTCACATTGCCCGATTTTAATTTCTCTATGAAAGTTAAGGGATCATCTAAAGCTTTTCTCTGTGCCTCAGCTATAGACTCAATGTCTTTTAAGGACTGTACCTTTAGCGCTTCCAATTTTACAATGTACTTAAGTAAATTGCAGTAATCTTTGTTCCCTCGCAGTGCTAAATGGTCTGTTTCGAAGGCAAATTCATCTTCAGATTCTGGGTTCTCAGATTGCTCATCCTCCGTCATTTTGGCTGTAATTAAAAAAAGTTCAATAAATAAACAATGAACGTAACAACCAGCATAAAATTGCCGAGTAGCCCGAAGAAATTGAGTGTGAAAATTAAAAACAGACTGAGCAGTGTACAATACAAGAAATGCAAACCTGAATTCAGAAGCTCTTCTCTTGAAGGTTGGTCTGGCCGGTAAGTACAATTTTCTATTACTATATCGCTCACAACTTGTTACATTTAATTAAATACTATGTTTTTGTGCGAAAACTAAAAGTAAAATATAAAACTCTTAACTCACCACACAACAACAAATGATTATTGATTACAAATGTCAAAATTGTCAACTTCAAATTATGCGAAACTTGAAACTTGTCAAAGTAAATCCAATTTGTTTGTCAAAATGTCAATTGTCATGTTATTTTGTCCATGATCCCATATTATGAAAATATGAACGCACCCTCCCTGATTTTGTTATACGCCATCTATCGGTACTTTGTAAAACTACGTGCACGATGTGTTCAGAGCGTTTGGTTGAGCGCCATCTGCGAGGCTTTTGTAAAGGAGCTTAGCTTTTACAAAAGCCTCACAGATGGCACTTGTTATATTTTGTTTCAAGTTTTTTTTGATAATAACTAGATTTCGCTACTTGTTCTTAAAAATATTCATGTTAGCCATTAGGGTTTTTTTTCTGAAGTATTTGAGCCTTGAGGGGGCTGGATTTCTATGTGTTTATTATGCTATGAAACCACTTCAAATGTAAAATATTTATTTGTCTTTCTATCTTGACGAAGGCCTAGAAGTTGGGCCGACGGCAGATTCGGTCAGTGCCATGCGGACAGGAGACTGGCATTGTGTTGGTAGCTAGTACGTTTAGATTGCACAAAACGCTCGTAGTGCCTATGTAATCAAAATAAGAGTGCTAGAATTTGGGTTTCGTTCATTTCAGAGAAAATTGGTAGGAAAAGCCGTAGGGACGTTGTGATCAATAGTGATATGCTCGCTGTTCCTAGAATAGAGACAACAGTTGAAAAAGCATACCTATAAGTGCTTATTGACGGATTTTCAAGTTGAGGATATTTGATATCAAGATGAGCACTAGCAAATGCAATCCCATCAAGTTATGTTTGCATCAGCGATGTTTTCCTTCATCGGAAGCTCGAGCAAATTTTAGAATTCAAAAGAACGACCAACTCATCTCGGTGACTCGGTGGTCAACTACCCGCACTAAACCAACAACGTTTCATTCGACGAAGCTCTAAAATCTAAACAAACAGCTGAAACACTCTGCAAAGCGTGTCTGCATGGATTTACACGCAGTGCGTACTGACCTGCCTATTAGTCCAAGCTAATGTGTTAACACCATGACCTAGGCAGAGCTTACTTATACTAGGTTTATACGTTTACATAGCGTAGTTAGATGTGTAGCGTTCACTACAACCCACTATATACATAGGTTATATACAGATTGCTGCCAGATATATGAAGTGTGCTCCGCACAAGCGCTAATTGCGTCTACTGCAAATATTTGACTAGGTTTTAAGCTTTACTGGCTTGATACCGATAAAGAGATAAAGACAGGTGATGAACTTTACAGCTAGTAGGTATATCTAATCCTATCCTAATAGTCGTACTTCCTACTTCCGACTGATATTATAAAAGCGAAAGTGTGTTTGTTGATTTGTTGGTTTGTCCTTCTTTCACGCAATAACGGAGCAACGGATCGACGTGATTTTTGGCATAGATATAGTTTATGGACCGGAGAGTAACATAAGCTATTTTTTATCCCGGAAAAATGCACGGTTCCTGTGGGAACGCGGGTGATAACCGCGGGCAGAAGCTATAGTAAGTATATATACACAACAGTAGACACCCCTTAGACTTCGGATTAGGTACTAGGTAGATACAACTGAGCTATTTCAGTAGGTACTTAGCCGCTAAGTAAAATTCTTCCATCCCTTTGCACGTCTCGGCAGGCGATTAAAGTAAATATCTACAACCATAAATTAGAAGCTCTATTCTAATGCAGGGAGAAAGTTTCGAACGCTAAATCAATTAGCCAAGAACAATAATTATGCTAAGTGTGTTAAATGGCAATGAAAGAGCTAACTCGTTTGTTTGTACTGAGAATTATGCTGGCAGTAAAACATTCAAGTGTGGTTTCGTAGATTTTATGCTAAGATTCAAAGACGAGTCTAAACGTCCTTGAGAATTCTGAGAGCATGGGCCACAAACCATCACGTGGGCCTAGATTATGGTATATTGCAATAAGATCAAGCAAAATAGGGATAGAAAAACAAGAAAAATAAAAAATATAACTCTTTTCCACCTCCTGATTCCATCATCTCAACCTCGCGACACCAAATGCAATCTATTGGACTCGTCGACGAAAACAAATTGTATGAGGCCAATCTCGATGGCTTTACTTGTAGCCACTGAAGAGTTCTACTATCCACCTCCTGGATCCATCATCAGATCAGCTTCATGATACCAAATTATAGTTTTTTCATCCGAACTACATAAACGTACAAAGTTTCATTTCGATACGACAATTAGAAGTAGGTTAAAATTGACTTCTAAGATTTTATTATATCGTTTCTTAGTTACAAGTAAAGCAAATATAAAGTAAAACAAATATAAGTGTCTTAAAAAACACAAAATATTACTTTAATACGTTTTAATTATGTTAAAACGTTTTAATTATGACTTGGTTACGTGCTAAACTTGCTAAATAAGCCATGTTCGGTCTACACTTAGGTACAGCTAATGCCGTTGATTAACGCGTTAATAGACGTTAAAATTAAGTTTAGCTACGAATTATCGACTATCGCGTTAGTTTGACAATATCATTCACATTGGCGTTTGACGTTAGGGGCAGCGTAGACGCTTATGCAAACGTACGTTTGCTTGAGTGTCTAAGCTGCCCCTTAGGCGATAGCTCGGATGGCGGTCTTGTTTTTTGGCGCTAAGCGCAGGTGCCCATTCAGTTTATCGCGTTATTTTGCGACACATTTTAACCCCGGTTTTCGCGATAATGGGCATTGACCGAGAAAATCAAAATTTATATATATATTTTGTTATGTACCTTTGAAGTTATATCCGCCCTTTAAAATCGTAATTTATTCGCATGGATAATATTCATGTAAAGTAGCGTGTAAACTTGTGAAACGACTATGAATTATTAGGGTCCCTTCCCCAGGATGTGTCACGTTGTCTGTTTCTCCTTTATAAATCATAATTTTCACACATACCGGTTTGATTTAGTTCAAGGCCAGGGAGCTAAAGCAAGGTGATTTAAAAGGCGGGGGAATACAATGAAAGAGGGTGCGGACGGGCCTTATAGTGCGGGTAGATATTATCAGTTCCTAATAGAAAAATGAGCAGGAACAGCCTTGCCCCTTGGACCGTAAACGCACATATCGTACTCTAGCATCTGCCCGCAGCTTCGCACGCGTGGAATCAGAATAAAATGTAGCTAAGGTTTTGACTTTTGACCACTATGCAGCTTGATCATGTGATCGAATATAGCATGCTCAACCTTGAATAGGGCTGTCTCTTAAGTGCAGCCACAGTGGTACAGCTACCAGAGCGATAAAGGTGCCACAGTGGTACAGTTGCCGCAATAGTACCTACAGCTGCCACAGTGGTGCAGCTGCCGCAATGGTACAGATATTACAGTGATACAGCTGCCACAGTGGTACAGCTGCCACAGTGGTACTGCTGCCACAGCGGTACAGCTGCCGCAGTAGTACCTACAGCTGCCAGAGCATGTGTCTACTGACAGTAATACAAAATGAAGGCTATACAATCTATACATATCAGCCTGCGAAAGGCGAACACAAGAAAATGCCTTATATCCATGACAATGATTATGTTAATGGTCAGAAAAATAGATGAAAGTAAAGTTGACATTAATGGGTATCTATGTGAAACGTAATGCCTGATGTCTCAGGGAAATGAGCGCCACTGCAGTACCTGACAGCCCTTTTTATTTAAAAGTTCTGGATGGCATTGCAATCGGTTGTAAATTAATTAATAAAATAAAATATTTATTTCGGATCTCTCCATAGATTGCTTAGTGGCAATTTTCTTAAAACTATGCTTTACTATTAATGTATGCCTACTTATGGACAGACGTTATGCATGCCATTACACAAGATACTTGCTCGTCTCGGTACTTTGTCGTACCAAAAAAAGATAATACTACCTATTCATCCTGCCTCTGACCTACTGGTCGTTTCGTTTACCAATTAAATAAAATAATCCATTTGCTAGCCACGTGAAGGTTGGCAATTAGTAGCCTCGTATAGAGTCAAAGTTCACTGTCGAAACCTTTGTGGAATGATAAGAACTACTACGTTGTTTCATAATGAGTGGTTACCGCGGTTTCGTTCAACCCTTTTTGTTTTTTTTTTAAATTTAATTATTGAAAAGGTAACATCCATAGACAACTAAAGCTTGCAAAATACTTTGTAATAATAAAAGCCATTATGCAAAGAGGGGTCATTCATACAAACGATCGTTTAGAATAATTATTATTTTAGCATTGAAATGCTAAGTGAAAAGTCCGCTGGATATGCCGAGTCAGCAATGCTTAACTAATGCTAACATTTTTCACTGAATAAGGGCAGCGCATACATATTTCTACTATTCCTAAAACTGTTTTTGATAATGACCCTGATTTTATACTCATAGCTCAGAAACATAAGCAACTTAAATTCAACCTGTAGTAAATACCTAGTGTGTTTCATCGATTGTCTACCATCCTTTTCTTTATTAGAAACAAACTTACTGATAGGCTGTAAAATTAGTTAAGTTCGTATACAACAGAATTTGAGCCAATGACATTTCTGCCCAACCACGAACAATGTCATATACGAGTAGTGTAAGATGATCAGTGGTGATAACTATAGAAGCTTGGGCTCCACAATTCTTCTACCAGTACCTAATTATTTGCTACTCATTTGCACTTCTTTCATTTTGATAAGCTCCACTTTTGGATGCTAACTATATCTATGATTCCAAACTATCATTTTACTGTATCTTATTTTCTGACTGCGGACATCAAAGGCTGACCCGAACCAAACAATCACGAGCCGTCAAAGGCAGGCGCGAATCAAAACATGTTTTTTACTTTCTCACTTTTTCAAATCCAATATCAATTGGAATTGCTTGGAACTGTGAAGCGTGGAATAAACATCAAAGTGTTTACTAGTAACCCCTCTAATCCTGTATTGCCAGTATCCGGTCCCTAAATCGAATAACAGAATTTATCAGACTTCGGTCTTTCAAATTGTTCAAATTAAACGATTCAGGTTATTGACATGACAGTTCCCGTGTCGTCCATAGGTCGCCGCGTGATCGCCGAACTTCGGTCGCGCATAAGATTTTAGATTCGGTAAAATCAGCAGTCCTCCCGTGACGTCACGAATTGAATACACAGTATTAAAAAAATTTGGTGCTACTTTTTCTAACTTCGACGTTTTGATCGAGTTGCATGGATCGTGGATAGCACCGATTTTTTTAATACTATATGTATTCAATTCGCAAAAGTTTAAAAAGTCCCTACCTACAATAAAAGTGCCTACTTGCTTTGTGCCTTCAAGGCTTTGAAAGTTTACAGCACTGCAATGCGCTCCTCGCCCTAAAACATCACACTTATTCGCTCAATAATTCCTCTGCCTATTTTGTACATTACTATTTAGCAACTTGTTAGCGAGAAGCGAGAAGGAATCTCGCTGATAGTTTCTTAACTTTCTTAAGCCGCACTAGAGACTGTACTAGGTAGTAGTACCTACTAACTCTTCTGGGAGTGTCCGTCTGGGTAGGTAACGCCACTAACCACTTTGCTCGTGTAGTCTACGCCTAGCAGTAATGTGCAAGCATTACCATGTACTGGTTTGATAAGCAAATTAGTTAGTGAAATTAATGGCCTTATATGAGACTTAATATCTAATGTCTCAGGGTAACCAGCGCAATGCAGTGCCGCGCAGGCCTTTGTGCTTCAAACTTCTGATTGGCACGTCATGGTTATGGGCCGGCATTATGCTTACCATCAGGCAAACAACCCGTTAGTCTCGCTATCCAATGGTATAAAATAAACCATATCTGTATATACAATACTATAGTAATCTATACTCTATACAAATAAATAATATTGACGTGTCTGTTTGTAATATCAAAATAACAGCTTTTTTACCAAATTCATATGACAGTATATACGGTAGCTATAGCAAAACAACTATATTTAAACATTTTGTCTGTCTGTCTGTTTCTTCCGGGTAATCTCCGAAACGGCTGAACCGATTTTGACGGGACTTTCACTGGCAGATAGCTGATGTTATAAGGAGTAACATAGGCTACTTTTATTTTGGAAAAAGATTTAGGGTTCCACGTAAAAAAATAAAAACCATGAAATCCAATATCTCGAGGCGGGTCGAACCGCGGCCAGCAGCTAAACTGGTAAATCTTATTGGTTTGTTACCGCTTATCTCTGTAACCACTGCTACTATTCATTATTCCTGAGTGTTACAGGCGACATTTTGGGTGAAGCCGCGGGCAAAAGGTAGTATAATATAATAATAGAGCTTTCGAATAATCGTCCAAGTGTGACTATCAGGCACCGGTAGTCAAGTTCGTCACCTCTTACAGTTCGCTAAATCCCTAACTAATATTGTAAATTTCACGCAGTAACGGAACAACGAAGCGACGTGATTTTTGGCATAGGTATAGTTTATAGATCGGAGAGTAACATAGGCTACTTTTTATCCCGGAAAAATGCACGGTTCCCGTGGGACCGCGGGTAAAAACCGCGCTCATCAGAAGCTAGTATTGATATGAATGGACGTTGGACGTGCATTTTAAGTTCTATTACTATGGTATAAAGCTTATAGGTAGTATATTTAATTAAAACGTACCATTTGCGTTAGCCAAATATTAAAACTAAAACGCGCTAAATGCTGCCAAGTGGGAAGGAAAATAAAGCGTGCGTTGACTCCCGACTGCATACCACTGCATAATGTTGACAGCGGCTCCTACTATAACCTCTGCCGTTTTCGGCAAGATAATATTAACTGTAGCTAGGGATAATTCGTACTTTCAAATAATTATATAATTTGTCGATAGTGACTAAGTTGGTAGTAAATTGTTTTTTTTTTTATGTTATGTGGTAACGAGACGAGCTTGTCGTTTACCTGATGGTAAGCATAACGCCGGCCCATAACAATTGCAGTGCCACCCAGAACTTTGAAACACAAAGGCCTGCGCGGCACTGCAATGCGCTCGTTACCCTGAGACATTAGGTATTAAGTCTCATAAGCCCAGTAATTTCACTGGATACTCTGCTCATCAAACCGGAACACAGTAATGCTTGCACACTACTGCTTGGCGGCAGACTTCACGAGCAAAGCGGTGGTAACAACCCAGACGGACACTCGCAGAAGAGTTAGTTCTCCCACTAACGAATTATGATTTACTTATTTATTAAAGTGGTAACCGGGATTGATCCCTGGCCGGTGCAAACATTGTGAGGTGTGCACAAAGTAAAGCCACAAGCTGAGGCAGTAGCCGAGTTTGTGGCACGCTTCCCGCGCTATCCTATCTAAATTCCAAATCGGTTTACTTTTTCCGGAAATACGTGATAGCAAACATTCACAAACACACAAAAACCTTCGCATTTATAATATTAGTAGGACACGAAGTAGGATGGCTTCTTTAATTTTAGGTACTTCGCTCAGAACCGATTCATACTCGTACATATACAAAACCATAACCCACCTTGTTACACATGCCGAAGCCACGATAAAACTTTTAAAACCGAATAGACTCCAATAATAGAACATTTCAGTTCCAGTTTCCATAAAAAACGCAAGTTATTAATAATGTTAAGAACTCCAGTTATGGGATTGGAAAAACGGCACGTTTTTAATTTCTAACATATCAGCGAGATTGCAGACTGCAAACTTTGCTCTTTACTTTATCAATAAATTCAACTTGATAGAAAAAATCTAGAATCTATTTATAGAAGTAAACATATACCCTATATTACATACACAGGTCATGAGAAAGAAAAATAAAAATAATTTTTAATACCACATTATTAAATCAGTAAGCTGCATCTTATTTTCCATCCCCACCAAATAAAACCAGAGGAAAAACCTCTTGCATGCTTAGAGACCTTGACCTAAATTTTCTTCACTAAATACAAACGGGAAGTAAACAAAATAAACACTAAACTAAAAAGCTTTTTCCGACTCTTTAATCTAGTTGTTGTCTAAAAAGTCTTCTAAAAGTACTCTAAAAGCTAAATGAGCAAAATACACTGTTAATTTAAAATATCATTAGTTTTTACAACGCGGGCCATCATTTACAAAATTTACTGAAGTGAAAGAAACAACCGAATATTGAGGTTAGAAGATAATAACACAAGTAAAATTGATTTTAAAAAGAGGAAACCTGACTCCTATAAAAATATCGCGATATATGAAATTTCATGCACTATTTTTCCTCCCTTTCTTTCATAAAATTTACGTAGGACCAGCTTGAAAGCAGACATTAACAAAATTCAAAATCGGTACACAATTGACGGAGAAATCGGTAAACATACACAGCAAAATATATACTATCAAACAGAGCGTCTATTACCAACCGACTAACAGCGCTGTCCGCCTAGTAGGACGGTTAATATTTTTTCTTAACCGACAATTAATCTATTTTGTTCGTTAGTAATCTAGAACCTCCTCCTTTAAAGCAGATTCCAACTTCTAGATGGTAACGTCAGTTAATAGTACTTTTCAATATAATATAGCTACACAACATTTTAAGTGGAAATAAGTGGGGCTTGTTTCTAGATTTTATGCATGTAAAACTAACACAACTAAATCACAAAACATTAAAAATGTAAAAGCGCTTCTATGCGCGCACGTCTGTTCCATTTTCCGTCAGACAAGCGTATATTCCAACAAATTCTAACGCAGATTTGTGGTGTTCGTAATTTGAGGAACGACATTTATCGTTGAAACAACAATTTATTTTGTCACGACAGCTCTACACGAGCTTCTACGTCTACCAAACATTTATTTATTAATATATGCCATTGACTAACAATCTATTTTTAGCCATGAAAATCTCGTCCCGATAATGAAAATAGAAAAGGTTTATGACACAGAAACTTTCTATACAAAAACACGTCAAGCGGGCACACTGCGCTATGGAAGCGGTTTTTTATGGTTTATGATTGTACGAGCTACGGTGCTACGCGACGTAGAGCTCGTAGACCTACAGGCTACGGCTCGACGTAGCTGACACGAATACTACGTTCAGTCTCAGAGAAGCGCTCGGTGCGGTCACGTCGCGGCGCGATGCGCGCACACAAAGGGCGCGAAAGTTCTAAATAAACAATTCCGCGACCTATTACAAATTTGGTTATCGCTAGTGCTGGTTCCACACCACATTTGGCTTACGTAAATACAAATACGTATATGCAAAGTGTTGTAACGACTTTGCCCTATTTACTAATGCGATTGTTTCTTCTGTAAACTAGACCAACACCGTCACCCGTTAAGTAGCGGTGATTTAATTTGCAGTTGAAATTTGTAAAGACTGCAGTACTTATATAAAGTTCATTAAAAATTGTTGCAAGCGGCAGTTTTCAATTTTGTTTCTTACCCGTCCAGTCACAATAAACAACGCTTTCTTTGAAGTATATTATATACAGTCAGTACAAGAGCAGAAGTTTGCAATTTTTAAAGTTAAAAATTCAAAGACAGCAATACATCTGAGTGCTTGCACTGCAACTTCAAAGCAACAAAGCTGCAAATTTAATGCATTGTTTCTGAGTCGCATACTTAAGAGATAACGCTCCACTTAACCGACTTCCATGTACTGGAGTTAAGCCAATGCGAAGGGGGACAAAAACGCTTTTAAAGTTAAGTGAGTGCAAACGCGGTTTGGTCGGTTACGTAAGGGTGGGCGCACACGAGAGCGCGGATGGTGTGCGATGGTGGCGCGATGCTGTGCCTCGAGTCGCTGATGGCGCGGTGGCGCGAACGCAGCGAGCGTGCGGGCGAGCGGCGCGCGCGCTCGCGCAGTCTCTGCTCCTCCTCTGCCGATGGCAGCCTGCTGCAGCTGCTGCACCGGCGCGCCAGCAGCGCTATGTAAGTCACAACCACCGCATGATGTTTTCCTCGACGTACAACGGCGAACATTGTTACTCGGAAAACACTTAACACTTTAGTTATGGGAGCGTAACTGACTAACAAAGCCAAATGTGTTAGTAACCAATCACTGTATCACACTCGAGGCCTCGCGCTCATGTCGTGCCTGTTGTAGATGCTTATCACGCTGCGATAAAAATAATAACGTCGTGATCTAACCTATTTTCGGTAGAAATTTCTAATACTGTAATGTACCTAACGCTTGCGTCTATTCTCCGATGATGTTAGTCTTCTGTAGCTCGTCAGTAGTTAGTATTGTTATTTATAACCGTAGAGCAGAGACTTGAGGTTCCACGCTCATGGTATGCGAGTTGTGTTTTATCACGCAGTTTATGACGTGTTCCTAATATTTCATTCTACCGTCCAATAGCGCAGTCTGCTTCATCTGCTGAATCGAAGTGCCAGCAGTGTTATGTTAGTTACTATCACTATAGCAATATGAGGGCTTGAGTGATCTCGCTTGTTAGTTGGAAGTTGCGACTTGTGTTGCCTCGGTTTCCCTAGTGCTGGACGTACCAGATATTATTGATTTTTATTCGTAATTCATTGGCCTAACTGAAACACAAAAAATGTAAAATGCTAAGTAGCTTTACCTACTTTCCGCATTTAGAGATATGGAAAAAAATATAACTTAACGGTATCCCGCCACATTTTTAGCTTTGTCGTCCCTTCACTTCACTCGCGAAGTGCTCGCGAACAATCGACCTTCCCTTACCCGGGAGGCCCCCTCTCATTACGATCAGGCGTCGAGGACTTGCCTAACGGGTATGGCATAAGAAGAGCGCTAGTAGATTCTGACCTACTAGTACTCTTCTTCTTTCTTAGACTACGATTTAAAGACAGTCTAAGCTACTCATACTTCCATGAATTGCTCGTTTAAAAGTCAAAATTCTATAGAATAACATTAAACGAGCAATTCTTGTATAAAGTAAAATATATTTATTTCGTGGAAACGGCTTTAACGATGGGGCTGAAGTTTTGTATTTTAGATAAGGTATTGCTTGTTTAGCTTACCTATATAGTTGTATTTCTTATAAAAACGCAATTTTATACTTAAACACGTTGTTTTAAAAATTACCGAGGGAAGCGGTCACCCAGGTGACATAATTATATAGAAGAAATAATCCATCCTCAGACTCGTCTCTGAAGTCGAGCGCTCTGAGTTGGTTTTATGTACTAAAATTGTAGACGCTTTAAAACAATGTCTATAATTGCAATATTTGCAATGCCATAATTGGACTTGACTTTTTAATACTTTATCTGTTTTTTTGTCCTCACCACAAAAAATTTAATCATGTGCTACACAAATGAAACCCAACTCTTAAACATGCCATAGTCGCATGATTAAATATAAGCAACCACGAACCGTTGCATAATTCAAATCTGTTGTGACAGTTCTAAAAATTTTAAACGTTTATCTTTAAGACACTCTACACCTAACTCACTTCTGCTCTGGCATTTTTAATCATTTGACCTATGAAAGTTGTGTTGCGGTATTTAACTTTTAGGCACTATCTAGTTAAAAAGTTATTTTTGTAGCTGACGGCAAATTAACCTTTTAGTTTAATCGTGAGCGTCAATCAAGTGAATCAACACAATTGCTGGTAAAGTACTTATGCCCTGGAGGACAATTACTATACCTTACATACGGACATCAGCTGGACTGGACATTTGCGTGTTCTAAGGTCAGACATACATAAAAAATGTGGATGTCTGTGTCTCACAAATTTCACGCAAACAATACAAATATCCACTTTTGAAATAGTGAACGAACACCTCTATGTGTCAAGTAAGTATAATTTTCTAATCATTATTACACCCATTAGAGCATTTCATAGACGTATCATCACCGCACCCAGGTGCTGTTAATATCGCGTAATATCATAAAATAACCTACAATTAATTTCTCACAATTTATAATATCCCCAGTTTCATCATTTACTTGTTAGGCCACTGATCCCTCGTAATTAGTACAATCCAAAAACAACTTTTGTTCCAAATGTAAACAATATAATAGATATGACTGGATAGAAATGATACAATGGCGACCTACTTTCTGCCGAAAATTGGGTCATTTCACAAAGAGACCGGCAATGAGATGCAACGAACTCCAAATTTCCTTATTGACGTATAAAGACAAGATTTTCCTCGATAGTAGTTCGTGTGGAACTCTCAAATCCCCATAAAAAGTTACGTGGAAGTAAGCCTTCGTTGTAAACGGTTCAAAAGTTTATAACCCGTAGAGAGTTGAAGCTATAATTTTAACAGCATAACTGCTTGATGTGTCTTGTGAACCGCGTAGAGTATCATCATTTATTGAATCGAGTATGATAGTGTCTCTTAGGAGCTATCAGGTTAGATTTGTAACCTGATAGGTTTCTCGTGACAGTCGCGAAATTGTTATCATATAATTAATTTACCACTCGCAATTAAGTCCTTTCATTATTTGGTATCCATTTATTATTTTACGCTAAACAGTAATTCTATATAATAACAACTAGATACAATTTCAAAGAACACATTTAATGAAGTTCTCCTTTACATAATCAATAATCACACTGTTTGGTAAATAAATTCACTACTTTCAACTTGTTTGTGTGGCGCAGAGGATCTTGATTATTGTCATTTCGATCATAGGGGTAAATTTAAATTGGGTGACACCATAGATCTCCTTCGTGCAATTGTAACCAAACTACCTATAACTAAATATGCTTTTGTATATCAAACGTTGTAGCGGGGTCGAAATATCGGATTCTCATCGCAAAATAATAATAATCCAGATAAATTTCCCGTGATAAATAACCTTGAAAGTTCAAAACAGTTATTGCTTCTGTATAACTTTACAAATTCAAATACAACCAATATAAACAAAATGGCAAGAAAAATGGTCTCAGGTCCGTGAGCCTGTCTTAGAAATGTAAATCGTTCTCAGTTCGAGACGCCTAATTGGCCTGGGCAGTAATTAAATGCTAAGACGAAAATTAATTGGAAAACTTGTCACTGTTTTCAAATGCCGTTCGCTTTTTTAATTTCAAGTTGAAATGAAGCTTTTCTGTTAGCTTAATTAGTAAATGCTAACGACCGCTTGAGTACAAATATACGTGCTGAATATTATCTATCCAGCGGCGCAAGTACGGATCTTTTCGGTCAATAATATTCGATAAAATTGACAGTTCCAATCGATAAAGTGGGTTTTATCGAGCCTCGAAACAATCGACAAAAGTGATCGAAAAGCTAGGCCCAATCCAAAGGAATATAGAGCTACTACAATACTTTACGATCAGACTTCGGTACTCACAACATTCGATAAATTTATCGAGTTTTCGGTTCGACAAATTTATCGAACAGAGTTCCGTATTTGCGTCGCAGTTTCTTCAAAAAAACAAGGGAAGTAAGCAATAAGTGGTGAGAGGAGGAAAGCCACAAGCGTGCCCTTACACACTTCGAACCCACCCGCCACTAAGTTTCGTTTACGAATGAAGTTAGTGTAGTGTATAAATAGGTAGGGCATGTTACACCGAGTACTACTGAGTATATTTAATACATTTAAATATACTTTGAGTATGATACTACACGCACGATCGAATAAGTAGATACTACTCAAAGTATATCTATACATGTAAAAGGAGATGTCCTGTGAACTCCTGACTAATCTATAGATGCACGCACAGACTAAACAATAGAATTCTGAAATTCGGGTGATATTTTTCTTTAATAATCCGGACATTTGTGATATTAAGTTTAAGGGAGACATATTTTTAATTTTTTTTTATGTTATTTGGTTACGAGACGCGCGGGTCGTTTGCCTGATGGTAAGCATAACGCCGGCCTATAACAATTGCAGCGCCACCCAGAAATTTGAAACACACTGCGCGGCACTGCAGTGCACTGCACTGTGCGCGGCACTGCAGTGCGCTCGTTACCCTGAGACATTAGGTATTAAGTCTCATAAGCCCAGTAATTTCACTGGCTACTCTGCTCATCAAACCGGAACACAGTAATGCTTGCACACTACTGCTTGGCGGCAGACTTCACGAGCAAAGCGGTGGTAACAACCCAGACGGATACTCGCAGAAGAGTTAGTCCTACCACTAACAAAATTATGTCATATTAAAATTTATGCACAGATCTGTAATGAATTTATGTCATAATAATGAAATATACCAACCCCCTTATTCAGAAACGTTTACTAATCCTACAATTACTAGAAAGTGTTTTGTCTCATTTTCACTCGTGACACCTTCTGTCATCGAGAAGTGACACAGCAGTTTATAGCATAGATAATCTTATTGAGCATTTATGAATGAGGGGGTTAGTAAATAAAAATAATTGACAAGTTGTTCATCGGTTTTTAAAAAGGGTGCAAAAGAAAAAAAGTGCCACTCAGTGGAAGTCGCAAGTGACAGCTAGTATTATTATAATATATATAAGGCGCAATGTATAGAGTACCCTTTTACAATTGCAAGTTTTAAATCTCGTGTGGCAAATCTACTTTACAAACAGCACTTCAACTGTCACCCAGGGCCCAGGCTAATAATAGGTGCACGCAGGTATTACCTACTATTTTAGGGGCAGCGTAGACGCTTATGCAAACGTACGTTTGCTTGTCAGAATAACAACGCTTTTGCGTCAAGCACGAATTTCGAGTATCACGAAATCCGCGCTTGACGCAAAAGCGTTGTTATTCTGACAAGCAAACGTACGTTTGCATAAGCGTCTAAGCTGCCCCTTAAATGTTTTTTACGTCTTCTGTGACATAACCTCGGTAATTGTATTTCTTAAATCGGTTTTTCGTCCAATTACTTTTCTAAAACTGATTGTATAGACGTAAATACGTCTGTAAAAATTGTTTTTAGTTAGTATAGTTATATTCCATCTCCTCAAGGATTTTTTTAATACTATTTGATAACGCGACGAGCCGGTCGTTTGCCTGATGGTAAGTATAACACTGGTGCATAACGATTGCAGTGCCACTCAGAGCTTTGAAACACAAATGTCTGTACGACTCGGCAATGCGCTCGTTACCCTGAGACATTCTCATAAGTCCAGTTACTTCTGCTACTCTGCTCATCAAACCGGAACACAGTAAAGCTTACAATATGTGTTTGGCGGCAGACTTCACGAAAAATAAACAGATAAATGCTTATTAGTTAATATATACAACATTAAGTTAATAGATAATATAAACATGCTTTAGTTATTAATTACATAGATAATAATATACATATATATTTTGCACCACATTTCAGAGGTTTGTGACTCCTTTATGGGAGGATAAATGTGGGAGAAAACATTTTTGTCAATGGCGTAGCCCATAAATCTGTCGTAATCTCACCGTTTTGTTCTTCTAACAAGAAATGTTTTTGTACTTTCACCTTTATGGTTAGTAGATAAGGTTCACTGCGTTGTAAGATTTATTGAATCTGATCTTATATTTCACTAAAACGCGTAAAGTTTGATTTTCGGTCTCATCCATTTGCCTAAAGTTATTGCGTCTATCAGCGGCTTCTTTCCTAATATATCTCAGGATCGATTTAGACCTATTGAACTATGAAACGTCCATTGATTAGACTTTACTTCTATTGGTCTACCTATATATTCCTACTCGTAGGCCACGAGTCATCCAACCAGTACAGTCATCTAACTACTAGTAGTGGTAAAAGAAGCTAGTTCCTTTAAATGACACACTACACTAATAAATTTATCTTTAAACTTCCAGTAATATGTAAGGAATGACTTGGTAGATAAACGTACGCACCTGAACAAATCTTTCTGACTAGTCTACTGAAGCACAAACATCCAAAATATAACATTTCTGTTTCTATTTCGTGAGTATTTTTAACGCTCTACGGTTAGGTAAAGCAATTTCCGCAAGATGGCTGGCAGCCAAAGATGCATGAACTTTGGCTGTACTTTGCGATAGATAGGTCGTCTAGCAACGTCCAGCAGATCGAATTGTATAATAGTTCTAGCTACCCAAACTGCGGCCACAGAGCCAGTTCGATTTACTCTTAAAATGTATGATTTTTACATACAGGGTGAGTTTGAATCGGTATGTTATCCCGGAAGTGAGTGATTAGGAACATGGTTGTTGACTACTTGTGAGAACCTCCCTTGGAAAAATGTCATTAAAAATTTCCAAAATAAAAAAGAAAAAGTCATCGATCGTGCAGTGGGCGGCATTTTCTGCAATTTTTTTCTCTTTTTAACCGACTTCCAAAAAAGGAGGTTATCAATTCGTCGGGTATTTTTTTTTTATGTTTGTTACCTCATATCTCGGTCATTTATAAACCGATTTGGAAAATTCTTTTTTTATTTGAAAGGGTATACTTTCAGTTTGGTCCCATAGAAATTTAATCAAAATCGGTTCAGTAGTTTGTCACTGAAGTCGGTTCGTCGCTTTTTTAAAGCAACTTTATAATAAACATTATCATTTAACAAAGTTCAAAATAGTTCAAGTGAATCAGCTAATCTAGGGCTACCTTCAAGTGAATTACTGTAGTAGAATTTTGACGTAAACTTTAAACGCCTTTTTTGAAGTCGGTGGAAAAATAATCATGCATTGTAAGTCCAAAGTAATCGACTTCGCGTCGCTACATGCGGGTGTTTATGCCAGCCGATATACTTAATTTGTTGCGACTCGTTCGTATTGATCCGACTTGCTAAAATGTTTAAGCAATATGCATGATTGGACTACAGATTAGAAAGTATGTTATTAGGTGTTTAGGTGACATAGAAATGAGTTGCATGGTCGGGCTACTTTTTTCAAGAAAAAGGGCGAAATTTGCATTTATGGCAAATGACAAACGTTAAAGTATACCTACTTAGTTATATTAGACGATACAAATTTTGATCACTAAAAAAACTGGTCAAATGAGTTTGAAAGTTATATACTACCTTCCACTTCTCAATATTCGAAGGGCATCATTAGATCTTGAGGTAATTTTTATAGGACCCTTCCGGACAAAAATGTCAAATCCATTCCAACAGGTCCATTATAAATCTTTCATTTTTATGAAAATATGACTACATTTTTAAGTCATATACGAGTATTACCATTATTCCGGCCTATTTCAAAAGCATTATAGAGAAAGAAATGGACCGTTACGGTAAAAGCTAAAATGGTATAAAGAAGCACAACTTTTTACTAAATTACTCACGCATCTTCGCCGGCTTGATGGAAATATGTATAAGCACCATTACGTAGTCAAATGAAATACTTTTTGAAGAATGAAAAAACGGTAGAGCAGTTTAATATACGGTTGAAAGATACGTAGCAGTGTCGTAGCATCGCGTAGCACGTTCGAAGCAATTTGAAGCCGCTTGGAAATGCATAACAAAAACCAGTACTATTCTTCACCATTTTAACTATTTACCACATTATCTACTTGGTTATTTCAGAGTTATTCAAGATTAGATAATGGACTAAGGAAGTTAATTCAGTAATTTGTACACAATACATACATTTTTTTGGAAATAAAATATTTCGTTTTTTTTTTACATAAAATGTAACTTTTTCGTAAAATACTTGCAGTTTTCAGATTTAACTAAATAAAGCAGTGTTTTCTAGCTAATTTTGAAAACTCAATAATATAAAATTAAAATACAAAATGTTTATAAAAAAAATAGTAACTATTACTAAATAATCTTAGGGCACGATTTTGCACTTCAAACTCAAACAGGTAAAAGCTCTTCCGCACCGTGCTCATATATACGCATTCGTAACCCAATAAACTTGACGGAATATTGAAACGTACGTAGACGTAGGTCCAGAAATGAGACAACTCGGTTTGAATAATCGACACACCTGTATTTTCAGTCATAATTCAATGAGGACTGCTGTCCTCCCCCACGTCTTCCCTTTGCTTGGCGCTGGGACGACTACGGCCTAGCACTGACTTGCTGACGTCATAACGTAGCACCACAACACCATACCATGCTCTACCTTTATTCCTACAGTATATTTCATTACTGTTATCAGATCTATTTGACCAATGAAATCAGATTAGTTGTTATGACAAATCCCCCTCATTTAAGCAAACACAATCTTTCTTCATCCTTTCATCCATTTCTTATTTTATGACGCCTATCTTACTAAGTAAATAGCGCATAGATACTCTCGTATATTAGCCATGTCAAGACAAAATGTTATTCGTTCAAAAAATGAAATTTTGTTAGAGACAAGGGGCCATGTCCCGCGTGAGGTATCAATCAGCGCGGCCGCAAGCGGCGTCGTGATTTGTACGTGCCCAGATTTCAAACAATACTATTTTGCTTGTTATCTGAACAAAATACCTAAAATGGGTCATGACTGGTTTGCCTGCACGTTTTAGCTTGTAAAATTATATGGAAAAGTACAAAGTTATATAATACTAGCTTCTGCCCGCGGTTTCACCACGTTCCCACAGTAAAAGTAGCCTAAGTTACTTTCCGGTCTACAAACTATATCTATGCCAAAAATCTCGTCGATCGAGTGATCCACTGGTGCGTGAAAGAAGGACAAACAAACAAATACACTTTCGCTTTTATTATATTTCAGTTTAACTTGTTAGTTTTCTATGGCAAGGGCCAAGCACACCCGGGGACCATGTTAGTACCTAGACAAAAAAAGAACTTCCGGCAAAATAAAACTTTGTGATGTAACGTTGTAGTGGTGGTAATGCATTTTCCAGTTCTTGCCTGGATTGGTAGGTAGCCAATGATAACTAGGCATTGTAGTTGTTCAAGTAAAAAATCGGTCACCAAGTTTCTATGACTGAGTTCTAGAAGCTGATCAATGATTATTAAAAAAATATATGATAGAGTTGTGTCAAGCCAAAACATTCGTTAATCATGGAGCAACATTGAAAGAAAAAACATAACAGTAGGCTGGCCTATTATTATGTTGTCAGATGAATGTCGTACGTTGTTAAAAAAATTGGTTGAAAAATAAGTATAACTTCATCATCTATCTAATTCATTAGCTCAACAGCGATTTTTAAATTACTCATTTTAAACACATTGCAGGATTTAATATCAAATGCAAAAGTTTGTGTTCTGCATGTGATGAATCAATCATAAAATTTTAATTAATTTGTGTATATGCAAAAACAGATTTCAATATATTTCTCACGTAAAATATGTTTTCTATTTTATTTATCTGAAGGGCATAACATGCAAGTATTTTTATGTTTACAAATTGAAAATAATTATTTCTAGAAAGCTCTATGATGTGCCAACGGAGTGTAATATTCTTCAGTAGGTATTTTTATCGTTTCTTCACTATCTCGCTTTTTAATAATATTTGTTACAAAAGGTTCTGAAGGACAAATGTACGGTAATATTGGCGTCACATAATTATTCAGCATTTATTATTGATCTTAGAATTAAAATATATTTGTAGCTAGCTAGGTTAGATGTAGTGTTTATTTATGTATTAGCTAGTAAATAAAGGCATTTAGCCCGTTAAAAAAATATAAATAAAACTTAACAATAAAGTTACAATAATATCTATACCAACAATTTGTCTTTATATTTATGCCCATTTATCGGTTAAGCTGCACTAAATGTCTGTAGAAGCTCGCAAAACACATTAGCAGATTGTAGGCCAATCTAATTACTGCATTTGGTTCACGGCTGCGACTGTGAAAGACCTAACATAATGTTTACGCTAGTATTTTTTATTGTTCTATATTCGGCAGTGGTGTCGATTCTGGCGTTTCATACCTAAACCTAATTTTAGTTTCACTCTCTCACTTTCTAAATAAGAATATGAAAAAGGGATGGAGTATATTTTAGATCTGTCAAATTAATTATTTTGCTTGTATCTAGTGTAAAATTAACGGCATTTAATTTAGTGACGCCTAATTTGTCAAAGATGGACGATATGAGACGATACGAGATGGACAGCTATAAAACTAAATTTAGACCTGTCAAACATCTTCTATCACTTTCTCGTGTTCGTTATTGGATAGAGAGATCTAAACTAAAATTAGGTTTAGGAATGAGACGCCAGAATCGACACCATTGTCTTCTATAATATAAAATTGACTCCATTTTCTAATAAATACTCTTTGACATTATTTCCTTTCATTCTCAGCTCGAAAACGTCAAAACAAGTCCACCAAAGATGAGACTCACTCAATTTCTAAACCACTAATGATGTCTATTCTATATCAACTTTGACGTATGTAGTCGAAGTATATATATCAGTATAATCTTGTTTGAAGTGTAATTTAACACAGATTAACAGGAAGTATCCTTTAGACGCATTAAGGACCACCGATGCGAAGGGACTCCCTACTTAGAAGTTTAGATGACGGGCGACAGTTGGTATTTATACCACAAGGGATGCTAATAATAAAATCGTCCCACAGCACCAAAATAATTCATTGTTTATCGACGCGACCTTTGGTTAGTTAATTATAGGAAGGATTTTTAATTACGATGACTATATTAAATAATGCGTAGGACTGCTTAGGCTGTTTGGGTGACCACACCAAGCAATGACCAGAATTATTTATGAGAAAATTAGAAGAGTGAAAATGTCCGCTTGTCCATAAATAATGCAAAGGCGGTGATATGGGTCACCGATTTGTACTTCAGTTGCATCTGTGGGGATGTTGAAGGGTCGGTGTTCAGAGGGATGAATGATACCAGACTGCTAAGTTACAACTGATTATTTATTTGAGGCTTTCTCATATATTTATATGAAAATCTAATATTTGACGTGCATTGCGCGTTCGCCTGTCCTGCTCTGGCCCGTGCGTGTTGCTCTTCCGTCCCTCTCGCACACTATAAATATATACGGGACGAGGCGCGCGTGGAAGGCAGTGGCCACGCGCAACGCGCGCGTGATGCACGCGCTCTGCGTCCCCACATCACTCCCCCTCAAGCGAAGCGTACAGTGGGCTTCACCACTCGGCCTGATCTCGTTACGTGGGGCTGACTGGGGGCATCTCGAAGGGCAGAGCTGCTTCCATCTTCGTGTGCTACATCGTCACTGTTTTCGATGTAGGCTGGCTTGAGACGATCTAGCGATACGACGGAAGTACGAAGCGGTAGGCGTAGCTTGAAGTACTTGTCGTAGCGCTTGATTATTTCGTAGGGACCGTCGTAGGGTGGCGTTAGCGGTGCGCGTACTGTGTCGTTTCTTACGAACACATGTGTGCACGTCGCGAGGTCCTTGTACACAAATGGCTCTGGTTGTGCATTCTTCGACCGTGGTGCTGGCCTCAGCGTTGCCATAGTTTCCATTAAACGGCGCACGTAGTCATTGTCTACGTTGCCTGTACTGGCCGGTACTATGAAGTCCGCAGGTATGCGTAGCGTAGCTCCGTAGGTCATCATTGCCGGGCTTAGGTTGCTATTGGCGCGTAAGGCTGTGCGCAGACCCAACAGAACTGTAGGCAACTCGTCTGTCCATCGTGTTGTGGCACCGCGTGCCATTAGAGCTGTCTTCAGAGTTCGATGCCATCGTTCAATTTGCCCGTTTGATTGTGGGTGATAGGCAGTAGTTCGGATGCGAGTGATGCCGAATCTCTTCATCAGCGTGTTGAATAACGCTGATTCGAACTGTCTTCCTTGGTCGCTTGATATTCTCAAAGGCACGCCGAATCTTGCTATCCAGTTCTCGTACAGTGCCTTGGCGACGTTCTCAGCAGTAATGTCTGTCAGCGGCACGGCTTCAGGCCATTTGGTGCAGCGGTCAATAATGGTCACGCAGTAGCGAAAGTCGTTAGATAGGCGTAGCGGACCGATTATATCGATGTGGATATGTTCGAAGCGTTGAGACGGTGGAAATTCGCTTAGCGGCGTTACGACGTGACGATTGATCTTTGCTCGTTGACAGTCCAAGCACGCTCTTGTCCACTCGCTGACATCGCGATTCATTGCAGGCCAGAAAAACTTCATGCTGATTTGCTTCCGTGTCGTTCTCACGCCTGGGTGACATAAATCGTGTTGCGCTTTGTATGCAGCATGCCGATATGTCTTGGGCAGGTATGGTCGCGGTGTTCCAGTCGATATCTCGCACTTGATTGGTCGACTCAGTCCAGGTATCGTGACATCAGTGAACTTCAAGTTTTGTTGGTTCATAAGCTGTTTCAATTCTGGTTCATCATTTTGATCTGTAGCGAGTTTCTCGTTGTCGATTGTAGTAGGGCATCGTATGTCTTCTATACGCGATAGTGCGTCAGCTACGGCATTATTTTCACCTTGCACGTATTTAATGCTAGTGCAAAACTGGCTTATGAAGTGAAGTTGTCGTTCTCGTCGTGGTGTGTCGCTATTGGTCGCCGGTCGTGTGAGCGCGTTACTGAGCGGTTTGTGGTCCGTGAAAACGGTGACGTCGCAGCCTTCAATTAAGCGACGGAAGTGTTTAATAGCTGTGTAGATAGCTAATAACTCCCGATCGTAGACGCTGTAGCGACGCTGTGTAGCACTCATTGCTTTGGAGAAGTATGCGAGCGGTTTCCACTCGCCATCTACGTTTTGTTGTAGCACTCCGCCGAGACTGTGATCAGAGGCGTCCGTCATGAGAGAAAGTGGGCAGCTGGGAATTGGATGTGCCAGCGTTGTAGCCTCTGAGATGCTTTGGCGGCATTTTTCAAAAGCTATGTCTGCTTCTTTTGTCCATTCAATCTCTGTCTTGTCGCTTCGTTTTGTGTTGTGCAGGTACTTGTTGAGTTCGCTCTGTAGTTCAGCTTGATTTCGTAGGCAGATGCGGTAGAAATTTAGCATGCCGAGAAAACGACGTAGCTCGGCGATTGTCTTTGGCTTCGGATAGTTCGTTATAGCTTCGATGCGTTCTTCGGTTGGTCTGATGCCTTGGGATGAAACTTCGTAGCCAAGAAAATTTAATTTGTCTCGTCCGAATTCGCATTTCTCCATCTTCAGTGTGATGCCATATTTCTGAAGGCGCTCCAGTACTTGTCGCAGGAGAATTTTGTGGCTGGCCTCATTTTCCGAGTACAGCAGAATGTCGTCAACAAAGCAGTAGCAATCAATGCCTCGTAGTACTTCGTGCATGAATCTTTGGAACGTTTGACTTGCGTTGCGTAATCCAAATGGCATGCACTTGAATTCAAACAGGCCAAACGGAGTTGTGATGGCTGTCTTCTGTGCGTCTTCTTCGGCCAAAGGGATCCAGAAATAGGCCATTTTTATGTCGAGCTTCGAGAATACAGTCTTATTATACAGTTGATAGTTGAAATGGTCGAGTCTTGGTAGCGGGTATCGATCGACAAGTGTGGCTGCGTTGAGTCTTCGGTAATCTCCACAAACTCGTAAGCCTCCATCTTTCTTTTTCACGATGTGTAGAGGACTCGCCCATGGACTCTTAGATGGTTTACAAACGCCCATCTCTAGCATGTGGTCAAACTCTTCCTTTGCGGCCTTGTATTTGTCTGGTGGAAGCGGGCGGGGGCGGGCGAAAAGTGGCGGTCCTGTCGTCTCAATGTGGTGGACGACGTCATGTTTCGGTGGCTCCTTCAAGGACATCGGTCGTAGGACATCGGGGTACTCCTTCAGTATGTCGTAGTACGTTTGATCAGTGCTGATGACATGTACAGTTTCATCACATGTTGATGTTTCGAAGGCGTTGATGGATAGTTCCGTAACTTTGTCGACTAGCTTCTTGTTATGGAGGTCGACGAGCAGCTTGAAATGTCGTATAAAATCAGCTCCCAGGATAGATGTTTTCACATCTGCGACGACAAAGTTCCACAGGAAACTACGCCGTAGACCAAGATTCAGCCTGAGCGTTTTCTCTCCATACGTAGTGATCGGCGTATTGTTTGCGGCGTATAATTTGTAGGCGCTTGCACAGGTTCCTTTACGTTTGTTTGTTGCCGCCAAAACTGATATGTCGGCGCCTGTGTCTACGAGGAAACGTTCTCTGGTGTCGCGATCGAAGACACATAGGCGGTTTGTATGGGAAGAGACACCGACTTCCGCCAACGTCGATGTCAGATTTAGTTTTCCGACGGCTTCGTCTTCCTTCTACAGCACGGCGATTCGCAGCGCTTCGCTTTTTCACCGAATCGGTAGTGGTACTTGCATTCCCACGTTGAATCATCAGGCTTCAATTTCCTTTGACGCGATCTTGATCGTGAGCGAAATGGACAGCGATACAGATGGTGGTCTTGTCGCTGGTGAGAGCGACCGCGTAGTTCGGCGATTTCCAGGCTCAGCTTTTCAATCTGTTTCGATAGCACCGAAACGGCAGCGAGGTCTAGTTCTGACTTCATGTTTAAGTCTTCGTTTCCCTGTTTCATTTTTTTTTTCTCGGGGTCACCAATGTGGGGTTGTTGAAGGGTCGGTGTTCAGAGGGATGAATGATACCAGACTGCTAAGTTACAACTGATTATTTATTTGAGGCTTTCTCATATATTTATATGAAAATCTAATATTTGACGTGCATTGCGCGTTCGCCTGTCCTGCTCTGGCCCGTGCGTGTTGCTCTTCCGTCCCTCTCGCACACTATAAATATATACGGGACGAGGCGCGCGTGGAAGAGCTCTCCCAGAGTGGCTGGACAAATGGAGGCTTGCGGTCAACGTGGGGAAAACGCAAGCCATCCTGACAGGGAGGACGCAACTACCGGATTGCCTGAAACTGAAGGGTCAGGAAATACCCTGGCAACACACTGTCACCTACCTGGGGGTGACAATTGACCGAGGGCTGACCTTTAAGCAACATATAGCAGCCACAATAGGAAAGGTCAAAGGAGCTCGCGCCAAGCTTCGCCCGATCCTGTCCTCCAACCTGCCGCTACAAACAAAAATATCCATATACAAAACCTACCTGAGGCCAAGAATCACGTACGCCGCCCCGGCCTGGTACCCGTTCACATCGGTTACAGGCCGAAATAAGCTACAAGCGCAAGAGAACCTGTCGCTACGTACGATAGTGGGAGCCCCCCGATACGTACGCAACGACACCATAAGAAAGGACCTCAAAATGGAAACAGTGGACACATTTGTGAGGTCTCTAACAGAAGGCATGTTCGCAAAGGCGGACGAGTCACAGCACGCCCACATAAAAGGAATAGCGCCTCTACACGCGAGACCACCAGACATGCCAGGTAAAAGAAAGCTGAAGCCTTACTCAAGAGATTTCTTAGACAAAGAAGAGGACCACTCTGAGATGGAGTCCAAATCAACATACGCCAGAAGAAAAGAGAGAGGGCGTGGGAGAAGGGCGGGAGAGCCTCCACCAGGGCTCGTCGTACCCGCCGCTGATCGGTCCGCTGGGCCTCCCCTGGGTAACCAAGGGTCTCACCCGGCGCGGCTTGATCGCGAAGTACCCTAGGCCTGTCCTGGGGGAAAGCGATCCCACCCTTCCGACAAACAGAACCCACAATTAAACGAAGACCTGTCCGTAGCAACGGGCAGAGTAGAAACCGGGGCAAGAGGACAAAGTCCTGAAGCCCCTTCCTCAAAGCCAGTCATCAGGCGAAGAGAAGAAGTCCCGGACGCGCGTGGAAGGCAGTGGCCACGCGCAACGCGCGCGTGATGCACGCGCTCTGCGTCCCCACACATCCTACTGACCCATGAGCTTAATATTAAATTTAAAACATCCTACTTAACCGATTATCGATCATTTTTTTGGTTACAAAGTTACACAAATGTATAGCCCACATGATTGATAGGCCACATCACATATCAGTTAGTAATTACAGTAACAATATAGGTTTTTAAACTGTCATGGTCATCAACACTTTGAAAATTATCACTAGAAACGGGATATTTACCATGTATATTATTTTTGCAAACGCCATGATCACGGGAGTTCTCCCGTGATCATGGCGTTTGCAACAGCGCCGAAATATCGGAAACTCAAATCAAATAATATACATGGTAAATATCCCGTTTCTAGTGATAATTACAGTAACAGTTAGTAAGTACAGTAATTACAGTCGTCTGGCGACTGCTTTTACTAACGAGCTACTTACTACAGTTAGGTACTATAGTTTAACTGATCTACAAAATACTCGAACCATTCTACAGATCATAGTAAGTATTTAAATTATCCAAATATTGTAGCCCACTACCAGTTGGAAGTGCTCCTAATATAATGGTGGTGGCATTGCGTTATACCTATGCCTCATGCATCATGCATGAGCACTACGATAATATTATATAATCCTCAAGATGATGTTTGCGATAGTGCAGGGGTTTTATGTAAGTAATCAGCATGTGTTACGGCAACTAATAAGTATTCATGTTCAATATCTCATGACATTAAAAAGACTGAATACATTTCAAAAGCACCGAAGTGATATATATCTCCAAGCAGTAGTGTGCAAGCATTACTGTGTTCCGGTTTGATGAGCAGAGTATCCAGTGAAATTACTGGGCTTATGAGACTTAATACCTAATGTCTCAGGGCAACGAGCGCACTGCAGTGCCGCGCAGGCCTTTGTGTTTCAAAGTTCTGGGTGGCACTGCAATTGTTATGAGCCGGCGTTATGCTTACCATCAGGCAAACGACCAGCTCGTCTCGTCAACTAATAACATAAAAAAAAAAAAAATCTCTAACGTTTTCTTCATTATATTTGTAATAAATTAAAAGAACCAATAAATGGCCGGCGAGGGAAAGTCATTGACAATTCAGTCCAGCTAGACAATGATTGATTGCGCCAACACGAAAATAAATGTGCTACACCGAACAGTCTAGCAGTGGGGACCTTGTCAGCACAATTATGAATGGATATTGGTCGAGCATTCCAGTATTCGCGACTCGACGCTGCTGCGACAGGGTTCTATGACTTTCTTTTATTGTGCTGCTAATTAATGGTTTGTGAAATGGTTTTTATTTAATTCTTTTATCCAATGCTCGTAAGGTCAAGGGACGCTTAGTAACTTTTGATTTTTGGGTGTTAAACCTCTATGGGTCTTAACACAAAAAAATTAAACACACCTTAAACATATGTTAGACAGCGTTTAACTCCTAAACATGCCTTAGTCGCTTATTAAATATAAACAACCACACATTTTGATTTAAGTAGTGTATCACTGTTGTCTAACTCCATTATTTGGTTAGGTACATTTTAAGTCATTTTAGACGTTAATCCTAAACAGGCGTCTAAAAATTGAATTTTGTGGTAACACGGTGCGTGGTTCAAGAAGAATGATTAATTTATATAAATTTATATTGCCATAACAAAGAGATAACAAAATCCAATCGCTTCATTAAATCCATGGTGCTTGACCGTTATCAATATTGGCATCATATTTTACTTCATTTCAATCAATAACATTCGAGGACTTAGTAATGGTGATATAATTCTTTGCTCGTGAAGTTTGCCGCCAAGTAGATATTCAAACATTACTGTATTCCGGTTTGATAAACAGAAAAGCCAACGAAATTACTAGGATTATGAGTTATGAGACTTAATACCTAAATGTCTCAGGGTAATGAACGCACTGCAGTGCCGCGCAGGCCTTTGTATTTCAAAGTTCTAAGAGGTACTGCAATTATTATGGGCCGGCGTTATGCTTACCATTTAGGCAAACACCAGCTCGTCCCGTTATCAAATAGTATAAAAAAGTGACGTTTTTTACATGATCCGATAACTGACTTGGCTCCTGTTTGTCTTAATTATTTGACTAAATCTTAAATGCTTACAGAGGGCCTAGTGTGAGTTTTTCAACAAGTTAACGCAATCTACAGTGACCGCGGTTACGAAGATTTTGTATGAAAAAAATGTACAGCGCCCCTAGCGCTGCGTTTGTGAACTATCGTCGCGCATGCTTTTAGTATGGAGTTTACTCGACAAACGCGGTTGTTCGCGTAAACGGATTTTAACGGCGAAACTCACACTCAGCACACAGTAGTGTAATGCAATGGACAGAAGCCAAATATAGCCTTTACAAAGACAATTTATCAGTTCTAAATTTAGGTCCCCTACAGCTTGCAAATCGCGTTTGAGATCTCAGTCACGGCTTTGACATCAAGGCGAGTCACGGCTCCCGGCTGATTGATCAAGTGAAACAATTCTTCTAGGAGTCAGGTGAGACGACGTCTAACGTCCACGTCAGGCGGGAGGTATATTGTATTCGATAACAGATTCAATCACTTGCAACGTGACGCCCGAAGGACGAACGCGAAGTGGGTTTTATTGCTCTGTTTGTATGTCGATTTTGCTCGTAAATAACCACTACCATCAAAATAGGTGTACAATATAAACACATAAACATCATATCGTGGATTTATTTAAACCTAAACTAAGACATGTAGCTAAGAATAGCAGCTTATTAGCTATATGCTTTAAAACTTATCTCAAGAAACTTACTTCACGCCAGAGTGTAAAAAAAGTACCAACTAAAATTTACTACTACTATAATTATGAAAGAGATTTTTTATACTATTGGATAACGAGATGAGCTGCTCATTTGTCTGATGGTAACCATAATGCCAGTCCATAACAATTGCAGTGCCACTGAGGAATGTGAAACACAAGGGCCTGTGTAGCACTGCATTGCGCCCGTTACTCTGAGACATTAGGTAGGTATTAAGTCTCATAAGCCCAGTAATTTCACTGCTTTGCTCTTTAAACCGGAATACAGTAATGCTTGCACATTACTGCTTGGTGGCACTACACGAGCAAAGCGGTGGTATCCACCCGACGGACACTCGCGGAAGAGCCCTAGTAACTGGTAAAGATATTCCCCAGTCACCAGTGAGTTACGTTTCAAACATCTTTAAAAATAAGCTTTAGTTTGTATATTCGGCTCTTCTCCGCTCAATCATCATCCTTTTACCCATTTTGTTTGATGTTACAATAAATTTAGATAATGTGTAAATTAGGCGACACGATCACTGCGCTCCCTCTTGAAATGGACTCAAACCTGATGGGGTTTTAAAGTTCTTACAAAGATTGATGACCGCAATTCGTTACGACGTTACACGTCCGACCTCGTTCTATCAACCTTGAATAATTTCTACACCTTGGGGTGAGACGGTGGCGGCTACGCTACCATAAAATATTTGCATGTAGATTTGTCGCCCATTACCGTAAATCACGAAGAAATAGCTTCTATTGTGTAGGTTCCCAAACTTGAACGGTCTAATGCCTCCTTTTCAAGTAGTCTTCAAAAGATTTGCGTAAAATTCGTACTTGAAAAATAATCTTTTTTAAATTAAAGCATCGATAGCTCATCACCGCTATGGTGATAGCGAGGGTACTCTGTGATCTGTACATGAAGGATTCGTATTCTACAGGTTTGAACTTCTGGAAAAACATCGCCATAATGAAACGTTAACTATGATAGTTTCGCATTTTATATTCACCTGGCCTAGACAATAGACATGTTGCATATACCATCCCCTAATTAAAAAAAAATTATGCTAGATTATTTATTACGTAGATCGAGATCTCTTAGTGGGATTTCCTATATCTAGGGGATTAGAGATTACGAGAACTATGGCCCACAAATCCCAGACACAGAACACATAATTGCACTATTCTCTTTGTCGCAGGCGGTATGAACACACACATATACACAACACAAACATCCAAGACCCGATAACAAACTTTACGTTCACTACACAAAATCTTCCCTGGACGGGACTCGCTTTGCAGCTAGGGTTACAACCACGGAGACATCGCGGTCGTTTAAGAGCACATGTCCCATTGCAGTTTCAAATCCCTCATTTGTTTAATTGAACCCGCATGGATATGCGTAGTGGTACACACTGCAGAAGTTCATCGACCTTTCAACTACATCACGGGAGCTGAAGAAGGTAAAAATCTATCACAAAGCAGCTGTGATTGGTGATCGTGTTCATTCTGAGCTTCATGTACCTATCGAGCACATCGTTACTCAACATCACCCTAGATACTGTTCAATAGCAAACCTTATTGCACATAAAAATAAGTAATCGCCTACTGTCTAATTCGGACTAAAAAAGATAGCTATAGGAGTGCTATCTGACCTAAGCTCTAAATGTGTCAGACATGTATATAAAACTAGCATTACAATCACCATAACTTTTAACGCTTCGCTGTGAGAACGCCCTATCTAACACAATGCGTATCTAATTTATGCGTTGAACCCGCAAGCTCACACGTCACGGCATCAATGACGAGTGATTTAGCGCTTGTTTATGATATCGCACCGATGATACGATGTTACGAGTTACAATGTTTACCATATAAAAGAGTGCGCAGATCATTTGCGGCAACTCCGCCCCTGGCGGCGGCAATTTGACGCCGTTCGCTGCCAAAATGACAAATATCAGCGACCCAGTTATCGCCGTAACCCAGTGACGCACAAAGCGATGCAACCGCACGAAATTGGAATAGAAACGTCTAGAGGCGAGCGCTGATCGTAACGAGGAGAACGAGCAACATCCGGGATTTTAGACAAAGAAACTGATCGTGCATACCGCTATACTTAATGTTATAAGTAGATCTAATTGCCGGGAGATCGCGTAAACCATAGCGCAATTGAGTAATTGTACATTTTGCTGTACGTCATTAAAGTTTTACAGCGTTTTGCCACGCACAATATGATAAAAGCTACCGTGGGAGTTGAAATGGAGCTAGCACTCGTTGAATTTGATTCTAAACGACTTGTATACGATATGGACATAAAGCCGGGGTCAATTGGCGTAGTAAATGACGTTGTCGACATACAAAGGGATGTAAGGAATATCAAAACAATTGTTTGTTGCTTTATTTATCAAAAAGGAATTGTGAATAAAATAACTTTGACGATGAAGCACTTGTTTACGACTATGGGCACCTATAACGAGCTATTACATCGTCTATCTCCGTAGGTAGTCGTAATCTGTGGTTACATTTTATATTACGCTGTTAACTAGAAGAAGGTACTGTGGATTCTTTAATGGTTTCGTACCATTTTTGCTAGGCAACTCGTTATTTTATAATAAAGAATTAATAATTTTACTATGTGGTAGGACTAACTCTTCTGCGAGTGTCCGTCTGGGTTGGTACCACCGCTTTGCTCGTGAAGTCAGCCGACAAGCAGTAGGTAATGTGCGAGCATTACTGTGTTCCGGTTTGATGAGCAGAATAGCCAGTGAAATTACTGGGCTTATGAGACTTAATACGTAATGTCTCAGGGTAGCGGGCGCACTGCAGTGCCGCGCAGGCCTTTGTGTTTCAAAGTATTGAGTGGCACTGCAATTGTTATGGGCTGGTGTTATGCTTACCATCAGGCAAACGACCAGCTCGTCTCGTTATAGCATAAAAAAAATAATAAAAAAAATCATTGCCACGCTGAATGACAATGCTTAGTCTCTATGCCAAGTAATGTCAAGCATTTTGGTCACGCGTTGCTTCAATTAAACGTTACGAAAGATCTTCAATAATTTTGAGCGCTCCTGGTTCCCACGTTCCTAGCCTTTCAATCCCAAAAGGCTCTATGTTTCGAAGTCATTTCAGTTTGCAATTTTTATGGACTGGTATCAGACAAACGACCTGTCTTGTCATCCAATAGTATAAAATACATTTATTCATTTCATTATATACAAGGAATCCCATAGTTATAGGGACTAGGGTCGTGTGTGGTTCATTAATTTATGTAGTAAGTAAGTATACAGTTTTTATCCGCCGTTTAATGCTTACGTATAGAAGTATTAAACCATATAACATGACACTGGCTAAATACGCAAATCACGTGGAGCCAAAAACAAAACAAAAAAAAAGTATTAAACCGCACCCTGACGGAACAATCTGATAGGTCAGCCTGGAGTTAGGTCATGCCTGTCGTAAATTATAGCGCTCTGGTAATGCACTAAAAACGTAATAACTCAATGGATGGAACGCGATGACATCTATGAGTACATCGTAGAAATGTTTACAAATACATAGTCATTTCTTTATTTACACACTAGCTTCTGCCTTCGGTTTCACCCACGTTCCCACAGGAACCGCGCCGTTACCCGACGGACAAACTGTACCAAGAAGCGGAGGTTCTAAATGTAAGGCAACTCTTTGTACAGCGAGCAGTCTCCAAAACACACTCCAATGCACTGGATCCGTCACTCTTGCGAAAAAGGCCACGCCCAAAAAGAGTCCAATTGCCTAATGTCAAAACGGTGTTTGCCTGTCGATTGCCTAAGTACTCACACGCATCTACTTATAACGCATTGTGCAAACATTGTGATCTACAGGAATGCTCGCATAGGAAAGCGCGGGCTAAGGTAAAAAAGTGGCTAATGACACAAACTTACGATGAAACGGAAGCATTGGTAAAGGTCTACGACAAGTAGGAGATTACCGTCAGAATCCGTTTTTAGCAAGGAATATACTCATTAAACCGCCTTCCTCGTCTCACCCACACACACACACACACACCCACACACACACACACACCCACACACACACACACCCACACACATATATACACACACACACACACGCACACACTCACATCAACTCTCTAGCTCTCGCCTCCACACGGAAAATAAGCACTCCAGCTTTTAAACTGCGCACAACACTCACACTACATACAAACCTGCAAATACAACATACACTTAAATAATAATAATATCTTTAATATTATATAACTTCATCTCTATTTTAACGTTTCTCTATTTAACTTCATTTAATCCAAAAATGTACTCTCTATTTAATTTCATTTGATTTAATATAATTTAATTTCATTTATATATGTAACAAAATTGCTAATTCTATATAATCGCGCGAACTTCCTATTTGTCATCCGCTAAGTAAGGGCCTCCAAGATACAGGCCTAGCCTAGTTTGGGGCCCACTGTCAATCTTTAGAAATGGTGTTATCTGTAATAATCTTGTGCAAACATGCTGTTTCTCTCTTTTCATGCATAGTGTAATGATAATGCTTTATGTTTTTTGGTGAATAAATATTTATTATTATTATTATTATATTAACCATGAACTTTTCCGTGATAAAAAGTAGGCAACGTTACTCTCCGGTCCATAAACTACTCGTACATATATTTGTTATAAAAAACACGTTGTTACGTTGTTCCTTTGCTTCGTGAAATAAGGACGAACTAACAAACCAAGAAATGTACAAACACACAGTGTACTTACTGGGTTAAGTGCCCCCGAGCAGTTTCTATTCTCCATGCACATATCACCAAAAATTCGAGAGAGATGTTTAGGCTATAATTCTTCATAAGAAGCCCAGTTATGACAAAGATACCAAGTGAAAATTAATATGCCTAAAAATAATGTGATTTATTTATCATAGCCAACGTCGAGAGCAATATTATATAACTTTGTTTCAGAAATACCAGATATGAAACCTGCTAAACAACGCTTCCGAGAACGAATGGCCAATTTTATGCTGCTATAAACAATACCAGCTTTGTTTGTAAATAAAGTAAATGCTATATTTTGTGTCGGTCTACAATTTCCCGACTTATCGGGATAAGGTTCAATACTCTGGCTCGATGATACGTGAATGGCTTACAATACGTGAGTTACACATATTTTAAGTACCTATAGCTAAATACTATCTTAGCAGTATGGGCAGTGAGTGAATCGCTCTTCGCTATTGATCAAGATGCAACAAAATTAGTAGACCTAGGTTTACTGTTTCACGAGTCTGTCTTCTGGCAAGCAGACCAGATTTAGTCCTACCATCTGGTAGGACTGAAATGTCCAACTCTTCTGCGAGTATCCGTCCGGCGAGCGGTGGGTACCCCGCTTTGCTCGTGTAGCTCATGAGCAAAGTAATCAGTGAAATCACTGGGCTTAAGAGCCCAGGCCGCGAATGCTTTTATATTGTGTGTTTCAAATTGCTGAGTGGCAATTTTTATGGGCTGGTATTATGAGGCAAACCAAGACAGGCTTACCATAAGGCAAACGACAATCTCGTTTCATTACCAATGAGCATAAAAAAGCAGTGATGAACAAGCGTGGCTTTGTAGAATGCAGAAAATCAAAATAGTTATACTAAGATGAATGCTATTGTACCGTTTACCACCAGGCACACAATCTGCTCCAAACTAAAGTACAAGAATCACATTATGAGATTCGTGAGTTGCTTGTCGTAAGAAAATATTTCAATAAACCCTAATGAGTGATAAAATTATTATTATGTTAATAATAAACTATTCGAAATAAATAAGTGGTGCAGAAAATACTTTTGTTATGTACTAAGAAAGGTACTACTTCAAGAAACCATAAATCCTATACTAAAAGAATCCATAAAGCAACAACAGTCTTGTCAACAGATCGACTTTCAAGTTTGTGTTTCGCCCCTTACTTGTTATAAGTATCTACTTCACACAACACCGCTTTATGTCCGCCAGAATCATTTGAGCATCTTTATCATTTTTACTTTGAACATTGAAGTACATAGCTTACATTTTCTCTTTGTTTATTTTAAAAGTTATGTACGTCAAAATAACATGCCTGAAGGTAAGTTTATTATGTCCTTGTAAATCATAACGCCCAAGACACATATCAAGCCCTATCGAAAGAAATTCTATCTTATGGAAAGATTGAGTATCTTGCGATTGACCATGTGTTTTACGCTCACATCAGACAAACAAGGGAGATATGCCCGTTCGCGTTCAAAATATGTCTCCGTTTTCCATACATTTTTTACCATTCCGCTAAACCGCTTAATGCAAAATCTGTAAGTATGGCCACAAATAAACTTATTAATTATAGTCCACTGGCAAAAAAAACGGGACAGCAAAGGTGTCTGCAAAGTGAATTCGATTAAATGTATCGGGCCTTTTTTGGGACAGATGCGTTCGCACCGCTACGTACGCCTTACCACATCTCCTTGTTTCTATGATCTGTGGTTTTACGCGTCTCTTATATAGACCAGATATTCTGATCACATACACCAAACCATATATTTTATGCTGAAATCTGAATAAATCAACTAGTTGTATGTTCATAAATCGTGCAAAATATAAAACTTAACGGCGTGCCGTCGATCCAAACCAATACATCATCTGTAGTTGGGATCAGAGCCATCTGTATGTCAGACACGTCCGTCATGCGGGCAGGTTGTTTGTATTGACGTAGATTTAAGCTGTAGACTGCCTTTGTGTATATAAACCCTACCATAGGAAACACAGCATATACGCACCGGTAAAATGACCAGTAAGATATAATACACTGGGATGTATATTATACTCTGGTTGTGAAATCGTCCTGTCCTTAATCTTTGCTCACCTAGCTTGTCACCATGCTGAAGTTTAAAAATTTGACACCAAGCACTAGTCGATATATTCCAACAGCTGAGAGTCTTAGGCTAAGATTCAGAGACGATTCTAAGCATAGACTTTGGCTTCCATATGTCAAAACTGTATAGAATTTTGACGTATGGAAGCGTGAGTCCACGCTTAGATTCGTCTCTGAATCTCAGCCTTAGGCTCTTATTAATAATTAAACTATGTTTTGTCGTTGTTGTTCTTTGATCATTTTAGACTGAATCGAAAGAGTTGTGCCTCATTGTTTAACTATTCAACCCTTTAACACTGTTCATTAATAAGAGCCTTACGGTCTTACCACAAAAAAAAACACTTTAAACCTGTGTTAAATACTGTTTAACTCCTAAACATGCCTTAGTCGCGTCTTAAGTAGAGTCTTACCGTTGTCTATCGAATATTATCAAATTTTATCGACCGAAAAGATCCGTACTTGCGCCGCTGTTGTGACATTTCTAATCAGTATTTTAACGTTTATCTTTAGACAACGTGTAGCTGAACAGCTACACGTTGCACAGACAAACCGTTTTCTCAGTGGGATTTCAAGGGGTCCCTAGACGATCATAATTACTTATCAACTTACCGTACCCTATATACCTGTATAATACGTAATAATACGTAAGTGAATCCGGAATATACTGTTCGTTGCCCCGCTCTATACCACTCGATACGAAATTAATTTGACAAAGCATTCCAACGCATCAAGCTACGAGGAACTGATATACTTACTAACTCATACATTGTAACGGGATATTTACCCTGATTATTATTGAACGATGAGCACCTTCACAGGAATACTGTAGTATTACTGCGAACATGATGTTCGCAACAGCGTGGAAATATCGTTCAATAATAATCACGGTAAATATCCCGTTACAATGTATGAATTATTAAATAACCGTGAAGGTTTAAAACAGTGATATAGTTACCTTGTCAAGTTTGTCAGTTCATCGCTAAACAATCAAAATTAATCTCCCTTCGAACAAGGCTTCAGCAATAATTCCAATCATTTATAAAAGAGCCCCCAGTTATGAGCACTGGAATTCTGATTAAAAGTTTTCTTACTGCAGGGGATTCTTTCGAAGCCGCACACGTTCTCGTATTGTACTTTATATTAAAATCAATATCGGAATAATAAATAACCGCAAGACGTGTGTTTTATTTTTAGGTTTCGTCTTTTGGTTTGTCCGTCGACGAATCTTGCAAATCATTTACTAAACCAGTTATAGTTAGGAACTCGGCAAAGGCTGTTATTTTGTTAACGCGTTTCTGTGATTAAAACGACACGTTTTGATTACAGTAACGAGTTTGTACTCATTTGATTTGTCTCGTAAATTACCCTAATCATAGTTAGAAGTTCATTGTCCTACTTTAAGCCGAAAGGTAGGCAAATGGGCTCCTTTGATTTATATCTTTGAGTACTCTGCTGTATTAGCGTTTTGCATGGACTGGTTGGTAGAACTGAAATATCGTAATCGGAAAGCATATGAAGAAATTACTATAATACTCAGAACAAAAGACGATCAAATTACTAAAATACTGATACGTGTTGAAAAGGCCTCGCGATTGAAGGGTACCGTACAGTTATATTGTGTAAGCCTTTTTATCTTCAGCCGTACTACTAGATATATAATGTAAGACTTTTGCTATGAGAACTTCTTCAAGTGTCCGTCTGGGTTGTTACCACCGTTTTGCTCGTGAAGTCTGCCACCAAGCAGTAATGTGCAAGCATTACTGTGTTCCGGTTTGATGAGCAGAGTAGCCAGTGAAATTACTGGGCTTAAGTCTTAATATCGAATGCCTCAGGGTAATGAGCGTACTGCAGTGCCGCGCAGGCCTTTGTGTTTTAAAGTTCTGAGTGGCACTGCAATTGTTATGGGCCGGCGTTATGCTTACCATCAGGCAAACGACCAGCTCGTTTCGTTACCAAATAGCATAAAAAAATAGTATTGATTAGTTTATGAGACAGACAAGGGCAACGTCACTAACTTTTTTTAGAATGTGGTTACTATCCAGATAATTAATGGCAGTAAATTAATTTAAAGTTCATTAAAAGTCTCAACTTTTAACTCAAAGATAAACTTTTCACGGTGTAATTGATTTCCGTAAACTAACGCGAGAACTCATCAATTAACTTAAAACCACTTGAAGTTTACGTTATTTGAATGACCTCAAGGGTCATCCGAAGCCTACGGAAACCAATATACTAATTTAAATTAAACTAGCTGTGCCCCGCGACTTCACCCACGTAGCCTAAGTTACTTCTTGTAACATAAACTATCTGCCAGTGAAAGTCCCTCAAAAATGGCCCAGCTTTGGAGATTACCCGGAACAAACAGACAGACGGACAGACAGACAAAAATTTAAAAAATGGTTGTTATGTTATAGGTGCCGTATATATTTTCATATGCATTTAATAAAAAGCCGTTAATTTGATATTACAAACAGACACTTCAATTTTATTTATTTGTACCTATAGATGAAAAGGAATTAAATGAAAAGGAATATATGTAAAAAAACACTCACATAGTTTGCAAAGCGATTTATCGGTAGGTACTACGATTATACGATTTGGTTTCCACTTCGTGGTCGTATTATTTTGTTTATTATTTTTTTCTAGTATTTTAATGTAATGTAATATTATTAGGCGTCAAATAAAATATTATTATTTAATGTAATGTAATATTATTAGGCGTCAAAGTATCGGACCGTATACGAAATAGTTTACTGCGCGCCAAAACTCAGATCGCTGATGTTGGTCAAAAAGCCGCCAGCTTAAAATGGAACTGGGCGGGACACGTCTGTCACATGTCGGACGAGCTATGGGCTAAACTCACTAATGAGTGGAAACCTAGCAATGTTAAACGACGTCGTGGCAGGCCCAGACAGAGATGGCGGGATGAACTGGACTCCTTTTGGAAAGACTTGCCGCAGAAAGCTTTAAATCGGGACTTATGGAAGGAGGGAAGGGAGGCCTTTGCCCTGCAGTGGGACGACCATGTATGATAATAAATATATAAATAAATAAATATTTTTCGTCTTTTATCCTAAGTACTGTAGTAAATCAACTAGAAGCGTGCGGTTGGTGTGTACCTGCTCTAATACAGGCATCTTACAGATTTTACGAGTAGATTTATGTATCGTGGAATTGAAAAATCGTTTTCTTTCTGATATTTTGTAAGCGCTGTATTGTGATGAAAAATATTTTATGGAATTTTTTGGGTCAAGGTGCGATTTTTGTTGTAGGTATTTGTTTTTATCGTTATTTTAGTGTTTGACCATTATATCTCACCTGATCTTAAGTGACGCCGTGCTGGAAGGTGAGGAACTCGCTTAGCTAAGGAGGGCTAAGAATTTGACTGGCTCCGAGTACAATTTGTTAGACCACATGCATAAAACTTGGGGGTTGGTGGTTGAGCACTAGTTAATGCTCTACCACCTTTATTAAAACAAAAGATACATAAGATACAACAGATACAACTCAGTGCAAATTATCTAATAACACGGAAAATAACAATATTAAAAATAAAACAGTATTATTTATCTAAATTGCAAGCTTAAATTTCATTGCATGCTGCTGTCCTGCCTTGGCGTCCAATTAATTTGTACGCCATAATTCTTTTTTAATTAAAAAAATGTCTGTTGTACTTCCACCACCAATTTATAAGTATTAGAGAGAAAATAGCTATACTTAAAACTTACACTCATTGATAAAAATTACAACATTTCAATAATCTATTATAGTTTTTTTGCCATATAATTTTTTCATTGAAATTGGTTTGAGATGGATAAATGGATTTCTTCTCAAACCAATTTCAATGAAAAAATTTAGTAAGAGTGGATATCGGGGAATGGGTGAAAAGCGATCGAGATTTACCCCTTACTAACAGATAGATAAACTGGGATCATGTTAAAGCTTGTAAAAGCTGGTAATGCTTAGATTTTGTTTCTCTCTGGCATAAAATTTGACTTGAGGATACGAGACGAAATATATTTTAGATATTGGAGTTTTTCAAGACGTTTAAATCCGCTCTATAATAAATATGAAGGTGTGCAAAACCAATAAATGCTTTGTATTTCTTTCAAGCAGGAAGAGAGCTACAGATGGACGTGTTTTTAGCATAGAAATAGATTATCGACCGGGGATTGACATAGGCTACTTTTTCCTGAAAAATGCACGGTTCCTGTTGGAATCTCCAAGCTGGATTAACCATGAGCAGCAGTTTTTGCTTTATAGGTTTTTTGGTTATGCTTACCAAATTGATAAAAAAAGGATATTTTGTTTATCTTATGAAACTGGGTATAAATGGGTATTAAATTTTAAAATAACTAATCTAGAAAACTGTATTCGTAATCAATATTGAGAATACATACTTTATTATTTATTCCCTAGACTAGTTTCGGGAACAACAGTTCCATTATATTAAGTCAACCTTACAGCCCTTTGTATACTTTTTGTCAAATATTTAATATTTTGTTTTGTTCTTTCATTGTGTATATGGCTCAAATAAAGATTTATTATTTATTATTATTTAACGGATATATATTCCACTAAATAATGCAAAGCTGGCCTTGAAAGTTATCCGGCCCAGAGTGGGGCCGATAAACATATCCGCCGGAAATCTAATTTTCATGTCCCGTGATGAAGGTACAATGCACTTTCGGTCGGTTTCGGTTACGTGAACAGTGACGTAGTTTACCTCTAGAGAACTAAAATCTGGTAAGTTAAATTGAATTTGGCCCGAGAGTTGAACAAAACGAAAACTCGCCAAAACACAAAAGTCACTTTATGTACTACCTACTGCTATTATCACGGTGAATCCCCTTTTGGACAGGTACTACAGAGAAGAGAGCTTACGTACATTACAACAAGTAAGGTTCAATTAGATTTCATTTTGCTGATAACTAATTTTATTTATGGAACGAACTGTTATACCCTCACCGTGTAAGCCTTAGTGCTGACCTTATAACAGAACGAACTTGACGGGTTATATAATTTTTTTTACTATCTTTATACCAAGAGATACTAAAAAAAATTATATTGACATTAAATAAAGTTTTTCTACAATGAAACTCAGAAGTTTTGTCCCAGATATATCCTAAATTTTTAACTGGCTCGAAAACCATCAATACACCTCTGATTAAGGATCTATCTCCACTAAAGCTGTGAGAGGCTGAATTATAAATATTTAACCTAAAGAATTGTAATTGTAAAAGTGTGAATACGGGTAGAACTTAGATGAACTGAATGAATGGAAAGAAAGAAAGAAAGAAAGAAAGAAAGAAATTATTTATTTCGAATGGCTTGTCAAGTAACCTAGAAATGCATACTTCCGTACTATAATAAATGCGAGTGTGTTTGTACGTTTGTTGGTTTGTCTTTCACGCAGCAACGGAGCAACGGATCGACATGATTTTTGGCATAAATATAGTTTATGGACCCAAAGTATTTTTGGTTATTTTTATGCCAGAAAAATGCACGGTTCCAGAAGGAAAGCGGGTGTAACCTCAGGCAGAAGCTAGAGTTAAAAAACTAAATTATGCTACTAACCTTAATCAAAACAAAAACAAATTAACCGACATTCTCCACAAGTTATTCCATCGCATGCAAGCTTTCGCCATAAAATGTAAAGAATGCCTTTTCAGCTATTTAATAAATGTCGGGTCGATGACCGAATTCGGCGCAGAGTGCCAATACAAACGTTATTAGCGCTGCTAAATTGATTCGTTAATATCTAAAAATAGCGTGACTCGGATTTTTATTAAACTCTTTATTGGAATGCCAATGATATTAATTTTTTAAGGCAATAATGTTCTGAATATTAAATTCTAAGTCAATTTATTTCAGGGCGTCTGGTCGAAGCCACACGTGACCAAAATGCTGGCCTCTACTTAGGTCAAAGATTAAGCATTGCCATTCAACGTGGCAATGCGGCCAGCATTTTGGGAACGTTGCCTACTGGTAGCGGATTATTAGATTAAGATTGTAAATAAATTAGTGTGTATTTTATTTAGTTATTTTAGTTTATGTTGTTTACTTTTTCTGTTATGATGCTTGAAATAAATACATAACGTATAGAATTGTAAAAAAAAAAAAAAATTTAAATTGATGACTATTATTAGTAAAATGGATAACACAGGGTAGTTTGAGTTGGTATGTTATCCCGCAAGAGGGTGATTAGGACCATGGCCAACAAGTTGTGCGCTGCACTGCACCGCGGTCGTCACTATGCATGCTAGCATTGCATGATATATACAGTAAAAGCTCTTTATTCGCGGGGGATACGTTCCATAAATATGCCGCGAATACAGAAACCGTGCATGAATACGGAATGGTAATTTGTATGGGATTATAGGGGTTACGTTCCTAGGTGACAAAATAAAAATTATACAAATATATATAATGTATAGGTAGTATTCCGTACTATAATAAATATGAAAGTGTGTTTGTACGTTTGTTGATTTGTTGATTTGTCCTTCTTCCACGCAGCAATGGAGCAACGGATCGACGTGATTTTTGGTATAGATATAGTTTATGGACTGGAGAGTAACATTGACTACTTTTTATCCCGGAAAAAGTCATGGTTCATGTGGGAACGCGGGTGAATCCGCGGGCATAATATACATAGTTTATTATATTCAAGCTACTTGTACTGTTTGATGGCTCCGTGGCTGAGGTAAATCGGCCAGCAAACCGAGGGCCTCGGGTTCGATTCCCAGCCAGGGTAGATTTTGTATGGTTGAACATAAAGTTTGTTCTCGGGTCTTGGGTGTTTGTGTTGTTTATATCTGTATCCATGCCACCTGCGACATAGGGAATCCTACTGCATGTGTATGAGTAAGCATTTGTTTGTTATGTATTCTGTAATAACAAGGTGTCAAATGATGTACGTTATTTATTTGATAAATCACAAACTCTTCTTTCCTTTTTCATATTATTCATATAAAATAACAAATCTGTAAAGTGGTGGGGCTCATACTGCCAACTGTCAGAAGACGTGGCGTGAAGAAATAATTCAACCTTCCCCTGTGACCTACTTACGTATACTAATTTGAGAGCTGCCGGTCAATGTTATTAAGGTTTTGTTTTAAAAATATTTTTGCTGTTGCAAAGGGACGGCTACAACTGGATAGAACTGGCTGGATTCCTAATAGGTACCTAATCTTCATATTAGTACTGTGATTACTAGAAATGTACCAGTGCCTTTGGTTCGTTGAGTAAATTACCGAATAATTTTCAGATCCATACCCTAATCAGGTTTCCTTGTGTAATCAGGAACTATGAGGACTAGGTTCCCATAATACTTGTAGCCCGGATAACTATTATTTCATTCTATTTTTCTACACTTTGACCCTCTTGATCACACATAAATTTCTGGCACGCCACTTTTTAAAAGGGCAAAGACTAGAAAAAAATACGAGCGAAACTGTTTTATTAATATGTCTGAATCTGCTCGATAGAAGTTTACATACCTAAAATTCCTTTGTCAGAATGACCACCAGCTCCTAACTACAAAACTAGGAGAAGGCTTCTGACTAAACGGTTTGTTTGTTAAAACTTACGTAATATCAAGTCCAATAATTAAATTCCTGAGTCAACAATAACCAACGGTTCAACGGGTTAAGCTGATAGGAAAATTAAAATTCTGTATAGTCCTTCCGTTGTTAAGCAGTGGGCCTTTTCCGGCTGTTGTTGATTATGATGATGATGATTGTCCTTCGTCCTTCACGTATAGAGAGGCCAGCCAGTATTATCGCCACTAGCCAGCATAGGTGTCATAATTTTAAAGCGCTCCAAGCCTACTGATCAACAGCTCAACGTGAACTCCAAAGCACGGTACAAGCACCACATATCGGTCACCAATCTAAGTACTGACCACGGCTAACGTTGCCTTACTTTACCGATCGGTTGAGAACGGTAAAGTAAAGCAACACCCAACGGACTAAAACCAGAGTTGTTTTTACATTTATAATATATGAAAATTGATATCTGAATACATTCTTATATGTATTTATCCCAGTCGTATAAAACATCTGTCCTACGCGCCTAGAAGAAATGTATGAAGCAATTTTTACATAAATATTTAATACTAGACACAAAGCAATGTCATACCATGTAGACGTATATTTTAGCAACAGAGTATCTCCAGTCACGCCATTTACACTTTTTCAAAGTCGCGCAAACCCACTTTTACAAAAAATGTTTTATGTTCCACTTCAGGCAAGCTCTTAATTGGCTTTTAGTCGTACCCTAAGCGTTGTTTCACCTTTTGAACCTATACAGTCAAACTTAATGGCCCCTGAGTTGTAGACTAATTGTATATTTTAAATTTTCAAAACAGCGCCGCAAGCTGTAGGTTCCTACGGATCTTTTTGATCGATAAAATTGACAGTTCAAATCGATAAAGTGAGTTTTATCGACTTTTTATATAATTTATCGAACCTCGATACAATCGACAAAAGTTATCGAATAGCTAGGTCGAATCCAAAGAGAATATAGAGCTACTACAATACTTTACGATCAGACTTCGGTACTCGCAACATTCGATAATTTTTCGGATTTTCGATTCGACAAATTTATCGAACCGACTTCCGTACTTGCGCCGCAGATTCGTTGCGATAAATCGGAGACAGTCGAGAAACGTTCAGCTTTCAAAATCAGATAAAGAAATTCTAATGATGTCAAAAAATGAAACATTGAAAACGCTCATTTAATTTTATTCTATCACACGTAATAAGAGATAGTATTCAGATAGGATTCATTTTATACAAACCAATTTAAAAATATCCAAAATATTATTCGTAACAATACCCAAAGGACTAATTGTTCCCAATGGAAAGCTGTGCAAAACCACGGTACGGAAGTACGGTCAAAGGGGTTATTATTACCGCGTTATTTACTATGAATAAATTAACTAATCTATGTAACATGGATAAAATTAATTCTGAAATCTCATTGTTATGTCTACCAGTATACTAGTCTCATTTTCACAAACATCCAAGACCCGAGAACAAACTTTATGCTTACACAAAATTTGCCCCGGCCAGGAATCGAACCCGGGACCCCGCGCTTTGCAGGCAGGGTTACTACAAACTTAGCTACAGAGCCGTCAATAGTACCAGTAGATGTATCAATATTACGCATAATTAAACAGATTAAGCTAATTTCGTTAGTGGGGGGACTAACTCTTCTGCGAGTGTCCGTCTGGGTTGTTACCACCGCTTTGCTCGTGAAGTCTGCCGCCAAGCAGTAATGTGCAAGCATTACTGTGTTCCGGTTTGATGAGCAGAGTATCCAGTGAAATTACTGGGCTTATGAGACTTAATACCTAATGTCTCAGGGTAACGAGCGCACTGCAGTGCCGCGCAGGCCCTTGTGTTTCAAAGTTTTGGGTGGCACTGCAATTGTTATGGGCCGGCGTTATGTTTACCATCAGGCAAACGACCAGCTCGTCTTGTTACCAAAGTATATAAAAAAAAAATATAAGTCATTGGCGCGGGCCGAGTCGAGATTCGAACTATGGTGCGTCGGATTGAAAGTCGCACAAGTTCCCGCTCGCCCACACTCGCTCAAGTCTTTATTATATGCCTCAAATTCGAATGGGAAGGAAATGGAACCGCATAAAGTTTTCCTCATTATTCAGCTAAGCTGTCCCATAAAGAAACTTCGTGGTAATAGTACTGACAGGGAACCGCCTAAGTACTAATTAAAACGACATTGACTTGAAGCGTGGTTAAGGCCCTCTTTCAATTTCTCGCAGACTTTAGATCTTTCTAGTCTTGAGATCTGCGATAAGGAACTGTTTAATGAAACTGTGAGAGTCAGCTTTTTTGTGATTACTTAAACTGTTATTGAATCGTAAGTTGAAGCTTTGCATGGCAATGAGATTCTACATCCAGCCAAGATTTTGTTGCAAAATAGATGAAAATGTTCGGATTTTTTTTCGATTGAAATCAGACATCAGTAAGACATCATAATATCTGACTTTTGTTAGTGGTAGGACTAACTCTTCTGCGAGTGTCCGTCTGGGTTGTTACCACCGCTTTGCTCGTGAAGTCTGCCGCCAAGCAGTAAAGTGCAAGCATTACTGTGTTCCAGTAGGATGAGCAGAGTAGCCAGTGAAATTACTGGACTTATGAGACTTAATACCTCTTAATGTCTCAAGGTAACGAGCGTACTGCATTGCCGCGCAGGCCTTTGTGTTTCAAAGTTCTGGGTGGCACTGCAATTGTTATGGGCCAGCGTTATGCTTACCATTAGGCAAACAACCAGCTCGTCTCGTTACCCAATAACATAAAAAAACAGCGCAGCGTCGGCACCAGCAGCCAAATTTGTGGATCAGAGCTAGGCTAACCCTAGATTGGGAGATATTTTTAGATTATAGTCTTTGCGATCTATACCATCTACGACCCCAGTTATATAGTGATCAAACTCTAACCTCACTATAGTAAAAAAACTATGAAAAGTGAATCTATCATCATGTCTTATTACGCTCCCGCTGCTGAGATACCGGTCTTCTCTTATAGAGAGATTATGGACCTTAATCCACCACGCAGGCCAGTGCGCCTTAGTAGATCTCACATATCCTCGAATTGTGTGCTTCTTGAACCTGCGGGTTTTACCCACAATGTTTTCCTTCACCGGTTTAGAGCGATCATGTTAAATCTGCATATAACTTGAGTCATTGGTATGAGGCCGAGCCGAGATTCGAACCATGGTGCGTCGGATTGAAAGTCGCACACGTTCCCCCTTGCCCATACTCAGTCATCTCAGTCGGTCGGTCGATAAAAAGAATTGCTCTATATAAATAAGCCGAACTAAAAGAAAAACAATAACCACAGAACAGAGACATCAGAAGGGATGCTTAATACATGGCGCGCTAAAAGGTCACGTGAGCGTACGTCATAATATCAAACGGTTTGAGAACACTCTTCCATTGAATGAGAATCTTTGAACCTCCCATTGACAGGATACATATGGGGAGGATATAAATACCGTAGGTATCAATGGGCTTATTTATAAAAAAACTGGTATTGAATTAGTAACTTCCTGCGCGGTACGAACCTCGTTCACGAAAAAGAAATTTACAAAATTGTGTTCCTACAATTTTCTGTTAATATTTAGAGGTTTCTGGTGACAAGTAAACAAGTTTGTGCCTCATCTAAATTCTAGCTTGCGTCCCCAGGCCTCAATTTCACAAAAACTTTGAAGCGATGTCGGTCGCTCGTCGATCCCTTGGTTGTTGGTGATCTTGAAATGTCAGCGAAGGAAAATATGATCCGACCATAACAAAGTGGTAGGGCATTTTAACCGACTTTCAAAAAAGGAGAAGGTTCTCAAATCGGTATGTACCTACTGTTTTTTGTAACCACACCCCCGTCATTTGGATTTTTTTATTTTTTTTAAATGATATACTTTCACATTGGTCCCATAAAAATTTCATCAAAATCGGTGCAGTAGTTTGTTGTCTCTGAAGTCGATTCGTCGCTTTTTTAAAGCATTTTCTACTCGTAGTAGTCGCCTGACTAGCTATAACCCTCAAGAGAAAATCTGTCGCTTAGCTTATGGATGTGTTCCGTTAGCTGGGGCCTTAATCTGAAAATCGAACGTCAAAGCTTCGGCAGACGTATCGTGGTTTTCCTACGGCTAAAGTTTAGGAAGACAAAATGTCAAATTACGAACTTTGAATCGAACGCAAAACAAAACACACGCCGAAACACTTTCATGGTAGGAAAACTGCGATCCGGCAGCCGAAGCTTCGGCGTTCGATTTTCAGAGTAAGGATCTCTGCACATGGCAGCGGTTTCATCTATTAATTGTTTTAACACATTCATTATTGTTATCACATAGTTAATTGTCTGACTTATTGTTTCTTTCTTTTTTCCGGTCTTAGTATGTAAAAATACATGTATAGGTATTATTTTTTGTTCTCTTTGTTTGTTAGTTACCCAAGCTGTGTGTAGACATTTTCGAAATAAATCATTTCGTGCTTTCTTTACATTTGCAGGTCTTTCAGAAACTTTCCTCTAGGAATGTACAAATGTAACCAAATCCCAACAATTTTCAGTTAGTAATTCTATGGAACGGGGTCTGTGGGCTTTAGAACAACTGTTATTGTTATGCTCGAAAATAACTAGAACAAACTAACTTTGTTGGTATCACCGACGCGTTCGTAAGGTTTCGCCCGATGCCATATAGAAACTAATGCCAGAACTCGAATGCTGGCGTGACTTGACGTAAAGTTTAATCTGTTGAAATGAAACCTCTCGCATAATGAATTTGGAACGAATTGCAACTTATTTTCTACAAAATCACTTTCTGCAACATGTGATAAACACATTTGCAAAATTTTATAGAATTAGATTTTCTTGAAGATGCGATTTTTTTATGGCATATCTGTTTGCTCCTGTCGGTTCTTTTGAAGTGGTCAATTGCAACTATATCTACTGACATACATATTGTATGCCGTATACATGGTGTATTTCTTGGTTGGGGCAGTGAGCGGTCTCAAAATCTGTGAATGCAGATCAAAATATTAAAAAGTTAGAGTCAATCCTCTAAGAACGTTTCCCTATAGCTACAACGATTTGGATACCTACCCTTACTGCCGCGGTCAAAAAATACAACCTGTATATGCAGACCCTTTGACCTGTAAGAGTGTCAGACAGTTTGAATTTTTTCTCGACTTTTAGGTAAAGAAATCCTGCATAACGTTGGTAAGAAACATTTAAACGTAAAGTAGGTACTTAATGAGGCAAAGACCCGCACTAAACACTAACTAGTGTGAATCTCATGAACACGAATGAGGTTGGCTGATAAGGAGATTAGTTGAAAACGTTTTCAGCTCGCATAGCTTTCGGGATTTGATATGCATACTGCGCGGACGGAATTGGCCAACTGAGTACTTACTAGTACAATCTTTTGTGCGAGCGGTCAACTATAAATACGTGGACCACAAAATGTAGCGTTATTTTTGTGTCAAAAATAAGACCGTACTTTCTTTGTACAGAACCTAACAGCAGTTAACCGACGATGTGGCTGACAATGAAGCACACTTGTCTAGAAAATCTTATATCTTTAAACGAGTATTCTTGTATATAAATAAATAAGCTTTTAGAAATTTATACAATTATTACAGCTATCTCCGAAACGGCTCTAACTTGACTTGTAAAAACTATTATAAACAAAAAAGAGTTTTCGCTCGTTTGTTTGTTCGTGTTTGCACAGAGCGACGCTAGGTCATCTAGATAATTCATTTCGGGTATCTATAACAACGCAATTTTAGACAAAAACAAACACCGATCGAAGTTCGGTCACACGGGGAACATAGACTCAGGCAAGGAGTTCAACTTCAGTGACGCATAATGAATACACTGTAAACTGTAAAATTAATAAACTGTAAACTACTTTGGACATTCCTTACAAAACATCTAGACTTACAAAAACAAAACTATTTTGATTTAAATTATTTTGATTTTGGGTAAATAGCTCGACTGTTTCGTAGTTACCATTCTGTGAAGCTATAAAGATGGCTAACACGGTTAAAAAAATATTATTTCGTGCGTGCTGTAGAACTTTGAACATTTTATTCTTGAGCCCATAAAACCAATCAAACCAGTCAAACCAGTATATACTTCTATACGTATATTATAAAGCAGTCAAGTTTGTATCCTCTGGAACAGCTGGTCAGATTCTAAAAATTCTTTCACTAATTGGAAGCTACATTATCTCTGAGCGCTATGAGCTAGACATTCAATTCAATTCAATTCAATTCATTTATTTCAATCTTTTGACAAATATTATGTGCTTAGACCGGTCATATTTTACATCATAATTATTCATATTCTTAAATTACAATTACATAACAGTTTTAAATACAATGTTTAAACAATAATACTTTAATAAAATAAAATATATAGAAAACATTAAATACATCTGCAATATAATTATTATTAAATTAGAATATCCGTGTGACATGTTACTCTTATTCCACGCGTGGGAAGCCGTGGTCGGACGCTTTGATTATTATTGTATAAGTCGCTCGACGCTAATGCTTGTAGCGCAATGCAAATTCGATTGAAACGCTTCTTGTGGCCGTAGAGTTAGGAATACAAGTTTGTACCACTTCGACTTCCGGCACGCGGAAATGAGGTTTATAAAACTTTTTATCACCTTCGTATTTATATACGCTTTGTACCCAGAATACTAACTGTTTGCTGTAGCCTGGATGCATGATGGCCATTTTCTAGTGCACGCCTAGCCTAAGAGAGGTGGTGAACTGGCGACAGGTTTTCTACGAAAAATAACAGCAGCAACATAATGACAGCAAAATTGCGCGTTGCGTTTTGGTCGCGTCGTGCAGTCTTGTATACGTATAATAAAATGGTAACAGGTCCAATTCATTTTAAAGATATTTTTGGAGGGCATTCTATAATCAATACTGAAGCCAAAACTGTATTTTTTTTTTCAATCTTTAGCTGTGGTCCAGGGGACAGTTCACCTCTACTAAAATAAATTAAAATATATGTACCTACATATTATACCGCAAAACGTTTTTATAAGTATTGATCTAAGACCGGGCCTTACCTCATGCGTTACCTGATGGGAAACAGGCCGGCGAGCGGGGTGAAATCGTAAACACAATTGCTAATTTCCTTTATTTTGACAGTAAATATATTTTTACGCTCAAGTTTATGAGCCTGTCACGAACATTTATCAAGTTTTTCTGGTCTAATAAAAGATTAAAACTCACATTTTTACGTACAATATTGAGCCAAAAAACACAACTGTCTCCTAAGTCCCAAGTCTCAAAGCAATAAGAAATTGTGTTGCTGGAAAATTACAAGCTTTCTCACGGCTGGAAGTAATGCTATGCCTTGTACTTAAGTTGTGAAATACTTTTATTAAACTTCGTCTTTTTCATAAAGACTAAGGTCCTAGGTAATATTTTTGTTAGTCAGCAATCTGATAGCCTTGGTTTTCTTCATGTAGGTACGTAAAAGCGCGATTCGCAAATCAAGGTCACGGTTAAGATTCAAGTCAAGGGTCTTCTCATGAATTTTCCTTTTACGGAAACGTTGGACAATGGAGTCCATTGCGTTACATTATCCACGGCCTTATCCATGACCTTAGGAGTGAATGTACTCGTAACAATGGATTAAAGCCAAGAAAAATAGTTGATAAATGCCATCGTTATCACTTATCCCTAATTCCATCCTATAGTAAAATCTATTTTAGGTACCTATTTTTAAGTAAGTAATATAGATGGAAAATTTGTGTTTGTAAGTCTGGCTTTCATATCATGGCATTACATGACGTTCTGTAAAATTCTAGTATATATTCACGGAATTTTGCACACAAAAGAAACTGCAGAAATCAACGTAATACGTGACATAGTGAAAATTTCTGGAACATTCACTTATATTTTACAGTACCTAGGTATTTAAAAGGTGGGCCTGATGTTCAAAATTTTATTTCTGTGGATTTAGAATCTCTGTGATCTTTTTTTTAAATTTTATTGTTATTTGAGAATTGTGAGAGCGCAGTCTGAATTAGTTGGAAAAATAAATTAAATGCGATTTTCCGCTGTGATATGTACGGAAACTACAGGTGGAGCTGTGGGGTGTAACTAAGCAAACATTAATAAAAGAATCCTCCGTCAAAACAAATAAAAAACATTTTATTAGGTATTTGAACATTTTAACAAGCTTCATAACATCTTCCAAAGAACAAACGTTTGAGTATAAAGTTAGCAGTAGCATCCGTCTGTTTCTGATATCTTTTTACTTATTTAATTATCTTCCAAAAGTGTTTTATGAAGTTTAATATTACGTTTACGTCGATGTTTCATAAATCTAAAGTTTTATAATAAAGCGCACGCCTACGCGGATAATACGACTGAGAAACAAAAGCCGAACTTCAGCGTGACTGAAGCCCCAACACTGTCTTATGCGGATACACAAAGTGAAGGGCCGTTACCCCATCGTGTACGGGCTCGTTTGATTTGTTTTTACAAGTACTCTGATCCTAGATGATGTCTAGAGTTCTAATGATGGCGCCGGAAGGTGGCCACAAGTTTACAGTACCAATTACGTATTTTGTAAAAGCTTGTCTAAACTTATTTCAGTACATTCTTATGTCGGGTGCGGAGCGCCTGTCGGTGCAGCTCCGCATGCAGATGTAATCTGCAAGCGCACCCGTATAAGACAGAAAAAGCCCTAAGAGTGCAGATATGTATTTAAAGCAGTAAAATTACTGGCTTATGTACTTAATACCTAATGTATCAGGGTAAGGACCGCACTGCAGTGCCGCGCAGGCGCAGGTATTTCAAAGTTTTGAGTGACACTGCAATTGTTAGGTGCCGGCGTTATGCTTACCGACCAAACGATTATGGCAAACGACTGGCTAGTCTCGTTATCAAATAGAAAAAAAAGAAAATAGTATAAAGATGGTGAAATTATTACACGAAAGTCCCAACGCTTTTTCACATTTATGTGTTGCTCGCGTTATCATCAGCGTGAAGGACTCCTCAGGCACTATGCATTTTTCTGGGGAAAAAGTAGCTAATCTTACTTGCCCTTAAACTATTGCTATGCAAAAAATGACGTCAATCCGTTGTACTGCTGCCGCGGGAAAGACGATCAAACCAATTGCGCAACACTTTCGAAATAGACAATCAAACCGTTCGTGATCTACGACCAGTCGCTTCAGTTATGTCCGGAGCGCTTTGTCCTGATCGCTTAGGTTTGACTGTAGCATTAACTGGCTACAGGAAAATACTATTAAGCATCGTTGTCGCTTGAACCATGTTCCGTGTTACGCTCGGGGAAGCGTGGAAACGCAATTTAAGTCCAATGTTGCTCCCACTTCATAAAATATTTATGGCATTTATATTGCTGAAGAAAAGTTTTCTATTAGGATTACACCATAAATAATGTAGCGACTTTCACACGGCTATATGAGTGGCAAAGGACGTTTCAGGTAAACGATAGCTTCAGGTGAATGATAGATCCACTTGGCATTAAGACAGAGATATATATGCCGATATTATAGGCCGGTGTTATGCTTAACATCAGGCAAACGACCAGCTCGTTTTGTTATAAAATAGTATTAAAGAAAGACAAACTTTGGACGGAGACTCGTTAGAAACGACTAAAGAAAGTGATGTTTTCATAACATATTAGTTGTCCTGTCACTTGTACAAATGAGATATATACATGATATTTATATACCTAGTTTAGTGTACGTATTAACTAGTAGGTATACGGGTGTTGTGTAATACGGTTCTTATTGTAACTCAGTAAACAGAGAAGGCGCTTCACCTTGAATAATGCCACCAGAAATAATACATAATTTATTGAATAAACCACAGTATTTCCTCCAAGTCAGCCTGTTATCCTTTCGACCGATTTCGACCTTCATATACAGGTATACAGGTAAAAAGATCTTCAGACACCTGGTCACAATAAGTTTTGCAACAATTTCTTCTTTATCTTCAAGTTTTGTTACTGCGATAAGGTTCTATTTCGGTAAGGTAATTTCGTATTGCTGATTGAAACTTATTGGGTGAGGTTTCAGGTTTCCATTCCTTCACAAAAACATCCTATGATTTCATGTTGTGATTGATAGGAAAGGACTGGATCACCAAAGGTTTCATATTCGAAGGTAACAAGGTGTGGGATGTGATATTTATTACCTTTTTGTTATTGCTATAGTAGCTGCTGCTGCCTGCGATTTCATCTGCGTGGAGGTTTTTCAGGTAACATGCATTTTTCGTCCCGGCCCATAAACTTTTTCTATGCAAGAAACAACGTCGATCCATAGAGGGCTGAAAGATAAACCAAAAATCCTGCAGGAAAGAGGATAATGACTGTAGGCAGCAACTTTCCACTCGTCACTTAACATTTTCTATGCCTTTATAAACCGTATTTTTGGTACCTGAATGGCTAATTTAGGTTGTAGGTAGTAGGTACCTCAAAGTGAAAGGGTACCTTCGTAGGATCACTTTGTCGCCCGTCGATAGTCGAGACCGACCGACTCGGTCCGGAACTTGCTACATGTATTAGGTTCAATTTATGTCAAGTACCTACCATAAATCCTGACGCACCTGAATTCGAATCTCAGCTCGGTCCCTGGCCAATGACAACTTGTATACTATTGTATATTGATTATATTCTGATAAAGACAGCATTAGTTTTAGTCTGTGATTGGGGTAGACGAACGTTACAGAGACCCACCGTTAGAGTTATTTATTTTAACCTTCATGAGTGCTCCCGTAAGGCCTATGCGAATAAAGCATTTTGAATTTGGATTTGAGTAACGAAACGGGTCGTTCGCCTGATGGTAAGCATAACGCCAGCCCATAACAATTGCAGTGCGCTCGTTACCATGATGAGACATTTAGTAAGTCTCATAAGCCCAGTGAGTACTCTGACTGCTTTGTTTATCAAACCGAAACGCTCGCACATTACTGCTTGGTGGCAGAATACACGATCAACACGGTGGTAACCACCCAGACGGATTTAAATTTATTTTATTTTATTTTTAAGGAAAACCAACAGTTGTATTACAATAACTTATAAAACTAACATAACATTAGAAAGCCAATTATAGGTTCTCACGAATAGTAACAGAAAAAAATACAAGTTATTATTAGTCCTACCACCTTGTTAAAAAGCAATTGTTAAGCTTCACTTGTAACCGTCATAGTCACCGCCATTACACTAGCTACGGTGAGATATTACCTTACCTACATCAATTCGGAGTTCATACATTGTATCGCAGCTTACGCAATATTTCTGGCATTCTGCCAAAATTACACAGACCCCAAGTTTAAGAAAAACCTTGTACAAACGACCAGCGAAAATTAAACAATAGCTTTTAATCAATGACTAGGCCCTCAAGATATTGTTATTAGCCTCACAAGCGCGGTGAGAAGTGGTCACGAGGTGGCGTCGAGTGGCATCTGCGAGGGAGCGAAGTAAGCGATATTTTCAATGGCGACACTCCGAGAGGTCGCAGCCTCAGAGCGGACCGACACTCCAAATTATTGGAAATTTCACACGGCAGCTGGGACAGAAGCACTCTTATTGCTCTTTTAACTAAATTGCTGAGGATCTAAATGCTTTTGAGACCTGAGGAGGAGTATGTGTAGTGCTATTAATAGTAAGGTTTAATACGCCTCGGAAAAGCTTCTATTTCAAATCGTATTCATGATATCACGATCTTGGTCATTTTAACTTAGTTATTTTTTTATCCTCGCCAAGATAGCATTTGACGGTATATTCCCCACTGGTGATTAGGACGTCCCAATGTCCCCACTAACCTATCCACGACTGCAACAAGAAACCTTTTTATTTGATATACAATGTCACAAGTAGATGGAATGGTCGCGATTGTATCGAGCGTGACCAATTATAGGCCTATTTCATTAGCAACGATAGTGGCTAAGGTACTTGAAAGAATTTTGCATAAATATATAACTTCCATAAAGATAGACGATGGGCAGTTTGGTTTTCGTCCACAGGTATCAACTGACATGGCTATATTTTCTCTGAAGCAGGTTGTCAGTTATTATAAACAGCAGAGTACAACGGTGTATGCCTGCTTCCTAGACCTGAGTCGAGCATTTGACACACTCAATCACGATATACTCTGGAGGAAGCTGCGTGACTCGAGTGTCCCGACTGAGGTTGTTGACCTACTCGCATATTGGTATCGCAACCAGAGCAACAACGTCAGGTGGGGCACTGAGATGTCCGACTGCTACCAGCTTTCCTGCGGAGTGAGGCAGGGAGGGCTTACCTCTCCCGATCTGTTTAACACCTATGTTAACGATTTGATCGTGGAACTGAGTGGCACTCCGGTGGGGCTCAGATTGGATGGTAGGTATGTTAACAACCTGAGCTATGCCGACGATATGGTGCTACTCAGTCCTTCGATTAAAGGCTTGCGAAAATTAATTTCAATATGCGAAAGGTACGCCAAAGAACACGAACTAACATATAATTCTAAGAAAACGGAAATGGTGATTTTCAGATCGGGAAAGGGACCGCAAAATGTTCCCGAAATCAGCATTAACGGACAACCCGTAAAAATAGTGGACAATTTCAAGTATCTTGGCCACATCGTAACCTCCAGCCAAAAAGATGACGCTGATATAGAAAGACAACGGAGGGCTTTGTGTGTGGTCGGTAATATGATCGCAAGAAAGTTCTGTAAAGCTTCGCCTGATGTGAAAATCACCCTATTTCGGTCTTTCTGCCAGACGTTCTATACGTGTCAGCTCTGGACTGACTATACTAAAAGAACACATGATGGCATTCGAGTGGCCTACAATAATATCTTCAGGCACCTAATGGGTCTGAAACGCTATTGTAGTGTCTCTGAAATGTTCACGGAAGCTCGCGTGGATTCGTTTAATGCCATCCAGCGAAAAAGGGTTGCGTCTTTCATGTCCAGAGTTGACTCGTCCGGAAACTCAATTGTCAGGAGTCTGGCAGACAGGCTGATATTGACAACGACATACAGACATTGGGTTAGTTTAACTACCTAAATAAGTATAGATTTTTTAACTTCATGTTTTAATTTATTTTATTTTATTTTGTGTAGTAGTAATAAGTGAGTATAATACTATGGATCGTGTGTCTGTAATAAAGAATTATTATTATTATTATTATTATTATAGTACAGCCTACAGTAGCAACTCGTCTAAACAAAATGATGGTCTAAGATTGTACTCGTATATTATGTCGTCTTTGCTTTAATAAATGCTACAAAATGGTAGCGTGGAACCGTAAAAGCCTAAAATAGTAAAATTACTGTCCAGACAGGAAATAAAGGAATTGTCGGCCAAGCAATATTGGGAGGACCAGGCGACGGCGAATCCATCTGATGTAATTTTAAAAGGACGAGACGTCAGTCGAGTGTAATTCCATAGCAAATCGCATCCGCGCAGGTCACGTGGCAACCCGCCAGCGCTCTACTTCCTCATTGGCTGGACGGTATACCCAATTCGTTTTCCACACTGGTGTTCATTTGCGACAAACGGTAATAAAATGGCAGTGTCTGAGTTTGCATAGTCAACATCAAACGGATTAACTAAAGCTACGGAGTTCCTAAACTGTGGGAACAATATTGATACGAGAGATTACGGATTAAGGTCCAAAATTGAAATTCCCTCAATAACTTAAGCCCTTTTGTATTTTTATATTAAATAAATATCAGTATAAGCCCTGACTTTTGAGAGTATTTGGAAATTCTAAATAGACGCTGCAATGGGAGCCATCTCTAATGTCTAAATCCTTAAACTTCGTGTTTAAATGTTCCTAAGTAATTGCAGCTTTTAGGTCAAAAAAAATATTTTGACTGACTTAAGAACTTTGATCTAAGGCCGGGCAAAGCTGAGTTTGTGTAATACTTTTAACCTAAAAAAAAGCAGTTGACGAAATTTAGCGTGACTTTCGCATCTATATTAATCAAGATATATATATTTCTAAATAAATGTGCTAATACAAAATATTGCCTGGATATTCCCCCTGTATGAAATGTATATGGCCAAGTGCCACTCTCTCAACTTACCATAAATGCCAATAATATAAACCCATGCTAGAAATATCTGGCACACTCGTTAGTCTTTCCAATTCTCTTTTTTCAGTTCTTTACCTTCCCTATAAATTTCGTTCTAAAACTCTCTGAAAGCAAATAGGGTTAATACCGAGTTAATGCGAATTAGGTGTTTCATACTTTATATTAAAACTTTTTATCTCCTAATCATATCATAAAGCGTATTGAAGTTATAAGCTCTCCCTTCCATGAACCCCAAAGCTTATGAAGAAAATAAACGAGCCCCGTGGAACTTTATTAAAGTACTTAGATAATATTAGTTCGTTAAATATTTGAACTTGTAGGTAGTACGGCTTGCACAAGTTTTTAAAAGTCGTGTTTAGGTTATCTTTTTTATTGTTTTACAAAAAATGTAGTAGGTAGCCAAAAGATAATTGTTTAAACAACCAAACGTACCTACTTCCCTGTAGGTCCCTGTGTAGTGTAGTATCACTTACTTTAAAACAAAGAAATATTTTTTTTGTATTAAAATATAACTGTATTATGCGGTTAAATTAAGAAAGCTTCGTCGAATACAAGTAAGTAGGAGTAAGTGCAAAAGGTAAGGTACAAACGCACGAGTGCGGTAAAGTAAAGTAAAAAGCGTGTTTAATCGTGGATTATGCATGAGCCTAAAAGCGAGGTAATAAGATACAAATAAATAAATAAATTACGAGCAAGTGTGTTGAAAAAATAACATACAATCAAACATATAACCTCCTACACCTATTTCGAAGTCGGTTAAAAAAGAGATGGCTACTCAACCCATTTTTTATCTAACTGAATAAGAACATTATTTGTATATTGAGTGAGACATAAAGTTGGGAATCAAAAAGTGTCATAACTTATGACTTTTTGAATTCACAAAGATTAGGCTACAAGATAATATTATAATGCAGCCAGGAAAGACTGATTGTCGTTATTTTATGATATAATTTTTCTGAGATTGGATAAAGGCATCTAGATCCCTAGGGATTGAGACCGTTGCTTGAGAGAGAAACGCCTTTGCCCAGAAGTGGTACATAAGTTAAATAAAAATTTTTTTTATAAGTCACGTCGTTACTGAGTTCGTGTGGCTGCCTTCCGGCTCCATCATCAGGCCAGCTCTATAACACCATCCTATTACATATGTATGTAAAAGTTTGGCTCGTTCGAACACCAGAAAGTGCGTCAAATTTAGGTTGCAAGATTTGATCCATACTAACAATGCCAGATAAATAAGCTTGTTAAAAAAAAATATTACTAGCTTCTGCCAGCAGTTTTAACCAGCGTTCCCACAGGAACCGTGCATTTTACCGGGAAAAAAGTAGCCTATGTTACTTTCCGGTCCATAAACTATATCTATGCCAAAAATCATGTCGATCTGTTGCTCCGTTACTACGTGAAAGAAGGACAAACTAACAAACACACTTTCGCATTTATAATCTTAAGTAGTAAATTTTGATATTAGCTTCCGAACATTAGACTATTTCCTATCTCCAAAACGTGAATTGTCAAAACCAATGAAATCTGCACCAAAAACGCTTTGTGCGCTGTTTGTTTTGTTCCCGGCCGCTATGGTAGTGTTTACACAAACTCACCTGTTCCCACTTCCCACATTCGGATCTGTGAACTGACCGCATCCAATATACAGTAGAATTGAATTAAGCAGCCTGTAGCGTCCATTAGCTAAGCTATTTGGAGCACTTTCGGTTAACCTAATGAATTTAACAACAGCATTGTGAACAATACTCAACAAAGGCGGTAACGGCTAATTTATTTCACACATTTCTTTTGCATTTGTCATTGCACTGAGATTGGATATGGGATCTCTATTCGCGTTCTTACGTCGTTGCAAAAACAACTTATTTATCATCACGTGATTTGTCATTACGTCATAATAATAGTGTTGTACCGTCTACCTATATATTCCCTTTGTACTCTTCCGTACTGTAGCCGCGTCTTCAAGTCATTTCTAACAAATTCTATTGCCAGCTGCAATTCGCACAATGGATCAAAGCCGGGCTGATATTAGCGACAGTAGAGTCTATCTCAGTTCTGCATCGTCATTTTCGCTTTCGCCTTCCTTATTGAATACTTAGAATGCTCTTCAAGTCAGACTTAATCACTTGAACGTACTGCACTTATCATGTAAATAGCCGCTCTACTCTAAACAACGTTCAGGCTAATAAACTGACATGTTAAACATAGGTATGTTTTTTGTTATACTGGGGTGGATGTCCACCAGTAAAATTATAACTGAGCGTTTCCATGTTTAGGATGCCACGTCAGCTTCGTTACTGTAGACATCAATCGTTTAAATATGTAGAACTAGCTTCTGCCCGTGGTTTGCACCCACGTTCCCACAGGAACCATGCATTTTTCCGGGATAAAAAGTAACCCGGTCAATAAACTATATCTATGCCAAAAATCACGTCGATCCGTTACTGCGTTTCTGCATGAAAGAAGGACAAACCAATAAACACACTTTTGCATTTATAATAGTACCTAGTAGGTTTACAAGTTATGGTCGTAAATTTGTAAAAACTAGAGTAAGAAGAAATACAATGCCCAGCTTGTCAATTTGCCAACTGAGTAATTAACTAAACTTAGAATTTCCTTGCGTAAGAGTGCCAATCGCATAAAACGGAACGCATATCTTCGTACTTTTGGAGTAGCTCTGCTACTCCTTACGCCACGACAGATATGACGCACTGATTTTCGTCTTCCGTCACTGAGAGGTATAAAATTACGCAAATATTGTTTTTAAATGGTTTTCAACTTAGATAGTATAAATAATCAAAGGTTTTCAATTATAGAACAGCCCAGTTTGGCTTCTTTTTACAGGTTTCTTTTTTTCTCGACTGTTGAATTATTTCCTTATTTTTAGTGATATTATTTATGTAGAACATGGTGCGCATTTTTTTGAGATTAAAAAATTCAAATTTCTGAATAGCGGTGTATCGTGGTGCGATAAAACGATCTATAATGCATACATTTTTTATTTTAATATGGTCAGGTGCACACTGTTGTTCACTCAGTTTCACACAGGTTTGCGTCATGTACCATATTAAAGTAAGGACAAGACACAAAAAAATATTTTCAAAATTGGTCCACATTGCCGAAGAAATCGGTGAAGATACATAAACAAATACATACAGCCTAACATATAGAATCTCCTCCTTTATTGAAGTCGGTCAAAAAATAAATAAAGATTAGCTCAAGGTTAGCACGGTATCATAAAATGCCCAAAAATTATTGATCCTATCAAATTATTTCCTGCATCCGCTCTAAAAGATCCCCGAATAAAAGAGCAAGGTAGCAATGAATAGGTATCCCTTTCCTTACAGGAAGGTAGACAGACTTGTTCAGGGCCAGTCACGTCACGGCTCGTCACGTATAAGCATCAATTCAATGGCGAGATTGCGTTCCTTTATCGCTAACAGAACATACCCTTAGTCAGATTAGGAATGGACACGTTTTGTTGTTGTTCTGGATAGGATCGAAGGCAAATCGAGATGGAATTAGGTTCTTAGGTACTATCACTCCGCACACAAGAATGACTCCTTCACTTCCGTGCGTCAAAAAGACTGTAATTTACACTTTTTAAAATATTAAACCACATATTTGATGGAATCAGGCGTTACTTTGCGGAAATCCATTTTAAATAAGATTATATAAAGTGAGTAATTTATAGTTTCAATTCCGCGATAAAGAATGTCTAATGGCCTAAGTTCGATCTATACTGAATGTAAGGGTTGGCAAAGCCATCAGTAACTGGGAATAACCAGTAAGGGTTGGCAAAGCCATCAGTAACTGGGAATAACCAGTAAGGGTTGGCAAAGCCATCAGTAACTGGGTATAACCAGTAAGGGTTGGCAAAGCCATCATTCAGTATAGATCGAACTTAGGTCATTAGACATTCTTTATCGCGGAATTGAAACTATAAATTACTCACTTTATATAATCTTATATTAAACCACACTGATTTATTTTTCCTTTTTATAGGTCAGCGTTTGAATACTAACTCACATGGTCTTTCTTTAATTACGGTGTAGTCAAAGGTCGTAATTATTATGCTACAGCTAAACTAAGAATGGTTCTAGTTATCAAAAGCGGTTGTCGAAATGGATATTACTTACTTGACACCTTGGCTAAATACCTACGTCATACATACATAACGTACAGTTCGTTAAGTCTAGTTATGCGATGTTTTGAAAAAAATACGACATACATTCTTAACTCCTCCCACCATCCCCTGAAAAAAATTACATGACACTAAAGAGGCGGGAAGCCACAAAACATATGGCGTTAAAATGAGATTTGTTTTTTGGCAAAGAACGGCACATTATTCTGCCATGGCAAGGTTATGCTGATCGCACCCTTTCATCAGCGTCAAAATGATTTGATTAGCACAGAAATGTAGGTTACGTGGTTGACCTTTCGCTGAAGCAGTTAGGAGTAATTAGTAAGAGTTCGTGTCAGGCCCATCAGATTGCAATTAATTACGGACCGGAAACGCGCCCTACTCCAACCTGTTATGTCTTGACATCTAGAATTACCAGACAAACGGACTGATATTATTTTACTACCTATCCATTCCACTGGGACAGCTTTAAATAGGTATTCAAATTGCTCTTTAAATTAGCGCAAAACCTTTTACCGTCTTACGTTCAGATTCCATCAATTATCTTGACAGCTTTATGAGGATTGGAATATCTTCGGATGAATAAAACAAAACATCAAAATATGAATGTTGGAAATATCTGATAACAAACATAATAAAATAAGTTTTGTGTGTGTGAGTTTTCAGAAGCTAGGTAAAAATATTTAAAAAAAGTACTAAGGATTTTTCTGAAACTGACACAAACAGCAAGATCCTAGAGTCAAGTTTAAAATTTCCGTATATCTATTAGTATACAAATAAATACTTAGGTCTACTCAAAAATAAAGCGACCAATTAATATTTGTCCTTGTTTAGACGGCTCCGTAGCTAAGTTGGTAGTAACCCTGCCTGCAAGGCGAGGGGTCCCGGGTTCGATTCCCGGCCGGGGCAGATTTTGTGGTAAACATAAAATTTGTTCTCGGGTCTTGGATGTTTGTGATGTGTATCTGTGTGTGTCCATGCCACCTGCGACACAGGGAATCCTAGTGCGGGGGTATGAGTGTAAGCGTTTATTTATTTATTTATTTATTTAATGTCCTTTTTAACCGACAAAATGGTAGAGGTTCCGAAATCGACCCATATATTTTTTATCATAATAATAGGTCGGGGAAAAAGTTTCTTCGCATTTTTTAAGAAAATTCAAAACATTTTTTAATATAGTTTATTTACATTTAACTAAAGTATGTAGGTACCATTTTGTTCGATAACTTTTTGCCATCTTGTAGGTAGGGACATGATCCCATTGCTATAGAAATTTTGGGACTTCTGATCAAAATACCGCGACAAGTGGTTTTGGCAGTCCTCTCGTGATGTTAACCTGACACTGCCTAAAGAATTCTGAAGAGACCGAAACAGGTGGAAATCTGAAGGTGCAAGGTCAGGACTATACGGCGGATGCATTAACACCTCCCAGCCAAACTCTCTTATTTTTTTCTGAGTGGCTAAAGATGTGTGAGGTCTAGCGTTATCATGAAAAACCATGAAATGAAAACCACACCCCTTCTGTTGATTAATTCCGGCCGCTTTCTCTCAACTTCTTGCTTTAATCTCATCAGTTGTTCGCAGTAGAGTTCAGAATCGATGGTCCTGCCTGGTGGTAACAGCTCATAATGAATAATGCCCTTCCAATCCCACCACACACACAGCATCACCTTGTTGCGAGTTAACCCGGGTTTCGCCACAGTCTGTGAAGCCTGACCGGTCTTTGACCACGACCTTTTTCGCACGTTCTTGTCGTACGTGATTCACTTTTCATCACCAGTTATCAGCTTCTTCAAAAATGGTTCGGTTTCATTACGTTGTAGTAAAGAATCACAAATGAGTACACGGTTCATTAGGTTTCTTTCAGTGAGCTCGTGAGGTACCCAAATATCGAGCTTTTTTGTATACCCAGTTTTTTTCAAATGCGCCAAAACTATTTTGTGGTCAATTCCCAGTTCTTCAGCTACGTCGTAACTACTGATATGCCGATCTTGTTCCACTTTTTCAAAAATGGCATCCATTTTATCCGTAATAGGGCGACCAGAGCAACGTGCATCTTTGAAATCAAAATTTCCGGATTGAAAACGCTTAAACCAAATTTGTGCTACTCTCACAGACACTGCACTAGGTCCATAAACATCGCAAATTTTTTTCGCGGCTTGCGTTGCATTTTTACCTTTTTTGTAGTAAAATTTTAAAATGTATCGAATTTCTTCATTAGATTGACTCATTTTGACAGTACGAAAAACAAATGAAAATCACACATTTTCCTAATTTGAATTTGGAATTATGTTCTTTAAAATTTAAACTTTCATATGATACCAAAACCAGCCAGATACAAATAGTATAGCCAAAGAGATTTTATTACAAGTTCATACATACTATAATGCGAAAAGACTTTTTCCCCGTATGATCAATACGATCATACATATAACTTTTTATAGAGTAGTCCGATTTTGACGATTCATTTTTCATTGGTTAGGACCAACTTATACAAACTTATTTATACGAAGTTGGTCCCATTTAAATTTGAAAAATAATGCAGTACCTTTATTTTTTGGTAAAAAGTTTTATTTTTTGTTTCAGTTCGTCAGCCAGCGAGCTAATATCAAGACGAGGGGTCTTCTCGCGGCGGCAATATGGATCCGTTGAACAGGTATATTTCTCAAAATTTATATTTTTGAAAATAGTTTTTGTTATGCTATTTGATAATGAGTTGACGTGATCGTTTGCCTGGTGGTAATCTTAACGCCATCCCATAACAATTGCAGTGCCACTCAGAACTTTAAAACACAAAGGCCTGCGCGACACTGCGGTGCGCTCGCTACCCTGTGTCAATAGATAATAAGTCTCATAAGCCCAGCAATTTCACTGGCTACTCTGCTCATCAAACCGGAACACAGTAATGCTTGTATGATAAATCACAACTCAGTTCTCATAACACTTTTATTCTCAATTCAACTTAGTCGATTTTACAATTTTTCCCAATATGGCGGTAGTACTCATTTAACAAATATTTGCAGTCCAATATCCTTTCGCTCTGCGCGCTCCAACCAGAATGATCTACCCCGCCATCTTTCTTTACGTTTTCCACCTTCTTCTGATTGGCTGACCGAAACATACGAGGGAAACGTTCTGATTGGCTTAAAAGCGCGCTAGACTAGCTGTCGTTCGATCGGCCAATCATACAAAAGTAAGGAGTTGCCATTACAAAAATATTATAGAATACAGACTTAAAATGTAACACAGACTATATAATTTTAAAAAATCATAACATTCGGCCATCCACTTAAGTGCAACCTCCCGGTGCACAATAACCTCTCACAAAATAAATCTCTGTTTATATTGATACCTACAATACCACAAGGGTCAAATCACTCAATGAAAGTTACTTTTATTATTATTATTTACAATCGCATTATCGTCATCAATCATTGAAAATCATAACATTCGGTTTCTTAATCTACTATACTAACTTATTAGTATTATTTACACGTGGTCTGGGACCGTTGTTGCAACACAGACATCGGGATATCGCTTTCAATCATTATCTGATGATTCAGGTGAACTATCTTTTGACGTGTCTAACGTAGGTTTTGAACAATTAATATTTATCCACGGCCTTATTCGGTCTGCCGCAACAACAGTCTGAAAAGACTTATTCTTTTTGTCAAATCCAGGGATATTACTAATTTTGTACCTGTCATTGCCAATTACTTTAACAATTTTATATGGCCCTATAAATTTGGATAATAGTTTTGTGCTATTGCCTTTATTGTAATAATTTGTTCTGGTTATCTTAACCAAGTCACCTTCTTTGAAAACGGCAGCAGGAGTTCGTTTAGAATCATAGTATTCTTTTTGTTTTGCCTGACTTTCATTAATATTGGCACTAACTTCGCTTCTCACTGATTGGATATCCCGCGGTACTACATCCGTGCTTACGTCAAGTTTATTAGATAAACTGTCCCGAAGTCTACATCCAAACAAAACTTCTGATGCCGTTTTTCGAGTGGAAGTGTTAACAGTATTGTTAATGCCCCATTGTATCTGACCCAGTCGCGTGTCCCAGTCACGTTCATCACTACATGAGTTGCTCCTGGCTAATGAGTTCAAAATGGTCTGGTTGAAGCGTTCGGCTTGTCCATTGGCTCGTGGACACGCGACTGCATTTAATATATGTTTGATACCATGAAGTTCACAAAATGTCTTAAAAGTACTTGAGGTAAAAGAGGTGCCCCGATCAGAAACAATTCGGACAGGTAACCCGAAATCATAAAACACGCCTTCTAAAATCCTTATAGTACTTTTACTTTTCGTATCTTTCACGGGCTTTACGAAAACGTACTTGGTAAATCCATCCACTATAGTCAGAATGTAGACATTCCCTTTTCTACTTCTGACAAACGGACCGAGATGATCGATATGAACCGTATGAAAGGGAACATCTACCTTCGTAATGGGATACAAATAACCAGACTTTTTCTTATCTGTACTATCTTTATGATATGCACATTGAATACACGATCGAATATATTTTTTTACAAATTTGCGTAATTTAGGAAACCAGTACTGAGCCTGAATTTTCTCAATCATCTTTGCCTCACCTAAGTGTCCAATGTCGTCGTGATTAGCCCTGCATATTTGAAACCGGACATTACGAGGAACCACAAGACATAATTTGTCATCTACTTTCCTATACAATTTATGGTCTTTTAAAACGAAATTCTTTTTAATATCTTTGGATTCCTTATCATTTTCGGGCTTAAGAATTTTTTGTATTCTGCTAATATCAGGATCCGACATTTGCATAGTTAAGAGCCAATGTTCCGTGTTGATATTATATACTGTAAGTGACGATTCATTATCTGTATTGGTCAAATTGCTGTTGCGGCTCAACGCGTCGACATGAGCCATTTGAATACCTGGTCTATATTCAATGTTAAAATTGAATTCGCTAATTTGAAGCCACCATCTGGCGATACGTGGGACAAGGTCTCTCTTTGTTAATGTCGTTCGTAGAGCGTGACAGTCTGTAACTACCTTAAAATTAATGCCCAAGAGATAAACCCTAAATTTTTTTAAAGAACATACTATAGCCAATGTCTCTAACTCGTAAGAGTGTAGGTGGCGTTCTTCAGGCGTAGTTTGTCTACTGAAGTAAGCTACTGGTTTTAAAACTCGCGGATTCTCTTGCCACTGCAACATCATACCTCCTACCCCCAGAGCACTTGCATCCGTGTGAAGTTCGGTGTCTAGTTTGGGATTATAAAGTGCTAATATGGGACGTTCCACCAGTCTATCCTTAAGGGAATCAAAAGCTGCTGTTTCTGTTTCAGACCATTTGAAAGAAATATCTTTTTTTAGTAAGTTTGTTAAAGGTCGTGCAATTTCACCAAAGCCCTTGACAAATTTTCGGAAGTAGCCCGCCAGGCCTAGAAATTGGCGGACCTCATGAACGGTTTGAGGTACTGGAAATTGTTGTACTGCTTGGATTTTATTCTTATCGGGCCTTATCCCGTGCACTGAAATTTCATGGCCCAAATAATGAATGACACTATCAAAGAATCGACACTTGGACAATTTCAGGGTTAAGCCATAGTCGCGAAACAGCTGAAGAACTTCTTCCAGCTTATGAAATCCTTGTTCCAGGTCCTCAGACGGTACCAGAATGTCATCTAAATACGCCAGCGCGGAGTCGAAGCGTTTTGAACCAAGCATTTTATTAATAAATCTTTGAAACACGGCTGGTGCATTGGCCAAACCAAACGGCATACGTTTAAATTCGTAATGTCCGTCCGGTGTAACGAATCCAGTATAACGGCGGCTTTCCGGTGCCATAGGGACCTGGTAATAGCCTGAGGCTAAGTCTAATGAGGTAAAGAACCTATTACCACTGAGATTGCTAAGTTGGTCTTCTATCAATGGGAGCGGGAAACTATCTTTTTGGGTTTTGTTGTTAAGTGCTCTAAAGTCAACACACAAACGTTGCTCGCCAGTTTTCTTTCTGACCATTAAAATTGGGCTAGCAAAATCTGAGTTTGACTCTTGTATGACATCATTCTGTAAGAGATCATCTATAATGACGCGTACTTGTTCTCTCTCAGAGTAAGAAAGACGATAAGGTCGGTACACAATGGGTCTGTCGTCAGTTAAGTTTATTGTCATTTCAACATTTTTAGCTTGTCCGATTTCGCTAAGGTCCATCGCAAAGCAATCTCGATAGGACTGCAACAAATCATATAATCTATTCGCATCTTTTGCACAAACCTCCTCGCCTACTTTTATCTCCGCGCGGTCTAAAGGCTTTAGAGTGGAAACATCTTTAGTGATTCTATTTACGTTATAAATAGTTTTTTCAACGAAAGGTAAGACTCTGGCCAACACAGTTTGTGGGGTTATTAGCAAACTGTCAGATTTTAAGTTTGTTACTACTAGGTAACCCCTACCTTTGCTAATACGATAAGCCCCTTGGTGCATATGATACTCTTTTCCCGGTTCTGCACAACTATACCCTTCCATATAAACATCACCACTGTAATTAGGGTCTTCAGTACACACTTCAACTAACCCTACTTTCTGAACTTCCGTCGGATGTATAGCTAATAGTTTTATGGGTTGCATGTCCTGTTGATCTTTAGGGGGACTGTTGAAGAAAACTAGCTTATTGGGATCCTTCAACACAGTTACAAATGGCAACTCTGTAAAATCTTGGCCTATCAGCAACGGAGTGCGCAAAAACTGATCGTTAATCACGAGAACTTCAACGCTGGCTTCTACATCGTCAAGTTCCAACGTTATGAAGCTTTTATAAATCGGAATCACAGAAGAGTTTCCAAAACCTTTTATAGCAGGTAGGTCGTTGACAGATCTAGGTAAGTTCAGTTTTTGCGCCTCTGATTCACGAAGTAAGGTACATTCACTTCCAAAATCTATGAAAGCGAGAAGATTATGACCGTTCACGTTAACCTTTTTGTAAAATTTATCGTTCGGACAACATTTAGTAGAAATGGTCAATGCCTTGCGTACTTCTTGATTTGTTTTATTATCATTAGCCTGTCGAGGGAAAGTTAAAGGGTCAAGCCGACAATTTGCTGAATCATGACCAACCCTCAAACATTTCTGGCACTTTATAATGGGCTTTGGGCACTTCTGAAAGATATGCCCCATAGAGTGGCAATTGAAACATTTGATAGCATTGTCACCGACATTGGAAACCGAGGTAGATGGGCGATTAAACTGGGTCGCATCACTACGCTTCCTGATAAACGTATCAAAATTAGGTCGCTGCGAATTGAGAAAAAACAGAAGATCTTCAGGTTCTTTACAATTTAATGCCTGTGCGCCATTCCGAATAGACTTATCTAAAATACCATGAACAATACAATCTACTGCCCTTTTACCACTGATATCACACCTGTTTAGAAGTGTTAATTTGTCATAAAAATAGTCCCGTAAACTTTCGCCATTTCGTGAAGTGCGCGCAAGCATTTCTTCAAGAAGCCTACCATAATTTTGTTCGTTCGGAAATGCTTTTCGAAGCTTTTCCTGCCATTCGTCCCAATTGTATTTGACGGAGGGCAAAGCCTCAAACCATCTCTTTGCAAGCCCTACAAGTTTTTGCAATGCAAAGTGTATGGTTTGTTTCTGATCCCAGTCATAAATACTAGCACATTCATTTACTTTTCTGATCCAACTATCTACACTTTGAGCTTTACTGGAAGGATCAAAGTCAGGAATTACGTTAATATGATTATTTTGCAAAGTTCTATTTTTGTCACTTTTTTGCATGGTTTTTAATAGGTTAAGTACCTCGTCCGCTGTGAAGTTCGGTGCCGGTGCCGCCGGTGGCTGCTCAGGCGGTGATGGCAGGACAGGCGACGCCATAGGTACGGGAACGACAGTTATGGGCTCCGACAGGCACGTCTCGATCTCTTCTATCACCCATGTTGACTGAGAGGCACATTTACGTGCTTTGCCAATGACCCTCTCTGGTATTGACGGTGATCGCGCTCTGATACGCTTTCCTTTGCGACGTGTCCGGTCACGACTGGCTCGCTCCATTTTCTCGATAATCCAAAATAAAATATATTAGTAAAAACATTAAGGTATCTGGCTAGTACATAAATTCTCTAAATAGTTCAGTCGTTGCACAGTTGGCAAAAGTAGTCATAGAACGCACATAGTCAAACCACTAAACAACCACAAAGTCAAACGTACATAGTTAAATCGTGGCACACATGGCCAAAGTCTTTATTGAACGTACATAGTTCAATCGTGGCACACATGGCCAAATTCATTATCAAAATAGTCAAGTCGTGGCACACATGGCCAAAGTCGTCATTGGACATACATAGTCCAGTTGTGGCACACATGGCCAAATTCATCATTAACACAGTCAAATCGTGGCGCACATGGCCAAAATCATCATTGAACATACATAGTCCAATCGTGGCACACATGGCCAAATTCATCATTGAAATAGTCAAATCGTGGCACACATGGCCAAAGTAGTCATAGAACGTATATAGTCAAATCGCGGCACACATGGCCAAAGTCATCGTAGAACTTACATAGTTTAATCAGAGCACACAGTAAAGTTCATGCATTTAACCTCAGTCACTTAAATATTTCTTGATACTAGAATACCTGCAGAAATGTATGGCTTCATACAATCACTTTGATATCATTCGGAAACATATTTTATTTTTATCGTACCCTCCTTTTTATTCGATAACCAAATTAACTACTCAAGAAAATTGTTCTTAGAATCATGGTTAGGCATGGAACACTATCAAGGGGTAACCTCGATCAAATGTAAATCCGATTTAGGTAGGTATGTTTCTATTCATACAATTATTTTCACTTATTTTTATTCCAAAATCGAGCTATTTGTTTGAAATAAGTGAACACAAAATCTTAAATCAATAGAGACTTAGGGTACATACCTTTTTGTGGGCTTCGTGGGTCACATCCCACTTCTGAATTATGATAAATCACAACTCAGTTCTCATAACACTTTTATTCTCAATTCAACTTAGTCGATTTTACAATTTTTCCCAATATGGCGGTAGTACTCATTTAACAAATATTTGCAGTCCAATATCCTTTCGCTCTGCGCGCTCCAACCAGAATGATCTACCCCGCCATCTTTCTTTACGTTTTCCACCTTCTTCTGATTGGCTGACCGAAACATACGAGGGAAACGTTCTGATTGGCTTAAAAGCGCGCTAGACTAGCTGTCGTTCGATCGGCCAATCATACAAAAGTAAGGAGTTGCCATTACAAAAATATTATAGAATACAGACTTAAAATGTAACACAGACTATATAATTTTAAAAAATCATAACATTTGCACTCTACTGCTTGGCGGCAGACTTCACGGGCAAAGCGGTGGTACCAACCCAGACGAACACTCGCAAAAGAGTTAGTCTTACCACCTAACGAAAAAAATTTATAGATGGATAGATAAACTCTTTATTACGCGTTACAACGAAAAATATAGCATTACATAAGATATTAACCTACCTACGTAATTACGTATACGTACATATACGTAATTTATAGTATCGCCAAACTTATAATACCTACCTACATTTTAAACTTTTTTTTTGTTTTGGTCGCTACAAATTCTCCTGGTCACAACCCGCCGCAGGGCAGCATGGTAATCTCCATGCTGCCCCGCGACCTCATTATCAGGAGTCAACAAGCAAGCGTGTCATTATTTAGAATTCTTCGGACCCCTCTTAACCCTTCAAAGCTAAAGCTACTAAAAAGTATAAGTTCACAGCCATATCTAAACATCACCCTGAATATATTATTATTACATTACACTTATAAATAAAGGTTAATATGTTTGTTTTTTAAGCAATCACATAGATAGTGGCAAAAAACAGATAAATCGCGAGGCGTAACTCTACCTATAAAACAGAAGCCAGCATATACTTCAAATTTGCCACATGTGCTACTCCTGCCTACAAGGCGTGTTCGGTAAGAAAATATCTCAGGCAGGGCCGCAGGGAGGAGCTAGTACTTATAAATCTCATCATGGTTACATAACAATCTTTTTTCCTTCCACCGAGAGCCTACATAATATATTTTTTCCTAATGAGCTTCGATGTTTTTCCATTGTGCGGTATTATTTACCGAAACCGTGGATGTTGTCCTAATATTATTTATTCGCAAAGCTCTTTGTTGATTCCGCATGATTTTCACGCATATATTGTGAAAAGTAATAAGTAAACAAACCACATATTATTACATTGCAAATTGAATACGAAACCATTGAGTATTATTATATACATACCATAGACATTTATAACTATACTAGCTTCTGCCCGCGGTTGCACCCGCGTTCCCACAGGAGCCGTGCATTTTTTCGGGGAAAAAGTAGCCTAAGTTACTCTCCGGTCCATAAACTATATCTATGCCAAAAATCACGTTGATCCGTTGCTCCGTTACTGCGTGAAAGAAGGACACACCAACAAACACACTTTCGCATTTATAATATTAGTACGATCGAGAGAGCGTTGCAAGTCGCTAAAGATGGCATCACCATAGTAAGTTTTTCGAGACATATTTAACTCGTATTTTATACTAGTGATTTTAAAAAAGCGAGGACCGACTTCTTTGAAAATATTGCGATATTTGAAATTTCATCCACCCTCAGGGTGGTATTCTTTATTAAAGTTTATACCACCTTGTGCCCTTGTGTAATCTCATTAACACAAGAATAATTTAAATCGGTTGAGAATTGATGGTGAAATCGAGAAACATATTTACAAAAAGAATAGGGGAATTGAAAACCTCCTTCTTTTTCGGTTAAAATACTCCAATTATCTCCTCGAAATCATTAACTTACTATTTCATTTGTGTCCATTTGGTACACAACTTATGAAACAACTGATCTTCGCTACATATAAATTCTAAATTTTGTTTCAGATTATGAAATTTGTCATAGACTTGTACGTTTATCAAGAGATCGGCCTATACCAATTTGAAACGTGCACTTAGAATCATTTATTATTGACTTTCATGAGTGCTCTCTTGGGGCCCATGTGAATAAAGAATTTTGGATTTGAGAATCGGACCAGTGGTTCTATCACTGATTAGCGGTAACGATCCGGTAACTTTACCTTTCTTCTTTGTAATATTACTTATATCGTAGTATACATTTATTTTGAATATTACCTTTCGTGAAGCTAAATTTAAGAAATAAATGTTTTAAGATGTTCCGCAATTTTCCGCCCACTCAGAGGTAGTCCGCCATAAAAGCGGTGCCGTCTGTGCCTGGTTCCCTATTCTTAAACATTTATCATTTCTAACAATCATCTCGAAGGGCATCTCGAAGTATTATATTTATACCACATTTATTCAAATGCAGTTCGTTATTAGGACATATCCGTGAACGTATGCACCTCGATCTTTATCAATGAAGAAGGAACAGCCGAGACTCAAGGCTATCAGATATTTTGTAAATTCGACATAATTTAACAAACATAACGAAATATCTAGTAACTAGTTCATGGTAATTCATTTATTCATTACAGTGCTACAAGCGACGACATTCTCCACTCCGAATCCAACTCTGCCTCTGATTCAGACTCAGTGTATTTTCAAGGGGTGATTTGGACACAATACTCCACGCATAGCAAGCGTCACGGTGATCGCAGTAGATTGTGGTGTTGACGGGGTATAAAGATGCTCATTCCCTATAGATATTTCCTTAGCCGGATGTTACGGCGCCCAAGGGAAGAAATGGGGTGCTACTATTCTTAGTTGGTAACACTCGGCCAACAATCAACTGTATTTGTCCCAGCTCGTTAGACGGTAGACGGACGGTTTCTTCGGTAGACGGACAGCCTAATTCACTGGTTCCATCATGCCTACACGTACAGTCTGCTCAGTGACTCAGCGAAAGCTATATCAAGTAATTTAACCAAACTACCCTTTGTCGAGAACAATAGGGTTTAGACAATGGATGCATTGTTTAGCAGCGTACCATATTGTACCTTCATAGTGTCGACCTGTCCTGATATGTGAGAATAATGAACTACTTGTGAATACTGATAGATTATAATAACGCAGTGTTTTAAATATGACTCTATATTATGATAGCTTTTGTATAAACATACTTACATGACTCATAACCTCAGAGCAAAAATAGGTAGAGTACGAACATCGCTCCGGTCGCCTAATGCGCAGCGTAGGCAAGTGAACTATAGCTAGTTATATTGATAGGTAAGTGACTGATAGGGATGGGCAATTGAGCGCTGCAAGCGTAGTTGTCGATAAAAGCAGCTGAACGGCACGGGACCTATTGTTATATTATGTTGTATAATTAATGTATAATGTGAAGTATGTATGGGTGAGTTTTTGATAAGTAAACATTATTATCTGCTTATTTATTTTAAGGTACGAATTTATAGGTCTCGCATATAATCCTAATGACCTATGAATTGATATTGTTATAATTTTATATATTGTAGTTTTAATTTACAATACAATTATTTTCAAATGACATGGTTTTTTATATCGTATTTATGTTATTTACGTTATTGTAATTGGTCAAAATGCGTTTTTATTTTTATATTTCCCCGCTCTTTATGTAAAGGATAAAAACTAAAAGAAATAAAAACAGGATTATATGTTACTTATATCTTATTTATTGTTGAATTATTTACTTATATTATAAACGCTATAACGCTTTCACACTCACCGCCTCTAATCATTTACAAAGTAATTAAAGTATTAAAGAAAAGTAATTGTCGCAAGCGCACATAGCGCGCCGGTGTATTATAAACTATTTCTCGCCGTATCGACTCAAGCGCCGAACGCGTCACATCACTGTCCCAGTTGGCAATCCAAGAGGGGTTGCGGGGCGGTGCGGGCGGTGCATGTAGCCTTGCGTCCCGCGTCTCCTTCCACCCCGCGAAGCGTGACTTCTAATTTACTTAAAAGTATTAAAAAATGGTTTACCGGCGAAATGTGATGCTAGATTTCTGTTTAGTGTGTTTCCGAGTATCGTTTTTACAGGTTTTTATTGCACATTTTACCATTTTTAGCAGTTAAATAATCAAATGCTCGCCAGGAACTCGCAACGTGCGCTCACACCGCTAGTGAGCGTATGACTATTAACCAAAGAGTATAATAACTATCCATAAAGGAGAAGAGGGCCGTCTCACGCGAAACGTCAGAACAGTCGAACACTAGCGCTCCAAGCGACTTTGGTCCGAACTAAACTTGTATAGCTATAGCTATATATATAGGTATGCAGGTGTCCATATCTCTATATGTAATTGTATAGTATAGGCACGAAATAGACAGAGCAGAAAGGACGCTAAGTACTTGGCACTGCTACCGTTTTGCGCTAAACAGTAGTGTTTAGTGTGCTAAGTACTAAGCATCCTTTCTGCTCGCTCTATTTTGTGCCTATACCAGACCTATGCCGGCACCTACAGGTATTTATTAGCTCACTATATACCTAATATATTAACTGTTATGTAGGTACAAATTGCGGCCCTATCACCTACTAACTCAAACAACCCACTTTAATTGTTATTAGGTACAGTGAGCTGAAACCACACTACCTACCAAGTAGCTTTGCAGTTGATTATGTACTAAATGGGGAAATTAATACAACAAAATATGGTTACAATATTACAAATTTTTATTCATTTACCACACAATCCAGATTGGTCGAACATAGGTGATTGTATTCCGGGCATGCAGTAGTTGTGTTCAAGTTTGACCGATGCAGTTGGAGATGAAAATATTCCTGTAAATATTTAAGGTCGGTATTAATCATAACTAATGTTTAGACACAGTCTCAGGTGTCACACACAGCTTCAACATCCATCTACCCTTATTTCCACTAAGTGGGGTTGCTGTAGCATGTTTTTCTCTTTTATTTACAAATAAAAAGCAAGACAACATCCCATAAACAAGACTTGAATTAGCAAGTAATTAAATATTTGCTGCAGGGATACAAACTCGGAGAATGCGGCTTTGAAAACTGGATGCACTTCTTTGCGCAGCAATGTGTTAAGCTTTGCTGAATTAGCAGACTAAAATTAAAATATCCATGGTAAATTCTCACAAAATAAAACACAAAAGTGAACAAAATACAAAGAAACAGACCCCAGTAACAATGTTAACATAGTATCGATACAGTATGTACACAGTAAGTATCTGTTTATGCTCATGCAAAAAGGGCCAATAAACAGCCTATAGTTGCAGATAAGAGCCCACACATCAAGTACCTACCGAAGTATCTGTCTGATTATAGCGGTATAATAATTATAACCCAGTTACACACAGTACAGTTAGTATATCTAAGACTCACCTTCTAGACGCGAACGACGCGAAGACGGGACAGCTGAACACATCAGTCAACTTTTTGATCCAATGTGAAGTGTACACACTTTCTTATGGATCTTTATGGATCTGTTTCTGTGAGTTTATTGCCCACAATCAAAAGCCATTTTCTAAACATTTCAGACCTTGTCTCAGGATGAGGAAACCCGTGCCGATATGCACCTGTAACCAGAGATTTTGTTTTCAAATAAGCTGATAGACGATTAGAACTCAGAATTCAATAGATAGGTCCTAAAGTCTCAAAGGATTAGAAGGAATACTAGACAAATTTGGTGTAAATGGTTACTGTGGCCATTCCGCTTAGAACAAAGACAAAATGAAGTACCTAATATTGTGGAATTCAACAATAACTATGAAAATTATGAAAGTCAGCTTGAGGTCTTTGAAAATTATCATATAAAAACTATATAGGCTTACCAAGATCCGAGCATCCAAAAACACAGTTACTGCGTCTTCCCTGGTAAGACATTTTAACAACAATAACTGAATAACAAAAACAATCAACAACTAACACCAACAATTACAACAAAATTAACATGATAATCAAAGAAAACTACGAGAAATTAAAAAACAATGGCGTTGCGAACAAATAAAAATGTATAATTTCAGTTTTCAGTAAATATAAAAAATCGAAGCAAACGTCTAATCACAGACTGTCTAATTCCGTTCTGACCACAGATTAGGTAGTATACTACGTGTTCTGACCAAAATCACGAGACGGCACCACTTGCCATACAAATGCTCGTTTTTCTAAGCTACCACCCTCTGCTATTAACGCTTGCGGTAGGAACAGTGCGATGTTCTCACCCGTGCATACTGTTCCCACTTGGTAACACGCGCTCTACCTATTTTTGCTCTGAGCTCATAACCCTGCACTAGGATTTCCTGTGTCGCAGGCGGCATGGACACACACAGATATACAACACAAAGACCCAAGACCAAACTTTATGTTCACCACACAAAATTTGCCCCGGCGTTCTTGATTTGCAGACAGACTTATTACCAACTTAACCACGAAGCCGTCAACGTCAATATAAATCTGGAACTACGAAGAGTATAGTGCCAGAATGCTCAAGGCATTCTGAATGAGGCATCAAGAAAAAAAATACTTCTATTCTCTAATACTATGCTTCCATTCTGTCCATACTCGCATAGCCCATAGGTACTATATTTGTGCCCTTTCAGGGATACTCTTGTCAGGTGAAGCAATTAAGTTCGTCGACCCAAACCGACAGAAATACTTCACATGAGGGTCAAATCTCTTGTGCAATCATGGGGTCAAATCTTCACATGAGGGTCAAATCTCTTATGCAATTATGGGGTCAAATCTTTTGTGCAATCACGTTAGCCATCTGAGGCCCTTTTTCTTTAGTACTTCGCAATATCTACTATCGCACTACAGCTAATTTTACACATAATTATACTAGCTTCAGACTGTTTACTATTTATTACTATTATTTCATTATTTTAATCAAACTTATTAGATATTCTAAATTAACTTCGTATTATTTGAAACGAATCAATTTATGATAGCAAGTCTACTAAGCACTCCACTTTCAAGTGGCCCGTTCAGAGTGCATGTGTTTTTACGAGATGGGGACATAGAATCTCGTAGAGGTACAAAGCCTGGAGGGCAAGTGGCAAACAAGCCAGCCACTTCACAAATGAAGAGAATATCAAGTGCACGAGTTGAGCAAAGGGTCGACGAAGCAAGATAAATCCCACTCGTAACCCGTTCATAACCCCATGGCTAGAATGTGAACCCTTCATTTACGTACAGTAGGTAACTGTCGTGTCTCAAATAACTTGAGTAAACTTTACGCATTAAGGTTTACCTAAAACCAAACTAGTTAATCCTGTAGTAGGTTATGGCCAGTAACATAGACACAACAAAACATACAATAAGGAATAAGAATTTAGAACCACTGATGCGTATCATTGGGCTTTACTTTAATCGAGCGAGCTCCAATCGTTTTCGCGAATTTTCTGGAAGGTAAAACGTTTTCAGATCGATTTATATAAAAGTCCGTGATTGTCACCGAAATTACCGCTATCGATTTTGAGAAACCAATTAAATATTATTTACCTCATTTAATTTTATGTCATGCCAGCATGCTGGGTACGCTTCCAACTGGTAGTGGGCTAGAACATTTGGATTATCTATAGGCCTGCTTGGGCTTGCAAATTATCCAACTGTTTTTGTAGCTAGCTAGGTTAGATGTAGTGTTTATTTATGTATTAGCTAGATAATAAAGGCGTTTATTGTTGATGACCATGACAGTTTAAAAACCTATAAAGGCGTTTAGCCCGTTAAAAAATATTTTGTCTCATATGTGTCTCACGTAGTAAGTTTATTGTTTACCTTGGCCTTCAAACTGGAAAAAAAATGCTAGCACATATCGAGATTACTTTTCCTAATCAATGTACGCACAACACTGTTTGTCCTCAACAATAGTTGGTATTTTTCCTATAAATTGTATTGTATTTCTTTTTACTTATTTTATTACAAGTACCGATTTGAGATCGGGTTTCAGTTTCAATAACAATATGTACTTGTACCTATATACTTTTTATAGTTTCAACCATTTTTACTTTTCTATATTCTCTTAATATTAGTGGAAACTCTTTGAAAAGGTAAAATTTATACTGCTACTATCTTATTGTTAGTGGTAGGACTAACTCTTCTGCGAGTGTACGTCTTGGTTGTTACCATCGCTTTACTCCTGAAGTCTGCCACCAAGCAATAATGTGCAAGCAATACTGTGTTCTGGTTTGATGAGCAGAGTAGCCAGTGAAATTACTGGGCTTATGAGACTTAATACATAATGTCTCAGGGTAACGAGCGCACTGCAGTGCCGCGCAGGCCTTTGTGTTTCTAAGTTCTGAGTGGCACTGCAATTGTTATGGGTCGGCGTTATGCTTACCATCAGGCAAACGACCGGCTCGTCTCGTTACCAAATAGCATAAAAACAAATCTTCCAAGTTCTACCTTAAGATCTGTATCACGATTAGGCACCTTTTTACAAGCGAAGATTTATGTTCATTGCCTCGATTCAAACAGATACTAGCGTTTTCTTACTATAAAACATTGTTTCGCCTGTTTTGCTGGATACAAAATAACAAACATTTCATGTTTTCAGCCACTAGCAAAACAATATAGTTACGTAACTACAATAGTCATTGATTACGGAGTCCGAACACATCAATTATTATTTAAATGCTATTCATGCATGTCCCTGAAGGGTACGTAAAGCAAAGAAACTAGAAGTACAATCATATTTATCGGCATACAATTTTAAAAAGCTTATACGCAACTGGTTCGATCAGTGACGAAATATTTTAATTGTGCGTTTCCAGCTGTGAAAACGATAGTAGGTATTACTATTCTTTCGTCTATAAATCTTCATCTCCAACGGTAGAAAGAGGTGAAGATTAACTGCACTCGGTCGATAGTTTCGACCGAGTGCTTACAGCTAAACATTCCAAACTATGCATAAAAGTGCTTTCGAATGTATGTCGTCTGTGCAATTCACGAGGCACAGATTCGAATTCGATGCAAACTATTTTGGTGCTATATCACAACCAAATATTCCACCAACACGGATGTACAAGAGTGAGCGTGAGTGGGCATAAAGTTATAAGCTGTGATGACTCAGTGATACTGACGTTAGCCACGAAGGTTTGAATCCTACGATAGGCTTGAGTTTTCATTGAAGAACATCGCGAACCAACAATAACAGGGTCGTAGTGCACTTCTGGTGCCTTACTATCTACACCCTCAATTTAAAATCTGACCCCAAACACAGGTATGTTCCAGCAGCTGCATTTGAGATCCAGTCTTCTAGCCTTACTAATAAACTCTGTATAACGTTTGAATAGTTACACAATGTTTCGTCTCTTTCGATGCGGTTCAAAATTGTCAAAGAACAACAACGACAAAACATAGTGTAACTCCACCACCTTTATACACTGTTTATTAGTAAGGCCCTTCGACTACATTTCTACCTTATTTACCATTTTCGACCACGTCATGGCTGGATGACAGGCGAGGCAAGTTTTCTGATAACGTCCTTATACTATAAACAATGTACAAGAGCAATATACTTGTTTGTAAGTCGAAAGAAGTCATCATCTCAACAATTTCTGAGTCAACATCGATCGCTCCCATAGCCTAGTTGGTTAAGGCGTCTGGTCTAAATAACCAGAAGACGCAGGTTCGAACCAGTTCGCAGCGAAAATTTGGAGATGTATATGTTTACTAAGAGCAATATATCCTACTATATATTAATATTAAAAATGCGAAAGTGTGTTTCTTGACTTGTTGGTTCCTTGGTTTGTTGGTTTGTTCTTCTTTCACGCAGTACAACGGAGAAACAGATCGACGTGATTTTTGGCATAGATAAAGTTTATGGATCGGAGAGTAACATACTTAGGCTACTTTTTATCCCGGAAAATGCACGGTGCCTTTTGGAACGCGGGTAAAAACCGCGGGCAGAAGCTAGTACTGATATAAATAGCTGGTTCTATGTTTACCTTCCTTTGATGCGAAATTTGAATCGGTGGGACACGGTGTAGAGATGCGAACAAATCCTTATAATGAATAAATTGCAAATTAGTCCCTAATTCGTGCTTTTGTGTCTTTTTCTGCAGTCTTTGATCGTGACCAGTATTCACCCATTCATTTCGCATATGACTTGGCAGGTTGATATGATGAAAGGGATAGGCCTCGCAAGACCTTATCCGTGTTCGGGCTTGGAAGTTTGAAGGCTTTATGAAACATATTATGTACATTGTACACATTATGTCATTGATGTTGTGAATCAGCTGCGACTGAAACCCAAACGAATATATTTTAATTTAGCTGTGTTGTATTAGGTGCACTGTTATACATACACACTCTGAATAAGTACTAGGTTCCGCCCACGGGTTCACCCGAGTGGTATATATATATAAATATGTAGTCTTGTGTTATTCTGATGTATAAGCTATATTACTGAAAAGTTTCATCAGAACCCGTTCTGTATAGAAAGGTTAATAAAGATCCAGCCATCCTCACAAATTTTATTTAGAACTAGCTTCGGCCCGCAACTTCGCCCGTGTGGTATATATCTTTTTAAATTGTAGCCTGTGCGTTATTCTGATGTGTAAGCTATATTACTGTAAAGTTTCATCAATATCCGTTCAGTAGTTTCTGCGTGAAATAGTAACAAACATCCATCCGACCATCCTCACAAACTTTCGGGTTATAATATTAGTAAGATATGATAAGACAGTAGGAATATCGAGATTCAATGAGTATAGGAAGTAGAATAGGATAATACAATAATTGCAGTAAAAAGCAAATATGTTAGTTTTCAATAAGTCCAACAAGTTTCTACAAGGTAATCAATGAAGTATACATATCTTCTCATATTTGTATGCTAAGTTTCAAGAAAGTTTAGATGGGATATGACCCATCTCAAAAGTCTGTACCGAACCTGTCAAAGTAAGATATAAAGTGACTCTATACTCACAAGGTCGTTGCCCTTTTGGTACAAAGGTTCTCCCAACAATCCAATGCTTATGATATAAAACTGAATCCCACCCATGATTAGGTACTTTTATCACAAGCGTAAAATTATCCAACATTTTGAAGATGCGTATATACAAAGAGGGTCGGCTCAGTGAAGGCACTTCGTAGCTAAAATGCGAAAAAATCCCTTTGTCAGTTTCATCATAAAGGGAAACTAATTAAGGAACTCCTCAGAATATTGTGTAACAATATCCCGACTTAGCTGAATAGAAATTTTGTTGTTGTGAAGACCAAAATTTAGATGCGTCAGGGATGAAAATTTGTTTGGGTAACTGCATCACACGGCCATATAGTTTCAATATAAGTTACCGTCTACTTGTCTATGCTGTCGGTATTCATCGACCTTTACAACTTCGCTTAACTCCTGCAAGTTTGCGGGTGAGTTAATCTATTCCTCGAATTAGAGTTTTAGTTCGGCGGGTTCAGAACACGTGAAATAATCCGGTAAATTGTTAATCCGCTCGTGAAAGCCGCTGTCTTCATAGTCCTTGTTCTTGATGGATTTACTTGGGTAGAGTTGGTTTTGGGAAAAGTTTACGCGATCACTTATTAGGCTATGTGAGATTTGTAGCTCGATATAGGAAACCGAGTACGTGTTAGGAAATCGTTTCTATGTCAACTTTTCTTTAATGTATTAAATAACACAAAATCTTCAAGTGCGCTACCTACATATACTACATCTGGCTCAACGAGACAGCATTGCGATAGAGATGTCGAATTTTGAAATCCAAAATACATAAAACATCACGTTAACGCGATAAAAATTAAATTCACATAAAGTATGTAATTTACACAAAGATACTGCATCTAAAAGTTTCCCGAATTCAACCATTTCATTATGCAATTGTAATTTAAATGATACTACCAGATTATCTTTCAATTAATAAAAAAAATGTATGACGGCTAAAACTTAAACGCAGTTTTTGACTGCAAAATCAACAAAATGAATGTTTTAGTATACATTTACCACGCAGAACATGTGACGTCACATGTGTTGCCCAATTTTTTACTTTGACTTTCATTTTTGACGTTTACAGCGCTCGATTTCAAGATTTTTCGTTGTATTAGACATTTGATTGAACAGCTTTTGATCTAGTAAATTCTTACTTAACTGGTAGACAGCAGAAGATTGACATCAATAGAGTAACATCGTTTGGTTCTTCTGTGAAGATAGGAGTACGGCATGGATCACATAATTATATAAAAACTATACTTACCCTTTATGACAAACCATATAGCATTGGACATAGTATTGTTTGCTGGTGACACTTCATTCATTTTTAAAACTCATAGGAAAGACAGTCGAGTTTCTTGCCCTTCTTCTTGATCGGTCTATACCAATTTGGCTCGGGCACTTAGAGTCATTTATTTTGAGCGCTCCCTTGGGAATAAAGCATTTTGAATTTGATTCTCATGAGAAGACGACATCATTAAAAAATTGAGTTAATATCCCTATTCAACAGAACCCAAGGCAATGCCATTTACACGATAGATTTACCTGACTAGTAGTAGGCTGGAACATTTGGACTATCTTCAGGCCTACATCAATCATTAAATTGCTCTACTGTTTTTGTACTATATTTGTTTATTGTTTTTCATAGTTATCTTTAAGTGTGATGCAACTATCATCATGTTATCTATTATAATGATACCATCTCTCTAGTTACCAGGAACAAATATCTATGCTTGATATCGTTCACAGATTAATACTCAGTTCCTAAAAGGTCCATTCTTGAATGTTATACCGAAGTATCGATCTTATACCGATAGTATTGCGGAAATTTATTGCTTAAATTATATTAAATTAATAAAGGTAAGGTTTTCCCCTGTGCCATGAAGGTAAACAGAAGGTGCCCCAAACATTCTTAATAATACTTTATGTATAGAATTTTTACGAGTGCCACGCAGCGATTTATTAATATATTTTGAAGTACGTACTCAACTACCAGATTGTCATTCCATCGGGGTATATGGGGTGTATGATTGAGAAAATTTTATTAGTTATTTCGTCAATATATCGCCGAAATTGGCTATTAACAACCGTAATCCCTTTACCATTCATCGTCGGTACGCTCTCGTTGCTTCGTTCAATTACTGAATCACCTCTTCATATTTTTTGGAGCGAACTATTCGTCTGTGCTATTTTTTCGCGAACAGGCGGGCCGGGTTTGACATTCAATATTTATTTCTGAGAATTTGAAGTTTAATCGTGGGTTGAATTTGAGATTCGATATTTTATTCTGAGAATTTCCTTTAGCTATAAGTATAAGCTTTAGGTATAATTATTTTGTCTTGAAATAAGGTTGAAAATGACGATGCGTTTAGTAGAAGGTTATTTCGTAGTTTTTATTTAATTAAGAAAAAGAGACACTATAAAGTTTAAATATTTTTACTTATGCCTTTAGAAGATTAAATTAACTTTTTTTGGTTACAAAAAATATAATAGCTGTCGCTCAAAATATTGAGAATTACGAGACAAAAGAAATTTTTCGGGGTCTGCGATTTTTTTTTACAAAATTCTGGTCCTTTTCTATATAATATTTCACGAATAAGTCTTTAGTTGGCTATACTACTTTTTTTTTCTTGTAATATCTATGAAAATGGAGATTAAGAGGACTTTTTCCGACGTTTTACTTTTTCTATACATTGGTGCTCACATAAAACGTCTTATAGCCAAAGCTTATGATTTAATACTGAACACATTTATCAACACTATCAATTTAACATGCTGTAAGAATAAAGGTAGAGTATGGTATGTTGCTGGGTGCTACACTATGACGTCATGAAGTCAGTGCTACGCCGTAGTCGTCCCAGCGTTACGCAAGGGGAAGACGCGGCGAAGGACAGCAGTCCTCATTAAACTACGAGTGAAAATACACGTGTGTCGATTATTCAAACCAAGTTGTCTCTTTTCTGGACCTAACAATGCCTACTTATTAAAAAAATATTTAATAGGAAATAATATTTCATATTTCTAGAACGGCTATCTCTGTCTTTACTATTAATCTAAGAAGTTCTTCAGACAAAACAGCACAATAACACTAAAAATATAGTGAAGAGGATACATGAAAACATTTTCCTTTTCCGCCTAGCAATGTTATAAACACGATCATTATCATAAGAAAATAGTCTTCCACGCCTGTCTGCCAACTTCTCACTCGAATTTATTCACGACTTTTGCAAACTGTAAACAAATAAGTAAACAAACCAAAAAAATAAAAAATAATCACCCCCTATAGTACATCACTGGGTACCTTGCAAAATTCACTCTACCAAAATATGTCATTCAGTACATTATGTACCAAGCTAATAATAATAATACTAGTAGGTAATTGTACTTTGGAAGTAAGTAGTTTAAGTATTTTGACCGTGGGTGGGAGAATTGGGCATACTGTAATGCCCACCCAAAGGTATGTTAAATAAATAAATAAAATAAAAATAAATAACCAGACCCGACTTGGAATCGAGCCGCTCAGTACAAATATCAAAACAGTAGTGTTACCACAAAAAAAAACATTTTTAGTCGTGTGTTTAGCTAGACAGCGTCTAAAGATAAACGTCAAAAATGATTAGTCACAACAGAATTGTGTTAGACAATGGCTAACGGGTAACCTGATTTAAGTAGTGTCTAAACACTACTTAAATCAGGATTTGTTGTTGCTCATATTTAATCGCGCGACTAAGGCATGTTTAGGCGTTAAACAGTGTTAAACACAGTTTTAACGTGTATTTAATTTTTTTGTGGTAAGGCCCTAAGCGTGTCCCCCATTAACCTAGAGCGGTGTTCACACTGTCCGTTCACACTGTCCACTCACCCCTTGGCCTCTGCTAACGAACCCGCGTGATTCAGCGCATAACTGACCCTCATATTGGGGCTGGCCTACTTTTTAATCCGACAAGCGAAATATCAACGTTCGGAAACGTAGCAAAATCCCCAGTGACAGCTTGCATATAGTGTGCATTCTGATGCTCTACTGTTTGGTTACATTTTGAAAATGATTTGAGTTCGCAATACACCCGCGAAACATTGCTGCCGGGGCCGTGAGAGGCGAGGAAGGAGTGATTGCCTCTATCATTCCTTCCATGCGCTTCGAAGTTGACGGCCTATAAGTATTCGTTATTAGGATTTTTGTAAACAAACATCGTTTCCTGTTTTAATAAGATTAATCATAATTTCGAATAAGTATACCTCTATATATACTCGTACATGTATGTGGAATACCATTTGCCCGTCGTATATAAAATTTCAAAACATAATTATAACGTTATATTCCTATCAACCCATTTCGGAATACACCAATTAACTAAAGATGACAGAAATATATGTGCTTTCAAAGTTAATATGTGAATTACCGTTCCCAATTCGAATCCTAATTACGTAAACGAAATGTAATTTCCGAAACAAATCCATTAATTACGTGAAGTCATCCATCAACATTACGCCATCAAAAGCTAAATTGGCGTTCAAGAGTACCTAGTGATGGAATGAGCCTTGCTGAAATGTCCGAAGTACCTATTTAGCCAATTAGTCATGTGGCGATTCTGAGAAAATAAAAACCACCAATAGCGTAGAATGTAATATCGCCATGTACGAGTATTGGGTTCTGTCGTTTTCCCTCCATTAATCGAATTCTGTCACATGATATCCGGAATAATTTGTAACGTTTTCGTGAGGTTCTTTTTTTAATATTATGCTTAATTTGTATACCCACGCCATAATTAAAATTTAGTTTAAATCTTTTAGGTGTAATTTTCATGTTTATTTAATACTAGCTTCTGCCTGTGGCTTCGCCTGCGTAGTACATAACTTTATAGCCTATATGTTATTCCAGAACCTAAACTATCTATCTTGGATTAGGCGTTACGGAGGTACGTGGTAACAAACATTCACACACACACACACACACACACACACACACACACACACACACACACACACACACACACACACACACACACACACACACACGCAAACATACGCATTACGTGTATAATGACAGGCCTATAATTGTGGACCTCTTGCAGTTTTATTATAATTATATTTGTTTTGTACATGAAATCCAGGCCATTATTAAAATTTAGGAGTAATCTTTTAGGCATAATTTTCATGTTCATTTAATATCTTCGCTTTAAAATTTCATAATAATTGTAGTAATGGAATTCGGAACGTCAAAACAGAATTGAAAACGCTAACCCAAAAAGGCCTACTTGAAAGGTAGCCGACGTGCGTAATTTAATTTTGCAAAGCTCTGTGGTCCAGTCCTCCAAATGGTTCGGTGCCTAGAGTATTCCCAGATTTTATATTTCAGTCATTTTACTTCAGGATGTTATTTTTATTTACTATCCTTTTAACAAAATAATTCCATTCAAACAGGCACTCGTATTTGATGTGTCGGGTTATTATTCTAATGTTAGTATTTTTTCATTATATATTATATCATTTATTCATATATTTTGTGATTAGACAGCTTGACGCTTTACATCAAGCGAAAGACCGGTTTATTTGTCATCTAATTTCCCAAGAACAATAATATAAAATAGACTAGAAATTAGCGAAATAGATCCCCATTTCCATATTGTGCTTACCCTAAGTAATTTCAAAGAGAGGTTGTTTTTTTAAGTCTGTATCGACGTATTTACATAGAGATGTGAATAATTTATTCATGATCTGTTTGTTTTCGTAACCACATCGGTTTTTCTTTGTACACAAATATTCCGTACTTTGACCAAATTGTACGTGATAGTACAATTAAACAGCTATAAATACTTTGCTTTGTAATTAAATTAATAAATCAGAATTATTGATATTGCACTTTGATTTATAACACACATTGATTTCTAACAAAAAGGTATTTATAAAGATGTTAAAAATTAATTAATTATACATATATAGGCAAAATTACTGTTATATTTTAACGATATTGTGTATTTGATAAGTCATTCAGTACACATTCGCGATGAATACGCTATTCCACTGTCAATAATCCATACTCATATTGCAAATCTGAAATAAACAGCGCCTATTTGTTCATACCTCTTCAAATTTAAACGGTTAAACTACATTTCAGACTTTTTCATTTCTATTATTTTCAAATTGTTCTTGCCCACTACAAGTTGGCAGCGTAACTGAACCAATATATTTTGAAAATTATCACTAGAAACGGGATATTTACCATGTATATTATTTGATTTGAGTTTCCGATATTTCGGCGCTGTTGCAAACGCCATGATCGGTTATGTAAACACCGACATAATACGGTTCCGAGTATGCGGGCTGACACGGTCAGTATTGTGTGTCGGAATCCAGTTCGAGATAGTAGTGAGGACAATAGTAGTGGCACGCGTAATAAACGAGTGAGGAAGAGGGTAGATCGCTACGTCAGCCCATAATCACCATCTACCCGCAGTACTTCAGTTCTCCCGTGATCATGGCGTTTGCAACAGCGCCGAAATATCGGAAACTCAAATCAAATAATATACATGGTAAATATCCCGTTTCTAGTGATAATTTTCAAAGTGTTGATGACCATGACAGTTTAAAAATGAACCAATATAGTTTAAAATTGACACAGTTTGAACCCCCGGACATAGGTTACCTTATTCTCTTCTAGAGGTCATGTAGACAAACGGCATTCGCTTTGAAGCGATAATCGCTCTCGATATAAGTACCGTAGAGTTAAATTCTCTTTGTAAGTACAAAAAAAAATGTTGAAGATTGACTTTTGAAGAATTGTATGAAGAACTAGAAGTTCTTAAGAACTTCGTTAGTGGGAGGACTAACTCTTCTGCGAGTGTCCGTCTGGGTTGTTACCACCGCTTTGCTCGTGAAGTCTGCCGCCAAGCAGTCATGTGCAAGCATTACTGTGTTCCGGTTTGATGAGCAGAGTATCCAGTGAAATTACTGGGCTTATGAGACTTAATACCTAATGTCTCAGGGTAACGAGCGCATTGCAGTGCCGCGCAGGCGTTTGTGTTTCAAAGTTCTGGGTGGCACTGCAATTGTTATGGGCCGGCATTATGCTTACCATCAGGCAAACGACCAGCTCGTCTCGTTACCAAATAACATTAAAAAAAAAAATCGTTAGGAAGCGAAACCCTTTAGTTAATTTAGAATTTTAGATAGTAAAAGCAAAAACCATTTGTCTAGGACTCTAGGCCTAAGTCACGAGTGAACAGGTATCTAGGTAAGCGTGATACATCGTCGACCGCATCGTCACTTACCACCAGGTGAGATAGTGGTCAAACGCAAGCCTATTAATATATATAAAACAAGGCCCTCTGGTACTCTCAGCTTTTTTAAATAACTAAAGTTAGGTACGCACAGTATCTTCTACTACGAAGTATATAAGACTATACTGGAACAATCCCTTACAAAAAAAGTGATTAGCTTGTAAATAACGGTACCTAAAATAGGGGCGTCTGATACATGTCCACCCACGTAAATGTTTTGTTAGCGATATTAACGCTAGACAAGTACACATTATACCCTTATTACGCCTTTTTACTCGAGTTATCAAATAACAAGTAATATAAGGTACGAGTAGGTATATTTTAATAACTAAAATATCTCCGAAGTCCGAAGTACAATCAAAGGTTTATTGTGAAAACTTTTAATGTCATATTCCTAAACGTTAATTAAGCTGTAAAAGGATTCTTGAAAGCAATTTAGTAAAAATTGGGAAAAGTTATGTAGCCGTGATTATATAATCTCGTTTGAAAATGGAAGAAAATTTTATTGAAAATATTATCCTTCCACCGAGTTTTCACGAATAAAATTAAGATAGATAAAGTAAAATAAACGGAAACAGTAACTTTACAATACGTAGAACATTCTGCCCCAACCACCAATTCTTCATTTTTTAAGCTAAAACCGTTACCGAAGTGTATACCCACCTACTCGTAGATGAATTTTCTCGCGTTTTTATTTTTTCTTGGGCTCAAAGTGACGATTGCTCCGCTTTAGGCTACATACATTACTTGCGCACCACCATGTATTTACCGCGGCTTCTGCACTGAATACGCAGTGGTTGTGAAACTGTTATTTTTTAGTAGATACTTATCGTACAAGCGGCTTCGGTTAGTCTCTTTCACTATCTCTAGCCATGGTATGGTTAACGCTCGGACTAGATTTCTACCAAGCTCCATAGACGGTACGATAGGTATGCATCAAGCGGTTATTGTGGTTTTTTCATGATTTTCGCGTGGTCCGTGATTGATGCTTATCGATCAATCACGCATTAGGTATACGGGCTGCCTTAGGCTACTTTGATTACTGTTGCTTGGAAGCGATCGCTGTGATCGATAAAGCCAACCATTGTTACACCTAATTGTAAATTGTTATTTTGCTTTGGTGTTCAATAAAGAGTTTATCTAACTTAAACAAGATATTAAAAAGTATTTAGCTTTATCCCGTATCTTGTTTGATATTGATTTCCGCAAAGTTGCTGATGATTCCATCAATAATATTAACAGAGCAGTCTTGTTTGTTTCAGTTATCGGCCACTAGCGACCCTGGAGGAGCTATGGACGCGGTGGCGCGGAGGTACCGCCTCGAAAATGGCAACTCTCTGGGAGAAAAGGACGAGGTTAGAATGTTCTCTATATAAAATATAAATAAATCGTAATCATTTTGTAAGCGACCGAGATGGATACCATAATCACGTGATTATGGTTTTGATCTCGCTCATCAGCATGTTTGTTTGGTGTATCTTTCCTCTCGAAGAGCTGGTATCTGTTTCTTACAGCTGACCAGGCAAGACCTAGACAAAATCCACACGCATCTTTTTCTGGTCACGATAACGCCAATACAAAGTACACTCCTCGTCGGATAGGTGGCGGCGCAGGTCAGGATCTTAGATCGTAGACCGCGCCGCTATTACCGATGCCTATTGCTGGGCCACATCAGGGCTCAGTGTGAGTCCGAGGTCGCCTCCATAGAAATTTCATCAAAATCGATTCAGTAGTTTGTCACTGAAGTCGGTTCGTCGCTTTTTTAAAGCAATTTTACTTGTTAGACTGTACTAAGTTTGTTCACATCATAAACCAATATTTAAAAATGTCCCGCAATTAGAAACTCCAAGGCCTTCTCGAATTCCTTTCTCTAAAATTTGACGAATCTGTTGACTATCGACCCTGGGTTGATAGGAGAGTAATTGAAAGCGTAAATTTAATTTAAAATGGATGCCCGGAACAGGTAACGTTTTAATTTTGTTTTAAATGTCAGTAAACGCCTTTCACGGACTGTATTATGTTTGTTTGAAATATCGGACCTACTCTTTCTGCGAAAAGTTGAAGGAAATTTTTGTGAATTTCATTTTTAATTAGTATGATGTTTTTAAAAATGTAGAAAGTAATTATTTATTTTGTGTTTCATGCAACATTCCTATTATTTACTAACTTGAAAATCCTTGTTTCAGTGTTTAAGATAGTTTTGTTGTAACTTTCTATTCTTTGCAGTTGTTCGGACCGCCGAGTGCACCCGTCCTCGAGAACCCTGAGTTCCAGACGAGATGGTACTTCAAATATTTCCTCGGCAAAAGTGAGTGTCAGCTGTCAACCTATATATATTTTCAGCCTGTTCTCGTGTTTTTCACCTTTTATGATGAATTTTCCGCCTCTTCAAGCGAGTGGTGGGAAACAAATGAGCAGGAAATTGTTGCCAAGAGCATAAGGAAGTATAAAATTGGAATATACACGGATAATTAAACCGGGAAAAGTATCTTATCTTCTAGAATATTTTATACTCATTAGATAAATAGTAAATAAAACCAGGATTTCATAATGTGGTAGGATGCGATTCATAATTCGAAAACTGGTTTATGGAACGAAGACTATTTTAACATAAATGTATAAATGGTTTTATCGTCACTCGCCACGGTTTTCATACGAAAATCACTTCGCAAAATTAGTTATTAGGTCAATGCAATAAAAATTGAACTTCATTTTGTAGGAAATGCAATGGATAACAGACTACAAGTAAAACTTGTCTTCGTTGCAAAACTAGTTTCGAAGATTAGTTTTCGTTCTCGGAAAAAGGTTGTGTTTCGTTTTCGAAAAAAATCAACAACCCTCCTATTACTTATTTTAACTTATCAAACTGTCAATTTATCGATCGCTATGGATCGTTAAGTTCCGTACTTGCGTCACAGTAAATACAATAGAGAGTTTAAAACAATATATAGAATTTAAAATGTAGTAGGTACCTACCATTCTGTGAATGTCTTTTCGCTTCGTCACTTTGAAAGAACCGTTAAACTTATTACTTAGAGTTAACATATTATGGTTTTTAGTAAATTTTACCTACTTTTGATTTGTTACGGTATCATTTCTAGTTTATTACCAGACGAGTAGGTAATCATACAAAACTTTGGTCTAAGGAATAACACAACAATGTCGTTAGAACTCACCTATATCATTTAAATTCGCACTACTTTGTTGTCCCGCGCAACTAACCGTCAACTTCTATCGCATTATGTGAAGTTACGGCGGCCAATCTGCATAAGTTAACTAGTTAGATGAAATATGGCCAAGACAAGCTTTAGGCGTGTGATGTCTCAAGCTAGAATACTACGGCCTGGGACTATATTAAACCACTACTACATCTTGATTCACGAAGTTTAGTGAATACTTTTTCAGCTGATGTCCTTATCTCAATCTATACTCTATACATATAAATAAAATTGAAGTGTCTGTTTGTAATATCAAAATAACAGCTTTTCCTAAATGCATATGAAACTATATATACTATACCTATAATAGAACAACAATTATTAAAATTTTTGTCTGTCTGTCTGTCAATCCGTCTGTCTGTCGGTTTGTTCCGGGTTATCTCCAAAACGGCTGGGCCGATTTTGACGGGACTCTCACTGGCAGATAGCTGATGTTACAAGGAGTAACTTAGGCTACGTGGGCGAAGCCGCGGGGCACAGCTAGTTTGAAATATTATTAATTTTCAAACGAGTGTTATATGAAATGTACATGTTAGTTAAAATTACTAATTATCGATATCTGTCAGAATCTGCTTATTAACACGGTAAAAAGCATTCACGTATTTTTCCGAGATAAAAAGTAGTCTATGTTACTTTTCGGTCCATAAACTATACCTATCTATGATAAAAATCATGCTGATCCCTTGCTCCGTTGCGGCGTGAAAGAAAGACATTAAATCAACTGACCAAGAACACAAACACTCTTTCGCGTTTATTATAACGAACGGATTAAGTAAAGGTAAATTATTATGTAATAAACGAGACGTGAAATATGAAACTTTAAGGCCAGTGATACTTCAAGAGAGAATACGGTCTGGAAGACAATAAGATGCTTAACAAAGAAGGCTCTTAAGATACCGCTATCCGCTGTACTCAAGTGGGGTAACTTAAATCAGGCGGAACAAAAAAACAACTTTAATCTTCTAACATAAAGTGTTTATAGTGTGTTTATGGGGTTTGGCGATGCGTGGGTTTTCTTTGTAGCCTTTCTAGTTTCTATGTATTTTAACTTTGTAAATTATACCTACTAACTTATTTGGAAAGGAAACCTTCAATTTTAATATTTACAGTTCTTCGAAGAGATGTTTAATGTTAATGAAATAATTTCAGCAATCTTCTGCTCGACGCAACTATTTAAAAGACTTACATAAAGATTTACTTAATTAGTTTTAAAACAGAGAATAAAAACAAGTTTACAAAAAGTGTAAAAAATATAAAACTAAGGCCTGTTCCACACGATTTCGACTTGTCATTTGTCACGACTACAGTATGCCTACTTATCCTTTCGACACTTTGCATCATCAGACCAGCTCTGTGACATCATTATATTGCATTGTCGTTCAATTCATATATTATGTATCTATGTAAAATTTCTGCTGTATCAAACATAGGGAAGTAGGTCAAATTTAGCTTGCAAGATTTGACCCATACAAAGAAGGGAAGTTAAATAAAAGCTTGTAAAAAAATTGTAACGTGACTGTGGCAAAAATGCACCTCAAAAACTTGAGGCCTTACGATGTTTAAATTTAGTGTAGTATATCAAGCAATGATTCTCGAAAAGATGAGGTCTCGCGCCAACCGGTAGCTCGAGTGTCCGAATCCTACAATCTGCTTGAAATTTCGATAAAAGAAAAACATTCTGAATTGAGTGATACTAAGACGTCTTTTGTTTTTTAACCAAAGCCAGTTTGTAGGTCGTCTACACAGTGCCGGCATTCGTACTCAAAGCCAGTTCCGTTCTAGTCTCCTAAAATCTACCTCCTGTACAGCACGATATCACACCCAAATGTCGCACAATGTGGACGACTCTTTATAAAAAGGTTTGATTTTTTTCCTCAGGACTTTGACACTATGTGGATAAAAATATATTGTAAAATTATAGTGAAAACCAACCCAACCAAATCGGTCTAGTCGTCGTAGTTATGACTATTCCTACATCGGATCCGACCTTAGAGACGCCAACCAGCGATCAGACAGACTTTAACCGTTTATGTAAAGAGCTCTATTTCCGAGTCAGGGCTCGTCAAAATAGAGGTTCATTTACCCAACTCTGTATCAGTAAGCAGATCGCCGGGTTCAGTTGGGCACAGTTTGTAACTTGATTAAAGCTTTTGTATCTGTTCGGATCCACCGGATTTATCGGCGGCGCCTTACTAGGTGGGGAGTCACTGGCTTTTAAATTACTGTGTCTGTTAGGTGAGCTTCTTTTCCGCTGTATAGTTTACTATTCACTAAATTTTATTATCACGTAATTTTCAAAACTCAAAACAAAAAAAAAATAAACCTATTATAATATATGTGCAGAATAAAACATTTCTGTAGGTACAATTTCTATTGGAGCTACTATTAATATTCAATAATTGACCTGCTTCTACATCTATGTGTAATTTTTACCTATGGATAATCTTGTTTTGATTAACTTTTGCTATTGCTCCGTGCCTACTCGGACATTGATCGAGTCGTGCATTGGATTCATAGAACAACTTTAGCTATCTGATCGTACGATATATCAAGAATCGCAACATGCAACCACAATGAATTTAACACCACTAGTATAGTAAATTATGCATATAAGTACCAAATACTATAAAGTGTTTTAAAAGCCTCTATAAACCTCTTTCCTACCACTTAATCGACTGATTAAGAAAGTTAAACTTTTTTACGCCCTTATTCATAAAAGTTAAAGATAATCTATGCTTTAAACAGCTCTGTCAACTTCTCATTGACGGAAGCTGTTACGTAAACTTATATACTCTTTGCTGTTACGCTTGAAAACGAGACAAAACACTTTGTAGTAATTAAGTAAGTTACGGAACGTTTATAAATAAGGGCTTAAAGTCCAAACATTAAAGTCATATCCGACGTGCAAACTGAAAAAGTCAAAACACGGCTACTAGGTAAAGAAAGCTAATTCCAATACCTAGAGCGCTTTGAAATTACAACTCCTGTCAGATCAGTCTTAAATGAAGTGCCCAAATTCAGTGGTCACCTGAACCTGTTCTGAACTATCCATATGAGACAGTTCTATTCAGACATTCCAATTATTCGCAGAGAATTCGATACGAGCCACCTTTATAGTCCGTGCGTGACGTAATCAAGCTTCGTGCACAACTTGCGCCGTTTGCCATCTTTATGAGTTTATTATCTCCGCATAGAATCTCGCTCGAATCGAAGGGTTCGCAAAACATTTACTCCACAGCAAATATTGAGGTCATTGTAACCTGGCTGTAAACAATTTACAAAACAAGTGGACTACCATTGTGAAGTTGCGAACCATACATTTATATTACCTACGTGTTGGTGAACCCTTAACTGAAGGTGAATGTATTCTATTCAAAGGAAACAAATAAATACAATATTATATATTGTAGGTATATTTTTAGAAGAAGAAAGTCACGATTTCAATCACATGCTCCTACATGATTGAATTACGTGAGCATCAAACATAGCAATTAATACTTATTCAGGGTACTTAAATTTTTTATATATTTTTTTATACCTACTATTTATTAAAGAGATGATCCCGGTCGTTTGCCTGATGGTAAGCATAACGCCGACCCATAACCAATGCGATGCCACTTAGAACTTTGAAATACAAAGGCCTGCGCGGCACTGCAGTGCGCTCGTTACCTGAGACATTAGGTATTAAGTCTCATAAGCCCAGTAATTTCACTTGCTACTTTACTCATCAAACCGGAACATAGTAATGCTTTCACATTACTGCTTGGCGGCAGACTTCACGAGCAATGTGGTGGAACAAACCCAGATGGACACTCGCAGAAGAGTTAGTCCTACCACCTAGTGACTGTCGGGTTTATTTCTGTCTGAGGCATGCGGTATAAATATTTTAAAATGACATCCAGATAAATTGCAGCAAATAAATTGTTTGATTTGATGATTCAGGCCACATTCCATGAAAAATGTGTATCATATCTTAAAAAGGAAGCTGAAACGTTAAATACGGATCATCTAATAAATCGAACATTCGGTTTATTTTCGGAAAGCGAGTACCTAAATCATTTTATGCTAAAACAAACGATTTCAGTGGTTTAAAAGAAAAATTGAAGTTTGATTATGGTTTTCTTCAAACAATGACGAGGGTCGATTTTCTGTCGGCCAGTATTTTAACGGCCCTTTAGTTTTATTAAGAGACGCCGTCATTTTCTTGATTTGCAATGCTCGTACAACCAATGATTTGGAAGTAAATATACAGCTAAAGCAAGCCAAAGCGATCCGGGAGAAACTTGAATAAAAAGATAGCGGAAAAGTTTTTTTTTTACTTTTCCGCTAGGTTCATGGCATTCACAACCAATACGCTAGCAACACAAAGTAAACAAAGCCACTCATGTAACGTGAGTCCAAATATATATAAGATCTGCCGAAAATAATCTTTATTCGCTTGTTTACAGTTTTCCCCAATCCTTATCTAACGGAATTCAGGGAGGTAACTATGACAGTGTTTGCTATTGACCCAGTCCGTGGCAGCTGTCCACCAAGGCCTAAACAATGTGGGGTCCCGCAGCGCCGGCGCGATATGTTACATGACAGTGATTAAGATACAGACAAAAGATAAATACCAATATTTATGTGACCCATTGTCACACCATGACAATGAGTCTGTGCCGGAAGCCATATTAGGATTGTTACTGTCCACCTGATGCCGTACTGTCAGAACAGGTCAGATCAATAATAAGTTATAACAAAAGTTACAAAATAAACCTCCATAAGATTAAAGCGCCAAGTACATATCTTCCTCTATACAAATAAATAAAATTGAAGTATCTGTTTGTAATATCATAATAACAGCTTTTTACTAAATGCATATGATAAACAAACGTATATGACGGAACCTATAACAAAACCACAATTTTTAAAATTTGTGTCTGTCTGTCGGTTTGTTTGTTCCGGGTAATCTCCGAAAAGGCTGGACCGATTTTGACGGGGCTTTCACTGGCAGATAGCTGATGTTATAAGGAGTAACTTAGGCTACTTTTATTTTAGAAAAATATTTGGGGTTCCGCGCAAAAAAAAACATCAAATCCAATGTCGCCGCGCGGGTGAACCCGCGTACAGCAGCTAGTTTCATATAAATACATACACGGAAAACTGACACTATAAACTTTGTCGCTGACTGTACCTTAATATTCGGTTGTAATGAGGTGTATAATTAGTTACGTACGTGACAAACTGATGCTGTTTGTATAAAGCTTATGCACTGTCTCAATGTCAAAGTGATCGCTACACTCGAATTTACCTCTATAGGCTATTCATTTTATTTCCGTCGTAACTCCGCAAGTCTGCACTCGTAAAACGTTGGATGGGTGAGCGGATTAAATAGGTTAATTATTTAATCCAAAACAACCGAAACACAGGTTAACTCAAAATGCAATTTTCTACACACCGAGCCCTACTACTTATTTTGTACGCCAAGATAAAGTACAATGTGTATTGTCCTAGGCCGGTATCCCAGCAGTCACCGGCCTGGCATTTTTTTTTCCCGGGGGCACTCTTCTGGATATACCCGGCTGCCATGAGGAGCAGCTGGGTTATGTGGGATTTTTACCCACTAAACCCCCCCCCCCCCCGTTTCGGTCTGCCTCGGTGCTACAACGAGGGGGGCCCGGGCTCTCCAATGGACCACACCGGTGCACCCCCAGCACCGCGCCCTCCCTGCCGACCTCCATCCACGACAGCCCGTACCACAACGAACTGCCGTCCTTCCAGGGCTTGCTTAGTTGGGTGGTTAGAGCCTCATCTCCAACCATCCACAAGCCCAAAACGTCCCACTGGCCTAGGATCTCGTATACGTAATAGCAAAATAAAGGAGGAAAATGCTTAGTCAATTTTCAATTTCCTGAACACACAGTACGTAGTCAGTCATTTCCGCCCTATAAAACTTCTTATTTGCCGTCGAAGTGTCCAATAAATTGGCTCAAGGTTTCGGAGAAGGATCGTAAGTAGTCTGTCTTAGAGCTAAAAAGGTTATGACAGGCTAAACCCCGGCTTTGTAATTTAACTAAAAACTTTAGCGACCTCAAAAAGATTTAGAATTCTCAAGTACAATCTATATTTAATTAAATCTGTGATCGCCTTAGCTCAAGCTTTTAAAGTTTTAAGCACTTAGGTGCCTACATTATTTTATGCTAGCTGTGTCGCGCGGCTTCGCCTACGTAGTCTAAGTTACTCCTTATAACATCAACTATCTGCCAGTGAAAGTCCCGTCAAAATCGGTCCAGCCGTTTCGGAGATTACCCGAAACAAACAGACAGACAGACAGACGGACAGTCAGACAAAAATTAAAAAAAATGGTTATTTTGTTATAGGTACCGTATATACTTTCATATTCATTTAGTAAAACGCTGTTATTTTGATATTACAAACAGACACTTCAATTTTATTTAGTTGTATAGAGGAATTTAGTAAAAGCTGTTATTTTGACATTACAAACTGACACTTCAATTTTATTAATTTGAATGTATGTATAGATTATTTGTATAGACTAACCCACCTTATTGAGTTTCATGAGTTTCAGGACAGTATAGGTGATCTGTTAAGAAGGGATGTTTAGTGCTTCACATTGTATCCTATTTTTGCGACAATGGGACAAACAGGAAAATTTATCGCAGCTATAACTTCTAATTACTGAGAATCTAAAGATAGTCTTTTGCTAGTGAATCTAAGCAGTAGAAGGGTCTATTAGACCGACTTACTACGTTGATTTATCCAAGATAGCACATTTTATGCTCATATATATAATGTTGTTTTCAAGTGTGACCTTACCACTAGGAAATGGTTTGCGGGCCAACTGTACACAAGTATCACACATACACAAGTATCACACATACGTACCTAGTAGGCATGATAACGTATTTGAGTTCGGGCTTCGTTAGCCAAACATTTAACATCCTCTGATAAACACTTACTTAAGTCCATAAAATAAGACTGTTAATAGGTCTGTGCGTTTCAGTAAATTGAATCATAAATTGTTTGTTCGGACCAAACAGGGTGAAAAGAGCTTGATTATGTAACGGGTTAGGAGTATTATGTTTAGTGGTGCGTAAGGCACACCACTCTCCTAAATTGTTTGCACAGTCCTAGGTAAAGTTTGTTTTGTTGATAGAATTCAGTCGTATCAGGCGGCTGTTAAATCAAGCACTTCTGAATTGTTAGTCTTATGAAGTGCCTTGCGGTGGCTTCGTCTAAGTACTGAACGTCATATTTATACAGAAATCTTACATTTGAGTGGCGTTCAGCAGTTACCTAAGTGTCGGTCATTTAAATATCCGGTCACAATGCAAATGTATGGCCATGGATAGCTAGAAGACGCAGGTTCGAATCCTGTTGGAAGCGAAATTTTTGTGATGTATATATTTGTGTGAATATCCGCTAGTGTCGGTTAACACTATAAAATATGTTTCATAAAGAGCGTACCTCTTTTTTGCGTTGAGCTATAAATTTGAGCCTTACGAAACTCAAATTCATTCAAAATTCTGGCGTCTATTTTTTCCCATCGCGTACCGACTAAAATTATTTTACACTTATATTGCACACTTTTTTCCTTCTGTGTGTAATCAAATATCGTTGAAACGCAAAAATATGTTTCCCGAAAAGGTTCTCATGAAAATTTAATTAATGACTACCGCGGTCGTTATCAAAAGCGCTGCCTAGTTTAAGGTTAAAAAAACATTCAAATTTGATATTCAAGTAAAGTTATTCTTAAGATAGTATTGTTTTAATATTACTCTTACACTCACTACATAGATTTATGCCGAGAGATTATATCACCGCTGAACATTTGTTATGAAGAAGCTTCGTGTTTCTTTCGTTTTTTATTTATGTGGCGATCTTATTCGGTTTCTCTGACAATTGACAACCGATTTAAATGGTTCTTTTTTCATGAGTAGAGTTTATCTCAAGTAGGGCTTTAATAAATCTTATTAAAGAATTCCACCCTTAAGGGTGGAAAATGCTGGATGAAATTTCGTACATATATCGTGAAAACTGAAATTTCATCCCTATACTGACGGCTCCGTAGCTAAGTTGGTAGTAACCCTGCCTGCAAAGCGAGGGGTCCCGGGTTCGATTCCCGGCCGGGGCAGATTTTGTGTAAGCATAAAGTTTGTTCGTGGGTCTTGGATGTTTGTGATGTGTATCTGTATATGTCCATGCCACATGGGACACAGGCAATCCTAGTGCGGGGGTATGAGTGTAAGCGTTTATTTATTATTATTATTTATTTATACATTACATATATTATCCCTTCGAAGTCCCGCTTTTATAAAAGCTTTTTTGAAACTGTTGTAATGAGAAAATAACCCATCTTAACGTTTTATTATTTCAGTGCACCAAAATTACATAGGAGTAGACGGTTCAAGAGAGCCCTATCTGTTGAGCGTCGTGCAAGAAGGCGGCGCGGGGCTGCTCCGGGCAATACTCTTCAACAAAATGGTGAGCGCATCTGCAACTAATTGAAAAATAAATTGCCTCCAACATCTATTTAGTTTCTCGTCCCTGCTGCTTATTACAGCAAAATTCTAATCACAGCACCCACTTCAAATATTTCCATATTTTTAAAATGATATTACAGAGATATTTTCTTAAACATTTAGTGTTTAGTGATTTTTTTAATTTTTTTTTAATGTTATTGGTAACGAGACAAGCTGGTCGTTTGCCTGATGGTAAGCATAACGCCGGCCCATAACAATTGCAGTGCCACTCAGAACTTTGAAACGCAAAGGCCTGCGCGGCACTGCAGTGCGCTCGTTACCCTGAGACATTAGGTATTAAGTCTCATAAGCCCAGTAACTTCACTGGATTGATAAACGTATTAAAAATGTCCTTAGATGTTTTGCACGATTTCGATTTCAGAGTACCTATCACAAATTAAGAAGTCACGTCTATTTATTGTAGCGTTCACAGACACTTCACAAGTGATAAGTGCAGCCGAGCGAACTGTAAATTATGTTTCGTAACGGAGAAATGAATATTGTTGAAACGTTTCAGGGCGCTCACAAAATATATTTGCCGCCGAGTGCTTGGAACGTCAGCGGGCAAACGGCAACGAGGCCCACCGTCAAACAGATATTAACGCAGTTCTCAACAATAGATCGAGTCGATAAAATCCCAAGAGAGGTAAGGATGAACTGAAAATTACGAATCTTGCAACCAGGGGCGTATTTGCCCTAGGGCCAAAGGGCCATGGCCCGGGGTGACAGACTGTGAGGGGCGGTACAAGAAGAAGAAATTTAAAAAATGCCTACCTAACTAAGGCTCTTTTTAATAGGCAGTGTTAAACGGTTGAATACTTAGTTAAACTGTGTATTGTCTCTTTCGATTCATTTTAAAATTGTCAAAGAACAACCAAAACAAAACATAGTTTAACTAAACCACCGTTTAACACTGCTTATTAATAAGAGCCTAAATCTCGTAAGGTGGTCGTGGGGGCTAGTGGGTGCAAGTTTGATAGCCATCAAGACGCGGGGCTATCGTATATATACTGACCAGCGGCGCGGCGACGGCAGGGCCTGCAGGCCCAGGGCGCTGAATCCTAGAATACGCTACTGCTTGCAACATTGTTAAATCACAGTTATAGATATTTCTTCACACACCAATAACCACGTAGCGTTCACAAGATCGTGAAAGCTAAATAGTAACTTTTGAAAAGCGTTCTTGTATGCGTATCTTCACTCTGCTTTTACGATAACCCGCGACCTAATATCCATTTAATATCCGTTTCTATGATAATTCTATCGTTCAGATCACGTGTGCCGAATTACAAAAGGACGTTCTGCTGCTTGAGGAGCAGGAAGGCTCCGTGAACTTCAAGATTGGAGTTATGCTGATGAATCCTGGACATAAGACTGATGATGATATGCTCTCTAATGGTAAACGCTTTTTACATACATTGCAAGAATGTAAACAGATAGGTACCTATGCAGACCGTAGACCACAGATTATAGTCTTTGCCGTAGACGCTTATGAAAACGTGCGTTTGCTTGTCAAAATGTATTACGAAATACTAATAATCCGCGCTTGATGCAAAAGCGTTGTTATTCTGGCAAGCAAACGCACGTTTGCATAAGCGTCTACCGTCTGCAATACGAGGTATATTACAGACCAGATTGTACCGCATCTGTGAATCGCTTAGATAAGCTAGAATGCAAATTACTGATTGAACTACCCATCAAAGCTAGATCTTGAACCCAACTGCGGCTGGTTGCTATAGAAGTATTGATCCATTCAAATCGCAAAAAACAAATAGCAGCTAAGCACTTAATTCATTGCCATTAAATTTACACTAGACACAAGCAATTGGATTATGACAGGTCTAAAATATATTCTCTCTCTTTCGCATGTTTTCATTTAGAAAGAGAGACTGAAACTAGGTTTAGGTATAAGATGACAGAATCGACACCGCTGACATTTAACTGAAACTAGAAAAGCTAATAAATAAGTATTGTGTTGCTGAAATTAAATTATACACTATCTTTATAGGATTATTTAAAAGTCTTGAAATATTTCAGAGAAAGGCGACGAGAAATGGGACCGATTTATTTCACTCCTGGGAGATAAAATTCGATTACGAGGCTGGAACCGCTTCAGAGGAGGCCTCGACGTCAAAGGTAACATCCATTAATATGGACGTTTCAAGGGAACACAATATTTCATAAATGTACACAAAAACAATAGCTTTTAGTATGGCATCTTATGCCGCTGGTCTAAATAATGCACTCGTATCAATCAGGTGACATGACTGGCAGCCATTCCATTTACACGATGCACCAAGGACACGAAATAATGTTCCACGTCTCGACAATGCTGCCGTTTTCCAAAGACAATAAGCAACAGGTGAGTTTAATCCCTATAATGACGTTAGTGGGAGGACTAACTCTTCTGCGAGTGTCCGTCCGGGTTGTTGCCACCGCTTTGCTCGTGAAGTCTGCCGCCAAGCAGTAGTGTGCAAGCATTACTGTGTTCCGGTTTGATGAGCAGAGTAGCCAGTGAAATTATTGGGCTTATGAGACGTAATACCTAATGTCTCAGGGTAACGAGCGCACTGCAGTGCCGCGCCGGCCTTTGTGTTTCAAAGTTCTGGGTGGCACTGCAATTTTTATGGGCCGGCGTTATGCTTACCATCAGGCAAACGACCAGCTCATCTCGATACCAAAAAACATTAAAAAAAATTTAATTACTTGTCGATTATTCTACCCATGTTGCGTGAGCTACAAATGACAAAAGTTACTCCATTAAACTTCGGGAGCGCTCACAAAGAATTCGTTGTAAATAGCTCTATTTTTTCTGCGTCGGTCGTCCATCGCCCTAGAATGGTTTATCGATCCCAGACTTCAGGCATTAAGTGCTTTCCTTTTTGTTGCAAAACGCGACAAGAGTTTTTGCTGGAGAATTCAGATGTTGTCTGCGGATTGCGGGTACTCTGAAGTTTTAACATTGGAAATTTTATGGCCTCCGTTCCAACCCCTTTTGTGTACAAAAGTCTGAAAATATTTTCAGAATGACTAGATAAAACCTTTCAACGCCAGCGTATCGGTGAAATTAAAAGTAAATTGTATTTTTGGGTGTCCCTAACTGTGAGTTTATCTACGTTCTTGAACGTTTTTGTAAAAAAAAGTCATAGGTATTCTTAGCGACTTATCTTTTACTGCGATACAAAGCGATCATTGCTTTTGCAATAGCTGATTGTCTCTTCAAAAGTCACATGATAGATTAGAATCAGCACAAACTCCACGGTCGTAACATTTGTACCTCAAAATCCTTACTCAAAAGTAAGCTATCAAACTTCGTAAACTATATCACATTTATTACATCAAGTTTATGTAAACAGAATTATTAGTATTACTAAGTTTAAATTCTCTAAAGCATACAATGTAACTACTAAATCACTTAAATATCGAAAGCCAAACGAGCCGATTCTAAACTACAACCAAGTAAAAAATCTGCCATACGCAGCTTTGCTCATAAACTAATTCCTCTTCTAGGCTTGACATGTTTACCATCTTTGACTACAATGTCACAATATCAGATGAGACAGAAACGCCAGCCTATCAAAAACAAAAAGGAAAAAGGACGACCTGTTTGTGATTTCACATGTTTTTCCTCAGCTCGAGCGGAAGAGACACATCGGCAACGATATCGTGAACATTGTGTTCACCGACGACTCGGTCCACAACACTTTCAACCCACAGTGCGTCAAGAGCCACTTCACGCGTATCCTTTTATTTGTGCTGAGACAACTTGCTACGATATTGATCTATTTTGTTCGAGCAGACAGAGAAGACTCTATTTTTGAAAGCGAAAGCCATGAAATTTTTCGTGCGTACGACTCGTTAATGCCTAGTCTAAAACCATTTAGTCTAAAACCAATTTTAGTAGTACCTTTTATACAATTTATCCATCAATAAAATATTCGGTTAGTATTTCCTTCCGATGGCTAAAAATTGTAGTTACGTTGACAATACAATAATGGTGTCAATTCTGGCCTTAACCTAACTTTAGTTTCACTCTCTTTTTAAATAAGAACATGAAAAAGGGATGGAGTATATTTTAGACCGGTCAAATTAATCCACTTGATTCTCTATAGTCTTAATGTATTGCTCATGAATTTAGTTTCGTCTAATTTGCCATAAATCGAAGACAGTTGACAGCTCTAAAACTAATTTATACCGGTCAAACATCATCCATCCCTTTCTCAGGTTTGGAATGAGGCCGAAATTAAAAGTAGATTTAGATTTGTGATGCCAGAATCATGTACAATGTACATGTCAAGTGGTTGTACTTAGGCCTTTTTGTACGAGAAAAAATAAGACTACCGGAGCTTGATTTCGTTTCATTCGTTTAGTTGACTAACTAGGTACTCTTATTCTTGATGATGTCCAGACGCTCATGATGAAGATAAGTAAAACTCTTTTCTTAGCAAATCTTAGTTCAAATGGACCCAAGTAAATATTTGAAAGTCGATTACATATTATCCAAGAATTGTCTTGCGCTAACCTCAGCTTAAAGAAAGCCATTTCCACTGTAAAAATATCCTCTATTCAGAAATATTTTACCCTCCGCCTAAATGCTGGCTCAAGAGGAAACACACATAATTTATCTAAACATTACAATATCCATTTGAAAACGTTCCCCTCTTCCTGCATATTCCCAGACAGTACCCATATCTAATGCTAATGTCGTAAGCAAAAGTAAATCAAGCGAAGTTTTTCCCCAAAATCAAAAGCTTTTTACTATTTGCTTTTCGTTATCTTTATAAATGATCTGCCTTTATTGTTAAAAACCAAAGTCAAATTATTTGCTGATGACTTGAAACTGTACAAAACTATTGTTGATCAGAGGGATGTAGAAGAGTTGCAATCTGATATTGATGTGGTTAGTCGATGGTGTAGACAGAATCACATGTTGCTCAACGCATCTAAGTGCTCTTTCATTAGGTTTTCACGTAAACTCGCACCATTTCCAGCATGCTATACAATTGAAAACAAATTCTTGACCGAACTTTCATCTGTTCGTGATTTGGGAGTAATTGTTGACAGTAAGTTGAATTTCCGCGACCACATTGACTCTATTGTTAAAAAATCGTTTAGGATAGGTGGTTTTGTTGTCAGACAGTCGAAGATCTTTCAAAACTCTAGTCTCTCCATTCAGCTTTTTTATAGTCTCGTCCGCAGCATCTTGGACTACTGTAGCGTTATTTGGAATCCTGTATACCAAGTGCACGCTAACAGGTTGGAGCGGGTCCAAAAGAAATTCCTGTATCACATCACTTTCATGGACAATTTATGTTCATCACTCCGGTCTTATAAATCTCGATTGGATCATTATCAAATTTTACCTCTGGAAAAGCGGCGTAAGGTATCCGATATTATAATGCTTTACAAATTTATCCGTGGATCAGTGGAATGTCAAGAGATCATCAGTAGGATAGCTCTCCGAGTCCCGCGTCCCGGTAGTCGCCTTTTGGACAGAAACTCATTTTTTCTTCCTAGTTGTAGAACCAACATGTTGAGGCACTCTCCTGTTTATCGCATGTGTGAAAGTTACTCCACAGTAAAGAAAGATTTTGATATATTTGACCATAGCTCGCTGGCCTCAGTCAAATATCATCTGAACAAATTAGTGTAGTTAAGTATACCTTTTTTTGTGTTTTTATTTTTGTTGTCAGTAAGCAGCAAAAGAGCTGTATTTTCGCATCTTGTTGTTATAATAGTAGTATAATTGTTAGTTATAATGTAAATGCTAGGTCCACTCCTAGTAGGAGATATGTTATTCTAAAATAATTTATTCTTAGTTTTGTAATGTTTATCAGTATGTATTTCCAGTTTTGTGGACTTTCAATAAAAAAAAAAAAAAAAAAAACTACTCAACGTTACCGTGAGAATACCAATTGGCGTCTCGATTTAAATACTAAATTAATTTTCGGAGGCACTGAAAACTGCTTGGAAAATCCAATTAACGATAAATCTCACGCTGAGAAATAATATTTATAACTTTTAATACCTACATAAAATGAAGGACATTTATTTGGTATCATTTTTATAGATCCTATACTAACTACTAATAAACCAGTCTATTGTCTATAATATATATTACTAGCTGCTACCCGCGGTTTCACATGCGCGGAAATATTGGATTTAATGGGTTTCATTTTTTTGCGCGGAACTGTAATTATTTTTCTAAAACAAAAGTAGCCTATGTTACTCCATATAACATCAGCTATCTGCCAGTGAATCTCCCGTCAAAATCAGTCCAGCCGTTTCGGAGATTACCCGGAACAAACACACAGACAGACATACAAAAATTTTAAAAATTGTGTTTTTGTCATAGGTACCATATACACTTTCATATGCATTTAGTGAAAAGCTGTTATTTTTTATATTACCTACAAACAGACACTTCAATTTTATTTATTTGTTTCAATTTTATTGATTTAGAAGACGTATTTAAAATAATTAATTGGAAAGTATTCGTTAGTAATAAAAGAACATGTACCTACTTGGCTATGTAACATGTATCTAAGTACATACTACACTAATTTTATATTAGTGGTTTGCTCAGAGAGGGTGCTAATGACGCTAAAGGTTCTCGTAAAATTGTTTACGGCTTCTGCGTAACTTGGCTCTCCTTTCGTATAGTTTTCTTAAAAAATGTTCAGACATATTCGCAGTAGTGTCAGAAGTGGAAGGCGAGGGCTACCGGTTGAGTGTGTACAGCGATGACACGGTTCCACCTTTCGGACCTTCGCTGCCGTGCCCAGCGGTCTTCAACGACCCGCAGCTGTTTCGAGAGTTCCTCTTGGTAAGTTGTTCCTGCCATTTTATAAAACGCACAAAATCTTGTCGAGAAGAGAGCTGAAGTTGATTTAACAAACGTGCAGGACACGCGCGCTGGGTGCATTTGAGGCAAAATGTATGGCGCACTAACAAAGTGTATACTTGCTATCCTATAGGTTTATCTTATTTATATATATTTAACCGGATTCACATACGTGGTTCAGCCGAGCTTCGCGACGATTGCTCGCCCGGTTTCGAGGTATTTGGTACCTCTTCATCAATGGAGCTACACGCAACTGTTCCGACTGGATGCTGTGCGCGTACTCTAGGTTTATCTTGATTCGGAAATGCTCTTGAAGAAGAGTTTAAATAAAATAATATTAAGTTTAACGGAATGGTTTCACAAATGCTATGAAATTTATATTTAGGCGGAGCATGATACAACCTTTGACTTTATCGACATTTAACATCTGATGAAATAGTGTCCACGATAATAATATGGCTCGGAATTTACGCCGTAACGTGCTCTATACAGTCTCAGAATTATTGATACGATGTAATCCTAAAAACAAGCACGCTACGCTGGTAAATAATACGCATCGTTGCTAGTAGAAAAAGTTTCCAATAAACTGTTTTTTAATTCCACACAATCAATGAGTCAACACACAATACAGTAAGGAGCATTATGAAATATATTTTATAGTGTTAACCGACACTATCGGATGTTATGGAAATGACCATGGTGTTTCAGGTTAAACTGATGAATGGGGAGAAAGCAGCGTTCCAAACGCCAACGTTCGCGCTCAAACGCCAGAGGACCCTCGACACACTCATACGAGACATATACGCTGAACACTGTTCCGATCACAAAGTGGTGAGTTAACAGCTTCGAAACACCTTTAAAATGTCAGTTTACACCAGACTACGTTGTATTTATAATGATGTTGTTTCTTGTTGCTGTGTATTCAGTATTGCATTAGATTCGCGATTTCGTATACATACAAATACGAATAATTTATTTTGACATAAAAGTATTTCATATATATAGTGTTAGAATAAAGGTAGAGCATGGTATGGTGCTGGGTGCTACGCTATGACGTCATGAAGTCAGTGCTACGCCGTAGTCGTGCCAGCGCTACGCAAGGGGAAGACGCGGCGAAGGACAGCAGTCCTCATTGGACTACGAGTGAAAATACACGTGTCGATTGTTCAAACCGAGTTGCCTCATTTCTGGACCTAACAATAGTTATACTGAATCCATAGCCTCCCGTTACAGGAGATCTGTCTTTCAGAGTCAGTGGCTTCTACTATTTAACACCTAGACATGATTTTATGTCATGCATCAAATTACAACAATTGTATGTATTTCAAACATAAAAATATAGCACAGCTGTATAGACATAGGCAAATTAATTTATCTCTATGAACAAATAGTCAGTTGGTAACTTCACACTAGGTCGACTTATCTTTATTCCTAACCCTCACATTAAAACTGTCGATAGATATCCGGCGGTATGATCAATATAGAAAACTTTTTAATTGCGATTTTAATTTTAATTTCATTAGAATTAGGAAAACGAGAAAAAGATTACTGACTCCTAACCTACTGAAATATAAAAAAACGTAATTTTTCTTCCAGCCAATGCTTTCCCGACGAGCTCTGTCCGACGTGTGGTCAGGCGGCGCGGGCGCGGGGGGAGCGGGAGCAGCAAGAACTGAGAGGTTCCTGCATGTTGGACAGGCGCTGAAGCTCGACGCTGTGTTGAGAGGAGATGCTCCTACTAGTTTAGTGTCAATGGGTAAATAGTTTGAGAGTCTTGCCATTTAAAAAGTATAAAATCTAGGCAGTGCGTCAGCCTAGTTCGTAAAGCATTAGTTACTTTCTACTCCAATAGTCTAAGAAATAAGGTTTGTGTGAAAAATTATATTTTTCCAGCCAAGCTTTTATTAAAAAAGTAGATGATCTAGAAACAAGGCAGTGTGTCAGCTAAGTTTATAAAGCATTACTTCCTACTGCAAAAGTTTTATAAGATATAAGTAAAAAAAACAATCGAGCCCATGCTGCTTGCCGGCATGGCAGCCTTCCGGCTCCATCATAAGATAAGCTTTGATGTATTATATTGCGTTGTCATCTGATTTACATATGTGTATGTAAAATTTCGGCTCAATAAAACGCTAGGAAGAGGGTCAAATTTAGCTTGCAAGATTGGTTTGCAAGTTAAATCGAAACTTAAGAAATTAAAAAGAAATTTCGGCTCCGTAGCTAAGTTGGTAGTAACCGTGCCTGCAAAGCGAGGGGTTCCGGGTTCGATTCCCGGCCGGGGCAGATTATGAGTAAACATAAAGTTTGTTTGTTGCGACACAGGGAATCCTAGAGCGAGGGCATGAGGGTAAAAAAAATAATTAAAGTTTACCTTTGTTATTTGAGTCGTCAGTGAAACTGACTAGTTTAATTTTTACTGGACTGTACGAAATTAAAATGGCATTGATAAAATAGCATGCATAACCCTTCTAGCTCGGCAGGATTCGTTTAGTTATTTGATATTTCTAAACGTATTTAAAATGATCTAGTCGTGGTAAGATAGACGATAGATTATGACGTTGAGAACGGACCATCAGTACTTCTTCCTATAAAATTTTTGTACTACCACTTTCATCAAAGCATCCACATGGTGTATATTTTATCTACTGGTTCATGATGTCTCCATCCTTCAACGATTTATTAATAAATTGTCTTATTTAAAAAAAATGATTTTTCAGGATGCGGTGGCTCTCGGAGAGCTCCGTGGGAAGGTCGAGTATGGCGATCAGCTCCACTACCTGCTACGCCAGTCTGCGCAGAACAAATGACTGAAGGAAGGCTTCTTTTGTCCACTACTTCCAACACATACATTTTAGAAGGTACGTACTAAGTATGGACTACGCGTAAGTATCACCAAGGGTGCCGGACCAGCTGTACCATAGGTCCTTTTCTCCAAGGTTTTGACAGTCTTGATAGGAATATTGCTTAATGGTTTTTTAATATATTTTTTCTCAGTAAAAAATAAATAGATTGGTCTTGCAAAGCACAGCGTCACCTTCGCAGTACACGTTTATTAAGTTTTGCTTACATATCAGTACTGAGTTAGTAGGTTCATTATGTGTGGTTATGACTATTGTGATTCTTGATTATTGTGACTGCATGACATTTATATTTAATTTAAAAAGTAATTTAGTCTTTGTAATCTTTTTAATTGACATTCAAACACAATGTAATTTGTTCTTGAATAAATAATACAATACAATACAATACAATACAATACATGTTTACTGATGATGATATTTTTATCATCAGCCGGGAGACAGTGCTGAACACAGGCCTTTCACATAAAACGCCACTTGGATCGGCTATTCGCCTCTTACATCCAACGGCTCCCCGCTCCAAGGTCGTCGGTTACGTCTTCCGGTTCGAAAACCTTTATTCGGCATTGGTTATCGGTTTTGCGAGCGATACGCCCTGCCCATTGCCAGTTCAACTTGCTGACTTCGAAAGCTATGTGGACGAATTGCGGATTTCGGCAATTTTACATCAAAGGAACACTCGTCACCTCGTTCCAGAAAGCGGCACAACACGAGTAGTCCTAAGATGGGAGGGCTGCGTGCGCGCGGCGCGGGTGAGCGAGCGCGCTGGCTTGTTCCGCGTGGGCGCGCGCGTCACGCTCGGCGGGGGGTCCACCACGGGCGGCGCGGGGGGCGCGGGGCTGTACGCGCTGCCCATACACGAGCTGTGCGCCGGCGCCTGGGCCATGCGCCCGCTGCAGGACTGCAAGCACGCCCGGCTGCCACGGACCAAGACCGCGCACTGCTTCGACTTACTCGAAACTGGTAAGTACCTACATATACGCGGTACAGGCAGTTGTAGCAGTAAGCAGTGCACCATAAGGCGTGCTGGGGGTGGAGGTGACGGTTGCACAGATTTTTGCGTGCCTGCATTGGCTCGTAGATTATCCAACCGTTTTTGTTTCTAGGTCAGCTGTAGTGTTTATATATTATAGTAGCTAGTTAATAAAGGATTTTAGCCCGTTGAAAAAACAAATGATCATTCCTTTCACTTCAGTCCATCCACCTCAGTGGATATTAGATACTTATATTTTTCCTGACTAGCATATTCTCTTGATCATACTTAAATATTATTGTATTATAGGAGAAGGCGGAAAGACGACCTTGGCCGTAGCAATCGGTAGGAGAGTGATGCTTCTGATCGAAGAAACAAAGACTGATAGCGAAATGGGATTTGAATATGTACATATCAAGGTGAGACTGGAACATATTAGTTAAGATTTTTTAAGCTACAATGTAACGAGACGAGTGGGCACTCATAACATTGGAATAAAAAGTCCTGCAGAACAGTCAGAACAGGCCAAATTCCTGCAGTGCGCTCGTTACCCTGACATCAGCTATTTGCCTAGTAATTTCACTCTACTCTGCTCGTCAAGCCGGAACACAGTAGTGTATGTCTTGCACAGTAATGCACTACTTTTTGATAAGCAGAGGTGGAATCCACCCAGACTGACACTTGCAGAAGATACATATTTGTTACGCATTTTATTATATAAAATATACTTGTAAATCACTTACTGGACTATCACATAAAAGACACGGAGGTCAACTCTATCTCTAGGTATCTTTGAAGACTTAGTCTGAGCCAAAATGTTTAAAAAACCTTATTTCTTGTTTCTAGGACATTCAGCTAAGTGAAACACCTGTACTGATTAAACTAATGGATGGAGAAGTAGCGATAATGGTAGTTGGTTATAAACACCATTGGGAAGTTTTGGAAACTAGTAACGGTCAAGTAAGCTAAAATTTCTTTCTTCAATAATTGTTGCTATACCGAGTTAATATACTAATGCCCCTCTGCACTAAAGATTGACCGTTCATCTTATCTCTCTGGGACGTACCTATGCGTTGCACCAAACTTAAGCGGTTACGTAAATGCGTAAAACAAGTCCTAAGTTTATGACACAGATTTTGCAACTCCTAACGCTAAGTAGACGCTTAACAAGTGATAGAGTAAAAAAAAACTGTCATGTAATTCGATTGCGCAATTTCGATTTGTAGTGCGTGTCAAAACCATCGAAACAATAGAGTAATGTATAGAAATTTCCATCACACTTCCGTTCATTTCATTCCCTTACGAAATGTCAGCTGTAGGAGTCTCATAACGTAAAGTGGTTGGTGCAGAGGAAGTCAGACTTAGTTTACGCGATGCTTATATAAGTTTTACGGTACATACAAACCTGAAATAAACTGAAATTATTTTTTTTGTCATAGTTGACTTTAGTGCAGAAGGTGTAAGTTTCTATATAATAATTAACTTTTGCCCGCGTACCCGTTCCAAATTGGTATAGGCCGAGCAAGAAGAAGGGCAAAAAACTCGTCTCGGCATGACTATAGTCGTTATTTTTGCAGGCTGTCAAAAAAGCCGAATCAGAAGACACTGGAGTGAGACGTGGGACACTGGTCAACGCCTTACGGATTGGAGATGAGAGGGATGGACAGATAGTTTTATGTTATAATCGTAAGACACCTTTTTAACAGATTATAAAAGGGAGAACGAGAGACGAACGGAAACGACGAAAAAAAATGTTCTCAAGTCGACCCGTAGACATATTATTAATGTACCCGTAGATATAATGATATTTTATGTATGATCACACATTTCGGAGTAGTCCGATTTTGATCATTTTTTTTTTTCATTGAATTGGGTATACTTAAAAGTTAGTCCCAATTAAAATTGAAAAAAAAACACTCCTAATAGTAGTAAAAGAGGATGATTCACTGTTCACTGAATTTTCACCTGTAAACCTATTCTCTAGAGTGCTGTACGGGTTGGCACACCAGAATGCCTGTAATATTATAACATCGTCTTATTTTCAGATACGTGCCATTTTGAAAGGTTAACAAGCAAAGGATTAGAGAGCGATAGCGAGTATGATTTTCACTGGACCACCGTGCCCGCTGCTGTTGGTATGTACCTACCAGTACTAATCTACGGTATCTACATAGTAAAAGATACCTTTTTTTTTTTTTTTTTTTTTTTTTGGTGCCCGGGGGAAAACTCATTTATGAGCTTACCCCCCCGCGCCTCGGGGGAGGTCACGGGGGGAGTGTGGGCTTCCCGCTCGCCCACTGCGCAGCGGACTACCCACCAAAAACCCCCGGGGCGTTTACGGCTCAGCTTCTGGACGGGGTTGCGGTGCCACTTTCGCACTACACGCGGAACCCCGTCAGCCGTCGTCCGCCCCCCCGGGGCGGACCCGCCTCGCGAGGAGCCTAGCTCCCCCGCTTGGCTCGGGCGGTGCGCCCACGCTAGACGCACTGCCCCCGCCTCGGGAGGGCCCTACCTATAAGCAGGTGCGGGACGCCGAATGCCCCCGCATCCGACGCCCCAGGCCCTCCCGGAGGAGACGGAGGGGTAAAACCGCGCCCCGGTCTCCGTGCTCATGAGAGCACCGTCGTGTCCCCCGCCTGCCACGGCGCCCGCACGGGGCGCCGCTTAGGACGGGGGCCATCACAATGGCGCGCGGTCGCAAGAACACGGCCGCGCGCTCCACCTCCTCTGAGTCAGGTGCAGAGGGGGGTACCTGACCCCCCCTCTGATGTCAAGTCCGGTGTTGCCCCCATCCCGATATGGCCAATCAGGGTGGGGGCCCTTCTCCTACTGTGTCACGTCCGGTAAATAAATAAGCGCGCTGCCAGCGGGAGCAGGGGGATCCTCATACCCAAAGGGTAACCCCCTGATCCCACGTTGGTAGGCAGCGCGCTCCTCCTCGTACAGCCCCCCCTAAGAGGGGCTGTCCACCTCCTAAGTCTCGTCCAGCCGCGCGCTGCCAGCGGGAGCAGGGGGACCACTACCCAATAAGGTAACCCCCTGGTCCCACGCTGGAAGACAGCGCGCCCCTATCTTGTCCCGTCCGGTGTAGCCACACCGGAGGGCCACGCGTGCTAACGCGGCCCCCTCGGCAAGCTCGTCCATGGCCCTGCGGCCTTCGGACTCCGCTCAGCCCATACGCCCCATCCGCTGTGCCCTCTGCTGACCCAATCAGAGGGACACGCGGAGGGGCCCACCTCGCCGGGTTATCAGCTACCTGTCAGCAACCTCTCCGGGACCGAAAAGTCAACCAGAAGAGGTTGCTGACAGGTACCCAGGGTGCACCGCGTGGAGGTTACCCGGCATAGCACCCCATAGTAAAAGATACCTACTACGGCCCCTTTTCCACTTATTCTTTTTTTTTTTTTTTTTTTTTTTCTGTTATGTGGCTGATATTTTATCAATAAAAATAAAAAGCAAGATTTTATTCTTACTTTTTTTTATTTAAAAAATACTTTGGGGTTAGACGAGCTTGGTGTCGTTTACCAGATGGTAGGTAGATTTCGCAAAAAAAAAAATGAAAATTATGTTAGGTATTAAAAAAATGCACTTTTACTTTTTATCAACAACGGACTCCTTTGATCATTGTTTCTCAACTGGCCAACAACACTAAGGGCCAATCTTTCAATTGCAGCGTTAGTGGACTGATTGCTAGTGAACCGATAAATTTTATTGATCCGTTACCTGCTTGTCATTTTTTTTCGGGTCTTTCAATACGAATTTAATGGACCGTTAGCTACCTAAGGTTTATTTCTTTAGAATGGCAACAATTTATTTACGTCTGCCTTCACCAAAAAGTTACTATAGCTCTGATGATTCAGAGAATTTACGAAAAGTTTTTTTCTTGGCATTATATTGTTGGCATCCTTTTCTTATTTGCAATAAATACATATAGCCATCCTGTAGTCAAGCGAGCGAGGCAGCCCGGAACATATCTGGTTAAACGTCGTTTTATGTCACTTCTACGTGTTGTTATTTGCATAGCGACCGCTTCTCCTTGGTTACTTGTTGTTTTTTTGAGTTTTTTCATTGGATTTAAAATATCGCTTTTTCTGTGGCGAACATACCACAGAAGCCAGGAAATAAAGAAAGAAGAATATCGCTTTTACCGTGAGGTTCAAAATGAGTGAAAAACTGAACGCAAAATTACCAAAACGAAAAGAAAAGGGCTGTAAATTTCCTCAATGAACAAAATAAGTTTCGTCCCATTTGCATTCTTCCCAATGATCAGTGCGATTCCGAACAATATATTATGGGGGCATGCGTTGCTGGTTGATATTTTGCAAGCGAGGCAAAACGCGCACTTGGCGCCAGTCACATCACTTCAGCTTCCACATATTATTTATAATGTTAGATTTTTATAAGTTTACAGTGTTTTGTATATAATTATATTTATACTTTTTTACAATTGTGTTTCTGTAAAACTTTTTTTCAAAATGAGGAGTGTTGATGTGGGGTCAGGCGTTGCAGGTTGATATTTAGCAAGCGAGGCAAAACGCGCTCTTGGCGCCAGTCGCACCACCACCCTGCAACCGCGTGCCCGGCAGCCCTCGCTTTTATGTTTACGTGTGTCGTAATAAAAAAGCATTAATTAATGTGACTTCGGGCTTATGATTTCCTATCTAGTAGAGTGAGCACATACCTATAGGGACACATACCACCTAGCACCTACAACTAAAATATTCTAATCAGTGATCATCCTATTCCTCAATTATTATCCATTTAACTTCTATAGAAACTGTTATAACCTTACTAGCTTCTGCCAGCGGTTTTCACCCGCGTTCCCACAGGAACTGAGTATTATCCGGGATAAAAAATAGCCTATGTTACTCTCCGGTCCATAAACTATATATAAGTTTGTCAAAAACCACCTCGATCCGTTGCTTCGTTGCTGCATGAAAGAAGGACAAACAAACAAGCCAACAAATTAACAAACAGACAAACACACTAGGATAAGGTAGTTTGGCTTTGACATGACGAGTTAGCGAGAGAATAACAACCTTATCTGGCCATAAAACAGTCCGATAAAGTTATACCTCCGCTACGTGTTTTATTCCTCCGTTAACTCGTAACTGTCACTTGAAAGATTCAAATTTCTTCTATCAGAGCAATAAGTCTTAGTTGATTCTTTAACGCTAGACTAAGGACGTTATCTCACTCTTGAAAGATCCGCCCTAAAAATACAGCCTGTAATAAGCACTTCATAAAAAACTGATCACCTAGATAACCCAGACAGTAAATTATATAGTAAGTAGATTAAAGGCTTAGCTTCTGTTACTCGTAAAGGCTGCGGGTTCGATTCCCGTAAACTGTAAATGGACTTGGACCAGCTTTGGACTTTGTGAAGTTTAAAAAAAGTGCAATTATTTGTTCCGATTCTGGGTGTTGGGGAGCATGGTCCAAGTAGTTCATCATTTCCCAGATAGAGAGAACCCTCAGTCAGAGTTTCTGTATTTGATCGTTGGGTGCAAAACAGGTCAACGGTCATACAATCATTTCACAAGAAAAAGAGTAGATGAGTCAGGTACCTAAATCACATTCGATGTTTACAAATGGCACGTCAAATGGCTGCATCACCGTTGCACGAATGAAATGCGATTCCTTGGCTTTAGGAAACCTTGTTTGTATAGTTTGTGCAGAATCTCATCACACAAGACTGCATTTTGGGTGGTTTTGAGACGCAAAAACAAAACTCAAAAAATTCAACGCTTTCATGGATAGCGCAACGACTGAGTTCAGATTGGCTCGTTAGCGTTTGTGCACTTCTATTTTCTTCCAAAATCATTGGTCACACAATACTCTTCTTATGTACCTATATACTTATTTGGTTTTCATAACTTTATTTTAAACTTTTCAGTATGTGCATTTCCGTACATCATGGCATTTGCTGAAGATCTTCTAGAAATACGTTTAGTTGCCAACGGGTCTCTAGTCCACGCAGCCTGTATCCCCGGACTGAAACTGCTTTGTGGACGAAGAGTAAGTTAGATATTATATAAAGTTACGTCATTTTTATAAAAACTGGTATTCTAATGTCCATTTCTTTAAAGTGTATAATAATAATATACTACCAAAACAAATATGCGTGAACAGATTTGGATGTATGGGTATCGTTAGAATCCATACATCATCCTGAGTGACACTGGCTAAACAGTCTTTTTTATATCATTTTTGTTACATTGACTTGTTATGTATGTTCACCGATTTCTCCGCGGAATACCACCCCTAAAGGTGGAAAAATATGGTGTAAAATGTCATAATATATATATCACGATATTTTCATCAGAGTCGATTCCCACTTTTTAAAAGCATATTTACTAGCTTTTATCTATGTGTAAAAAAATGTTTCAGGACATATTCTACGTTGCGTGTGCGCCGGAGTACGTTCCGCTGAGCCGCGAGCTGGACCCGTGCCTCAGCCTGCACGACTACGAGCTGGTGCGGCAGATGAGCAAGCAGGCCGGGCCCTACTCCGTCGACGAAGACGACACTAACGAGAACAAGTCAGTTTGTAACTGTACACCATCGAGGAACTAACCCCGAGAGATGCAGTGAAGTTTGGTTGGCACGAAATAAATTACACCGTTTTGGTCTACATATAATGCGCTCAGGCGGCGCAAGTACGGATCTTTTCGATAAACTTGACAGTTAAAATCGATAAAACCCACTTTATCGATTTTAACTGTCAATTTTATCAAATATTTTTTATCGAATAGATCCGTACTTGCGCCGCTGATTGGATAAGCCACCGCCTCGCGCCGATTCTCCGCGCGCTGATACGCTGGGCGCTGATATTAGTTATAACAAAATATATAGTAGGTACAGTATTCCATCTCTCGGGGTTAGCATCTCGATGACTTCCAATGCCAGCGATGGATGGAGCATTTTGTCATAATATACCACGCTTGTCAAGAGGCTTAGTGATCACAGTAGATTACAATGTTGACTGAGGGGAGAACCCGTCCTCTTATATTTTCTTAGCTTGCTCTTACGGCATCCGCCAAGAGATGGGGTTGTATTCTTAGCCGGGACTACTACTCGGTGGCTGGATTTATTTACAAGCTTTTATTTAGTAGGTACTTTTTAAACGTTCGCGAATTGAATACATAGTATTAAGACAAAAAGGGGTCTATTCGCGCACAAAATAAAATCAAAACATAATTTTGACTAACCTCGAAGTTTCGATCAAGTTGCATTGATCGTGGTCACGAGAAGACAATCTCTCGTCTCGCCGTCCGGCTCCATCATCAGGACGATGGAGCCAGAAGGTGGCTACAAGTTTCCATTACCAAATACGTATTTTATAAAATCTTGACTGAGTAAATATATTTTTCCTAAAAAAACTTATGTGTCATATTACTTTGGGTATTGTGAATACACCAAAATATGAAGCGTACCTAAGATTGCAGCATTAAAGCAGTGCTAAGTACTAGTAGTGTAGAGCAATACCTGCTATTATTTTACAACTTTCCTTCAATAGACATTTTCGTCGATTTTCAGAGGCGAAAACTGCAACCCAGTGAACCGGACGTCAGAAAATAACTCGGCATCAAGCAGAAGCAGTTCCATATCGTCCGAGCAGGAGAACATGAGGCCGCCGCTGCAGAGGATGGCGCCGGTCTCTCCACCTTCATCTCCGCAAGGTACGATTGATTTCTATACCTTGAAGTTCTTGAACCAGTAGTCTACGCATACTGGTTCCTTTAAATTCAGGCTATATACAGCCTGCATTAGTGTTACCACAAAAAAAAACATTTTTAGTCGCCTGTTTAGCTAAACAGCGTCTAAAGACAAACGTCAAAAATGATTAGAAAAATTTCACAACAGAATTATGTTAAACAACGGTTAGACACTACTTAAATCAGGATTTGTGGTTGCTCATATTTAATCGCGCGACTAAGGCATGTTTAGGCGTTAAACAGTGATTAAGATAAGTTTAACGTGTGTTTAATTTTTTTGTGGTCAGACCCCATGAGTTTAAATTGGTATATTATCCCGAAAGGCGTTCAATCTACTACTGGAGGTCAAAAACATTTATTTTACAAGTTTTTGAAATTCAAAATTTTTCATTGAAGAAAAGACATTTTTATTTCAAAAATCTACTACAGAACTCCCGGGCAGCCCTAGATCAGCTGATTCACTTGGACTTTGTTAATGATGGTGTTGATTAGAAGAGACTTAGAAATAATTCCGGAAAATGCCGCGCACTTCACGTTTGAAATGCTTCACGTAATCTGTTTTTAAACATTTGATCCTGTATTATTCCAGTGTTACCCGAGAACAGCGGGCGTTGCGTGCGTATCTATAAGATCCCGCAGAGCAATCTGAGTGCGGGCACGTACCAGCGGCAGTCCGTGTCGGCGGACCAGGTCGTCACGTCGTACTTCCCGGACCGGCTCACTAGGTACGTCAGGTAAATGTAGTTTCAATTTAGTAACTGTGTACCTACCTGAGGAACCTGGGAGGAAGGCGGGTGCCATACTTTCCACAAACGCTCGTACGTGATTATAGTGTTTTATCAATTTTTTTTTCTTTGGTTGTTTTGAACAAATAGGTATCTTGTGCGTTATATCTAGGTTTTTATGGAACCAAAAATTTAAAATTATGACAATCCAATTTAGTAAAAGCCTTAAAACAGCCTTTTTAAACAAATTTTGCCTTGACTTTGGCCAGTCACAATATACTCATAAATATAAAAGTAAACAAAACACTTCCATAGGAACCTTGGACATGTGACGGACATTCTAAAATATAAGAAACAACGTCCAGCTTTTGACATATAAATTAGATTAGTAAAAATTGTAATTTAGATGTAACACGAAAGTGTATATACAACTTCGCGCGCAGCACGCCGAAAACCACGCTTTTTTAAATTCTCTATTTTAACTTATTTTATTTGAATATTTTAATCGTTACATATTACTTCTTACAATTATTTTTTTGTTTTAGTTGCTCCACAATTATTTTTCTTTTTCAGGCCGAGCAGCATGCGACAAAGACTAGCTGAATTAAGACTTGACAGTAAATCGAGGGGCGGAGGCGATGAAGAAAATATGTAAATAAATGGTGATATTTGAATTCGATCATATTACAAAACCATACATGGTTAATAGTTAAGTTAACCAATAGGTCACGAGAGCCACATTGATGTAGTTGGTACTAACTAATGTATCTCTGATTACAACCACTCTCTAGTCTCTAATTCTATGTACAGAGCCAAGTCGAAAGCAAGCTAGGTAGGCCTGTTCAAGGAAGATGACGTTATGCATTTGATCGGACGTCAACCACGGTAAACATACAGTATGGACACTTACCGTAAAAAATATAAACATTAGCTCTAAAAATATATATAGCATAAGACTTTACAAATTATCGAAGGTCTGAAATAGCGTTTTTATTTTAACTTAGGTATATAATGGATTTTTTGAATTATGTTATATACTCAAATAATATGACTTTCAACCGTGAAGAGTATTAAAGTTTGGTATCGTCGACTCGACGTGTCACGTGATTGGCAAAGCCTTAGTTGTAGTGAATATTGTATAGAAATCAATACTTGAACAAAAAAACTTAAGTTAACCATTCAAAACTTAATGCAGACTTGAATTGTATTTGTGATTTCATGAAAATAGATGTAAAAATAAATAATGCCGTTTTAAAATAGTGTATAATACAAATTGTCCATACTGCGTGTATGTTGTGCCTGACTTGCCTAAAGTAACTTGGTTATAGAAACCCTTTGGGATGTGACGGTACGTGATACGTGTAATGAAATCGAAAATGCACAATTTTGAAATATTAATATACTTATAACTACCAAAAGATTAACGGCTGTTCGTATCTATTTATATGGAAAATATTGATGTTTAAAGCTGTGAGTGTAAGATATTGTAGCGAATTAGACGTTTAATTTATGTAGGTAGGTATGCACCGTAGAGGAAAGAAATCGACTTTACACTCGGGGGGGTCGAGCGGTCGGTATTTTTACTCGTACGTGTTCATTTTAGTCGTTTTAAATTAGATCGAATGTAGTTGAAAATAGATATTGATTGGAATTAAGATATGAACGTTTTGTTTATCAAGTATGTGTGAAATATAATAAACACACAATAACGTAAATAACCTTTGACTTCGAGATCTAAAAAATTGTAACATACAAAATAGTTATCATATTTGTGCAGATACTTATCTAATTAGCAAGTGTCAAATCATAAAATGGCCGCATGGCCACAGCAGTCGCGTTTTTCGTTCCTATACTATGAACGTCTCAACGAAGGTTTCAATCGATTCAGTTTACTTCGAGGCATCAATATTATTTACGATAGCGTTAAATTTTCTGGCACGACGAAATCACACATGAAGCAGAGTTCGCAGTCTGCACCTACACTGTGCATCATACATCATACGTCTTCTGAATGAATTAACTCGTGTAAACTTGTAAAGTTATCAAAATTCATAATTATTGCAATGCTCCTATGGTCAATGACATTTGAATCATGTTGTGTTTGCAGTCATATACTTGATAGACTCGAAGTCGATTAATAGACATTGAAACTATTTAGAATGTTATTTCAAGTGTATATTTAAATGTATAGTTGTGCACAAAAAATATGCTCAACATTGGAAAACTAAAAATGATTAGATGTATTTATTAGTAAAAAGTGTAATTTTAGAAATATAAAAACCAGTTTTTATAACTGTAGTTGATTGTTAATTACGTTGTTTAAAAAGTTAATATAAAGTAATTTATAGTATGAATATAATAATCAAGTTATGAAAACCTAAGAAGTTTACCAAAAATGTTAAAAATGTTTGTGTATGTCCAGCTAGTGAACGTTATCGATTATTTATTAAATTATAATTGAATCTCTTTTATAAGTATATAATATTATGTATTATTTTATTATTCTAGTCACATGACGAATGTGCAAAGTATAAGACAAGAAAGTGATGTAAATTAGTTGTACAATTAGGTAAGTTAAGTTAATTTTAACAGAATGTTAAACTACGAATAGTGTATGAAAGAGAAGGGTTATTCCGGAGAAGCGAGCGGCACGAACGAAGTCATGATAACATACGATTACACTGAATATCCTTAGAGATGGTTATCTATATAATTATGTTACTACAATAAAAACCGATTGCCACATGTATGACGGGGCATCACTTCAATTAAGAACGGCTCCACCACTGTTTTTTTGGTGTGTTGGTAATACTCAGGACAATTTGTATAAAAGAAAATTGTAGGTAAATCCACAGGAAAAGTCTGGAAAAACGGATTTTTTTATAAGAAAAACTGAAACAAAGCTGAATTTCATTGATGAGGCATTTCGCTGTCACTGTCAAAAAAATACCCGTGCGAAGCCGGGGTGGGTCTCAAACTTGAAGGTAGTAAAAAAAATTGATAGTTTTTTCTGGTACTGTCGATTGACATAAATACCTACAATTTTGGTTGGTTCAACCACATAATTTATCGCTGCAGCCTTGGTTAGATAACCATCAGGTTGATAGATCTCAACCACTCTTAGCCTAAGATTCAGAGACGATTCTAAGCGTAGACTTTGGCTTCCATATGTCAAAACTGTATAGAATTTTGACGTATGGAAGCGTGAGTCCACGCTTAGATTTGTCTCTGAATCTCAGCCTTATTGCACTTGCCTTACCGGGCAAGGCCATTTTATCATCTATTCCTACTCTATACAAATAGATAAAATTGAAGGGTCTGTTTGTAATATAAAAATGCAGCTTGAGCATAGCCGCGGGGCACAGCTAGTACATTATAATAATTAAAATCGTCATATAAAGTGATGGTTTTATTGGTAATGCACAGAACTTCTGACTTTGTTAGCATAAAAAAGTTAAGTCAATGCACGTTTTCACCAAACGTAGGAGACGCCTAAATCGAATGCCTAAATATTTAGGAGTTGTCTAGGGAAAAAACGTATCACCAACCTTTTAGGAGTGTTCTAACGGTTTATACTTAGGACTTTGCTTAGGAGTTACTTAGTGGTTGCCTTATTCGTCGTTGGTGAAATCGGTCTCATAACTGTGTCATTACGGCTTGTTCCGCTTTTACGGAGTATCCCTACTGCATATAAGGTTTATTATACTGTGACTATACTTACTCTTCAATGTCTATATGACAGCAGAAAAGAAGTGCCATCCAATTACATATTTGAATATCTTCCTAGTATAATAGTGTAAAACTATAATAATTTGCGATGCAAGAGAATTGAAATCTTATTTAAGTGTTAATACAGTCTATCTTCACTGTACATAATTTATAACTTTAGAATAATGATGCATTTTTAATAATAAAATAACTTTTATGAACATAAATTCAAATTAAATAAGCCACTTTTTTGTTACTACAGACTATGAGGTTTTGGTTCAACTTTCTTGAAAGGGTCGAAAAAATAGATTTATTACATAATATTATAGAAGCATCCTACTTCTTATCCGTCTAAAACCAAATGTCTTATCGTCTGTTAAAATCCCCGATAGATCATGGGACTGAGTTTCATACATACTAAGGCTGGCAGCAGTTTGTCTTTCATCCCATCACTACTGCGGCGCAAGTACGGATCTTTTCGATCGATAAAATTCGATAAAATTGACAATTCAAATCGATAAAGTGAGTTTTATCGACTTTTTATATAATTTATCGAGCCTCGATACAATCGACAAAAGTTATCGAATAGCTAGATCGAATCGAAAGAGAATATAGAGCTACTACAATACTTTACGATCAGACTTCGGTACTCGCAACATCCGATAAATTTATTTCGATAAGTTTATCGAGTTTTTCGGTTCGACAATTTATCGAACCGACTTCCGTACTTGCGCCGCTGGTAACGTCTGGGCGGTCTAGTTATTTACACTGATTACTATTGAAATTTGTAAAATAATTTGTGAAATATCTAGAAGCAAATCAATAAACGTTCATTACTTCGATTTAAAAATCAAAACAAATGTAACAAACTGAAAGTTGATATATACTGACAAAACATCCCGCTAATGTCGGATAAAACTTTAAAACATAAATTAATAAGATGTGTTGCACAAAGTAAAACAAAGATAGCAAAACGAAGTTATACTTATGTAATTATAATGATTAGTTGTCATTTATCAAATTAGATTATAATATATAATAACATTAAGTTGGTTTAGAGAGTCTTTGTTGAGTTATTATTAACAAATATGTTGGGTAACGGTATCGATTCTGGCGTCTTAAAACTAAACCGAATTTTAGTTTCACATTCTAAATAAGAAAATGAGAAAGGGGTGGAATATATTTTAGACCTGTCAAAATTCATCCACTTGTTTGTAGCTATATAGTTTTTTTAAACAGCTTGATACGCGAGACAGCTAGTTATTTTTAGTCTGCGGTTAAGAAAATACAATGAACATCCCTCACCACCAATAAAATCATACAGTCTTCCTCACATTTTGACTGTAAAAATTATGAAACTTTATGCTTATGATGCCAGCTGTCAGCTGTTCCGCGTATCAAACTGTGTTTAACAAACTATGGTGTTTTAAATACCATAATAGCGTCTAATTTGTAAAAAATTGAAGATATTTGACAGTTTTAAACTTAAATTTGTGCTTGTCAATAATCTTCGGTCTCTTTCTATGTTATGTATTGGAAAGAGAGAGCGAAACTAAAATTAGTTTTAAGTTTATAACGCCAGAATGGACACAATTATAGATAAATAATTATTATGACTAAGAAAATGTTTGAAATGTAGCATTCATAAGTGATATCTACACAAGGAAATGTAACTGAAATAAGACAAAAATGTGTTTATTAGAAATTTAGGGATGTACGCCCACTGAAGAGTGAGTAGGGATTCCGTCGGACTCTATCTTCAGTGTGTACACCAAAGTAAAAGAAGTACAAGTTTATGTGAGAGAGTCCTGAATACCTCTTTGAAAAAGTATGTTATGATGTTATTTAAGAGAATATATTTATTGAATAAAGAGACATTATTTTTTGTGAGTAGGCCTGGCATTCCTTTAGTTCAGAAAATGTGATAAAAGAAGCCTATGAAATATCGAAAGTGTATGTTTTGAAGTAGAAGATTGTACCTATCATAAAATGAAGAAATATATGCGACGCATGGTTTGCAAAGATAAGTGTAGTAGGTAGTACTTCATAGCAGAGTGAAATGTTCCAAGAACGTTGAATTATTAGATATTTGTACCACCTACTTACCTACTTGTAAAAATTAGGAATTTACTGTTATTTTCTTTAAAGTTTAAAAAATAAATGTCTGTTCAAAATCAGTATTTTATTTCTTAATCCTATCGTAATAAAATCTAATTAATACATTAACAAATATGTACATTAACAAAATGCTTACCGAAATCTAAAACCTATCTAAAAACATTGGTCCATTATTTTCTAAAAATCATATAAGTAAATAAATTATATAATATTAAATACAAAAAAAATTGTATGGTCATCTGTTATTGGTAAATATTAAATAAACAGCACAGTCAGATCTAAAAATAAGCTACAGTAGGTTATGCATCACACCTACATTGTTTTTATTGCAGTTAGTTAGCTGCTTTCAAACACGAAGAAAAATTTCCAGTTCACAAAAACTTGGGTTGTTGTTTCAACGCTGTTATATCCAGAAATTTTGGAATCTCACCTAAGTGCGGTGATTTAGAAGACGCCGGCAAACCTGTAACCAAAAATTGAGAAATATATTTTAACATCAGAGAGGATCCTTTGAAATCTGCAATTTGAAGCAAAGTTAAACATGTCTAAAAATGAAACCGGTCCACAAATGCCTGAGATATCTGATAACATAGGTACATTAAAAAGCTAGTTGAATCCCGTATACGTTTTTGGAAAACGATTTAGAAGAGCTCGACACGTCCGTCTCCCAAAACAGATAGCAAGTTCTTTTGCGAGCGACCTTTTGTCTGACGACCTTTGCTGTGTTACTGAACGGTATTTAACGTATATTAGACAAGGTGAATACAACATATTTTCTTAGATAGGTTTGTACATGTTTTTAAAAAGTGTCAAACCTTGCAACAACCTGTGCTTCTCCATATAATTTCTAGTCGCAAACGACATGTCCACATGTGGCGCAGTCGGGTTGGACGCGGCACGTTGCGCAGCGGGTGCCGGCATGCTATTCAAATACTTGGCTGCGAGCTGATTCATCTTCATACTGGTCTCGGTGGCCGGCGCAGTATAATAGTGCGGCTGGTGGAGGCCGAGAGGGTCATCCCCAAACTTTACTCTGAAATTAAAAAAAAAACATTTTATTCACGCCTATAATACGCCAGGCAGCGGACGGCAGCGCAGGTCATTTTAAATTTGCCAACGTAAATTCGTACGTATCTGGTAATTAGATATAGATGCCAAAGCTCAAAGACAGACACGGAGCATCAAAGGGGATTTCTCTCTGCGGTATCGAAGAGCGCACTGGAAGATACCGTGGCAGGTTGGTGCTGCAACCAGTAGGGTGCGAAGGCATGAGAAGATATGCGCCAGAGACCGCGTGCACACGATCGCGGGTGAGAGGCGGTAAAAGCGAGGAGGAAGGTCATTATTAATGGTATTGATGATTAATCACATATGATTAATGTCACAATCCAGTGGGATAACAAAAGTTGCACTTCTAATTGTTTATCTTTTAAATCAACTCCTAACATTGATGCAACCTCTCAATAAGTGGCAATGTGCATCTTACCTCTTAGTAACACTGACATTAGTCTTATCGATGTGCATCTGGACGCACTGCTGTCGCATGTTCCTGTACATTGCACTCGCTGATGAAGGCATTTCCGAGTCTTGCAACATGCCATTCACATGAGTCTGAAATAACATCATAACATCAATTAAATTCTTAATTGACAAATGTTAGATAAGTTATTCTTTGCGTGTCTTTTTGAGTCAAATTTAGATGACTATTCTCTATTTACACTTGACATCTATCATCTCTATCATTATTATCAATTTTGACTGTTTTCCTAAAGCTTAACATTGATTTTAGTTTTTTCTTATCTGTAATTAGGACTAATTTTTTTAATTACGAAAGCATTTGTACTCCGGAAATGGTATAATATTCGAAACTATTATTATTTAAGATCTCTGACACAATCTTCCTACAAATAAATTGAATTTGAACAAATTGTATAGGTACAAGAAATTATTTAAAACTCATTTCTTCATCTGTCACCAAGACATCGGTATATTCCAGCAGCTGTACCTGAGAGCCAATCCTAATATTCCTAATCAGAATCTGCAAATTTGCTGTCTTCAACCACATTGTCGATAAGCTAAGACAGTGGTCAAGCACTAACCTATGCAGTATAAAAAAATTCATAAGAATGAAATGGATTATAAACACATGTATTCAGTGAGAGATTTGTTGTTAAAAAAATATGAAATATCATAAGGAAACATGTCCATGTTAACTACACCTACATAGGCCCATGACCAGTGAGTACTGCATGTAGTCTCTGTTATTCGTTTTTTTTAAGGGAACAACTGAGTCCTAAGTCCTGACTGAGTAACTGAGTCCTGAGTATTAATGAAAAAATACTGTTGATGAGATAACAAATTATTGAACTATAAAACTTTTACAGTATTTTTCATTATTTTTAAGGTACATAATACAAATTTCAAACTCTTTATTACAATTTTTAGTCATTCATGACCACAGCTACATTGCAAAGGCCACACTGAACAGGGTGTTGTGTTTACCTTCAATTAAGCACATGCACTTACCATAACTTTGTTGTAATAAGTCCATCCAACATTAGACTGGTCATTACTGCTTGCTTCTGATCTGTAAAAAAAATTAGGTAAGTATAAAATTGTTGTGTTAAAACTGATGTTGTGGTGCATACATTTTCACAAATAACATACATAGTATTAAGACAGATAAAGATAGTATTCAAGCGGAGGTCGCACCCAGCCACTGGACGCCACATCTAGTGGCTGGATTGGGTGGCCCAATATATGGTAGCACTAAAAGTAAATAGCTCCTGATATTTATATCAATGTAGGCAATAACTTACTCGCTATAATCTCTTACATCCAAGTACAAGGTTTGTTCTGGGGACATTAATGGGGTAGTAGCATTATCTACTTGTACATTGTACAAGCTTAGTTCATTCAAAGTTTTCTCTTCACAAACATTCCTAGGTTGCTGTCCTTTGACTACAAAGTTGTGTTCATTGTGACCTTTAGTCTGTTGAATATTTTTTGGTACTATTCCATCAAGAAAATTTATATTACCAGGTTTAGACACAACTTCCCTAATACTAATCTGCGATCTATTACATTGAATCTGTGCATTTTCATTTGTTTGTTTTACAACCTCCTTATTTATGACTGTAGAAGTCCTTATCATTTCAAAGCTGGTCATTACACCAATTGATATTTTACGTTGATCATTCTCAACAGTGTTTACAGCAACATGTTCAGTTGAGCAAGTTATTGTAGGTTGTATATTTTGTCTGCTTGATGACATGAACTTATCAACTTTTTCTTGCAGCAATTGCAGTTGTTCATTTTGGAGCTTTATAATTTTAAACAAGTCGGCAACAGTAGGCTCTCTTTTATCTTTTGATATAGTACTTTGTTTTTCAACGTCCATGCACTCAGGCTGTTTGCTTTGTTCATACTTTTCTATAGCCCATGTCTTTTGATCAACAGCATTTTGAGGTTTAGGCATCAAGCTTTCAGTACTTTGACAGTTACAAGCTTTCCCTGCATTTTGTTGTAATGTTGGTGTAACATGGACACAGTAAGGAAAGACTTTGTTCCTTGCTATTGAACATTTACAATTATGTTCATAGTTTTGTTTTGCTTGATGACAGTAAACTTGTGTATCTTTATTAGCAGGAGGTTGATTATGCAGATGAGCTACACTTTTAATGCAATGGTGACATCTGCATTCATCGGTTATCATAGGACCAACAGAATCTGATTTAAAAAATATTGGTTTCTGAGGTGCATTTAAAGTTCCATTCATTATACTAGCCTTTCTTGCCAAAGGATCATTTTCTTTGCAAATAGACAGTTTATTTAAATGAGCCTGTATAGGATTAATATTGTAATGATACTTATCCAAATTGTCTCGTCTAATAAAAAAGCTGTTGTCCTTCGTAAGAATATTGGGAGGATCAGTATTATTTTTAATAGATGACACATCCGACAGCTTGTGTCTATCTCCAGAAGTATAACTTACTTTTTGAGCAGAACATGTTCTGTTTTCATTTGTTTCCTTTAGTATAGACCTACAGAAAGTAGGTTGTCTGGGTTCATGGTTTGAAGCGTCAAGCAAGCTCAAGTTGAGTTCATCAGATGGTTTCCAAGAAGGTTCATTTTCAGGATAATAAGGAACATGTATTCTATTTACCATTGGATATGGACTGCTGTTACTGCATTCATACCTTTGTATGGGGTCAGTATTGTTAGGCAGCATTCTGGGATAATCAGGTGTAAGTTTAGGCGGGTGTGTTCGCATCTCCCGTTCATCGAACGGACGAGGAGAGTGACACTCGGAATCATTCATAATAAATACCTGCGGTTTTTTAGGACTTTGAAATCTAACTTTCTTCATGAAGTACGTTATTTTAAAAAGATAATCAAGTTCAATAATTATTGTGCAAATAGGACACGAAACCAAGTAACCAAAAGATCAGTCACCCACCCGCACACACCACGCTATGCATTTGATATAATAAAACATTAATATATTTCCTGAATGATTAAAATAGCCACAAAATTACAAACACACCACTTTAGAAATTAAAAAAAGCGCTCAACTCAAAGTTCAAACTTCAACAGTCAACAAAAATTAAACAACGTATTGTCATTTTTGACAGTTATTTTGGCAGTGATAACAGATTAATTAATTTTTTTGTTTTCTTTGGCAACCCGTTATTTACGTATTTAGTTAGTGTTAAGAAATGTCTACATAGGTATCCATCGCTTTAGTGACGATGATGACTGAGTCGAGTTACGCTGATGATTCAAGTCTCAACTGTGGTCTGTGACTACTGGTTATAATATACTTGGAGGTGACTCCAATGCGACTTAATAAAACTTGAACGTGATTTATAGCAAAATACGCAAACCACGACGAGCAAAACAAAAAAATTAGACAAACTGTCAAGTGTCAAAATTGACAATTTGAAACCAAAGAGATGTTTGAAACTTCAAATAATTTCATTTTTGGTCTAGGTTAAATGCTGGATAATTAGTTACTAAATTCAAATTTCTAATATATATCGCTGAAATGAATAGACAAATACTTAAAACTTTTAGCCCTTTATTATCGGCCACTCGGTCAAAGGGCTATAAACCACCAGGTGGCATTCGCTACCCGGGTGGCATAGTTTATTATCCAAGGTAAGAATACATTTTGTACTTATTTACTCCTCCGAGCGCAGCAGAGTTGTCTTCTCTGAAAGTTATTTTATTTTAATTACTCCTGGCAAATGATTCTTTTGTTAATTAGTTTACAATCCTCTCCAAAGACATTCCGTTGTTGGTAAACAGTTAATAATAATATTTTATCAACTTCGTCAAATAAATGCACGTTCTGTCTTGTCCAGCTAAATATAAAAGAAGTACCATTAAAATATGAATCTTCATAATCTACTGACTGTTTTTGTAGTAACAAAAACAGTCTGACAACCTACTTACCATTGTAAGCCCGAACCGAGTAAGTTTGGAACATTGCACCATTTGCAATGTTGATTAATTGATAAATCTGTATTGTCTGTGAATTATTGCTTTCTGAGACTTCTAAGGTCCGTTTTTTAATATTTGCCTAGTAATATTGCAGATGCCAACTAAGTCTAATTCGGATTTCTATGTCATTGGTTGGTGATCTACCATATGCGTGTAAATTATAGACAAGTATAAATATATGGACCTGAAGAGTTCACATTTTTTATTCCTTGTAAACTTCTGTAATATGTATAATAGTCCTACTATATTTTAATAATATTATAAACCTGAAAGTTTGTGGGGATGGATGAATGTACGGATGTTTGTTACTCTTTCACTCAAAAACTAAACTAATTTAAAATTGTTTGTAATCTGAGAACAATGTCGTGGGCTGCATTACCATTAAGTTAAATTGTATATCTCTATTTTATTCTACATTTGTAATGTATGCTGTTTATTGTTCCTAATAATTAAAATAAAAATAAAAACTATTGAATGGATTTTGATGACACTTTACAGTAAGTTGCCTTGTACATCAGAATAACACAGACTACAATTTATAAAGATAGTATACCATGCGGGCGGAAGCTAATAATTAATAAAACCATTAATCATACAAATTCTACTTTTAGATCTGAAGATCACAAAGACCCTGAATATACTCCTTCGAAACTCTTTAGAGTAGAAAGGGTCAAATCTCCGAGACACCACCCATATTGGCAAAAGCATATTTTAGAAGAGCTTAAAATTCTTGAAGATGGGGTTAGTATTTTTATAACTGGCTACACTGAAAATTACTTAAGTATACCTTAGTGCTTAATGATTTGGTTGGTGATTGGATCACTATATTGGTTATTGATATCATTCAGAAAATCCAGGCTACATACCAAGTAAGATCTTTAAATCATATAAGATTCCAAAGTTAAGTTCTTGTATTAACAGTTTTCTGAATTTTCTTTGAAGACTAATAAAAGCATACACAAATAAGCAAAAATGAAACTAATCAATTTTTAATATTAATAGTAAAACCTGCCTGTAGGTTAAAGGTTTTTATTATGAATCAGGTTGAATGAGATCAAAGCTAAGCCAAACCAAGATATTTGAAACAACTTAAATAATTTATATGTAACACATTCTTTACAGAACCGAATAGCTATTGTAAAAAATATTCCTGAGGTGAATTCTAAACTTTGGAAAATCAAACATTTGATAAAAGTGACTCCCATAGTATTTCCATATGGAGAACCCAGTAAAGATGACATCAACTACACAGTTCTTAAAGAAAATGGAGAATGCTTAGTGGTTAAAAAATTGGAACCAGCCCAAAAGCAAATTGAAGCTTTGGAGCAGTTTGACAGTGATGCAAAGAAAATGGACTCAACTACCATTAAGAGAGATACAAGAAACAAATGGAACGATGCATTCACTGGTGGCTTTTAAATGTTATTTATTAAATTGTAGATTATTAGAATTATAATGTTGTTGTAAGATGAGTCTTTCCTTTTTTATTTTCTGGGATTATCAGTTCATCACATTCAAAATGAAATACTATTTCATACATAGCTATAGTTTGTAACACACTAAATTAGAAAGGTTTACATTTGTGATAATCTATTGTTTTTGTTGTAATAATTTATTTATTTATTTATAAAAACCACAGCTCTTAAAATAATCTTAACATTACTTATATAAGTTACCTAAAGCCAATAATGGTTTTACATTTTTCAAGAATAATCACAATGTCCTTTATTTTTATTTTAATTAATTGGGTTTTCAGGTTCATGTAATCAAAAAAACGACCCAAGTATTGAGAACTAGATTTTATTTACAAACAAAAACATTAAATCTACATAAAAACAACTTTTTTATTCTTCCTGAAATGGGCGATCACCTACTCCATTCTGTAGGTAGTTAAAATATTCAGGTGTTTTGAAATAGTTTTCTAATAATATTGCATGTTTCTTGCCAAGTCTAAACCTTGCATCTCCCCATGATACCACAAATGTTGGACTCAGTTTCTTGAACTCTTTTAAATTGAATTTGTGTGTAGATATTGAACTGTGCATGTGTCCTCTAAAGATTGCTATGTAGTCATCACCATTTTGGTACACCCGGGCGACAAATTTAGACAGTAGTACTTTTACAGCAATATGAAATGCCATGAATGCTCCAATGTAGACCAAACATTCTGCCGCACCATTAGCTATTACGACGTCTTCACCGAGCACAACAGGAGTGTTCAAATCTTCCTTATCAAAAACAAACAGCCCATAGTACAGCCCACAGGCGCCGACAGTAGCAGTTGATAGTGTTAAATAAGTAGTCACGTATTTGAGGATCTTCTCCATGGGCGCTTTGTAGATTAACTCCCATTCCTTAGTTACACCATCTCTTTCTCTCCATCTGTCTTGTGTTTCCATGTATTTGATACGATGATGCGAAATACTTCTGGCTGATGTTACTTTAATATTTGCAAGGTGCCTTTCGGCTAGCCTCATTAATCTGATGCAGTTCATATTGTTAATATTATTTCGTGTAACAAGTCTTTTTAGAAAGTCATATTGTAATTTTTAGAGATTAGTGTACTACTTCTTCTTCAGATTATGGCTGCTAGTATATTACTTCAAAGAGATTAAACCACAAATTATATAGGATTAAACGCTACGGCTACACTATATCACAAATTATATAGGGTATCACAAAATCCGAAATCGCACAAATTATTAAAATGAAAATCCACAGATCAGTAATATGTAGCTGTCAAAATCGCTAGATTCTTGAATCCATCAATCCACAATTCCACAGAGTACTTTTGTATCTTTTCTTGAATCTGTGATTTTTTTTTCTGTTTCGGTCCTTGGGCATGCTAAAGTCATAAGACCCTTAAGACGACTAATCCACAGATTTGTATTAAGTCTTTGGACTAATCCCCCATCTACGCATAAGACCATACCGGAGTTTTGGCGGGAATGCGAAAATGTGCTGTTGTTGTGTTTGTGTTATTTACTAAAACCTCTGTTTTTTCGAGTGTTAATGTGTAATAATGGTGGATTATTAACCATTAAGTGTTCGTAAACGTGCATGAGTAAAAGGCAAATAGTACAAAGACGAAAAACGTGTATTTTCGTATTCTATCCAAAACTCCATAGAAGCTTCAATAAAGTGTCCACCGCTTTATTGAAGCGTCACTTCGACTCGACCGCACCTAGACTAAACTTTAACGTGACTTGGACGACTTTTACACACCAAAACTAGAGATTTATTACATATTAATACATTTTATATAACTTGACACTGGCTAAATACGCAAATCACGTGGAGCCAAAAACAAAACAAAAAAAAAAGACCATACCGCCTCGCCTGTTGTATTTTCATTCTCTTTGTACCCCCGTTCTGCGCCTCCCGCTAGCGTTTTATACCACCTTTGATTATAGACATACCAGCGGCGCAAGTACGGATCTTTTTGATCGATAAAATTGACAGTTCAAATCGATGAAGTGGGTTTTATTGACTTTTTATATAATTTATCGAACCTCGATACTTTCGACAAAAGTTATCGAATAGCTAGGTCGAATCCAAAGAGAATAATTATAGAGCTACTACAATACTTTACGATCGGCTCAAGTGCGGAAGTCGATAAATTTGTCGAATCGAAGAACTCGATAAATTTATCGAATGTTGCGAGTACCGAAGTCTGATCGTAAAGTATTGTAGTAGCTCTATATGCTCTTTGGATTCGACCTAGCTTTTCGATAACTTTTGTCGATTGTATCGAGGCTCGATAAATTATATAAAATGTCGATAAAACCCACTTTATCGATTTGAACTGTCAATTTTATCGATCGAAAAGAAACGTACTTGCGCCGCAGGCAGTTCCCGCTTTTTTAAAAACAATTTTATTATATAAATCAGGAATTTTAATGAGTAATATTGCGAAGAGTAGTTATTGCAATACGATAGGACTGAGTCCTACAACACAAACTACTAAGGGATACTACTCCTACAACTCATACATAAATAGCTGTTTCTGTAGGTGATTTATTGTAAGTATAAAATTTCCTGTGATAATTTCATTTCAATATAAAAAAACGCGTTTTTCATTTATCTAACTTAAAACAAAATTTTTGTATAAAAAACAAAAATGAATCGAAAAAACCGGTAGGTACCCGATTTCGAGTCGGAATTGGAATCGAAATTTTCGATTCTTAAAAATGGTCCGATTCTGCATGCCCTACATGTGATAAATCAAAATGAGTAGGTAGTTATAGGTACCTACCAAAACTACACCGTGCCGTTTGCTTACAAGTCGGAAATAAAACATATAATCATACTTGTTTAAAATTTATTTCAAGACAATACATTCAACGACGTGCCGATTAATTCAGTACAATGAAAAAAAAACAGTCAACATAAACAGTCTTACCACAAAAAAAATTAAACACACTAATGACTAAACCTGTGTTAAACTTAAACAGTGTTTAACTCATAAACATGCCTTAATCGCTTGTTTAAATGTGAGCAACCACAAATCCTGATTTCAGCAGTGTCTAATCGTTCTCTAATACAATTCTGCGGCGCGAGTACGGAAGTCGTTTCGATAAATTTGTCGAACCGAAAAACTCGACAAATTTATCGAATGTTGCGAGTACCGAAGTCTGATCGTAAAGTATTGTAGTAGCTCTATATTCTCTTTGGATTCTACCTAGCTTTTCGATAACTTTTTTCGATTGTTTCGAGGCTAGACAAAATCACTTTATCGATTTGAACTGTCAATTTTATCGACCGAATAGATCCGTACTTGCGCCGCAGTTGTGACATTCCTAATCATTTTTGAGGTTTCTGTTTAGACAGTCCTAAACATAGCTGGGCATTAACTCGTTAATCCGTTAATCGTTAATTAACGAAGTTAATATTTTGATTAACGGATTAACTTTTAAGTTAACTTTTAAAAATGTTAACGGACACGTTATCTTCCGTTAACATCAGTCAGAAGTCCGTTAATCGTTAATCCAATGGGTACAGCTACTATTTACCGCACGGCCGGCATCGCAACGCGGCGCGAAAAACAGGTTGACAAGTATGAAATGAAATGACAAGTGCCGGGCGGCGCGTGGCAGCGAGTGAAGTGAGACAAAAACAAAACTAGATAATAATATAATATTTTGCCGGCGCGTGCGAGTGAGATAACTGCGAAGAGATTTGTTTCGTTTGATCATTTCATTACTTAGCGCCGCGCCGGTACTTAGAGTGACGAGTGTTTTTTGTTATTATTTATTATAATTATTACTGTCAGTCATCATTTGCGTGTTGATAAAAAAGATATTCATAAATCTATTCATCAAATACAATACTGCTGTACCCTCAAGCGCTGCAGTTGAACGTCTGTTTTCCACGGGTAAAGACATTTTAACACCAAAGCGAGCCTCCCTTTCAGACGAGAACTTCAATATGTTAATGTTCATGAAGGGGAATATGCACCTTATGCCCGGCGATTAAATTACACATTTGAATTAACAAGTATTTTGTTTTCTTCCTAACTTCCAGTTCCTTCCTAACATCATAAACCAACAGGTTTTATAAGTGTGAACAAAAAATTGTAAAAATGTGTGTAAAATTGCATTTTTAAATCGTTGCGTTAGTGATAACGCAACGATATAAAAATGCAATTTTACACATATTAACGGATTAACGATTAACGTTAACTTGCGTTAATTCTTGCGAAATGTAACGCTTTAACGTTTAACGAAGCTAACTTTTTTTGTAGCGGATTAACGATTAACGAAGTTAACTATTTGATTAACGGTGCCCAGCTATGGTCCTAAAACTGTTTTTTGTGGTAACACGCAAAATATATACCTATATCCTGACTGAAAAGAAACTTTGAAATTAATCTACAACAGTTAAAGTATACATCATATAATTTATATTTTTTGATAGTCCCAATTTGTGTAAAAAATAGTTAACATTAACTTATTTCTTTTTTTTGTTTTGTTTTTGGTTCCACACGATTAGCGTATTTAGCCAGTGTCAAGTTATATAAATAATAATAATATATAATAAATCTCTAGTTTTGGTGGATGAAAGTCGTCAGTCACGTTAAAGTTTAGTCTAAGCGTGGTCAAGGAAGTGATGCTTCAGTAAAGCGGTGGATACCTACTTTACTGAAGCTTCTATGGAATTTTGGATTAAATACGAAAATACACGTTTTTCGTCTTTGTACTATTTGCCTTTCACTCATGCACGTTTACGAACACTGGTAAATAATCCACCATTATTACACATTAACACTCGATAAAACACAGGCTTTAGTAAATAACACAAAATCAACAACAGCACATTTTCGCATTCCCGCCAAAACTCATTAACTTATTTGATAGACATTCAATACCTAATTACCTATATCCAGGGAAAGTACCCAGTTAGTATTGCTTCACTAATAAAATATAATTACTACATCTAAACTTCTCTATTATATCTTATAACAACATCTATAGCTATAAACTAAGGAATAAACACAGCCACTTGGCGATTATATGTATTAAAAAAATGTGTTAAATATTTTGTTATAATTTTTGCTTTTAATAATTGAGCCGTTTTGAAGATTTGGCCCAAATAATTTTTAGATTTAAACTTGCTAGCTAATAACTAGCACAATAGAGGTTAGAGAAAACTATGCGGTAGTAAAAGTATGCGATGTAAGACCAACATATTATATAGTTCCAAAAGTAACATAATAATTATAGCAGGTACCTTAGTCGTTACCCGCCATACTGCTTAACTTTTCTAGTTATGGTCTTTTTTTTTCTTCATTCGTGGCCAGACACGGTTTGTGTATTTTGCCAATTTCAAGTTTAATGGTTATGGTCTTCGGCTTCACGATGATAAGACAGAATGGGTAATTAAAAGTAACTCAGTGTGACACATAGAGTAGTACTACATCAGCGTGGGTTTACATTTTTGATCATGGCCATGCATTTTGAAGCCGGATGAATGGACAAAAGTTCGTACCGGCTATCACTGATGAGAATGTCAAATGAAGCAGGGAACTATATTGACAGATTTTTTCATTCATTGTAACGAATCATGTAAGACCATGGCCACGAATCGGCTTGAAGTTTATCACCATATAAACCAGAATAAGCCGATAGGGGACACATATAATTTACACACAGTACATTCGCTAAGTAAATCTGACAAATCGCAGTTTTACAATTAAATACATAATTATGAGATCTTTATACATGTGTAAAATGCATTATAATATAATTACTTTATACACACTAGAAGGTAGAAGGGTATAAGGACCTTTAAAAAAATTGGGAATACATTATGTGAGAAAGTTTACATTCTTTTTTAACGTTAATAACTAGTTAATAATGTTCTTTTAAGCTTAACGAAAGTTATTCCACATATAAGGACAGGTTAGTGTGTGCATTATCGTAAAATACTTAATTGTATTTTACGTTGAATGTGTGTAAGCAAGAAATAAATAAATAAATTAATCAATTTATAATACACTTCGTCATAATTTTGCTTTGAAACATTTCAACACAATTTTTTGGAAACAAATGAAATGCTAAGACAGTATTTTCTAGCTGTACATTTACTCAACAGACTTACAATATCTAACAAGGTGTAATTTTAGTATAAAATTCCTCTACAAATCTGTTATAGAATTAACAATTTGTGACCAATGGCCATAGTTCAATCTCTTACACAGTATTAGACAACTCAACAAGTAAAATTTGTTTAATAAAGCGACGAACCGATTTCAGTGACAAACTACTAAACCGATTTTGATGAAATTTCCATGGGACCAATTTGAAAATATATCCTTTCAAATAAAAAAAAAAGAATTTTACAAATCGGTCCTCAAATGACGGAGATCTGAGATACCTAATAAACATAAAAAAAAATGCAACCGAATTGAGAACCTCTTCCTTTTTTTGAAGTCGGCAGTAGGTGTTGTAAAGTGAAGAAACAATTTGGAAAAATTTTAATTATTTCATAACAATATTTCAACTTCCTTTAGAAATACAATCTCATCATACATTTCACAGCAATAATGTGATTTTTACACTGGCACTAATTCTCTTTACCTGCATTTGACTCCTGTCTCACTGTCTATTTAATATTTACAATTAATTAATATTATTAAGGCTAGTCACAACTCACACATACCAAGAGCCAATTATCTATTGCGTTTTTCCTTCGATAAGTGCATTCACATATGATTAGTAGTGTATTATCGAACCGCAGTGCTGTGACGTCACTATAAACGTAACGTATAAAAATAACTAAACAAGGCATTCTATCGGGTGCTGCTGCAGCAAACAGTAATCATCTTTAGTGAAGATGATTTAGAGATGCAAACTTGCTACCCACGTAGTTACTTTGAAATAATTAATATGAAGAAACTACAGGGGCGCAGACAACACAAGACAATAATTATACATCATGTGCTCCGGGTGTGGTTGCAGCAACTTGCAAACTTCTAAGTGTGACTCCTACAAAATAATTATTCTGGATAACACAAAACAACTTAGTGAACTGTAAAACTATTTATAAATGTTTATATGTATTTATACGGATTCACTTACGTGGTACAGCCGAGCATGGTATTTATAAATGATAAAGTGAATGGAAGGGATTCTTGAGAAGTACCTGTTTGTTTATTAAAAAGACTTTTTTTGTAACAAAAAATGTCGCTTAGACAACATGCATCTATTCCAATTAAGTCTGTAGAAGAAAAAAGGTGTAACCAAATGTTTCAAGATCAAAATGTTTTTAAAAGCTGTAACGGTTAGGGTTAACCCTCCAAAATATACATCCTGTATAATGTGTATACAGTGTGAGTTTGAATTAGTATGTTATCCTGAAAAGGGGTGATTAAGACCATGGATGAATACAACCTAACCAGCCTTAGTACGATTTCTTGCGTTCACATCTGTTACGACCGTTTCGTTCTGTCTCGTGACAGAATCATTTTTCAAACCTTCATGCTTCGAAAACAGGTAGTCCGCGAAAGTATCATCTTTACTTTCATCAACGTGTTTGGTGCGCTGAGTTTTGAGTGAGTAACTAGATGCGTTTGCGCTCGAGTTATGTAAAGTAGAAAGACTAGCATCAACTGTGTCCTTGTTTGTTCGTTTCAAGTTCTTACTTTTCGGTTTAGGGTTATCATACAGACGTGGTTTCGTCTCGTTCTCGTCTGGTTTAGAGTTTAAAGATGGTTTGACTTCGTCGTTGGGTTTCATCTTCCTCAAGCTCTCCGGCAGAGCGTCTGATTTGAGCTGGACTAGAGTTGTGTTCACCACGGAGCACTCTATCTGCATTAGCGTCACGTGATCGTTCATTAAAGAATCTGTAAAACACAAAACGATCTATTATAAAAAAAAATATGAAATTAAATATTATTTATTCTCAGCCTGTATAAGACAAATGGAAAACCAACCCTCCTGACATTTGTAAATATAAACATCTGAAAAAGTTTTGCTGTGTACGGGATTCGAGCCCTTCTTCTGCTCTTCGAACCAGACAGTTTTCCGAAGGAAGGAGTAGGAAGGAGTTGGTCCAAAATATTTGATGGAATCAGAGAGAACTTTGTGGAAATCCATTTTAAATAAGATTATATAAAGTGAGTAATTTATAGTTTCAATTCCGCGATAAAGAACTATAAACTATAAATTACTCACTTTATATAATCTTATTGGTCCAAAATGTGTATCACCTTAGAAACATTTTTCGTTTAAATATAAACAGCAATAACAAACTGATCATTACACTATTTATTTATTTTCTACACCACTGTTATAAATTAGTTTTCACCTTGTATTTTTTTTCTGTTACTATTCGTGAGAACCTATAATTGGCTTTCTAATGTTATGTTAGTTTTATAAGTTATAGTAATACAGTTGGTTTTCCTTAAAAATAAATAAATTACCGTTGCCAGTAGAAGCAGGCAGTATTAGCGCCATTTTCGGCGGCCTCGTAATATTATGCGTCACAGCCGGCAACAGCAGATGTTCCCCCTTCCCCACACCGACCACATAAAACGTATCATCTCGCCTCTGTAATGCTTGTAACAAAGCGTTCCATTCACCAAGATCATCAATGTCAAAGTCCTCTATAGACTTCTTCAAAGGATTCCTGTATAGATTGTAGTTTATAACGTTCTCGGGGAAGTCTATTTCCTTCCGGCGAAGGCGGCGTAGGCGCGGTTTGTCGCGAATACTACGGGAGGCTTTCGCGGTAGGAAATTCTATAAGACTTGGATCTAGATTCAGTTGCTTGACTAGTTTGTATGATTCTATTAGTCCACCTGTAACGAAGATTTTCATTGGTTAAGCATTGCAAATGATCTTATATAGGGTTGTTGTCAATGAAAAAAATAATATTGTAGTAGATTGCATGAAATCAATTGGTACGAGTATACATTTAGATGTTTGTTTTATGTAACGCTTGCTGAGATAAGTACATAGGCGCTGTCGAACTTTAGTACAGACGGGCATAGCACCACAGAGATAATAGAGTCGACACCGCAAAGGCATATTTTGAGCCCCACTTTCTTTCTTCCTTGAACAAAACGCGCAAGCGCCGTGAAATTAGAGGCGCTTTGGACCTTTTGATCAAGATAAAACTACACCTGAGACACAATCTAGCGCTACATGTTTTACTTGTTTGGTTAGACGACATAATTATGGTATTAGCGCTGCAGCGGACTTTAATTAACTTACATATAAAAAATGGAACAAGACTTTTGTCTCCCATAGCTCCTCTAGTACGTTAGTACATATTACCTCGATGCATATCACTTACTATTGATTTTATCGTCGTTCAAGTAGACATGTCGTTTCCTTCTCGGTGCGTCGTAGGTCCAGTTCAGAGTCTTCCCGCCGCCGATCCAGCGGTTCAGCTCGCCCGCTATGCGGATGCTCTCAGTCTGATTTATGGCAATATCGCCTTTTGTCGAGTTCCAGCAGTCGCTTCCATACGTACCGTTTGTGAGTTGTTCCGGGTCTGCAAAAATTGTAATGTGGTAAGATTATTGTTTTATACTTGTGAATATCGACACAAACGGATCGTGACTGACTTCCTAGTGGGGAGCACAGCTTAGTTATCCCGCTAGGTGGCGCATTATCGTTGTTGTTGCTTCACTAAGAAACTTCATAGTAAAATTTTAGTAAACGAACAAAAAAATCGTCTTTGTATTAAAGCATGCTTTTGACTAGAGTGCATTTCAGTGTAAAAATAAAGATACACACATTCTCCTTCTGACGAGTAAAAACGGAAACGATGGATTAGAGTATTGCTAATCAAAAATTATTGGAAACCAATTATTATTTTAGGTTATGTAGTGACCATTTCAAAGGGATGGTGGCGCCATCTGAGATTAGCTTTACCTGTGCCTGCCTATTGATAGGGAATTCAACTAATTATTTGACAAGTTCTGACATATATATATTTTTTCTAATTTGTGTTTTTGACTCTTGTACCTACAATTCTTTTGACATGCGATTTTTTTATCTTTATCTTTATGCCTTATGGTAAGGCTAACGACAGCCAACGACAAATGGAATAATAATTTTATTGCAGACAGGGAACGTTAATAGTGGTTAGTATAACAATATGAACTGTCTATCGCATTCCCGTGCGAGTTTTTTTACTGAGAGATGGAACTGAAATGGCATTTGAATAAGATGCATATAAACCTGGCGCAATATCTATTGCATTTTCATCCGTCCATAACAAATGCCTTGTACTCGTGTGAGGTGCAGAAGGTCCAACAAACGGTTTTGAACTCCATCTGCAATGAAATATACTAATATTGTAGAGAGGTAAAGTTTGTTTGTCACCCCTACCGTTAGGAACCTAAAATGGTCGGATTCGAAAAATTATTTCACTAATTGGAAGCTCCATTTTCACTGAGTGTCATAGACTACTTTCATCCGGATTTGACGCTTGCGAAGACGTGGGCAGAAAAGGTAGTGATATATTTTTTCAATACTTTTTTTATACTATTGGATAACGGGTCATTTGCGTGATGGTAAGCATAACGCCCGCCTTTAACAATTGACAAATGCTGTGCCATTCAGAACTTTTAAAGTTATTTTAAAATATAATATTTTATGTGTTAAACCAAAGTAAAGAATAACTATTTACTTATTTTAAATTACAATTGCGAATTTACCAAAAGTTGTTCACAAATACGGGTGATTTTTTAGAGTCCCTGTTTATGTAAGCGACTTTTACATAATAATCGGGTAAAATACGGGTGTTTACGGGTTTTGTCAACTTACCCTAAAACATTAAAATTGAGTGAGACCATAAACACCATGGCAAATATAACAGCAATATTCTTCTTAGGTATGAACAGTGACGTGTCCAGTCTTGGTATCTGCGAAACAAGAAAAAAACATCAAAAGATTTATAACGGTACCCACGAGGTCTGTCTGTCAAGTGTCCGTCTGGGTTGTTACCACCGCTTTGCTTGTGAAGTCAGCTGCCAGTAACGTGCAAGCATTACTGTGTTCCGGTTTGATGAGCAGAGTAGCCAGTGAAATTACTGGGCTATGTCTCAGGATAACGAGCGCACTGCAGTGCCCCGCAGGCCTTTTTGTTTCCAAGTTCTGAGTGGCACTGCAATTGTTATGGACCGGCGTTATGCTTACCATCACACAAACGACCTGCTCGCCTCGTTACCAAATTACATAAAAAATATATATAGTGATGATTTATATAAAACTACAAATATCTGTTGTAACATGTGACAATTGCAAATATTTTTTATTATGTAAATGATGTTATTTAAACCTAGGCGTTTAAATAACATCATTTACATGTAAAAAAATATTATAATAATATACAAGGTCGTCTGAAGTTGAATGAGTTAATTTGCATACTTGATCTTACGTGTACCTATGTTATGATTCCCTGACTAACAAATATAATAAAAATAATTAGAGATGTTTATGTATAGTAAACTGTATGTAAGTTGTACATAAATGACAGCTAGACATATAACTGGCCATACCGGCTAATAATAATAGATTCTTCGGTGATTCGATTCTAACCCGAAAACGAAGACGATTTTATTAGCCGGTCCCCTTTTAATCATAAAAAATATTAAGAAGAAAATAATAATTATTTTCTATGGCCAGTTGATGGTCAAAAATGGTATGTTACAATTGATTAATAATAATATAATAATCCTTTATTTTCAGGCATAAAAAAACCCATACATTTCTTAAAAATAGTAATAACAATAGGTACCTATAATGCTTGTAACCGAATGTCTCAAGGTTACGAGCACAACGCAGTGCCGAGTACATACCTTTGTGTTTCAAAGTTCTGGGTGGCACTCTGGCGTTATGCTTACCATCAGGCAAACGAACGGCTCGTCAGGGTATCCAATAGTATGAATTGCATTTTAAAAATAACTACCTTATAATTTTTTATAACGGTGTCATCCAAGTCCAATCCAAATTGCAGCTAAAGTTTATACCCACAATGGCCGGCACTACGTACAAGTTCATGTTAAAATGTTGAATCATAATGTATTATGTAGGTAAGTATAACATACTTTTCGCCCCCGGCCGCAGTTTTCAAGCTGGTTGCGAAGCAATTTGTTTTCTAGCCGTAACCTCGCGTTCTCCTGCTGCGCTTCCATAAGTTGCTGTTCTAACGCTGACACATAGTCTTTCTTCTTTTGCCGGGACTGACATGCTGACTCGCTGAAACATAATAATAACAATTAATTCAGGCAACAGCACATCGAAACTCGTAGCGAAAGCGTAAATTATAGGCATACATACAAAATATAATTGACACGTTTTAGTGAGCGACGTGTTACGTAACAAGGTGTCAGATGTAGCCGGCCTTAGAAACGTCGGAATACGAGACAACTCCACAATATTAAAGGTGTATGTATACATCACTTAAAAGAATTAATATTCGTATTGTGACGGGGATTCCAACTGCACAGGGGCCTCACTCTGTACATCGAACGTCGAAACTCCGGTTGACGGATCGCTGTTTTCCTACTATGAAAGTGTTTCGGATCCAACGTTCAATTCGATGTTCGCTCTTGACATTTTGTCTTTCATAGTAGGAAAATGCCGATCCGTTAGCCGAAGCTTCGACGTTCGATTAACGGAGTAAGGCCCCAGCCCTCAGCGTGAGTTTGGTATTTTTAATATACAGGCGGGTCACGCACATCCGCGCCGTAGTGCAGCAGATGATTGCAAAAAACAATAATGCAATTATTATTAACTATTTTATTAAGCGATCTCTTTCAGATAACCTTAGAATGGAGAGGAATAGAGCAATATAAAAAGACTAGAATCGAGGATAAATGTAGTATAATTTTCTGTTTCAATAACACCTACATAATATAGTTAAATGTAAAAACTGAATGTATTTGAGCAGCTGATATATTTTATTGTTTGAAATGTAATACAATATTTTATGTAAATTCAGAATGGCATGAACTAACAAAAGTTATTATAACATAAAAAAATAAGTAGGTACCTATTTGTTAGGCAAAATGTTAACAGCTACTACATGAAATACATCACAAGCTATAGGGAATCGTAATTTGGTCAAATACAGTCAAATGATTGAGAGGCTGATATGGCTATAAAATTTAAAATAAGAGCTTCATAGATTTAATATATAGGTAACACACAATTTTTATAAATGCGATGTGTTTGTTGGTAGGTCTTTCTTTCACAAACTAACGGTGCAACATCTTTATGGGTGCAACGGATCGACGTGATTTTTTTGTTTAGATATAGTTTATGGACCGAGGAGTAAGATATTGAGTATTTGTTAGTGGGAGGACTAACTCTTCTGCGAGTGTCGGTCTGGGTTGTTACCACCGCTATGCTCGTGAAATCTGCCGCCAAGCAGTAGTGTGCAAGCATTACTGTGTTCCGGTTTGATGAGCAGAGTATCCAGTGAAATTACTGGGCTTATGAGACTTAATACCTAATGTCTCAGGGTAACGAGCGCACTGCAGTGCCACGCAGGCCTTTGTGTTTCAAAGTTCTGGGTGGCACTGCAATTGTTATGGGCCGGCATTATACTTACCATCAGGCAAACGACCGGCTCGTCTCGTTACCAAATAACATAAAAAAAGGCATATTTTTTATCTCGGAAAATGCACGGTTCCTGTGGGAATCTCCACAGAATCTTCGCAAAAACTAGTAATATGCCTATCATCTACATCTCGAAAATTTCGCTGCCGTCCATCATTCTATATAAATTACGTCACTACACTATCATATTAATAATTTGATGGTAATGCTCACCGGTTTTTAATCATCCTCTGCTGTTTTTTAATGGCTCTCATCTCAGCATCGCTGCAGTTAACTAATTCCATCGCTGGATATACTACTTCGGTGGTAGATATCACTTCATGTTGGACTAGTCGGGTAGTGGGTAATCGGGGCACCGAATTTGTATTTAGGTCTGTGCTACTTCTAGAAGACGATACCTGGAAATGTATGTTGAATGTAAATACAATTCATGCTTGTCTATACAAATAAATAAAATTGAAGTGTCTGTTTGTAATATCAAAATAGCAGCTTTTACTAAATTCATATGAAAGTATATACGGTACCTATAACAACACAACCATTTTTTTAATTTTTGTGTTTGTGATTGTTCCGGGTAATTTCCGAAACGGCTGGACCGATTTTGACAGGAATTTCACTGGCAGATAGCTGATATTACAAGGAGTAACTTAGGCTATTTTTATGTTAGAAAAAGAATAAGGGTTCCGCGCAAAAAAATAAAACCCATTAAATTCAATATCTCCACGCGGGTGAAACTGCGGGCAGCAGCTAGTTGATGTATAAAAAGAACGAAGCTGTAATGAAATTATTTCTGAAGGTAGTGCAGCTGATTTAATTATTCAATTTTTTTTACAGAATTTGTTAATAGCAGTACCTCAACTGGTTTAATATTAACATCTATGACATCAGAACATTTATTTTGAGGTACTGGGACTATGGCGATTGTTCCTCCATTTGTACTATCCGTCTGTATAACAACACTCGGTGGCTTCGTATTTGTAGGCCTTTTCAATATACTTGGAACCCTTTTTGTCTCCATAACCAGTTTTATATTTTTATTTGAGTCATTTTGTTCTTCTGTACCTGTGCCACTTAATAATGCACATTGCTCATTAACAACTTTGAAGTAGGAGTTTTGTGTATGTCCATTAGTACCTGTAAATTTTATACTCACAATTAATTTATCAAACATTAATTTAATTTATAAAAATATCCCATTAACTTGATGAAAATTACGAAAGATTGTGGAAAATCTCACAAGTCACATTGTCCATCCAGCCGTGCGCCGTGACAAAATTTTGTCGTTGCTTATATCGTGCATTTATCTCGTATTCGCACTAGAAAGAGCGAGACAAAACAGTAGACAAAATTTTATCGTGGTGCGCATATTAGTCTGGCAGGCTATGCAATGTACAAGTTAATACATTTAAAGGGATAAATGCCTTTATTAACTATGTTTTACAAATTAACACTCGAGTCTTATCACAGTGATAAAGGCTTTTATCTTTATTTTGCTGACTAATTACAATTACCTTTGTAGCCTTGTGATGGGTATGAGAATGTATTACCATTGTTGGAGACCAATTTTATTCCCTGAAATAAAAAATACCTTAATTAATAACACCACCAACTTTCTAGAACCATATAATATGATGTATGCTCTGGTTTTCTATACATGTCCAATAATGTAAACAAACTTGGCAGATGCCAATAATAGAGATCCGATGACTAACCGATATGTACATATGTACAGTCATAGTAAGATAATGTTCATCACCTTAAGGTCTATTTTTTTTTTTTGTTATTAGGTAACGAGACGAGCTGGTCATTTGCCTGATGGTAAGCATAACGCCGGCCTATAACGATTGCAGTGCCACCCAGAACTTTGAAACACAAAGGCCTGCGCGGCACTGCAGTGCGCTCGTTACCCTGAGACATTAGGTATTTTTTTTTTTTTTTTTTTTAATTTATTGAGTTAGAAAAATATCAGTAACATTTGGTTAGAATGTCTTAAAAACCTAGGTTAGGTTTGTCGAAGACAATAAGTTCTCAACAGTTTGTTTACTAAACCATTATTAAAGTGTAACAATATTTAACTTTATACGGGTATACCGTATACCTAACATTTTAGCTACAGTAAAAAGTATTAAGTATACAGTATTAAGTCTCATAAGCCCAGTAATTTCACTGGATACTCTGCTCATCAAACCGGAACACAGTAATGCTTGCACACTACTGCTTGGCGGCAGACTTCACGAGCAAAGCGGTGGTAACAACCCAGATGGACACTCGCAGAAGAGTTAGTCCTGCCACTAACAAACTATTTATGCCTTTGCAGTAGTTGGTTTGTGTTAAGACTCCTTATTTAAACCTATTTATCATCCATAAAGCAGCACTGGGCCCGCATGGTGGATCATGGCCCATACCTCTCCCTCTAGGAGAAGGCCGGTATCCCAGCAGTGGGATTGTAAGAGGCTGGTAATGTAATGTGTAGACCCTAAGGTGCTTACACTGATAAATTCTTCCAAGCAAAATTTAACCGTATTTCTGATTTACGTTTCAAATTATTTTTTGTTTCTTTGTTTACATTATATGTCTACTTGACATCAGCCTTTGTTCGTATACAATCATTCAGCCTTTTTTTTGTGAAGTTTGTATGTAATCCGACCTCCTGGAGTAGTTCCTCAATGGTATTGGATAATGAGATGAGCGGTTCATTATTATAGTTCATAGCATTAGAATTAGTTATGTGTTTTAGAGAAAGTACCTTTATGACACCATTTTCAATAGACACCATAGGCCCTCTTTTTTCATTAACTTTAGGCTGTGGTGAGTCTTCCCTTACCATTGGAACTGTAAAGGAAATGTACATTAAACATGATGAGTGTAATGAATCCATTTTTCAAATAATTGTATGGGTCTATTTTTTGACACACGCTGTATCTTAAATGGTTTGACAGATTTTGCGGTGTCTTTTTTTATTATAATTTTACTTATTTTATTAATACACATTAGGTTCTTGTATGTACTTATAATTAATAATCTTATCACCTGCTTTTTGTAAGAATAGTTCTACATCTTCTAAATTCAAGTTACTTGTGGGCTCATCTTCAAAACTTGACATCCAGTCAAATGGCGACTGGGACGACTGCCGCACTGAAGTTCCACTTGAACTACTAAAAAGAATATTATTAAAAATATATAAATAAAACATTATGTAATTTGTAACAATAAACAGAAGTTATCAACATGAATGTTTTCAAAGATAAATAACATAATATGATTTCTTTAGATAAAACTTTGTATTCCACTACCAAAACAAGTACATATAAAATTGATCAGTACTTCTTAGAATCATCTTCACTGCCCGAATCAGAAATGCTGCTGCTGGGTGATGACTTGACACTCAAGACTGGTGATATAGGTGGCACCAATATTGGTACTGCATCTGCTAGTATCTCACTCGGTGAAGCATCAGCTGCATCCAACAACGAAGACCACTGACACTCCTTAGCCAGCAGCTGATCAAGAAAGTCATCGCCTAAAATGTATATCAATGATCATAAAGATAATGCGCAAAAATAAAACTGGTTTATCACGGAAGATAAACAATGGAAATTCATGAAACACACTAAACACAGCTACAGAAACATGCCTTGTAATTATCATGAGTTGAATCAAATGGAATTATAATTAGATTCTGTTTTGAAATAAGCTTGTAATAAACTGAAAGTGTACACAAGGACACGTGCAAACAATATACGGGGGTCAACAACATTTACATACGAATTATAGTAACCACATTGTTATTGTGTCGCATCGCACCGGAACCAAATTTTTAAGAAAATAAACAAACTTACCATAAAAGCAGTCTTTGTTCTGAATCAAAATATCTGCATCCATCGGAACTGGTACATAAGACCCTTAAATACGCAATTATTGCTCAAAATTTAACTAGTAATATAATTTTACACGCACAATTAACAAATTCCACAAATCACAATATTGACGTGACAGTAAACCTAAAGCCAGTGACTTAAATATGGACTAGAAATACCTACAAAAGAAGGTGCATACATACAACTCATATTTTCGCATAAAATGGCTGCCATTGCTAGGGTTCTGCCAGTCAAGAACCATAGGTGTTACTATAACGAGTATCTGTATTAGATACGAGCCTGAAAGATATCTGTTTCACAGGAATCACATCTAATCGGAAAAACTTACTGTAGAATATAGAAACGATATAGCAGAGAAAACGCATGGCGTCCATTCGTAAGATCGCTAGGTCTACCCCTACCCCTAGTATGCTATATATCCTTTTTTCGTTATAGGTTTCGTATTTATACTTTCACTAGCTTCTGCCCGCGGTTTTCACCCGCGTTCCCTCCGGAACCGTGAATTTTTCGGGATAAAAAGTAGCCTATGTTATTCTCCGGTCCATAAACTATATCTATGCCAAAAATCACGTCAATCCGTTGCTCCGTTATTGCGTGAAAGAAGGACAAACCAAAAAACCCACGGTTAAACTTTCCTTTGTGGACCGTTGATTTTGGGGGGGAGGGGTGGGAGGAGGGATACCCCCCTGTACCATCCCCACCCTGCGGAGATATCCATGGTTAAAATTTTGAGGTTAGACTACATTTTTCCATAAATATCCATCGATTTATGGGGCGGGGAGAGGAGGGAGGGGGTAAGGGGAGGAGAGCTACCCCCTCCCTGTACCATCCCCACCCCGCGGAGCCCCATGGTTATAAAGATACCCATGATTAAAGTTTTGAGGTTAGAATACAGTTTGACTCCGCCCTAGCTCCGGCGCTGCGTGAAGAGCAGCCCTTCCGCCCTTGCGTGCCGAAGCACGGTCACTCATGCTCGGCTCTGCAGCTTCGGCTTTGGTCGCCTTCGGCGACCAGCCTCAGCCGCTCCACCTCGCACGGTTCCCGTGCTTCGTCACGGCGGGCGAGGGCTGCTCTTCCCTGCGCGCCTCCGCCTTTTTATATACACTCTAGGGGTAGGGCAGACAAGACCACGTGGAAAGTGGGGTGCTCTGATTCGGTTTTGGGTATTTTTCGGATATTCATGTAGTGAGAATAAAACACAACAACAAACGATGACTGACACTGACAACTAACAGAAACAGATAAAAAGACGCTACAAAACAAAATGGCGTCGCTTCACGTTCCATTCCGCAGTATAAACATAAATTCGTTATTTTTTTGTGTAAAAAAAGTCAATGTAATTGTGTAATAAAGCACGGTTATTGTGCACATTAATTACACACCAAATTTTATAATTGAAAATAAAATTATATCTTAGAAAATATAAGAAATAAAATTTAATGAAGTACACCTCTAGCATCAACGGAACGTAAATGTCAACTTTGACGTCTACCATGACAGTTTATCCATAAAAAACTTGCAAATGGCGTATTATTTTCCAATTTATATCGAAACTTTAAAAAATTAAATCTCGTAAGCCGTGAATCTCCGCACCTTGCGATATTCGTGAAAAGCTTTCTATTTAAGAGTACTAACTACTATAAAAACGTGAACTTCCAAATCGACGGTCCACAAAGGAAAGTTTAGCCAAACCCACTTTCGCATTTATAATATTACTAGCTTCTGCCCGCGGTTTTCACCCACGTTCCCACAGGAAACGTCAAACCAATCTGTCAAATTAAATCAACTTGTCTTCTTCTTCTTCTTTTATTTCCTGGCAAATCAACTTGTCAACTTTATAAAACTTTATTTACAGCTGTCAATGTCAATTTTATGTCACACTAACTTCTACCCGCGGTTTTCACCCGCGTTCCCACAGGAACCGTGCATTTTCCCAGGATAAAAAGTAGCCTATGTTACTCTCCGGTCCAGATGCTATATCTATGCCAAAAATCACGTCGATCCATTGCTTCGATACTGCGTGAAAGAAGGACAAACCAACAAACACACTTTCGCATTTATAATATTAAAGTATGGATATGCATTTAGTAAAAAGCTGTTATTTTGATATTACAAACAGACACTTCAATTTTATTTATTTGTATAGATAAAATTCTGTGGGACGGTATCTCTATGCTGTGAACCTCAGGCCAGAATTAGCATAGTCGGACCAAATAGAATCCGCAGAATAATGTATGTTAACATCGCTGATTATATCGATATTGTTTCAGCGGAGGAACAAATTTCTGAAACTATTATGGCAGCAGTACAACACTATTCCACTATTTATTGTCTATTAAAATGGCTGATACGGCACTTGCCTACAACTGTCACTACGTATAGAATAGAATAACACGGCACCTACATGTATTTCCTACCTCCATGAACTAAACTGACAGTTTCTTCTTTTTTTTTTGTTTTGTTTTTGGCTCCACGTGATTTGCGTATTTAGCCAGTGTCAAGTTATAATAAATCTCTAGTTTTGGTGTATAAAAGTCGTCAAAGTCACGTTAAAGTTTAGTCTAGGCGTGGTCGAGTTGAAGTGACGCTTCAGTAAAGCGGTGGATACTTTACCGAATGCTTCTATGGAGTTTTGGATAGAATCAGAAAATACACGTTTTTTGTCTTTGCACTATTTGCCTTTCACTCATGAACATTTACGAACACTTAATGGTTAATAATCCACCATTATTACACATTAACACTCGATAAAACATATGTTTTAGTAAATAACACAAACCCAACAACAGCACATTTTCATTTTTCACATTCCCGCCAAAACTCCAGTTTTTTCTTTTGGTGACTGCAGTGACAAAGACTGCCAAGTACCAAACAAATGCGTAACTGACATTGATATAACAGGCACTACTGACAGTTTATTAACTTTTTTTTTAAACTCCTCCTTATCCTTCGCATATCTTGTATTGGTAGGTGAAGGTGTGATATGGATTTGGCATGTACACGTAAACCTGAAAGAAACGGAAGATAGTAACACAAACAGGAGCCTTACCGGCTAACAAAACCGTGTTCGTTTTCGAACCCAACCCGATGACCAGCGGTCGCTAGGTCTTTGACTGAAAGGAATTGTCTTGAATTCTCGCTGGTTTTCAATTTAGAACGAACGTTATTAAGGAAACAAGTTGTTACAAAAGGAAAACTAGCGAACTAGCGATGCCAGTATACAATTGTATTTCACTCAAGATTTTTTGCAATAATTAGGTTTAAAATAAAATTTTGTGACTATCAATTTCTTCGGGTTTGTTACTTTATTACTTATGTCGGGAATAATAGGCAAAGTTATAAACGATTGAATATCACATAAAATACTTTACTTTACACTACACTTCATGAAAGTAATTACAAGTGGAATTATTTTCCCAACTCTCGTGAAAGTTCTAAGGCGGTATGGTCTCACAACTTTAGCTTGCCTAATAAGGCGAACCAAGAAAAAAATACATGCTGTCAAAATTGTCTGTTGTCAATTGTCATGATTTGATTGTCACAGAAGTCTGACAATGACAAATGTGTATGTTCTGTGACTTCTGTGGTCCCTTCTCCCTTCCTCCATTGATTTGTTTCGAGTTCGAATTGTTTCGTCAAGTTTACGAATATAATTTCGATTTTGTTATTAATTTTATCATAAATGTTTACGTGTATATCTCTGTTTCCTACATAAAATAATGTGTTTGTGTTTACTTTCGTTTCATAATGTATAAATGAAAGTAAAGGAGCGCCGGTTGCGACAATGTCCTTCCCTGACGAACAGGACGATTTCATATTTCGCCCGCAACAGCATTTGGACGCTAAATGGCTAAATCCTGACTTACAAGACGCTCTACACAGTCCGGAAGCTCTTTGTGCTCATTTCAACACCTTGTTACAAGACAGAGAATTGTATTATGACGCCGGAAGCGGGCTGGTTAATGCAGCTGGAATAACTGCAAAGCTTGGCGACAGCGGAAAATATTATTGTGGTCTTCGGGTTTGTATAAATTTCACTAAGTCTTTAAAATAAATAATTACATACCTAGTCCCTCTATGTAATTCTCTCTACCACACTGAGTCATTTTTTCATTTAAATAAATGAATTATTTCAAAATAAATCCATTTCAGTGAAGTGTTTTACCAATAAACAAATATGGATAGGTGATGTTCATATATGGTTTAATTTTATTGCATTTGAAATGTTCAGACTGTAGGAACACAATAACTATAGAAATTCAACTAGCAAATAAATATAGGTAAACTTAAAAGGCAAAACTTTATCTAAAACTAAAATTTTATCCTAATCATTAGAGCTGTTTATAAGACCGCTGAAATATATTTATTATATTATATGTAAGATATCCTTTATTTTTTATAACATTCTTTATAATTTTTATTCCGTAAACACATTTGCATGTTTTGGCATTTTTTCAGGTTATTGCATACTTTACCTAAAATCTACTGATCAAGCATATTTGCATGTGTTTTCTATAATTTTAAGTGTATGAAATATTGAACAGAAAATAGCTACTGTGATAGCACTTCTATCACATTCTTGGGAGTTAATCTGGAAATAAACCTGCTGTGGTTTGCTTTTAGACAGTTTGAATGAGATGATGAAAAAGGTACATCAAATTAACTCCAAGTTGTTAGGGTTGCTCCCTAAACATTGAAAGAAAACATACAAAATGTTTATGGCCTTGGCTATGAACCTTTGTACCATATAAACAGCTTTATGTTGCATATTTTGACACTTTTAGCAATTTTGTTGCCTATTTTGAGCATTTATGATGTTTATTTGCATATACACATTTACATCATCATCATGACACTTCACTTAGGGCGGATCTTTCAAGAGTGAGATAACGTCCTTAGTCTAGCGTTAAAGAATCAGCTAAGACTTATTGCTCTGATAGAAGAAATTTGAATCTTTCAAGTGACAGTTACGAGTTAACGGAGGAATAAAACACATATCGGAGGTATAACTTTAGCGGACTGTTTTATGGCCAGATAAGGTTGTTAGTCTCTCGTTAACTCGTCATGTCAAAGCCAAACTACCTTATCCTAAGTGTGTTCGTCTGTTTGTTAATTTGTTGGCTTGTTTGTTTGTCCTTTTTTCATGCAGCAACAAAGCAAAATATCGAGGTGATTTTTGACATACTTATATATAGTTTATGGACCGGAGAGTAACATAGGCTACTTTTTATCCCGGACAATACTCGGTTCCTGTGGGAACGCGGGTGAAAACCGCTGGCAGAAGCTAGTAAGGTTATAACAGTTTCTATAGAAGTTAAATGGTTAATAATTGAGGAATAGGATGATTACTGATTAGAATATTTTAGTTGTAGGTGCTAGGTGGTATGTGTCCCTATAGGTATGTGCTCACTCTACTAGATAGGAAATCATAAGCCCGAAGTCACATTAATTAATGCTCAATTGCTCATTTATTACGACACACGTAAACATAAAAGCGAGGGCTGCCGGGCACGCGGTTGCAGGGTGGTGGTGCGACTGGCGCCAAGAGCGCGTTTTGCCTCGCTTGCTAAATATCAACCTGCAACGCATGACCCCACATCAACACTCCTCATTTTGAAAAAAGTTTTACAGAAACACAAATTGTTTACAATTGTAAAAAAGTATAAATATAATTATATACAAAACACTGTAAACTTATAAAAATCTAACATTATAAATAATATGTGGAAGCTGAAGTGATGTGACTGGCGCCAAGTGCGCGTTTTGCCTCGCTTGCAAAATATCAACCAGCAACGCATGCCCCCATAATATATTGTTCGGAATCGCACTGATCATTGGGAAGAATGCAAATGGGACGAAACTTATTTTGTTCATTGAGGAAATTTACAGCCCTTTTCTTTTCGTTTTGGTAATTTTGCGTTCAGTTTTTCACTCATTTTGAATCTCACGGTAAAAGCGATATTCTTCTTTCTTTATTTCCTGGCTTCTGTGGTATGTTCGCCACAGAAAAAGCGATATTTTAAATCCAATGAAAAAACTCAAAAAAACAACAAGTAACCAAGGAGAAGCGGTCGCTATGCAAATAACAACACGTAGAAGTGACATAAAAACGACGTTTAACCAGATATGTTCCGGGCTGCCTCGCTCGCTTGACTACAGGATGGCTATATGTATTTATTGCAAATAAGAAAAGGATGCCAACAATGTAATGCCAAGAAAAAAACTTTTCGTAAATTCTCTGAATCATCAGAGCTATAGTAACTTTGTGCTGAAGGCAGACGTAAATAAATTGTTGCCATTCTAAAGAAATAAACCTTAGGTAGCTAACGGTCCGTTAAATTCGTATTGAAAGACCCGAAAAAAAATGACAAGCAGGTAACGGATCAATAAAATTTATCGGTTCACTAGCAATCAGTCCACTAACGCTGCAATTGAAAGATTGGCTCTTAGTAGTAGCCTACATAGTGCTTAAACAAAAGATTACTTCTCTCAACACCAATTGTATACTTTTTATGGTAACCCCTTATTTTATAGATTCTAACTTGCACCTGCTGTGATGGCCTGTGTGGGCCCCACTCTGGGTGTGCATGTCCACCATGCACAGCCCTGTCTGCAGAGGAAGAACTTCGAGTTTCCATTCAGAACAGGCTTGTTGCACCTCCACCCTCCTCCCAGGTGATTGATGATCTTAAGTGGAAACTAGATCCAGGTAAGAACTTTCTTTTTTAAGACTTCATCTGATGTTTTTTTTTTCTAATTTCATATACAAAAATAGATCATTGTAAAACAGCCTAAATTGTATTATTAATTGTTGTTGTTAATAAACACTCATTGATAATGTGCTTCACATTTTGTTGTTTATTTATTTAACCTTGTTTGCTATAGTAGACTATGCACTAAGAGGATAAAGCAGTGTCTTACGTCATGGGCAGTTTCAAGCCGCCCAAGACGAAGACAGGCCTTTATCCTAAAGGTGAATACTCTACTTTTCACATCTTCCGTAAGGCAATAAAAAGCTAGGGCTTCATAAATAATTTGTTTTTTGTTGTGCCTATGGTGGCCAGTTTGATTTTCGAATAAAATCTTATTACAATGCCCATATGCTGAGTCTTCATTCAAATTTTAACCTCCTTGCTCGGAAATTTCCTTGGGATTTTTATACAAATTTCTCTCCCTAGAGAGGCAATACCTTACTTTACATTAAGACTTTGTGATATGTGATTGGTCATTGTCAAGCCGCTGGTGTGAAAAACTCTTTAAAGGCTCAGACTCAATGGCATTGTGTCTGGCAATAATTGAAACCAAGCATTGTCTGAGTCTTTTATGCTCTTTACTAACTTGTGATGAATAAATGCAACTTGCATTAATTAAATAAATTTTGGCAAAGATTAAACAAGTGAAGAGGCAGTTTTAGGAAACTATTCTCGATTTTATCTCTAATTTACTACTGTTTGTTATTTCTAATATTATTTTTAATATTTTTACTATTGCAACAATGAGCCTCAATGAGGTGAAGGCCAGTTAGTAATTTGCATGAATTATGAAATTCTTATGATATTATTGTTTTTCATTGTTCTATAAATAATACATACTTACTCATGAACCTTTTTGTCACAATGTGATAAGAGTTTTTGAGTTTTGTATGAAATATTTTCGTAAATATAGTATGTTACGAAATATCTTTTGTACTAGTTTTGTCTCTAGTTTCTCTTTGTCCAGATCTTTATTTCGATAATCATATTAGGTAAGATTGTGTAAGTATGATTCGGAACAGTAAATTTCGCAATTATAAGTACTTCACTATTATGTGACAAGTTTAATATGGTTTCTGTAATCATATCATCGGCATCAAAATATCTATGTGAAGTCTGAAGTAGTTACAGTACAAGATAAAACTATATGTGTCTCTGGATTTCGTGTGCGGTGAGGAAGAATGGCCACTATTTCTTAAAAATCACCCCCATGCAAAAAATATTTCAACGTGAATGTTAACAATCACGTTGAAATTGAGTTTAAACTCAATTTCAAATGGCTTGTTTGAATCCTTTTAATGTAACAATTATTGTTTGTGTTCACTGTCCCTATATTTGACACATACTGCGACTATATAATTTGTGTTCTATCCCGCTCCCGTTTCCAAACAGAACGGAGAACTATTATCGCGAACTTCATTATTATCGCGAACCTCATTATTATCGCGAACCTCATTATTATCGTGAACCTCATTATTATCGCGAACCTCATTATTATCGCGAAGTTAACTCGAGGCACATTTAGTTTTCGGCTTTATCAAGTAATATCAATCTATTCTAGTGTTTATTATATTCCTAATGTAGTGTTATTTTACTAGGTCCCGATTGCCTGCAAAGCCTTATGGAATCACTAATGTGGGAGCAGCGAACGCGCGCCATCACCGTGGCCGTCACTTGTCCATTTATATCGCAAATCCGTCGCTTGATAGTACTCTGCAATAGACATCTAGTCGCTGTTATTAGGTATTTCATTATTATAGTAAACCACGGCAAGTGTGGAGAGAGATGGCAGTAACGACAAAAAATACGACTATTGTTTTTTTATATTTTAAAAATGAATAGAGAACCAATTAAAAATTTTCATCGCTTCTAACAGCGATCGTTGATTAAAATAAGATTTCAGTTACAATTTTTAAATTGCATACACAAAACGCTTGGTCACGTGACTTACAAGCACGTGAAGCCATAACCCATAACACTATTTAGCTCCTCTGTTACAAATCAAATGATGAGTAGGTAAGAAAGCGTTTTGTGTAGATTAAAAGTGTCTAGGGATAAGTCGATGTCTTTGCTACCGTCGCTCTTGTGGCTTGCGATACATTAGATTTTTCTGATAACTAGATTATAGCGATTGTAGAACAGTCCTTACCTTTGCTATATATAGACTATCTTAAAGTTATTAGCCTATTAGGAGTGTTATGACTTCATTCGTATGATGTAAATATTGGCCATAAACGGGAATCCTTTCTGAGTGCGCAATAAACTAATTTAGCACAGTTAATAGAGTGGAGACTACCAAGTCCCATCCTATACCTGCTATTTATTATGTACCTAATATTATAGCATATAATTCAAAATGCTTTATTCAAATAGGCCCCAAAGGAGCACTTACGAAATAAATGACTTTAACAGCGGGCCTCTGCAACATTCGTATACCCGAATCACAGACTAAAACTAATGCTGTCTTTATCAGAACATAATAAATGACAAAGACATCAACAGATCCAATCCGTGCTCAAAGTCAACGAACCTTCCAGAAACCCACCGTGCCCGTTCCAAATTGGCATAGGCCGAGCAAGAAGAAGGGCAAGAAACTCGTCACGGCATAAATTCTTTCGTGTTTTCTATTTTAATATCTCTCACAGAAATTGTTTGTGGCTTCGTTCGCGTGGCATTATTCTTCGACGTCCGTCCAAAAAGACCGAAATATAACAAGCTAAAGTTATTTTAAAAATTGAATCAGTACTCCCAATGTACACTTTTAACAAAAAATATCACTAACTTTAACTCTTGATACACTACAGATATTTTACAATTATGTTTGTTCCAGGGATCAAAGCCATAGCAAAGAAGTTAAGAAGCATAAACTAGATAAGAAACCTCACGCAGTTAGCAATAGGGCATTGAGCAATGTAGTTAGCAGCTTAAACAAACCGGTCGAAATGAGTTCGGAAAGCCAGGATGATGCGGAGGGACAAAGCTCGGATGATACTGAAAGGTTAGTTTTAATTTTTATTTAAACCCTAATCCGCAGTAGGTATGGCAGTTGCAGTAATATGCAAGCATTACTGCGTTCCGGTTGGATGAGCAAAGTAGCCAGTCAAATTACTAGGCTTTATGAGATTTAATACCTAATGTCTCAGGGTGACGAGCGCATATGCAGTGCCCGCAGGCCTTTGTGTTTCAAAGGTCGGAGTTGCACTGCAAATAGGGATGTTGCATGAAAAGCAAAATAAATAAATACTGTCTTTATACAGGTTTAAGAACACAATAAATATTCGCATTACGTTTCAGCGCTTTAGGTTTAGCCCGAGTGGGCGCACGCGCAGCGCTCCGTCTCGCGTTGTCGCTCGTGCGGCGCGCGTGGCGCTGCGGCGAGGACGCCGACGTGTGCTCCGCGCTGCTGCAGGACGCGTTGGACGCGGTGCGCGCGTTACCTGACGCGGCGCTGTACGCGGGCGCGGGCGCCGGCCCGGCGCCGCGCTCGCAGAAGATATGGGCCGAAGTCGTTGACAGCGCCGCTAAGTTTTTAAACCAGGTTGTTGCTGGGTAAGTTGTCTTATAAATTTGCGATGGCTTGGGTTGACGCAGCGTCGGTCCTGAGGTAGAGAGAGTGGAACGGTCGCCCTAGGCGTCAAATGGCGGGGGCGCCAGATTGTGCGTGAAAAGGCAAGAAATTTACATATCGTGTTTTAATTCGACAAAAACACAATTTTGATAAATTATAACAGGCGATTAATTTTTTTTTTTTAATATAGATTTATTCGTTTCGTAATTGTTTTCCACTCCAAATTATTAGAAAGCAACAGGTATGTTTGTGTCGATTTTGTTTCACCAGTGTTCATAGTTGATTCCCCTTTGCAGCGATTTAGGCTGCAACGTCCCTCTAGGCGACTGGCGCACGTCGCTGTGTGTGTGGGTGGAGCTCTGCGCTCGCAGGGCGGAACTACCCGCGATATTAAAAGCGGCGGACGTGCTAGTCACGCTACCTCCTAAGCAGAAACGGCAGCCGGACAATAGGTAATTGGAAAAAACGATATTAGAATTCGAAGAAGTACTCTTCTTGGCCGTGAGGTCCCAAGAATAATACCACCCCATCTCTTCCCGTGGGTGCCGTTCTTACGGCACCAACGGGCCACACCCGCTGGGCCCACGGCCCAGCTCTTGCTGGGCAAGGGAATATCCAGGGAATGGGCAGCAGCTTTCTTCTCGGCCAACATCACAATTTACTGCGATCACCAGAAATGAAAGAAACGAAGAAGACGGCACATTAATGTAGAGCTAGTAATAAAAACGTCGATGTAACAATAGTTACATAAAAAAAATACGACTGCCCCAGCCAGTGTCTCTCGAGATGATGTAAGGATTATAACGATACCCCATACATCTAAATCTGTTCAGGCATTTAAAAGTGATGGTGGAATAAAGAAACTCACATACATACATAAACCCTAAAAACATTACACTCCTTTTTTGAGCGGTTGTGTCAAAAATTGCTTTAAAAAAGCTACGAACCGACTTCAGTGACAAACTACTGAACCGATTTTGATGAAATTTCTATGGGACCAATCTGAAAGTGTATCCTTTCAAATAAAAAAATAATTTTCCAAATTGGTTTATAAATGACCGAGATCTGAGGTAACAAACATAAAAAAAAAAAATACCCGACGAATTGATAACCTCCTTTTTTGGAAGTCGGTTAAAAATAAACTGTGATGAATGTGAGCCACTCAACACATGACACATAGTTATATGTTTCCGAACAAGCTGTTAAGATCAATTAACTGCTCTCGTGTAGTTTTTACTGCTTTTTGTCTCTGGTCTCTGTACTCTGGTCAGCCTACCAAAATATGTGATGATTTGTTACCAAGAATCTATAATGCCCACTAAACGGTAAACTGAAGACACCGCAGCTTCTTGAAACCTGTAAATCCCCATATTTAGTATTTTGCTTCAATATTTATCAACGTTTCTATTTTAGGATAACGTTAGAAGAATGCACAGCACCGTTAGGGCCGTTTCTTCGGCGAATGGCGAAAATGCCGACACCAAGCCCAATAATAAACAACGAACCAGCAATAGACAGTAATCCTACTGAATTATACCTCAAGTAAGTAACAATATTATAGCAGCGGCGCAAGTACGGATCTTTTCGATAAATAAAATTCGATTAAATTGACAGTTAAAATCGATAAAGTGGGTTTTATTCGATGAAATTGACAGTTTAAATCGATAAAGTGGGTTTTATCGATTTTAACTGTCAATTTTATCGAAAAGATCCGTACTCGCGCCGCTGGTACGGTATCTTCATAAGAACTCAAGTGCTATTTGTAATTGTACGGAAAACTTAACTCAAAAGTTTAATGTGTATTTATAAAGAATTATTTATTATTTCGCGCCTGAATTTGATTCATAGATTACTACATACATACATAGTTTTTTTGTAATAATTTGTTCAATTTTTCAGAGATCTGGATATACCAAGTGGCGACGGCTTGATGAGCGTGAGAAAAGCTGGTATCGCTCTACTGTGCCATTTAGATCGCCTCGGCTCGCCTTTGTTACCTCCTCTGAAAGGATTTGTTACCGTAAGTAACCGTATTCATCATGGTCGTAGTACATAAAACAATATAAATAATGATGTAATAATATACATAATTAATTTGAAAGTATGCAGCTCTGATGCATATAGATGATCGCTATGTGGAAAAAATCAATTTAAGTTTTAGGACCAAGTATTACCATTTAAGAGGACCCAACCCGCCATACTTTCTATATCTATGGAACCAAAAATTTAAAATTTTGACAATCATTCAGAAAAAGCGTTAAAAAAACAGCCTTTTTAAACAAATTTTACCTTGACTTTGGCCATTTACAATATTCTCATAAATGTAAAAGTAAACAAAACACTTCCATAGGATCCTTGGACATGTAATGGAGATTCTAAATAACAAACATTTATCTCACAAACTTGTAAGACATTTTAAAAAACACGTATTTCATGGAACAAGTTTTAGGAAATTCCCACGCACTAATTTTCTTCGGAAATTTTCTTTCAAAATTTACTTCAAAATTTTCATAATGCCAACCGAAGGCTCTGGCGTTGTCTCTCTTTTTCCGTAGTGCCTGTTTTTCAACCAACAAGCCTTTAGGCCATTTTTGCGTTCCACTTAGGCGGGCCGGGAAGAGGCACCTTCTAAGCGTAAAAATGTTTTTTTTTTGTAGTGTTTTGGTGTGCATTAAAGTATAATTAAGTAGCATATGTATCGTGTCGCTGGTTACAATAGTATTGTTGGTTTTAATTCTACTGTTTCATGATTGCAGTGCACAGAATCAGCGCAAGAAGTAGTATCAGTCGGCTCAGGACCCGTGCCATTAGGGACGCTGAGGATACAACAGGTCGCGTGCGCGGAGAAACTTGCCCTACTGCTCACTCATGACGGAGCTGTTTACACTCTTGCGTACGAAACTATGACGCCGTATATGGTCCCTGGTAAGGTTTCCAGTTATGTATAAGGTAAATTGGCGTAGTCGAGTTTTCTTTGACAATGTCTATAAGTTAAGGTATAATAGACATTGCATACTCTGGATCTATAGCTTTGTACATTTTGGAAGTTGGTGGCGGTTACATCGCTTTGTAAATTTTAATATTTGACCCTTCGACCTATTTCGATTTTATTTAACAAAAAGTGAAGAGTTTGGAACAACGTGGAATGATATTATTAGATTACTTTACAAAATGTGTTTAATAGTTAGGACTTAGTTGTGGAACTGGTTTAATTTTATTAAAATGTTTCGGAAAAATACATCAGCCTCAATTTACAATGCTAATAGTGTTTTCTTGATAACCTCGGGCAATCGAAAAGGACGTTATTCGATTTAAAAAAAAATTCGAAACTAAACAAACTTTCGCGTTATTTTTTTTAAGTAATGCCTGGAGGTCCCGATGTTTTAGATTTAGCCATCGAAAACTAACTATTGTGATAATGTTCGTAGCATCCAAAACAATTTTTTAACACTATTTGGTAAGGAGACGAGCAAGTCATACGCCTGATAGTAAGAATAACGTCGGCCCATAACAATTGCAACGCCACTCAGAATTATAAAACACAAAGGCCTGCGCGGCACTGCATTGCGCTCGTTACCCTGAGACTTTAGGTATTAAGTTTCATAAGCCCATTTAATTTCACTGGCTATTCTGCTCATCAAACCGGAACACAGCAATGCTGGCACATTACTGCTTGGCGGCAGACCACACGAGCAAAGCGGTGGTACCAACCTAGACGGACACTCACTGAAGACTTATTTCTACCACCTAGTAAAAATACAATCTCAAAATTCACCGTTTAGTTTGCGACCTTTTGCTCAAAAACAGTTTTTGGAAGCGCATTATAGAGTAATGGCGTCGGTGACCTTAGCTCCGGCAATATTGCATAGAATGTATTTAGTCTAGTCTAGACGGCTAGCCAGTGAGGTAAACCACCTCGGCGCCGACCCTGGATCAGTTATTCTGTTTATCCTTTGTACCCTCTCGTTTATTTTGTTTATAGCTAAATAAAATTGGAATAAAAGATGTTTCATATAAAATACTTGCATAGCTATGAAATAGATTGTTGTGTACGACACATAGCATTTACGCAAGGGATTTTTTATGACTTACTGTCTCTGAACTTGGGAACAGCTTTGATAAATAAAAAATATATTCTAAGCATAACAACGTTATGGTAGATGCTGATAGGGTTCGATAATTTAGAGTTTTAGAATAATATCGAAAAACCAAGCAGAAACACTCATATAAAACTCTGGGCGATGATGAGGTTACGCCGTTACGAATAGTCTTAATAAAATACGATACGGATAGTCACTATAAAATATCATTGATTGAAATGTACAGCTAACGCTTCGGCAATTAAAACGAGAAAGCAAAGATGTAGCTATCTCTTTTATGCATATAAGTATATGTTTTATGTTGTTTTCTCTACAGGTCTAGAAAACAAGACAATAATCCAAGTGGCGTGTCACGCGGGCGGGCGGCACTTTCTCTGCTGCTCGTCGTGCGGCGGGGTGTGGTCGTGGGGGGCGGGGGAGGACGGGCGGCTCGGCCACGGGGACACGGCGCCGCGGGACGCGCCCTCTGTGATACACCACCTGCACCACCACGACGTAGTCAAGGTGTCGGCGGGGGTCGCTTGCAGGTAGGTACACTACTTTTGAACATACTAAGGTCTCATCCAGATTGAAAATGCAGTGTTTAGGAATGGCGCAGGCTCACTCTATCGTGCTAAAAACAAGGCTTATTTACTTCGACATTTCGATCAATGTGTATTGATCGTATTCACGAGATTAATGAAGGAGCGAGTGACGGCGTTAAAAAATCTGAGTGTCGTTTCCAACTACCCGCATTTATTTAAAAGTTTTTACTACTATATTACTATCAGCCACACTGCATCGGTCTATTATTCAAATTCAAATTGCTTTATTCATATAGGCCCCAAGGGAGCACTCATGAAAGTTAAAATAAATGACTCTAAAGGCGGGTTTCTATTTCCTTTGTTTACCCCAAACTAAACTATTTAACTAAATAGATGCACAAAAGGTCACGGTCCAATATTAATCAATAACAAGGCATTGCTGACCTTGAATATAATGCTTTGAAATAATATCAAATAAATCGAATGAATTGAATATTGAATAATACAACCTAAGATCTAACGTACGAACCAGAATCGATTTTTTTCTGAAAGAGTTACTTATTACTTTATGCGGTTTTTCACACGACAAAATAGTACTTAACGAGAAAAGGTATCGAAATTATCAACATTTCTTATTCCAACATGTTGAACCTCAAACAAGCATTTAACAAAATACAATTTGTATATTTCCAGTGCGGTGATAACCGCCCGTGGTGCACTCTATACTTGGGGACGAGGTTTGCACGGTCGCCTCGGCCACGGCACCATCGAAAACTGCCTCACGCCTCAACCTGTATCGTTCAACGCACATAACATCGAACGCGTTATTGATATTGCGCTTGGTGAGTCGTTTTCTTATAGCCATCGATGATTAAAGATTTGACTCGTGTTTATCAAAACTTTAGGCTTCCGTTTAGTCATTTTTTTTATGGTATTTGGTAACGAGACGAGCTGGTCGTTTGCCTGATGGTAAGCATAACGCCGGCCCATAACAACTGCAGTGCCACTCAGAACTTTGAATCACAAAGGTCTGCGCGGCACTACAGTGCGCTCGTTACCCTGAGACATTAGGTATTGAGTCTTATAAGCCCAGTAATTACACTGGCTATTCTGCTCATCAAACCGGAACACGGTAATGCTTGCACATTACTGCTTGGCGGTAGACTTCACGAGCAAAGCGGTGGTACCAACCCAGACGGACACTCGCAGAAGAGTTAGTCCTACCACTAACAAAACCTCTTTCAAAATAATCTGAAAAAAATACTGATTTAGTTCGATTTCTACGGATTTGAAAAATGATTTGTTTGTACAACCCAGGCTTAAAATGGATGGGGTTTAATCCTTGGAAAGTTAAGACTGATTACTAGAGTGCTTGCGCAACACAATAAATACAGTTAAAGATTAGCATTGTAATATTTTGTTCTTGTTTTTATTTGTTTTCAGGTTGGGGAGAAAGCCAGACACTTTGCTGTACATGGGAGGGTGCGGTCCAAGTGTTCGGTGACAGCGAGGCGGGCGTCCCGCGCACTCTTTCGTCTTTATCTGTATTGAGGATAACCAGGGTTTATACGGGCGAGCATTGGCACGCTGCACTTACGGACAAGTTAGTTTGGACCTGTGCTTGGAGTATTCATCTTTTATGTTTCTTGAGGATAACCAAAGTTTAAATAAGAGCACACTCCATTCAGTACTTCTAGGCTAGTATGGGCCGTTCTGTGTCCAAGATAAAGTCTATTTTTCTCTGATGAGCATGGAAAGTTCGCTTTCTCTTTGGTTTAGTGTGTATTGTGGGTATCAAAAGATGATACAATAGAGCGTAGCATGCTACACTTGCGCTGATAATTTAGTATCGACCCTATTACATACCACCTAAAGTCTATATTCCTCTGTCGGCCCTTTAGTGAACTATACACTCTTTCTACTAATCTCAATCTTCTTTCAGTGGCCAAGTCTACACATGGGGCAAAGGTGACGGCTACCGTCTCGGCCATGGTAACCTAGAAAGCGTCAAAATACCAAAGATATTAGAAGGACTTCAAGGTAAAAACCACTGATCGTGAACATATATTAAGTTTTATTCACATAGCAATAAGAATTAATTTTGTGTTCTCAGGTGTAAAAGTAGTAGATCTATCGCTGGGAGCGTCCCACGGTATTGCGTTGACATCTGAGGGTACTCTCTACGCGTGGGGGACGCATGAAAGGGCACAGATAACGAGGCCCGTGCCTCAGTTACTGCAGGTGCTCGGCCCTTCGTTTAAAGCCAACGGTAAGTTGATGTTTTCACAGTCTCTAGCTTAACTAGCGTGAGAAATTAGTAACAAATCATTATTAACAATATTTCGTTACTAATAAGCAGGACCGTAAACACAGATAAGTACAAGATGTATGTTTGGGCATTTTGTTTATCTCATTTAGACTCAGAAAATATGTATGTAATTGCGAAAAAATGCCCGTCCACTAAGCCTAAGATTCAGAGACAATTCTAAGCGTAGACTTTGGCTTTCATATGTCAAAACTGTATAAAATTTTGACGTATGGAAGCGTGAGTCCACGCTTAGATTCGTCTCTGAATCTCAGCCTAAGTCATCACTTGTAGAAGGTATAGACTACCCTCACATACACAATATTATTGGCAGTAATAATATTGACAGTACGGACAAAAACAGATTGCAATACCACGTTACGGGCCGGAAGCACAATATTATTGCCAATATTATTCTCTCGAACTCGATTTTGTGCTATTTAAATACAAAATTAGCCACAACTCTGTTTATATTTTCACAAAAATATTTATTTTGCAGGAGTATCTAGTGGTGCTAGTCAAATTATAGCGTGGAGTGAAGAAAGCCCCAGAGACCTGCCATCTTCCATGCCATTCGTCATTGATCTATCGGACAATACTTTTAAGTAAGTTTCTAGTAGGTACATAATTGCTTGAGATCATTGCTAATTCATTCTGACCGGTAGTTTATAGGTAGGAGACGTCAGCTAAGAACGGATTTTGTGACTGGCCCGAATTAAGTGATCTAAGGGCTATCGTAAGTCTTAACTTATTACCGGTGCAAAGCCAGGGCAAGTCACTAGTCCTACTATCTAATAGTCAGGGTTAAACATAACAATGTGATAGAGACAATGAACGATAATTCTTTATGGCGACCTTTTGATGATTCGCAGATTGCTCTTGAATATGTTTTTTCGGAAATCTTTCACTTTCTTTTTTGTTTCCCTTTTTGTAGTTGTCATTGCAATAAGGATTTAAAATTAAATTTTTTGCAGGTATTTAGAAAAACTATTGAGGCAGGTTGTTGAACAATGTCCCACGACTCCAATAAAGGAAAACGAATGCATAGCAATCGCGTGTTTGAATCTGCTACGGTTACAAGTAAGTATTATTTTGTAAAAAATACGCAGTACCTATCACAAAAATAATAAAATCGATAAAAATCCCCCCTTCATGGGGGAGACTTAGACGCACATTACTAGCAAAATTGACGTAATGTCATTGAGCCTTCCCTTGTAATGTCGCTTCCGAGTTGAAGCTACTTATATTGCAACATGTTTTCTCATCAAATCGCGGTGTAAAGATTGAACGCGCAACTGCAAACATAACTTGAGGCACATTTAAGTTTTGCAAGTAGTGGAACCTAACGCGATCTCTACTAATATAAAACAATATTTCTCATATTAGGTTCACGCATGGCAATGTTCGCGCGGTAATGACATAGACGAAAGCGATCTAGAGGGTCGGACGTGGTGCAGTGGAGTCCACACAGCATTAGTTTCATTAGTGGAAGGAAGGGCGGGCGCCGCGGCGGCAGGCGCGGCGAGACGGGCTTTGGCGGCGGCGTGGCCTTTGTTATTACCTACGCCGCAGATACGGGCGCATCATCTTATAACGTTGTTGCCACAAGGTTAGTAGAGCTAAACTCTCCAGAGTTCAAGCATTGATCTATGCTGCCCAGATTTTGATCCTTCGACACTGGGATGGCTCAATGGCGCCACCCCTGTGTCCCCCAATGATCCTTAATTGAGCATTTTTAGCTATTCTTTCGGATTTGGCCACACATGCCAAGTTGAAAAAATCGCCCTGTATATGATCATTCAGTCTAAACAGATAACGCAACAGATGGCGTTATTCTAAATGTGTGCCTAATGCCTTTGTGGGATAAAAAAAGATAGTTTGTTTGTAGATTCACTTGAGCAAATCATTTTATTGAGAATTTCACTAGTAAGTAACCTAGAATTTCTGGATGAACATAGGCTATTTTTACATTAAACGAAGGATTTAATGTAAAAAAATGAAGACCAATGATTTCAAAAATATTTAGATGTAAGTATGTACTTTATAGAAGAAGGCTACACTATACTTGAGTGAAATGGGCTATGGTTTATTGTTGTACTAACTTCCGCCCGCGGCTACGCTTACGCTATGTTTGATACCACTCAACTCTGTAATTATTAAAAGGGTTTTGATGATTTTTTTTGGTCATAAATAGATTACACTTTGTAATAACACTACATTGTATCCTGTTTCGACACGTGCGAATCCACGGATAAAACCTAGTTATTTATAAAAGGAAACTGAATAACTAACCAATCTTTTTTATTGCAGGGTCGGTTCCATCTAGTACAGGTGCTAGATTCATGACAGAGCTGCTCGTTTGGTCTCTGCTTGGTGGCGGCGGCCTTCGGGACGCACTCAAAACTGCTTTGCAAGTGCACACAGGCGATACATACAGTCATTTACAACTTGACGTGTAAGTGAAACGTGACAGACATCTATTATCGTAGTCGCATACTGTCTCTTTCGCTTTCATTGGAAATGAAAGAGACGCGATACACTTTATGCGAGCTTGCTTGATGAAATACATTTTATCTCATGTGTAATCTCACACCTCTCTTCCTAATACTGACAGGTATAACATATTCAAATTCAAAATGCTTTATTCAAATAGGCCCCAAAGGAGCACTTATGAAAGTTAAAATAAATTACTCTAACAGCGGGCCTCTGCAACATTCGTCTACCCGAGTCACAGACATAAACTAATGCTGACTTTATTATATATTTTTAGGGAATACGACCAAATCGACATTGTGGTAGGCCAGTGTGGTACCCAATCGGCCAACTCAGGAGACTCTGAATCCACAGGTATAACTATTAGAAATGAAACTATAAAAGTAATTTTTTTATTTAAAAGATTTTTTTATTTGTTAGTGGGAGGACTAACTCTTCTGCGAGTGTCCGTCTGGGTTGTTACCACCGCTTTGCTCGTGAAGTCTGCCGCCAAGCAGTAGTGTGCAAGCATTACTGTGTTCCGGTTTGATGAGCAGAGTATCCAGTGAAATTACTGGGCTTATGAGACTTAATATCTAATGTCTTAGGGTAACGAGCGCACTGCAGTGCCGCGCAGGCCTTTGTGTTTCAAAGTTCTGGGTGGCACTGCAGTTGTTATGGGCCGGCGTTATGCTTACCATCAGGCAAACGACGAGCTCGTCACTTTACCCAATAACATAAAAAAAAAACTTGTAGATACTTTGTTTCTGTTCTAGGATGTAAAGAAGAATATCAGTTGAATAACGTCTCGTCAGCCGAAAAGGGAGCATCAGTACCGCTCATGCATTTGGTAAGAATTTGAATTTGTTTCGAATGTATATAATTATGTTTTCTTTATGTTGGTGCAAAATAATTTTTAATCTGTAACTTTTAATGTTGGTATGTGAAAAGAACGGCTGTATTCTTTGGTTCACTACGAGTCTGCACTGCTCTTAAAGTGTCATTAGAAACTAATACCTATGTGTTTGATTTTCAGGTAAAACACTTGATCAAAAACTCGAGTTGTCAAACGCAAATGCACATAAATGCAATTATACAAGGCGAAACGAGCAAAATGGATGAACCCAAGGTTGATGAGGCGGCGAGTCCTAGCTGCGACCTACTTATTCGTTTTCAAAGGTAAAATTTGTCTTCTAATTTCAACTCCAAAGCTCACGCAGTATATACTATAGTATGTAAAATTTATGTCTCTTCTCCCCGCCCGAACAAAATCGAGAGAGAACAGAAGGGGCGCTTGGGCGCATAAGGATGGCCTAAGTGCCTGAGCGAGCTTCTATTCTCTCTTTTTTGTGGCTGGAAAAAAGTATTGCTTTTCCCCGAATTTTGTGTTAAATTATAAAACTAGCAACACAGACCAACTTATACTTGCTGGCTATGTATCCAGGTCAAGAAATAAATAAAAAAAAAATACTTGCTGGACTGTGACTATAATCCCAAACTGGTATCTCCAGAGTACTATTCTGTGAGACGATGTGGGTACGCGGCGGGAGGGGCTCCCGCGGCGCAGTGAGGGCGCTCCTCAACGAGTATACATCGCTGCTGGCGGAACACGTTAAGTCCACCCTGGCAGCGTTTAGACGGGCGGTGCGGCTGGCGAATGGCGCGCAGCTAGCGATTCTGTGCGATCTCATAGCGGCTGACATCGTTGGTAAGTGAAACGGCCACCTTTTGCTTCTGCTGATTTTAACATATTAGGCATACTCGTGTCACCGTTACTACGATTAAAGTTATACGCTTCGGCAATGTTTGTGTTTCCTAATTAGTACGAATATGTCACCAATCTCCGACCGTCCCGTGCCTCGTCACCTACTAATGAGCTCACAAAATATTGTATACTAGCTTCTGTCTGAGACTACGCTCGCATGGTACCTATACATATTTATAGCCTATGTGTTATTCCAGAACCTAACCTGTCTACATTCCAAAATATCATCAAAATCGGTTTAGTAGTGAGGAGACACGTGGTAACAAACATTCACACACACAAACTTTCGCATTCATAATATTATTAGAAGTAAGATAGGATATGACAGGAAACTTCCCGTAGTACTGTAATATCTAATGTTTCAGGGTAAAGAGCACACTGCACTTCCTCGCAGGCCTTTCATTTAAATATCTGGACGGCTCTTGTTATCCTTACAACCGGTAAATGAGAAGCTCGTCCCATTACTTAAAAGTAAAAAAAACTCGTATATTCTTTTTCTTTGTTTTGAAATGATATTTAATTTTCTTACACACCTTATTAACGAACACTAAGGGTTTATTAAATCCACCAATATTACACATTTGAAGAATTAATACAAGTGTTAAGGGCTACATAAGATCGACGATGAAGAGTAATTATAATTTAAGAACGTTCATAGGTCGCGTGATAACCGAGCTCAGTGGTTGGATAAACGCGTGCGCGTCGCGGACTCCGAGCGCGCTCGCGGAGTGTTCGGGCGCGCTCGTGGAAATAGCGCGCGCGTGCGACGCGTCCGCCAAACTACTGCCCGCTGCTACCAAACTGGACGCGGACATACTCGGCTGGCCGGGTCTGTTATCAAAAAGGAACCAGCCCAACAACACGCTCATTAGAAAGTATGTAATCTTTCATCTTTAAAGGAAGGGTGAAGAAAATCCTCACTTAGAAATTCTGGCAGTGAAATTACTTGGCCTATAAAACTTAATACCTAATATCTCAGGGTAATGAGCGTATGCCTCACAAGCTTTTATGTTTTAAAGTTCTATGTGGCGCTGCGTTTGTTATGGGTAGGCATTATGCTTAACATCAGAAAAACGACCAGCTCGTCTCGTTATCAAATAGTATAGAAAAGGAAGGGTAGGCAATGGGTTGACAATGCCTCTGATATTGCAGATGTTCAAAGACTGTCCACTTATTCGTCACGCATTTCTGTATAAAAAACAATGACAAGACCGGAAAACTAAAAAACAGTGATTGGAGAAGCATGGTTATATTGGATTGTACCAATAAGGCGATAGATTGTCGATTTGAGGGCGCTTCAAAATGCTCTACCTTACTATAGTTGTATCACGAATTCAACTTTATTGTAGGAGTTGAATGTTCGACCTCGGGTCGGCGGGTAACCTCACTAGCTTTGAGCCAACATCACTTCAAAAATTAGACAGCGCGTATTGACCTGAATCACTATGAGACAAGTTTGTGGTCTACGAAAATAGATTCTTGCCCTTCTCCCTTCTAAAAATCTAACGTAACCAAATTTATTTTTCCAGGTGTGACCTTACAAACCACACAAAGGAAGGCGGCTCATGGATAGTTGTATCCGGCTGCGTTTTCGACGTCAGCAGTTTTGATTGCGAAAACGTAAGCACAGTGGAGCTCGTGAGGAAAATGCGGGGCAGCGACGCGACCGCGGCATTGAGTGTGCAACCGCACGCGGCATTCTTGTCGCAGATCACTGAGAAATGCGTCGGAGTGTATGATCTGATACAAAAACATAGCAGTAACGTAAGTTCGCTGTTATATTTAATGCACATTGAAACAATAAAATTATAGTACAACGTCGATAAACTAACAAATAGAACCAGAGGTCACAGTGTTTTTTTTGTTACTTGGTAACGAGAGGACCAGGTCGTTTGCCTCATGTTAAGTATAACGCCGGCCCATAACAATTGCAGTGCCACCCAGAACTTTGATACACAAAGCCCTGCGCAGCGCGCTCGTTACCCTGAGACATTAGGTATTAAGTCTCATAAGCCCAGTACCAATTTCACTGGCTACTCCGCTCATCAAACCGGAACACAGTAGTAATGCTTGCACATTACTGCTTGGCGGAAGACTTCACGAGTAAAGCGATGGTACCAACCCAGACGGACACTCGCAGAAGAATTAGTCCTACCACTAACGAAGTGTTCTGGAATTCAACAAACTCGCGTTCTTAGTTCTTTGTTTTTCTTTCTTTTTAAATTTTTTTTTAACTGGTAAATAACGAGCCGAGTAGGATGTTTTCCTGATGATAAATACAACGGTAGGCAGTAACAATTACAATGCCACCCAGAACTTTAAAACGCAATGATCTGCGCGCAACTGCGGTGCGTTTGTTACCATGAGACGTCATAGTATTGTCCCAGGTATCCTTTTGTTTCTACAGGAGAGTGCATCCAGTCTCCGTGCTTTCCACATCCTAGCTACGTGCGCCTTTCACTTAGCGTTAGGGATGTCCCAGTGCGGCACAAGGTTGGCGCGCTCGCTGCCCACGCAGGCGGCTGAACGCGATGCGGCGCCTCACGCTTCTGCTGCCTTTCTGAGAGGCGGCTTGAAGGTATTTATGTACACTTAAAACTAGTAAACGCTTTAAATGGGGAGGCACAGGCAAAGCTATACTCAGATGGCGCCACCATCGCTGGTGGTTATCACTGATACTTACTTTGAGGGTTAATGCATTAAACTATAACCAATAAACATGCTCGCGTCTTAAAAATAATTAGATTATTGGGGAAGTAGTCCCAATATCTAGTAAGATTTGTTTTAGGGCACGAAACTAGCGAACCCGTTCGAAGAAGAGAAGGCCGAAGCGCGAAGTGGGTCATCTACAGGCGGCAACAGTCCGGCCGGAGAGGTTCCCATTACGTCACGCGCTTCGAAACCACCGCCCAAAGTGTGCCTGGCATCGTCGACGGCACGCGCGGATGCTTTATTATACGCGCTGGCCGAACCTAAGTTGCACGTAAGTCAGTTTGAAGGTTAGTTTTATTTTTAACTGGCGGATGACAGTTGATTTTTGCCGTATCTAATGGCTATACATTGTTTCATAATTTTTAGTGTGAATACTTAAATTTGCTTTATGTTTCGTTATGTTCAATTATCAAATATAGCGTTTCGGTGCAAATTGTATGGCATAATTTCTAACAGGCGGCATGTAGTTGTATTTAAATGCCAGTTTGCTCTCACGTTATCTTTTCCGATAAAGCTAAGCGTCCACTGGATTCGAATCGGCGCGTGCGTAGCGTACGGAGCGTCGGCTTAACAAAATGCGTAGGGTGCGTCCACTGCATACCGATTTTGCATCGGTAATATCGGCATTTTTATAAACAAAATGTTGCCATATCTAGCCAAAATGTGCCAACACTAATGGTGCGTTCACTTCGAATGGCGTCATCGGCAGAAATACCGGTGTCTGGCGCGGATTTACGACGCAGTTCCATGAAAATCAATAAAAAGCAACAAAGCCTTCTCCTCCTTAGTCTTCAGATAGGATGCTAAAGGTTTTTACGTCAAACAAAAACGAACTTTAATCAATTGTAATAAGATGCAATTTTATCGCAGGATCCTTTAGCACTCCACCTGTGGTGGGCCTGCGAACGGCGAGAAGGTTGCGCACCGCATTTCCCTCCGGAACATCCATTAGAAGAACTGAGGAGAGCATTGTTAGCCGCCTTGCTTTATCATGCTGGCTTGAAGGAACATGCTTTAGCTACTGCTACAGCAGGTAAGGGATGTAATTAATGATTTAGTGTACGGTACCAAATTATCTCCCTTATTCATAAACGTTCCGTAACTTACTTAATTACTAGAAAGTGTTTTGTCTCGTTTTCACGCGTAACAGCTTCCGTCAACGAGAAGTTGACAGAGCAGTTTAAAGCATAAATTATCTTATTGAGCTTTTATTAATAAGGGCGTTTATGTGTATCTAATCTGTGATGGCTTTTGTAGAAATGCAGAAGGGCGAAGTGAAGCTTTCCCCAGCCATGTCTGAAGTTGTGAAAATCGTGCAGCAATGTAAGTGGACTCTTATGAGGACCCGGCAACAACTGTCCCGTGGATATAAAGAGGTTAGTCAATTAATCTTAATATTATTAGATTTTAGCAGTTAATGGTTGGGATGGGCCGTTCAAACAATTTTTTTAACGGCGATGAATGAGAGTTTTGTTGACTCGAATTTCGTATTTAAGGTTTGCGCTGCGCCACTAGAACGAGCTAGGTTCCTTCTTCACGAAATACGCGCAGCGATGTCGCCGGCAGTCACAGCCTTACAAAAACGGCCTCCATTCCGCCGGCCGTGCACGGCTAAAAGAATATTCAAGAAAGCTGCGTGCGCGGCCAAAGCTCCAACATTTAACAAATGTTTCGTTACCACTAAGGAACTAAGAAACAGACAGAATAGTCTGAGCAAAAGTATGCTAAAAGGTACCGGCAGCTTGTTACAAGGCGACGCGCTGGTAATCAAATCTTCTCTAGTTAATGCTTCGACTAAAACACCAGATGAATCGCCAAGCATTGTCGTCGAAAAGTCGAAAGAGCCGATAGAGAGTCCAGAAGACAGGGGCATACTGATTCCGACGACTAAAATCAGAATAAAAGTTCGGCCGGTAGATAGGTCGAAACAAACAAACCCGGCGAAAAACGTATTAAAACCACGCGAGAAAGAGACACGAATAGCTTTAAAGAATGACCAGTTAGAAAAAGACAGAAAAAACGCGTCAAATAGCAGTGGCTCTAGATATAGCGAAGCGTGGAGTACTAAGGCACATAAGGAGAGAGAGGATTTGTTAGATGATAAGACTCCTACCAATGAGGTCTCATTTAGTTCTATAAACGACATGACTGAAGCGTCCGTCTTGAAGGAATCTTTGGAGAGCGAGAAACAAGTGAAGATCCTCGCTGATGATCTGAAAACTGATCTGATAATGGCTGATGAAGAGAAGGATGATGATAATTCGGAGAGGAATAAGTTTGTAAACGCTTGGGTGTCGAAAATGGCTTGTGATGAAAAAGGTAAGCGAGAACGGTTTTTACTTTGCTAGCAATTGTGCAATAAATTGAATGGGAAATATGTTTGCTTTGATTAACTTTGGGTTTTTTTTAGATTTGTATTGGATGTTAGAAGAAGTGACGCCCGAGCAGCAAAGTTTGACCGCATCTATAATTGATTTTGTGATAACTGAAGAACCCTGTGATATTGATATTTTACGACGCGCTTTGTATTGTCAAGTAAGTTGACTTAACTAGATTGGATTATGAAACTTTCTCCGTCTTAAATAGGTATTATTTCCAGGTACAAAGAGCAGAGATAAGAAAGACTGGCTACAATATTATTAACAGTATTCTACATTCGTCTCAAACGATGTCCGAAAGCGTGAAGTATGCGGCACTGACAGGCCTCGTTGGCGCTAATATGGCGGACTCGGCACTTTATGCAGCTATGAAACCTACCATTCCACTAACCCCGCCGTTGAAAGGCATCGAATCTGTGATACCGTACTCGAAATATATGATACTTTTAGAAAGAGCTAAGTTTTTGGACTTTATTATGATAGAGTTAAAGGCGAGAGTTTTAGAAGAAGAGAAACAACAAACTATGCCGTTGAAAACGAACGCAAACTGTGGAGCTCATGCATTGTTGAATCGTCCTTCGAGAGCGAGGTAAATTTTGATCAAATTTCAACTCCAATAGGTATGTATAAGATACATTTTTCAATGCCATTTACATTGCAGGTTCTTAGTCAATTTGCTATCACTTCTAACCGAAGGATGTCATGGACAAGAATTAGAGCAGCTAATAAATGGAGGGGCATTAAGCTCATGTCTGACGTTATTGAAGCAGATTGGAGGAGATACGGTTCAGAATGCGTCTCTTATTTGCAGCGGGATTAAATGTAAATGTAAGTGTGATACTATATTAAACTGATTTAATATCGAATAGCCACACATAGGATGATACATATTATCAATGGTCGATTGGCATACGCTGAGCTGGGACAGGTTCGTAGCAATCTATGGGTACCTACCTATAATAATGATGTCACTTTTCTCGATATGGGATTTCTCTGTGGTATAGATGCGCTTTTATTATGTAATTAATTTTGTAGTTAGTAAGTATACTTGATCCTGCGAATAACTACATTTTGAATGAAAAAATGTGTTTTTTTTTGTTGTTTTAGCCGATTGTCTGGCTATTTATGAGGATGAAAGGCTTGGAGCCCGGGCACGAGGTGCTTCTCTGTCGGGACCGGAACTCGCTTCTCTAATGAAAATTGGCACAAGAGTAGTTCGAGGCAAGGATTGGAAGTGGGGCGATCAGGTAAGCACATCCTACCTGCACCATACATTTTTACGTTTGACGTTGTTTATATTGATACAATCGAAACTAGTGTATTTTAGTAATTAGAAACAGTTTGTTGTTGCACCGAAACGATATATTATCCGTTAGTGGACTTTAGTTTTGAGACGCATTTTTCGGCTGAGCTTCAGAGGTGGCCTTTGTGAATGCTTAGTAAAACACGCTTGTAGGTATATGGTGCGCGGGCTCTTTTCCGCAACTAAACCGTTTATCGACCCTTTTAGTGTGAACGAGACGCTATAGTAGGTAAGAAGTTTAACACCAGTAGGGCAAACATGCGCGCCGCGACAAAATTTTGTAGACGCTTTTATTGTGGATTTGTCTCATAGTATTCGCACGAGAAAGAGCGAGCAAAACAGTGGAGAATATTTTGCCTTGGCGAGTATGTTAGCGCTTCTGGTCAAGATACTTGAGCAAGTTTTCTACCCACGGGCCACGTAAACTCATATCAATAGTGCACACACGCGGTAATTACACTATTGATAGAAGTACTTGTGTATGAACATGAAATAAAATCCTTTTCTAGGATGGACTTCCAGGCGGCGAAGGTCGTGTGATCGGAGAGCTAGGTGAAGATGGGTGGGTCCGCGTGGCGTGGGACGCGGGGGGGACCAACTCGTACAGGATGGGCAAGGAAGGGAAATACGATCTCAAGCTGGCGCGCTCGCCGTCACCGCCGCCCTCGGTCGATGAAACTGTGCACGGCACCGGTGAGTACTAACTAAAACAAAACAAAAAAACTGCTTTTAAAAAAGCGGGAACCAAAAGATCACGCTACTTTAAATTTCATCCCCTTTTTTCCATTCTTAAAGTTGGTATTTTTAAGTCAAATTTATAAAAGAACCACCCTTGAGACATACTCTACTCATAAAAAGAATCATCTAAATCGGTTGAGAATTGACTGAGAAATCGAGTAACATCACCACAAAAAAGAAATACAGATGAATTGAGAACTTCCTCCATTTTTGAAGTCTGTTACCAAACTGGGCGTTGCCGCTAAAATTTCAATACTTTCAAATGACTTCATAATTATGTTGTAAATGCCTACAACAATAGTTGTATGATATTTCTAGTTTTAATAACATGATGATACGATGTTTAAAAATAACGAATGCTCGTGCCAATAAGTCGGTAAATGCTTGTCTAGTCTAATTTGTGTTTTCACAATGATTCAAAACCATACACATCTGTCTCAGGTATCGTTAGTCTAGGATGGTCGTTGTGTTCTTTGGCTGTAATATTTGTTGCTGATATTGTTTATTACTAGTTTTTACCTTCGTATTTCGCGATTTTTACACGTTGAATTAAACAGCTTTTAACGGGTTTTTGCCTTCGTTCAGTGGTTGAAAGCGCAGTGGAGTGGTGGCCAGTGAGCGAAGTCCGAGTGTCCGTCACATGTGCCATTCGCGCTCTGTGTGCTGGAATAGCTTCAGTGCGCGGCGTAGCGGGCACCATACCGCGTAGAAACGTGGCTGCGCTACAGAGGCGGCTGTTGACATTGGCGCACGCGCATAATACGCTGCCGCCGACGGCGTTCTCTGCAGCATACCATACGGCCCTCGCTCTGGTCAGAGGTAAGTTCAGTAGAATAAAATACGTAGTGCCATTGACATCAACAAAGAGGAAGATGTGGTCGTTCTCCCAGCGCTGCAGCGCCTACTCACCAAGTGGCTCTGTTACATGTATAAATCCAGTGCAATATAGAGAGACACCAAAGACTGAAGTGCGAGGGGGACCACAATATTGAGTACGTATTACGTAACGGGCCCATGGGCGGTGGACCTGATTTATACAGTCCGCCGTCGAGGAGCTCGTACACAATCTTACCTTTTTTTATCTATGCCTACTACCATTTGCACTATGTAGGCAATATAAACTTAATCGCGTACCGTCGGCGCCGGCGCGGCGGCTGTTATCTCTGACTTCTCGTTATTGTGTTTATTTCAGCAAGTGCGCAAGGTCCAGAGATGCGGATAGCCTTATGTACGGACTCGTGGTTCGAACTCTGCTACAGTATTATTTCTGCCATTGAAAAACCTATCACATTGGATCTCATATATTTGCAAGTAAGTTTTTCATATAATATTTTAAAAACTTAACAAGAGAGCTATAACTAATGCTGCTAATGCTTTGAGAACAACATTTGCACAGAAAAGAACCATAGAGAAAATGAGAAAATCTCAAATCAATAATTTTGGCATAATACTCCACGCTTGTCTTAGTGATCGCAGTAGATTATGATAACATTGACTGAGGAAAATGCTGCTGCTCATTCGCATAGCTGGCTCTTACGAAGGAAAATTCCACGGAAAGATATGGGATACTACGAGATGCTGGTGGTTTGCTTCCTATTAACCAAGTTGGCTTTAAAAACACACCTTCATTCTTCTAGATTCAAGCGTTATGGCTTCTCCGGCGAGTGTTGGTGGAACATACTGGGGCGCCGGAATGGCGACGGACGGTCGGAACGCAACTACTGGCCCTCATCGGACGGTTGTGGCTGGAGACACACGCCATGGATCCGGTGTTGCGGTTGAATCACAACATGCTCGCGCCGGCTATAGACGACGAGGAAGTTGGTGAGTTCTTATATCTGTAAAATAAATATCAAATACAAAAGCGTGCTTGAAGGCCGGCACGTCAGGAGAAATATTCTGGCTTTCATTAGACTGGTTTTTGTAAGTGATCAAAACCAGCGCTGCCTGAATGGCAGCGAACGGTCGGGACAGAAATGTTCTCTTTTTACAGCAAGGTTTGATTAGCACAACTAGCACGGTAAAGGAAAAAAAAATCATAATAGCATAGCAATAGCATAGCACTTTCTATACGTTACTGTCGGTAGAATCATATATCTTTTGGTTCTCAAGTATCAAGAAAATTAATTAGTAAAGTTGTTCAATTCAGACAACAGATGGCGTGCACCCGCAACTGCGAGCTACACTGGCGCATGTTGCGCAGGGCTGGTACTACTTGTACGGCAGCTACATTCGGCGGCGCACTGGCACTCGCCCATCACTGCCTTGCTTTTGGACAAATTGCAATTGGCTGCGCAAATGGTAAGATAACGAATAGTGCAGAGCTCTTTGGTTAGCTAAAGAGGTCAAGTGTCGAACGTACTGTAGGTGACTTTTGACAGGTTCTGATTTAAATTCAATTAATATTTAAGGTTGCATCAAACCATTTTGAACTGAAAGTCAAATATGAACTAGGTATTCATATAACTCATTAACCCCATGGTTCATAAACTGAGACTTCTGATTATTTCAATTGAGCATTTTGCATCTGCTGTCAATGCTAGCTCTGAATGGTTCGTGAACTTGTTCGGGATTTGATAGACTGCACGATAAACAGCAAATAATGAAACTTTAGTTTGAACTATGTATGAAAATTTAAACGCTGCTCACTTTAACTTCGTTTATTTCACGTTTAAGATTATCTAGAACCCATAGTTTATTGAACTAAGTTTATGTTTCATTCTAAATATCCATCCAACCATCCATATCATCAAATATTTATGTTTCATTCTATTTGTTTTTTTTTTTTAAATAATACTACTATAAATTTTAACTACAAATTTTACTTTACAATTATGTAAAATAATTAAGCCCAAGAATAATTGATAAATATTGTGCCATTATGTTATTCCAGGTAACAAGCGACTGGCATTGGTGGCCGAACACCAGCCAAGATATGACTTCAACAATGAAACCAACTCCACCTACCCTTGAAAACTGTCTTATTGGTATGTAGGCACAATATTCCGGGGTTCTTTTATAACATCGTAAACTTCAGAATATATAATTCATTACCTAATATCACCACCTAAAGGTTGTCCGGAAGAGATAGCTATTTAGTTGCAAGACCGCCCATTGTACTTACTATACTTTATTTAGTTATTTTTACTTTTATATTATGTTGGTGTACAATAAAGAGTTATCTATCTATCTAATCTCTATGGAACTGTTAACAAAATAATGTGAAACGAATGATACATGCTGCTCTCTCTCATTCTTATATGCTAATCATGTACCTTACAAAATAGTAGTAAAGACTAAATTTCGTTGAATTAATACCGAGGTGTAATGGACTCTAAACTAAGAGAAAAGATATGTAAAATCAAGTAAAATTACTTGATATGTAACTCATTTGCTTTCGACTGTTGTTTATCTTGCCTGATTCACGACCAAGGTTCGTCCTGCTGGTACAGTGTGTAGAGTAGCCTAAATCAGCGATGTTGTTGTGACTTGAACTTCGACAGTAATGTATCAAAATTTAAGGTCCATAATGCATTGCAGCTGGTGCGCTCGGCGTAATCGGTGGCGTTGAATGGCGGATACGAATGGGTCAGAGAGTGACGTCAGGATCACCTCCACGGAACGCAATAGTCACGCAGTTGTCTCCTCGTGCGAAGGTTACTTTGATATACGACGACAATACACTTACAAAGGTTGGTGGGTTTCAGATGCTTCCATGAACATATTTATTACAAGAAGGTAAATGTAGCATTCTTACAAGTCATAACGAGCTGGCTCGGTGAGCACTTGTAAATGTCTTACCCCACTACGCCAAGGTTGAATCAAGAGGTTTTCCTTCACCGGAAGCTCTTTGTTGTTTTGTGTTGTTGTTTCTTTCTTTCTTTGTAGGATTCGAAACCTCAACCTGCAAATAACCGGGCGACCTGACAAAGACTCGACAGACAGAGATCGATCGTAGCTAATAAATTATTTAGTGTGTATCGGATGGACGAATGCGTAACCGAGAGTGTACTACATAATCGCGCTACATAATGAAAATTGCTTAAAAAAGCGACGAACCCACTTCAATGGCAAACTACTGAACCTATTTTGATGAAATTTCTATGGGACCAATCTGAAAGTATATCCTTTCGACGTAGATCTGACGTAAAAAAAACATCAAAAAATTACAATCGAATTGAGAACATCTTCCTTTTTTGGAAGTCGGTTAAAATACATTTTAGTTAATCCAAGTCTCATTTAAAGTTTTGTCTTATTTTTAAGTATTATTTATTGTTGCAGAGCGAAGTAAGCGGTATACAAAGCGCTGAGAGCGAACGCCTCAATCAGCCGCTAGGTGGCGGAGAGAGCGCACTGCGGGTGTGCGCCTCTCTGCTCGGAGCGGGGCCTCAGGCCTCGCCGATGCACCCACACCACTTACCAGGTAACTTATTTTTTTTACTATGAGTTGTATTGGATAAGTTGAAAATAAGAGCTGAGGATAGGGCGGTGGCCCGCCTTGGTAATGTCCAGCGGACTTATTGCATATAAGTATGTTCTGTTGTTGTACTGTTCTTAGATCGTTTTACGGTGTTGTCTCTGAATATTACCCTTAGTGTTGTGTTGGTCCAATCCAGTTTCAAGCCTTATTTGACAGCATTTTTTTTAATGTTTTTTATTGATTTTAAGACTAGTCCCATAGGCACTAGCAAGAAAATTAAACTCTAGGTATGGTAGACGTTCTTAAAAATTTAATCTGCTGCACCATTTCGTTACTGAAGCAGCTTGTTAGTGGGAGGACTAACTCTTCTGCGAGTGTCCGTCTGGGTTGTTACCACCGCTTTGCTCGTGAAGTCTGCCGCCAAGCAGTAGTGTGCAAGCATTACTGTGTTCCGGTTTGATGAGCAGAGTATCCAGTGAAATTACTGGGCTTATGAGACTTAATACCTAATGTCTCAGGGTAACGAGCGATCTGCAGTGCCGCGCAGGCCTTTGTGTTTCAAAGTTCTGGGTGGCACTGCAATTGTTATGGGCTGGCGTTATGCTTACCATCAGGCAAACGACCAGCTCGTCTCGTTACCAAATAACATAAAAAAAAAAACTTGTATAAGTTAAAGTTTTTTTAATTGACTTTACTAACAGGCTGAAAATTGATTTACAGCTGATTTAGATGTCTGTGGCCTCAGAAAACAACAGATGGAGCTACTAACGCTATGCGCAGTTCGCGGGCTTCTGACGACAAGAACCCGGTTAAGAAAAGTACTAATGCAACCACCTGACAATACAAGTAAGCGTAGTCTTTTTTGCTCAACAATCACATACATATATCCTGCCAGGTATGCTTCCCTGTGAAAGAAATAGGTTATTTAAAAACCGGCCAAGTGCGAGTCGGACTCTCGTACTGAGGGTACACACTTGTATCTACAACAACTACTACTATTTATATTTATACCTATATTATAAATCGGGTGAGTCCGAGCGAGAGCGGGTGTGTCGGAGCGGGAACTTGTGCGACTTTCAATCCGACGCACCATAGTTCGAATCTCAACTCGGCCCGCACCAATGACTTATGTCAAGTTATGTGCGGATTATTCACTTTCGCTCTAAAACGGTGAAGGAAAACATCGGAAACCGGCATGTTCAAGAACCACAAAATTCGAGCACATGTGTCATCCACCAAGCCGCACTGGGCCCGCGTGGTGGATTATGGCCCATATCTCTCGCTCAGAGAAAAGGCCGGTATCCCAGCAGTGGGAGCGTAAGAGGCTGACAATGACAATGATGATATTATAAATAGTTCATCTATCACGGGAATCGCTATGTAATTGTACAGCTATATTAACCAAAATAAGTAATTAAGTTAAAGAAAGTGTTTTAATATTTCAGGTACAATTGAAAGAGGGACTGTTCTAAGTACTGAAGGCACGCTGCTGCGGCGATTGCTGGCGCTAGCCACGAGGCCGAGTCCGCTAGCGGCGTCACACACCCCACGCGAGCTAGCCGCAGCCGCACTCTCTATAGTGCAACAGCTAGCTTCTCATGTATACAACGGTATGTAGCCTCTTAAATGTATTACTACTATTATAATGACCAATTTAAGCTAGACTTTTAAGTGTCTTCTGCACTGCAGTTCATGCTTTCTCTATGATATTTTTATGGTTTGCTAGCATCATATCATAAACCTTATGACCAATATCAATAAGTTAACTATGAGTAACAATAAGTGTGTTACCTTGCTTGGGTCGGAACTCAGAATGTCGATTTCCATACGAAGTGAGTCACAAAATAACGATGAAAACTATCTCTATCCTATTCTTTCAACAGATGAGAAAGATAATGAGATACCACCTGAAATGCCGCTGATAGACAAGAGCAACGTCATGCAAGTGTCAGTTGGACCTTCGAGTAGCACCTCTTCCTTGTGTAAGCTAAAATAAACCTTATTTACCTTGATGATAATAACAGTGATTTGCAACTGACTGTTCGCGTGCTCTTTATGACACTTTCTGGCGTCGATTGTTGGCTGTATGACGGTTATTGTAGGCAACAGTGCTTTAGCCGAGTACATAGGAGGGAGGCTTTCGGAGGACATAAGAACTCCTTAGTTGAGAATTGGCTACTTGCCTGTACTTGATAAATAAGAATGTGTGAAAAATAGCCCATCACCCTACTTAAGGTCTAATTTTGCTTGCGCAATTGTTGTTTTGTGTTAAAACTCCTTTCCAGGCTGCTTCATGCCATACTTTCCATACAAACGCTCGTACGCGATTATAGTTTTGAGCAAATTTGACGGCTCCGTAGCTAAGTTGGTAGTAACCCTGCCTGCAAAGCGAGGGGTCCCGGGTTCGATTCCCGGCCGGGGCAGATTTTGTGTAAGCATAAAGTTTGTTCTCGGGTCTTGGATGTTTGTGATGTGTATTTGTGTGTGTCCATGCCACCTGCGACACAGGGAATCCTAGTGCGGGGGTATGAGTGTACAAAAAAAAAGGTAGGTAGGTAGGTATCATGCTCAATGCGAATGCTCAGTGTGATGAACAAAAAACCCTTTAGGCCATTTTTGCGTCCTAGGATTTTTGCGTTAGGCGAGTCATGAAGCGGCGCCTTAAATCTGTTTGTCTAGTCTATGCCAGTATTGCATTACCGATTACCAACAACGATTCTGTTATGACTTATAATAGGATTTATGAACAAATAGAAAATTAATGGCGACTGACTTTAACAGTTAAATGAAACAAATTAGATTTATTCTTCTAAATAGCCAGGCCAAGGATTTATGTTGATGTAAACTAGACATTGATCAAATGTGAATGCTATTATAACGTTTGTTATCACTGCATTTAAATACTAGTATTTATTAAAGTAGTCAGCTAACTACCGTAAGATCAAAAGGTACTAAGTGTCCTTACGTGATAAAGGAAACAATTGAAAACTGACGAAGGTATTCCCACCATGACTGTACTTGATAATACATGTTTTGTTTTTTAGCCCGCAAAGACCTTAACACATGGGCGAACTCTGCCCAGGTGCAGCAGGTTATAGAGATGGGATTCTCACGGACTGCAGTTTACGCGTCGATTCAAGCTATTGGTGAGCGCATTTAAACTAATTGCTAAACTAAAATCAGCTGTGTATTATTAAAAAAAATAATTATGTCAACGTTTATCTTTCTTGGTAGTAGTTAAGGTTTAGTTGCTAAATTTTTTTAAGACATTACTAAGGTTCCGCATCCGTAACAATAGGGTAATTGACCCCATTTTATATGATGTCAATCAATTCGATTTCTCATGAGAATCAAATGTCTATATCGAAAAAACTGGAAATCTGACGCTAGAAACGTCAAAACTGAGAGCAAAAGTCGGGCGCTTAATAGAAACGTTTAGCGTTTTAACGCTCCATACAAATTTCTAATGGTATGTGATGTGACACAAAATATAGCAGCAATAGAAATTTTAGCGACACTGGTATCACCTGACACAAGAGTCTATAAGATTCGATTTTTAATAGCTATGTTAAATGTTAATCCAACCTAAGTGTAAGTATAGTATTTGATAACGGACTCCCCTGATTTTGAGAAATACAAAGATTATCATTTGTTTGGGTGTAGTCACTTTTTCCATTAATTGTAGCCCTGAATGTATGAATTGTACTATCATCACTTACCTTCATTATTCCCAGGTGGAAACAGCTTGCCCTCAGTGGAATCTCTAGTGGCCTATCTATTAGAACTGCCTCACCAAGGCATGGACGACACGGTCTTTGAAACGAAACCGCCTCCCATGAAACAAGAGAAGAACAAGACTCCGTACCGCTGGCGCAGTTGTTTCGCCTCTGAAGAAGAGTACTCCCAGTACTTATCAGACGTTATCACTCCGGGGATGACTGTACGGTGCTGCAAAGCTTATGAAGGCGTAAGTGGATAACTAAAGACTATAATGTCGAAAAATTTATCAGGACATATTGAACAGACAACTTTAACTTTCAGTGAAATAAATACCGAGATTTGATATTTAAAAACTTGTGATGAGAACCTTCAAATTCTGAATGTGTAATCAATTTTCCTAAACATCCACAACGATGCGCAGCGTGGCTTTATCAATTTTTTTGATTTTGTTAATGGAAGAATTGATTATGCTCTACTGTTTTTCCTCGCAAGTAGTAAATTAGAAGTTTTTTCCATATCTATTGCAGCACTTTTCTCTTTTGTTTTCAGGTTGGTTTGGGTGATGTTGGTCAAGTTCAGAAAGTAGAAAGAGATATTAAACAGAATGTCTTTTTGCATGTAAGTTTTTCTTACATAATATGCGGAGAAATGCTGGCTGCAAGCTGATTCGCTGCCAACTGGTTGGCTGGAAATTTGAACTACTCTTAGGCTACTCACTACGGCCAATAGGTTGTGCAACTGTTTTATGTGGTACATTAGTTATCTATAGCATTTACATATGATGGGTCTGAGAATATGCCCACTCTGCCTCCGTTCCCCTTGTATATCCCGTTTGAACACACAATGAGCTGTTGTGCTGGGCTCGCACTAATATTCACAAAGGCGAAAAAGTTTTTACATACATTATAATAATTAGATCAAGTTAATAAGCTTAATTCTGCAGTTGTTATGGCCTGGCGTTATGATTGTAATCAGGCAAACGATCCGCTCGTTTCGTTATCTATACACATAAAAAAAATTAAAGTGTCTGTTTGTAATGTCAAAATAACAACTATTTACCAAACGCGTATGAAAGTATATACGGTACCTATAACAAAAACACAACTTTTAAAATTTTTGTCTGTCTGTCTGTTTGTTCCGGGTAATCTCCGAAACGACTGGACCGATTTTGACGCGACTTTCACGGGCAGATAGCTGATGTTATAAGGAGTAACTTGGGTTACTGTAATTTGATAAAAATTAAAAAAAAAACCCATGAAATCCAATATCTCTGCGAGGGTGAAACCGCGAGCAGCAGCTAGTCTTGTAGTGTAAAAATGTAATTTGTAACCTTTTCAGGTTGAGTGGCGTGGCCTAGGGCGGGTGTCAGGTGTTCGGGCGGTGCACGCGGAGGTGGTGTCAGGCTCGCCGCCCTTCTGCACCGGCGACAAGGTGCGCGTGCGCGCCGCAGTCACGCAGCCGCGGTACAAGTGGGGCTGCATCGACCACAGCAGCGTTGGCACTGTTACTGGTATGTAAGGCTTGTGTTTGACCGCTATCTCACCCACGGCGCAAGTACGGAAGTCCAAATGATAAATTTGTCGAATCGAAAAAACTGACAAATTTATCGAATGTTGCGAGTACCGAAGTCTGATCGTAAAGTATTGTAGTAGCTTTATATTCTCTTTGGATTCGACCTAGCTATTCGATAACTTTTGTGGGTTGTAAAAATTATATAAAAAATCGATAAGACCCAATTTATCGATCGAAAAGATCCTTACTTGCGCTGCTGGTGGTAAATGATGATGCGGTCGAAGATGAAGCACGCTTGCCTAGAAGACCTATTCACTAGCGCCGATTTGTGTGATTTTTTTGGATTGAGACTAACCAAGAAGCCGTAGACAAGTGTACATTTGAAGAACCTTGTTTATGGATTTACTGCATCCGATGAGAGTTACGCCCGTATAACTCAGCCTTAACATTCGTTTAAATGGAAGGCATTTTAATGGAATGTAACAATTTTTATCTAGTGCATGACAGTTCACATATTTGACATAATAACCTGGAACATGATTACATTTTACTTGGCGAGATTTAAATTAAGATAACAAAATTACGAGTAGTGTTAAAGTTGATTTAGTGGCGCTAGTAATATGCTAGCGCAATAAGTTAGTTGGCTCAAACGGTGGTAGTGGGACTATCTATTGAAAGTAACGCTTAGCATGAAGGACGAGTCTTCTTTGTTAGGATTCTTTCCATACCATTTTTAAGGTATCTATTCCATAGCTTAGCGTAAACTATTGTGATGAATGCTTGTTATTTGTTACAGGCGTAACAGGTAACGGTCGTGATTTGACAGTCGATTTTCCACAACAACCCGGTTGGACCGGACAAGTCAGTGAAATGGAACTTGTCACCGATCAGTGTAAGTTTTTTTAATCATAACAGTATTTCTTTGTTTCTTGTCTACAATTGCTGGAGAATATCTTCACTCCATGTTGATAGTTTTATACATCACTAAAACGGTTCCAAACAACGGTTTCCCAACAGTGGGAGCGTAAGAGGCTGATAATGAAATATCCCCTTACAATGGATGAATTAATAGATAATCGTGAAAGTTTAAAACTGTTTTTCTATTCTCCCATTGTATTCTATACAGTTGTAATGCGTTGTGTACAGCGGAGTGGGGCGAGAGCGCGGGCGGCGTGGTGGTGGGGTGGCGCGGCTCGCTGCGCGCCGCGCGCGTGTCGTCGTGCCGGCCCGGCGCCGGCGCGCGGCGGCTGCTCGACGGACAGCCGCATACGTACTGGCAGAGCTCCAGTGGGAACGGACAGGTTAGTGACATGACACTTTTTTCTTCTTTACTCGAAAAACGTGCTCTATATTGTGATTTCTGAAAGCCGACAAGGAAATAGCATACAATGTCAGAAAAAAAAACAACAGCATGCAAGGTCTTAAAATATATTAAACGTGCACATGTCTTTGCCAATCAATAGCGTACAAATATTTATTGGATTACATTGCATTCTTTCTATAAGTAGTACTTTTAATATTTTAACAACTTTTAATACGATCTACTTCTTTGTTAACATGAACTGACTTATTTGCAACTTCTGACTTGTGAAGAATTACAAGCGGGTAGTTTGCCTGATGGTAAAGCATAACGCCGGTCCATAACAATTGCAGTGCCACTCAGAACTTTGAAACACAATTCCTGCGCGGCACTGCCCGCTACCCTGAGACATTAGGTATTAAGTCTCATAAGCCTAGTAATTTCATTGGCTACTCTGCTCATCAAACCGCAACACCGTAATGCTCGCACGTTACTGCATGGCTGCATACTTCACGAGCAAAGCGGTGGTACCAACCCAGCGGACACTCGCAGAAGAGTTGGTGAACCAAGTGTTAGATAATAGTAATTGCTTATACGTTTTCAGCATTGGATCCGTGTAGAGATGCGAAACAACGTCCGCATCCGTCGGCTCGGTCTCGGCGTGCCGAGCGGCGTGTTCGGGCCGGGCACGCTCACGGTGCGCGGCGGCGCCAGCTTCGAGGAGGCGGCGCTGGCGTCCATAGCCGCGGTGCCGTGCGTGCCCGCCACGCCCGCCAAGAACAGCGTGACGCCGCTGACGCAGATACAACTCTTGTCCGATTGTAAACAGGTATGTATATTTAATGATGTATGACATAAAACTTTAGTATCTAGCTATTAAATAGGAGAAGACACTGACTCCTGAAACACAGTGTATACTAGTTCGGGAGGCTATGGGTTCAGCATAACTATGTGAATACTTTTATGTCAAAATAAATGATTTGTATTTGTAAGGCTAAGATTCAGAGACGAGTCTAAGCGTGGACTTATCATACCATATGTCACAATTCTATACAGTTTTGACATATGGAAGCAAAAGACCACGCTTAGACTCGTGTCTGAATTTTAGACATAATGCCATTTAGGCTAAGATTCAAAGACGAGTCATGAAAAAATAAAGCATGAATTATTGCGTCAAATTTATATAGAATTTCGATGTTTAGGAGCATGATTCACGCACGCTTTGAATCTTATAGCCTTACAGTCTAGCTAATAAACACTATCCTGCTCGAATAGTTACAATGTTTCATCTCTTTCGATTCAGTTTAAAATTGTCAAAGAACGACAAAGACAAAACATTGTGTAACTATACCACCGTTATACACTGTTTATTAGTAAGACCGTTAAGCGTCCATAAAATGATAAATATAACGCCATATAACGCCACAGATAAGAAATTAAAATTGTTTTACTTTACATTGTTGGTTTGCAATTGTTGTGGGCCGGCGTTATGCTTACTGTAACGAACGGCTCGTCTCGTTATCATATAGATTAAAAAAAACAGTTTTCTTGCCTTTTATTTATGTGCTTATAATTAGTAAATTACTTGTGTTTCCTTTCAGTATTACCCATGCTTAGAAATCGGCGTGAAACAGAACAGTACTGTAAACGCGGATGTTCGAGTTCACGGCCTCTACATTACTGGGTTCAGACCCAACCCGCCGTACACTGACGTTTTGATGGTGAGAATACAATTGCAACTTCATAATAATTTTCACAAACATTAGGTCGCATATTGTGGAAATGAATAATATTTGAATCATAATTATGCTGCTAAAATATACTTGGAGCCTAAATTCGTTCTTCCATTTATTGAGTTAATGATTTCTTTCAGAGCATGAATTTCATTGCTGAAGATTGGATGGAGAGGGATACTCCGACCGGTGCGGTGTCTGTCGACAATAATCCGCCGACATTACCTAGCGACTGTCCTAAAGTAAGCCCAGCAGGCTTTTCTGATACGTGATAATATGTTGCTCTACAGTTGAGTTTCCTGTGAAGTTAATTTGGTTTTTAAGCCTTTTTAGTGCTAATGCTGTTACACTTTTGCAGGTTTATGTATGGGGATTGAACGATAAAGATCAACTAGGTGGCGTGAAGGGTTCCAAAGTCAAAGTTCCTGTGTTTTCACCCGTCCTAAGTGCGTTGCGTCCTGTTTGTATCGCTGGCGGTTCGAAGACATTGTTTATTGTTTCACATGACGGCAAGGTATGTCTTCTAGACGTAGTAATATCTCACTTGTACACGACTTGTTGATAAAAAACAAAGGTATTTGTAGATTCTTTGACACCTCTTTCTGTCGCTCTGTCTTTATAATGTAGCATGTTTTATTCATTCTAGATCTAGAGATACATGAAAATGCTTATTTTCTTTAATTAATCTTTTTCACTTTTAGTTTTACTTTCATTTTTTTTGTTCCTAATATTGAGCTGGCCATTCGGCTCTTGTCGAACTGGCGCAGTCATTTTCTGGTTATGTTAACCTATGGTCATTATATGTGTCACATGATAGCTAAAAGTTCATTTTTTTCTCACACTTTATTACAACTTTCAGCTGTTTGCATGTGGCGAAGGAACCAACGGACGTCTCGGTCTAGGGCACAGCAACAACGTTTCTACCCCCCGTGCCAACCCCTATCTCAGCCATGTTTTGGTCCGCAAAGTGGCCGTGCATTCTGGCGGCAAACACGCGCTCGCGCTTACTGCTGATGGCAAGGTAAGGACGACAGTGCTTTTTTATTGTTTGAAAAGTTGAGTCGGACAATTAGATATAATATATTATGTATGTAGATCGACGCCCCGTGCCTCACTTATAAGGGTGCGATTTTAGACAGTAATTTTGTCTATGCTCATTTGGCGAGGTTGTACTATGTCAAATTCGCGATTTTGTCAGTTTCCTTTTCAACTAACACTAACACATGCTCGTGCTCATACATTAGAACAGTTTTAAAATAGTGGTCTAATAGCTTATCGCAAAATTATCATCCATTAACGCGATTAACATAATAATATTTCTTTCAGGTCTACTCGTGGGGCGAAGGCGAAGATGGCAAGCTGGGTCACGGCAACCGCCTCACGCTCGAAGCGCCTCGCCTCATAGAAACACTCTCCGGTGAAAGAGTGATCGGTATCGCGTGTGGATCGGCGCACAGTGCGTGTGTGACCGCGAGGGGGCATCTGTACACGTGGGGCATGGGGGAATACGGCCGGCTTGGACACGGGGACGATACTACGCAGCTGCAGCCTAAGATGGTAAGCTTGAGCTTAAACGAGGTCGTAGGGCTCTTTTTTCTTTTTCAAGTGGCAAACGGTCCGCCTAATCGTAAAACGGTTATCGCTGCCTGTGGACATTTGCAACACTTGGGACGTAGCCAATGCGTTGCAGGACCTTGAGAACTTGTAAAAGAATATTAAAACAGGTTGAAGTTGTGTTACTATAGATATGTTAGAGTTGATTATTGTCTCACCTAAGTGGCAATGCAAGGTCTAAGGTGGTATACACGTTAAACCTAGTAATCTAGGTAAAAAATACTGCGTAAAAATACTGTCGACCATATTGAAGCTACGAATCATAAATCAATCAGCTTCACTTGAGAGGCATGCAGTCGAATAGGTGCTCCTTTCTTGTCTATTATTATTAAACATTTTAAAAAAGCCTAACATAGTACTCATACTTTTTTTTCAGGTGGAAGCCATAGCCAGTGTGAGGGTGATACAAGTAGCATGTGGATCGCGCGACGCTCAAACTTTAGCTCTCACCGCGTGCGGCAAAGTTTTCTCCTGGGGCGACGGCGATTTTGGTAAATTAGGTAAATTCTCATCTTTGAAAGACACTTGAAAGACAAACTAAACAATCTTTTACAGTTTTAATAATAATATGAAATACCCGTTATAAATACTGTTTAAAGCTGTGTAATTAAATGTGCAATCGCGAAAGAAAAGATAAATCATTAGTTAGGGCTCAAATCTACGCGTACTTGCTTCTATTGGCCGTCGCATACATTTTATTGCAGAAACGACATAAATATAAATCTATCCAAAAAATTGCTCAAAGGACTTGTACCAAATTTGTATGGAGTTGGTACTTTATTCCCAGAAAAAAATAACTAGCCTCAATTTTTTTCTAGATATGTGCTTGAAATCAAAATTAATTACAATAGCAACACACATAAGCAAATACAATATCCAAAAAGCAGTATGGCGTCTTCGTCACGCCATTCTGATATTTTTTTTATTGTCTTTGGTCATTATCATATTCAGCCAAAAAGCTGAAAAAACCGTTCCGTTTCGAGAAATTGCGTTCCATTTCACGTTACGTACCAAAAAAATCTTTATGTATTTTCAGGAAATCGCAGGCCTATAAAATTGTAATCTCATTTCAGAATATCTAGATTTTGAGAGCTCTTTCCAAAAAACCAACTGATAGCCTGGTTAAATTTTAGTACCAAAACGGAACAACTATTTTGGATTATGAATAATAGGTTTTATGTTTTTAGGTCGAGGTGGCTCTGACGGGTGCGCTGTGCCTGTGAACATTGAAAGGTTAAACACACTAGGAGTGATTCAAGTTGAATGCGGCGCTCAATTCAGCTTGGCGCTAACGAGAGACGGTGAAGTAAGTCCTATTATTTCTCTCTCTTATCCTTTGACTAAATCAAGTGTTTCTTTATCTTTTATTCTTCGCGCAGGTATGGACGTGGGGAAAAGGTGATTATTTCCGGTTAGGGCACGGCTGCGATGCTCACGTTCGTCGACCAACGTTGGTAGAGGCGCTGAGAGGCCGCAGAATCATACATGTTGCTGTTGGTGCTTTACACTGCCTTGCTGTTACTAGTGATCTTCAGGTGAGTACAGTACGCGAGGAAGATTTAGAGCAGCTTTAACACAAGCTTTACGAGTGTTCAAAAGAGATGGTGATCCAGAACATGCTGATGAATGATTGACCCTACTGTGTGGCGGCTACGATCTATTTTACGTATTATACTAGTGCTATCTTTCATGTATTGTTGTGGTATGCAAATCTTATGACAATGTAGATCCTACGTCATGTTTTTCCAATAGCACAGAACAGAGAATAGTACAAGTAAATAGCCAGTAGTAATTTTAACTTTAAATCAAAGTCGTAGTTTATATTTAAACACGTGACGAAGTCTATGAATTAGACGCTGTTTCACGCATGTTTAGAGTGTGTTTAAATTTTTTGTGGTAAGATCGGTATAGTTTATCCTAAAAATAAGTTTTAGGGATGTGTAATCTGTAGGTATGGGCGTGGGGAGATAACGACCACGGGCAGCAAGGCAACGGCACCACCTGTGTGAACCGTCGGCCCGCGCTCGTCGCGGGGGTGGAGGGCGTCCACCGAGCGGCCGCGGGCTCGTCCCACTCCGCTGCTTGGGGCATCAGGGCGGCGCGCACCCCGTCACCTGCCGAGCCTCACCTGACGGCTTTACCCTTCCCGGTGCTGAAGGATCCGCTCGGAGCGCAGAGTCTCGGTAAATGCATTGACAATGTTTTAATAACTCCGTTGGGGTCATAGCACTCATAGGCTTGTGAGCTTATTTAATTCAAGTTAGTTGCTAACACGGGAATGAAACTCCATTTTATCTTGCGTCATTAGATTTTTTTTTTAAATTTTATGATCTTAATCCGGCTTAGTTGCTAACACGGGAATGAAAGTTCATTTTGTCTTGCGTCATTAGATTCTGTTTTAAAATTTTATGATCTTAATCCGGCTTATCTTAGCTTTTGGCGCAAGTGGGCCTTGGTAACACTAACACCTGTTAGTGGCGCCAGCTTACTCTGTTATTCGTAATGGGGGCGTGAGACCTTGCACTGACGCTGACGTCCCGTTATGATATTAATAATGAATGGTGCCCCTCTTACTATAGCTTCACGGCCTAAACGGAAGCTGAGGGATCCTCTCCAGTTCACCGCTTAACCCGATGCTGAGGGACCCTCTCTAAGCGCAGAGTGTTGATAAATGCATAGATAATATTTTTAGTCTATGTTGGGTTTAGCTCCGATTGGGTCATTGCATTATTTGACTGACAGAGATCTTACAGACGACTTATCCTTGCATCACGGCTTTACTGTTCTCATTGTAGAATGATTCGCTTGGAGCGCAGTCTCGGTAATTCATAGACAAGGTTTTGCATTCGAGTCGAATCATAGCTCCGGTGGGGTCTTAGCGATCTTGCCTGTCAGTGGAGCCATCTGAAAATAATGTTTTGTACTTTGAGCAGCTGCTAACTTGTTTTAAAGTAACGAAGAAGAAATAATTTGGGTTAGGTGAAGTAACCAAAAACACAAGTTAAACAGATTTTAGATGCTAATCCAAGCCAAATAAAAATGCATTGTTGAAACTTGTTTTTTCCTAAAATGCTATCCAAAACATGTTTTATCTTATCAACTATTTCTAATTAATCCTAATAAGAAGGTATGTTTCTCTGTATGGTAGGACTATACTCTGAAGAAGTGACAGTGGAGGAGCCACACGGGCCCCGACCGTCGCTTGCTGCCGCGGCATTAGCACTGGAGCCGCCCTCTGCTGTGCAACATGCTCTATCGTTGATTCTATTGGCATTACATATCACGCAGGCAAGTTAAAAAGAACCACTCAATTAACATCCAGATCCAGGAGAATTTGTCAGTTTCGAGTATCAGTCCACCGATTAATGACGTAGATACAGTAACAAAACGACAAATGCTGGCAATACAAAAATTGTTTATTTCTTTCCTATTGTGTACGCCGAACTTTTTGACCAGTTCGAATATTGCTGCAAGGGCTTCGCATTAGGTAAGTAGGTGGTAGGAGTAACTCTTCTGCAAGTGTCCGTCTGGGTTGGTGCCACCGCTTTGCTCGTGAAGTGTGCCGCCAAGCAGTAGTGTGCAAGCATTACTGTGTTCCTGTTTGATGAGCAAAGTACCCAGTGAAAATATGGGCGTATAAGACAATACCTAATGCCTTAGGGTAAGGAGCGCATTACAGTGCCGCGCTTGCCTTTGTTCTTCAAAGTTCTGAGTGGCATTGCAGTTGTTATGGGCCGGCGTTATGCTTCCAATCAGGTAAACAACCAGCTCGCCTCGTTAACAAAGAGTAGAAAAAAAAAGGTACAGTGGGCGAAGGGTAATAGTAGAAGGTAGGTAAGGAGGCATATTCAGACTGACCATAAAGTTTGGCGCCAGTAATAAGTTATGGAACATTGCAGGCTCGGAGCTTGTTGGTAGAAGCGTTGCGGGCTCACGAGGCGTGTTCGGCCGCGTTGCCCGCGCATGTCAACATTGACACCGAAGACGAGGAGACGGAAACGGACGCGCGCACCGGCGGGGGCGAGGCGCCGGCTGACAGGGCCACTCTACCGGTAAGACATCATTAACATACTAATACAAATAAATAATGTAGTAAGTAATATACTGTGTTTTCATGATTATTACACATTGAATTAAACTTTTAAACAAGTCTGTAGTAAGCAAGAACATTTATAGGGTTTTTATAGGGTTCAAAATATACGCCAATCAAACATAAAAAATTAACGTAATTAAACATTAAAATTTGTTTAATTCAAATAAATGATGCCCAAATTTTGTAAACATTTCAGCAATATAGAGTGCAATTTCAAACTAATAATAAGGTAATGATATTCCATTCACACGTTAAAATATAAATCGACCTTCTCAAATCATTCCGTTCAGTTAGAACGGCACACTAGAATCGCACTCAATAGGTTAGCAAGCATAATACATTATTTTTAAAATGAGGTTACTGTATTAAAGTTCATACAGATATACGCAACAAACGTCTAGAATAATGTAACTATTAGCTATAATTGCGCATATCTTGACTGTGGCGCAGAGTGGTGCAAGCAGCCCTCTCAGCGGGTCGATATCATCGCGACACTCAGCGGTGATGTCATCGAGCGCGGTGTCCGTCGCCGCCGCTACCATGACGGTGCAACAAGCTGAGGCTCCTAAGGTAAATCCCCTAGTTCTCTCATCATCATCAGCTTGAAAATGTCAACTGCTGAACACTTTCGGTCTCTGCCATAATACACCACATTTGGCTGGCGTCTTGGTGATTGCAATAGATTATTATGATTTTAACCGATTCTGCTCCTGCCCATTCCCTGGATATTCTTGGTAATAATCGTAGCCAGGACTACACGGCCGAATAAATCCCTAAAAAGATATTTGCAAGGATTTAGATGCCTAGCAATGGGGCAGTATCGACCTCATCAGCTTCTTGTAAGCCCAAGAAATAGGTATTTTTCCTTAGCATGACACTGGATCCGAGTAAAACAACTGCTAGTTATTTGTTTTTTTATAGATAGTGGTTTTGGTGAATTTCAAAAAGTTGTCGACCCAATTAACAAAACCCTCTAAACCCGCGTTTGTAAAACGAGACGCGGCTTCGAATCCCGTTGGGAGCTAAATTTTTGAGGTGTATATATTTACGTGAACATCTCGCTAGTGTCGGGTACCACTTTAAAATATCTTTGTAAAAAAAGATTTTTTATTTAGGTGGAGTTAGACGATTTCACCTCGCAAATGGGTGAATCGGACGCAAGGGCCCTCGTAGACTTGTTGAAACTAGCAGCGGCGGGAAGAATTCCCGATGCAAACAACGCTGTCAAGATCATCACGGAAGTTCTTATGGGTAAGATATCGTCAAGAATGAGATATATACCTAAATTGGAAAACCATGTCGAGCGACCTAACTTTAAGCTTCGAAAGTACTCAATGAGCTGAGAGAAAGTATCTTTTGAAATCAAGCTTTAATTCGTTTATCGTGCTCGCTTCGACAAATCATTTCAATTGATACAAGGGGGTGGTTGTGGCAATATTATACCAATATCTTCTCTCGACCGCCATGTTGTATTTAGAACGACGTCAATTTGCTAATCACCAAAATCAAAGATGTGTGCATAATTTTAGCTTAATCGGTTGAGGTACAAGTAGAGGAACGTGTATAAAATTCAATTTCAAGAAAGCACCTAATAATAGTAATAGGTGAACTAAAAAAAAAGGTAATAATTAATTTAGCACCAAGAGCCTCACTCCGAAAATCGAACGTCGAACCTTCTGCTGACGAATCACACTCTTCCTACCATGAAAGACAAAATGTCAAGCTATCAGCATCGAATCGAACGTCGGAACTGAAACACTTTCATGGTAGGAAAGCTGCGATCCGACAGCTGAAGCTTAGTCGTTCGATTTTCAGAGTTAAGTCCCCTATGATTGCTAAACTACTGTTTGCAGCTCTCTGCGCCACAAAACCGGCGGTCGCCGATATGGTTGTGGAGGTTTGTGTGTGCGAGTTAGAAGAGGCGGCCGCAGGAGGAGGAAGGGCTCCCCCGCAGCCCATTACTGTCGACAGCCCGCATCCGTACTCTGACGACACTGATATATCAGGTAATGATACTAGCAGATCGTTTGCAGTACCATTCGGAACTTTGAAATACAAAGATCGGCAGGGTACTGCAGTGCGCTCGTTACTAAAATTAAGAAAATTAAATTAAATCCCGCTAAGCAGTATTGCTTGCATATTACTTCTTAGCGGCAGTCTATACGAGCAAAGCTGTGGTACTCACTCAGACTCACAGAAACGGAAAATAAAAATGATTTTAAAGTAAACCCGCTTTTTGTAGGGTCTTTACCTACAGTTCACGTATCAGGGAAGCAATATCAATAAAGATTTATTTTCTTTTGAGCGAGTACAATTAAAAAATGCCTCTTTTTGAAAGCGTGTAAAAATAAGTGGTGTTCTTAATACAGCAAAACTGCTGCCTCAAGACACAATTGATTTCTTTGAATAGAGCTATTGTTATAATATGACACTAGATAGCCATTAATCTCGCAACCACAGTCACTGTCATAGCTTGAATTCTAAACCAGAACTGTCGACTTCAATCGTAAAAACCAAATCAATAACGACGGCAATAAGGCTCTGAACCACGCTATTGAAACAAACTGACATTTCTTACGTATAGGTGTTGTGAAAATCCCCGGTGCGTCTTCTCTTCGAGTATCGTTCGAGCAGGGTTGCTCCACGGAGCGACGGAATGACCCGCTGACAGTATCAGACGGCACCGGCAGAGTGCTAGCCACGCGCTCGGGAAGAGAACCCGCTGATTGGTCACAGGAGATCATCGTAAACGGTACATAGAATTTAAATGTGTCAACCCACTCTAACGGGATGTTTATGTAAAATATCACAAAAAGTTCGTCTCTAATTTGAAACCGCGTCTTCCTTCTCTCCGGGCCAGTCGCTCTTCCAACTGAGCTATAGAGACATCCATTGACGTTAGGAAGAAATTGTCGGATTGTCTTTTTTTGGCTTGTTACTGTACAGTTCTTTACAGGCCCAGTCAAGTAGTATTAACTTAAAAATTGGGATAATATTTACTGATATTGTATTTGTTAACTTTTACGACAACTTCCATTTTCGATGTAAAAAAAATTAACTAACTTTTTAATAATTCACTATCAGTAATGAAAGGTTTTTAACGGGCTAAATGACTTCATTAACTAGCTAATACATATATAAATAAACACTACATCTAACCGAGCTACAAAAATAGTTGAATAATCTCCAAGCCGAGGCAGGCTAATATATAATCCAAATGTTCTAGCCCACCACCAGTAAAAAGTAATGAAAGTAGATGCAGAAGTGTCAATGTGCAAGTTTCGTGCGAAACTTGTCAGATTTTTTTATGATTTATCTGTTTCACAGGTGACGAACTACGTTGGCGGTTCACAAGCGACGGCTCTGTCAACGGCTGGGGATGGAGATTCACAGTACACCCAATTCTGCCATCCCAATCGATTACGGTAAGCTATTTACTTTATCTAGGCTCTACAAATGAACGTGGTTAACAGTGGTATATATATAGCTCATTGTAAAATGATCAGTCGATCCATAAAACAGTGTAATTATTCCACGGTGCGTGATTAAATTGAAATATATCAACGAAGCAGAGATAAACCAGTGTGTACTATTATCAATTTTTTTTATAGTATAGTAACGTGGAGCCAAAGACTATAAATCCTGTTGACTAATGATACAACTTCCCCTCATGCGAATACGAACTATGTAAATGCACTACTCGCCACTGCGAGTACGAGTGCAGACTTATAACTTATCGATATTCAATGTATACTTTACAATTAATATATATACTATTATTAATTATTTTGGAAAAATAATAACCTTTCGTTTGGATTTGTTAACCGACTTCGAAAAAAGAGGAGGAGGTTAAATGTTCGACTGTATGTATTTTTTTAAGTATTTTAACTGATTTCTCCGTCAATTGCGGACCGATTTTGAAAATTATTTTTGTTGTTTGAAAGTGTATCATCTCAAGGTGGTCCCATATACATTTTATGGAAGAACATCTAAAGATGAAAAAATGGTACTTGAATTTTCATATATCGCGATATTTTCATCGAAGTAGGTTCCCGGTTTTTTTAAAGTATTTCTGCCTTTTGTTGTTAGATTTCCAGACATCCCAGAAATCAAGGAAAAGTGGATAGAAGCGACTCAAAAAGAGAATTGGTTCCATACATCGCAAGTCATGGAATCCATTCAGTAGCTTCGACGTGATGCGTGGCCAAAATACAGACAGACAGACAAAAATAAAAATACAGTTTTGGCTTCAGTATAGATAGGAGTGCCATCCAAAAAAAATGTGACCTGGAGTTTTATTATAAGTAGTATTATAGATTAATTTATAAAGTAAGTATTTATTGTCTAGGTTTTCCATATAATAATTTATTATTAATCGTATATGTCAGGGAATCAAGAATGCGATGCTAACTACCTATTCAATTTTATCGATATTATTCTGTTCAGTAGTAGTCGTACCACATCACTAAATTACGTCATCCAAATGATCGGCCAATTGCAAGCATAGAATATTACCTCGCCCCCTGCCCGCGCCGGTGACATATATTTGTATGAGGAATTGTGTTTATGAGCTATCAACAGGCTAAATAATCTGTGCGTGGAGCCCATTAAAATGCTAGCTTCTAATAAAAGTACAAATAGTCCAGAGTGGGGTCATCTCAGTCTGATAAAAGAATAGGAGTTTAATATATATAATATAAATAATACATTATTTACTTACTGCATTTATTCGATTGTCGCATAAAAACTGCTATATTTAATTATTTTATTGCAAGCTCCGGAATATAAAACGGACTACAAAATGGTCCGTGTTTTTATACTTGTATAATGCTTAATTTAAATATGGCGGATCATCAATCAATAACAATTACATTATTAGACAAGTATAAAAACACGGAACTCATATCAATTTTCACTTTGTAGACAAGGCCGGTGTTGTTTTGCAGGACAGCGGTTCAGATCGCTACGTGTTGTCGTGTCCTTCTGTAGAGCTCGCATGGCGGCTGTTGGACGGTCCGCTATTGACGTCCATATCCAACGATCACCAACTCGCGCCTCGATTGGCTCAGGCGTTGGCGATATGCGCTCAGATGCCTACACTATGTGAGTGTGTATCCTACTAAAAGCGCTGTTAGGCAGTTTTTCTTTATCGTATTCTTCTACCGAAATTCAAAGGAATAAAGAATTATCAAAACTGTTTCTATCTGTCTGCAACATTTAGCATCCAATTAGTAATAAGTTTCTTATTATATCGAAGATTAATATTGTAATAGAGCGCATGCCTAAACTCATCAAGGTTAGTCTTGATGTTGCGTCTCGCGTTGCTATTTTTCTGCGCGCAATGTTCAGTTTTTAAAGTACAGCTGTAGCTCACACAAGTTTCGTACGCAGCATGGCGCGGGCGCGTGTGGTGCGTGCGCCGATTGCGCGGCGTGGTGTGCGCGGGAGAGCGCGCGGGCATGCCGCCTGCGCTGCAGATCCTTCCGCGGCTGTTACACGCGCAGTTCGAACACGAGGAGCCAGCGCTGAGGACCGGCACGCATCTATCTCATACGCACTATTTGAAGGTGAGGGTTATGGTGCCTTAACAGCCTAGTTTGGGTTTTTTTTGTTTTATGTACTGTGTATACTTTCATACGCCTTTACTAAAAACTGTTATTTGGACGTTACAAACAGATACTACAATTTTATTTATCTCTATAGATTAAGCAACAACACTGACGCAATTGTTGCTTTTATTCCTATGCAGACTGACAGTGACAGCGTTACCGCTGTTGTCAATGTCTTAACCATTTAAATTGTATCTCTCAGGAGCTAGCATGGTTAGCTTGCAGCCTCCGCGTGGATACTCGCATCTGCACCGGGCCGGACTCGGCTCGCTGGGCGTGGTTCAAACGCTACTGCCTCTGTATGCGGACCGCGGACTCTCTTATACGACGCATGCCTCTACCGATACCGTTCCTAGCGGAAGTTAGGAAACGGCTGTCGGATCTAGGAGTGTACAACGCGGACGAAATGACATCGGGCGATAATCAATACCCTTGGGAGGATAATAGCAGGTTCACGAAGCAACACGACGAGCAGTTGCTGCATTGGGTTAACAAGTAAGTCGATCACCTAAAGTATATCTCCTCTCTCCTTCTTTGTTTTCTCCAATCAAAATTGTGAATATCATGTGAACATTTCGAATAAGAAGATATTTGCTGGCATTCGCCGTCTACTTTAGTCGCCATTTTAATAGCTTATGGGAACTGCGGAGATTGTGGTCAATCTCCGTCTTTAATTTATAGAACTATGACAAATGGGCGCTACTTACTTAAAAGGTTCTTAATAGCAATTCGCATGATCGCCTACCAGCATGTGGTCATACAACGTGAACTCCAACTTGAATAAAGATTTTTCAATACCAGGCGCCCAGAAGACTGGACAGGTTGGTGGGGTGGTGGCTCCCGCGGCTGCGTGGTTTTCGGCTGGGGGCACAACCACCGCGGCCAGCTTGGAGGCGTGGAAGGCGCTAAGGTGCGGGCTCCCACGCCCTGCCTCGCGCTCGCGGCCTTGAACCCGGTGCAACTGGTGGGCGGGGAGCAGACTCTGTTCGCAGTAACACCGGAAGGGAAGGTGTATGCTACAGGTGAGAATGTCTACGTTACCAGGAGACCAGAAAACTGGTGTGGTAGCTAGCGTGAATACAGCGTAACAGCTGATTGGCGGAGAACATACGCCGTTCACGGTCACGCCGTAACAGTGAGATTGGCTATATTACCAGGAGACCAAGAAACAGAGTAGTTGGTGGCGATTAACTTGGATTAGATGAAGTAGAAGTTTGAAATCGTTACTTTTATAGTTCATACAAAACGATGAAGTATATCTCATTCAAATTCCATCTTTGTTTTTGTTCTGCGTGACTACAACAAAAAATTTAAATTGTATCTTGCAGGTTACGGAGCTGGAGGTCGTTTAGGCATTGGTGGGATAGATTCCGTATCACAACCAACTTTACTGGCATCAATACAACACATCTTCATTACAAAGGTAAGCTAGAACTACATAAACTTTCAATTGCTAAAAGCTGTTCAATTCGTCTGTTACTTGCAAATTTCAGAAATACGGTATAATTTTTCTGTGTAAATTTATTCAGGTGGCTTGCAACTCTGGTGGAAAACACTGTCTAGCGCTTTCAATTGATGGAGATGTATTCAGCTGGGGCGAAGGTGAAGATGGCAAACTGGGACACGGAAACAGAGTGTAAGCAAACCTTTTTTACACATTTTAATCGATAACATTCTAAATAGGTATGTATATTTATTCATTTTTTAAAATTTAAATTTAATATTATAAAAGTATTGGTGTTATATTCACGCCATTTTTGACAGTTTGGCAATTAATAAGCTATGTTGTCATCTGTTCAGTCAATTTTTTTTATTGTCGTTGGTCATGATCACATTCAGCCAAAAAGAAGCTGAAAAACCGTTCCCTTTCGAGAAATAGCGTTCCATTTCACGTTACGTACCAAAAAAAACTTTATGTATTTTCAGGAGATCGCAGGCCTATAAAATTGAAATTTCATTTCAGAATATCTAGATTTTGAGAGCTCTTTCCAAAAAACCAACTGATAGCCTGGTTAAATTTTACATATATTTTAGTACCAAAACGGAACAACTCTTTTGACAGACAAAAGCATTTGGTTTACTATTATATTCATACACAACGTTTATTAGTAAAGCCCAAAAGAATTCAATTCACTTATTTGTACCCCTTTTCCATTCAGGAGCTACGATCGACCGAAGCTAATCACGGCTCTCAGCGGGCTAGAAGTTGTGGCGATTGCGTGCGGAGGCGCGCACTCTGCGTGTCTGACCGCCGCGCGTGGACGCATCTACACGTGGGGGAAAGGCCGCTACGGACGACTGGGGCATGGAGATTCTGAGGACCAACTTGTGCCTAAGCTGGTAAGGAGCCTTTTACTATACGGCTTCAACTTCAATAATTAGGCTAGGAGTGGCAGCTATTGTGTTTGACAGCATGCATTTTGCGTGTCTGACATTCGCACACAAATTCATTTGTACATAAACAAAGGGTTAAACACGAGTTTTTGCGGGAATGCGAAAATGTGTTGTTGTTGATTTTATGTTATTTACTAAAAACCTATGTTTTATCGAGTGTTAATATGTAATAATGGTGGATTATTAACCATTAAGTGTTCGTAAACGTGCATGAGTGATAGGCAGTTAGTACAAAGACGAAAAACGTGTATTTTTGTATTCTATCTAAAACTCAATAGAAGCATTCAGTACAGTATCCACCGTTTTACTGAAGCGTCAATTTGACTCGGTTGCGCCTAGACTAAACTTTAACGTAACTTGACACTGGCTAAATACACAATCGCGTGGAGCCAAAAACAAAAAAAAAGGTTAAACACACAAACTTATGCCTAAGGTGGTGAAAACATTGCTGTAAGTGATTGCCTGGTTCGTACCAAGAAGACATGGCCACCATACAAAATTGAATTGTATCTTATCAGTTGGTAACTGGCAACATTTTAAAAATACTGGTGGCATTGCCATGTTGCAACTAGAAGACAGGATTTGAGTCACATGGTCATCGTATAAATTAGTAACTTGTTGTAGGTGGAAGCACTGGCAATGTACCGAGTGATAGACGTGGCTTGCGGCTCAGGCGACGCTCAAACGCTTTGCATCACTGACGACGACAACGTGTGGTCTTGGGGAGACGGCGACTATGGGAAATTGGGTATGTGGCATGTCTATGTGACAAATGAAAGAAATCACTTTGGCACACGTACATGTACACGAAAAGGAGTTTGTGAACGAGCTAAATTAAAATAAATGAAGTAAAGAATTTCTTTCATTTGTTTTAATTTGTGCTCATTTCTACTTTGCTTCGTTTTCTGTACATACCTATTATTAATACTTTAGTTCTTATATTTTAGTTCTTGCTGTTTTACTAACTTTACCTCCGAGTAATGAATTATATTTTTGCCTGCTTTTTTTTACTACTGTAATGCACATATTTTTAGTACATAAAGAAATTATGACTGTTTGGTGTGTTTCAGGACGAGGCGGTTCCGAAGGATGTAAGGTGCCCGTCAAGATAGACTGCCTAAAAGGGCTGCGTGTTGTCAAAGTGGAATGTGGCTCTCAGTTCTCCGTGGCTCTGTGTCAATGTGGGAGTGTGTACACTTGGTAAGCAAATGATTTTTTTAAAGTATAATTATATAACTTGTATTAATTATGTATGTATGTATGTAATTATGTATTAATTGTATAACTTGTATTAATTATGTATACACAGTAAGCAACAAAGTATCTATGGCGATCTGATAATCGAGAGTTTATCATACAAGTAGTTGGAGCCTTCTAGTGAATCACCGTGATAAAAAAATGACAGCTCCGTGGCTAAGTTTGTAGTAACCCTGCCTGCAAAGGCAGCCCCGGTTTTGATCCCGGGCCGGAGCAGACTGTGTAGTAAGCATAAAGGCTGTTCTCGGGTATTGGGTGTTCTGTGTGTGTCCATGCCACCTGTGACACAGAGAAATCATGCAGGGGTATGTGCGCATAAGCGTTCATATCTATGCTTTATGTCTATAGCATGGGGGTAGAGAATTTTTTTGTTCTTGTATGGCAAAAACCTGAAGCTAGCATCACCTTGATATTCAAAATCTCCTATCTGAGTGTATTCCGCTCACGCGAACGCCAATACAATATATGGGAATGACATTAGCTTGTGAGATGTCACGTGACTGTTTTTAAATTGGTAGAGGTTAATTAGTCGTTTTGGCTTTCTACTCTATGGTATTGGCGTAAGCGTGAGCGCAAAAAGAAACGTGTGGATTTTGTCTAGAGACCCTGAACAGCCAGTTTCTATTCAAAATTTAGCGTGTTTACCAACTTCGATCCCATTCTCTCTTAAGATCTGTATGATATCTTAATCTAACCGACTTCCAAAGAAAAGAAGAGTGTAAGGTTCGTTGAGGGGAGTTAGATCTTGAAAACGACCGGATAGCTTCAAAGTATCTTTAATACTGAACTATTCTAAATACATGACAATATTATATGTGCCTATAGTACACGCCCATTGGCAAAAAAAAGAAAAAAAAAATAAGAACATAATTTTTTTTTTCTTACTGTATACTTATTCAACTTAACTGTGTAAGTACTTCAATTACATTTAGGAAATAGACCTCAAAATTATTATAACTACTAAAAGATTACATTTTATAAAGTATAAGCATATATTTTTTGGTAAATAAAAGTAGCTTAACATATCGATTACATAGGTAAACATATACCTAAAAATAATGTAGCATACTAACGTTATTTATTTATTAAAATATTATAATCATTAATCTTAACTACAATTTATATATGGTCTAGTTCTATTCTTATGTACTAACATGTTTTTGCCTTTATAATCTATTCTTAAATTTGGTTCACAATCTTCAATAACACGAAAAGGTCCTACATAAAGAGGATCGAATTTGTTTACATTTTGTTCGTTTCTAAGCAGTATCATATCGCCAACTGCATAAGTAATTGGATTAGTATAACAATCATACCTATTCTTTCTTATTTGCTTGCTTATAATTAAATTTTGTCGTGCATCATATTGCGATTTTTGCAAACAATATTTAAGTTGTTTTGGATAATCGTAATGGTTATATAATGGCTCTATATCACAAGTCAAATTACTGGGGATATTACAAAGCTTGCCAAAAACTAGCTCATAGGGTGTGTATTTTGTTTCTGAATGTACAGTTGTATTGTAACCGAAACACCAGTAGGGTAACCACACACTCCAATTTTGTGGTTCGTTTTCGGTTTGTATTCGAAGAAAAGACATTAGGTTTTTATGGCTATTTTCCAAACTACCTATAGATTGGTGATGGTATGCTGTAGATGTTATTTGCTTTATTTGTAGAATTTCACACACTTCTTTTATAACTCTCGAAACAAACTCAGTGCCTCTATCAGAAATAATCGTTCTTGGAATTCCGTAGCGTAGAATAAAATTGTTTACAAAGACACTGGCTACTGAAACAGTTTCCTTATTTCTAAGAGGATAAGCCTCTACATACTTGCTAAGATCACACTGTAATGTGAGTATATACGAATAATTATCACTATCCTTACTTAAGGGCCCAACTATATCTAAGTATACTCTATCAAAAGACGAATGTCCCGTATCAGTTATCACCATTGGTTCTTTTATCGGTGTAAAGTGTTTTTGATGTAAACACTTAGCACAACGACTCACAAATTCGCCTACGTCTCTATCTAAACCTGGCCAATAGTACCGTTTTTTAATATTATTCGTCATACGTCGTATGCCTGCATGGCCACTTGTCGGTAACGTATGATAATCGTTCAAAATTACCCGTTTAGTATCGTCATCATAAATTCTTATAACTTCATTTAAAACACTCAATCGTGGTCCGGACCAACTTGATGTATCATTTATAGTACGAGTTAACTCTTTTATTATTTCTTTATTGTACTTATTTTTTATAACATACAAACAATCTATGCTTAATTGTTTACACATACATTCCAACTTTCTCACAAAGGCATCTCGTGCACAATATGATCGAAATGAAGGATTTACGTAAATGACTAACTTTTTATTACAATAGGCAAATAAATTTGACCTTTCCTGTAAATTATTTTTTAATAATGCGCTCCATTCTTGTTCATTCAAAAATTTTAATTCTGTAGAATCATTCGGCTTTTTAAGTGCTCCCACAACTTTTGGGTGATCAGTCCAATCGCTAGTGGTAACCCTATGAACCGCAGATTTACAATAATCACTTTTATTATCATCCGTAAGGACGGCATCGTCCTTCATCCGTTTTCTCTGAGCTCTAGTTAATACACACGTAGTATGTTCACACATCTCTTTCAACTCGTCACTTGTTATTCGAATGCGCGATAAAGCATCGGCAGCATTATCCGCTCCTTTCACGTACTCGATTAAATAATCGTACTCCTCTAATAAAAGTCTAAATTTTGTTAAACGGCTAGATGGATTCGTCATGTTAAAAAGATATATTAATGGTTTGTGGTCTGTTTTAATTAAAAATTTTCGTCCAAAAAGATACGGTCTAAAATACTTTACGGACCATACAATTGCTAATAATTCTTTTTCGATCGTTGGGTATCGTATTTCCGCTTTATTAAGAGTTCGGCTTGCATAAGCTACTGGCATATTGTCACTATTACATAATACAGAACCTATCGCAAAACCAGAAGCATCGGTTTGTAAAATAAATGTATTTGAATCATCAAAATTTGGATACTGTAATACTGGTGGAGAAATTAACGCATGTTTTAGCGTAGAAAAAGACTCTTGACACTCTTCTGTCCACTCAAACTTTACGTTTTTACGACATAATCTGTTTAATGGTAAAGATTTTGTTGCAAAATTAGGAATAAATTTTCTATAAAAATTTGTAAATGCGACAAATCTCTTTGTTTCATCCGCGTTTTTCGGAATTGGATAGTTTTGAACTGCTTCGATTTTTTCTGGATCTGGTTTTATACCTTGAGTTGAAATAACATGCCCTAAAAATTGCATTTCTTTCCTTAAAAAATCACATTTACTAGGATTTAATTTTAAGTTAACTTTTCGCAGTCTAGTTAAAATGTCTATTAAGTTTTTATTATGTTGATCGAGATTTCTCCCAAAACAAATAATGTTGTCTAAATAAATAAATAATTTTTCATATGTAAGTCCTGACATGGCTACTGTCATCAATCGAGAAAAAGCACTCGGGCTGATTTTAATTCCCATTGGAAGACGTGTCATCTGATATTGACCTGAATTTGTTGTAAACGCAGTGTACTTTCTACACTCTGGATTCAAACTACTTTGATAATAAGCCTGTGATAAATCTAATTGTGAAAAATACATAGCACCTGATAAAGAATCTAGTATATCTGTAATATTTGGAAGAGGGAATTTATCATCTACAATTCGGTCATTTAATTTACGAAAATCAATTACCAGTCTCCATTGCTGAGACTCATTACTAGATTTTTTCGGAACTAGTAAAACTGGGCTTGACCATTCACTATTGGCTGGTTCTATAATACCATCAGAAAGCATTTTTTGAACTTGATTTTCTACTTCATTACGTTGTGAAAATGGTAACCTATACTGCTTTACGTATACGGGATCCACATTTGGTTTTAATTGTATTGTTTGGTCGTATAAATTGGTAGTGGTTAATGTATCATTTGGTAAATGAAATACGTCTGAAAATTTAGCACAAATATTTTCAATAGATATACGTTCCTCGATGTTTAAATGACTCAAATCTAAATGAGAAAACATCGCACGCACTCTTTCTCCATCCATACTACTATCTTTTTTAAAACTGCATATATTATAATCCGCTAAACTATGAATTTCTGGCCTAAAATAACTAAGACTTACTTCCGATTCACGAGTATTCATTACTTGTATGGCTATTTTTCCATTCATAGGTTTACAAATACTCCCTGCTATAAAGACTCCCTTACTCAACTCACCTGGTAATACTACACATTCCTCAGTGCTCTTACTGTTTATACGAAATATTTTTTCACATCTTGGTGGTATAGATAAATAACTCTCTTTATCTAATAAACTTTTATTCATTGACAACGTTACACTACTACTATCGTTAGAAAACGAAACCGTGTTTGTTTCAAAATCCAAAATTGCTTTATATCTTTTCATAAAATCTCGCCCTAAAATTCCATGTTGCATACAAGGTAAGTTTTTAATTACATAAAACTTATGAGAAAATTCCTGACCATTTATATTCAATGTTATAAAAACATAACCAAGTGTTTGGACTTTGCCTCCAATACCATTTATGTGAATGCATTCTTTATGGATCGGTATATTCCACTGCCTAACAGTTTCATATTTCAGCGCTGATAATGATGCTCCAGAATCAATTAGAAAATTATGTTTTAAACCTTGAACAAAAAAATTTACTGAACTACTATAATTACACGCCAATATAAAATTATTATCGAAAAAACTGCAAGAGTTCGTCATTAGGTTTTTCTGAGTTTTGATTTGTTTGTTGAAATGGTTCAGAGTTGCTATTCTGACTGTTATGCATATAATGCATATTATTAGTGTGTCCTTGATTACCTCGATAAAAACCTCTGTGCCTAAAACCACGAAAACCTCGCTGTGAGTTTACTCGAACACGATTTTGAGAAAACCCCTGATAATGACCTTGTGGAGATTGTACATTACCTGAGTAACCTGCTCGTCCTGTGTTATGACCTCGGTAGTTATTTCTATTAAATCTACCTCTATTACGTACGTATGTCCTATTACTTGTTCGTCCTCGCTGACCAAAGTACATTGAAGACTCCTTGTTTTGATGGCTACACGACGGCTCTTCGTCCTTCGCCGCTCTGATAGTGTCCTTAAGGGTAGTATAATTGCGAGCTGACAGAATAAGGCTTAGTTGACGATCTCGCAAACCATCAGTAAAGCTTCGTATTGCCAATTTCTCATTAATTGGACGTAGTATTTTAAACGCCTCTTGGTCATCGTTAGCTTGGGAAATGGTTAAATCCACAAATAGTTTCTCAATTTTACTCCCATACTGTTCCACACTCATACCGTTCTGTCGTACCTGTACCAACTCATTGTGCGTAGCTGTACTGGATTTTTTTGTCAGTAAATGATGACGCATATCACTTATTAGCGCTTCGCAAGTTTTATATGAAGACGACAACCTCAACTTCGCACTTTCATTCAATCTCGTTTTCAGAACAAAACTTATAAGCATAGCCTTACCTTCGTTTGTGAGCGTAGAGTTATACAATTCGGTGGCATCGATAAGGTTTTTTGTTGTGTTTTCATTACCGGTCATCACTGGTAGAAGTGACACCGCAGTTCTAAAATCGAACGCCTCCATCATGGTGTTTCGTTCACGTACTGGCTGTATATTACTCCTTGAGCTGTAATTTTTAGAACAAAACAACTCTATTTCTACATATAAATCTCTAATAAAATCGCAATATAATTGTATATCTTGTAAAACATCGCCTATTATTTCCTTCTTATCGATTTGTTTTGATATAACTATAATACATTCATCAAACTGACGGCGTAATTCGATCGCTTCTGCTAACTTTTGTTGCAAAATCGCCTCGGTTCTTTTACTATAATTTAATTTAACTAAATTGTCTCGTAAGTATTTTAATTTTTCATGTATACTTCTAATTTCCTTTGCCATTTACACCTTAATTCAGCTTGTATAAATTTAATGCAAAACATACCTTACCACATCTTATTTTTAAAAACAAAAAGTATAATTATTTATAATAATGTTCTTCAAAGTTCACCCGACATCTCGTACAAGTTGTAATAAGTGGACTTATTACGCAAGAGTTTTAACGAATTAGGTATTATTTGGTATCAGTTTTAACAACACTTTTCCTATCGATTTATTTGCACTTTATCACTTTGCACTTTAGTTCTTCTACTGCTGCTGGTGGTCACGGCAAGCGCAAACGTGCGGCTCTCCAATAGCTGTGGATGTCTGAGTTAACCGCCGCAAAGATCGCCTCCAACTTTGCGCGATTATTTCGCTCCTTATCCAGTTGGTGTGGCATTTTTTATAAAGGAGATATATACCAAATATTCCCGCAATCGCCAACATGGTGCAGATTACGAACATCACTATACTAATGTTCGAAAGATGATAATCCGAAACATTGCTCCCTCCGGAAGCATTTTGCGTGATAAATACTTCGTCTTTTTCAACAGCTGAGCGACACATTTTGTATATTATTAATTTCTTCTTCCAGTATACAAAAGTACAATTATTTCTCCATAGTGATTTTAAATATTATTTATTAAATTATCGCGCGCACTTTTTACGGACTTATCCCAGTCATAATGACAGTCGATATCTTGTAGCACACAACTTTTACGGCGCGTAACGCGATCGCGATTCCTTAACTGGCATGGTCGCCATGTAAGGTTCGTTGAGGGGAGTTAGATCTTGAAAACGACCGGATAGCTTCAAAGTATCTTTAATACTGAACTATTCTAAATACATGACAATATTATATGTGCCTATAGTACAAGAGGCTTTCAATCGACGAGTTTAAGATTTTACATTTTTTCCGAATGGGAGATGAAATTTGAAATATCGAGTTTTTTTCAAATTGAAATTATTTTGATTTGTTCTCGCCTTTTTAACAGTCAGTTGTTCTTTTTGAACAGGGGTAAAGGCGACTATCATAGATTGGGACATGGAAGTTACGAGCACGTGAGAAGACCGATGCGTGTTACTGGCATGCAAGGAAAGCTGATCGTTTCTATCGCCACTGGTAAGCTCGTTTGAGAGTCAATGTATCAGAGACAAATCAGCTCATTATACACAGTTAAAACAATAACAGCCTTACTAATAAACATTGTGTAACGGTTGAATAGAAAAAAAAGAAAATAAAGATTTTTTAAATTTGTAGCTTATAGGTACATTACAGAAAACAATTAACAAATATAATATAGGAACACGTTATCCAAATAGCTTGGGTTATTTTATAGATATCCTATCTATAGTTTGCCACAAACCGGTCCCAACTCAGCGTATGCCAGCCTTACGACCGGCGCTGGTCATCCGATGGGGCCGCCTTGGTGATATCACGGAAAACATACATAATAATAGTTACATAATGTTTTGTCTTTGTTATTCTTTGACAATTTTAAACTGAATCGAAAGTGACAAAACATTGTATAGCTATTCAACCGTTGCACAGTGATTATTAGTAAGGCTGTTAATATATTAGCCGTGAGATGCAGTGAAATTGAAGCAATGATAAAATAGTTTGTTTACACAAATGAAATAAACATATCACACATAAACTTTTATTTTTAATTTAAATTACTGATTAGTAATGTGAAGACGAATTCTTCAGAATTTCGGGCTAACATCGTTCGCTCATATAGCTTAGTTAAAACGTCGAGAGAGATATTATATAATTATATTTAAGTTGTTACATAATTATATTTACGTTGTTACTACAACGTTACAACGTACAACGTAATGTAGTATTGCTTTTCTAAGTAAATAATAATTGTAGCGTCAAAAGATCACAGACATAATATTAGTTTTGGCTCCTCTTTCATCAAACAGGTAGTCTCCACTGCGTAGCGTGTACGGACACAGGCGAGGTGTACACTTGGGGCGACAACGATGAAGGGCAGCTGGGAGACGGCACCACACTCGCAGCGCAGCGGCCGAGGCTGTTGATGGCTTTGCAGGTAAGAATATAGAGGGTAAGGTTTTGCAGACGACTTTAGAAAGGAAAGATCTGAGGCGTTGCTCCGGAAATCGATCCGTCGAAGCTTCGGCTCATGGATCGTAGCTTTCTTACGATGCATTTCGGCATTTGAAACTATATCTATGCCAAAAATACGTCTATACATTGCTCCGTTGCTGCGTGAAAGGACAAACCAACAAACACACTTTCGCCGTTATAATTTTAGTAACATTAAAAAATGTAATGTAAGGCCATAACTGATGGATGAGTATTTAATAGAAAGAAAAGAAGAAGAAAGAAAATACATTTATTTCCGGACAACACAACATTACATTAAGAATACAATAACACAACACAATTTAAAGCTAACAATACACAATGTAACGTTGCGATGTCAGAAAAAGGTCCCGACTCAGCACATAACTAAGGTCAACGACCTTAGTCGCTGATTTTCAGTCGGAACCCATCATGACATCACGAACGTAAGGAAGAAAGTAATGTAGTAAATAATTTGTGTTTCTTTTGTTGAGCAGGGTAAACGCGTTACAAAAGTAGCGTGTGGCAGCGCGCACACAGTGGCGTTATGCGTGGAAGCTCCGCGGGCGCCGAGGCCGCCGCCCGCGCCTCCGTTGGAATGCCATCTGTTGAGGGATCTCACCACGCAGCTTATTTGCAACAGATTGGTAAAGTATCAAGAGCATACGCCATTCACTAGTGTCCGGTGTAGTGCCACCGAACACCTTAGTTGGCAGTATTCGGGTGACGCGTTTACTTAGTAAAGGCGGGTCGAAGGAAAGGCCTTCAGTGCACATTTGAATAGCGTATCGCCCGGGTGCATTCAGCTAACATTAACATTTTCACTTAAGGTTAAATGTTTACCATACAAACTTTGCATGACCTTTTTACGTGTCCTGCTGTTATTTTGAACTCATAATGACTTAACATAGCCCTAATTTAAGCATATATAGCCGCAAAATCAGTAATATTATGATTTAATAGCCTGGAAGTACATTTTTTTAGCCTAATATTTCGACAAATTTTACGTTTGTAGTGGTACAATATTATATAGCACGCGCTCGTAGTGTGAGTTACATTTTCATGATGTGCGTGCAACGTGCGTTGTCAGATTGTGCGTGCAAGCGAGCATACATTACTTTGCGAGAGCAGAGCCGCGCTATATCGCAACGTGCGACGTTGCCGTTCCGTGTGACATAAAATCAAAACCACAAAAAACAACAATTCAAATAAGTGAGAGTTATACAACTCAGTGTTACCAGACCTTGCGAGTGTAACATTTTGAGTAACTTATGACATTATCGCGTAACTCTCCTGCTAAAAATGAATGTTATATTTAGGACCTTTTCATAGAGATTACCATTAATTTGTACTATAGACGCGTTCGCTTTAAAAAAATAGAGGGTTTCAAGTTTATCAACAAAGAACACGTTCAGGGTGATGATGGGTATATTGGGGATAATAAGTGATTAATTATTATTAAAGAAAATTTCCTAGCAAGCTTTATCGGGAAACACAGCTATGAGCCCAAGTGACTTAAATATAACAATAGTATTTTTTATTTTACTGTAACAATACTCAGTACGCGAACCTATTCAATCACGACACTACTTTTGGCCGCAGTAGACTGGTAAAATAGAATGTAACGTACTGGCAACACAAAATACAAATTAGTATTTTGTAGTGTTCTCAGTTCGCAGTTTTTAGGTTAGGTTAGTGTTTGTACTTTGCAGCATAGTGTTTGTATTCATCATCCAGCTGTTATAACAGCAAAATGAAAAGACCTAATAGATCAAAACCATGTTATAAAACTCATTCTGTCCTAAAGGTAAACTGAAAATAGCTGTAAATCAGCTCAAGCGTTTCCATGGCGACGAAGTTTCGTAAGTATTTATGTAAACAAACATGGAACAAATTTTTTGAATTCTGAGATACTAAGCAGGTACTTATTTCATTTTTACAGACGGGAAGACGCCTGGCGAAAAAAATCTAAGCTAAGCTCAGCTTAGATTTTTTTGTCAAACCCAGTTCAAGTTCTGATGTGTTACCTTTGACAATAAAAAATGCTAGAAAATCAAGACGGATCCGTGTTGAGGTTGACTATAACACAAAATAATAGGTCGGGGAAAAAGTTTCTTCGCATTTTTTAAGAAAATTCAAAACATTTTTTAATATAGTTTATTTACATTTAACTAAAGTATGTTGGTACCATTTTGTTCGATAACTTTTTGCCATCTTGTAGGTAGGGACATGATCCCATTGCTATAGAAATTTTGGGACTTCTGATCAAAATACCGCGACAAGTGGTTTTGGCAGTCCTCTCGTGATGTTAACCTGACACTGCCTAAAGAATTCTGAAGAGACCGAAACAGGGGGAAATCTGAAGGTGCAAGGTCAGGACTATACGGCGGATGCATTAACACCTCCCAGCCAAACTCTCTTAATTTTTTCTGAGTGGCTAAAGATGTGTGAGGTCTAGCGTTATCATGATGAAAAACCACACCCCTTCTGTTGATTAATTCCGGCCGCTTTCTCTCAACTTCTTGCTTTAATCTCATCAGTTGTTTGCAGTAGAGTTCAGAATCGATGGTCCTGCCTGGTGGTAACAGCTCATAATGAATAATGCCCTTCCAATCCCACCACACACACAGCATCACCTTGTTTAGAGTTAACCCGGGTTTTGCCACAGTCTGTGAAGCCTGACCGGTCTTTGACCACGACCTTTTTCGCACGTTCTTGTCGTACGTGATCCACTTTTCATCACCAGTTATCAGCTTCTTCAAAAATGGTTCGGTTTCATTACGTCGTAGTAAAGAATCACAAATGAGTACACGGTTCATTAGGTTTCTTTCAGTGAGCTCGTGAGGTACCCAAATATCGAGCTTTTTTGTGTACCCAGTTTTTTTCAAATGCGCCAAAACTGTTTTGTGGTCAATTCCCAGTTCTTCAGCTACGTCGTAACTACTGATATGCCGATCTTGTTCCACTTTTTCAAAAATGGCATCCATTTTATCCGTAATAGGGCGACCAGAGCGACGTGCATCTTTATGATCAAAATTTCCGGATTGAAAATGCTTAAACCAAATTTGTGCTACTCTCACAGACACTGCACTAGGTCCATAAACATCGCAAATTTTTTTCGCGGCTTGCGTTGCATTTATACCTTTTCTGTAGTAAAATTTTAAAATGTATCGAATTTCTTCATTAGATTCACTCATTTTGACAGTACGAAAAACAAATGAAAATCACACATTTTCCTAATTTGAATTTGGAATTATGTTCTTTAAAATTTAAACTTTCATATGATACCAAAACCAGCCAGATACAAATACTATAGCCAAAGAGATTTTATTACAAGTTCATACATACTATAATGCGAAAAGACTTTTTCCCCGACCTAATAGACCAGTAACACAGCAAACCATGTCTGAAAACGTCCAAGAAGTAATTGTCAACGGATATGGTGTCCGGTCAGCAAAATGAATCTGTTGCAAGAACTAGTTTTGCTGAAAATTTTAAAAAGCAGTTCGTCCTTCTGGATTCTATATCAACGAGGGATATGGGTTTCTAGGAGCAAGCCCAGATGGCGTGATTACAAATGTAGAAGCGATTTTAGAATGAAAATGCTTTCCTTCGTTGGTCGGACTGAATAAAGATATCGAAAGCGCTGCCAAGGAAAATAAAATCCACTTGTATTCAAAGCGGGAAGATCAAAAATAAATAAAAATCACACTTATTATTACCAGGTACAGAGCCAGCTAAGAGTCAAAATGAAGATATTTTATTTGGAGTGCTTTATCTCATCAGCCCAACCCACAAGAGTAGTAGAAATTGAGAGAGATGAAGAGTTTATCCTGGCGGTGGTTGTCTCACTTATTCTAAAATCTATGTAATAAACTAAATAACAATAAACAACTTATACATATAATAGCAAAAATAGTCGTCATGCTTCATCTCCAAAGTGGACATACACATTAAATATTTTTAAACGTTACCCAGTCTTTCATTTTACTTTTCAATCTAGCACAATAACTAGGTTATTGTTATTATTACTAAGTGCAATAGATAACCAAAATATCTAAAAAAATATTCTTCAGCACAAAATGAGACTATAGTATTCCAGATTCGAACTCTGGTTCTTCAAATCGCAAGTGACAACTGCGCTAATTCGTAGCTTTATACTTCGGCCAATTTTAGTATACCGATAATACTGTTTTCCCATTTGCATGTGTGTGTGTCGTTCATTTACATATACAGGAGTGCGGTTTTAATTAACATTTTCTCAAAAGTGTAGCTATCAATGGGTTCAACTATGTTTGATATGTGCTAAGAACCAATTGAAAATCCCGCAAAATCACCTACAATGAGTTTATTTCTCGCTACTTAGAGTAAAATAAATAAAAACATGTTTTTGGAGAAACAGCGCCATCTCGTGGGATAAGTTGCTTAGCGGCACGAGATGTTTTCCCTTAACATTTTAAACATTAAGAACATTTTTATACAATAATAAATTAGTAATAATTCAAACAGTATTTTAACATCATAATCAACGCAAACCTCGCTACGTACCGGACAACTAGATAAACACATTACAAAATTGCTTTAAAAAGCGACGAACCGATATCAGTGACACACTACTGAACCGATTTGGATAAAATTTCTATGGGAGCAATCTGAAAGTATATCCTTCCAAATAAAAATTAAAATATTCTAAATCGGTTTATAAATGACAGAGATATGAGGTAACAAAGATTAAAAAATACCCACCGAATTTGATATCTTACGAAAACTAAATAATTACAGAACTGTTTTTCTAAATATTGCATTTTTGATATTGTAGGTGCTACTTCATCAATTCTCGGAGTTGGTCTGCCCGAACTTGCCGTTGTTGATCTTGGACGGACCCCTGGACCAGTTGAGAACGCTGTTGTTCTACAGCGTTAAAGAAGCAGCGTTTAGAAAGGTTAGTCTTATTTACAATCTTCCAATTGATACACCATTTACAGGGATGTGGAATCAAATACATATTACTTCAAATGCAATTTCAGTACTGTTCAGTTGCTCTTAACGGCTCATGTGCCGGGATTCCAGACACAATAGGAAATCTATCGTGTGTCACGTGGATACACACTCCGAGAGGTTAATGACCTAATTTAGCTCCACATTAGTCCACATATATATGTAATAAGCAAACAAAAGAAAATAAAAAATATAGCCTCTTTTTCTTTCGCATAGCAGCGTCCTTTTCTATTTCGCATACTTTCACCATTCACCAAGTGAGCACAGTTTCACTCGCACTAAATGTTGTAACTATAAGTACGCAGTGTTGCGCATGCTCCGTCTCTTTCTTGCCGACGCTGGACCTACAGTTATCTAATATGCAGGACTCGCACCAATATTCACACCTGCCAAAAAGATTGCATACATTATACGTGATAAAAAATGATGAATCGATTTCCATCGTTTTTATTTCAGGCGATAATGGCAACAATGGTCCGCGAAAGACAACATGGACCAGTCGTCGAGCTTTCCCGTGTTGGCGCACGAAGAGCGAGGAAGGGAGGGGCGGGCCTGGCCGGGCCGGCCGGCATGCGGTCCGTGTTCGGGCAAATGGTAGCCAGACTGCCCGTACTGACTCAAGACGCGCTGGCATTGCCGCATCGAGTGTGGAAGGTCAAATTTGTAGGTGAGTTTACCACCACTCAATTCTAAACACACAACATCGATTGCTCCTATAGCCTGGTTGGTTAAGGCGTCTGGTCTAGATAACCAGAAGACGCAGGTTGGAATCCTGTTGGAAGCGAAATTTTTGTGATGTATATTTGTATATATTTGTGTGAACATCCGCTAGTGTCGGTATACACTATAAAATATATTTCATACAATTTTAGATGTCTTTATCGTTGATATGTTCAAATTTTGTTGCATGGTGGTAGGGAATTTTTTAATGTTCCTTTTGCAGGTTATTAGGCTCAATATGAACGTCTATTAAAACTATATATCTATATAGTTACAAAATCGGCGTGCCACTGGCTAAAAATTAAGAAAATGCTACGTTTTAGTTTTACATAAAACCTATTTTGGTGTTGATACAGTACAATTACTAATAAAATGTATTTGTTCACAAAAGGGGAGAGTGTTGATGACTGCGGCGGCGGATACAGTGAGAGCATCGCGGAAATGTGCGAAGAACTACAGAACGGTTCACTTCCACTTCTAATGGCGACACCGAACGGTCGCGGCGACGCGGGCGCATCGCGGGACGCTTTCCTACTGAACCCCACCGCTGTCACACCGTTGCATCTAAACTGCTTCAGATTCCTCGGTAAGTCGGTAATCTAAACTTTTTCACCAGGTGGTAGGACTAATTCAGCGAGTGTCCTTCTGGGTGGGTACCACCGGTTTGCCCGTGTAGTATGCGGCCTTGCAGTAATCTGAAAGCATTACTGTGTTCCGGTGTGATGAGCGAAGTAGTCAGTGAAATTATTGGGCTTGGTTGATATTATAGGTGTATGGAAGAGGTACCTGTATCACGTACGGTGAAATTTGCGCTGGTTCAAGTACACCACGGTCAATCTTCGGTAACCTTTTGCTGGGCTAAGCACTATAATAGTTTTTCTACAATTTTCACAACACTTGAGAGGTTTAGGCGATAGATATGATTTATTTTTAAATTTAGCGGTGCGGTGTTTAACGATTTTCAACGGTGCGCGAGAGTGGACTGTAGATGGCGCTGGCGTGTTCACAGGTCGAGGAGAGGGGGGGGAAGGATGCGTTCAGAAATCGTATGTGTTTGTGTGTATAAATGTATGACTGTTTGTTTGGCCAAACCAGGGCTTATGAGATTTAATGCCTAATTTTTGTATATTTTTTGTTATGATACGAGCAAGTCGTTTGCCTGATGGTAAGCATAATTCCGGCCCATAACAATTGCCGTTCCACTCAGAACTTTGAAACAGAAAGGCCTGCTCGGCACTGCAGTGGCTGGACAGTTTCTTTTTTTCCTAGCTAAGAACACTCCCGGTCAAGTCATCTTTTAAACAAAAAAAAACTAAATCAAAATCAGTCCAGAGCTACGATGTCACAGATACACACTTTAAACTTATAACACCCCTCCTTTTTGGCGTCGGGGGTATAAATGTGTGCCGTTTGGGAACGACACGCATGTCTTAATACCCACGGTATTACCTGATACTACGGATATCAAGAATTAATTCAAATTATTTAATGTAACGATTAGTAATGCTCAGTGAACTTCCACAGGAGTCCTCATGGGCATAGCGATCCGCACTGGGTCCCCCCTGTCGCTGTCCCTGGCAGAAGGCGTGTGGAGGCAGCTCGCGGGACAGATGCTGCGGCCGCAAGACCTCGCAGAGGTGGACAAGGACTTCCTCCCCGCGTTACTGTGCATTCGGGACATGACGCACCACAACAAGGTATTACTCGCGCCCAGCTATATGAGTGATTTTAGTATGCGCACAGCGCGCCCTCTCACTATTGTATAAGTACCTAAACTTAGGTTCCGCGTTCTGCGCAGGATTCACACATTTATTCACATCCCCCAAAAATTTTCATTATACCTATTTGTTGATTAAAAGTTGCTTAGTGTTTTTGATAGGTTTAGGATTTGAGAGGTTAGGATTAGGTGACATTTGTTTTTTTTAGTTTTTCAGTGTTCTCTGCAAGCTCCAGGGCTCCGCACCCTTTGTTTGGTAATTTATTTATTTGATACATGACAATTCCTTGCTTATCATCAAAGTAGGTGTTCTTTTACACCCTCAAACATTTACCGCCCTCCTTACTTTGCTCGTCGGACGCCAAAATATCTCGTATGTAAATGATCACCTACATCCCTTGTGTAACAATCTACTATTAAATAATGATGTAGATTGTAGGGTAACGTGACTTTAAAACCGCGATCATTAAAGCTCGTACCTCTATCGCCTACTTGAAAGTGTACGCCACAATTTCCAGGAACTGCAAAACCTGGAGCTGCCGTTCTCTATTCCATCCGCGGCGGGGCACGAGGTGCCGCTCTCTACACGCCACAAACGGGTGGCGCCGGAGAACAAAGACGAGTATGTGCAACTGGCCCTGCATTATAGGTAAGCATTACTATCGCCTATAGATTATTTATACCACTGCCCAAAAAAGGGGTGTAATGTTTTCAGGGTTCATGTATGTATGTATGTACGTATGTGAGTTTCTTAATTCAATCATAATTTTTGAATGCCTGAACAGATTTGGTTGTATGGAGTATATTTAGAATTCTAAGATCATTCCGAGTGTCACTGGCTAGGGCAGTTGTGTTTTTTAATTGTTTTAGTTATACTTGCTTATAATGATGATTGAATTCAACTAGTTTAACTGTTTATCTTGCGTATAGCTAATAAGTAATGGTGTTGATTCTTTAGTTTCTTACCTAATCCTAATTTTCGTTTCGCTCTCTCTTTCCAATACATAACATAAGAAAGAGATGAAAGACTTTTGACAGATCTAAATTTAATTTTCAAGCTGTCAAATATCTTACATAAAATTTGACGCCACTAAATTCATTGCTGTTAAATTTACACTATAACACCGTCCACTAATATTATAGTAAAGTGCGTAAGTTTGAGAGGATGTATGGTTGTTTGTTACTCTTTCACGCAAAAGCTACACAACGAAATTTGATGAAACTTTACAATAATATAGCTTATACACCAGAATAACACATAATTATACTATAATTTAATATTATAAATGCGAAAGTATGTGTGTGAATGTTTGTTACCACGTAACTCCGAAACTACTAACCCGATTTTGATCAAATTTGGATTGTAGATAGTTTGGCTCCTGCTGCCTTATCAGCTAACAATCTCGTGTTCGTTTTCAATACCAGACCGATTAAAACCAGCGGTCACTAGTCTTGTGTGGAAGGAATAGTCTAGAATTTTCGCTGGTTATTAAAGAAATAAGCTCTTACAAAACGAAAAGAAGCGAAAACTATTGACAACTCCTTCCACACGAAGACTAGTGACCGCTGGTTTTAATCGGTCTGGTATTAAAAACGAACACGAGAATGTTAGCTGATAAGGCAGCTGGAATAACACATAGGCTATAAAGACATAACCACGCGGTCGAAACCGCAGTTGGAAGCTAATGTATAAAGGTGAAAATACACGGTTCACTTTTGTCTTTCAATTTGGATGAAGCAACCAAATTGATCCATGTAAACTTATAAGTGCATCATTCAATGTCATTGCAACAACAGCATTCCTTTCATTTCTGCTCCATTCAACCAAAGTGATTCAATTTGGTTGAACCGTGTATTTTCACCTTTATGAAACATGATTGCATCGCAGGCTGCACGAGTTCGACGAGCAAATCCGCGCGGTGCGTGACGGTATGTCACGCGTGGTGCCGGCGCCCATGCTGGCATTGTTCACGGCCGCGGAACTAGAGGCGCTCGTGTGCGGCTCGCCAGATATCCCCGTGCAAGCCTTGCGAGCCTCCGCCACGTACAAAGGTAACTCACAGATTTATGGTGAAGATTTAGTCTTAGTTGACCAATAAGTTTGTTTACCATTAGAATGCACCCTTTGTGTTGTAGGCCTTTCTGTTTCAAAGTTCTGCGTGGTTTTTTTTATGTTATTTGATAGCGAGACGAGCTGGTCGTTTGCCTGATGGTAAGCAGAACGCCGGCCCATATAATTGCAGTGCCATTCAGAACCTTGAAACACAAATTCCTGCGAGGCACTGCAGTGCGCCCGCTATCCTGAGACATTAGGTATTAAGTCTCATAAGCCAATAATTTCACTGGCTACTCTGCTCCTCAAATCGGAACACAGTAATGCTCGCACATTACTGCTTGGCGGCTGACTTCACGAGCAAAGCGGTGGTACCAACCCAGATGGACTCGCATAAGAGTTAGTCCTACCACATAGTATAACCTAGTATCCTTCCTTGTTATGGGCTGGCGTTACGCTTGAAGGCAAACGAAATGCAAGTCACGTTAACTAATAGAAAAAAAAAAGTTGACACTGGCTAAATACGCAAACCACAAGGAGACAACCTTAAAAAAATAAATGTGAACTTCGTAGGTGTGGAACCGAGCGCTCCCCTGGTGCAGTGGTTCTGGGATGTGATGGAGGAGCTCTCGGGCTCCGAGCGCGCGCTGTTCCTGCGTTTCGTGTGGGGCCGCACGCGCCTGCCGCGAGCGCCGCAGGACCCGCGCCAGAGGGACTTTGTGCTCCAGGTAATTGCGAATTGTTTATAACTACCTGCTGAATTGAATAGAATTATTGTTTTATTTTTTGAACCGCTCATTCAAAAATTGATGTGAAATTTCGGCAGAGGTGCGTTTGCAGAGGTCGGGCGTCGATTGGCAGCCGTCTCTCAAACGGGGAATCAGATAAAGAAAGTCAAAAAATAATTTTACCACTTGTTCTGCTCTTATAAAATTTGAGAAAATAGAAAACAAGTGTTATAAAAACATGATGGTTTTCATCAAAAGTGGTTAAATTTCAATTCGATTGTTGCTTGTTTTAAAAAGTTTGTTTTTGACTGTTTATTTTTGGTGGATCTGTCATGATTTTTAAAACTTTCTGTTTCTTTTATAATAATTATCATTGTGTAGTATTCAATTCAATGTTACCACCCAAATAAAAAACACTATTCTGTCCAAAGAGAAATAATCAACTTTTGAAGAGAACCTCCTCAATTAAGTTAACAGTATTAACTGCCATTGAGATTGTTTATTATTTTAGGTGTTGGACAAGTATCAGCCACCGGACCAATTCCTACCAGAGAGTTACACGTGTTTCTTCCTTCTCAAGATGCCAAGATACTCATGTAAATCTGTACTGCGAGAGAAGTTAAGGTAAAAACCATCTTATGCCCGTATTTTTTTTATTACATGAAGAAGATGTGAATAGTTTAGTGGAAAACATAAGTAGTCTATAATATATAGGTACTAATGTACAGTTGCATTATATTTTATTTTAATCAATCAATAATATATTACTAATTTGTTCTTATACAGATACGCGATACACTTCTGCAAAAGCATAGACACGGACGAATACGCGCGCGTTGCTCTGAGCGCGGCTGAGCGCCAATCGTCCGAGGAATCCGACTCCGAAGCCGAAGCCGCGCCCGTTCTCGCTGCCACTCAGCCGGCTGCGCTCTACTCACTCACTAGGGCTCCTACATGGCTCTGATAGAGAAAAAAGGTTGACAACTCCTGCAGATTCGGAATTTAAACGCCGCCGCTCGCCTCGTTCAGACTCATTATAGCTCCTACTTCGTTATAGGGGAAAACGTTGACAACTCCTGCAGATTTGGAATTTAATCGCCGCCGCTCACCTCGTTCCATCTCATTATAGCTCTTATTAAGTATACTTCATTATAGAGGAAACGGTTGAACACACCTGCAGGCTTAGCAAACTGAATCACACTTTTCTTGCCGCTTGCACTCTGCTCACGCTATATAGAGGCTTCACCGGGATAACAAAAAATAAACTAATAATCCTGCCGACTTCGCCAGGTCGATCTGTGGTGAGACAAGGCAATCTCATGTAATCTATAAATATGATATAGGTTAAAAAAGTACCCTTACCTGTCATAACAACAGTTTCTTGCTAATTGTCTTGCTATAGATGCAGAAATTATTTGTATGTATAAGGAAAAATATAAGTACACGGCAAGCTTTGCTGGACGTGTCTAAAATTGCGGCGGTTCAATGCTCCAAATCAGCAATTAATCCTAAAGCTGCGAGGAACTATTACTTGTAATCTCTGCTGTGAGATATTTGTAACTTGGTCTAAGTTTATAAAGAACGAGGATTTTGACAAAAAAGAGCGGAAAGTGATCGATGGCTGATGATAATGACAATTATTACGTAAATGAATCCAATCAATTAATTACCTACTATCATAAAGATCATTATTAAAAAAATGCAGTTTATTGATGATGCAAAGAATTAAGAAAAAATAGGAGTGTACTTTAAAAAAACGTAGCACGGATTTATGAGGCTTCTTGGTAGAGGTTTCACGATTCGAACTCGAGCAGCGCAGGCGAAATGAATGGTTAAATGCAGGTGCCTAATATTAGTGGTGAAGTAATCTTGTTCGTTGAAGACCATAACGTTTTTGTAATATTGACTCATCTAAAGTGTTAACAAACCTCTGTTTACTTTCTCATCCCCTGGTATGCATCCTGGAACAGTTCTGTTTAAAATTATTACAAATTAATATTCTTTGATAATGCTAATTGTTTTGGGAACATGTATTGTAAATATGCCTATTGTTTTGGAAACATAATATATGTAAATTTTCGTTTTATTTGATATTCGGTTGATTTGGACGAAAATATATAAGCACTTGAATGTTGTACTATTCTAATTGTACATTAGGAACTGTTATGTTGGCAACATTGGGATCAGATATGTAGGTTATATTCTGAAGCTATTCACAATCTACATTTTATAGACATTAAACCATAGGTTGTACTTTGTCTTGTGTCCACGATTTAACAAACAGCAATCACATTCTAAAATAGGACTTACGGTTAGTCTTTAAAAACATAGCATTAAAAATTACACCTAGCAGGTTAAGGAATTTTATGGCATGGGCACGCAGTATGGACTTCAAGGTATTGATCAAGTTTTAATTCAATTGATATACTTCGAATACTCTAATATTAATTGTAGTTACTCATTATAATTCGAATAACTGTACACGATATTTTTGTATTCGCGTTCACTGTATCCTAAAATTAAGAATACTTTTATTGTTGAAACCGTTATAAGTTAAGATTTGTCGTAGAAGTATATGCATTGTTAATTATATAACTGACACACTTGAGTTAAGGCTAGAACATTGCGAGAAGTTGAAATTAGAAATAAAATCTCAAATAGTTTTAGTATTCACTAAGCAAGTTCTTTCATGTTTGGATTTCACAATTTCCAACTATTCAAACATAATATTAAGACTTTATAAGAGGCGAGATTTGTTAAATGTAAGTTCGTCGTGAAATGTTAATCTTTCGCAAAAGTAACCGTTTTAATCTTGTACTTGTATGGACAACTTTATTGCTTCGGTGTGATTTTGTCTGAAATAAACCTTTATTATTATTATTATATAATTATTATTAATAAAATTATAATTAACATAAGCAATATTTGTTGCTATGGTGTTGATACTAGTCTATTTGTGTCAGTTATATAATAATAGGTGCACGCGTGCATTATATGGCTAGAGCGCGATGACATATAAGCACAAACTCATATGTGCATATTCAAAGACACCAATATGCAGTCTATTAAATACGCATCTGCACTAAGGCTTTGCGTGTTCTGGCAGACTTCTCTTTATTGTGGCATTCCATCCATAGTGCAGCTAATTAGCGCTTCGCTAAGCAATGATGTCTGTCTTAATAATCGTGTGTTGTCTGAGTTTATGGATATTGAAATCAAACATCGAGATGGCTTCACTGCCATAATATAACTATTGATAAGGTTAAAGGTATTTGCACAGAAAGGTAGTAGTTTGCAAGATATAGAAATATTCAACATTATAATGTTGGCTTGTTTAATTCCAGATAAATGTTCTTTTTTGAACCAAGTGGAGCATTATCTGGTTTGAGGATTTTGAGCAACATTTTTATAAAGATAAATGCTGTTGTTGTTATATCTTTTTAATAAAAGGGCGAATTGGAGTGAGAGGTGCATTTTACAGAACAAACATTAAAGGCTAGTCAATGATATTGCAATAGGAATAAGATGATGTTAAATGGTTATTGGGAAGGGTGTCAAACTCAAGGTATTCTAATATAAAGCATAATTATTTAAATTACTCAATAGTCGCTTTGCTAGTATTACTAGATTATTGCCAGTTGGTGCTAGTGCTTCACGATAGGTAAGATTTTTGTACCAAGAATATTAGTGTGCACAAAATAAATAAATATAGTAATATTCAAACAGGCATATACAACAATGTATTGTATTAGTTCCGTCGAGATATTTGATAGCATGAATGTTAGGTAACTTTATACAACAAGTTACCTATTAATTTAATTGTTGAGTTTGTATGAGCCTGGCATCAATAAAATAATATCAGTTGTTATCACATAACATTGGGATTTATAAGTTTCTGCTAAATTATGAATAGTTAGTTGATCTAGTAGAAATACTACCATCTAAATAATATTTTTCAACACCAAAGAGTTCTTGTAAGATTTAAGTCTTTGGTATGATCTGAAATGTGAAGCTATTTTATTATGATCTGTCCATTGCAGCATTATTTATTTTGTACATGCATATAATAAGTATCAATAAAAAGTATTTATTCCAATATTGTTATTAATTTTAACCCTTAATAATTAATCAGTTTGTGAAAAATACCGGTTCTAATCATACTAAATTTAGTTAACAATTGCCACATGAACTATAATAGTGTGTCAATCATAAATATAGTAACAGCACTAGAAGTATTTCCTAGAGGTAGTCTAGTTCCTTATAAGTCAGAACTTTGTTCAAGTTTTCAGGTCTAGCGAGTTGTGCTGCAAGAATAGTTATTTTTATAGGTACTAAGCAAGGCGAACAAATTAGAAGCAGTCCATATTCTCTCTTGCCAATTTGAAAGTGTCAAGCAAAAATAAAGTTTTTGGGCTATCACTAATGAACTGAAGCATTAGTCTCTTGTCGAGAGCAAGAAGTGAATTCCTGGCTTATAGCCTAGAAGCTTAGGAAACAAAAATGGACCATCAGCACAATCAGCAGTTAGTGGCCCACCAGTGGTTTTTAAAATGTCAATTTCGCCTTAGTAGTTGAAAGGAGGGTTGGGTAGCCTTGCATTATGGGGTCAAAAGGTCAATAAAATGTTTTATTTTATTGGTGTTCACAAAATTTAATATGCACTAAATAAATTAAACATTGCCCTTAAGGGTAATAAAATTTACCATGAAGCTAAATTATAACAAAATCACAACATTACTTCTTTGCTTTGGGTTTTAGGGTGAAGTATAAGATTAACACTCCCATAACTGCGTAGGTTGCCTTGGCCGTCTGAAAAAATAAAAGTACATAGTTTTACTAAATGCCTGTGGGGTCAATTTTTACAGCATTGGGAAGATTTATTTAAATGTAGGTATTTAATCAATTAGATATTGATTCAAATTTTTAGAAGGCTCTAAAGGTGTAAGATTGTACAAATTTCTAACAAAATTTAAATAAACTATTACTAATTAATAACCATTAGCTGTTTTTACTATTTTTTAGAATATTAAAAAACTGAAAGACTGTGCGCAGTAGCAAAACTTAACACAACCTTATACCATAACCTAACAAACATAAAAAATGCAGGTTAATTCAGTAATACTATGATTCAGGCTTAACATTAAAGAAACTATGTTAACTTACGTTAGCTCTGCCTCTGTTAGTTTGGCTGTTGAAGTATTTAGACAGCCCCTTGAGCTGGGATTCATCTACAGAATCACCTCCGGCCATTCTACAAGAAAATTGGAGTTATCAATAGGTTACATGCAGCCAGTTAAGGAACGTTGATATCTGAAATGGTACTAGAACATTTTATGGAGTTTAAGAAGAACACGAGCAAATTACCTGAAATTTTATCAATTTAGCCTTATGTAATTACGTAAAGCAACAGCAAGTAGACTGGTATAAACTAGAAGATATTCTAGAATCAGGGCTGTCAGATGTCAAAATAAGATAATAGTATACCATCCGTAAAAAATCGTATATTAGGGAGTTTGAATAAAAAAAATAGTACACATTACACACATAACCTATGCACCTACTTTATTACAATAATGGATAAAATATAAATATACACTATCGACTTACCTATATACATGATATTTTTTGTACCAAAGCGATAAAATACTTGCACTTTCGTCCGAGATTTTATAAAATAGGTAATAAACCTGTACTGTGTTACCACAAAAAAACATTTTTTGACGCCATATTTAGCTAGACAGAGTCTATAGACTAATTAGATTTGAGAAGTCTTCGATAACAAGTAACTCTATTAAGTTAGATTTATAAATGACATTCTGCATTCTGATATGTACCGTATAATCTAAGATCTTCCAATGCTTATGAGTTGAGTCCCGTCATGTTAAATAATATGAAGGTTATAAAACGTGTCGCATCCATTAATATGTATAAATATAATCTTATATTTTTAAAATGGAAGATACATATACCGAAATAACTGATAATTGTTGAATACTCCCTAATCTGCCAAAACCTGCCACCTTTTGGTAATTGTTAATCTGCCATATGAAGATTCAAAAGTCAAATCTGCCAAAATGGCATAAATCTGTCACAAATGGTCACACTGCTCAGCTGGCTGCGATATTATGTGAAAAAAAGGACTTGTACCAAAGTACTTGGTACTTTATTCCTAGAAAAAATTAAGTAGCCTCAAATTATTTTCTAGATATGTGCTTGAAATAAAGGGCTTAGCAAAATAATATAAAAAATTTTTGAGGCATGCGTTTTTTTAAACTGGTTTTAAAGGAAAGCGTAGTAGAAATGAAATTAATTTACAGCAACACTGCCTCTCGCACGGAGCTTTGGGAAAGGGGATCGGGACAATAACCGGAAGTGACCTCGCATTGGTCATAACCCGTGGTGGTGATAGGCATGCGGGGTGGGGTTGACCAAGAGGGTGGCCCTACCCTCAGTTTTTGGGCCTTGAGGTGTCACGTGCGTGTTCCCGCATGCCCCGGAGGTCGATACGGTGATGGCGTACGTGGAGTACGTTGTCGCCGGAGGAGGTAGGGGTCCCACAATTGGGACCAGCGCGCGTCGCCGGGACGCGGTTGGCTATTAACATGGGCTCGCAGCCCCGCATTATGGCGCAGAGGAGGAACACCAGTCGGTTTTTAGTTGGTAGGTCAGTCTCATTAGCCGGAGGCCAACATAACCACCACGCTCTGTGATGGTAGTAAGTGTGCAAGCAATAATTGACTTACCTGCAACCATTGATATTATTGATTCTTCATAGGTTTTTTCTTTTTGATAAATTTGAAATATACAAAAATCAGGGCACAAACACCCAATGTTACTTTTGCTGTCTGTAAAGAAATAAGTAGATAATTGCATTTGAGGAGATCCCAAATTAGCAATTAGCAGGCTCTGCAATCTACACGGTTAAAGTACCTATGTACCTACTCCAAAATGAATTTATTTATAACTTTATTTTTTATAGTAATAGGGTACCTATTTGCCTTAATAGGTGTGAAAAATATTAATGACGTTGCCTATATACATACTCGTACAGGATGATAACTCATCCGGGATAACATAGGTACCAATTCTAACGAAAAGGTATGTTATCTCGGAAGCGGGTGGGTGATTAGGACCATCGACCATGGATGTCAACAAGTTGTGAGAACCCCTCTTGGAAATACGTCATTCAAAATTACCATAAAAAAATTCACTTTAAAGGTAAAGTGATGCTGCAATTTCTCTTTATGAGATGTTTTTGCATAATTAAGTCTACCTCTGAATGAAATTAGTATTGTAAGAGGAATTATTGTTTAGGGTACGATGGGGCTGGCATACCTTTGTTAGGTAAAAGCCCCAAAATAAATAAAAGGTAAAGTGCGCGGCATTTTCTGGAATTGTTTCTAAATCTCTTCGAAATTCAAGACAGTTCAAGTGAATGATCTGATCTAGGGCTATCCAAAAGGACTGTAGTAGAATTTTTCTTCATTGAAAAATTCCGAATTTCAAAAACACGTAAAACAATTGTTGTTTGTCTCGAGGAGTAGATTGAAACAGATTGAAACCCTTTCGGGATAACATACAAATTCAAACTCAGGCTATTTACATAGGCTTTTATGCCGTTGGGGCAAACACTGGCCTCTAATTTAAGTGCATATTATAATGTACTTATACTAAATAATGCAACGCAATCGGCGCAGAATTGCATCGACAGTTTTCACAACACGTACGACGTACGCAGTATTGTAAGCTCTAATATTATTTTATGTTTCTATCTCTAGTCCAAGCGAACATGGCTCAGTAATAGTAGGTACTTAGTGACGTTCTACTAGGTCTAGTACCTATTAGAAGTTCGACCACATAGTCGCCGCGAGATGGTAGGTAGTCAAAAATTCTTTTTTTTATCACAACATCGAGGCCGAGGCTAAAGCCGGCCATATACGCTACTGTCTACCACTAGAGAGGTCCGCCTGTGCAGATAGACCAGTGCATGTATTGGGTTAGAACTACACAGGTCTGTTCCCATACACGTTCTGGTCTATACCAGCGCAGGCACACCTGCACAGGAGGACCACTCTGGTAGACCATAGCGTTATGGCCGGCGCGGCGCCTCTGCAGTCTACATCCACTATCTATTTTCTCTACACGCTACTACACGGGAAAGAGATGAGCGGCTTTGTTTGTCAGATGGCTGTGGGCTTGTAAAAAGATATAAATAGTTTAATAACTAGGTAACGGCAATTTTCTATACTTGTCCAATTAAGCAAACAAACTCTGCGGATGCCAACCAATGACTGCAATACCTAATAGTGATCCAATGGCTAACCAATGTCATGATTTGAATTTCTATGTCATCGGTTGGTGAGCCATCTAGTTTGTTTACATTTAATTGGACAAAGTGTAGACAATTGTTGAATTGTCGTTTAGATAAGTGAGCGGTGTGCGCTAAGCAGGTACCTAAGCTATAAGCTACATATTACCTATAATATAAGTACTGTCTTACTGATCTGTGGCTAAGATTGAAAAGACGAGACGTAATGGTTGGCTGTTTGGGGGTGTACGATCATGATAAGATTGAAAGACAATGAACCATAGCAATCAACAAACGGCACTATCTTACATTAGCTCGACCCGTCGTAGTTTGGCTATTAAAATAACGGTTTAACCCTTTCAGACTCGGATCATTATCAACTTCGTGGCCAGCCATTATTTAATTTCACTGTTGTTGCCAAGTTGTATTTACGTAGTAGCTATAATAGTTATACTTAAAGGATTTATGGATATTTAAATTTCTTCTTCTTTCTTTATTTCCTGGTTTACTTTTGTAATAAAATTAATTACACAGATTAATATAAATTATATATAGCTAAAAACTTTAATGTCATTAGAAAGTACCTACATTATAGTACTACTCTATGGTACCTACCAAAGAGTATAATAAAAAAAGGATCTATCAAGGAATTTATACCCAATCTTTCTTGGTACCTACCTACTCTATGACAACTATTGTCATGGACATTTTTTTTGTAATCTAGGCTTTCTAATTTTATCTAGTCTATCATACTTGATACTTCAGTAAAGCAGTATTTGGCAGTATGCAGTGCCTAGACTGAAAACTAAAAAGTTTATGACCTGGGTACCTACTTTGATTATGAACTTACGCCTGGGTATTAAATGTGTACCTACCTACATTATTATTTTGAACTTTTTTGTTTTTTCTCTCTCCTATAAGTAGTACAAGTAGGCAGTATTACTTATTAATTAATGTAATTATCTACTCAAAACGTACTACGCTGTGCAATTTACAAGTTAAAACAACATGGAATGCAAACAATGATTATACCTACGCATTTTCCATTTTAATACTTGGGAATAAATAAAACCACATATAAATCATCGTAAGAATTACTTTACTTACCTATAGGTATTATTTTCATTAAAAAAATCACAGATCTTATTTGCTAGAAAATACAAAATCTGCTTCATCTCTCTTTACAACAGTTAATTCATGGGTGATTAAGTACATATATTTTTTAAGTATACCTTAGTGTCTTTGGATTTTAATCTTTGAGTAGCAGACTGTAAATTAAACAATTGAATATTATGAAATATATTTTATAGTGTTAACTGACACTAGCGGATGTTCACACAAATATTATACATCACAAAAATTTCGCTTCCAACAGGATTCGAACCTGCGTCTTCTGGCTCTCAATTGAATATTGCTTGAAGAACGGATTGAACATCAAATTAGCGTTATTCTACTCTGCCACAAATTATTTAGGGTGTAAATGAAGGAACGCATGTCCCATTTTGCTAATACAGCTCGCATTCGAAGGCTGTTTTTTTTATTAACTTTTTGGTATTATAAGGGGATCAATTTTAGTACTGCAGTCTATTATTTTTAGAATTCGACTATAGACACTAAATAAATAGCGAAATTGTTAAGAAATCATCAAATCAACCTAATAAATTCAGTAGGTATCTAATTATAAAGCACCACATATGGATACACAACACCATGTTTCTTATTTCGTTTAAAAATTACAATATACATATATTACAAAAATCGAACTGTCTAGTGTAGGGTACTAGATCTACAATAGAATCACTCTTACCTCACACATTAATGTAAATTATTAAAAATACTTATAATATCAATTCCTATTGGAATATAAATCTCTTTAAAATTATTGTAATGATGGACTAGTATTCAATACAACACAATATACCAACATAGTAATTATACCATTCAAGAATTAAATTTTATCAAAAATATACGAATTTCGTAACGTTATCTTTATAATTTTGTTAGTTAATATTTTGATTACTTACTTAAGTACATCCTAATTAATAAAAAAGTTGTATTCCTTTGAGCACATCAAAAGATGAGAATACTTAATCTTTTGCAGATAAAACTATGACGATTAGCCCTAGATCCACAATGTATTTGTGTCATGCTAGCAAAGATTTAAAAAAATTATAAAACAATTACATTCAAATAACGTTCAATAATGATTTGTTTGCGTTTGAAGAAATTAATCAAACACAAATGATAAACTGGGGCTCCTTGTCACAAATTTCATCACATTCACAATGCATAATACTATTATATTAATTCATGTAGATATTGTCCTCATTTCACAGAGATAGATCACAGCTTAGTTAGGACCAGCAGCTTTGCATTATTGCACCAAACCCTAGGAAACAGGCCTTACTCTTGCCAACTTTATGTCCTATTAAGTCTTTAAAACAAGTTCTAAAAAAGATCTTCCTCCCAGTCTTCTTTCTGTCTCTCAGAGATGGAGACTGAAGGCCGCGAGACCTGCTTCAGCTCATCATGAGTCCTTGGAGGTATGGGATTGTCACTAAGATCTACATACTCGAGGGCTCGAGATCTGGATAATCGGTCAACATCCACTTCTGTAAAACACAAATGGATGTTATTATTTATTTATTCTCCAAATTATATTGTTTATTATTTATTGTTAAGCACACCTAACTATAACTATTAAGTATTGCCAGTAGAGCTCTAAAGATAGCCTTCGGATGACGATCGACAGCTACCGACGACTGCGACCGGCGACCGTGTCCGCACCCTATTGCTGTTTATGAATTTATGTGAAGCCCTGACGGATGCAAACGACCGGTGGGTGTGGCTAGTGAGCGACTTGCGTCGCGCGACGCAGTCTACCGTGTGCTCTGTGACGCAGTAGCTCTAAGGAGCATCGCGCGTCGCGGTCGTCTAGATCCGAATGCAATTTTAAATGACTAAATCCTGTGCGACATAGCACACTCGCTCTGAGACATCAGCTATCATATCTCATATGCCTAGTAATTTACTAACTTTTACTTCAAACTGGAACACAGTAATATTTTAAATGACTAAATCCTGTGCGACATAGCACACTCACTCTGAGACATGAGCTATCATATCTCATATGCCCAGTAATTTTCTAAATTGGCAAACTGGAACACAGTAAAACAAGCATACTACTACCTAGAAATTGATGAAAGATCATTTTCTACAATTTTTCAGCATCAAAAGTACTTTTGTTTTTTTCATTTTTTCTATTTTCCTCTGCAAGCTCCACGGCTTGCACCCTTTGTTTGATAATTAAATTATATATACCGAAATTTTTTTTAACTTATCATCAACAACAAAAGTACTTCAACCATCATGACTTGAACTCAATCACTTAACTAAATATAAATCTAAATAACATACCAATAATCTGATTGTGGTGTGCTAGAAGGGTATGAAGACTTGGACACTGGAACGTAATGTGAGGGAGGGCCACGAATGTGTTGTGGGAAATATCCAGCCTCTCAAGGCAGGCCAATGTGCACAGCTCGTCTGGTAACTTAGCCATTTGGTTATTTGCAAGGTTTAAATCTGAAAATAAAGAGAACCTGTTTAACTGACATTCGGAGATGGTCAATATATCTTTCTACCTTATCCCACTGCATGGAGTTATTTAAACAAAATAATATTTTCTTAAGAGTTTCAGTTCCTGTTCTAGATGTAAGGGGCAGCGTAGACGCTTATGCAAACGTATGTTTGCTTGTCAGAATAACAACGCTTTTGCGTCAAGCGCGGATATCATGATACTCGAAATGCGCGCTTGACGCAAAAGTGTTGTTATTCTGACAAGCAAACGTACATTTGCATAGGCGTCTACGCTGCCCCTATCATGTTTATCATCTATCTTTCAAACATACCTCCAGCATTCACTCCTTTCTTAACCATGCCATCTTTCATACAACCATGTATTTTGTCATCTAACAACAAGACTTATTATATCATAGTGCCAAAATTAACTAGCCATTTTACGAATCGGCTATTGGCACTTGCAGCATTGCCGATAGTGCCAAATCAGTCACTTTTACTTATGTCATTGCTATAATTGTTTCGCTTGTCAACATGGACTTTTACTATTACAAACCACAGAAGCCAGGAAATAAATCGTTGTATTTTAAAATCCACAATCTGAAGAAACAGAAGTCTGCAGCAGCATGATTATTGATTATACAAAAACTATTTTTACATGCAGAATGGTATGGAAATAGCTAACTTACAACCGAACAATAATCGATTTTTGTATACAAAGATCAGAAATATAGCCGCATTGTTGGGCAATCAATAAACCAAAATGGCATTTTATGCATTCAACTGTAAGCTTGTTTGTTTTGAGGGTTGCATAACATTGCATCATGTTTTATTCTGCTAGACTTGCAATTAGATTAATTGAAAATCTTATGCAATAATAGTGTTGCTCACCTGTAATTAAACTAAACTTGACAGCAAACTTGGGTGGTATCTTAGTGATGACATTCCCGCTGAGGTCGCAACTCTTCAGCTCTGTGTGACGCATTAAGTGGTAGACAGCATCAGGTACTTGCATCAGCTGACACTCTGATAGGTCTGAAAATGAAACACTTATGGTTTTATAAGGTATTAGGAATTAAGTTTTTTAATAATAACAGTCATCATATAGAATGTTATTGTTAAGAAACCTAATCAAATACAGAAATTACATATAGAAACAATTTCTTAAAATAAAATTAATTTAGTTTAAATGGACATTCATGAACACTTTTTGATTATGAAGATGGAAATTAGAGTTTTTGCTTCCAAGCATTAAATATAAGCCTATGCACTTTCTACTTGGTGTGCACAATATTAGCTATTTTAACTAGTTCCTTTGCCTTTATCTTGATATCGAAATAAAGTTATTACCTGAAACTGGCAATTAGTATTTTAGGACATATTGCACCACATGAGTTTTGAGTTTATTGGTGCAGAAACATTTCTGAATCTATTACCCTATTACGTCATCATCATAATTATATGTGTGCCAGTGAGTGACATATTAACAGAAGTAAACGGAAAATCGTAGGTACCTAATACTTGAGTCTCTTGAGCTTCTTCGCATCTCAAAATCACTCTTGCGACGGACGAAGCCATGATTACTGCAGTATTTAACGCACTAAACACAACGCCCGGTTTAAAACTGCGCAATGTTTCAGCATGTGCTAGCGAATGGTTATTTATAAACTCTAAATGGGCTACTTTCAGACACGGAACTTAGCTCGTGTTATCGACATTCTACGGTTGGTCAAGGAGGGTTATGGTGACGAGAAATATGTGATTCATAGTGTTTATTATCGTTTGATTGTATTGATATCAAAATAATTCCATTTTCATTGATTTAAATCTATTTTCTATTCCTTTGAAAAGTAGAAAGTTTGAACTTGGTGGCTGATGAGTGATGACAGATGATTTGTGTTATGACAATTGACAACTGACAGTTGCTGACATAACATCTGTGACGTCTGTCTGATCCATCTGTTTTTTTTATTTTATTTCTTGACCTGGAAGATTTTTTACATTCACAGGCACTAGTGCTGCCAGACGTCGAGAATGAGAGGTCGTATGGTAGTAGCCCGGGATTATACAGTGTCAGCATTTTTATCCGTAGCACAAAAAATAATACGTTTCTAGAAACTTTATTGAGTATTTTAAATATACATTTATTGGAATTAAATTAACATAATATACAATAATATGTTGTGTAAATTTTTCTCCAACACGTGAAATGCTGAGTAAAACAAACAGTAAAACTCTTTATGGAAATAAGTAGTGCAGATTATGTTGTTTTGATTACATACAATGAATGTATTCTAATTTATCCGTATTCCTGTTTTTAAAAAAAGTGAAAAAGTCTTTGGAATGACGTACGATTTCGTTCTTAGTTCTTTTTTATCGTACATGATAAAATGGCAGAAAAAAAAAAGCGTTACATCTGGCAACGCTGACAGGCACACGTCTTTACATGGGGTTTAAAAATTCGTTCCACCTCTCTCTCTCTCTCTTTGTCGAGTCTATTATCAGTATAGATACTTAATTATTCACATAAGTAGAGGAATTGAGGATTGGTCGTATGCAGGCCAATTGGGTTGTTGACTGTATTCAAATAAAAATATAATTTTGCCGCGAAACGGTAGTTTTTGTGACAGAAATCCTATTAAACACAATATTTTTGTTTATTTTTAAGGAATTTAATTTAAATTAAATAATCAAAATGTAATCACATCAATCCGAAGTCACGTGACCTAAAACGCCCGTGACGTCACTGTTTCAATCGGAATGGGTATATATATATTTTTTTTGTTTTGTTTTTGGCTCCACGTGATTTGCGCATTTAACTAGTGTCAAGTTATATAAGTAATAATATATAAAAATCTCTAGTTTTGGTGCATGAAAGTCGTCAAAGCCTTTCACTCATGCAAGTTTACGAACACTTAATGGTTAATAATCCACTATTATTACACATTAACACTCTATAAAACAAAGGTTTTAGTAAATAACACAAAATCAACAACAGCACATTTTCGCATTCCCGCCAAAACTCCAATGAGTATATAGCTCGTTGCGCTTAACTGCTTAGTATTTTAGAGTGATTTCTGTGATTATTTATCTGTGCTGTGAATTCCGCGCCTATTTTTCTAAATTTATTTCGACTCTTGAATATTCTCCCACGATGGAAAGTGGCTTCATAAAGGCAAATAATTCCAATTTGCCCAGAATTGATTGTTTTACGGTGGCCAATTTCTTCTCGACAAACGATAATTTCTGCTCTGCTGAATTTAGAAATGTGAAGACCTCCGTGTAAGTACCTACTTATTATACCAAAAATCATTATTTCTATAACCAACAATGAATATATAACAGTAATCGTAGATTCTAAGATCCAAAGTGTATTAATTAACCAAAGCATATATATAAATCAATAAGCTCAAAAAACTTAGAACTCATATTTTAATACATAACAATATATACACAGAAAGCATCGAATGAACTTGTCACTAAACGTAGCACAGACTAGGCAGTAGTGGTTATATTCTCTTTGCTTGTCACTTTACAGTGTTATAGAAAATTACTCTGTGGTAATTGAACACGTGACGTCACTGCCGTTTTGGAGCAAAATTTAAAACGGCATTTTAAATACATGATAAATAAAATATTAGTTGTTTTAAAAAGTAAATTTAAATATTTTGGGTTATATTAGGCCCATACGCATCGTTTTAAACACTTTCCCAAAATCAGTCAACATCCCAATTCTCTACGAACTCACTAAGCTTATAAAATGTTGACTTTCTTTCACCAGATTTTCCACTACATTTGGTATTTATAACTGTCACACTTTTTGCAATAGGTAGACCTAGATATTTAATTAATTATGAACGTTTATTAAAATTCAAAGAGCTTAGTGAATCATACTAAGTATTTACCTTGTCTTACAAGGAAGACGTATGATAGCGTGCAGCGGCCAGCGGGCAGCGACCCGTCCAGTCACAGGGTTCGTTTATGGAATAAAATTGGCTTCCTAAAGTGAACATGTTTAATTAAGTTACATGAATGCCACTATAATATTATACGTAAGAGCACTATTATCTATTCTGTGGTTCGAGTAACTTTAACAATAATTTAAATAGACATGTACAATTGTACATACCCACTACAATCTATACTTTTTTTTATATGTATATACATATAAAAAATATATTAACTATACATAGTATAGTATAGTAACTATAAATATATAAACTATACATAGTAGAAGTGGATGTTAATCTATATGCGTATAGAAATACTTTAGAAATACGTAAAGGCAACTTTCGAGTATATATGATTAGAAAAATAGTAATTGGGTACCTGTTCATCTTGAACTAGCTATTTTTTTATGCATTATAGGTTTGCGGTTGATCCTCTATACAATAATAATAGTACCATCATATAAATAATACTAATAATTAATAATAATACCACCTGCTGGTGTCTTAGTAGGTAGGATATGTCTGCCGGTAAGTGATGAACGACGATGGGGTCGATGATGAAAAGCGCTTACCTGAAAGATATCCAATACCTATCCACTCGTAGAACGATCATAAAATATGCCCGTTTCTTTTTTAACTGTGGACTAGTTGTTGCAAATTAGGTACGTAGTATATACGGTACCTATCTATAACATTTCTCAATGATAAGGTACCGAAGTACGAACACATAAACCGAGTTACGGAATGTGCTAACAAAACGATTATGAAGTGTAGTTAGTTTAGCAGTGGCACAATTATAGTGCGGAATAGATCCATGTGCGTGCGCCTTCCGCATGTTAACGCATACATTGTGGCTGCGCCTTCCGGGATCCGATATATGGATTACTTGTAATGGGGTCGTAAAAACTACATAACTTATCTAACTTTAAGATCTTTGTATGATAATTATATGAGTGGAAATATGCGTGCTGGTTGGATAACGCATTTCCATAAACTATTCACGTAAATAGTTGGCTAATAATTTTTGGATATAGAAGCGTTTCGACATCGATTTTTCTATACACAGTACCTATATACCTACCTAGAGCTCCGACGATAACACTAAACTTGGGTAGTTGATGCTAGTTCCGAATAAAAAGCTTGTTTATGATACCACGCGGCCAGTAATATAAATTATGAGCGCGGGCCGGGTACTACAACGCTTTGACGGTAGGTTCGAAGTGTACGGAAGACAAGCTTACCTTCCTAAATAAAACTCCACCGAAACTCATTGCTACTCGAGTCTTGGGTAAACTAATACACTAATCCACGTTATACGTTGTTGCACGGGTTGGAGGCGTGAACCTACAACTGCGCAAAAGATTCTCCAAAATAGCGCATAAACGTATATAAATACATTTGAACGGCGGCCACCAGCCAAAAACATTTCCTGAGATTAAAAAGATTAATTATATTTTCGTTGTATTTACGTATTAAAAATGGTTTACGTAGTCGTAACTCGTACCCAGCTATTATTACTATGGCCGTACTAGATACTTAAATGTAGTCGATTTGTACAAGCGCGATTATTATTTAGGTAGGTACTGTTCCTTGACATAATATAATATTAGGTTGGGGAAAAAGTCTTTTCGCATTATAGTATATATGAACTTGTCATAAAATCTCTTTGGCTATACTATTTGTATCTGGCTGGTTTTGGTATCATATGAAAGTTTAAATTTTAAAGAACATAATTCCATATTCAAATTAGGAAAATGTGTGATTTTCATTTGTTTTTCGTACTGTCAAAATGAGTGAATCTAATGAAGAAATTCGATACATTTTAAAATTCTACTACAAAAAAGGTAAAAATGCAACGCAAGCCGCGAAAAAAATTTGCGATGTTTATGGACCTAGTGCAGTGTCTGTGAGAGTAGCACAAATTTGGTTTAAGCGTTTTCAATCCGGAAATTTTGATTTCAAAGATGCACGTCGCTCTGGTCGCCCTATTACGGAGAAAATGGATGCCATTTTTTAAAAAGTGGAACAAGATCGGCATATCAGTAGTTACGACGTAGCTGAAGAACTGGGAATTGACCACAAAACAGTTTTGGCGCATTTGAAAAAAACTGGGTACACAAAAAAGCTCGATATTTGGGTACCTCACGAGCTCTCTGAAAGAAACCTAATGAATTGCTAATGAACCGTGTACTCATTTGTGATTCTTTACTACGACATAATGAAACCGAACCATTTTTGAAGAAGCTGATAACTGGTGATGAAAAGTGAATCACGTACGACAAGAACGTGCGAAAAAGGTCGTGGTCAAAGACCGGTCAGGCTTCACAGACTGTGGCGAAACCCGGGTTAACTCGCAACAAGGTGATGCTGTGTGTGTGGTGGGATTGGAAGGGCATTATTCATTATGAGCTGTTACCACCAGGCAGGACCATCGATTCTGAACTCTACTGCGAACAACTGATGAGATTAAAGCAAGAAGTTGAGAGAAAGCGGCCGGAATTAATCAACAGAAGGGGTGTGGTTTTTCATCATGATAACGCTAGACCTCGCACATCTTTAGCCACTCAGAAAAAATTAACAGAGTTTGGCTGGGAGGTGTTAATGCATCCGCCGTATAGTCCTGACCTTGCACCTTCAGATTTCCACCTGTTTCGGTCTCTTCAGAATTCTTTAGGCAGTGTCAGGTTAACATCACGAGAGGACTGCCAAAACCACTTGTCGCGGTATTTTGATCAGAAGTCCCAAAATTTCTATAGCAATGGGATCATGTCCCTACCTACAAGATGGCAAAAAGTTATCGAACAAAATGGTACCTACATACTTTAGTTAAATGTAAATAAACTATATTAAAAAATGTTTTGAATTTTCTTAAAAAATGCGAAGAAACTTTTTCCCCGACCTATTATTATAGTATTGGCATGCAGTTATACCAAAAGGGGGTGAATGTGCTTCTGGAGATCAACAACATTTGTTTTATGAGTTTTTGAAATTCGTAATGTTTCATTGAAGAAATGGCATTTAAAGTTTAAGATAAAATTATACTACAGAACTTCCGGGCAGCCCTAGATCAGCTGATTCACTTGAACTATGTTGAACTTTCTTAAATAATGATGTTGATTAGAAGAGAATTGAAAAATTCCAGAAAATGCCGCGCACTTCACGTTGGAAGTGAACTTATTTTTTTCGTATGGAATTTTTTATAAGAAATATTAACAAACATGGCATAAATAATACACCTATTTAAATTACTATATTAACATTTGAAAATAATTCTCTTGTGTCATATACATTTTTGCTATAAATAAGCCACCTACGAAATTTTGTCTTGAATTGTTAATTCTTCTTTGGTAATTGTAGTACCTATGTGTTGTAGAATTTTATGATAATTATTAGGGTCAACTAATTACGGATGTTGGACCGTTCGACACGTCATTTGGCGGTATCAGTCTCTATCGAAGTAAAAGATAATTTTAATAATACTGTGCATGAGTAATGCGATGTACTAAATAGCTGTCCTACGAGTATGTACGTATAGTACTTATAGGTACCCTTTAAATGCCGTCTGCCAAATTTAAACTCAATCGGTTCTGTCTGCTTATGTAGATGTAAGGACTAGATAGTTTATAGCCACAGTTACTAGATAGACGATAGTCTAGGATCTAGACATTTTAGACGTGATGACGTATGATTTCCTGAGATAGGTTTTGTAAAAATTACTGCCTAAGTACCTACTCTTTGATCTGTCTACTCCTATTACCTATATCTACACCTCATTTTGTTTTTGTATTTTTTTTACATTTGAATATAATTATATGTTATAATTTATTACGATTGATGATGCCTTCGAGTGTGATAGCAAGCAGGCCACATGATTCTGCCATAGATACTGTAGAGTTAATTTAAATAGTTCGGCCTTCTGTTTCAAGTTTTGTATTTGTACATACTCCATATTCATAATGTTAATACTGGCAACTACGTGAGACTTATCTGATCTTCTATTTACGCAAAAAGCTGTAATAACGATTGTGTGCAGCGGAGTGTTAATATACATGTAAAATGAAATAAATCCTCAACAGAGGCCGCCGCGACTGTCTGCGGATTGGCCTCGGTCAGTTACACAATTTTATACACGATAACTTCGTTTGCGAAAGTAGAATGTAACTAACGCTCATTCAAGCTAGCCACCCAGTTACGAAACTAGGCATTTTTCGCGTAATTATTCATTCGAGATGTCACTTAATAGAGTTAGCATAATTTTATAAGATAGTTTATTCCTAGGAGACCCGAATGAATTATGTTAAGGTGGTTCGATTTTCATACTTATTGTTTTTCCATTTATTTATTGTGTTTATTTATTTATTCATTATTCATAACCTCAGAGTGAGCATTACAGTTTCCCAATGCGCCCACTCCAAGTCCTTAAAACTAGACACACATGTTATAAAAAACAATAAAATTAATAATTAGCCTAATTTAACAAAGCACTTCAGCAAACTTCATAGCTGCGCTATGAAATTCTGATTGAGTGCAATGAAACAAATCCAAATGCTGGCCTTGGTGCAAAAGAGCGTTGAGCAGTCGCAACGCCCGAGGAAGCGATGTGTGAAGAGAGTATAATTTTACAATGAAATTATTGTTGTTGGCTGAAAACTGAAATTATTATTCAAATTTTAGTCCATACTTAAATGGTTAATGTTATTTTCACTATTAAAGCACTGTTTTCTTCAATTAAATATGATTTGTCGCAAATAAAGATCAATATAAAAGCCAACAACAATAATTTCAGTGTAAAATTACACTCGATCTCTTCGCACATAAATGAAAAAATAAGTTAGTATCAAAATCGAACTATTAAAGTCAATACTTAGGTAGTTAAGACCAAATTTACAGAACAAAACAAGTAACAAAAGTTACATAAAAAAAACATCGGGATGGTGTAAGAATTTTAATTATACTCCAACCATGCAAATCAGTTCAGGTGTTTAAATGGTGAAATAAAGAAACTCACATACATATATACATACAAGACCCTAAAACATTACACTCCTTTTTTGTGCTGTCGTGTAAAAATAATAACTTTCCTTGTTCAGTAATCACAGTAGTGACACTGACCTAGATCTTTACGGACACCTGCTCTATATCGGACGCTGGACAGTAAAATGCAGACCATACCACAGAATAGATAATAGTACACCATACTTTTACATTAATAAATACCTACTACCTAAAATACCTACATAACAGTGGAAATAAAAAGTTTAATAGCAATTGGAGAGTCGTTACGAGATCTTACGTACTACTTATTTAAAGACGGATTGGTGGAATTGAGCCTAATGATGGCAACAATTTGCGTAACAAAATACACTGGCAGCAGTCATAATGACCAATGTCCATTGTATAATGGTAAAAATAATATTAGGTAGAGTCGTTCACCTTTCTAGGAACTGAAAGTATTGAACTGCCAAAAATAAACAAACACTTGTTGTGCGATCGTAAAAATGAAAAGTAAAATAGACGGGAAAAAAGGCAACTAGATTTTTTTGTAAGATTAGACATTAGGGCTGACATTCTACCAAGCCGCACTGCGGCGCGAGTACGGATCTTTTCGATAAATAAAATTCGATAAAATTGACAGTTAAAATCGATAAAACCCATTTTATCCCATTTAAAATCGATAAAGTGGGTTTATTCGATAAAATTGACAGTTAAAATCGATAAAACCGGGTTTCGAATAAAACCCACTTTATCGATTTTAAATGGGATAAAATGGGTTTTATCGATTTTAACTGTCAATTTTATCGAATTTTATTTATCGAAAAGATCGCGCCGCTGGACCTGAATGGTGGATTATATCTCTGAGAGAAGGGGGTACGTATCGGCAGTGGCAGAGCGTAATAGGCTGGTGGTGATGATGAGCAATGATAATAATAATGAGTGAAGTTTTGAAAAAACCTTTGTCGTTGTAGAGAAATTACACTTTACAATTATTTTTCAGCCTTCTAACGAAACTAGCGGGATGATTAACCTACCTATCACAAAACAGTTCGCTGTACGACCAATACTGTTTTAATTAGCTCACAGCTTATGCATTGGTCACGGTCAGTCAATTAGTTCATGGCGTCTTAATATTAAGATGTAGGTATTAGTGTTAGTAGGTAATATTGCGTCGACTGTTTTGGTATCTTCACTTCGATAATATTACAACTGATATAAAATATACTTTTGCGATATCTATCCTATAATATATTATTATAAAGATGTAAAGTTTGGTGGTTGTTTGCTACCGCTAAACTCTGGAACCACTGCAGGTCTGATCCTAAAACTATTTTACAAGGTTAGGCAGGCATTATCCCGAGTGCTCCATTTGTATATTTGTAATGAATAGAAATCTTACGAATGTATGAAACATTGAAGATAATCAAAATAAAAAAAAAATTCGAAAGCTGGGACTCTACAATACATAATACTAGGTATCTACTAACTAGGTGAACACTCAGCGTCGGGAAAACTTACATAGGGAAAGATGTGAATTTTGCACCCCACAATAATTCTTTTCTAGAAAGATAAACGACACAATAAATCAATTTAGAGTTCAGTACAATTTTTTGTGATTTAAGAGACTTTATTTAACTTGTGCTAGCATAATGATTTGGTTGTGCGTGGTTGTGCCCTAGAGGCCTATATAGGCTGTAGGTATGCAAAGTGCGCCTTTCGAAGGTTGCGCCCCTGGCATCCGCCCGCTTGGCCAGCCCCTAGCTACGACGGTGCCTACACTGCAAGACTTATTACACCACGCGTTAGTCAGACTGTCTTACAGTCTGCTTTTTTATTACGACCGAATAACAGGCACAGGATCCTTATTACACTACACAATTTAACGGAGTCTGAATATCACGTAGTATAATACTTAAGTCCTTATAGATGAATGTTGACGAAGCGAAATATGTAGAGCTATACATACTAGTACCTACATACATTCAGCTAGCATAGAGTGAAACATTTAGTAGGAGGTGCTTACTCATCTGCCTATTCCAAAGGGGAGTTACTCGTACTTAGCGTGATGATGATAGAATATAGTACCTACTTATACTCTAGTGTTTTTTGGTGGACAAAGTTTTTTTTTTATGTTATTTGGTAACGAGGCGAGCTGGTCGTTTGCCTGATGGTAAGTATAACGCCGGCCCATAACAATTGCAGTGCCACCCAGAACTTTGAAACACAAAGGCCTGCGCGGCACTGCAATTCGCTCGTTACCCTGAGACATTAGGTATTAAGTCTCATAAGCCCAGTAATTTCACTGGATACTCTGCTCATCAAACCGGAACACAGTAATGCTTGCACACTACTGCTTGGCGGCAGACTTCACGAGCAAAGCGGTGGTAACAACCCAGACGGACACTCGCAGAAGAGTTAGTCCTCCCACTAACAAAAGTTTCTTTCGAAGTGTGTTAGTAGTTTGTCTAATCAACCTAATGTTCCTAAAACGATGATACTGATAAGAAGCCCTACTTTAGTATAATGTTTCAATATTATTCGTACCTACCTAGTTGTGCAACAACGCAATTACTGCTGATACTGATAAGATAATGCCAAACAATACGAACAAAACAAAAACTAAGGCTAATGTTTATAAACCGAGAGCTGATTTTTTAATAGGAAGCAGCTAACTTGGGTTTCTCTTAGGACGGGATTCATCGTTTATGTGGGTCGATTACTTACAGAGGTAGTTCGGAAATCCTAATTAAAATTCGCAAGCCTTATTAGCACAATGCATGATTTATCTATGCTAAAATTCGTTAACGTTTGTTGCTGTTTAATTTTAAATGCTTTTAGAACGGAAGTCAATTAATTGGAGGATCTACTGACTTCGTAACGTAACGTACCAAGCTGGCTGTTCTCCTGAGCGTCTTCGCATCGAGATACGACTCTGATGATGGCTCTCCCTGCGAGCCTCGCACAGATCATCATCGGCGCCGCCCGAGGGTCCCGCTCCTCCGCCTCAGCAGGCAGCCTCGCACCTCCATCACAATCCGCTGGGGGCCTCATCACTGCACTTAGTTATTAGTCACTGCACAAAACTCCAAACAGTACCAAATAAATCACTATCACGTAGTAAGTCTTTCGCCAGAAAGAATCGCGTGTCAACTACGACCGCTCCGAAACGCAACGCGCCTAGGTCCGCGGCAGCACTCTGCAAAAATTCGTTCACCGCGTCTGCACCCTGCCTTTATATCGTTGCCAAAACAAAGAAGCGTGGTGCGCAAGCGAGATAACAACAATAACAAACACCTTGCTCGCTCGCACTGTCTGCTGCGCAGCAGTTGACGTCGACGCAGATTCAGCGGAGGCACGCGGAAGATATAATGAGGGTTCAAGCATCGTCACGGTTCATCACAAAGGGATCGCTTTTTTCCCGCTTGAATAAACAATCCTGTGATTTAGTTTTCAGCCGAATGCATTGTCACGTTTTCAATGAGTGCATTGTGTGCCTGATCTTGCATCCCGTTATCAGATGGGCTTTGTTCGCGGCTGAATAGCCGGCGCTTGAATGCATGTTTGCTTCAATGTGAAAGGCTCGCCCAAACATGATTTTCCAGCCTAATTAACAATGTGTCATCTATTAGCACGGCCCCATGTGGCAATTTATTGCGGACGCATTTGATGTTCGAACTTGATTACGATAGGTAAACATGTCTTTGTTAGATATGTTAAACGTGTATAACTGTATACAATAGATCACTTTGTGTGTTTCTTCGTAGCCTAACTAGGTTGCCTAACTGATTAGGTTACGAGGAACATTTTTCCCTCGTCTCTTAATTATTGCGTCATAGGGAGTAAATACATAATCAGCTCAGTATATCTGTATTAAACCACGACAGTACTTTATACAGGTTGTGTCAATAGATTCATTAATCAACCAACAAGCAGTTTGGACCCGAGGAAACACCCCTTCCTTTGAGAGCAACGGCTTTGCCGAACACCAAATCTAGTTTATATAAATGGATATAAGATTACTGCTCGTGCCAACGAACGGCCTTGTCCGCGCGTTCGTCACTAAGTAGTTCGTGACAGAAACCGACAGCTCAGGAAAGTGTTATTAATCTTAAATTCATTAGTAACACCTTGTTCAAGGATTTCAGTGAATGATTGTCACTCTTGATGTGATACCATAGAAATATGCATTTGATTATCTGTTAGATGAAGATTAATAGCATAGCATACATCTTCCCGTCATATCACGGGGATACTTGCGTCAATCATATGACATGACGTCCACGTTATTGTGTAGAGAACGCACATTACCTGTATCTTGGCCAAAGAGAGACGCAGATTTTCGTAGACCTTGAATTGTTGCCAAAACTGTATTCTTAACTCCCGCGTTCCTAATTCTAATACTTTGCAAGAAGCAATTTCTTTCAACAACATAAAAACAACCAAGTCCTGGAAAAAATTACCATACATTGATGTTTCCTTTTATATAACTTTAAATAGAGGTTGGCACAGCTAGTTCGATTTACCTGCTTTATTTAAATTACCAGGTAAAGTTAATACTGTGAATTGAATGTTTTCTTAAATAGTAATCTTAACTAATAATCTACTACTTAACGCTAGTAAAACTAAATGTATTAAATTTTCACTTCCCAACGTACCACACGTGGAATCTAAAGTGGAATTGGAAGGCAGCAAACTTGACCTGGTGAATAACACTGTATTCTTAGGATTAACTATTGACTCCAAAATGCAGTGGGGTCCTCACATCAATGCCCTATCGGGTCGTTTGAGTTCCGCTGCATTTGCAGTACGTAAAATTAGGCAGCTGACTGATGTGGCGACGGCAAGGTTGGTATATTTTGCATATTTTCATAGTTTGATGTCTTATGGCGTCCTACTTTGGGGATCTGCTACCGATATAGATACCATTTTCATATTACAAAAGAGAGCAGTACGCGCCATCTATGACATGGGTCCACGCGAATCTCTAAGAGACTTTTTTAAAGAAATAGGTATTCTAACCCTGCCTTCGCTATACATTTTGGAAAATATAATGTATGTACGGAAGAATATTACTAAATTTAACTTAAAAAGTGATGTACATGAGTTAAATACTAGAAGTAAACATAAAATTGTTGTACCCGGGTTCAGATTAAGTAAAACTAACAAATCGTTCCTGGCAAATGGTGTCAGATTCTACAACAAAATTCCTAAAGTATTAACTGAATTACCACAAGGAAAGTTTAAACGTATAGTCAAGAGTGTATTAATTAAAAAAGCGTATTATAAAATTAAGGATTATGTAGATGACAAGGATGCATGGAGGCAAACAGCTCAGGAGCCTCCTGGCGACTACTAAACTTTAAATTGTTAGTTGTTAGCATTAGAATCATTGTAAAAAACTACTTTTTTTAAAAAGAATGCCGTGACGAGTTTCTTGCCCTTCTTCTTGCTCGGCCTATACCAATTTGGAACGGGCACGGTGGGTTTCTGGAAGATTCGTTGACTTTGAGCACGGATTGGGTCTGTTGGTGTCTTTGTCATTTATTATGTTCTGATAAAGACAGCATTAGTTTTAGTCTGTGATTCGGGTAGATGAATGTTGCAGAGGCCGGCTGTTAGAGTCATTTTAACTTTCATAAGTGCTCCTTTGGGGCCTATTTGAATAAAGACTTTTGAATTTGAATTTGAATTTGAATAGTCTAGATACGATGCGTACTTACGGTGGCCATAAGATCTGATATAGTGATAGGAATTGACCTTATGCATTGAAATCATTTGACTGAGTCAAATATATTTCTTATAACTTATTATACAGCCCAGCTAACCCAGAGATAGAGAGTCTGGTCAACCAGAGAGTAGCCAGAGAGAGCAACTGGGCTTTAGGCTAAGATTCAGAGACGTATATCTAAGCCTGGACTCATGCTTCCAAATAATTATATCATATTTCCATACAGTTTTGACCACTTTGACATATGTAAGCAAAATTCCACGCTTAGACTTTGAATCTTACCATTATTATCAACCAGTTACATAAGAAGAATAATAAAACATTTATTGCCAAATGTAACGTACCTACACAATTTTGGACACAGTTAAGATTAATTAAATATTTGTATCGGCAATAGGGGTAGGCTCAGCTATTTGCTGTGTAGACTACACATGTGAAGATACGTTATTAATTTCGGGCGTAAGTCAAAGCACCGGATATACCTACTTTGTTGATTTTCACTCATTCATTATTTTGTGGCACATGATTGTTTCGAGTTGCTAAAAGGTTTTATTTTAGATCCTGCATTTCCAATTAATCCACCTTTTTTGTTGATTCCATTACCCACTTACATTGTTTACATACGCACGTACTCTTTACATCTGGCGCAATTTAATAGGTCAGTGCCATCTCTACCTACACCTTTGCGAATTGTTAATGATGCTTTTGGATCGAATTCAAATGCTGATTTCAATTTTCTTTTTGTTCTTTCTTCGTTACATTTTCCTTATATTTCTGAAATACGTGCCTATATACATCACGTATAGTAATACGCGCGATGTGGACCGTTGATTATAATTGGCGGTAGATACTGTAACACGTGTTTTACGGAAGGAGGACGCAGTGACGCAAGGCGACTAGGTAACATGAATATACAGCGAGATCGGTAATTCCGTTCTGCAGACGCAGGAAGCGTCTGTTTTATGCCTAATCATGCTCTGCGAAGTTTAGAATCGTATTAAAGTCTGGCGTACTGTCGTCTAAAGTTGTATTCACGTCAACAATTCGTTAAATATCAAGTCTAATTTTAATACGACGACGGACGACCTCGAGTCTACCATTTCCTACTCTCTTGACCCGGTTTTGGAACATCAGCGTTTATTTATTGGGAAATTTGTTTTATAGACTCATCGCACTACGGAAAATTTTTTGTTCACCTAGTTCTAGAGCATTAGTGTACTTGTGTTTATCAAATGATTTTCTCAGGCGATGACATGTGCGAAGTTTTTGGATGTCGGAGTTTTGTCCTGCTCTAATTCATTTGAGACAAAGCTTTTGGGTTTTAAAAACAAATTTCATCACGGATATAAATTAACGCTTAGTGTTTGCGCTAACTCTTTGTAAAATGTTATGCAATCCTTACAAATGTATTCGAAGTTAGAAATAAACTTTGAATATCGCTTTCGGCAGAACCATGAAATTTAGACACATAGAGAATGTAGCTAATCCATTGAATGATTCATCAATCTCCGTAACTAATGGTAGCAACTAACTAATTGAATAATCCATGCAATCCAATGATATAATAATAAATAACGATATATTAGTAGGTATCTATAGATGTAACTTTTCAGAAAAAAATACGCTGGGATTCGATAGCGACTTGTACATTTATAGATGTAAACATTTATCCTCGATTCTAAAGTCTACATTTTATAACAACCGAGTAAATAAATGAAAGGGATAATGGGTAGGATGATATAGAGATGTCCAAAGACGTCGAGCCAAATCGCCATGACATTGTCACTAACGTTAGCGGGAAATGATGAGGCAACTCTCATCTTCCTGACCCTGTGCAGTCACAGGGTCAGAAAGAGCATGAACATTTGAACAAAATTATGGGTAGAACATGATGCGAATCTACCTAAGATTTTTACAACTTACTGCTATCTATATTTAATTTCAACATCTATCTACATAATTAATTTGTTTCACATCTTGCATATGTTAAAAAAGGAATAGGAAAATTAAATTACAGAATAAAATCTGAAAAAAAAAACTTCTGTAAATAAACATACTATGATGGAAATGCTATATAAAATCATTATTATCTGTAGGTAAATAACTGTTGCTAATAAACTGACGGTTTTTTTACGCAGCTTTAGACTTAGTAGGCTAACCACTTCTGTAAAGCCGACTGGCTTGTTGATCATCGGACCCCGCACATGAAGTAGCTCATTAGATAGACAAATATACAATATCCTCATAAGAAAGACAACATTTCATCAAACGAAACACGAAGCTCCTCGTCATTATTAACTTGTTCCTTGATGCACGTACGTTAGCACGCGAAAGCGGCGCACGCGCTCAGTGACGCACCAAATTTTCCGAACCACGACCGCTGACATTTCGCAGAAGTTCCGTGAAGCTGAGGTCGATCCTTTGTGCTATTTCAGGAAAAGCTGGAAAGCGGCCAAGTCCCTCTCCGGACGAACTTCGACGCAGTTTAGTACGCGTAAGGTTCTTGATCTCGTGAGCTTTTCATTTCAATAACGATCTTAACTTTACACAATAAAGTTCAAATTGAGACTGTTGTTTTACATGTTACTGCTGTTTCGGAATCTACGTACAAATTTTCTTTGTTTATAGACAAAATGAAGATGGGTATAGTTCCACTGGATGTGTATCAACGCCACATGTTTTTAATGGTCTGTTTATTTGGTATTTTCGTATTTTCAATGCGTTTTATGTTGGAGATCATTAGTTATAGAGTAGCCTTGAGTGATTTGAAGATCACCATGACCTTTATCCCTGCTCATTAAGCCAGATTTCTTGTAATACTAAATGTAAACTGGCATTAAAAAGAACACGGGTAACCAAAGTAGGCAAGTACCTACTTTCCTACTTTAAAGTAACCTGGAACGTAGGTATTCATTATCGTTGTATTCATTACCTACTCAAATCTGCAAACAAATTCCTCTTGAAATACAGAAATTAAAATTCACTGTTTCTACGTGAGAGTTGATCATAAAATTCATGTACCTAAATATGGAGCATGGCATCTTTACTTTTAGGTAGTTCGCTCAGAACCGACATATAATATACTAACAATTATATAAATTAATATATAGATTTGCCAACAACTGTTTTCTTTTATCAGTTTTGTTAGCATATAGGCCTAGCGCGCCTATGGTAAAAGATCGTGTGACTTTTATCCTCAAAATAGGTGATCTAAGAACCACAATGGAAGAGCGCGCACTGCGGAACAAAATCGCTTGTGAATTGTAGCGAATGCGCATAGGAATAGTTTTATTTCCCATATTTTTAAATAGTATCACAGTACGCGCTTGACCATAGATATAAATCCACGTTAGCGAAAGGAACATATAGCATCCAATCACAATAAAAGTTAACGAAACTGGGACACTAGGATGTTTTTTCATTCTTGAACATTACACTCTACGGACACGTTGTCCATACTCTTATAAGATTAGGTCATATGTAAATAGAATCCTTCAACACTTCTGTATCCCTTGCTGGTCAGGGATTCCTTTTCTTGTTGGGTGTTAACCAGAAACAGGGTGTTGGGAAGAGTGATGGGTTATATTTGAGCATCCTTATACATTTTCAGCTTCAGGGAGATTACCAGAGATCTTGAGGAGTATATTATACCAGAGTACATCTAAGGGCCTACGTTATACATCCTTTGGATTCCGGTGTGTGCACAACAACACCTGGCTTATGGTTTCTACCAGGCTTGGGCGATTACGTTGAGTCCCCATGACTATGGCCCCAAAGTGGTTCATAAGAGCCTCATCAACCATTAGGCGGTTGCATCTGTCCGGCTCCTTGCTAAGGTTCAGACCAGATAGCACCTTGATTTTTACAGTCTCCAATGCGGTGCGCAAGCTTCTCTCTTAGATCTTTAGCTGCTCCAGTCGTAGTGGTGACTATTACGTCAGTGTCTACGTCGAAGGTCCCAACCAGCCATGTTGTTTTGCCGCATCCAGTAATACTAGGATGTTTAAGGCTAAGATTCGGAGACGAGTCTAAGCGTGGAATTTCGCTTCCGTTTGTCAAAACTATATAGAATTTGGAAGCATGAGTCCACGCTTAGATTCGTCTCTGAATCTTAGCCTAAGTATCTTTGGCTTGTAGATTATCCAACTGTTTTTGTAGCTAGGTTAGATTTAGTGTTTATTTATGATTAGCTAGTTAATAAAGGCTAAGAGCCCTTTGAAAAAAGTATATATCATTGGCTTCATATTGGTATTAAATCAAACAATAGTGACAATGAACAACAGTTTAATATGATCAAGTGGGCGTCGTGGCTTCAGCCCGCTGCTGCGCCAGCTGCGCTGCGGCGCAGCAGTGCAGCATAAGTGCTGTGAGTGCGTACGCGCGTCCTTCGCCGTTCCCCTCCGCGTTCGCGTCCTCCGCTGATAGCTCCTCGCGAACGGCTTGCAACTGGAGACAACAATTGACTTTTACATATTGACGGAATGGAAACAAAAGACGAGAGAAAATCGTTCCTCTTTGAAAGTCTCGGAAATTCGCGATACTTAGTCGTTTTTTAATACTAGGTATTTGTTAACGAGACGAGGTGGTCGTTTGCCTGGTGGTAAGCATAACGCCGATCCATAAGGCATACATTTGTTTGCGTGCATTTGTATATTGTGTAATACAGAAAGACCCTCGTGGCACTGCTGTGCGCTCGTTACCCTGAGAGTTTTAAGTAAGTAGGTCTCATAAGTAATTCCACTGGCTACTCTTCTCATCAAACCGGAACACAGTAATGCTTGCACATTACTGCTTGGCGGCACACATCACGAGCAAACCGGTGGTACCAACCCAGACGGACACTCGCAGAAGTGTTAATCCTACAACCAAGTAAGTAACGTTACGCGCACACGCCGTCGCGCCGCGTTTTTTGTCGCCAGAAGTCACTCGTCTGGTTGCTCTGGAACTCCTAAACGATACTACAATATTTCGATAGTCACCATCTCTTGTATCTGATCGGGCGTGAGCCACGCGGCGCGGAGTCCCGCGCGGCCGCCAGCAGCGCGTCCGGCGGCAGCTGCGCATCGCCAGCTGTAGCAGGCGAAACGCCGTGTGCTCTGTGGGCACGCTATCATACTACCATTTCGTTCTTACGCGTGACACACTCTTTGACGCGCACTCACCATCGCACCTCGTTTTTAGTCGACCTAAGTCTCTCTGTGAGTCTGGAACTCCTAAACGATATACAATATAGTCACCATCTCGTGTATCTGGTCGGGCGTGAGGCGCGCGGCCAGCTCAGGCGCGGAGTCCCTGGCGGCCGCCAGCAGCGCGTCCGGCGGCAGCGCGCTGCGCAGCGCCGGCTGCAGCACGCCGCGCACGCCGCCCCGCGCCAGCCACGTCGCCCCGCAAGCGCCGAACGGGTTCCCCACCGGCTCCAGAGACTGTTTCCTTTACGGTAGATAGGCTGATCGTGAAACGTGTTATGGCATGTTCTATCCCAATAGACGTGGATGTAGCAGTATCATTTTCACCTCAGCAGCTCGAATGGGCACCATTTGCTGCGAGAAACCAGTGAGAGAAGCAGCATTTTGTTCACTGAGTCAGCAAAGTGAATTTGAATTTCAAATTTCGTTAATTTTCATTTTTGGTGCATTCGGATTTGGTTTGGATACTCTTATTAAAATCCTAAACTTTAAATTCTTTCGCTAAAATTTTTTGTTAACGTTTTGGTAACGAGACGAGTTGGTCGTTTTCCTGATGGTAAGCATAACGCCGACCCATAACAATTGCAGTGCCACCCAGAACTTTGAAACATAAAGGCCTGCACGGCACTGTAGTGAGCTCATTACCCTGAGACATTAGTATGAAGTCTCATAAGCCCAGAAATTTCACAAATTTTAAAAGTGACTTTTTTATTTGAACACTTTCGAGTTATTAATTTTTTACTTCTATAGGTGATATGTTCTCGCTGCAGAGATGAAAAATGTTATGTGCCACACGAGACCAAAGTTATTTCCATCTCGTGCCTTTGAATCCCTCGTGCTGCGCCCAGGATTCTAACTTAGAATCCTTCGCTTGCTCAGGATTTAAAATCAACACTCGCAGCCAAAATCAACTCTGCTCTCTTGTTGCACAAATAACTATTGAAATCGTTTTTAGAAAGCCAAGGTGATAGGTTTTCAGATTATAGTCACACAGTTTGGAGAAGAGATGAACATACAATACTTAAAAAGCAAGATGAGGCTGAACGAGACATACATTTTAAGTTGTGAAGGTCACGGATGAGAGAATAAAATTAAAGAATGACATGTATTATATCTACTTTGATATACATATAAGTACACATGTATTCATCTCGGTAAGTTATACAATGAAATTTAATGATATATCACTCCTATATATTGATCAACAATGACGACCTAGAAACTACTAGTTTGTTGCCTGACGCAAGGTTAGAGTGCAGTATTCCCATAAACGCAATCACTCGGGGTCGTTGCTATAGGAAGTGACTTGTTGAGGCCTTTCATTTCACAATAAGTCTATTAAAAGTAATGGATAACATCTATCCATAATAGAAACGAGCCAAGTAGGTAATCTTTACTACTAAATAATTTCATAAATAACCACTGTTATTGGTGGTTATGCCAGTAAGGCCATGCGGTATAAATTATCGTCAAATTAGTTTGAATCTTTGAAGCAGTGACGCAAAAACAGATGGCTCGGGAGGATTCTTGATCTTCAGAAAATAGTATTAAATATAATCTATCATTAAAGCTTGCGCGTGAAGTCTACCGCCAAGCAGTAATGTGCAAGCATTACTGTGTTCCGGTTTGATGAGCAGAGTACCCAGCGAAATTACGATGGACTTATGAGACTTAATACCTAATGTCTCAGGGTATTTAACGAACGCACTGCAGTGCCACGCAGGCCTTTGTGATACAAAGTTCTGGGTGGCACTGCAATTGTTATGGGCCGGCGTTATGCTTACCATCAGGCAAAAGACCAACTCTTATCGTTACCAAAAAAAATTATTCATTCTTTATGTTATAAATCAGGTATACATTAGGTCGTGTGTGACGAAAAAACATTTTCTGAAAACATCTATGGTGACGTGAGGATCTAAATTTTGAAGACAGAAAGAAAACATTTTGCATTGACATTTGACGGTGGATACATACCTGGGTGTATGACTAGGCGAAGGTGGCAGGGATCTTGAAGAAGAACTGGATTTGGGCGCAGACAGAGAATGAGCTGAACCAGCGCGCCGAAGTCCTGCGACTAGCGCGCTCATTGTACCACCACCTAGCAATAGGAGAAGATTATAGCCTACAAATGGATAAAGGGATATCAAAACTTTTATGTAAAGGAAAACGGTTCTTAAAGTGAAAGGACTTAAAGGACATTCAGAGGAAATCACGGACACAAAGTTTAAAGGAGAGGACGAGAATATAGCAAAATGATGCAGTTGTCAAAGATGCATTTACAAGTGAGTGAAGTTATTTAGTTACTTAAACACTGAACACCTACACTGAGAGAAATTATTTGTTAAGTTAACAAAACTCTAACAAAACTTACACGTCAAAATAGCGCTAATTGGGAATTTTGTTAATAGAACAAATTCAACTTTGTTAATATCACACTTAAAAATTGTACATTATACAAATAAATTGATTAATTGTATTACTTTTTTGTTGCAGTAACAACTATTCTTTGTGATAACAACAAAAGCATTTTTGTTGCCCCAACCAATTACTTTCTAGTATTTTTTTTCTACAAATAATATTGGTTGGTATAACTTAATCATATCGGTAATATTAAATACTGGTACAGCTGTTTGTTGTAAACCAATATTGTATATTGAAATAACAAACGCTTTTGGTAGGGTATACTATAAATGCTTGTTGGCTTTATTTTGTAATAATCATTATAACAACTAACAAAGCGGTTGAATTACTGGTTGAAAATACTAGCACAACTATTGATTATAACCAATATTGTCTGCTGAACTAACAAAGGGTTTGGGTTGAGTATACTGAAAATGTTAGTAGGATTAACTGTATAATTTTAGTAAGAAAAACCAACAAACCGGTTACATTACTGTTTAAAAATACTGATACAGCTGTTTGTTGTGACCAATATTGTATATAGAAGTAACAAACGCTTTGGTAGGGTGTACTATTAATGTTTGTTGTCTATATTTTGTAATAATCATTAGAACAACTAAAAAAGCGGTTGAATTACTGTTTGACAATACCACCACAGCTGTTTATCATGACACATATAATATGTTGAAGTAACGAACGCATTGAGTAGGCCGTACTGAAAATATTTGTTGTATATATTTTGTAACTTTGGTTAGGATAACTAAGAAAACGATTATATTTTTGATTAAAAATATTACTTCTACTGTTTATTATAACCAATAATATATGTTGAAGTAACTAACTCTTTGGCTAGGACATACTGAATATATTTGTTGTATATATTTTGTAACTTTGGTTAGGATAACTAAGAAAACCATTATATTTTTGATTAAAAATATTACATCTACTGTTTATTATAACCAATAATATATGTTGAAGTAACTAACTCTTTGGCTAGGACATACTGAATATATTTGTTGTATATATTTTGTAACTTTGGTTAGGATAACTAAGAAAACGATTATATTTTTGATTAAAAATATTACATCTACTGTTTACTATAACCAATAATATATGTTGAAGTAACTAACTCTTTGGCTAGGACATACTGAATATATTTGTTGTATATATTTTGTAACTTTTGTTAGGATAACTAAGAAAACGATTATATTTTTGATTAAAATTATTACATCTACTGTTTATTATAACCAATAATATATGTTGAAGTAACTAACTCTTTGGCTAGGGCATACTGAAAATATTTGTTGGTTATACTCTGTAATTGGTTAGGATAACTAAAAAAGCGATTATATATTTGATTAAAAATACTACCACAGCCGTTGATTATAACCAATATTGTATGTTGAAGTAACGAACGCTTTAGGTAGGTCATACTATTTATGTTTGTTGGCATTATTTAGCAATTCTGGTTAGAATAACTAAGTAAACTGTTAAAATACTGTTTATAAATACTAGTACAGATGTTTGTTATAACGAAAATTGTATGTTGAAGTAACAAATATTTAATTAGAACACACTGAAAATGTTGTTGGATTTATTTTAGAATGTTGGTTTTACTTAGCAATCTTTTTTATTACTGATGAATTAAAATAAAAACACCTGTTACAATTAGAAAAATCATTGAAGTAGGAAGAACCAAAAATAGGCCAGACTAAGGTGGCTCTTTGAGAGCCAAAATAGCTCTGATAATTTGGTCAATACATATGATATAATGTAATTATAGCAGGTTATTTTTTCATTCAATTATAAAGAACAAAAATTACCAAGACAACATTCTAAAATAAATCCATCAAACATTTTCAGTGTGTTCTACCTAAAGATTTACATTACTTCAACATACAATTTGTATATACTTACAACAAACAACTGTACTAGTATTTTTACACAGTAATTCAATCGCTTTCTTAGTTATTCTAATCAGAATTACAAAACGATGCTAACAAAACTAGATATAGTATATATAACAGTTACAAACAGGTTTAGTTACTTACATTTCTTTGGAACGTTTGAAACTTTTACCTGATAAACAATACTTATCGCTCTATGGCTATATATACCTACCTAACCACTAACTGGTAACTGATTGTATTATAACACTACCTAACGTAAAATTATAGGTAAATAGAAAAATAAGTAGGTATGTTTTAAACTGGAAAATAATTATAGAAATAAAAAAAATTAAGTATATAAATGAGTAATTTTATTTTTATACGGTTTTGAAGACAATGATCAAAAACATTTATATTATAAAGAAATTATAGTTAAATGATTATAAGTTAATACTAAGATAAGGTAAGGGCCAGAAGACCTGCTATACCGAGTATGAAGCGTGTCCAAAATAAGGTAAATTAAAAAAATGCTACTAGCTCAGACCCCAAGCAGTTCTAAATAAAAAAAATATTATATACAACACTTTCTACTCGGTACTGCTATTCTATAACACCAATCAACTGAGGTGGAACAATTTCTTAAGGATTCCTCCCCTTCCCCCACTAATAATTAATAATCAAAAATACTTGACTTAAAAAATACAATCTTATAGTGAAACTATTTCCATTCAAATTTTAAATCAATAATTTCAAAATCTAACATAACATCATAATGTGGTCAAACACTTCGGTTTTTATATAAATTGCCCAAATAGTATAATATTATTTAACGTGGACATTGATAACAAATCACGCAATTTAAACAAACAGATGTAATTAAAAAATATTGATATTTAATAATTATTAGTAAGCAACTAATATACTGACAATCAATGCACTAATAATAATTATATTAAATAGGGTTTTAATTTTAACCCAAACTTTGCAGCACAAAACACATTTTATTATTTGGTCTCACAGACAGACAATAATAATTATTTAAAAAGTTAAATATATCGTACTCTACAGTAGATATCCCCATTCGACATAGTATGAGGAGTGCAGGGAAATATAATTATTTCACTAATATCAATTACTGTCCAATTGTGGCTTAATTCAGTAACATTTAATTGATAAGATCTTAGATGCTCATTAAATCCCAAGCAAGTAACTTTAACAGATAACAAATGCACACGCTCCGCATTCGGATGAAGTATGTATTTCACAATATAAAATTCGTATTCAGTGGATGAAGTCAAGATAATTATATTGTTAGTATCATATTTAATGCTATTATATTCTACCCATTCCACTTTGTTATCTAGACAAATATTAGGAATACATTTTACAATATCAATTAATTAAAGCCAGCTTAAAATGTAATTTAACTAAACCATTGGGGCCCTTAATCTGTACGCCTTCATCTTCTAGAATATTTAAATCCTTTTGTTTTATAATTATGCTGATATAGAAGAAGAACTACGAAACAGACACAAATCCTACAGTAAAAAAGGTCTTACTTGTCAACCTATAGTAATAAGTGTTGGTGCACCTGCAGCGGTTGAAGCATATTATGTTGTGGTAGACGACATAAAATACAGGTTTGAGTCTCTAAAAAAAGCTCTCGACATCTGTTTCAAATGTTTTATGGTTTTAAACCTAACATACCCGAAAGAATGTGAACAGTTGTGGTTGTTTATCCAGCAATATTTTTACGACATTCAGCTGGCATCTGATAAGAAATTCAGTCAGGTATCCAATTTCATAAAAGAGTTACAGGACTAAACATTTACCCCCTTATTCATAAATGTACCTACCTATGCAGATATTTGTTAAATAAAATAGTTTTCTATCCAAGAAGTACCTAAGGGTCACCTTAGACGCTCAAGCAAACGTACGTTTGCTTGAGCGTCTAAGGTGACCCTTAGTACCTTATTGATATTGGTTAAATTTAAGCAATTTCAAGCAAAAAATAACACTTTCTTTAAGTTCCTGTCTCGAGAGCCTTTTTTCGATCCGTAGTGTGGCGCACTGAACTCTCCTTTATAGTCGGATACAAACAAACACTTACTTATGCATTATAAAAGCTGGATTCGATTCCGCAATTGACTTTGAATTATTTTTTCTCAGTGTCTACTACTCTGTGTATGCCAGGAAACTGCATACATAGTCCAAATCTTGAATATCTGAAACAAATAATATTAAAAAATTAAAACTGATATAATTATATTTATGTATAACCATTAGTATTATATCGATAACTATAGGTTATACTCTATATAGTATATACAAGTATTATAATAACTTGTGATAGTTACTATCTTTTTTAACTATTAATTCAAAGTGTGTTAGTGGGAGGACTAACTGTTAGTGGGACTGATATTATGAGACTTAATACCTAATGTCTCAGGGTAACGAGCGCATTGCAGTGCCGTGCAGGCCTTTGTGTTGCAAGGTGGCACTGCAATTGTTAAGGGCCGGCGTTATGCTTACCATCAGGCAAATGACCAGCTCGTCTCGTTACCAAATAACATAAAAAAAAGTGTGTATACTTACTCTCATTGTCATCTTTTAAAAATTTCAGTTTCAATCATCTGCAACTGCAGCGTCCATTTCCATTAGTTTCAAATTTTGTGTTTGGAACCAATTATATTTTTCAAACAATTTTAACGTTTTGTCTGGGTAATTGTCAAACTCGATTTCAATCTGGAAGCAATAAATAAACATGTAAACAAAATCTAAAACATCTGAATCCGGTGAAATAGAACATGTCTGCACACGGTTGGCGGCCACGCCCGCGCCCCCTCCGTCTGTACAAATTTGTTTAAAAAGGCTGTGTTATAAGGCTTTTACTGAATTGGACTGTCAAAATTTTTAATTTTTGGTTCCATAAAATCCTAGATATTATTATAATGCACGAGATACCTGTGTTCAAAAAACCCAAAGAAAAAAATTGATACAACACTTTGACACATATATGAGCGTTTGTATGGAAAGTATGGCGAGCTGAAGCCTCATCACGGCCGGGCAAGTCTAAGCTTGTGTAATACTTTCTTAGCTGCCTATCTTATCTTAGCAAAGTGGGGTCTGTTTAGCAGGCAAATTTTCTGCAACTAGGCTGTTCATCTGCCCTTTTTGCTTGATGCAGTTATTTGACTAGAAAAAGATATAGGTAATTCTGCATAAATAGTTACATACCTTTTTATTATTGCATTTATGATCAAAAAGTAATTCACATGATGCTAGTGAGAGTGTGTCCAAAGAATCAGTGTTCTGTAATAAATATGACTGTATTTAATTTCAAGTGCCTACAAAATTAGTGATAAAAGCTAGAGATGGGACATACTTGCAAAATCTTCCAAGTATGTCCACCCTCAAATACCAGGACTCTAAAATGAATATGGGCTTTATTTCATATGACATAAGGCGTACAATCGCATTACAAAAAGAGTACCGGTCTACTTCCAAGAGTTCCAAGTATTGGAACTATAATTACTAGATGGTAGACTAACTCTTCTGCGACTGTCCGTCTAGGTTGGTACCACCGCTTTGCTCGTGAAGTCAGTCGCCAAGCAGTAATGTGCGAGCTTTACTGTGTTCAGGTTTGATGAGCAGAGTAGCCAGTGAAATTACTGGGCTTATGAAACTTAAATATATAATGTCTCAGGGTAGCGGGTGCACTGCAGTGCCGCGCAAGACTGTGTTTCAAAGTTCTGAGTTGCAATACAATTGTTATGGGCCGGCGTTATGCTTACCATCAGGCAAACGACCAGCGCGTCTCGCTATCAAATAACATAAAAAAAATCTAGAATTTAAATACTTGCATAAGAAATTGAACAGTACAGGTATATAAATAAGGAGTAAAATAGCGTTTAATAAAAAATTCATAAAGCTACTACAATACTTGACGATCAGACTTCGTACTCGCAAAATTCGTTAAATTTATCGGGTTTTTCGATTCGACAAATTTATCGAACCGACTTCCGTACTAGCGCCACAGGTCGCGTAAATACACATCATCCCAAATAGAAGCCAAACAGAACAAACCTAGTAGGTAAACCCAGGCAGGTATGCATGGTCAAACATTTGCCATGATTGTATGTATACGAAATATAGGAATAAATATTTATAATATACTAATAACATAATTGTGTGTAAATTAACTAGGTACCTAGGTACTTACAGAATGCACAGTCTCCATTTCTTCTAAATATTTTTTATAGCCCAGTTTAAATTTCATGCGATCCCTCCGCCGATTTTCTGGGATGAATATATTATTTAATTCTTCTTGCCCTAGCCGTTCGAGGCATGACATGTCTATATTGTTATCTGAAAAGTAAAATAAGATAAATACTTTCTTAGTAGGTACCTAGTAAGTATGGTATCAGACACCACACCACACGGTGGTGGGACAGTAAAAAAATGGCTGTGAAAAGACATTAAATCCGGTGTAGGCCACCCAATGGCACAACTCCAAACACTGTTTTTATTTGTTAGGTACATATTACGTAACCTCACACCCATATTCTTACCAGGGTAGTCAGAAATCTTGTCAGAAGTTAAATTTTATTTATTTTAATAGATGAAACGTGAGTTTGTTTATTCCTAGAATGATTTTTGCAGTTTCAACACAATTGAGTTTGACGACATTTTTTTCTTAGTTTTCGTAACCAACAAACACGGACGCGACACGTGGCTTTGTTATATTCTCTTTGGCTTTGTCGCAGCATGGCTATGGCCCTATGGCGTCCGATTGGCCGATGACGATGAGGTGTGTGGCGATTGGCGAATATATCTCATCACGCTTAATTATGCCGAATCGGCATAATCGGGGTGTTTCACTTTTGTGTTTGACGCGCGGCGTCCTCACTTTTTTCTTGGTTCATGAGAAATACCTACGGTTTGTTTACCGTTAGATTTGGTTAGAACTACCGATTAGGTATAGTAATAAGTACTATTATATTTGTAGCGGTACATCGAAACAAATTGTACGGTAGGTAAGTAGGTTCAAATTTTCCCAAGCCTAACCAAAAATGGGCATAGGTACATTAATTACGTGACTTTGTCGACAGTGGAATCGGTCGAGTCGAATGTAGCCGTAATCATACAAATAAGTAAGGTAATTAGTAGATATATATAATAAAATATATTATATACATACTTAAAATTGAAAATAAGTAGGTAGGTACTTACTGCGGAACACTATAGTTTCTTTTGAAATTCTCCATTCACTAAACATCACTTCGATAGTATTGAAGCAGACGTATTGAAAATCACAGAAATAGGAAACGACCAGTAAAACAAGATGCACCAGGCAAGAAGCGTAGTCAAGCGGCGTTTGTAAGCTCGGTAGGCGGTAAGCCGCGCACGAGTCCATAGACCATAACAAAATAAGTGTTCCGAGTCCCGACTCCCGACTCCCTTCCCACCCGCATAGTGTTGCTCTCTCCGACATTATTTATCCGTTTTTTGGGTAATTGTTACTTAATTATATAAAAAGGATTAGAGGTCGGATAACAATAAAAGTATGCACCCCATTACGATAAGTTTTTGTGATTCGCGTAAACAACAAAATATCTTTAGACACTGTTTAGCTAAACAGGCGTCTAAAAGTAGTTTTTTGTAGTAACACGGTAAAAGACTAAGCAAGAAATGCTTATTATCTTTTGTCTCTAAATAAAGAATAAAAATAATAATGATAGTAATAACGTAGAATGTAGGTAATTTGTTTCACTTAGCATAAAATAAATAGTAAATCTATCTATATGCTCATAAAAATAAAAAGGAAAGTATTGCATCGAGAAATGAAGCAAGAACTAAGTATTTCAACATCTAGTGCTTCGGTGATGATATGGAATTATTATAATCTACCAGCGATTTTGTTTGCCCCAACAATGGGAACGGAGTAGGCTGATTATGACGGTACGCATCACAATTTCACATTAAGGAAAAACGCCCATCAGGGGACTATACCGACGTAATTATCACAGTTCAAACCCTTCAACTGAATTTTATTTTGATCTTGTAACTGTTTAGTATTTTCATGAGGTAAAAGTTCACAACCTGACATAGAGCTTTATGATAAAAATCCTTTAGCCATAACTCCTGATCTCCCCTCACTAATGGGAAATATGTTAACACTGGCAGCACTGAAGATAACATTCGAACTTCGCATGACGTATGACCATAAAAGGTAATAATTTTTCCATACCCTGGCCAATCGTAGCGCACTTGTACCAATGTGGGCGTTAGTTCTACCACAGAATAGATAATAGTTTTATAACTATTATCTATTCTGTGGTAACTAAGTAGAAGCTTATGCTTCTACTTAGTTACCTTTGTAATCGGTTAAGTTTAGTAAGAACGGATCGTTGCTTTTACCAAAGCAATTTGTTAGCTTTGAGAAATTAAGGCTTGTTTTTAATATAAATTACATAGGTACCTAGCTACTTACGTAGTACCTAATTGCATCGCAAAGGTATAACCCCATGTGGTTATACCTTTTTAACCGACTTCCAAAAAAGAAGGAGGTTCTCAATTATGTTGTAATTTTTTTATGTTTGTTTTGTTGTCATGTAAAAACCGATTTGGAAAATTCTTTTTTTATTTGAAAGGATTTTCGATTTTACTATTGGACCCATAGAAATTTCATCAAGATCGGTTCAGTAGATTGTCACTGAAGTCGGTTAGTCGCTTTTTTAAAGCAATTTTGAAAGCATCGCCCTCTTTACAAATGCATACTTTGTACTAATAATATTATAAATGTGAAAGTGTGTTTGTTGATTTGTTGGTTGGTTGGTTTGTACATAGATTGCGTACCAATACCAAGAAAGACGGCAACTGTTTTGTATTGGCTCGTTACTTAGAGGAAAATAGGTTATTTTTACTCTATTATTACTCTGAGGCTCGTTAGCACTCGCGCATCCCAACACTACAGATGGGAACTACAAAGGAGCGAGACTTCCGATTGCCGCGATTTCGGCGCGTGCTATCTCGCTCGTTGGACTCGCGTGTCGCGCCGCGCCGTCGCGTTGCGGTGGCAGTATAGTCCGTAAAAATACTTTATCAAAATACCTATTCCACCTGGTCCACCCAGTATTTCAATGAATGAAGTCTGTCGGGCTTCTAAGTATGAAATATTTTACTGTATAGTCTTTTTTTCTCGGTCCATTAGGTGCCTAAATGTTGAGTTCACAGATGCGTATTGCATAATTATATTATATGACTGTGTATGATATTGTTAACATTTGGTATTTAAAAATACTCATTTATTTACACATAGGTAAATGTTATTATTTAATAGATTTATTTTCATTACATTGTGCATTGTATTGAATTTGCGAGTGTCCGTCTGGGCCGGTACCACTGCTTTGCGAGTGAAGTCTGCCGCCAAGCAGTAATTTGCAAGCATTACTGTGTTCCGCTTTGATCAAAGTAGTCAGTGAAATTACTGGGCTTATGATACTTAATGTCTCAGGGTAACGAGCGCACTGTAGTGCCACGCAGGACTTTGTGGCTCAAAGTTCTATGTGGCACTGCAATTATTATGAGCCGGCGTTATGCCTATGGTGTATATTCTGTGGTTATGCTTACCATCAGGCAAACGACCAGCTCGTCTCGCTATCAAATAATATAAAAAAACGTAGCCTAGGTTTAGCCATATTTTTTTTTGTTTTCGTAATCGCAACAGTTTATGCACGACATGCTTTCTAAGTGATGACCTATTTTTTGTAACTGTGCTTAAAAAAACTAGCTTGGCTAAAATTCGGACTAGGTACTGTCTAATTTCAACTCTAATAGGCTATTTCTATGCTAATGGATAACGAGACGAGCCGGTCGTTTGCCTAATGGCAAGCATAACCACAGAATATACACCATAGGCATAACTCCGGCTCATAACAATTGCAGTGCCACATAGAACTTTGAAACACAAAGTCCTGCGTGACACTGTATTGCGTTCGTTACCCTGAGACATTAGGTAGGTATTAAGTACCAGAAGCCCAGTAATTTCACTGACTACTTACTTTGATCAAACCGGAAAACAGTTATGCTTGCTTGCACATTACTGCTTGGCGGCAGACTTCACTAGCAAAGTAGTGGTATGGTATATATATATACCAACCACAGATCTGTGATACCAACCCAGAATGACACTCGCAGAAGAGTTAGTCCTGCCACACAGTATGAATTTATTTATTATATATATTCGGTTATGTTTATTGAAACTGTGTTGTTGCTTTCATTACAACTATTTTCAGGTTTAACTAAGTGAATTTGTTAATTAAATTAATAGTTGTTGTTCATATTACTAAATTGATGGTGTAGCTTAACTAAATTAGGTTGATTATTTGAAACAACATACATTGGTTAAATCAAGCTATATAAAAGGTAAACCTAACGCAAATTATATTTAACCAAACTCCTTGTTGTGTTAACATGTAAAGTTCAATAATTTCTATCAAATATATTCGGTTTAGTTTATTGAAGCTTCGAAGAGCTGTGGTGTTACTTTAATCACAACAATTGCTCAGCTTTAGCTAAGTGAATGTGTTAATGCCATCATATTTGTTGTTCACGTTACTGAATAGATGTGTTTAGTTTAACTAGATTAAGTTGATTGTTTGAAACAACATACATTGGTTAAATCAAGCTATATAAAAGGTAAACCTAACGCAAATTATATTTAACCAAACTCCTTGTTGTGTTAACATGTAAAGTTCAATAATTTCTATCAAATATATTCGGTTTAGTTTATTGAAGCTTCGAAGAGCTGTGGTGTTACTTTAATCACAACAATTGCTCAGCTTTAGCTAAGTGAATGTGTTAATGCCATCATATTTGTTGTTCACGTTACTGAATAGATGATGTTTAGTTTAACTAGATTAAGTTGATTGTTTGAAACAACATACATTGGTTAAATCAAGCTATATAAAAGGTAAACCTAACGCAAATTATATTTAACCAAACTCCTTGTTGTGTTAACATGTAAAGTTCAATCATTTCTATCAAATATATTCGGTTTAGTTTATTGAAGCTTCGAAGAGCTGTGTTGTTACTTTAATCACAACAATTGCTCAGCTTTAGCCAAGTGAATGTGTTAATGCCATCATATTTGTTGTTCACGTTACTGAATAGATGTGTTTAGTTTAACTAGATTAAGTTGATTGTTTGAAACAACATACATTGGTTAAATCAAGCTATATAAAAGGTAAACCTAACGCAAATTATATTTAACCAAACTCCTTGTTGTGTTAACATGTAAAGTTCAATAATTTCTATCAAATATATTCGGTTTAGTTTATTGAAGCTTCGAAGAGCTGTGTTGTTACTTTAATCACAACAATTGCTCAGCTTTATCCAAGTGAATGTGTTAATGCCATCATATTTGTTGTTCACGTTACTGAATAGATGTGTTTAGTTTAACTAGATTAAGTTGATTGATTGAAACAACATACATTGGTTAAATCAAGCTATATAAAAGGTAAACCTAACGCAAATTATATTTAACCAAACTCCTTGTTGTGCTAACTTGTAAAGTTCAATAATTTCTATCAAATATATTCGGTTTAGTTTATTGAAGCTTCGAAGGGCTGTGTTGTTACTTTAATCACAACACTTGCTCAGCTTTAGCTCAGTGAATGTGTTAATGCCATCATATTTGTTGTTCACGTTACTGTATAGATGTGTTTAGTTTAACTAGATTAAGTTGATTGATTGTAACAACATAAATTGGTTAAATCAAGCTATATAAAAGGTAAACCTAACGCAAATTATATTTAACCAAACTCCTTGTTGTGCTAACTTGTAAAGTTCAATAATTTCTATCAAATATATTCGGTTTAGTTTATTGAAGCTTCGAAGGGCTGTGTTGTTACTTTAATCACAACACTTGCTCAGCTTTAGCTCAGTGAATGTGTTAATGCCATCATATTTGTTGTTCACGTTACTGTATAGATGTGTTTAGTTTAACTAGATTAAGTTGATTGATTGAAACAACATACATTGGTTAAATCAAGCTATATAAAAAGTAAACCTAACGCAAATTATATTTAACCAAACTCCTTGTTGTGTTAACTTGTAAAGTTTAATAATTTCTATCAAATATATTCGGTTTAGTTTATTGAAGCTTCGAAGGGCTGTGTTGTTACTTTAATCACAACACTTGCTCAGCTTTAGCTGAGTGAATGTGTTAATGCCATCATATTTGTTGTTCACGTTACTGAATAGATGTGTTTAGTTTAACTAGATTAAGTTGATTGATTGAAACAACATACATTGGTTAAATCAAGCTATATAAAAGGTAAACCTAACGCAAATTATATTTAACCAAACTCCTTGTTGTGTTAACTTGTAAAGTTCAATAATTTCTATCAAATATATTCGGTTTAGTTTATTGAAGCTTCGAAGAGCTGTGGTGTTACTTTAATCACAACACTTGCTCAGCTTTAGCTGAGTGAATGTGTTAATGCCATCATATTTTTTGTTCACGTTACTGAATAGATGATGTTTAGTTTAACTAGATTAAGTTGATTGTTTGAAACAACATACATTGGTTAAATCAAGCTATATAAAAGGTAAACCTAACGCAAATTATATTTAACCAAACTCCTTGTTGTGTTAACTTGTAAAGTTCAATAATTTCTATCAAAGATATAATGGATACAAAATTAATAAGTCCTTATAAACAAATTAATGGTTAATATAACTAAATACGTTACGATTTATTCAACAAATATGTAATTCGTTACTTGAAACAATATATTTTTAGCGGTTTTGTCAAATTGACAAACTAACAGTAAATATAACAAAAACAGAAATTAAACGAGTCTCTTTAATTATTTTAACATGCATTCTTCTTCATTCCAACCATATATGCAGTGGTAAGCATAAACAAAGCGAATCTGTTATTTTGACCAAGTTGGTTTTGTAGCAGTTTTGTTACTTTAAGCAATGTCTAGTATATTCAACCGAAAAAAAAACAACCGAAGCACATTTGGTTGAATGAACCAGTAGTGTTTTTTCAGTGTAGTTGTATTGTGAGTTTACTTAGGATAAATTTGCTTTTTCAAGCGAGAACGCCTTTCTATCTTTCACATCATTGCAAAAATACTTCAAATTTTCATCACACGCTCTAAAACTTTGCTAATTAATTAGGTAATTAATAGTTCTATTAAGCGCATTGCGATGACGACATATCGGGCCATCTAGCGCGGGCTGCGCGGGCGCAATCCTTGAGAGCAACCAGAGCGTTAAAGGACAAACTCTTGCGTTATGTTGAAGGAATAGTGGGATGATACTTTATTTTAATTAAAATTGTGAAAGTACTCGAACGTTCAGCGTTTCACTATTACATTCTAATAAAAATGTAACCCAGATTCATTATGATGTCGAAACGAATTTTGGTTTCAGCGCCGACACAAAATGTATGCCTCCTAACTCAATGTAAGTAAGTAAACGTAATACGGAGCCGAACTCCCTAAAATATTCTGCTACTGAAATCATCTTCTGAAACTATCTTTACTAACATTTAGAATTAAAGCAGGTTATTTTTTCAGACATTTAGAGATACATAGGTAGGATATGTGTGGACTGTACTTTCTAAATGTAAGTTTTATTAAAGAGAGGTTTGTACTCTATCCTATTATCTTAAGTTTCATTGAGTAAGTATAGCGAGTGGTTTGGTGTTAATTACATAAAAATAGATACAAAAATCATCTAACACTTCAATTAAAATAGAAAAACGAGCATCTACAAAGGTAGCACAGGATAACAAGTCAACCAGAGTGAGAAGACGATACTGACAAACAAGGATTCAGAAAATGGATCGTAACATTCAAAATCCATCAAATCTGCACGGAAATACAATACAAAAACTTCAATTTAAAGTTCTTTACGTTGCGCCAAAATGAAAACATACGATTTTTTGGTTCCCTATTTATTAATTAGCATTTGACTATCTAGCCAATTATGCGACAATGTAGTCGAATATGGTGAGATTAGAACCCAGATTAGAACATGCTGGAATAGAATTTTAACCGTGTTACCACAAAAACCATTTTTAGACGCCTGTTTACCAAGACAGTGTTTAAAGAAAAACGTCAAAAATGATTAAAAATGTCACAACAGAATTGTGTTAGACAAGGGTTAGACACTACAATCAGGATCTGTGGTTGCTCATACTTAAACACGCGATTAAGTCATGTTTAGGATTTTAACACAGGTTTAAAGTGTGTTTAATGCTTTTGCGGTAAGACCGTAAGACGCTAAAAAATATGATAAGGATTAGACTGATCCGATAAAATCAGCTAAATTTCTCTTCCGTTGTTTAATTCGTATCTGATATTCAACGTTATTATTTTTTACGTTCATAATCAAAGAATACGAATCAAATTTCGCTAGAGCCTAATTTTGAATGCTAAATTATTAGTTTTCATTTACTTTTTGTATTGCTTTGTCCGGCTTGCGAGTTTAGATTTTGAGCTTAAAAAACAACAAAGGTATAGACTCTCAGACAGGAGCACTTACTAACCACACTGAAAATTACATAAATAAACGTAAAACCTGTATGTATGTGTTGGTAAGTTGACATATCCGTGTGAGTTATGAGTGTGAATCGCCCCTTTCGTCAGCATTCGTACAATTCGTCTGTACATAAAGAAAATAAGCAATATAATTTACATAAAACAAGAAAATCGTCTACCTACAAAATCTAATAAACATTTTTTCCTCTATTTACTTTTTAGTCACTGCCATAAAGATTCGGTAACTAGACGCCATTTACCTTAAAACAGTTTTTAGATGTCAATTAGAGTCTTATTCAGGTGATTCGCGTGTTCGATGAGTATGCTAATGGCGTTACAGTGTAGACTTTACACTACACTAGGTAACGCCATTAGCACAGACGTAAATAGAGACTACACTGGAAAGTCTCTACTTTAATTTTGTATAAGTATAATTGTTGCTCGTAGTTTCTTCGTAGTAAGCATATGACTAGATTGCATTTGAGCAAGTGGTGTGGATCTACTGTTAGAATTTCGTAGCTCACCTGTTGTGTTTTACTTATTTTTACTGGTTAATAGTCGACAAATACGCTTTGCAGGTTGTAAAAATGCTACGAAATCTAAAATTGGGACTGTCCTGAAAATACTGCATTGTGGAACACAATAATAGTTATATATGCTTGGCAACAGACTTTAAATTAGAAAGTGGTTGCCATTGCCTTCGAAGATAGTAAAGATGCTAATAGTGACTGGCTTGAAAGTCCATCTGCCCGAACACGACTAATGCTTAAAGGCGGCATTAGACGCTAATACATGTTTGCGTTTTGCTGTCAAAATAACCACGGTTTGCAAGCGCGGATCTATCATCCAACAAATCCACGTAACAGAAAAGAAAGAACGGCTGCTAATGCTACATAAATCGCATCACCGCGGATTTACCGCAACTTCTGTAATGAACAAGCAGTGGTTGCGAATCAATTTTTTTGAGAAAGTAGAGGTCGTAGAATCGGCGATGATCGTGGTTGTTTCCATAGTTTGCGCGTGGAAGAGTCCTATATACCACCTGTGGATTGACTTCCATTTTCGAAAGCTTTTTTCAGTAGGAGTCGAATCCATTGGCAACCTACGAGTAACTATACTCCTGATGATGCTGACCCTCCTATGCTTCAAACAACATTACCTTCTTCCTGCACATCGAGGGAGTCCTTCCTCTCGGCGCCGGTTTCCTCGTCTGAATCCGGGTCCATAACTGTGTCCGCTTCTGTCATGGTCACCTCTGGAGGCGAGCAGTTCATTCTGATCAGGTTATCTGAATTCAATAGAGACCTAGTTCAACGTTCGTGATTGAGTTAAGAGGTAAACTAAATAAGCTTTTAAAAATATGATTCATGTGGGGGATTTAGTGTGTGCTCTATTAGAATAAAAAGTGCTTGGGCAGCCGAACTTCACACGTTTTTTAGAGTTTCCCAATTTTATGAGATGAATTTTATGGGATGTTTTAGACCAATAAAATTCATAGTCTGGGATTTTCGTAGAAAATTACGTATTCTACAAGCAATGATAATAATAGATTTCGATTTATAGGTGAATAAATTACGGCTAGTTTCAGACATACAAAAACATGTCTCGGACATAGGTTGATGTTATTCCAATTTACAGAGCAAACTACGCCTAATTCTTAATTCGGATAGTCAAAACATGTTTACAGGTCAGCTTACACTCTGTGTGTAACACATCTGGCGAATGCGCAGCATGTGCGTGCCAGGCGCACGCGTGTGCAGTTATTGCAAGTGTTTGGTGCGCAACTCACGCAAGGCTCGCATAATGCGTGCGTCTCGCTTGAAGAACAAACGCCTTAAGACTTCTTGCGCGTCTGACAAAGTCTGAAGACTGACTGACAGTCCGAAGTGACGGCTTTGGACTGATGTTTTCAAGGTTCTTGCGCAGCGCATACATTGCGTGCATGGCGCAGGAGCAGCGCGCGAACAGATGATCCAAACGAGCAGCTCGCAAGCCTTTTGCAAACATGCGTATTCGCGGCGCATGCGCTGCACATTCGCAGCGCATTTGCCAGATGTGTACAGTTGTATACACCCTATGAAACCATATTTTAAGCATGGCTTAGTCAAGTCACAGAATAAATAACAGGTCAAGTTTAGATTAGCTGCAGAGACAATTTTTTTACCGAACTAATTTCGTCATCAAAAATCTTTGAATAAAAGTCGATCGGAAAAGGAGGCTTGGCTCGTAGCCAGAGTCGAGGCGTTTGCCAAGCTTGGGTTTAAAATGTACAAGAAGGAAATGTATTTCATTCTTTGAGATACAGATATTACAGAAAACGGGGACTGTTTCTCTTTCTGCGATAACTTTTCTGTAAGTGCACATGTTGGTACATTTTATGATTTTAACATAGTATAGTTACCTACTTATTTTTACGATTCCAATGTTGGACCTGTCTACGATTTAGCGATGTATGTGAGCTAATGTGAAATAGTTATAAGTTTACTACTCATTGTTTCATCACAAAATAATCCACTACTATGCATAATACATCCATAAATCTTGTACCTAGCTCATACCCGCATACATTGCAGTGTTTTATGAACGTAAACTTAGGTACCGATTCCGTTGGAAGGATGAGGGAGAGACCTTTGCCCAATTGTGGGACTCAATCCGTAACTACTATTATAAAGCGTAAGTGTGTTTGTAGGGATGTTATAGTTTGTTCTTCTTGCAAGTAGCAACGGAGTAAAAGGATCAACGTGACATTTGCATGGAGAGATAGTTTAGGGCCGGAGAATAACATAGGCGAGTAACATACTTTTTATCCCGGAAATATACATTGTCCCCGTGAGAACCTCCACGTGGGTAAAACCGCGGGCAGAACCTGGTTGGTTAAAAATGTGAAATTACAGCAAAATTATGGTAGTAACTACACGTCTGTTTGTACCAAGGCACCGTTTCCGGTACTCCGTAATACTCGTATCAAAACTTCTGAGAACTCGGTACTTAAACCTCTGCTCAAGTTCTGTAATATCTCCCTGTTGACAGATGCAATTATGACGCAAATATGTAGGTATACTAAACCGGCATAAATCCCTGCAAATTTTTATACTTACAAAACACTTGACGGCTATATATCGTGCAGTGGTTAAAGTCGAGATACTCCATTACAGCGCTTAATGCATGCATGTTCGACCTGCTTAAAAATTTAAAATTGTTTTGAACTGAAAAAAGCACTTGTGCTTCTTTAAAATGGACGTATATGTATACTTGTTCCTATTTGTTTCGTGTCTCAAACACGAAACTGTGGACTGTGGGATCGCTTCCCTCGTAGTTCCTAACTTGTCTGTCAGTTCAATGCTGGACATAAAAGGACTTTCCCAAGACACGTCACTGGTCTGAGCCCGATCTTAAGCTCTTCTTTTCCAGTCACTGCCAGCAACATTGCATATCGCAGATGGAACACCACCAGCCCACCGAATCGCAGGACATCATACGCACTACGTTTGCCTATTCGCGGTCTTCACTCAAGAACACGTCTTTCCCCATCGGCCATCTGTTCTGCGACAAATATGTCATATGGCTAGCCCACTGCTAATCCGCTAAATTATTTCGGTACTCGGTAATCTTGGTTCTAAGCGAATTAAAATTCATTTCGAAGGTAGTAGGGTCCCACTTAGGGTCAGGTTGTATCTGGTGAAATTTATAACGTCTGTTCTTTGTACTGTAATTTGTAACTGTAATTTGAATTAAGCAAAAATTGTTAATGCTGTGATTTCACATTTACAAAAGGTAATTAAAGCAACTTTCCAAACACCGAATTCGTTTTTGTTCACCTAACTGCTATTCTGCTTTTTTTTTTAATTTCAAAATAAGAGACCAAGGAGATTATTCATGTAAGTACTGGCATCTTGCAAATAGTTTTAAGTTACGAGGTAATTCATTTAATATCCCGGACATTGTCGGTGTATATAAAAGTGGAGCATACTCGGTAGTGTAGAGCCACAATCGTTACATTCACGCAATAACCTCTAAAATTGTATGTTGCCGTATTGTTAGAAATGTCGGAATTCTCCTTGTGTGTAATAGGCGGTTTCATTATTATTTATTACGTACAGTGGGGAATTTATTACGCTAGTTGGTGATTCAAATGTTGCCTCGTCTGTATGTATTGAATGATTTGTTTATTGCTGTAAATAATTATATGTAATAGACTGTATAGGCTGTATTGTATAGCAAAGAGAATATAACGCTAGTGTACAGCAAACTTTGTTTCTTTCTTTTTTAACGGCCGAGTACTATCTACCTATAGCTAATACATAAAAATACTAAAACTTGATACACAAATTATTCTAGTTCTATTAAATTGTTCTAGTATTCTAAAAACCGGTAGCCATACCTCATGGCCCAAATGGGACCATGAGGTATGGCTACCTATTTTATGTTTTTATTTTCAAGCCGTAGAAAGATCTACCTACAGGTGAGCTATTATATAAAATACTAGCTTCTGCCCGCAGTTTTACCCGCGCGGTGATATTGGATTTCATGGGTTTTATTATTTTGCGCGGAACCCTAATTCTTTTCCTAAAATAAAAGTAGTCTAAGTCCCGTCAAAATCGGTCTAGCCGTTTCAGAGATGAGCTCTATCTCATCTATTGGTAAGCGATGGTGCACGCTTGCCTGAAAGATATTTTATCGCACTTTGAAACATCCCAGGTTTTAGCAAACAAGACAACACAGACTTTTTTGTAAGTACACTATTGGATATTGAGACGGGCGGGTCAAAAAACCAATACACCAGCAAATCCAAAAACTATAGAGAACTCCTGAGATGCTATTTTCAACATAATCGATATATAATTTACATGGTTTCATCGTGAGACAACTGGATTTGAAAGAAAAGTTGTTTAGAAAAATGGCAAACAAATTCTTAACGAGCCAAATTAGTCTTTGAAGTCAGATCGTTGTCTAAACTCTAATTGCTATAGAAGCAACATTTCAACCAGCAAACGTGTAGAAATATTATTTCTGTGAAGGTCAGCGACCGTTGGCCGTTAAAACATTTTGGCCGGTTCAAATATATTTGGCGCGATTTCAAACACGTCGCAAAAGTACCAACATTTTGTAAATATAACTCCTTTTCAAGATTAAAACGTATTTAAAAAGTATAACACGCGCTCTTTATACTTTTTAAATGCATTTTATGAGCATACATCGTCAGGGAGAGGAATTTGGGCCGTTTATAAATATATGACTTTGAGATTCGTTCTTTTTTCTTTCGTGTCGATAAATTAATTACTTTGTTTTTCGGAGGACAGTCGAGTACTTTTCCGAGAAGAAACGAACGGGAAAAATTAAGCTAGTGTAATGTCAAGTGCTCTTAATTTTTTCTTCTCAAGATTTGTTACGGAGAGTAAACATGATGCAGGTGTATGTATCTATTTTTACAAAGAAAAAAACTGATATTTGATGGAATCAGGCGTTACTTTGCGGAAATCCATTTTAAATAAGATTATATAATGTTGGCAATTGTCTCTCGTTCCGGCGGTCGGCGAGTCAACTTCCTGAGGATGCCTCGTGTAGAGGCCAAACACGTGTCGAAGGTCGGGCCGGGTTGAGTTCGGTTCACACTGAGAAACGTTGGTTGTCCAGCGTCGCGCGTTACGTTTGGTTAAATTCAGTATAGATAGAACTTAGGCCATTAGACATTCTTTATCGCGGAATTAAAACTATAAATTGCCAACATTATATAATCTTATTTAAATAAACTGATTTTGAATTCATATAAACATTTCATAAAAATTCTACGACTTCCTTCTACGACATGAAAAAAGTTGAAGGTTTATTTTGTTATGTTTTTATTAAGTTTATTTTATTTATGTTTCTTTCTTTAAACTAGAATCTAATCTAAAATCGGTTCAGTAGTTTGTCACTGAAGTCGGTTCGTCGATTTTTTTTAATACACTTTTCTATTCTTAAGCTTTTAGTTTTTTGTTTTCCTCACCTTCATCTTGCCGTCCAAGACTAAGGCCAGCTAATAAAATGGCATGGTCGTAGGAAATGCAACAACAAATGAGTCATGTATTCATGTCATGCATTGAAACTTGAAAGTACATACTCATGTAGATACGACTGTTTTATGACTCGAACCACTTGATATGGTATGACGTCATAGTTTAATTATCTGTACTTAGATGAAAAATAGATTGATATAATTTTTTTTTACAATACGTGGCGAAAGTATTGAAAGATAAGATTTAAAATCTATATTATTTTATATTTATTTAGATTGTTTTTTATTTTGCTTGTCACGATTCAGTACGAGGAGTTAATAAGAAATGTTTGTTTATTGCAATTTGAAAATAACATAATATGTAAAGGAAAATATAAAACAGAACGCGCATCTTTCATTCTCATGGCGCAGATGCTCTTCCAGTTGACTTATGGCAACAAATGACGTTAGCGATGACATTATTGTAATACTAGCTTCTGCCCGCAGTTTTCACCCGCGTTCCCACAGGAGCCGTACATTTACCCGGGATAAAAGTAGCCTATGTTACTCTCCGGTTCATAAACTATATCTATGCCAAAAATCACGGCGATCCGTTGCTCCGTTACTGCGTGAAAGAAGGACAAACCAACAAATCAATAAACCAACAAACACATTTTCGCATTTATAATATTATAGTAGGAAGGATATATAAAGTAGGATTAACACTTTTAAATATAGGTAAGTTACTATAGGTTCTGCCCGTTTCACCTGCGTGGTATGAGAATTCATATTCATGCTTTTGTTATGAAGAATGTTTCAATGTTTTTGAAATTTCGTCCTATACAAGGCGGTACAATAGATGATGATTTAAATTATTGTCAATTAATTCATATTCAATCATTGTCATATATTCATTCTCTACAGAGGAAGTCGCGGGCTCCAGTTAGTATGTAATAATCGCTAAAACCCAAGAAATTTCTGTATTCTTACTTGGATCTGTATTGGATATACAGACTGAAGACTCTTGGCACTTCGCGACACATTTCTTATGGCAACATAGGCCACAGCTTGCGCACTGCATCGCGTCCTTCAACCAGATCTACGAACAAAACATACTCAGATTTAGAAAACTTGGCTGCATGATCAATTAAAAATGAAAAAAAATAATGTTTATTTAGTGAAAAGTAAAAATTATGATACCTACTTAGTCTCCTCCTGAGATGTATTTGATAGCCGTATATTTGATAGACGTAATGTTTGTCGCAAGTAAGGGACCAATACGTGCGCATTTCTTCTTAGTTTGTTATTGATTCAACTCTTTAATTAAATTACGTTTGCCAAGTGGGTTACTAGAGTGACCGCGTCCCCTTTTGCGGCTCATAGGCCTATCATGGTACAGACGGTGGAGCACGAGGGATACTAGAGGGATATTGAGAGTCGATCCTCTACGAATGTTTTTCTATAGCTATAACGGTTGGGGTATACCTATCCTACTACCCTGTGCAAAAATACACCCTGTATATGTATTCCTAGAAAGCTATCAAAGCCGGACTCAGAGTGGCACACACAGATAGTACCCACCTTTTTGTTGCAGAAATCGCACTGTGTTGACCTATGAAAGTGAGTTCTGACGAAGTCATGCGTCAGTCTGGAAGGTTTTGGCGGCTTCGGCGGAGTCTGGTCTTTGGCCGAGGTGCGGGGGATGTTCCGGTTTCCCCCCACCCCCTCCCACTCCCACCAGACGAGAGCGTCCCCAAAACAGAGACAGGGCTCGAAGCCCGCGTGAGATGACAGCTTGTGGCTTTTACTGTAAGAAAAAGTATGATCGCATTAGGTTACGCTTAGCCATGGCCACTATCTCTGCTGAACTAATGATGCGGTCGAAAATGGTGAATACGTTAAAGTCAGATTAAGGCAGACTAACGAACATTACCTAGTATGTTACGAATGATGATTTTAGCTGTGTCCGATTTAGCTACAGCACATTAGCAAGCGAGAGCATAATTATTGCTGTGTCAGCGCTAATACCATGCATTAATACTGAACAAATCAAGCGATGCCAACCGTAGGCAACAATAAGTTTGTCACAAAAAGCGGGGCCAGGCCTTTCATTTGCATTCTGATCATCAATACTCAAATGACACCTTTTTCAAATGCTAACGATTTTTAAGGTACCTAACAAAAATACATGCAAACTTTTCTATAACTTTTATTACTGAGAATTGAGAAGTAAGTATATGAAGAAAAACACAGCACACAAAGAGGACGGTATCGCTCTCCTGCTCACGCTTAAACGCTAGTCATCTTGCGTGCTGTTCTCACAATACGTCGCAGTAGGTACAGTCAACCTACAGTAGGTTTTTTTTATACAGTATAGGCTTGCGTTTGACCGCAATCTCACCTTGAGGCACGCTTGCCGAGAAGATACCTGTTCACTCTTGACTTGAAGACTCCCAAATTTATAGTATTCAGGAAATACAGAAGCCGGCAATTGATTCCATTCTTAGTAATGCTGCTCACCTGAACTTGATATCGACATCAGGAGGCAGAAACTGGTACCGCTTCATATGATGCGGCACCGTCGAGTCCTGACACTCAGCCAACAACGAAGCCAACGGTATATTCAAGTACCCTAACAGCACCTCTTCTTTGTCCCCAGACACCGTTGACCACACATTTATATTCAAATACTTGTGATTCTCATTCAACTTGAACTCGGTTTCCTCATCGAAAGGTATGATAGGCCTCAGCTGGAGACTTTTGGTCCAGTACATCTGACATATCTCTACATGCTCAGTCTGCCTCGGGCCTCCAGTTTCGAATATCTGTTCCTCTTCATCCAAAATTGAGTCGCATTTTTCTTTGCACTCCGAGGAGTCTGTTCGGATGATTGGTATGTCTGCTTTGATGGTTTTCGTGATGTTCGTAACTTGTCTGAGAGGTGTGCTCGCGCCGGAAGCTGGTGGGGTACTGCCTGCTGAGCTATCGGAAGACTTGTTTTCTACTGAGCAGCGGCGCTTGCGCACACCGAAGTTCCCTGAAGGTGAGGAATCGTTGTTTTTGGAGTGTTGTCGGACAGGTTCGGATTTCTGTTTGGTTGGTGTTTCAGTGTCTGTTTGGGGCTCGGTTGCTGATTTCACTGGTGATTCTGATTCCTGGGAAATAAATATTTATTCGTGTCTTGATAATAGTACGACTTGATAGCTATTTTATTTTATATATACTATAAGACAAGGCAACAAGGCAAGCCGGGCGTTTATAAATGCCCATTGGAAACCAGAACTTAGAAATACAAAGCCAAAGAAAAAGAAAAAGGCCTGCGTGGCATTATCAGTGCGCTCTTTACCCTAATACATCAGGGTCTCATATGACTTATTAATTTCACTGACCACTTTTCTCATCAAACTGGAACACAACAATGCATGCATACTACTGCTTGGCAGCAGACTGCACACGGTTGTACCCCCCCACCCAGACTGTCACGCTGAAGAGTTAATCCAAGAATCCTTAAAAAATTGTATGGTGAACTAAAAGTTTGTTTCCGGGTCTTGGACGTTTGTGTTATGTATCTGTGTGCGTCCTTGCGACCTGCGCCACATAGGGAAGCCTAGAGCAGCGGTGTGAGTGTGTAATCGTCTATGTTATACTAACTGTATTTGCAAATTTAAACAATTGTTGTTTGTTATAGGTACCGTATATACTTTTATATGCACTTGGTAAAAAGCTGTTATTTTGATATTACAACCAGACTTCAATTTTATTTATTTGTATAGATGTATAGATCATAACTCACCGAGGCGGTACTCCTGGAGCCGGTAGCTCGCATGCCCTGCAGCCTCACTCCCTCCATCACTTCCGAGACCCTTCTGAATGAGAAGTTGGTCTTGATCCGTTTCGGTTCAGAGGTCAGTTCCTCCCTCCTCGCCGCGGCCCCCCCGCCGCCGCGGCGCACGCGCACCGTCACGGCCCGCCGCTCCACTTGCCTAAGTAGCTTGCCCACCTGAAAACAACACTACTGTAAAAATAAGTGTTAACCGACACTGCTGTCGATTCTGTCATCTCATGCCTAAAACATCCCCCCGCACACCTAATTCATGATTGATGGATAAGCATCAATCACGGACCACGGAAAAACCACGATCCCCGCTTGACGCATATCGTATCGTCTATTGTGGTTGTGGTTGGGGCTTGATGGAAATCTAGTCCGAGCAAGGCTCCTGCAACCTCTATTAAAAAAATGGTTTCACAACCACTGCGTGCTCAGTTCCGACGCCGCGGTAAATAAGCGGTGGTGCGCAAGTGATGCATGTAGCGTAAAGCGCAGCAGTCGTCGCTTTGAGCCCAGGCTGGGCTTCGAGACATCACTCTATATCTCTTTGGGTTGTCTGGAAGAGATCACTATGAGCGATAAGACCACCCATTATGACATTTAGTTTGTTAAGATTTTTGTTTTAAATATTTCCTGTACTGTGGTGTTTCAATAAAGATTTTATCTATGTATCTATCTCGCCGTATTATGTATTTCGTGGTTTTTGATGGTTTCACATCCAGCTGCGCTTGAGCATCTAATATATTATCTCGTAATCCACGCTTGATGCAAAAGCATGGTTATCTTTACAGCAAAACGCATACTTGTGTAAGCGTCTACGGTCTGCATTAACATTCTAGTTTCAAACTCACTTTCTCAATGAAAACATGAGAGAACCAAGATACCTATCTCAACAAAGTCACGACACTAGCTGTGAAGATCTATTCACCTGGGCCACGTTGCTGACTGGTTTATTGTCTATGGCCAGCACCACGTCGTCTCTCCGCAAGTCTGCGCGGTAAGCTGGCGACATCGGCACCACTGTGTCGATCAGAACTGCCCCGACTCCTTGGCAGCACACGAGTCCTAGCTGCCCGCACACTGCTGGCATCACAACGTCTAATACTAACACACCTCGGCGTAGTGACACCTGAAATTTAGAAATTGCAGTTTGATATTTCTTTTGTTTTTTATATAATTTGTTTCATTATTAGCGAGTGTGGCCGAGTGGGACTTTCCCCCCGTGAGGAACCTGTGCGACTTTCAATCCGACGCACCATAGTTCGAATCTCGACTCGGCCCGTACCCATGACTTATATCAAACTATGTGCGGGTTTATCACACACGCTTCAAAACTGTGAAGGAAAACATCGTGAGGAAACCTGTTCAAGGACATGTGACATCCACCAAGCCGCACCGCGGGTTGATTATGACCACAACTATCTCTCTCTCTCTCTCTCTCTCTGAGAGAAGGCAGGTATCCCCGCAATGAGAGCGTAATAGGCTGATCATTTGTCCTTCTGAGGTCATTTATCCTTCTTAGCATTTTCGTGGTGGGGCATCTATCCTTAAGAAAAGGCATCTATCCTCAAATGCATTGTTCTGCAATAAGTTAATTTCTGCAAAATCTGTAATTATTAGGTCAGCAAAAACAAGTGATAAAGTAATATAAAAGATTAAACTTAACTTAACTGACTATATTCATAGAGATTATTCATGATAAATTAATATTTTTAAAATTAGGAGCCTATTTCAAAAATTGCGGCATCTATCCCGGTTTTACCCTATATGAAAGACTTTTTTTAAGTTCTACTTGATCACGAGACGAGCTGGTCGTTTGCCTGATGGTAAGCATGACGCCGGCCCATAATAATTGCAGTGCCACTCAGAACTTAGATACACAAAGGCCTGCGCGGCACTGCAATGCGCTCGTTACCCTGACACATTAGGTATTAAGTCTCATAAGCCTAGTAATTTCACTGGCTACCCTTACCCATCCATGGGAGTCCACAGCTAACGCGGCCCGAACAGTGGCACCACCTCCAGACCACTGCAGCCTCGTCACTTCCACCAGCCTCACTGTCAGTCTGCCGTGAGGGGTCGGCCCATCTTCCCCTTCCGCACTCCCCGGCTCAGATTTAGGGAAGAACGGTTTATAACTGCAATCCAATTAGTTATTTTTGAAAAGTTTCATTTGGTTTCACTCCATATATTTTGTTGTTTGTAATTTTGCTATCAATTTTTCTACCATTTTTTTATGCTTTATTCTTGTACGTTCAGTCTCCATGAAAATTCATTTATTTGGCTTTTGATACAAAACCTAACTGACTTCCAAAAAAGGGAGGTTCTCAATTCGGTTATATTATTTGTACCTCAGATCTACGTCATTTGGATTTTTTTTAATTTTAAAGGCTATACTTTCACATTGGTCCCATGGCATCAAAATCGTTTCAGTAGTTTGTCACTGAAGTCGGATCGTCGCTATAATAAAGCAATTACTTGTTAGTAATATTAATTACGGTTTAGCTGCTCTTGAAAGCGACAAATTGTAAGGCCGGGTCCACACGGTGACCCAACGTCAGTCCGAATGTCACTCGTCCAACGTGTGGATCTACTTAGAAAATAGCACTGCAAACGCTCGCGCCAACGTTGTGGCTGATTTATGTTCTAGATAACAGGCCGGCTCCAACGTTGGGGCCAACGTTGGAGCTGGCCTAAGTATTGTTGTTAGTTATAATTCCAGCTTACCGTATCTTATAATTAGGCAGTGTATGCCTCTGAGCCACCGCCCTCCTGATATGTGCAGCGACCAGCGAAGCCAGCCTAGGCTTGAGCTGCCTCCCTTGGAAGCGGCCTCGTACCCTCAGCTCAAGTTTCGGTGGTTGTTCAAAAGCTATCGCCCAGTGTGTATAAGGTTTCCGACGAAACATTAGTCGCACGTTGCCGCTTAAACTTTCCACTGTAAACGAAGGTTAGATAATCTTCCAAATGTTTTACCAGATGGGAACGGGGGAGTACTTACCATCCAGCAAACGACCAGCTCGTCTTATTACCCAATACTATAAAAAAACTAACTAAAACAGCCTAAACTATGTTTAAGCATTACAACTTTTAGCGGATAACTTTGAATTGCGTTAAAATTTTGAAAAGTGAACACTAGTAATTTTTTGAGAAGCGAATTAATGATTAGCAAAGTTAACTTTTGTATTAACTTTGCCCCTCAGTTTAAAAGTCGGTAACTAATATACTACCATTACTCTCTCAACGCTTTGCCTCGGAGGGTTTGAATTTTTCTTCGTTCATAAAAATGAAACGAGAGGTAGTAGCTCTTAGGGAAAACATTTAAGGTGGGGCTATAATTAAAGTGCCGTCTTCATAATTTTCAATTTGCGGAGCCCCACTGGGGCACTTAGATATTTTGATCTTGTCTCATGCTATTTAAACAGTATAAGAAACTTTATATACGTTTAGAAAGAAGAAAAGCTTTTAAAAAATATAGAAAGTACGTATACCTACTTACCTAGATCTGAATGTTGTTTAATGTGCACAGAACATATACCTAATAATAATAGTGTTTTAAATGTTGTGTACTAAAAAAAGGATCTATGTACGTAATATCATAATTTGAATCTATACAAATACTTAAATAAAATATAAGTGTTTGTATCAAAATAACAGCTTTTTACTAAATGCATATTTTTTATGCTATTTGGTAACGAGACGAGCTGGTCGTTTGCCTGATGGTAAGCATAACGCCGGCCCATAACAATTGCAGTGCCACTCAGAACTTTGAAACACAAAAGGCTTGCACCGCACTGCAGTGCGCTCGTTACCCTGAGACATTAGGTATTAAGTTTCATAAGCCCAATAATTTCACTGGCTACCCTGCTCATCAAACCGGAACACAGTAATGCTTGTAAACTACTGCTTGGCGGCTGACTTCGCGAGCAAAGCGGTGGTAACAACCCAGACGGACACTCGCTGAAGAGTTAGTCCTCCCACTAACAAGGGTATATTAGGTATTATAACAAAAAAAAAACATTTTTTTAAAATTGACTGTATTTACATACAGAATAAGCGGCCTAATCTAGGCAGAGACACGACCTGAGTTCTTGAGAGTTTGTTTTATCTTTTAGTTTAGCCTTCTATCTAGTCTTCTAGCGGTCAAGTTTAAAGTATTAAAACATCACAACTCCTTTGATCATGCTATAGTTTTAGATTTGGTCATCTCCACCCATACAAATTCCCATTATTCACTCTTGATGCCGGAGTATTTATGTAGGCAAGCGAACGCAAGCTCATTAATCATTCAGCAGCTTTCCCGGCGCAATGTTTAATTAAGCAATCTGGAAATCCCTCGCACGAAATGTTACGCTGACTTCTGAGAGAGTTTTAGTACCTACATCCTGAAACTACGCGGGAAGAAATAAAATACCTTTATGTTAAGTACTTCCAGAAAAATAGGTCCGTATACCTTCTTATGTGATTATGAATAACCTGTAACATTTGTGCATGCAGTATACGTTACTGGTTTTTCTTGGGAATCGAAAAATAAGTCTTAAGACCGTCATTTACCTTTTAAGTGTGCATGTAAATTTTTCTCCACAAAAGTGTTAGTCACGTTATGAATTCCCTTTAGGTGACCAGTTGACGAGTTATAAAATGGATCATAATATGATCATATTGTGATTCGGACGAAGTGGTCTTTTTAGCCCTGCAGCGGTCAAACTTCAAGTCCAGAGCCTAAGACCTCAGTAAAACCTTTCTTGCGTAATCCACCTTCAGTCTAACGTGAAACCGACTTCAATATTTAAAAGTACATAAAAGAAAGGACTTACCTGTAATAGATATATTGGCAATTTTTCCCAACAGCATGACAGCGTCCACGTCTATCCTGAAGTTGCCGTCATAAGCCAGGTCGAATTGCAAGTCGAGAGATCTCAGTCTTGCGTTATCATCCTCCAGTTCCCCGCTAAGTAAGCGAAGGTTTGTGATGCTGGGGAACTCAGTGCCGACTTCCAGGGAACGAAGCTGTAGATGGAAATAGAAAAGAGAATGGTCTTAGTAGTTTCTGACAGCTGCGGATATGTTCCTCCTTACTAAAGTTCATGTGTTACACTAGAAATTAGAAAGTGGTATTATAAAAGCCGCTTCTAGTATATCCTTAAAAGTTACTTCTACAATAACGAACGTTATATTTTCATTGCTTTAAATTTTACTAAGACTTAACTCAAAATTTAGAAGAAATGCACCCGAAGATCAGTTACCTCGATATTGTTTATGGACACATACCTAAATAAGTAGCTAAGCCGTCTCGAAAACGATTATGACTTGACCTACGTCGCGTCTACTTGAATTACCGATGTTTGCTATGTGACATATTCCTTTCGACAACTATCTCATCCATTATTTATGATCTCATCTAATGTTAATTGATAATGTGTACACTGTACCTACTGCACCAATTCGTCATCATGACGTCATAGCTTAAGCAAGCTTCTTGTGGAAAAATATATTTTTCCAGGCAAGCTTTTATGAAATATTGGTACTGTAATCTTGTGGCTACGTTACGGCTCCATCACCAGGACCCTGGAGATCATCTAGGATCACAGTATAGTTGTAAAGACAAATCAAAAAGTCGATGGAGTTACGTCGTTTCGTTACAGGGTTCCTATGGCTACCTTCCGGCTCCATCCGGCTACATTCCGGCAGAGCTGGTCTGAGAATGGTCTCAGACCAGCTCTAACACATCATTATATTGTCATGTCATTACATTGTCATCCGATTTATATATGTATGTAAAATCTAAGCTCAATCGAACACCGGGAAGTGGGTCAAATTTAGCTTGCAAGATTTGACCTAAACATACATACATAAAAACTTTGCAAGTTAAATAAAAGCATGTAAAAAAGCTTTTTTGGAAGACGCAGTTTAAAATTAAATACAACATTCTACAAACGCAAAATTTACGCTACTTTTCTCCGAGATTTTCGCGTAAATTAATTCATAAAAAAACATGTTCCAATTTCGTTTTCACAAAATTACAGCACCGCTTATATTTTGATTACGAGGACCCTCTCTACGTTTACATACGAATTCTTCACTAATCACAATCCAGGGGTTCGCATCGTTAGGTCTGATTATGCATGGTTCACAGGATTTAACAAGTCAAATACATGTATCTAATATGAGAACGAACTGATTGAATTCAGCAAATCTGTTTTCGAATCGTTGACTGTGAAACGTGAGGGTAGATGACATTTCGCATATAAATTAGCATTTCGATAGGTAGACCGAAGAGTTTGTCAAAACTGTGGAGTACCGTTTGCTAGAGGCGAGTAGCCGATCCAAGTGGCATTCTGTGGAAGGCCTATGTTCAGCAGTGGACGTCTTCCGGCTGATTTTGAGCATTTCGAAGTGATGCGAGAGAAGGTGTATTTGTAAAGCTTTGATCAGTGAGGACTGGAAGATCAATAGTGTTTTCAAAATTATCGGAGCGCCTGGTTGATACAAAGCGTCATCAAAATGCTTGTTTATAGTAACATCGTTGCAATTCATCGAAGCGATGCTGCCAGCATGCTGAGTAGGAATGTACACTATCAGCTGGAAGTGGCTTGTAGCACGGCCACAATATAAACTTCTCCCGCGATTACTCCCGCTTGGAGATTTCCCCATGGACCATACGTTTTCAGGAATACAGTAACGCTTGCATATAACTTCTTTGCACCGAGACGGACACTCGCAGAAGAATAAGTTCTGATAGCAAGTAAATTAAGTGAGAATCTACATAGTTTTATTATTCTACTCATACTTACAGTTAAAGACTCAAAAATCTTCCCAGAAGAAGTCTTTGCTAGTAACTCGGCCAGCTCCGTGGCCATTCTCCTCCTGAGCCAACGGGTATCGGCTGTGCTCTGTTGGAATATGAACTGGAGCATCGCGTTGAGACCCCCCTCTGGTGTGTTACCGGCTATCTTTATTATTTCCTTTAGTACTTCCTAATGAACAAACAGAAGAATCAAGTTAAATTCAAAATTAACGCAGACAGTAACATTCAACTGCATGCTATTGTGTAGTCATTTATAATGCAGCTGCCGGAATACTCTGTGATCATCGATACATTGCTGGTATTCTTCCTTGACGCACGAAGCGTTTTGCTTCTACATTCATTTGGCGTACCGCTAAAGAGTGGTATCCCTTGCCTGAATCTATGTTCCCTGATCGCTATAACCTGGGTATCTTCAAGTCACGAGTGTATAATCTTCTAGGTAAGCGTGCTCTGTCTTCGACCGCATCGTCACTTATCTACCATCAGGTGAGATAGTGGTCAAACGCAAGCCTATAGTATATAAAAATCTAAGGCTAAGATTCAGAGAAGAATCTATAAGCTTGCACTCAAACTTCCATTTGTCAAAATTCTATTCAGTTTTGATATATGGAAGCAAAAGTCCACGCTTAGACTGGACTCTGAATCTTAGTCTAATGAGTGCTTGTCGACAGAGTTTCATTTCAACTTGAGATAAGCAACCATGCGGACACCAGAAAATTTGCTACCACCGTGCTATGATTTCATCATGATTTATATCGAAAGCTCAAGCCAGAATTCAAAATCGCGACCTGGGGATTGAAGGTCGATGTAATACCTATACGAAACCATCGTCAGTTCTAAACAAGTTTTGGAAAAAAAAAATCCAGACTTTTATAAAATACGTAATTGGTACTTTAATCTCGTGTCCGCCTTCCGGCTCCATCATCAGGACCCTAGACATCATCTAGGATCAGAGTACTTGTCAAGCGAGACCAAACTCGATGGGGTTACGTCGTTTCGTTACAGAGTTGCAAAGTCACCTTCCGGCTCCATCATCAACCAGCTCTGTGACATCATTATATTGCATTGTCATCCGATTTACATGATATGTATGTAAAATTTCGGCTCAATCCAACACCGCGCGGGAAGTGGGTCAAATTTAGCTTGCAAGATTTGACAACAAACAAACATAAACACAAACATTGTAAGACTAACCATACTGACAAAGGATATTGCAGTTCAGCGTTGCGAGTAACTAACATTTTGTATTAACTAATTGACTAACTTTTTTGAGTTCTGCTTTTAGAGTTTGGTTAAATTCAGTAGGTATAGATCGAAATTAGGCCATTAGACATTCTTTATCGCGGAATTAAAACTATAAATTACCCACATTATATAATCTTATTTAAAATGGACTTCCGCAAAGTAACGCCTGATTCCATCAAATATAACATTGTAAGAGTAAATAGAAGCTTGTAAAAATCTATACATAGCATATGGATTCATCAAAACTGAACACGATCAAACACACATCCTGCCGCAGCTGCGGCGCAAGTACGGATCTTTTCGGTCGATAATATTCGATAAAATTGACAGTTAAAATCGATAAAACCCACTTTATCGATTAAAATAGATAAAACCCACTTTATCGATTTTAACTGTCAATTTTACCGAATTTTATTTATCGAAAAGATCCGTAGTACTTGCGCCGCTGGTTACAAATAACCGCTATTGAGTAGGGCTTGGAATCGGCAAGTATCAAAAGTGCAGGTTATTTATACCGATAAATAACCGACTTAGTGCCGTTTCAGTACCAGGGTAGAGGTTCCAGGCGGGTACACCGCCTAACAAGTACTGGTACCCAATTCAGGTACCAGCCACCTAATAATAACGATCTTTCAACCAGCATCCACCATCTTATAGTAAAAAACTACATCTGTATTTTCACTCTTTATTTGTTTGGTACCTCTATGATACCTATACTGATTAGAAAGTAACAGTAAAGGTCTGGTACGATGTATGGTAACAATATCACACCAAGGCCACCGGTTCTCACCGGTACCGGTTCCCAAAAATACCGGTATTTCAAGCCCTTCTTGTAACTAATCAGCCTCTAGATCTCCAAACTCTAATTTGATGTTTCCCTTCCCAATACCCAGAGCTGGTTAACAGTACACGCCATCAAAGGACATTTAACCTCGTGTTTAATTTTATTTGTTACGGAATCGGGGTCGGTGTAATTAAAGGGCTCAGTTTAGGGGCGGCTGTCACACCTAATGATAGCCGTTGGGCAAATTCATCGAAGAATTAGTCCAGTGGAGAAGAACGTTGGAACGTAAAATTCTGTGAATAAACCAGTGCAAAATCACTTATAGTTTGTATCGTGTAATAATGAATAAGTACTACAAGCTATACTAAATACTGTACTAGTGCAGTGTTTTCCAAATTTTTTACAAGTAAAAACATTAAAATTCATCTAAATCGCTATAGCCCTTGCCGAAGTATAGACGAAAGATATGTAAAAAAAAGTATATTTATATACAAGAATTGCTCGTTTAAAGTTATAAGATACAGTTGTTATAGAAATACGTATCTTCGGTGAAATTATGCCCACCAAAGCTTACTTACTAGCCCACCGCACTGTAATACTCTCAAATAACTATTCTAATAATAAATAAATATTCTGTACATACCACATACCTATAGGTACTGCGTAATTATAGGTATGAAACGGTCTTATTTAGTTATCTAATTTGTGTCCCCTAATTTGTGTAGGCATCTCTGTCTTTGCTCCGCAACACCTTAAATAATTGGCGAAATAAAAAAGATATTTTCAATAAGGTTTGAGCACATTTCCCTTTCATTTTTGCTATTTCCGCGATGGTCAAATGTTAGCAGGTTTCCGCCTGGACGACGCTCGCTCGATAGTGCTTCGGCGCCGAGATTAATTTGGTCAGCGTCGCGTAAAATGTAGTGACAGGAATTGCTGTCAAAGAGAGAGCTTTTCATTATTATTGCTTCCAACATTACAGATTCACTGCCCACGAACTCTATCAGCGAGATTTAAAAAAGGAAGTACCTAAGCATATTTATCCGAAAAGGATTTTCTTTTTCATCGCCTCTTTTTAATTACATTATCCACCGTTTTACTTTTTTACCCTTGATAGGTTAGCGTCTCACCGTTTCTGGTGATAATCACGGGAAATATCCGAATGCGAGCTGGGAACAGTGCAATGTGGTTGCCGGAACAGACTCACATTCAGTCAGTAGAACCGCAATAATTCACTTTTATAGTAAGTTATTATCTAACCCAATACCTACCGACATCTCATCTGCTAGAACATTTCTTTGAAGATATATTCTAGGAGCTTTGATAAAAGCAATTTAACATTATTGCGTTGAAACTTGGAAGTCATACTAGCTAACAGACTGATAGAAGAAAATTGTTCACCAACACTTCAAAACTTCATCTCCACGTCAACGCGTTGAAGTTCATCAAACAGCCATAATGAAAAACCTCATGTATCAGTTATAATTTCCTTAGTTCAATATCCTCTTCGAAACTTTCAACATTGAACTTATTTAGGAACTTCGTATCGACTCTTGATATCCGCGATAAAGGTTTAGAAGTAAGTTATGTCTCTCCCGGGAATGTTGAACACGGCCACAGTGTAATAAAAGGTATCGTTAGATGTACCTATTACTAAAGAATATCCCTTTAAGGTAACACCTAGAAAAAGTAGTGTACATCATTTAAAAAGTAATAAAAAAAACTACAAAAACGGTTCACTATAAATAAAAATGGTAGATACATGTCTGTGCTTTATCTAATGTACCTAAGAATACGTTGATATTATTAACACAATCCACTCGCTTTGAAAATGACGATGTTGAAAGTAAGAAGCGAATGCGGCCGAACGACATTCGCTCCCATAAAGGTTTTTAGGCGAAAAAGTTGCTCTAGGTATGGACCTATATTCATCATAAAAAGTTTATCTAATCTAGGAGTACCAGGTAAAATGTCTTACCTCGTTTTCACATGCTACATTTCACGACAGCAAGAAAGACACAAAACAAATGACAGCTATGTTCTGAAGGTTTATCTACTTGAATTCTCTTCTTCCCAATTTGACTCTGTTCACTATCCGTTCTAATGATATCGTATTTTATTAGAAATTCAAATTCGCGCGTTTTGTCTGTGGGCTCAGTGGTCAACCAATAACAAGGCTCGCATGAATCCCGAGCATACGCACCTTACTCGTCTCTGATTGGCTCCGGCAGACATTGCTTGAGAGTTGCAAGAGGGGTAACATCTCTTGTGAATTCGAGTCCTTATCAAGTTGCACAATTCGTCTATATTAGCTAAAATTACCAATTATCGAAACTATATCGTTCAACGACTGTATGTGTGTGAAGTGGTGTGTAAATCCTCAAATATCTAGCTAGATAACAAGTGAAATAAGTCCGCGGACGCGCGGCCGGACCTACCCCACATCGAAGAAGAAAAAAATAGGCTTCGTTAAAGCTCTGGAGGCACGTTTGGAGTCTGGATTGCCAAGGTAAGGTGTTGTATGTACTTGTATTTGGGCATCTGGACCACTGAACCACGACCTCTAACTATTCACCGGCGGAGTTTTCAATTTTACACGTCCTCCGTCCCAGAGTGACGTCACGGGCCCACGTTCGGCAGGGCCGTTTTGTCACATCTTATTGGTGCCGAAACCAGGGAACCCGTCTCTTGAGTATTTCGAAGTCAAAATACATTAAAATTATAGCTGATATTTTGTATAGTAACATTCATTTGTTAGTATAAAGTTGTCAACGGCAAAGAATTTTTTACAAAGCCTTTCTACCGCGGTATTATTACGCGACGACTTACATACATACGATATATATACGAATATGAGAATCTTCAAATCGGATTATTCGAGTTTGCAGCTTTGACTTGGATTGATTCGTTAGTAAATTCGGTGAATATTAGAATTATTATAGATCATATATAAACAAACTTATTCTACTATTATCGGTGTTTATATATACCTAACGGCTATAGTGATTCTATATTCAAACTTTTATCTAAGTAAACCTTAATAAGTATTCTAGTTTGTGAATAATTATTCTTCGGTAACGAGTTTATTCGTTAATCACGGTTTATTAAATAATTACCTAAAGTTTAAAAATATCATTTTAAATTATCGTAGTGCTAGTTTCTCATTAGTCACGTTATTCGCACACATTCATCTTTGTAAACAAGGCGGATCGTTCGGTCGACACTTTGTCGAATCGTTTGCTAGCCACCTCCTAATTAGTTATTTATATTTGGAAGTATTTGTACTTAAATAATACATACCCATAGCTATCGTCATTTACTCGTTCTGGTTGTGATTTTATTGTTGAATTGCAATCATGCCTTTCAAAACCACCCGTAAACTTAGTTCATCGAGTAGATCGAAAGCGAAGCATGCGGGAACTGATAGCTATACTATTCAAGATTTGCCTTCACTACGTCGAAAGCGTACCATAGCTATGAACCGGTTATTGAAGGCGTTAGAGATCGGTAATTTAGCAAGAAGTGATAACAGTCAATGCGACCTGTTTCTTTCTTATTGTGACAAACTGAAGGAGTATGCAGCCGAGTTTGAACATACACATTTATCGATCTTGGAGTTATTAGGCGCGGAGTGTGATGGTGATGATGATGATGATGATTATGATGAGTTGCGAACTCGCTTTGATGATACATACTTCCAGATTATGTCGATACGACGTAGTTTAATGAAGAGCAACCTAAATTCGTCTGATACCTGCCAGGGCGTGACCACGCCGTCGTCGTTAGCACACGTTAAACTACCAAAAATACAGTTACCTACATTTTCAGGACAAATTAAACAGTGGCCTGAATTTATAGATACCTACAATGCGCTTATACATGACTGTCAATCGCTTAAAGATGTGGAGAAATTCCATTATCTTATCTCTTCATTGAGCGGTGATCCCGCAGCACTTATTCGAACATTTCCAGTGATGGGTGATCACTATTCGGACGCGTACGCGGCGTTGGTTTCGCGTTATCAGGACAAGCGTGAACTAGCCTTTACCTGCTGGAAGGATATTTTAAATATAAATTTTAAGCTTCAGACTGCAAATGAGTTTCGTCGAACGTTAGACTGTATTGATGAGAACTTGAGTATTTTGAGGAAACTTCAACTACCTGTTAATCACTGGGATTTTGTTATTGTTTATCACGTCTTATCCAAGTTAGATTCGAAAATACGTCGTGAGTTCGAGGAAAGGTGTGCTCACATTGAACTTCCGAGCTATTTAGAATTAAAGCAGTTCTTGCATTGTAAGTGTGAGGCACTTGTACGCGATAGTCATTTTATCGAAACCGCTAAGGTGACACACCCAACCAGAGACACATCGAAGCCTTCCACTCAAAGCGATTTAAGGCGATTCAATACGTCACATGTTCTCATTGCGGATAATTCGAAAGATCCCCAGCCGGTAACAAATCAAAACAATAAGCCCGCATCTAAATGTTCATACTGTGCAGATAGTCATCCGATCACACATTGCAAGGCTTTTCTGGCCAAATCTGTTGATGAACGTATGTCCGTTGCTAGCGAGAATCAATGGTGCTTTAACTGTCTCAAAGCGTCTCATCATCTAAAAGATTGCAAATCCCTGTTTAGATGTTTAAAGTGTAAACACAAACATCACACGTTGCTTCACAAGGATCAAGCTCCCACTAAACCGAACACTAACGAAAACAATGCCACCGGTTCTCAAGCAGTTTCTCTGTTCGCTAAAGGCTCTAATGCAACTTTGTGTACTAAATCGTTGGCCAACACAACTGTACTACTAGCTACGGCGATAGTACAAATTCAAGATTCGGATGGTCAGTATAATTCTTTCCGTGCGCTGTTCGACTCTGGCAGTCAAAATAACTTTGTCACTCAAGCGGCGGTGCAACGTCTAAACCTTAAGCCACTCCCATCCGAAACAAACATCAATGGTTTAGGAGGCGTTGCAGCTGATATTACCGGCGTAGTTCATTGTTCTCTCGCATCGAACAAAAGGCAGTTATTCGACTTAGATATGCATGTTATTTCACACATTTGTGGTGATCAACCAATCGCTAAACTAAACACCGCGGGGTGGTCTCACATCCAGTCGTTACCGTTAGCAGATCCAGGTTTTGACATTCCGGGGCCTATCGATATTTTATTGGGCGCAGATATATTCGCGGAATCTATTCTCAATGAGCGCATTAAAGGGAATGAAAATCAACCCTCTGCAATTAATTCTGTCTTCGGTTGGCTTTTGATAGGTAGAACGCCACTCGTCACATCCACTCTGTTACAAGTTTTATCAAAATCGGATGAGTTGGCTTCTATGGTCCAACGGTTTTGGGAGATTGATGACGTTCCTAAGGCTTCATCTCTCACACCAGAAGAAACTTTTTGTGAACAAGCCTTTGCCACCAAACACTACCGCGATTCGTCAGGAAGATATGTAGTTCGACTTCCGTTTAGGGATGATACGGAGCCAATCTTCGAAGGTTCTCGTGAAATCGCTCTGCGACGGTTCAAAGCTATCGAACGTCGTCTGTCACGTGATCCGGACTTGTATAAACAATATTCGGAATTTATGAATGAATATCTTGAGTCAGGTCACATGACATTAGTAGACACTAAACAATTGAGTCTAGGCCGATACTATATACCTCACCATTGCGTTTTAAGACCGGATAGTGCTACTACAAAATTGCGTGTTGTCTTTGACGCGTCTGCGAAGGATGTCAATAATAAATCGCTGAATAATACTTTGCTAACGGGGCCAAAACTTCAAGCTAATATCGTTGAGGTTCTCCTTCATTTCCGAATACACGCGGTTGTCTTTATGGCTGACATACGTCAAATGTACAGACAAATCTTAGTCGCTGATGATCATCGGGATTATCAGAGAGTCTTTTGGAGAAGCGGACCTAATCAAGCCTTGCAAGAATACAGATTAAACACCGTCACATACGGCGTTTCTTCTGCACCTTTTCTCGCTTGCAGAAGCATAAAACAGCTAGCGGAAGACGAAGGCAATAGCTTCCCTCTGGCTAAACAAATTATTACTACCGATATATACGTGGATGACATCGTCTCCGGTTGTGATCTTCTAGACAACGCGCTAGAAGCTAAGTCACAAGTCATTAAACTTTTCAAGTTAGGCCATTTTGAATTGAGAAAATGGGCCAGTAACGACCCTCGATTATTAGCAGATCTTCCGAAAGAAGACTGTCTTCTCGATTGTATACCGTTTTCTGACGGTCAACCTTCTACGTTGAAGGTGCTTGGTCTCAAATGGGACCCAGTAACTGACTCGTTTTTGTTTGACGTCAAACCATCTAATCGCTCGTGTACGAAGCGCATTATTCTTAGTGAGATTGCTAGAATTTTTGATCCGCTTGGGTTTTTATCGCCTCTAACGATTCAAGCCAAGTGCTTAATGCAGAAACTCTGGATTGCTGGAGTTTCATGGGACGAGGATGTTCCTGACGAAATCACAAACGTATGGAAATCCTTTTGTGATCAGCTTCCTACTCTTTTGGAGCTAAGAATTCCTCGTCGGCTCACTATCCCTAATGCGAGGTCGTACGAGCTGCACGGGTTTTGTGACAGTTCTGAACGCGCTTATGGAGCCATCGTTTATCTGCGAGCCGTGTGCGATGATGGATCTATTCAAATCCGGCCATTATGCGCCAAGGCTCGGGTAACTCCCATTAAGAAAGTCTCTTTGCCTCGATTGGAACTGTGTGCAGCCGTGTTGCTCGCAAATCTAATTAAATTTGTTTGTGACACATATCAACCAATATTACCGACCAGACAGCTCCATGTTTGGTCTGATTCTACTGTGGTTTTATCGTGGCTTCGTTCCCACTCTTCTCGCTGGACCACATTCGTCGCAAATCGAGTCAGTCACATCCAGGACATCATACCTGCGGAGTCCTGGCATCATGTCTCGTCAGCTGACAACCCCGCCGATGTCTGTTCACGTGGGCAGTTACCGCAAGATCTTCTTCACAATTCACTGTGGTGGTCGGGGCCATCCTGGTTGTTAGACACTCCTGACCAATGGCCCTGCTTAGAAAAAATCCCAAAGGCTACAGATGCGGAAGAAGACATAGTAAGGAACGAAGAAAGAAGTTCAATGGTGCTAGTTACTGAATCTAACAATCAACCAGTCTCCCCGATTGATTACCTTTTAAATCGATTTTCGTCTCTGGATAAAATTACTCGTATTGTATCCTACATGCGAAGGTTCATTCACAATGCAAAGAATCGTCACGACCGGCATATTAGTTCAATTCCAACTGAAGCTGAAACTCATCAATCGTTACTCATTATCGTAAAGTTGGTCCAATCGACAGCGTTCACTAACGAAATCAACCAGCTTCAATCGAAACAACCGTTACCGAAGCCTCTTCGTAAACTAAACCCCTTTCTGGACGAGGACGGTATTCTCAGGGTGGGCGGTCGAATCTCTCGTGCAGGCCTAGAGTTTGAACAAAAACATCCCGCGCTTCTACCTGGCGATGATCCCTTTACGTTCAAACTTATCGAATCGATTCATCGTCAGCATTGCCATACCGGACATAATACCACGCAGTATTTAATTTTGCAACGTTTCTGGGTGCTATGTGCAAAGCGAGCTATACGCCATTGTCTCTCAAAATGCATTCGATGCTATCGAACGCAGCCTAAGCCATTAGAACCGTACATGGGTGACCTACCATCATTTCGCGTAAACCAGGTTAAACCGTTTTCTGTGGTTGGTGTTGATTTCGGCGGACCATTCCGCATTAAAGTTGGGACTCACCGCGGCGCCAAGATGGACAAAGCTTATCTTTGTTTATTCGTTTGTCTAGCTACTAAGGCTGTCCATCTTGAAGTCGTGTCGTCTCTTTCAACGGAAGGTTTCGTAGCTGCGTTACGACGGTTTGTAGGTCGTCGAGGGCGTTGTAGCGTTATCCATGCGGATTGTGGAACTAACTTCGTAGGAGCTAGCAACTACTTATCGTTCCTCGAGCAGGCTTCGCAAACGCATCGAATTAAATTCGATTTCAATCCTCCTTCAGCACCTCATTTTGGTGGTGTGTGGGAGATCCAAATCAAAGCTGCGAAGTCGCATTTATATCGTATAGTCGGCAATCAAGTGTTGACTTTTGAAGAACTTACCACCTTATTCGTTCAGATTGAGGCAGTCTTGAATTCACGGCCTTTGTGCCCATTAAGCTCTGACCCAAACGATTTGAACGTGTTGACTCCAGGTCATTTTCTAACTTTGGAACCGCTTACAACCGTTCCAGACGAAGATCACTCTCATACTAAATTATACAGATTGAATCGTTGGCAACTAATACAATCATTTCTTCAAAACTTTTGGCTTCGGTGGAAGAACGAATACCTGCATTCTTTAACACAACGTGCAAAGTGGACAAAGACATCAAAACAATTATCCGTAAATTCTATCGTTATTATTAAAGATGATAACCGAGCCCCTTTGCAATGGGCTTTAGGAAGAGTGACCGAATTACATCCGGGCCTCGACGGCATCGTTCGCGTGGCAACTATTAAAACAAAAGACAACTTTATCAAGCGTCCTCTTGTAAAGCTGTGCCCTCTTCCTATCGAGTCTTAATCCTATGCTTTTGCAACTTATCTTTAGTAGTTAGTTAGTTTATTCTTTATCTTATTACATTTGAAATCTGAAAATATCAGCTATATTTTGGTGGGCGGTATGTTCACTATCCGTTCTAATGATATCGTATTTTATTAGAAATTCAAATTCGCGCGTTTTGTCTGTGGGCTCAGTGGTCAACCAATAACAAGGCTCGCATGAATCCCGAGCATACGCACCTTACTCGTCTCTGATTGGCTCCGGCAGACATTGCTTGAGAGTTGCAAGAGGGGTAACATCTCTTGTGAATTCGAGTCCTTATCAAGTTGCACAATTCGTCTATATTAGCTAAAATTACCAATTATCGAAACTATATCGTTCAACGACTGTATGTGTGTGAAGTGGTGTGTAAATCCTCAAATATCTAGCTAGATAACAAGTGAAATAAGTCCGCGGACGCGCGGCCGGACCTACCCCACATCGAAGAAGAAAAAAATAGGCTTCGTTAAAGCTCTGGAGGCACGTTTGGAGTCTGGATTGCCAAGGTAAGGTGTTGTATGTACTTGTATTTGGGCATCTGGACCACTGAACCACGACCTCTAACTATTCACCGGCGGAGTTTTCAATTTTACACGTCCTCCGTCCCAGAGTGACGTCACGGGCCCACGTTCGGCAGGGCCGTTTTGTCACAGACTCATTTAAGCTAGTTCTACAAATTGGATCCCTTCTTCAGATATATAGACTTCTATGTTTCGTTCTTTTACTGTGACAATCTGTAATGTACCTACTAGTCGTTGCAGCGACCATTATGTCATAAAGAATTCAGTCGTTAACGAGTCCTTACTGCCCCCTGGTGCAATTTGAGTAAGTACGCTTCAGGCTACAAATAATACGCAGCTCCATTTCATTTTACGGGCGTCTTTTACATAATGTATTCGGTTATTTTTCTGTTTTTTAAATGGGTTGTAAAATATGATATGCCATGAGTTATCGCTCGGATATGGTTCTATTTTGAGATACACGTTTTCCTGCTCTTGGGCTTTTGACTAACGACATAGACTTATATTATATCGCAGTTTCATGAATTTACTTGTGGGATTCACACACATGTCCGCTAGTAGATTTATTGCTGTTTGAAATAATCCAGTAGAGATACTAGGTTCTGGGTGGTGATTAGAAGTTAACGATAGTTTATTGTTTATTGATTATACTTGCTAGTTTGCCATTAGTCGTATGCAACCGTAGACGCTTGTACAAGTATGCGTTATGCTGTCAAAATAACCATGCTTTTGCATCAAGCGCGGATTACGAGATAATACACGCGCAAGCGCGGCTTGTTGCAGAAGCATCAAAAAACCGCGAATTATACAAGAACGGCAATAGGGCCAGATAGTGCTGTCTCGAAGCCCTGCCTAGGCTCAAAGAGACGACTGCTCCGCTTTACGCTACATCACTTGCGCATCACCGCTTATTTACCGCGGCGTCTGCACTGAGCATGCAGTGGTTGTGAAACATTTTTTTTAATATAGGTCGTAGAAGCATTGGTAGAAGCAGGTGCCGTGCTCGGACTAGATTTCCATCAAGCCCCAACTACAATCACAATAGACGATACGATATGCGTCAAGCGGGGATCGTGGTTTTTCCATGGTTTCGCGTGGTCCGCGATTGACACTTATCCATCAATCATCAAAGAGGTGTGAGGGCTGCCCTAAAATTGCGTCGCGTATTCCTTAGCTGGAACATAAGCTAGTGCTAAGTGACTCACCGGTGGTAAAGTGACCGGCATACTGAAGTTATCATCCGCCATCGGCTTCTCAAAGCTCCTCCAATAGTAGTACAACATCAACAGTGGGATCGCCAGCGCAGTGACTGCTCCCAACAGCGCGGCTAGCAGCAACCAAGGCCAGTCGGGCATGTTTGGATTTAACGATTAACTGCTGGAGAAAAGACAAAAATTGGGTAAAAGGAAAAATAAAGGGAAAGATGTATTTTTTCAACAAATTGGTTACAAATTTTCTTTTTATTATTAATGGCACATAACGATCAGCTGTCAATATTTACCAATTTTAAGAGTACGCGGCCCAGCTTCGCGTATATTTTATTGTATACAAAATGCACAATGCATGTTACCTTTGATATCCACAAAAACGAAGCAGCAAGAACCACACATTTTGCACATGAAACGGTAAACGAATTAGGACAATTGCCTATAACAGAAGCATAGTTCCAAAAGTGATTTATCTCAGTAAACAACGCCGTATGTGTTTCGATTCTGGTTTTCCGATAAACCATCACGGGTGATGTTCAAATCTAATAACTCAGAAGGGCTTGGCGTAGTAGAGGATACGAAATTATAGGCGAACGGGTTTACACTGCGAATATATGAGAATAACGGGCTTATATCGTACTTCTTGCATTTTACTAAATTTTATGACAATTTTTTTTCGCCTGACTATTACTTTTGTATAAATACACGGATCCATGTGTCTATTATAGTCCTTCATATAAGTCATAGTATCTGATTGATCTAATCTAGGCTAAGGTATATAAGCTGAGGTATAAAGAAAAAGGACATACACCTATTTGTTCTTTATACTTACATAACATGTATTACGATATAGTTCCATAATGTTTTGTCCTTGTTGTTCTTTAACAATTTTAAAAGAGACGAAACATTGCTTTATATATTACATCATTATAGCACAGAACATTATTACTCAAGGGTCCATTACAGTGTTTATTAGTAAGGATGAATAATTAGCTTTTCGATAGATTGGGCCCTTTTATTTAAGCCTGACCTCTCAAGTACAAACAGAATTAGTCATTTCTGGGAATAGAATAATGGACAACGTAGTGAAGTTAAGACTTTTTGCCGTATGTACGTATTTAATTTACCCACTCTTTTAGGGCGAACCCAAAGCTTTTGCGTAACATAGATAGGAACATAGACAGTCAATTTTTCAATGTCTGTCGTATATTAGTCTGGTCTAGTGTAGGTACTAAAGCACATCAAATTGAACTGATATGCTAATATCCAAGTACACTTATTGAAGTTCTCTAGTAATAAAGTTTTAATTATACAGCCTTACTAATAAACTTTGTATAACGGTTGAATACTTACACAAAGTTCATCTCTTTCGATCCAGTTTAAAATTATGTAAGAACAACAAAGACAAAACATTCTGTAACTATACCAACGTTGTACTGTTTATTAGTATACAGTGCTAGAGGTTATTGAGTTCAAGAATCTTTGTAAATATCAACATTAACAGCGCTCAATTCGTATGGTTCCACCTGCGTATATACTATATACCTATTATGTACCTATATGTGCCATTTGCGAATGCTAAAGTTATTACGTAAAGTGATGGAACCTTCTCCCTCAAGAGTCAGGACTTCGATATAACATATTACAGACATACGACCACTCAAATGTACTTATTTTTTCAAGCCAGAGAGGGTAAATACGGGTGGGTATATCTGAGTTGGAAAATAAATATTTCTCTACTTATTCTAACCCTTTCCACCCCGGCCAACGTATTTACCAACTGGGGATTACGTAGGTATCCTTTTCTGAGAGGTTTTTGTGACATTGTGTACGGTTGTCGAACAACGTCTTCGTAATACTAGTACCTAATACCTAGCTAATATTTAGTTAATATTTATTGTGTACGGGCTGAACTCTTCCAGAAGTTTGTCAAATTTTTGTTAATTTTCCTTGTCTACTATCCTAGTCTCCTTTCTGAATGCTATTCGTAATGCGATTTGCTTGCGGACAAATTAATACAATGTACTACATATCTATTTAAAGATAGTTTTTAAGGAGGTATGTTCTTATTGAGTAGAGATAAAAAAAACTGCCGAATTCAATGATAGACTATTGAACCGATTTCTAAGAAATTTACGTGCAGCAACATGTTTTAAAATTTTGTACAAATTTTACAATTTTTGAAAATATGAATGTTGGCATGTTAGTTGCCCTTTTTGAACTTTTGGATAATTAGGATAATTATATGGAACGCGCAACTATATAGTATAGTCGTTTAATTAAGTTTCGTGAACGGTCCCCTAAAGATCATGTGATAAAACCATTTGAAAACTCAAGCGTCATCATGACTCGTAAATGCTAAATATTGCCTTAATATAACTTACAATAAACACATTTAAGATTCGAGTTATTAATTAGATTAGATAAATACCACAAATCCTATTACAGGTAACACCCTACTCATCAGTCAATCACGACGCCTTAGCGTCTTTTGAAAGCAAATAGCGAGCAGCGAGCATGTCGATCACTTCACAGCTGCATCACTGATCACAATGCTCACAACAGTGGCAGTGCCACTCATAGTTCGGTGGCAATATAATCACACTAACCTTGCCCGCACACGAGCCTTGCGCTGTGTAGGTACCTACGCGGGTTTAAAAGTAGGTCGACCAAAGTTTCATATTCGGAAAACTAAGTCGAGAAAAGCTATGCCTTACATGTATGAGCTGAAAGTTCTTTGAACGACCCTTAAATAGGTTTTTTTATGTTATTTTAGTAACGAGACGAGCTGGTCGTTTGCCTGATGGTAAGCATAACGCCGGCCCATAACAATTGCAGTGCCACCCAGAACTTTGAAACACAAAGGCCTGCGCGGCACTGTAGATCGCTCGTTACCCTGAGACATTAGGTATTAAGTCTCATAAGCCCAGTAATTTCATTGGATACTCTGCTCATCAAACCGGAACACAGTAATGCTTGCACACTACTGCTTGGAGGCAGACTTCACGAGTAAAGCGGTGGTAACAACCCAGACGGACACTCGCAGAAGAGTTAGTCCTCCCACTAACAGAACCAGTACCACAGAACATTACAGGGAGATAGGTACAATGTCAATAACTGAATACTAGTCTGTGTCCCTAAACTTTACGTAAGATACCGTCTGACCTCTATCGCGTATTCTAATAAATCAAGTTTCTTGGCTTTACCTACTTAGAAAGTTGAGCAAGTTCAATATGTGTTACAAAACTTACAAATTATTACGTACTAGCAGCGTCACACAGCTCCACTTGCGGTTTACCTACCCGTAGTACATTTTTTGAGGGATTAAAATTACTTTACCTAATTGTTATCGTGTCCATGAACTGATGGATTCAAAATTGAACGCAAATTTGTTCAGCCGAGCGTGTAGTAAACATCGTATACATAATGTTTAAAAGACGAACGCCTACGACTCCTACGAGGAAGAAAATAATCTGTTATTGCCTTATCATAAGTAAAATTACCATGGGCCACGGCTTTGATTAAAGCTCTGTGGTACTAAGGAATGCGGCCACGCGTCCACAAGCTGCGGACAAGATTTTTCATACATTTTATCTGACATCGGCGCATCCTGGCCTTTCGAATGGCCGCGTCCGAGCCACAAATTGAGGCAGTGGCCGCGGTTGGCGCTTCCCGCGGTTTCATCCGCGTGACGATTCCTACAGGAACAGTGCATTATTCCGGGATAAAAAGCAGCTTATGTTGCTCTCCATAAGCTACTTTTTAAAGTCTATGAACCATATTCAGGCAGAAAAATACCTCGATCCGATGCACCGCTGCTGCGTGAAAGAAGGACAAACCAACACACCACAAACCTATAAACACGCTTTCTAATTTATTATAGTTCTACGGATTACGGATTCCAAAAGTTCTAAGTCTCTAATAGCAGATTTGGACTTGGAAAGCTGCCGAGTTAATAACGTAGGTAGGTATGTAGGTATAAGTAACTTTAAGATCCGACTTTTATATCAAACTGTAAAAAGACTGAACTTTAAATTGAGAACCAATGCCATTAGAAACTAAATTACTTTACTGGCTGAGTTAGACTGAGCTTTATAGATGCGAAAAAATGTTTGTTGTTTTGTCCTTTTTTCACGCAGCAATGAGCAAAGGATCAATGTCGTTTTTTACACGACTACACAAAAAAATGAGTGTAATGTTTTCAAATTCATTATATATGAGTTTCTTTATTCCACCATAACTTTTAAATGCCAGAACAGATTTGGATGTATGGGGTATCGTTAGAATCCTTACATCATCCCGAGTGACACTTTGTATTGTATTACATTTATTCAGTAACAACATACATTGTGTTTGAATTGTTAGTAAATAATCTAAAATAATGCCTAATAACTTATATAAGTAATGTTAAAATCTAATTACGTGGTATGTCCAAAATTAAATTAAGTTAATATAGTGATAATAACAAATAGAATTACAAGTATACAAATGTTTTGGCAAAGTAATCATCCAAACTATAAAAAACTATTTTCCAAAACAAATGCAATGACTTTCCCGCTAGGCTAGTCACTGGCTAGGGCAGTCGAATTTTTTTACTATGCTTGTTACATAGAGATAGTTCATAGTTTGGACAGTGACATAGACTAACTTTCTTGTAGGAATATCCACGCAGGTCAAACCACGGGCAGCAACTAGTATTAAAATACAATTCAAAATGAAATCCCTACTACTAATCCTACTTCCTACTAATATTATGAATGCGAAAGTTTGTTGGTTTGTCCTTCTTTCACGCAGTAACGGATCGACGTGATTTTTGGCATACATACTTTTTATCCCGGAAAAATGCACGGTTCCTGTGGGAACGCGTTTGAAAACCGCTGGCAGAAGCTAGTATTATAAATGTTTTTGTTGGTTTGTCCTTCATTCACGCAGTAACGGAGCAACGGATCGACGTGATTTTTGGCATAGATATACCTAGTTTATGAACCGGAGAGTAGCATAGGCTACTTTTTATCCCGGAAAAATGCACGGTTCCTGTGGGAACGCGGGTGAAAACCGCGGGCGGAAGCTAGTTAAATCATAAGTAAGGATAATCATTAAATTATTTTATGGTTGATGTACGGTTCACGTACAGACCATTGACACAGAACATATTGTCTCAAGTAGGTAGGTACCGACCCTCTAACCTATTCACGAATTAGAATGCCGAGGCTAACCCAAATTCTGCATCAACAGGGATGTGCAGTGTGCACCTTTTCCACGTAGCCGTACAGAAACTATATCGATTCTATATTCAGCGAACACGCCCGTTGCGCTACAGAAACGAAACGACCTACATGTACCTTAAACGACCTAAATGTACCTTAAACGGCCTAAATGTACCTACGCATTATTATATTGCACAAACTGATTTTTGCATATAGGTAACCACTACTGCTCGCTCGTGTACAAAATGCCAAAACAAAAAAAAAAAACGCGGCTAGGGATATTTACTGATGACGAACCTTTAGAAACCGAAACAATTTTTTTTTTGTATTGTGACACCACTGGGCGAAAATCTCTCCCTCATCTTTTTTAATTCATTTTAAGCTTACGTTTGGCCGCTATCTCACCTGGTGGTAAGTGACGATGCGGTCCACGATGAAGCACGCTTGCCTAGAGGACCTATTCTTGTAGCTTGTTGCTCACAAGCTACAAGACTTGGAGAGCAATATGGAAGACATATTTCAGCTGAATGATGTTGAAACAAATGAAGCTCTTGCTTTTAATGATTTTCCTTCTTTCACGCAGCGACGGGACTACTTATCAATGTGATTTTTTGCATGAACATATAGTTTATGAACCGGAGAGTAACATAGGATACTTTTTATCCTGGAAAAATGCATGGTTCCTGTGGGAATTTCCACACGGGCGAAACCGCGGGCAGAAGATACAATTTTTTTTAAATATTATATTATTTGGTAACGAGACGAGCTGGTCGTTTGCCTAATGGTAAGCCTAACGCCGGCCCATAACAATTGCAGTGCCACCCAGAACTTTGAAACACAAAGGCCTGCGCGGCACTGCAGTGCGCTCGTTATTGAAACATTAGGTATTAAGTCTCATAAGCCCAGTAATTTCACTGGATACTCTGCTCATCAAACCGGAACACAGTACTGCTTGCACATTACTGCTTGGCGGCAGACTTCACGAGCAAAGCGGTGGTAACAACCCAGACGGACACTCGCGGAAGAGTTAGTTCTACCACTAATAAGGCTTTATGTTTAATCAGACCTAAAGAGCCGATTGGTTGATATTCAATTATTAGATGTTGAATACAAACATAAAGTTATTAATTACTTTACTTCATATTGAGTTCCAATACATCTGTATTGGACTTCAATACAAATAGTCAATGGAAAGGTAAACGGAAGCTAACTGCTCTATTCATTCATTATGAATCGTTTGATTGCCATCGCGTACAATACCTGAACCTGATATACTTATTAGGCGGTATTATAAATACGCGTATTCAATATCACCGAATATAGTATCATTAGATACTATATTCGGCGGTATTGTATCTAGTATTTGCAGTTACATACTACGAGCCCCGATGCAAAATAGTTCGTCTAGTGTGAAATTTTCTCTGTGAGATTTTTTCTAACTTCAGTATTTTTGTATATCTATATAAAATATTAAGCTGTTCTACTATCACATGTCGCGTTACTTATGCCATTTTTTAATTATGAATCAATAAACTATTTTAGCCTTTTAAATTTATATATATCCTGTTTTAAATTCGATGAAGTTATAAGCAAAATAGTTCGTCTAATTGTTAATCGATGCAAAAGAGTTCGTCTATCGGTGAGTTAAATAAGATTATTCGTGTTTCTACAATTATGTTGCATAATTTAAATTTGTAAAAGTAATTCTGTGTTATTTGTCAAGTGAGACAGTATAAATTCTGAAAATTTCAGTTTTTTTCATTAGTTTTCAAATAACAATGGGTCGTGGCAAACCCGTGTGTGAAGAGCTTCGAAAATGAATAGTTTGTGGGGTCGATGCTGGCAAAATCAAGTTACCAAATATCTAAAGACTTGATACTTCCCAGGTCTACAGTCCAATCTATCATTCAGCACTATAAAAAGAATAGAACGACTTCTTGTTTGAAGAAAACTGGTCGACCACGCATCACAAGTGCAGTAGAAAACAGAATCCTGAAGCAAATTATCAAAAATAATCGTCGTGCTCGAGCTGGAGAACTCACGGTGAATTGGAAGGACATGATTCACAAAGACGTCTCAGTTGATACTTGCAAAATAGTCTTAAAAAGAATGGGTTACTGATTTTACACCGCTAAGGAGAAACCACTGTTGACTGCTGTACAAAAGAAAAAGAGGTTGAAGTTTGCTCGTGATCATTTAAATTGGACTTCCGATCAGTGGCGTAGTATCAATTAGAGTGACGAGTCCAAATTTGAAGTGGCAGTCGGCGATGAAAGGAAAAGAGTGATTCGGAACAAAAATGAGGCATTTCGTACTGATTGTCTCAAACGCAAAGTGAAGTTTCCGGCGTCTCTTATGATATGGGGCTGCATGTCTGCACAAGGTGTTGGTGGTATGCAGTTTGTGGATGGTTCTATCAATGCTGCAAGGTATCAAAACCTTTTGGAAGAGAATTTACTGCCCTCTATTCCGTCACTTAAGCATCATGATTCCTTCATTTTTCAACAGGATGGTGCTTCCTGCCATTCTGCAAGGACAACAAAGACGTGGCTACCGGCGAAAAGCATCTCTACAATCGAATGGCCATCTAACAGCCCGTACTTGTCGCCGATCGAAACGCTATGGTGGAAAATGAAAAAGTTCTCCGTAAAAATCCATCAAGATCGAAGAGCGACTTAAAGGCTAAACTTTTGGCTGTCTGGGAGTCAATTACGCCTGAGGAGTGTGCAGCGTTGGTTGCAACCATGCCTCTTCGCATTAAAGCTGTCATTGAGAGCAAAGGCGACACAACTAAGTGGTAGACGAACTATTTTGCGTGAGTGACAAGGGTAGACGAATACTTTTGCGTTATGTTTTTTAGAATATTTTTTAAATTTTTTATATTATGTAAAGTCATGAAAGAATTTCAGTTATGTTAAAATAAACATTAAAATGTTCCTCAATTTGTGGTTTACTTTTTATTAAACGTTCTTAATTATGTTACCAATATTTACTTTCTATATTTTACGCTTTGCACTAATTTCCATACTAGACGAACTATTTTGCATCGGGGCTCGTAGTAACTATGTTGTTTGTGTTAGTTTGTTTCACAGACTTACTATAGAAATGCTATGGTTGTTTCATTACAGTGATCAATAAAGTACTCACTTATACAATTACATATCATAAAATTAAATAAATATACAAATAAATAAAATTAAAGTGTCTGTTTGTAATCTTCTATGCATACAAATAAATACAACTGAAATGTCTGTTTGTATATAATGTCAAAATAACAGCTTTTTACTAAATACATATGAAAGTACATACGGTACCTATAAAACAGTTTCTACCATTTTTGTGTCTGTTTGTTCCGGCTAGTCTCCGAAACGGCTGGACCGATTGTGACGGGACTTTCACTGGCAGATAGCTGATGTTACAAAAACGTCAAAAATGAGAGTCTAAGTCGGGTCGTCGTAGCTTGATTATTATACTCGATATAGGTATTTGTTTCTTTTGTCATTTTAACATAATGGTCTACATTGTAATGTATAACAATAAACAATTGTTGACATTGAAAAAACAGTTTTCATTTTGTCCTTCGAAACGTGTGATCATGCAATTATTGATTGGCACAATGCTTCAGTATAATGAAAAAAGTAGGTAGGTACCTACCTCTAATTACTTTCCTACTGCAAAAAAGTGAAAGCAGCAAGTACGTACCTACCGATAGGATTATTAAGTAAATGGAAAAGTACTTAAAGAGATACAAACCACGTGAAGTAGAAAAGAAGAAATCTAAACTACGATACGTAACAAATAATAAAACATGTTATATTGCACAATTAATATAAAATAAAAATGATCAAAGAATAAAAAGCAAATTAATAAAAAGGAAAAATGCACTTCGGTACAGCACGAAGCGTACGTTCACTATCTACGATTGTTACAGGATTTATAAGAGAAACCCCCAAATCATTGCACAATAGTTAAGACGCACTGAAGTGCCTCGATTTGGAGTATACTTATAAGTACACGCCAATCTTATTAGAAAAAGTAATAAAAACAAAAGTGAAAAGATAACAAGCACCATCAAACACTTACCCTCTAACAAATGCTGATATTTTTAAAACAACAAAAGTCACCTACATAAAATCGATTATGTTATTATGAACTAAAACAATTGACACATAAACATCAACATTAACTAGTCGTATAATGTTCTAAGACTATACAGTATTACTAAACATGGTTACGCCTGCCGGGTCACCGGCGGCGTGGATGTCTTTTACATCACTGGGGGTTTGAGAATTATTGTTTTTCTTCTGTCTAGCGTTAGGGGAGTCTAAAGAGCATGCGCGGGACCTCGCCAATTAGAAAAAAGTTCATACACCTGATTATGATAAAGAAAAGTCAAACTTTGAAAAGGGCACTTATAACTTTGTTAGCAATGATTTGAACGCGTTGGTATACATGAATATTGAGTTATTGACCCTATCTTTTTGATTTTTAATACCAAATCCAAGATATTTGAAATGCAGCATGTACTTTTTGAGGAACACGTCATTGACGCCTGCGCGCAGTAGCGATCAATAGCTCACCTTGTTTCTCTACAGGTGTAGGGCCGGTCATATAATTTGATTTTGAGATATCACACTTAATGCAAAAGAAATAGAGAAGGAAATGATATAGATACCAGTAAAAATTGAGTTGAAGCCGTTCATTGAAGAGAGTAAAACAAATTGCTGACCTGAGTCGCTGATAGAATGACAATAAGGTTCAGATTGGTTGGCTGTTGATATTTACAAATCAAAAGGGAATGAGTCTTTCCCCCTGGTTCACATTATTACGGGTCAATAGGCAGAGGTCTGCCTGGAGCTTCGGGGTTTTAGAGCACACTTGGTCGATTGCTTTTTTTCTGTATATATATTTGCTTTCTTAAAATAATATTGGTATTTTTTCCACTAAGATTGTTTTCTCTGAGAGAATAAAACATTTCGTGCTTGAATTTGGAGCTTCGACGTGGTTATTTATTCTGGCTCCAAATGTACACTATATTTTTACTAACTGAACTAAAACCAAAGTTACCTATATTACGGTAGGGATAGTATTTTTTTCTAATAACATACATATTATTTATTTGTAAAAATAAAGATGGGAGATTACGAAATCCAGACGATAAGAAAAAGTATAAAGGTGACTGGCTGTTCCTAAGACTAAAGGACAATGTTTGAATAAGAAAATTAATTTCTAAAGGTTAAAAGGTCTGAAGTAATGGCCTGGAATGAAAGGGCTCGCTTTGAATGACGATTTCAATTTTAACTGAATTTGTAATAAACCCAAGCTTTATGAAAGATAAAGAGGCATTTTTTATGCTTCACAGGCCAAAAGAGGCACAAAATATTGTTTGCAGGTGATGTTAACTTGTTATATTTTGTTCATATTTATAACTTTATTCAGTCTAGACTTTGGAGTCTCCTATTTAGTGTATATATCTATTATAAAGGCGCTGAGATGGTTTCGGTAGACACCGGCAGGCAGAAATACACAATACATCCCAAGCGGGATATCATTGCTAGCCCTACGAATACTAGATTCTGACAAAAATATAAATACCTACCTCCATAATAATATATAGAGTACAGACAATAAGAAAAGTGTTAACGCAGACATCCTTAGTTGAGTAGTTAATCTACAAGTTTAAGTTAAGACTCATTAGCCTAATTTGTAGCTAGATTGTAGTATAAGTAGGTTACGTTGCAAAACGAAACTTACCTAGTCAAGGAAAAATGTATAGAGCGCCGACGCGCCGCCAACGAGACCAAGCCCTACTGATAGTTTGGGCAAAGAAATTCCTAAGTGCCGTCCGTGTCAAAGAGTAATTGACTTTTAATCTGACTTTTGAGGTGTGAGGCTTTTCTATTACTATTAGAGTCCAATTAGACTACTTTTTACTAAGTTTATAAAACCTATATGTACCTACGGTTTTTTTGTTTTGTTCCCCAGCGCGCACATACTGACAGGCGTGAACCCCGTCACACTCTTGAACAAGCCACGTGGGAAAAACAACCGGTGTGAAAACTCGCCAAGTAATTCGTTTGGGTTTGACCCCCATTATGGGCCACTAATTTTAGATGCCGCGAAGGGATGGCAGTGGGCGCGGATAACAAGCTGCCCATGTGATGGGCATTAAGTGCGATTTAACGTCAAAAATATCTTTTAGTATGGCGGCCATATTGAAAAAAAGTTAATATAGATTAAAATTAGATATTTACAAAAAAAAAATTAATGTCCAACATATAGTATTTATAACAATATATAATTATAATATTTTCAACGTCTGTGGCCGCCGCGTTGTTGGTAGAGTCGTTGGTAGAGATTTGAGGGCGCTGCTTTTTTGTTTAGCGGACATTACATTAGCGCGTTTGTTCCGTTTTAATCCTATTACAATTGTATCTTCTTCTTTAGTTTATGATTTAAAATGCCGACCGAAAGAAACCGGCTCCTAATTGTTGTTGAAATACGTATGGGAACGTTAGTTCATAATTTGGCCGCGACGGCGCTCTTTCTGAAGACACTCTACGATTTGCTGTTGACGTTAGAACTGTCAAAAACCGCTTGCGGCACTCAAAAGGTTAAAATGTGTGAAAGAAATATTAAAAACACTAAATACAATTTTATAACATCAACATTTATTTCAATGTATGCCTATAAATAACATATTCGATACAAATGAACAATTCTAAAGCTATTCATACATCTCACTTTTGAATTGTCTTGATCTATTATGCTTACAATCAACATAGAAAACTAGTAGGTGTTACTACATTATACATATTCTTATATATATTTTATACTTTGTACTCTACAATAATAACTAGTTTATGCATCAGAAAGAGCGGCTACACCGGGCAGTACTTTACCTGTAAATAAATAAAAATAAATACAATTCCAAGTAGAATGTATATAGTACTAAAATAAAATAAAATATTAATTAGCAATTAAATACTACTCATTACATTGCTTACATGCTTACATTTCAACTAAAACAGTTGAATTTTCTATAGGCCTTTGGCTTCTATTCTATTGCTCGAAAACTGATATGCAGTTGTCTCGAATACTGTGAGGTGATAGCGGGTAAGAAGGAAATGAGTGATGAAGATGATGAATGGGTGATGATGAGTATGAATGGGTGATGCTGATGATGATGGGTGGGTGATGATGATAATTGGTGAAGCGCAATTATATTTTTATAAATTCTAATTTAGATTTAAATTTCCCGCTTTCTTTCGCCGGTCGATACTTGGATTCTTAGTGCTGCATGAGCCAATGATGTCTGAGAAAGACCCTAGGAAATCCGCTAGATGGCGCTAGCTGTCTCCAATGAACGATATAATATCGTTCGTGATTGGCGCATCGCGTGCGCCGTCACCTGCGCGCGCATCTAATTTTGAAGCAAATAAGGATTACCTATTGGTGGATTTAAAAAAGAAAAAAAAATGGTTGTCCGCGTCTTGGGAACTGCTCCCTAAGATTTTTTGGTTCGCGAAAATTCATACCTGGAGAACGTATTTTTCCACGCTACGCTTTCTATATCTTTTTTTAAGTTTGATGGACGCTCAATATAGTGTTTTCTGGACAATTTATAAGTTCCCTGACACTGTGCTTGTGAATTGTGAAATCGTCGGTTGGATCCGCCTGATTGTTGGAGAAAGATTCTTCCCAGCTTTCATCTTGAAGTGCTGGCTGCCGCTGTTCCCTCAGGAGGACCTGGGGTTGGTACGAGGACATTCAGAGGTAAGTGCAGCCTTCGAGTTTATTGTTATCGACCGGCATTTGTATTTTACATTCTCCGCTAAATTATAAAAAAAATATCACGTAGTAATCCTACATCCCGGAGGAGCTATTTACACGCTCCTCCATAAAAGTTTGGTCCTTTCGAACCGGATAGTTCCACGAATTTATATTCACGTAATTTTTTGGTGAATAATTGTTCTGTAACAAAGCAAAGATTCACGTTATTTCTAGTGAATTCTTATCATAACGCTCCCTTTAACATTTAAATTTATTTAATTGCATAACGCCCCCTTTAGTTTACGTAATTTTTTGGTAAACGGCAAATTTTGCCACTATTTTTACGCCCGAGATTGACCTACGTAATTATTGGTAGCCGTTCAATTCTCGTGACAAACAATTAAAACCGTAATACTTGATGCTTACAGCTTACGTATTAATTGGTAATGTCATCATAGTTATTCGATTTAATTATTGTCACTATCAGTACCTAATTAGTCCATCAAATTCCTATTGTAGGATATTTTCGCTTCATCATTGTATTTCGCCTTGTAATTTTTACCGTTTTCGTTTTAAAACGCTACCCGCATTCTTCTGTTAAAAATCATTTATTTTTGCCAATATGATGGAAAAATCATCTGATTTCGATGTTATGTTGGTTCTGTTGAATCAAAAGAAGGAACGTATATTTCAACGCATGAATCGATTGTATAATTCAACAAAGAACATCTCTTCTTTTGATTCACGATCGAAGGATAATTTCATGGCTGACTCTGAGATAATAGACGATTTAAGAAATAAGTTCGAGGTCTGTTTAGATGAAATAAATAGAATAACGCTGACATTAAAACCTACCGCTATTCCTGATTACGCTAGCCTCGATTCTTTCGAGGATTTGTACACGCGAGTAAAACACGCTCGAAGTAAATTGACGGCCGGTGACGTCAAGGAGCGTTCACATGAGGCGAGTAACTCGACTAAGTCTGTAGTGAAATTGCAACCTTTGGTCATTCCTAGTTTTGACGGTCGCCCAGAAAACTGGAATTTATTCTACCAGTCTTTTAAAACTAATATTCACTTGAACGACCAATTGTCTGACTCGCAACGTGTGCAATATCTCATATCAAAATTAACAGGTGATGCGCTGAAATTCACCGCGGGTATTGTTCCGACTGGTGAAACTTACCATATTTTGTGGGATAGTTTAGTCAAGAAGTATCAAGACAAACGCGCCTTAGGTTCATATTATCTAAATAATATACTGGACTTGAACACTTGCTCGCACGATGCAAACAACCTCGACACTTTTATCAGTAAATATTCCGCTTCTATATCGGCTCTCAAACAGCTCGAAATACCTGATTTGACTGACTTCGTTTTCTTGCAATGCGCAATTAGAAAAATGGATTCGCAAACAATCCAAGCATTTGAACTTTCGGTACGCAATATTCAAATACCTACCACGCAACAGCTTATATCCTTTGTGGAAGATCAAGCTAAAATACTTGAGCGTTCTAATATGCGAAATAGTAACCCGAATAAAACGCCCGCTAGTACTGCTACTCGTAAACGTAACACACGCGACCAGTATACCTACAAGTCATTTGTTGCTTCAAGCGAACCTACGCCTACGGTCGATGCGTTAGCGCGTAGTAAATATAATAACATCGCGCCGTCCGCGTCGTCGCTCGCGCAGTCTGTGAGCGCGCGTGCGTCCTCTTCGGTAGTAGTGCAACAATGTACTTTGTGCGGAAGTACGGATCACGCGCAGTTATATAATTGCATGCAATTTAAAAAGCTTGATGCGCGTAGTAGGTATCAATTTATAAAATCGAAACATGGATGTGTCAATTGTGTTAGTACATTGCACAATCTTCCAAATTGTAAATCTGCGTCTGTATGCGACTTATGCAAAAGGCGACATCACACGCTCCTGCATTTTGATACTAGTAATAAAATAAATAACACACATTCGCATACCGCTTGTGTAGATAATAAGGTACACTTGTTGCCATCCCCCGCTCGCGCGCCTGCGTCCGCCTTATCGGACGCCTGCGCACCCCCCGCACAGAATTTTCTCGGGCCTCCCACGCAATCTGAGTCTTATGTGCCTGAACATAAGGACCATATTAGCATGACAGCCGCGTTACAAAATATTGCAAGCGCTAGTTCACTATTGCAGTGTCCGTCTCATGGCGCTACTGCCTTGCATGCCGCCGAAGCTAAATCCAAAGCGACGATACTGCTGTCAACTGCTCAAGTGTACGCGCGCCCTAAGGGTGGTTCGGGGAATAAATCTATTGTTAGGTGTCTTATAGATAACGGCAGTCAGAATAATTTAATTACAACTGATTGCTGCCGCACATTGAATCTTCCGATAACGCCTTTGAGTAATTCTTTTGTCAAAGGTGTAGGCTCAGCATCGCGGCCTATTATAGGTTTTGTTTATCTTGACATAGAATCACGCGTCAACCCGGAACGGAAGTATTCTATTCACGCTTTAGTTGTAGAATGCATCACAGACAAATTACCGACGCAATTCATTGAATGGGAAAGTGATATCGATTTCCATGATATTCCGCTAGCCGATCTAAATTGGAACATTCCGGGAAATATCGATTTATTGTTAGGTGCTCAGCTCTTCCCGTTCATCTACTTAGGGAACAGGGTCGATTGTGGTCCGCGAGCCCCACCTGCATTATTGACAACATTCGGATATGTTTTAATGGGCGATTTTCCGCGTAAGGACATAGTACCTACCGCCGCTTCTTTCACCGCTTTAGCGCTCAATGATTTGGTTCAAAAATTCTGGGAACTCGAAGAAGTGCCGACGAAGCGCTTGTTATCACCGGAAGAAACTGAGTGTGAAAATATTTTTATGTCGACTGTGACACGCGATGACGTAGGACGCTATACCGTAGCTTTGCCGTTTTGTAGGGATCCCTCAGAACTTGGTAAATCGCACGCCGCCGCTTATCGCCGCTTGATGACGCTCGAGCGTAAGCTTCGTAATCAGCCGAGTTTGCGCGAGAATTACAATAAGGTGATACAAGACTATATTGACAATGGCTATCTCAGTTCTGTCGACAAGTCGGAGCTTACTGCTGATGGTTATTACATCGCGCATAGCGCTGTGGTGAGGCCAGACAAGCCAATGCCGCGAATCGTGCTGGACGCTAGTGCTAAAACCCACTCGGGAGTCTCGCTAAACGATGTACTGCACATCGGCCCCAATTTACAAACGGATCTGTTTCTACTGCTATTAGATTTCCGATTATTTCCAATCGCTATGAACGCTGATATTAAACAACATTATTTACGTATTGGTGTACCTGTTGACCAGCGTAAATATCTACGCATCTTATTCCGCTTCAGTGAATCTGAAGAAGTACGCACCTTCGCCTTTAATAGGCAACCTTTCGGTCTCAAGTCAAGCCCTTACATTGCCATGCGCATTGTACGTCAGTTGGCTTCAGACATGAGCCCGCTGTATCCGGAAGCCGCGAAAGTATCTGAGACTTGCCTGTATATGGACGACTTGGTCCATTCAGTCCCAGATGAGGTAACCGCCATACAGCTCGCCCAGGACCTAATAAAAATGTTCAAAGCGGGTGACTTTGACCTGGTAAAATGGTCGAGCAATTCGCCAGCTTTGCTGGACAGTCTCCCTGACTCACACCGCAAGTCACTCGAGTTTGACGCTGGCAATGCTGTCTCGAAGGTTTTGGGCCTTTCGTGGGAACCTTGTGAAGATAGTTTCTTCTTCACTACCGCCCCGATAACTGAGAAGTGCACAAAGAGAAACATACTCTCGGTAGTTGCGCGTTTATATGACGTGCTCGGCCTGGTCGCTCCGGTGATTCTCCATGCCAAGTTACTCATCAAAGAGTTGTGGCTGAGTAAAAGTGACTGGGACGATCCTGCGCCTGAGCATATACGCTCTCGATTTGCCGCTCTCGCACAAGAGTTCCACCTGCTCGATACTCTGCGTATTCCGCGACATGTAGGTGTCGAAACAGGTTGCGAGTTACGTCTTGTTGCATTTTGCGATGCCAGTATGGATGGTTTAGGTTGTGTAATCTATGCCCACTGTACTTATCCCACTGGCATTCAAACTCGTCTTCTTTGCGCGAAGTCAAAGGTCTCCCCGGCTAAAATAATAACGCTCGCTCGCCTCGAATTATGTGCCGCTTTGCTTATGGCAAAGTTGGTTAAAACTGTACGCGATACTTACGCAGCCCGCATTCCCATCGCTGGAATATACGCATTTTCTGATTCCACGATAGCCCTGTCTTGGATTCATTCCTCGCCACACCGTTGGTCCATTTTCGTGAGCAACCGCGTTGCTCAATGCCAAGAGAATTTGGCCGCTGAACATTTTTACCACGTGTCCGGAGCTATAAATCCGAGCGACGGACTTACTCGTGGGATGCTTCCATCGCAGTTCTTAACTCATGACCCGTGGTGGAACGATCCACCGTGGTTACGCTGCGCACCTGAGGAATGGCCGTTAAAACCATTCTCTCTCAGTAACTGCAATGATTTGCCGGAGCACAACGCAAACGTCATGACTGTCCCTACACAAACAGATCCGCCGTTGCAATACTTACCCGCTGCTGACCTGTCCGAACAACGCGTTAATTTACACGACCGTACGAAATTACTGTATAGTATGGTTCAATCGTTCTGGAAAAGATCACACCTTGAGTATTGGCACACGTTGCAAGTTAGACATAAATGGCTAACTCCAGATAAATCTGTAGAAGTAGGAACGGTAGTACTCGTTGAACTGGAGAATACCGCTCCTCTGTATTGGCCGTTAGGTATCATTACCGAAGTCTATAAGGCCGCTAATGACACCGTCCGCGTAGCAATGGTCAAAACGCAATCAGGACTTTATAAACGCGCTATTACAAAACTTTATCCCATTCCAACGCAATAATAATAATTAATTTCATTAAAATATAATAATTATCTTAGTTAAGTTTCACGCCTCATTAATCTAATATAGTTTATTGTTTAGATTTCGCTATGTACTCGGACCAGTCATGAAATTAGTTCGTTTTGAAAGATCTTGCGACCTTCCAAGGCGGGGTGCATGGTGAAGCGCAATTATATTTTTATAAATTCTAATTTAGATTTAAATTTCCCGCTTTCTTTCGCCGGTCGATACTTGGATTCTTAGTGCTGCATGAGCCAATGATGTCTGAGAAAGACCCTAGGAAATCCGCTAGATGGCGCTAGCTGTCTCCAATGAACGATATAATATCGTTCGTGATTGGCGCATCGCGTGCGCCGTCACCTGCGCGCGCATCTAATTTTGAAGCAAATAAGGATTACCTATTGGTGGATTTAAAAAAGAAAAAAAAATGGTTGTCCGCGTCTTGGGAACTGCTCCCTAAGATTTTTTGGTTCGCGAAAATTCATACCTGGAGAACGTATTTTTCCACGCTACGCTTTCTATATCTTTTTTTAAGTTTGATGGACGCTCAATATAGTGTTTTCTGGACAATTTATAAGTTCCCTGACACTGTGCTTGTGAATTGTGAAATCGTCGGTTGGATCCGCCTGATTGTTGGAGAAAGATTCTTCCCAGCTTTCATCTTGAAGTGCTGGCTGCCGCTGTTCCCTCAGGAGGACCTGGGGTTGGTACGAGGACATTCAGAGGTAAGTGCAGCCTTCGAGTTTATTGTTATCGACCGGCATTTGTATTTTACATTCTCCGCTAAATTATAAAAAAAATATCACGTAGTAATCCTACATCCCGGAGGAGCTATTTACACGCTCCTCCAATAATGGATGGGTGATGATGATGATGAATGGGTATATTTGTGTCAGTGTGACTGACTGCTGGTAGATAATAATGATTTATTCTTGACATTAATTTGTATTTATTATTATTTGTGAATTGTCTTTTCGAATTTCATTATGACTAAGTAAATTTACTTATGAGAATATTGTGAACGGCCGAAGTCAAGGTAAGATTTGTTTAAAAAGGCTGCGGTTTTTTTTCTTTTCACAATATTCTCATATATGTAAAATTCAGTAAATGTTATCCAATTTTGTCAGTTTTTGTATGATTTACTATATTATTATTATTTGTGTTAGTGTGACGTCTGATAATTTAATTTAATTCTTGATATTTATTTTATATTTTGTTATTGCATTTGTATTTTTCGAATGTCGGTGGCTATTTTAATTCTGTAGGTTTGTACAATTTTTAAACTTGCAAAACTAATGTAACTGGTTGTACCTTATTAATTATCAAATTAAATAAATCAAATAAATGCTAGCACATGACAGCTGGGCCGTAGCACGAGCAAAGCGGTGGGACGCACCCAGACGGACACTATAGACTTACCTTCAAGTAGCTCTAGAGAGGCGCCGCCTCCGGTGGATACGTGAGACACTTTGTCTTCCGTGCCCCATTGAGCGCAACATGTAGCAGTGTCACCCCCACCTACAAATAATAATACATCATTATTATTAAAAAAATATTATTATTATTAAGAAAAATAATAATAAGGTGGTTGATTCTATTTCCATACTAACGTATTTTTCCGTTTATGGGTGAAGTATAATTGAAGTATAATGAGAGTATAATTTTACACTGAAATGATTGTTGGCTTATAGATTGGTTTTTATTTGCAGCAAATCAAAGTTGAAGAAAACAGTGATTTAATAGCGAAAATAACATTGTTATTATTAATATAGCTTAAGATTTTAATAAAAATCCTGGAATAATATGTTAATATTCATATTGCCTGCTTTAAGGGGCAGAATCCGGCGCGCCGCTATCTCGCTCGCTCATTTCAACATTTTTGAAGATAAATAATCACTTAATATATTATGAAAAATCGCATAATAATAATTACCAATAATGGAAACGGCTCCGTTGGCGGTAGCCTTGACAACACCGTCCATTAGAGCCCTGGTGCCTCCAGCAAAGTTCTCAAACTCAAACACACCAGCTGGTCTGTAAGGTAAAAACTTAATGAAATAGTAATACTGGAAAGTCACAGTTTCTTGGCTAGAACGATTTTTTTGTTGTTAACAGCACTTGTTTCCATAGCTCAGTCGGAAGAGTTCTTCCAACTGAGCTATGAGAACAAGTGCAAGCGGAAGAGTTCTTCCAACTTCGCTTCTTTTTCCACTCACGCTAACTCCAATACCATAGAGTAAAAAGCCAATACGACCAATCACTATATACCAAATTAGAAACAGTCACGTCACACGTGACATAATACAAGCTAATATGTCATTCCCATTTACCGTTACATTGTATTGGCGTAAGCATAAGCAGAAAAAGAAACCTGTGGATTTTGCCTAGAGGGCCAGAACAGAAGAGACGGTTTTTTTATTCTCTTTGATAACGTGACAATCTGGTTGTTTACCTGATGGTAAGCATAATGCCGGCCCATAATAATTGCAGTGCCACTCAGGCCTTTGAGATATAAAGGCCTGCGCGGTACTGCAATGCGCTCGTTACCCTAAAACATTAGGTATTAAGTCTCATAAGCATATATAGTAATTTCAACACATTACTGTGTTGCGGTTTGATGAGCAGATGCTTGCACATTACTGCTTGGCGGCAGACTTTACGTGCAAAGCGGTGGTACCAACCCAGATGGACACTCGCAGAAGAGTCAGTCCTACCACCTAGTAAATGTTTATAGAAATTCATGACTATTAATTATTATGTTCAACACATTTTATCTCCACTCCCCACTACGACATTTTGTTTAACAGAAACAACGTCATAACGCGGCGGGCTTACTGAGGCGTCACTTGCTCTTCTATACTAATATAATCGGCGCCAATTGAAGTTTCCGTCAGTGATATTATAAAGAGGAAGCAGGTTAGTTGTCGCATAACCCATTTGTTATTGATTAAAAAAAACTAATACGAAGCTACACACCTAACATTTTATCTTGACCCATACACATGCGCCGCGGAAAAAAACTAGATTTCTATAAGAATAATTGCTATAACAGATCAAGAAGGATGTAACACATACCCGTTCCATACAATGACTTTAGCCCTAGCAATAGGCTCAGCAAAAAGTTCCCTGGATTTGGGTCCAACATCCAAACCCATCCAGCCGTCAGGGATTCCAGATGCTACATCAGCAATACCAACCTAACAAAATAGTACAAATTCTAAATTATTAATCCTACTATTTTTATATTATAAATGCGAGTGTGTTTGTATGTATGTTGGTTTGTCCTTTTTCACACAGTTAACGGAGCAGCGGATCGACGTGATTTTGGACATAGATAGTTTATGGATCTGAGAGTAACATAGGCTACTTATATACCGGAAAAATGCACGGTTCCTGTGGGATCGCGGGTGAAAACCGCGAGCGGAAGCTAGTTTCTTAATAAAGAAGGTATCATTCTTATATAGAAGACTACTAAAATACGAAAAAATAATAAAATAAAACAATGTTTTCGAATAGCGAAAGTTTAAGAGTTACAAATTAAAGATTTTCTCTTACCTCAGCATTTTCAGCAAATTTATCAGCAGTGACAAAGTCCACAGGAAGATGAACCTTCACATTGTTCTTTACTGCCTTCTCCATGAGCTTAGTAACAATTTTGGCGCCATCAGCATCATACAGGGAGTTACCAATCTAGAAAAGTGAATGTTTATCATACGACTACACAAAAAAGGAGTGTAATGTTTTCAGAGTTCATGTATGTATATGAGTATCTTTTTAAACCACTGCCCAAAAAAGGATTATGTTTTGAGTGTTCATGTTATATGTAAGTTTCTTTATTCCAGCATAACTTTTGAATGCTTGAACAGATTTGGATATATGGGGTATTGTTAGAATCCTTACATCATCCCGAGTGGCACTAGGGCTAGGGCAGTTGTTTTTTTTTTAATTTTTTGCACTATGGTGGTGATTTTCTTTGTTGTCCACAAACTTGGCATCTCACCAACCAATGAAATAGATAGCAAGTCGAATCATGTCGCATTGTGTTGGCAATCGGATCACTATTGATATCATTAGTTGATATTGGTTAATATGAACACCATTCAGTGTACTCTTCCTCTTTCCCCACAAAATGGAATTGGCCTGATGGTTGTTGCAGTACATAGTAATATGTTACTTACACCCATTCCTTTTGTTTCCTTCAAGAAAGTGTAGGCCATGCCACCACCAATGATCATCTCGTTGACTTTGTCTAACAGATTCTCAATCAACAAGATCTTGTCAGCAACTTTAGCTCCACCAAGGATAGCAAGGAATGGCCTAGAAGTACCACAGGTTAGAGATGTTAAGAAAAAATTAGAATGAGGCATATAATTTTTAAATTTTTATCACACTGAACATTATCATTATCAGCGCCATTATTAAAGTATAAACCATACTATTATAATAAAGTGTATTTGTTAGTGTGTTGGTTGGTCCTTCTTTCATATAGTAATGGATTTTTTCGGACAATTTTTTTCTAAAAAGGAAATATTAAGGCATGTATAGCAGCTAAATAGCTTCATGTAAAAGGATTTTTGACAAAATCAGATGAGCTTCTGGCACTGAAAAAAATATATTATGTCATTATGTTATATAGTGATCAAACCAAGAATTTACCAAATTTACTCGATAAAAAAAAAATTAGTTACCTTTAAAAATAAGTTTGAAATGAAATATCTCTGTTATTTATCTCTGTATTCTCTATACATTGATATAATTAACAAGACTTACATATTGTATAATAATAGAAAACTTGGTTGTGGTACATTTTCCAATAAGCATTTCAATTTGAAGTAATTACACTTTCTTTGGATTTTTACTCAATTTTAGTGGCCCGCGCAGTTTTCCTACTCTTTTATACCAACACAAACCGATAGTGTCTTTACACACACTGTCAAACCTCTTTAGGACAGAATGATGAATGTCATGGACTGGGGTTACCACTTTTAAGCAACTTTCAACACTGTGTCATATAGACATATCAGCACACATGGTGCTTATCTACAGTAAATAAATAATTGTGCTTTTCAAATAATACCTTTCAGGTTCATGCAGAGCCTTGGCAAAGTATTGGAGTTCTTTCTTCAGCAGGAAACCGCTGGCTCTTTGTTCAAAGCCTTCTCCCATCATGGAGCTGTGGGCTCTGTGTGCTGTGCCTGTTTCACAAACAAATTATATGTATTTTATCTAGCATTTGACCACAGATTGGGACCAATTACTGAATCCTAAGCCCTGGCACCTTATTCTCGGGCTTTAGATATATTATTATTATCACATTCGATAAATATCATAAAAATACCACACATTAATCATCCAATTTCATAACAAAGTTGTTAATTTAGAGTAAAAAAGTTATTGTATAAAATTTTAGAACATGTCTAAAGACCAAATTTTAAATTCTGTGTAAAACATTTGAATGAACTTCCTGACAGCCATTATCTATGACTATACTATCTAATGGTAAATTCGCAATTGATATTTTTCATAGACATAGCGCATGATAATATGATATTAATATATCACATAAGTATCACTTTTCCAACAATATCCCCTGGCTATAAATGACCCCTGATTTATCTTGATATCCATATTACTTGGTGAAGGGGCTTTTCATTAATTTTCCTTTTTGTGTTTCAAAGTTCTGAGTGGCACTGCAATTATTATGGGCTGGCGTTATGCTTACCATCAGGCAAACGATAAACTTGTCTCGTGAAAAAATAGCATAATAAAATTGGTGTTCAATAGTTTTGCATTGGAGTATTGTCTGTATCCAGAACCTTACCAAAAGCATCATTGATATAAACATCGCCAAGGTTCCTCAAGCTGGCTCTGAAAGCTTTGACCTTCTCGGGATCAGCTTTAATTTTAACTCCACTGGCATCCAAGCCCTTGCCTTCCTCTTCAACATGGAATCTCAGGTTTTCCAAAAGAATGACAGAACCTACAGGTGGGTCAGCACAAGCACCTTCAACTTCCGCTCCAACGCAGTCAGCAAGGAAGGTGATTTCCCTATAAAACATTGGATTAATATGTATTTAATAATAGAATAAAGGATAGAAATGAACATAAATAGTGTATGGTTTGGTTACCTGTTGAGAAGCTTCTTCAGCTCTTCAGCAACGGGCTTAAGGGTGTATTTGAGATTTGTCTGGCCATCGGGTCTGCCCAAATGGGACATGAGGACAACAGACTTAGCACCTTTGTCGAGGGCATATTTGACAGAGTCTAAAGCAGCCACGATACGCTGATTGTTTGTAATAACACCCTCTTTCAAAGGCACGTTGAAGTCCACTCTACAATAAAGTAAAGACAGCAAACATTACGCGAATTTATCAATGACAAGTCTATTGATTTTATAACGCTATTGTATCGAGAAAACTGACCTCATCAACACGCGCTTTCCAGACAAGTTGAGAGCATCAATACTAAGCTTATTTAAAGCCATTTTAGCTGTGAATATAAATTAATATTGAATAAAAAATAGAATTTACAGAATCAGAAAACCGGCCAAGAACAAAAGTGACAATTGCGACCTTGGTAATGTCAAAAAGGTCAAACGAAACGAATTTACGCAAAGTGTTGCCATTTGTAAAGAATCAGTGTGGTATCCCACTCATCAAAATTCTTTGTCTAAGTAACAAGTTGCCACAATATAGGCTAATATGGGTAATATCATCGTGAAGACAGACATCACGTTGCGACGATACTTTCTTATTATATTCGCATATTTATTTTACTTTTATGACTGCTTTCTGTAAATGTAATCGTACCTTGTGCAGCACAAGTTGTGCACCAAACAACATCTTTTTTTAAATTTTGTTGCCCTTTTTGGGCAGACTAAAGTCATAAGACCATACTGCCTAGTCTAACGTAGCATTAGTGACCGAAGAACATCATTTTCGCAATGTTATATATTCGTAAAGGTCGGGTGGCGTCGGATTGTACATATCGTAAACTCAAAAGAGGTACCATATTTTTCTTAATTATCTATGGTAATTTGTGTTGAAATGTTTATTTTGCTGACGGTATAAACCAGAGACAATTACAAAAGGTAGGAACGCGGGAGGGATTTTTTTTCGTCGTAATGTTGGTAGTACTGTTAGTTCTTCGCGAAATGAACGCATTGGGACGCCCGGATTTGGAATGTTCTTTGAAAATCTACGTTGAAATTTATGAAAAACCACGGGTGGTTGCAAAGATACGTGAATTACCCGTTCCTAAGTGTGACTTACCTTGTTATTCTGTGTCTATTAGTGACTGTGTTGGGTGACGAACAAAGAATACCGTGTAGTGCGTCGAAAGTTGAAACATGGTGCCGCTAGGTCCCGGCCCAGGCCATACTGCAGCACACCAAACACACGGTGGTCCTTCCACCACTTTATCCGGCCCAAATTCGCTCTCACAAACCACCCCACAATCAAACAAGTCTTCAGGTCTGGTAAGTTCACCGCTTTCGTGGTATTTCACTGGGTTGCGTCAATCTGGCGGGCGGCACATGTTTATGTAACTTCAACTTTGTTCGAGCACGTGCGATTTGGCGCTAATTTTGCTATCGGTTTGCAGAAGCCGAATTACTCCCTCAAATTCACCCTTGCTGGGCACACGAAGGCCGTCTCGTCCGTAAAGTTCAGTCCAAATGGAGAATGGCTGGCTAGTTCTTGTGAGTACTTACCTTTCAAAATGCCTAAATTAGCTTTAGCGACTTATTTATTTGTTAGCAACCCAGCATTGTGGCATTAAATGTAGGATCTGCACTCTTAAATTTACATTTTACAATGTCTGAATACTTTCTTCTACATGGCTATTTGACTTTTATTTAGCCAGGAAATAAATGTAATTTGGCTGGGGTTCAAGTTAAAGTAGATGTCATCATCTGTTCAAACCATTTTGAACCTTATATAGTTGTTGTAACAAAAGTGAACATAGCATATTAGACCACCACAACAGCTATTTACCACTGACACAGAATTATTCAAATTCTCTGGTATTACATATTAGAGATAGAAGATGCTATAAAACACAAAATGTCACTTGACAAAGTAAACTGTAACAGTTATGTAAAACATACCACAGAAGCCAGGAAATAAAGAAAGAAGAAGAAGAAGAATAATAAAAATGATTCTCATTCAAATAACCAGTTAAACTTTATTTATATTTTATTTTATACATTAAATTAGCTCATGAGTAGATGTGAAATCAAAATGTTATTACTTTCATTGCAATTTCACCAGTTGCTAGGCATACTAATACCTATTACAAAATTTAAATGATGCAATCTCTCAAGGACAAAATACCAACATATAAAGTTAATGTGTAATGCCTAAAGATTCATTATGTTACATACTATTGTCTAATCAAATCTGGCAAGAAATCAGCTGCATTCAAAAATTACTACTAGAATGACTTAATTTTTAATAAATGAACTATTTGTTACACTTTTTTAAGCATTACAATATGATCTAGGTAACAATGTAGAGAGAATTTGTGAAAGCCAGTATACAGTAAAGGTTTATTTCTATTACAATTAGTACATTACATTAACCATATAAATGTAAAGTTTGTAAACATAAATTGTGAGATAAGTACATACTTATTATTACTCTATTATTTAGGAACAAATTGTTAAAATGGTTATTCAATAAATGTTATTGCTCTGTCAAAGATTATTTAAATGACAAAAATATAATTATTTGACATACATATGTAATTCATTCATTATTTCATTTTGATAATGTTTTATAATGCAATAATTCAGACATTTTAAAAAACATCCTAAAATTATGAATATTTTATGACTTTTTTAATACAATGTTTCTTTCTTTTGTACCTATTAATTTAACAATTTAATGACATCTTAGATGCAGTTCATTGATAATTTTGATTTATGATTGTAGTATTTCATAAAAATGATAATTATTATTCTTAGTTTATTTACATGATATTATATTTGAACACCTCTGCAGGCAGAATTTTGATGGAAACATCCTGCTGTAACACCATTGTTCAATACTGTACCCAAAATTCTCACAAACCAATTTCGTTTCATTTCACAACATAACATATTATACTAACTAGCTGACCCAGATTTGTGAAAAGATTCATTGCATGACTTCATTGCTTTATGAGATAATCAATAAATGCGCTTAGCAACAAGAGTTGTGAGAAAACTTTTTAGATTAATCATCTGACTATAAATTTTAATGATTGAAAGAAGTAATGTCTTGTTTGATTTTCATTAATTGGTGCACTGGTGTTGTAGATTTTGTGTGTGAAATTAGTACTTTTATTTTTAATTTCTAATTATTTTTTACTATTTCAAATAGAAAAAGCCACAATTAGTTACTGAGTGCTAAATATCAGCTGTAATTTATTTTTTAGGTAAATAATCTATGTATGTATTGAGTGACTTTTCTTAAGTTTGTGCTGGTCTAAATTTATGTAAATAACATTCTATTTTAAATGTAATATTTTTATTAGGTATTTAATTTTGCTTAGGGATAGTCATGATCAACTGGTACCATTATCATAAGATAAAGATTTGGCCTAATTAATTAGTTGTTATACTACAGTGATTCAGAGACTATCTAAGGGTGGATTATTTCTTCCAAATGTCAGAATTCTATGGATTTTTGACATAATTATGGAATCATGAGGCCACACTTAAGACTCAACTCTGAATCTTGTCCAATTGTTAAGCAAATAGCTAGCTAATATTCACTTAGCAACAGGTGTTTCCATATTAGCTAGTTTTATGACTTCACATTTACTTGACAAACAGCACTCCAATTTCTTAAAAGTATTTCACTATGTATTCTTACTATTTATTGTTACTGCAAGCCAGCACTTTGCAAAAACTTGTAAGACAGCATTTGGCACAGAGAGCCAGGAGACATGGGCTAACAACTCTATTTGAGATGTTTATATATATCTCCAAAAATAACTCTTAAGTTATTACTTGACCTATAATATGATGTATGTATGCACTCTCTCCAACTAACATTCACTAAGAACTAATAAAATTTAACCAAGAATCTTTTTCAAATGTACCTTTTCATTTACAGCTGCTGATAAACTTATTAAAGTGTGGGGGGCTTACGATGGCAAGTTTGAGAAGACAATATCTGGACACAAGATGGGAATCAGTGATGTGGCATGGTCCTCTGACAGCAGGCTGATTGTCAGCGCTAGCGACGACAAAACTCTAAAGGTGAGACGTAACTGAATGTAAAATGATGTGTATTGTAATACTGATGCCTTACTAGCTAACAATCTTGTGTTTGTTTTCAATACCAAACAGATTAAAATCAGCGGTCACTAGTCTTCGTGTGGAAGGAGTTGTCAAGAGTTTTCGCTTTTCGTTTTGTAAGAACTTGTTTCCTTAATAACGTTCATTCTAAAATGATAACCAGCGAACATTCTAGAGTATTCCTTCCACATGAAAACTAGTGACCGCTGTTTATAATCGGTTTGGAATTGAAAATGAACACGAGATTGTTAGCCAGTAAGCCCTGTTCTGTATAGATTGATATTTTTTCTTTTAGTTGAACTTTGCTTTGGTTTATCATTGTTTATTTTTCGGAGGGATCTGTATCAGTAAATATTTCCCACACTTGCAGTTCTTATCTTCCGAGATAAGATAACTATCGTTTTTATAAAAAAAAAACTGTTTTTTTCTGGGAAGTTGGATAGTGCATAGTGTGAATTGAATTCTTTACAAACAAAATGATCTAAACTTAAGACTATTTCATTTTCAGGTTTGGGAACTCAGCTCGGGAAAATGTTTGAAGACGCTAAAAGGACACAGTAATTACGTGTTTTGCTGTAATTTTAACCCACAGAGCAATCTTATAGTTTCGGGCAGTTTTGATGAGAGTGTACGGATATGGGATGTACGAACAGGTAACTATCATAATTTATCACAAAACGATTTGCTGGCAGAGTAGGCCTCTGTAGATGTAACATAGTTGTATGGATCTTCGAAGTCCCACAGTTCTCTCGTGTCACTTGTGCCTTGTGGCCACGGTTGTGTACCACGAGCACAATAGAAGACCTATGGAATGTAAATAATAAACCAGTTCACAAATGTCAAATAAAATTTAAAGACTGGGTTCATATTAATATCTCGCAAACACAAGGTAAAGTGTTAAAAATGTAGTTGTATTGTAGGTGAAAGGACTTATCTTCTGTAATGTCTAATGTGTAAGTGTAGCTGGTTTGAGTCCTGCAAAATATATTTGTGCACTTACAAGTACATATGTATTTCCTGATTCCTATACAGGAAATCTTAGTTAGGAATTGGGGACCATGTATGTGATTGTGGGGCATTATTATTGTTTGTTTTGTTCTTTTATGCAATCAGGCAAAAATGTTTTTGTAGCCAAATTTTGTTTACTGTACAAATTAGTACAAAAAGCGTAAGACCATTAGATAGTTTTTTTTTACCAGTTGATCACATGTCACGAATTTTACACCAACTTGATAATGATGGAAAGTAAGCCAGTAGGTCAATCATATGTAAACATACTGTTACTATGCTGCCTACAATTCAAGTTCACATAACAGACCGCTGGCAGTATCTGTACCAAAGGAATTGTGCACCCGGCCTTTTGTTATGCACACTACTACAGAGAAAACAATCTACATTTTTTAAACTGCTGTGGAAGCAATAAGTATTTGGGAATTGCATAGAATTTTCAGTCATCGTAATAAATTAATATTGAAACGCTGCTTTTTCCTTTTAAGAAGTTCACATTTTTCAGTTGATTTCTATTACATTTTAGATTTGGTTTACCTTGGATGACTTATCTGCTACAATCTTATCGTACCATAACATCAAGTGGTGATATTTCTTTTTATTTTTTGGTGTCGACATATTAGGATTATTCGATTTTACCCGATTTCAAGTGACATTCAAGTTTCAAGTGAAAGTGTGGTTAGAAAGTTTTTTGAGTTATGACGTGAAAAAATACGGAGCCCTTCAACATCCATGGTCTCAAATGGAATCTGCCGAATTTAGTTAAACATATTTTTTGTATGATTTTCCAGGAAAATGTTTGAAAACGTTACCAGCACACTCGGATCCAGTATCGGCAGTGCATTTTAACAGAGACGGAAGCCTTATTGTGTCCTCAAGTTATGATGGATTATGGTAATTAATTAAAAATAATTATATTTTTTGCTTCCTGAAACATATTATTTATTACTTCTTTGTTAAATAAGATTATATAATGTGGGTAGTTTATAGTTTTAATTCCGCGACAGAGAATGTCTAATGGCCTATGTTCGATCTATACTGAAATTACCCACATTTTATAATCTTATTTAAAATGGACATCTGCAAAGTAACGCCTGATTCCATCAAACTTCTTTGTTGATATTTTTTATAAAAACTACAGCTTTTGAACTATAGTTTTAAAAGACAAGATTGAACAGTTATCTTCTGGGTAAGTGTGGTTGTTGACCGTGACATACTTACCTGACCACTCTCATTTTTAAGTAATGATTTGTTATGTATTGTATTTATTTATGTGTCTATAGTTTTCTTTGCTGAGAACACCTGGAATGAACAATAGTATCTATCAAGCCGACCACACACGTTACGGTCTACCGGAGAGTGCAGGTGTGCCTCTCCGGTAGACCTCGCCGGTATACCGTAACGTGTATGGCCGGAATAAGAGGTAATGAGATTTCACTGGTTGCATTTCCGCTGGTGTTTATAATTATATCTGAGAGCTGGATTTTATATCTGAACATTTGTTTTCTTTTTTCAGTCGAATCTGGGACACGGCTTCAGGCCAGTGCCTAAAAACTCTAATAGACGATGACAATCCTCCGGTTTCCTTCGTGAAGTTCTCACCCAACGGCAAATACATACTAGCGGCAACTTTAGATAACACACTGAAACTGTGGGACTACAGCAGAGGAAAGTGCTTGAAGACATACACGGGGCACAAAAACGAAAAGTATTGCATTTTTGCCAACTTCAGTGTCACTGGTGGCAAGGTGTGCTAATAAATTAACTATTTACTTACACATTTCAGAGGTTGTTGGCGTGTAGGAAGCTACAGTTTTTGATCAGCAGAGGGCTATTTTAATTCGCTCGTACTTGGTATGATGTCCGTCTTGGAAGCGACTGTCTTGATTGTTTATATTTCGGAAACTCATCCCGACAGAGAAACGTTGTCGGGATTATATCGGTGTTTATGCAGCTGAGTTGTCGAATCTTAACGGGAAATTTCTCTGACGTGATGCGATTCCGAACTATAAATGATCAAGACAGTCGTTTCCGAGACGCATATCATTCCAATATTATCAATCCATTATCAATATTTTACTTTATCTGAATCCCAAACACGTGTCTCACTTTAACTCCCCAAAGTTATTGTTAACTAGCAGTGCCCCACGGCTTCGCCCATGTAGCCTAAGTTACTCCTTGTATCATCAGCTATCTGCCAGTGAAAGCTATCGTCCCGTCAAAATCGGTCCAGCCGTTACGGAGATTACCCGGAACAAATAGACAGACAGACAACTGGTAGGACTAAATCTTCAGCGAGTGTCCGTCTGGGTTGTTACCACCGCTTTGCTCGTGAAGTCAGGCGCCAAGCAGTAATGTGCGAGCATTACTGTGTTCCGGTTTGATGAGCAGAGTAGCCAGTGAAATTACTGGGCTTATGAGACTTAATACCTAATGTCTCAGGGTAGCGGGCGCACTGTAGTGCCGCGCACGACTGTTTGAGCAATTGTTATGGGTGGCTATGCTTACCATCAGGCAAACGACCAGCTCGTATCGCTATCAAATAACATAAAAAATGGTTGTTTTGTTATAGGTACCATATATACTTTCATATGCATTTAGTAAAAAGCTGTAATTTTGATATTACAAACAGGCACTTCAATTTTATTTATTTGTATAGATTTACCAATAGCTACTAGAAATACGCATTATTTATTGTAACCATAATTTTAATCCTAAAACCGTTGCTTCACAGTGGATAGTCTCAGGTTCAGAAGACAACCTGGTCTACATCTGGAATCTCCAAACGAAGGAGGTCGTCCAACGGCTCTCGGGGCACACTGACACGGTCCTGTGCACCGCGTGCCATCCCACCGAGAACATCATCGCGTCGGCAGCCCTCGAAATGGACAAGACTATTAAGCTTTGGAAGAGTGATACTTAAGATTAATTCTGGTGAGTCTACTAATATTAATAATCAGCCTCATTTTTATTTTTTGTTAAAACAATTTTGCTCTGCAAGCTCCAGGGCTCGCACCCTTTGTTAGGTAATTAAATAATTTTATTTTTATCAGCCTCTTATGCTCTCACTGCTGGGATACCGGCCTTCTCTTAGAGAGAGAGAGGTTTGGGCCATAATCCACCACGCGGACCCAGTGCGGCTTGGTGGATGTCACATGTCCTCGAATTTTGTGGTTCTTGAACATGCCCGTTTCCTCAATTTTTTTATGCTGTTTGGTAACGAGACTAGCCGGTCGTTTGCCTGATGGTAAGCATAATTCCGGCCCATAACAATTGCAGTGCCATTCAGAACTTTGAAACACAAAGGCCTGCGCGTCACTGCAGTGCGGTCGTTACCCTGAGACATTAGGTATTAGGTCTCATAAGCCCAGTAATATATAATAGATTTATACAAAAGTAGGAACCTACTCCATTGTATTCAATGTATGTATGCAAGAAATAAATAAATAAATATCACTGGATACTCTGCTCATCAAACTGGAACACAGTAATGCTTGCACACTACTGCTTGGCGGCAGACTTCACGAGCAAAGCGGTGGTAACAACCCAGACGGACACTCGCAGAAGAGTTAGTCCTCCCACTAACTTATATCTCTATACTTTATGTTTTCATTTGTTTCAGGCTTTCAAGCAGACAGTGAGTGATCTGTAAATTGCGGCTTCATATTGTGAGCCGAAATGCCACTGGCTTGTGAATATTTTTAACAAGGATACCAGCATTTGGTATTTAGGACATTGAATGCAGAGTGTATATGAGTGTTTTAATTAACTTTTCATTTAGAATATCACAGATGGTATGTGTGCATTTTCGGTTGTTTATAAGATATGCATATTTTTGTATCTGACATGAAAACGAGAGATATGAATTAATGTATTAGCCATTATGTTTTAGTTAAGGTTGAGTTAAGGATTCCGCTTAAGAATAACTTGTTGGATGCAATTAAAAATTTAGTAGTTTACCATTTGTGTTTTTATTGTGCCTACAATTTATGACCTGACATAAAATGATCTCATTAATTCTTTAATGGCTAGTTAGTCACGCTCGAGCTATGAGAAGTAGGAAAGTTAATTCTGACGTAAGATATGAAATCATTTGGCCTCGGATACTGCTTTTTACTGCCCGTGTTTTATACTGTTAAGGGACGAGACGAGCCGATCGTTTGCCTGATGGTAAGCGTAACGCCGGTCCATAACAAGTGCAGTGCCACTCAGAACTTTGGTGGTAAGGTTAGTTTTATGTGATTTAAGTATGATAAGCCATAACTCTACCCAAAAAACCTTATTTTTATAGTATACTAGCTTCTGCCTGCGGTTTCACCCGCGTTCCCACAGGAACCGCGCATTTTTCAGGGATAAAAAGTTGCCTATGTTACTCCCGGTTCGTAAACTATATCTACAACAAAAATCACGTCGATCCGTTGCTCCGTTGCTGCGTGAAAGAAGGACAAACACTCGCATTTATTACATAAGTAAGGAAGTATGGATTCATGTACTTTGTGTTACATATGAAAGTAAATTATTCTATTTTATGGCTCCACTTCTACAATGAACAACTTCTTTCGACATGTTGGTAGGGTATTTTCTGGCTGGCCCACCACCTTTCAGTTGGGATTTGGGAAGACATAAAACAAACGCTTACACACTCCATTCATACATTGTAACGGGATATTTACCGTGATTATTATTGAACGATGAGCAACCAACAAAGTTTAAAACAGTGGTTACACACTCATAGTGGACATAGGGGACACCCTGTGTCGCAGGTACCATGGATACAGATATAAAACACATATATCCAAGACCCGAGAACACACTATGTTCACCACAAGTTTGCCCCGGCCGAGATCGAACCCGGGGCCCTGCTCCATGGTGCACCTAACCCACCAAAACACAACATAAACATTAGTTTTACGTTCAATACCTACTAATATTTGAAAAATAAAAGGTTTATAAATTAGACAAGACCGCAACCTTTCTTCAGATTAATTAGTATGGCTTTCAAACGCTGTTTGACGTTTTTCGAGGCCAATCATTGCTTCATTCCCGCCTAATCTAAATCTAAATTTGAAACTACTCCAATGATATCCCTTTATTATCTGAAACGCATAACTATGTTATCGTCAAACCGCAGAGGGAGCTGATAACTCGGCGCAGATAACCTATTACCTATCTGGTGCAGGCAGGGAATTAGGTCGTCCGACTCCAGGGACCTCGAGATACTCCATGAAATCATGACGAGATTTATGATTGAGTAGGTATATTTATAGCCGGATTCAGATTACTGTGCCGGGCACAAAACACCGAGGTGTGTTGTCGCGCGACGGAACGTTATCGAGAATTCATACATTTCGTATGGTCAGCAGCGCAAGTACGGATCTGTTCAATCGATAAAATTGACAGTTCAAATGGATAAATTGGGTTTTATTGAGCCTTGATACAATCTACAAAAGTCATCGAATAGCTAGGTCGAATGCAAAGAGAATATAAAGCTACTACAATACTTTACGATCAGCGGCGCAAGTACGGAAGTCGGTTCGATAAATTTGTCGAATCGATAAAACAAATAAATTTATCGTATCTCGCGAGTACCTACTGAAGTCTGATCGTAGAGTATTGTAGTAGCTTTATATTATCTTTGGATTCGACCTAGCTATTCGATAACTTGTCGATTATATCGAGTCTCGATAAATTATATAAAGTATCGATAAAACCCAATTTATCGACATAGAATAAAAATTAGCAAAGTTTATCGATATGAACTGCACTGAACTAGCATAGCTATAGAGCTAGCTTTATTTCCATTATAAACTTTATTTTTTATGTTCCTAGCTCAGCACCCTCGATCTAATTGAATTCTGAACACACAAGATTAGTCGAGTGTTTATCAAATTGCGCCCCAGTTTAAAAGTTATTTAGGTATATAAGTTGGCCCCAATTTGATATTTAGAAATAAATTTATTTACCTAGCGAAATTCTGTTTGCGTAGAATTGGCGGATATTAGGTAGGTAGATAGATACCTACTCTAATTAGAATTTCATAACTTCGATATTTATATGTTGCTATTAAATAAATAAATAACACTCAACGACCACATATATATACATAATAATTAAACCCTAACCCCTAACTATAAGGATTGGCTGTATCTGCGGCGCGAGTACGGAACTCGGTTCGATAAATTTGTCGAACCGAAAACTCGACAAATTTATCGAATGTTGCGAGTGCCGAAGTCTGATCGTAAAGTATTGTAGTAGCTCTATATTCTCTTTGGTTTCAACCTAGCTTTTCGATAACTTTTGTCGATTGTTTCGAGGCTCGATAAATCCCACCTTATCGATTTGAACTGTCAATTTTATCGAATTTTATCGACCCGAATAGATCCGTACTTGCGCCGCAGGAGTAGGTAACGAGTAGTGTTGTGTAACCATAGAGTGGTCACGGAACCTTTCAAACTGGTATACGTATAATGCGTAGGGGGACATTTGCTCGTGAAGTCTGCTGCCAAGCAGTACTGTGCAAGCATTACTGTGTTCCGGTTTGATGAGCTACTCTGCCAGTGAAATTACTGGGCTTATGAGACTTAATAATTGGTAAAGAGCGCACTGCAGTGCCGCGCAGGCCTTTGTGTTTTAAAGTTCTGAGTGGTACTGCAATTGTTATGGGCCGGCATTATGCTTACCATCAGGCAAACGACCAGCTCGTCTCGTTACCAATAGAATAAAAAAAAGTTATCGCGATAGTGTATTAGGAACTTACGTTTACGTGTAGATGCTTAGGAACTTACGTTTTTCATCTCACTTTTTTGTTTCGTTTTTAAAACTTACTTTAGGTATTTAGGTCTCAAGCGCAAGTGAATATAGGTACCTACTTATAAACTTGAAGTGTCTGTTTGTAACCTCAAAATAGCCGCTTTTTACTGATCGCATAATATGAAAGTATAGGTATACCTACGGTACTTATAAAAAAACACAATTGTCTCTCTATCGGTCTGTCTATCTGTCTATTTGTTCCGGCTAATCACCAAAACGGCTGGACCGATATTGACGAGACTGTCACTGGCAGATAGATGATGATATAAGGAGTAACTAAGGCTACGAGCTAGCCTGGGCGAAGCCGCGTGGCTCAGCTAGAACTTAATATGACTAGTTGGCTGTTCCTGCACTTGATCTAAATAATGTTCACAGTGGATTTTTATGACGTGACTACGCTGTAAAAGAATTCAAGAAATAAATGTAATTTCGTTCAAAGTGGAAAAGAAAGTCCCTTACCTATATTCAATTCACCATTTCAGCCTTTCACTACGCTCCTTAGTCACTAAATTCGTGCAAAATTCAATATCACATTTGAATATTGAAAGTTAATACGCGCAAAGGAGTAGGTACCTACGCAACGTAGGTACCTACGCAACACAAACTAAAGGAATCGAACGTCAATATTTCGTATCGTCTGGTTTCATATTCAACTTTCACACACAACATCAGAAAGTTGCGCCAACTCTTCCGATTTGAGATTTAACTTGTTCTAGCTTATTCTATGTTTGACGGTTAATTTCTAAGGTTTTGAAAAATCTTGTGGTATGATGTGATTTGATTTGTGAATAAAAGCGAAGCGTGTAGTGAGGGATTTACGCTTTGCTTCAGACGCTTCACTTGGCCGAACTTTTGCATATACTTTTAATGCGAAGTGAAGAGATGAGATGATGCCTTTTGGTATATAATATATATAAGGGCCCATCTGCCCAGAACAATTGGGATGTTGCATGAAATACAAAATACATAATTTCTGACGTTATACAGTTTTAAGAAGACCACATAAACAAAATAAAAATGAATGTCGCAAAAAATACATAATTTCCACAAAGATACTCCATCTAAAAATTTCCAAACAATTTTTTTATCATCCATTAGTAATTTAAATAAAACCATCCGGTTCTTTACATTTTAATGAATAAAACAATGTACCTATTACAGATATGAACTAAAACGCACGGCCAAATCGACAAAATGCATGTTTTTAGTACAGATTTACGGCCCGCTTAGAACATGTGACGTCAGATGTTCTGTCCAATTTGTATGGGGCGTTTTAGCGTTCGTTTAGATACGACACGACGAACGAAACGGGTTCGCAATACGTCTAAGAGTTGAAAACAGTAGGTCCTCTATGGTCCCTACCTCTTATACATATTCTCTTATTTTTTAAACTTTTCTGTATGCAAATACCTAGGTATTTGCATACGTAGAAGAAGAGTTTTAAAGAAACATTTTAACTCCACAAATCGCGATTTAAACATGCAAAAGATTCCCATTACGACCCCAAGGTTCATCGCCAACCCCTATGGGTAAACTCGATTTGAGACAACCTACCCGATGGGGGTGAGAACTCGTGCGTTTGACACAATTTATTTTTTATATCCGGGTGTAACACCCCGTGAATATCTAAACTTAATGTTTTATAGCTTTAACTCACGTGGAATGTCTGTCTCTAACCGTTTGGTTTTAGATCAAAGAGTTATAAAGAAATTATGTTCCATTTAGATTGTGTGGGATTTCGTATAGGTAGGTACTAACTTAGTAGACTAGACTTACCTATATACAATTAAATACGTCGTGAGAAAACACGCATAAAATTCGAGGACACGTGACATATCTCGGGCCATACATAGCACATACTCTCTATCTGACAGAAGTACGATATCCCAGCAGTGGGAGCGTAATAATAAGGCTGATGGTGAGCTAAAGGCCAAATTATTACATACCAATAATAATAATAATAACGTTGGCTACGAAATCTCGTAGAATAAGCTTACGCTTCATATTCTGAAGTGTCATTTGAAGACGTTTGTGTGATCCAATCTCAGCATCAAATTGATCTCGGCAACATAATATCACGGGTCGGTATGCTGCAGAAATGCCAATACCTCCTCGCTCGGCGTCTCACAACAGCCAAGCGAATCTTCCAGCATAAGTAAGTCGTACAGGACTCGTATTAGGTGAGAGCGGAATCAAAATAGCGTGCCTGTTGAATGGGAATTGGATAACCTATAAATACGGCTCAGATTCTTCCTGGCGGCGCGGCGCTTCCGCGAGCGTAACTATAGAGGCGGTATTCACGTTGGTAGCGAAATTTTATCTAGATATTTGTCCTTATACTATTTTAAATGCAAGTCTTGTGTGTTGGTTGTTCCGTCTTTCACGCCGGAATAGAGCTACATATCTACGTAATTTTTTTACAAGCTTTTATTGAACTTGCAATGTTTGTATGTATGTTTGTTTAGGTCAAAGCTAGCAAGCTAAATTTAACCCACTTCCCGGTGTTCGATTGAGCCAAAATTTTACAATTATGTAAATCGGATGTCATTGTAGTATAATGATGTCACAGAGCTGGTCTGATGATGGAGCTGGAAGGAGGCCACAGCCCACAGGGACTCTGTAACGAAACGACGTAACCCCATCGAGTTTGGTTTGTCTTTACAAATATTCTGATCCTAGGTGATGTCCAAGGTCCTGATAATGAAGACGGAAGGTGGCCACAGGATACAGTACTAATTACATCTATACAAACAAATAAAATTGAAGTGTCTGTTTGTAATATCAAAATAACAGCTTTTTAATAAACGCATATGAAAGTATAACAAAATAACCATTTTGTCTCTGTATGTCTGTTTGTTCCGGGTAATCTCCGAAACGGCTGGGGCGATTCTAACGGGTCTTTCACTGACAGATAGCTGATGTTATAAGGAGTAACTTAGGCTACTTTTATTTTAGAAAAAGAATTAGGGTTCCGCGCAAAAAAGTAAAAACCATGAAATCTAATATCACCGCGCGGGTGAAACCGCGGGCAGCAGCTAGTATTTTATAAAAGCGTGTCTGGAAAAATATATTTTTTAAAAAATCTTTGTTTTGCATGCGTGTTCTAGTTTCTATATCTCGGAAAAATGCACGGTTAGAAAATCTTGACGCGCGTGAAACCATCTGCAGCAGGTAATGTGAAATCCCTTCTAGATGTTATAAATGCGAAAGTGTATTTGATGGTTTGTTGATTTGTCGCTTTGTTGGTTAGTCGGTTTGTTCTTTTTTTACGCAGCAATGTCGCTACGAACTGACGTGACATGTTCCTGCCGGATTCTCCACGTGAATGAAACCGCGGCAGCAGCTAGTTTGAATAACCAAACCAGGGCGGCATAATCGCATAAGCGACAAAGCCTTCATTTTCTGATTAAAAAAAATAGTTTGAATAAAATAAATAAAATAAGGTGAGATAGGTACTGGCACAAAACAGAGCGACTGTCTTACCGGCTAATAAAATCGTCTTCGATTTCGAAAATAGTAAAAATAGATAAATAATAGTACTTAACAAGTCCGTCAAGTGCAGGTGATGGCACTCACTTTTATCTATTTATAACCCTAGAACCAGCGTTACCAAGCAGCCGATGTTCGACGAGAAATGCGCTTTCTATATATATATATTGCTTCTTTTTTATTAGAATTCCGTGAACTACGAAGAATATTCTTCTTAGGTAGTGCCGTTCATTGTGTATTAGAGATCACAGGTAAAAGAACAAAAGTTAAATAGATTTATTCTAAGAAACAATACTAATTATTACTATGCAGCATTTTTATTTGTATGTACCTACTTATCGACAATGGTTTTGGTAAACACGATTGGTTTTCATTATGGCACAGATCAATTGATTTTTAAAAAGCAGTTCCGATTTTCTGAATTAGAACGATTTGGCTTTATAACTAGTTATAAAAAGCCAAGAACTAGTTATGCTCGCGGTTACCCACGTGGCGATTCCCACAGGAATACAGCATTTTTTCCGGGATAAAAAGTAGCTTCGATAAAAAGTAACTCCGGTGCATAAACTACATCTATGCAAAAAATCATTTCGATCCTTTGCGATGTTGCTGCATCATATAAGGACAAACCTACAAACACACTTATGCATTTATTATTGTAGGAATCTTTTTCTATTATGTGGTTAGTTTTTTCTCAGGGTATTGCTATTTGATTTTTTCACACAACAAATCTGTGGTGTTGACAGATAATATTTTCATATATCTATGGTTGATTTATGTTTTATACAGCAATGGATAAACTAAAACAAAGGAGGTGACTGCGTTTCAAGAAACCATTGCAGAGGCTCCCAAAGCAGACTGCATTTTTTGCAATGATTTTTAAGAGTGCAATAGTAGGTAGATATAGATAACGGAAAGCTTAAAGGTTAAGCAAACGCTCGATATAGAAAAACCAGTTTCTACAAAGTAAAGAAATAATCAGAATCATAGCTCTAGAGTTGTTTTAAAATAAACACGGAACCATTTGATTCCATAATATATTTCTTGGCTGATTTTAATTCAGACGGCGATCGTGCTCGCTCGAGAAAAACTTGGAAAATAATATTATAAAAATCGAAGAAGCGCGAACTGCATCTATACCTATACTCTTTGCCTACTGCTTACTTTAGTATAAATTGGATTGATTATGATTCACATTTTCGCAATCTGGCTTAAAATTAATTCAGGTCAAGGTAATTTTGTAAGTGGATAGATATATCGAAAACTTATAAGTACAGCGGCGCGAGTACGGAAGTCGGTTCGATAAATTTGTCGAACCGAAAAACTCGACAAATTTATCGAATGTTGTGTGTACCGAAGTCTGATCGTAAAGTATTGTAGTAGCTCTATATTCTCTTTGGATTCGACCTAGCTTTTCGATAACTTTTGTCGATTGTTTCGAGGCTCGATAAATCCCACTTTATCGATTTAAACTATAAATTTTATCGAATTTTATCGAGCGAAAAGATCCGTACTTGCGCCGCAGGTATTCTTGAATTGTCGGATTGTTTGAACTATCTTTAGACCATTTTGTTGTTTATAGATATTATAGGTATTTTGTGTTTCATACAACATCCCAATTGAGCCTAATGATGTAGCGTTGATCAGGGGCGTATTTACCCTAGGGCCAAAAGGGCCATGGCCCGGGGCGGCAGGCTGCTAGGGGCGGTGCAAGCAGAAGAAATTTACAGCAGAACGAACAGTGTTAAACTGTGTTTTGTCTCTTTCGATTCAATTTAAAATTGTAAAACAAAAAGGGCGGCGGGGCCTGCAGGCCCAGGGCGCGGAATCCTAAAATACGCCACTGGCGTTGATATTAATGACTCGATATAACAGTGTAGGGGACAAACACTACGAATCTTGCTTTTGTCAAGTCATGTTTACATGGTATTGTAACCGAATAATCTAAAATCTGCCAGAAACTTCGGTGACGTAAACTCAAGGGACCCAAGTTATTGCATTAAGATATTATTATGTAACTATTGTCAGGATGAAATGGAGTTTCTGATGATATAAATCAGAGCTGTTGTCTATTGAAAACAGACTGTTTAAATACTGACTTTTTTATCTTCTTGGAGATCTGTAAAAAGTCTAAAAATCATTGTAAAGGTGGAGTTGAATAAACAAGAAAAAATATTATAAAACGCACCTAGCGTCTCCTTAGTGTAAACTGAAAAGACAGAAATATATGCCTTATGTCACTTCCACAATTAAAACGTATCAAATGACACTTCATATGTTAAAATCCGTCAAACACTTTAGGTTATAGAGGCCGTGCCAGATAAATATACATACGCTCGAAAAACATTACCCCTTTATTTATAACAATACTTCTTTCTTTTGACCATCGGGTAAAAAGGGGTAATTTATAATTGGGGCCAAACGCTTAAACTCATGCGGCCTTATTACAAAAAACTCGTTAAACTCGACTTTGGTCGACAACCAATTTGTCTTCAACTATCTTTAGAGTCGACCTATAAACCAAACCTTATTACAAAAGATGAATAAAGCCAAGACAACTTAATACCAAACTGTAGCTATGGTAGAAATTATTTCCACAGATAATAAATGTCTTTATGCTACGGATACACGAAATGTAGAATTGACACAATGTACTAATTTTTATTTTGGAATATAAGTAGCTATTTTGTCACACAATACTATTTTCTAATATCGAAAAATATTGTAGGTCATTTTTAAATGACTTTTGATCATTGCGAGTAATTCAAAACATCCTAATTAGGTATTTACGTATATGAAAAAAATGTTAAGGAGATACTCCTTATATATCCAACCTATACAATGGCACACTATGGCTAAGTAACCATAGCAACATGTTTTGTTGATTGTGTGTACTGTCAATTCTTGTAATATATTCTGTTTTTACTATGTATACTTTCGATATTATAAGTATTTCCTATATATTTTGCTAAAAGCTATAATAGCTTTTAGCTTTTAGAATAATAATTATTCTACTCATCCACGCTTCCTAATACCTCACCACCCCTTCTTACTTTAATACAAAATATATGAATTTTTTTACGATTTGACAAGTAGAATACGTGGCCGCCATTAAAATAAATGCTTAAACCGTCGCTAAACTAGGTGCCCGGCAAGACTAACTTTGACACCATAGTCAACCAAGACCTAAGTGCTAATCTGCTTTTTGTAATAAGAAATTTGACAAAACTACGGTTTAAACTCCAGTTTAGCGTTAAAACTCGTTTTGTAATAAGGCCGATGATGTTTTTAGGATTGACACTTAAATCTAATATGTTTTGACAGAATTTCAGAACACAAAATTGAGTGAGATAATATATTTAAAGTGCTAAACCACCAATGACTGTTGCTTGCAGCACTTACAGTAAAAACCAAAGCATACAACCAGCCACAGGTAGGTATAAACAAATGTTAACAAAGACATTAAATTTTGTAAAAAAATGTTTTACTTAATTGGAATGAAACTGACGTATATTAGTACCTAAGTGACGAAGTACTGAGCGTACGAGACTTGACAACTAAAAGTACTGTAGAGGAACATGGTGTAGTGGGTTAATCTTTAGTTCCTAGGGAGTCCACGCCTTCTTATAAGATATGTTTAATTTATTATCTAAATAAGCAAGTAAAAAGAAAATAGTTGTAGGGTGTTATTCGCACAGACGGACACTCGAAGAAGAGTCGGCCGTTCGCCCTACTATCTGGAAAAATAACAATATGTAGCCAGGCCAACCTGCCTTTCTCATCACCTAATAGTACCTATTGTAAGAATAAAGTTAGAGCATGGTATGGTGCTGGATGCTACGCTACGACGTCATGAAGTCAGTGCTACGCCGTAGTCGTCCCAGCGCTACGCAAGGGGAAGACGCGGCGAAGGACAGCAGTCCTCATTGAACTACAAGCGATAATACACGTGTTAATTATTCAAACCGAGTGTCTCATTTCTGGACCTAACACTATATACAAAACAACTCCTATAACTCTGGAGATTTCAAGATAGGTGGGCAGGTACCTGGCTTTATTTTTAGATATATTTGGGGGTGAACTATTAACTAAACCTATTTCACATTCTATTAACTACGAAATCCGAAAGGCTTTCCACCGAATTTTACTTTCATTACAAATTATGCCGTGTTTATCATTCGAGCGTATCGGAACCTGAAACAAGGCGTATTTATGTAAATCGGCCAGCCGTGATTCATTGGGCCGGTCCAATAATTCTTTTTGGCCTATCATTAATCATAACTTAAGCCAAGTGGAGTAGCAGTCGATAGTCTGTGACGCACCTGCGACTTCTTTACTACGTGCTGGGCTTTGGAAGGGTATTTGGTAGGGTTCGTTGGTAGGTTTGGTAGAGTTCGGTGACATTTTTGTGGTGGCACTCTTACAAGAGATAGGGTAAGGGGCTTTACTCCAAAAATCGAAAGTCGAAGCTTCGGCTGACGGAACGCAGTTTTCTTATCGTGAAAATGTAGAAAGACAAAATGTCAAGTTACGATCATCGAATTGAACATAAAACAAACGCTCAAACTGAGATCGGACAGCCGAAACTTCGACGTCCGATTTTCGGAGTACGGCCTCCACCCCCTGTGTCAGTCAGTGGTGAGGTCACCCGCCGATCTATTGGCTCGAAATACGAAAAGGATTAAGTTATTTAATAAACCATGTTGAATAAAAGACGGAGAAAAATCAAGTTACAGTCCACCACAGAAAGGTGTTTGCCAAATAGAAATGAAGGTGAATTTGAGGTAATAGCATAATGTTGATGAAGTCATCACTTGTCCCCCCGGGGGTGACACCTGGTAGCCGCAGGTGGAATAGCCTTCGACCGACAGGTATTTTCTTAACGCTATCATTAGGAATAAAATAGCGTCCGAACACTATTTCACCTGATCTGAAAGGTGGTGAAATATAAAAAAAAGAAAAAAGTAAAAAAGAAAAAAAAGTAAAAGTAGAAAGAAGCTTGATAATGAGCTTTCAATGTAGCTCTACCTACTAGAAACACTAAAACTCTCTAAGTGATTTTGAACTTGAGGATGGTTGCTAGTCAGCTGAGCCATCATTTTTTTCATAACCTACTATGAGTTTGAGCTTCAGATGAAAGAAAATGTTGTGCCTGCCCCAAATTATGCAAGGATTAGTGTTATAATCAGTGCCGTACATATGCCGGTGCCAGTGGTGCCCAGGCACAGGGTGCAGACACTGGAGGGGCGCAGAAATGACCAAACTTGGGTTAAATTAGAAAATTAGGGCGCAGTTGTAGAAGCTTGCACCGGGCGCACAAAAGGCCATTAGTGCACAGTTGTAGAAGCTCGCACCGGGCACACAAAAGGATTAAAAAGGACTTAGTAGTACAATTACAGGGCGTGGCTGCTTTTCTTACTATCATCGTATTGCATAAAAACATATAGTTTACGCACCTACATAGTGAAATGAATGTAGACTTCATATGTGTTTGTATCGATTCCGCAAGCGCCTATGGCAAAATCATCAAAGAAACTGCAGTTTTAATCTCCGCGTCAAAGCAAAGCAACAGATGCGGTTCGCTTTGCCTGAAATGCCTCCAGATAACCACGGTTCTATATAGTGTGTAACGGCTAGAAAACCGGGGTTCCGTCAGTGTGCGTCGCGACTCATCTACGTCTAGACGTAAAGTGCGCCACATCGAAAAGCTGCGAAAATTAAAAAGAAATCTGCGACTTCCGTTTTCAAATAGCAGTGACGGTAGTGACACACGATTTGGAATTGGGGTTCGGAATTTAATTTGTTTCCGTTAGCGTCGTTCTGTCCGTTTGTTTTTGGAACTGTGAGTTTGTTAAAGTGATTTTCGATATTGGTTTTGTGCAGGTAAGATCTCAGTTTATTAGGTTCTTTTATAAAGTATCTTTGTTTATTGTGGTATCTATCATGTTAAAAGTTTTAGTAAAGGTATTTAAAAGAAAATAACTTTCAGATATCAGTCTTTAAATTAACTTCGATTCTTGTTTGTCTCTTTGTCATGGCAAATCTGGCGATCAAATTTAGTAGTACATTTATTATTTTGACAGAGAACTAAATTATCGATATATTTATTTTTTCGGATCTAGTAATTATTTGTATAATGTAGGCAAAACTTGAATATATAGCTGACCTTTTCTACGTTTCTACATGTTCCTATTAAGTGTACGCACTTAAGTACATACTTAATTATTAGGCACCTAATACTGAGCTAGTTGTAGACAGAGGTTTTCTTTGCGATCACTTATCTCTATAATTTCAGTTTCCTATACGTATGTTGAACTATACGGTGTTACGCATGACTTATTGGAATTATTCTACCTGTTTTAAACGGACAGAAAACCTTTCTTAACTTAGCACTACATAAATACTATTGCTAAATCTAGCTAATCTAGCTTACCAGGGGTAGGACTAACTCTTCTGCGAGTGTCCGCGTAGGTGGGTACCACCGCTTGGCTCATGAAGTCAGCCGTCACTAAGCAGTTATGTGCCAGCATTACTGTGTTCCGGTTTGATGTGCAGAGTAGCCAGTGAAATTACTGGGCTTATACGAGACAACACCTACTGTCTCAGGGTAACGATCGCACAGTAGTGCTGCGTAGGCCTTTATGTTTCAAAGTTCGGAGTTGTACTGCAACTGTTATGGGCCGGCGTTATGCTTACCATCAGGCAAACGACCCGCTCGTCTCATTATCCGATAATATAAAAAAAACTACGAAATCAGGCCCTATTCCATTTTTGAATTTCTTTAGGCGTAGGCGATATCTATGTTGACTATAATTGTTAGCATTATATTTGTAGTCATGCGAAAGTCAATGATTTTTGAGGATAAAAATATAATAGTAAATAATATATAGAGGTGAAATGGAAATGTTAAAAATTAGACAGTTGGGTCTCGAATCGAAATGGAACACCTTACCTGAAAAAAGAAATTGGGAAATTATGCTGAATTTTTATATTAAAAGGTTTTATATAGTATTTATTTGGAGTATTGATGAAGCCTTTATTTTTTGCGGACATTGCATCCTCAAACCAAGTAAATATTTCACCACGCTGTTGAGCTAAACCTAAATAAAAATTCTGCTCGCTTCATAGAATTCTCCAACAACAAACGCTTTTCTGCACGATGGACTGACGGACGGACAAAAGAGTGTTTCATAATAGAGTTACAGGAGCTAGACGAAATCTGAAAAATAATTAAAAATAACGCAAAGTTAGCAACTTTCCCGTGCCTGCCTTACGAAAAAAACATGACTTAGGCCGAAAAGTTTTCGAGGATTAGGCAGATAGAGACTGAGACAGCGAAATTGATGTTTTCCCAATTTTCCGAAGCATTTGTTCTTTGTTGTTTTTTGGAGACGCTAAAGTGAATATTTCGGAAGCTATGGGTTTAAAATAATTTGTGATTTAAATTGTGTTACAGGTCTTTCTCAAATCTATTTATTTCTTAAGACTCCTTCTTATACATTTTTTGTTTTGTCAAATATTTTTCTGTTTCGTCCACAAGCTAGTTTACAGAAATCGTTTAACCTTTGCTCGAACTAAATCCAAACTCATCGTTTCGTTATATAATGCTAGAACAAGTAACACAAGTAGAACCATTTACACACACATATATCACATACACACACATACATCACATAGACACACACACACATACACACACTCACACATTCACGGATAGGTACATACATGCATGTTTTTATTTTTCGTTTGTGTCTCTTTCAAAATGTTCAACAAAAAAAAACACTATTATCGAGACCTATAATTATTGGCTGTATTTCGAAACTTCATGTACTTTATTTGTATAATATCATTTGTGCTGTTGGTCTTTTAATAAATAAATAAACAAGTCGTTATGGTATTTAGGTAACTTGGCTCATTACTAGGTGGTAGGACTAACTCTTCTGCGAGTGTCAATCTGTACCACCGCTTTGCTCGTGAAGTCTGCCGCCAAGCAATAATGTGCAAGCATTACTGGGTTCCGGTTTTATGAGCAAAGTAGTCAGTGAAATTACTGAGCTTATGAAACTTGATACCTAATGCCTCAGTTTACAAGCCTAGTATGCCTTTGTGTCTCAAAGTTCTGGGTGACACTGCAATGGTTATGGTCTGGCGTTATGCTTACCATCAGACAAGCGACCAGCTTGTCTCGTTATACACTAGTATATAAAAAAGTGTAGGTATAAGAAGTTTGAGGTTGCGGTGGAGGAAAAGATTAATATAGAAATATTGTAGTGGGTCGTCTATGGTCTGGCTAGCCACCATCCTTATCATTATCAGCCTTATCATCACCGTGAACAAGGGCTACTGGTTTCCCCCACACCAGCTCCTTTGAGACCCTCGACATTGGATGGGTTAAGCTCCCACTAACGGGATATAAGCCTTCTCTCAGAGAGAGGGAGAGAGAGTATGGGCCATGAGAGTATCTATCACGAGGGTCCAATGCGGCTTGTTGGATGTCAAATTGGTGGTTCTTGAACATGTGGGTTTCCTCACGCTGTTTTCCTGTACTGTTTTAGAGTGGGTGTCCAAATCTGGTAAATCTTGGTATTAGTCGTTGGTGTGGGGCCGAGCTGGTATTTGCAATCTGGTGTGCTGAGACGCAGGTGTGCTCAGAGAAAAATAATGCACTAATTATGACTGGAAAACATCACTTTTTAGCGACAAAATCACCACTGTCAAAAGCTTTTAAAGTTACTTACTTTGTTGTTCAGTACTTCATTCCTGTACAATTTTACCTGTACCCACATGACGGAAATTAATCAAAAAACCTCTTGATGTATATCTAAGGAAACATAAAAACGAATCTAACACACCTACAGACTCTACCTATATGTACAAGTCTTATGCAACAGGTATAGCTGAGAGTACAAAGTATAGCAATTACAGGTTACTCGGCTTATCCACCGTTTACATGGGGTTCGAAGGGATCCATTAGGTTGGTATTAATAGCTCTTTGTTTCGTCGTCTCTCTGTTTTTGTACTCTTGCATTGTCTTCGTGTAATGGATTGGGAGGGTACTGAGACTGCTCTACCTATGTACTTACACCAGATTTTTAAATAAAGTGACAATTATTTCTAGGTTTTTCGAGTTAGAGTTGTCTGAGCGATAAGGCCGCTCTAAATATTCTTAGTACTGTGGTGATTCAATAAATAGTTTTATCTACCTATTGTTACACAATCACAGCAAACACCTAATTGCACAATAAAATTAGTACCTACAAACACAATTTTTGAATTATATGTTATTTGGTAACGAGACGAGCTGGTCGTTTGCCTGATGGTAAGCATAATGCCGGCCCATAACAATTGCAGTGCCACCCAGAACTTTGAAACACAAAGGCCTGCGCGGCACTGCAGTGTGCTCGTTACCCTGAGACATTAGGTATTAAGTCTCATAAGCCCAGTAATTTTACTGGATACTCTGCTCATCAAACCGGAACCACTAATGCTTGCACACTACTGCTTGGCGGCAGACTTCACGAGCATAAACATTGAAAAAAGTTGCTATATTAGACGGTTTTTTATTTCAGATCGATCTCTTCCAGGTAATAAATAGAGAAGAATTACGCAAAATAAAAATACGTATAACAACAAAAAAAGGAGAATTTCAGGTAAGAAGTAAGTCGAGTTACAACAAGTTTTATTCCTTATATTTTCTCATTTCCTTAAACACTAACGAGATCTAAACTAGGACATCCAGGGCGCTGGCGGTCTGTAAATAGCTCCACCGTGACCAGTAATACAGAAACTGAATTTATAACCCATCTCGAATTGAAAATGCTGAAAAATGGCGAGAGAATATCGTATCTGATAGGTTGTAAAAGCAGCGAATGTTGAGATGAAGCAATTTGAAAGCTTTCTGAGCGAACTTTTACTTTGACGACACTACGACGTCTCGTCTATGCAGAGAAAGATCTTGTACGTTACGTAGTAAATATCTACATGAATAACTTGTATTCTTTGTACAAAATGCAATTTGTAGGTACCTACCTATTTTTTTTTCTCACAAGCTTGTCTTAGTTCAGCCGAAGGTAACGAAGTTGAAGAAAAATAAACTCGAGTCTATGAAATCGAGTATTAGGAATCTGCCAATTATGAAAGCCGGTCGTTTGCCTGATGGTTACATAACGCCGGCCCATAACAATTGCAGTGCCACTCAGCACATTGAAACACAAAGGCCTGCGCGGCACTGCAGTGCGCTCATTACCCAGTATTAAGTCTCATAAGCCCAGTAATTTCATTGGCTACTCAAAATTGTGGCACAGTCAGGTTATCCTACCGCAAGAGCTTGAGATTTTCGAAATTGTTAATGCTAATCTATTTTAAATTCGATTTGTAATATAATACATTGAATAGGTAATATGTACAATTGTACAACTTATGTAACGTAAGTATAAGTTACATTTTTGGGCTCAATAAATGCTTATTATACCTATTATAAATCGAGGCAAGCGCTGGCTGGCACATGCTGGGTTGATCTTGTGAACGGGTGTCGCTGGTGGTGTCTGGTTAACTCCAGTTGTATCTAATCCTTCTGTCGACTTGTAATTTAGTTAGTTAGTTGCAACGTTTATTTATTAAGACCATAGTAAGACCATAGTTCCCATCTTTTTTATCTTGTTAATATCGTTAATTTATATTAATATATTATGACTTATAGTGACCTGAAGCAAGTGTGGGCGAGCGGAAAGTCGGTTAAAAATCTTATTAAAAGGATGAAGCTACCATTGCGAACATATTCCGCAAGCAGCGTTAATTAAGTTCCCACCGCAAGCAATCGACGCGGTATTAGCTTTAAGTATTTTTAAAATCTATTACGAAAATAAAATTATAATACTGGAGGGAATTACTCAATATGACGTGGAACATAATTGCCGTGTCAGCGCGGACCACTTTCTTTCCTTGATAAAATTGTGGCGTGTTTAGGAAAAAAAAATATCATGTTCTTTTGTAGGATTTGCTAGGGATATCTGGATTTTGAGACGGGATAGGAATAGTATAAAAAAACAGCAAAAATCAATATGTAAATGTTTACATATTGATTTTTGCTGTTTTTTTATACTATAGGATAACGTGACGAGCGGGCCTTTTGCCTGATGGTAAGCATATAACGCCAGCCCATAACAATTGCAGTGCCACCCAGAACTTTGAAACACAAAGGCCTGCGTGGTATCAGTGCGCTCGTTACCCTGAGACATTAGGTATTAAGTCTCATAAGCTCAGTAATTTCACTGACTATTTTAGTCAACAAACCGGAACAGTAAGCTTGGTAAGGTACTTCACACATGATAGCCACTTGTCGTGCATCCCGAGGGCTTGAGTTACTGTTTACTCTTACTTACTTTTGTTTTTTATTCTCCATATAGGGCGAGATCGCTACTTTAGTGTTAGAACACTATCTTATCACAAGTTTCTAAGTGGCTCGAAGGTCTCGAAGAGCCGGTGTTCAAGTTGAAGATAAACCATGTTACCACAAAAAACACTTTTAGACATCTGTTTAGCTAGGCAGCGTCTAAAGATGAAAATTGATGTTTGACGTGATTAGAAATGTCACAATATAATGGAGTTAGACAACGGTTAGACACTACTTAAATCAAGATTAGTGGTTGTTTATCTTGAAATACGTGACTAAGGCATAATGTTTAGGAGGTAGACGCTATTTAACACACACGTTTAGGGTGTGTTTTTTTTGGTAAACCATTCAAAATTTTTAACAGTCAGCGCAGTTGCTTGCTAACTTTATTTTTTTAATTCTTGGTAGTTTAGTGTTTGATTACTATCTCAGTGCAAAGACAATGTTATGGTCGAAGGTGAAACAAAACTAAACCCAGTTGGAGATAAATTTGGTGCCTAGTGTAAGTTTTGCAAGAAGTTAACGCGTCCTACAGTGATCACGCAGGTGCAGATTTTGTATGAAAAAATGTACAGGGCCCTAGCGGCACGTTTATTAAGCAGCAGCAGCAGCGTGGCTAGCAGTAGTGTGGAAGCATTTTCCACACTACTGCTTGGCAGACTTCACGAGCAAAGCGGTGGTAACAACCCAGACGGACACTCGCAGAAGAGTTAGTCCTCCCACTAACAAAGTACTACACTAACTTCTTTCTTTCTTTCGATGATAGTTCATAAACGTGCCGCTAGGGCCCTGTACATTTTTTCATACAAAATCTGCACCTGCGTGATCACTGTAGGACGCGTTAACTTCTTGCAAAACTTACACTAGGCACCAAATTTATCTCCAACTGGGTTTAGTTTTGTTTTACCTTCGACCATAACATTGTCTTTGCACTGAGATAGTAATCAAACACTAAACTACCAAGAATAAAAAAAATTAAGTTAGAAAGCAACTGCGCTGACTGTGAAAAATTTTGACTGAATTTTGATTACCACAAACAACACACCCTAAACATATGTGTTAAATAGCGTCTACCTCCTAAACATTATGCCTTAGTCACGTATTTCAAGATAAACAACCACTAATCTTGATTTAAGAAGTGTCTAACCGTTGTCTCATCAAACCGGAACACAGTAATGCACTGTGTTCCGGTTTGATGAGCAGAGTATCCAGTGAAATTACTAGGCTTATGAGACTTAATACCTAATGTCTCAGGGTAACGAGCGCACTTCAGTGCCGCGCAGGCCTTTGTGTTTCAAAGTTCTGGGTGGCACTGCAATTGTTATGGGCCGGCGTTATGCTTACCATCAGGCAAACGACCAGCTCGTCCCGTCACCAAATAACATAAAAAAAAGATAGAAAAAGTTTATTCGTAGCAAAAATAAATGTTACATGATTACATCTAAATATATTACTCAGCTTATAGGTACCATAAAGGAGTATAAAAAAATATTTATAGGCATAGGTAGGTGGTAATAGGTACCCATAATTGGCTACGAAACGGTCCCAACTATAACCCATCATCGCGCATGCTTTTAGTAGTGTGTTTAATCGACAAACGCTGTCGTCGCGTACATGGATTTTACCTTTTTTGATTTACCTACATGGATTTTAACTGCGAAACTCACACTCAGCATACTGTACTGTTACGTGTTTTATCTAGAAACGTACCTACTGAAGATATGTACATTGTACAATATCAAAAGAAAACATTTACTAAAGAAACATTTCACCCATCGTAAAATTGATTCATGCCGTCAGATACGAAGTTCGAATCAACCAAATGAATATTAAACAATTATCTTTCAAATTTTATGGACGCCATTTGTCAATTCGGTAGATTTATAATGTTTTTATTCGATGAATTTGGATGGCTTAATAAAAGCTCCATTTGGAAATGAAAACCCATCAAATTTCAGCATGTTTCGAATTTCAGAGGGGTGTTATTCCGTAAAAACCCATTTCATTTCATCGTTATCACGTCAGATATTTTTTTAAGTAATTTCTGTTCTACATTTGTCGTTTCGACCGTAACCGATAAATACTATTCGTATACAGGTCATTTCCCTGATGCAAGCACCCTGACCCATAACAACCACAGTGATGGCACTCAGAACTTTGAAGTTTGAATCACAACGACCCGCCCGGCACTGCATATGCGCTCGTTATCCTAAGACAGGTATATTTGTAGAGTTTTCGATCTCGAATGGAGAGATATAGGATCAATTTGTTATTGTCTCTCTGTCAAGCCGCTTTACCTCTAAAACAGCTGTAAGTATCAGGTCGTATCGACATGTTTATGAGCGCGTATGCTATTGTTGCTACTATATATGCAAGCGATGAGTAGCCGATCCCAGTTGCGTTCTATGGCGATTGATGAGACCTACATTCAGCAGTGAACGCTTCCAGCTTTTTTTATACAATTTGATAAAGTCATTTTTTTACCCGACTACAGCATAACCAACAGGAAGGGTTATGTCTATAACAGTCTATGTATGTTTAAACGACCAGCTCATCTCGTTATCAAATAGTATACAAAATCTACGTTCCACCGTAGTGCCAAAACAATTTTGAAACCTAATACTGATTGACTCAGGGTAACGGGCGCACTGCAGTGTCACGCAGGCCTTTGTGTTTCAAAGTTCTGAGTGGCACTGCTATTGTTATGAGCTGGCGTTATTCTTACCATCGCGCAAACGATCAGAGTATCTCAACAATACTTAAATAAAAATAAAAGAAACATTAAATAAGTTGCTAGTAAAGGGATTAGAGCTCGTGTCTTCCGGCTATCCGAACCAGATGCTTTTCCAACTGACCTATACTAGTTCCTTATAGCCTTAATAGCTTCTATCCGCAGTTTTCACCCGCGTTCCCACAGGAACCGTGCATTTTCCAGGATAAAAAGTAGGCTATGTTACTCTCCAGTCCATAAACTATATTTATGCCAAAAATCACGTCAATCCGTGGCTCCGTTGCAGCGTGAAAGAAGGATAAAACAACAAACAGACAAACACACTTTCGCATTTATAATATTAGTAGGAAATAGTAGGGATATCAGTCGCAGTGGCCTCAATTATTTTATGTTACTCATAGTTTTATTCTCCTCAAACGATAATATCCTCTAAATGCGACCGTTCACCCTTTCCACCATGCTTATGTCGCGACCCAGTGGTGGTGAGGTGTGGCGACGGACATTTACCATTTATTACCGTCCTTAAGCCGACATCCACTGCGAGAACGTGATTTAATCGTTTATAGCTTAGCTAAATATAGGAAAAGGAAAGCAAGAACTTCTACACTTTCAAGTTATGTGCAGATTTACTACGCTCGCTCTAAACTGGTGATGGAACACATCGTGAGGAAACCCTCATGTTCAAGAACCACAAATCCGAGAAATGTTATATGCGGCAAGCCGTGCTGGGCCATGCTGGATGATAGCCCATACTCTCTTCTGAGAAAAAGCCTGTAGGTAAACGATCTGTTCTTCTCATCATGTATAAAACTATACTAATTCAAGTTCAAAATTCTGTATTCATTTTTGCACTTGTAAAAGTGAAAGGAATGCCCGTTCCTAATATACAACCGCTAGGGAGGGCTAGAAACTCGTCTGCATATGTTTTTGATTATTATAAGCTATACTTTTTTTAAACTCGAGTAGCTTCTATCCGCGACTTCACACAAGCAGGATAAAAAGTAGCCTCAGTGATAATGTAACTACCTATTAGTGAAATATTTTTTAGAAACGAACGATGTTGCCGGATTTTAGCGGTAACAAACAAACTTTACTTATTTTAATATATACTATTTTATAACGAGACGAGTCGGTCGTTTGCATGATGGTAAGCATAAAGTAAAATTACTGGAAGTCCAGTGAAATTACTGGGCTTATGAGACTTAATACCTAATGTCTCAGGGTAACGAGCGCACTGCAGTGCCGCGCAGGCCTTTGTGTTTCAAAGTTCTGGGTGGCACTGCAATTGTTATGTGCCGGAGTTATGCTTACCATCAGGCAAACGACCAGCTCGTCTCGTTACCAAATAACATTAAAAAAAAAACAAATAACACCAACAAAATTGTGAAACTAATTTTTTTTTATCCTCGATAGGTTTGCTTCTGACTATTATCTCGATAGAAAAATAAATATAAATATATTTCTTGCGATAGGTACACATTTTCTGCTAGTTTGGGAAGCAAAGCATTCTTCTTGAAAATACTATGCTACGACAAAGCTTAGTCGCGCGTACAGTGGATACGAGACTGCGGGTCAACACCGACTTTTCTTCCGTCAATCACCATTAGACGTTATTATGTGCAAGTAATGATCAATACAATCGTAGGAACTTTATTGCAATATCCCGTTTTATGTGTGGGTCAATCTGAGATCCATGTACTTTCTTGTGTAGTATCTATGTTAGTTCATCTATTTAGAACGTTACTTAATTTTGTGGTAGGTTTTCACGAGCTAAACGTTAGGGATCGATCTACTATCAAATTGATAAAGGCTGTAATTTAGGAAAATTAGAAACTCAAAATATCAATGTCTAGGTTTTCATTTTAATTTATTACCTATATAGAGGAAGTGCTCAAATCGACTTACTTACATTTTTGTTTCCACGCTAATCGATTTTCACGAGATTTATGCATATGCGTAATTTCTACATGGGGATATATAATCCTTATTTGTAGGATGCTTATTATTTTAGAAACCTCCGGGCGACTTAACACTTCTGAATCGAGGACCACATGTATTGCGAGAAGTATGGAAAGATCTTCAGAGATCTTAAATTCTAAACTGTTAAGGATCTTCAGACTTCATCGGATGCCTGGCGTCGTCTAAGATATTTTTTACGCTCCTAGATATAATCTCTTGCCTTGTCGGAAAGGTTTTTATATTGAGATCCACTGTCAGATCAGTGATCTCACTCGGTTTGTACGTCACCGATACAAAATATAGCCTACGTTGGTTTGCCTACTTTTTACGAGCCATAACACAGATCGGAAGAAAATCAATGTTTGATATAGATTTTCTAGCTTAAGCTTGGTGGTCCATAAAAATTGAAAATAAAGGAATTGTAAGCTGCATTCAATTTAGATTTTAACAGGACATTATAAAAAAAGAAATATTTCGACTATGAGTCATTTTACATGAAATAAAAACGTCTTTTTAGGTATACCGAGCGAAGCTAGTTAGTATACAGCATTATTTACTATAGCAAGCTAGCAACAACCCACAAATTGAAGACTGATCGTGAATAGCTTATCGGTGTTTCCTAGCAGCACTTTAGAACCAGTTTTATTATAGGTTTAGCATGTTTAACATTTGACACATCGTCACTGAAGAGCGTCTAAAGCTAGACTCTACTTTTTTGAAATCGGTTAAAAATGCTACACGGGCGGAAGCTACTAATTAATTTATCTAACGACTGTAGATTAAGAATCGGTTCGAAGCAAATGCCGTTGCCTAGAGCCTAGAATTTATAAGCCCTCAGATGAGAAAAATAAAGGAAATAGTTTTGTCCTTTACGTTTATTCTTGAGAATAAAACGAGAAAGATAGTAAATAACTTCTCGTTCTCTTTGTGACTAACCTAATCCACTTTACAGAAATACAGTATCACAGCGTAAACGTAAATCCTCCCTCGTAATTGTAACGAAAGTTGTTCTCACAAAATTATTACCGAATAACGGTTTTCCACACCACCGGACTAATCTGGCGAGTGTGTGATGTAATACAAGTAAGTATAGGTAGGTACCTATATAATACTGCTATTGTATTTGCTCAGAGATGAGGTTTTATTTGGCCTAGGCGGCACTTTGCAGTAACGTTAATCGAGAGCACATACTTACAGAAATAGACGTATGAAGAACTCTGTGTAGCGTCTGTTTTACAGTCTAACTGGCTACTTTTGAAAGTAAATGCTATTTGAAAAATGATGGCGGTTCGAAGTGATCATAGCTTAGTGGTAGTGAGGACGTTCTTCGACCCTTAGGTCAGCGGTTCGAATCCAATAAAAATAATTATTCAACCATACCATGGTGCTCGTGTAGTTTCATGTACTCATCTATAAAAAATCTGCTAAAAACAAAACGCAATTTAAAATAGACAATATTTCTCGAACAATTGTTTAACTTCCGCGATCGGTTAATGTCCTGTAAAATTCTGATCAAGTGATTTTTCCCTGAGGAAGCGAAAAAGGATTGCGCTGGTGTCCCATGAGAATGAAGCAGATTTGTGATGGGTCCGTGAGGGGGTGAATTTTGAAGAAGGGATGACTTGGGAGTCGGGAGACGTGTTGGAGGGTTCCGAGAAAGTAAATTCTCATTAAGGATGCATGCGATTCGGTGGCATAGCAAGATTATAAATTGTTAAAAACTGGCTATAAATTACGTCATTTGTCGACGTAAGATGGCTATAAAACAAGGAGTATCTTAAATTTTTTTGTACTATATTGATATTGATATTTAAAGTTAATATTAAGTAATCGCAAAGAAATTTGTATAATATAAACTTATTGTATAGTGAACCGTAGTGGAAGAAAAAATAAATTATTAGATTTTTGGGATGTTTGAAAAATTACAGAAAACATTTGCCTAAATGTATGAAAATGTAACTCCAGTATTTTAAACACGGTTTCGTTTGCTATTAAACGTGTTGGCAAGTGTAGTTGCTATACTTGACTTTACTTCAAATTTCTGGGTGGCACTGTAATTGTTATGGGCTGACGTTATGCTTACCATCAGGCAAACGACCAGCTTATCTCGTTATGAAATAGTATAAAAAAAGACACTCGTACTCGTGATAAAATACAGTAGACACAGCATTCACCACACTGATAGCGGCTAGTGAGGGCTCCACAAATTAGTAGTGTTGTTAAACGCCTTCAAATTCACGCCTCGCTGGCTTTCCTACTTTTACTTCACTGACCCTGCCTTTACAACTTCCGCATTCCCACTTCGTGTATTTATTTATTTATTGGGTTTACTACATATACCTAACCCATTTTATTACTGACTAATTTATTTTTTGTTTATTTACGGAAACTTTTGTGGTGGGAGGTGCTTTAAATATTTGCAGATTTGTAGGGACATACATTAAACATAGGTCACCAAGCACCTATTGAAGTGTTAAGTTCGTTATTGAAGTGTTAAGCTTCGTTAAAACTTAGATTAGATTTGGTTGTAAAATGCCTGGAATACACTGCTAAGTGCTCGTCAACAGAATTTCGACTTGAGGGTGGTGCCACACACTCATGTACATATAATTAGTTCAAACATATCCTGCTAACGGACGTAAAAACAAATCAAAACAGGTCTTATCAATATCAACATCAACACATCGTGAATCAAGTAACACAGTCTGGAACTAAGTACGGAATTAATAAAACTTTTTCAAGTTAATTTCCCGCGTAAAGTATTACGAACGATTCAACTTGGTTAGTTAAAGATAAGCTAAATAACACGAGCCGTTATAATATCACACGTAACTCAAATTACTCGGCGGTATGAATCTAAAGCGGTAGGGCACGCAACGTGATGGTAAGAACTTTTATTAGATATGTTTTGCAGTGAACTGTTCTACGCACACGTACTACGTAATTCAGCTTTGCTTGAAATTGGCCTATTTTGCAAGATTAGAAGGAGCTTCTATTAGTCTCATAAATACTTATAACTGTGTGTGCATATAAAACCGCTTGTACCACACTACCTGTTAGGGTTTGGCCTCTAGCCATAGATAATTTTGAGGTATAATAAATGTCAATGTCAGATGTCTATGGACTCTATGATCTTGACTATCAAACGTTGCGCTGTGTATTTATTTCTCCGCATCCAAATTAAACCTTTTACCATTACCATCGAAAATAACTGGGCGAAAAACTCGGACGCAGGGCGGCCGGTAGCGTGCCCAAACACTACCTATTGAGCAAACTTGCAAGCGTAAAACATACAAACAGACAAGGTTCCACTTTTAAATGAACACAGCAGGTAAGACTTCTTTCCTGACATATCTGGTCCTCAAAACGCAAAGGCGTTAAGTCCAAAATAGCTCAGGTTAGTTGAACATCAGTTATCGGGACTATCGTGCGGAAATTGCGCCCCCAAGAAAGGGGCCGATCTAATCTAACCGTTGCGTGCCGCGGGCCGTCATTAGCGCCATCCACTGATAGTTCCACCTTTTCTTTACCTACTCTTCGCACTTTGCATGCTTAAAAGGATTTTGTTACGCACTTCTGCACTAGTTCTTTTAAACATAACACTGTTTAGTTAATGTAGATTAGCAGAAAACAGTTGACGGCACCGATGTACCATCTTAGCAAGCTTTTAAACAACACGTTCGGAAGGGATATTCGCCCTTATTGATAAAAGCTCAATAATATAATCTATGCTTTAAACTGCTCTGTCAACTTCTCGTTGACGGAAGCTGTTACGCGTGAAAACGAGACAAAACACTTTCTAGTAATTAAGTAAGTTACGGAACGTTTATGAATAAGGGCTCTTAAGACTAGAAACAAGCGCGCACCTTAGAATTCATCGATACCATGTGTTTTTTTATATTTTTGACCAGCGGGTCGTTTGCCTGATGGTAAGCATAACGCCGGCCCATAACACAGTAGCAGTATCACTCAGAACTTTAAAAATAATGTGATTAATATCCTGCGCGGCACTGCCTTACGCTTGTTACCCTGATACATTTGATACCTATTAAGTCTCATAAGCCGATAACGACAATAACACTTGCACATTACTGCATAGCGGCAGACTAAACGAGCAAAGTGGTGGTACTCACTACCCCCCCACCTAGGCATGTATACTAATATTATATTTGTAGTTAGATAACCACATATCCCCGCGAACGAAATGAGCTACGTATATCATTATCAGCCTCTTACTCTCCCACAATCCGCACATAACTTGATGTAAGTCATTGGTGCGGACCGAGTCGAGATTCGAACTATGGTGCGTCGGATTGAAAGTCGCACAAGTTCCCGCTCGGCCACACTCGCTCAACAGCGTACGCTACGTATATAAGAACAGTTTATTAAAGTACTCGTAGACAGGTAGCGTATCACACATCGTCCATATAAACAACCCTTGTTTGTTGATATTTCCCCGTATTATGGACCTGCGTGGTGAAACCACAGCACAGAGCTCTTACAACTGTTTATATTGGTCATTATTCTGTATTATTTTACCGCAATACGGTGATGGTATGAAATGTCTAGTAAAGGCAGGGGCAAACAGAGCGTGAGCGTTGACACAGTCAAATAGAATATTGGAAGTACCAGAGCTTCAGTTTTCAGCGTAGAAAAACATCGTTATGTGATACTGACTAATCTAACTTATTTACTAATCGGTACTATTCCGTAATTCAGTACTATAAAATAAATGCAAAAGTACACCAACAAGTACAAGTAGGTTTGTTGGGATGTTGGATTGTTGGTTTGTTGAATTGTCCTTCTTTCACGCTGCAACGGATCGAAGTGATTTTTAAATAGAAATAGTTTATGGGCCGGAGAGTAACATAAGCTACTTTTTCTTGCTTTTCCCTCTCCATGAATTAGCCTTTGATCACCTACAAAAAGTGATGATGAGTCTAATTATTCCTATGTTCATAGTTATATAGTCGTTGCAATATTATGTATGCGACTTCCAGATTTTCAAATGTAGGTAAGTAACTAAATGATTTTGCAAAAATAACTGTACTGAATTACATTTTCATATTACGTAATAAGTAATTAATTGTAAAGTACTTAATACACTTATTTTCGCTTAATCATTTAGTTCTACATACATTTGTAAATCTGAGAGTGTATATAAGTAGGACATAATATTATTGAAGCCGACTGTACAGTGTATGCCACTTTATGTATTGGTATGCGGTAACGCGTTTTCACGTTGTTTTTTTCGCAACTTTACGTTCTTTCTACCACATACCAGATTTGCGGCGCAAGTAGGTACGAATCTTTTTGATCGATAAAATTCGATAAAATTGACAGTTCAAATCGATAAAGTGGGTTTTATCAACTATTTACATAATTTATCGAACCTCGATACAATAGACAAAAGTTATGGAACAGCTAGGTCGAATCCAAAGAGAATATAGAGCTACTACAATACTTTACGCTCAGACTTCGGTACTCGGACCATTCGATAAATTTATCGGGTTTTTCGATTCGACAAATTTATCGAACCGACTTCCGTAGGTACTTACGCCACAGAAAAGGTAAGTTCTACCACAGAATATTAATCTGTACTTGTAGCAGTTAATGTCTTTTTCAGCGTATTCAAGTTCTGTAAGTATCATATATACTTTCTTAATAAGAAGAAGAATTTTATTCTCGCAAAAGTCTTGAACAAAGTTATTCAATTACCGAACACACTCGTATCAGTTTCACGTTTACTTCATAAATATTTTGAAGGAGTTCTTTCCAGTTAACAGTGGCCCTTCTAACTTCAAGATCATATTTTTACTGTAAATAGAAGCATAGATCGTGGCGACGGCGAGGTGGCACAAATTGAATTATTTTATATTTAGAGATTAAAAATAGTACAAATACCTAGGTGAAACGGATCTATTCCGGCTTGAAGTTAGCAACGGCATGTTTCTATCTCAGTCACTCGTCTGCATAATTGTGTTCGCTTTCTCTTTCTAACGCTCGGTGATAATATACGTACTATAATAAATGCGGAAGTGTGTTTATTGGTTTTTTGATTTGCATTTTTTTGCATATACATATTTATATATAGTTTATATACCGAAGACTAACTTTTTACCCTGGGGAAATGCACAAAACCCGTGCGAATTCGCACACGAGTGAAACCACGGGCAGAAGCTAGTTGGTAATATACAAAAACAGTGGGAACATCTACAGCTGTTGTAGGCCTTTAAATAATTCAAATTAGACTTATTGGCTGCAAACACAGTATGCTGGCGGCATTGCCCCTTTTAATTGCATTGCCGTCATACAATTTACAAATTATCTAAGATTGCCGTTTTGTTTAGCCACCAATTTACAACTGCAAGAATTACCGTTGAACGGACGGTTTTCCAATTGTTATGGACCGGCGTTATGCTTACCATCAGGCAAAGGATCGGCTTGTTTAAACAGCAAAAAAAAATTGATCAGCTCTGTAAATTAGACAAAGTTGTCTAGCAAGCTTTAAAAGAGATTCTAATAACTTATATTAATATTTTTCTGAAGCGTGAAATTACGGTCACGTGAACGGACCCTAATGAAGTCCGGCTGGCACCAATTTGTTGGAAACACTAAGGAAAGTGAATTAGGAACTTTTCTTTGATTTATTAGTTACCTTTTTAGTTTGGTCATGTTGTGTTTTGATACTCGTAGCGTGCTTTACATGCTTAGATTGAAAGTGTTTTTGCCTCGTTTAAGTCAAGGCGGTTCATATATAAGACTAGCTGCTGCCCGCGGTTTCACCCACGCGGAGATATTGGAGTTCATGAGTTTTATTTTTTGCACGGAACCCTAATTCTTTTTCTAAAATAAAAGTAGCCTACGTTACTCCTTGTAACATCAGCTATCTGTCGGTGGAAGTCCTGTCAAAATCGGCCCAGTCGTTTCGGAGATTAGACGGAACAAACAGACAAAGAGACAGGCAGACAGACAGACAAATATTTTAAAAATTGATTTTTTGTTATAGGTAAATACTATGAGCACTATGACATAGTATTTATACATTGTATAAATTCTTTATGTTTCCAAGGTTTTTAAGTTTGTGAGCGTGAATGTTTGTTTTAGTAAAAAGCTGTTATTTTGACATTACAAACAGACATTTCGATTTTATTTATTTGTATAATTATATATCTATGTATAGATAGAATTCGCAACACGAATTTTTGAAAAAAAAGCAATCTCAATCCAGATTCCTTCTCAGGTTCCTGACGAAAGCCACTACTTATCTTTAATGTGAAAGAAGGTAGACAATTTAATTTTAGAAAAAGAATTAGGGTCCCGCGTAAAATAATAAAAACCATGTAATGCAAAATCTCCACGCGGGTGAAACCGCGGGGCAGGAGCTAGTATAACATAAGATCGTAGGTACGTAAAAATGCGGCACTTCCTTCTATTTGTATCGAATCTCGACAAATTGCTTTTTTCATGCGAGTCTCTAAAAATGTACAACCCTCATTTATTATTCGAGGTGGGCATTTTTAAATCCGCTATAAGGGTAGCGATGAATGGATGTGAAAGATTTTACTCATCGATCGTAAATTGTACTTTGGTGACGAGGTTCTGAGCCGTTTGATGTTTAACGTTTAGAGGTAATATTTTTGGAGATGAAGGACGGTAGCGTCTCTTTTGATTAACTTTATGAAGGCTGTTTGTTGCCAAAACCTCTTTAAAAGATCTTATAGAAAGCTTATAGAAAGCAGTGGAGCAAAGCGTTAAATTATTAACGTGACACTAAATCTATACAAATAAATAAAATTGAAGTGTCTGTTTGTAATATCAAAATAACAGATTACTAAATACATATGAAAGTACATACGGTAACTATAACAAAACAGCCATATTTAAATTTTTGTCTGTCTGTCTGTTTGTTCCGGGTAATCTCCGAAACGGCTTGGCCGATTTTGACGAGACTTTCACTGGCAGATAGCTGACGTTACAAGGAGTAACTTAGGCTACTTTTATTTTAGAAAAAGAATTAGGGATCCGCGCAAAAAAATAAAAACCATGAATTCTAATATCTCCGCGCTGGTGAAACCGTGGGCAGCAGTTAGATATTACTATGACTCGTGCTAACTGCATTTACTATTTTTTTACGTATGGTATATGACTATCTTGCCTGATGTTAAGACGTGTCGATGTGATTAAGCAGTGAGTGACACGCTAAGTGTAGACTATGATGTTTGTACTGTAGTAAAGTCGTTCTTACGTACGATAAGACTTTATCGTACCTATGTACAGCGCTTTATTCCTTGTACTTTTTTGTCAGCCTGTTACGTAACAAATTCAAATTCATTTATTGACACAGTTTAAATTAGTATACATAGTAACAGCAATATTTTAGACAAATATTATAAGAAACATAATATGTAAATAATACTTAGTTGCTTAGCCTCAGATGCCTAAGCTAGGCGTATACCTGTGTTATAGGCATCTGCGGTTCCACCATACAATAATTATAGAAAGAAAAATTGCACAACAAGTTGCTACAAGGTTGTTTCGCCTTCTAGTTTCTGTTTTTGCCTAGAATTCATCAAGAATAGAAATTAAAAAATAAACAAACGCTTACACACTCTCTCTCTCTCTCATATATCCCTGCAATAGGATTCCCTGTGTCACAGGTGGCATGGACACACGAATAGCTGAGGCCGGTCCGTCGTTGGTATGAAAATATATGTAAAATCATGCAGAGCTCCGTTTGAAGCGAATTTTCACGTTCTGCAAACAACGGAAAAAAACAATTAAACTTTCACAAAAGTCACAAAATTTAATAAAGGCTTGGGCACAGTGAGGCTACAGCCAACGGTGACGTGCGGAGAGGTAATCAATCAGGCACCTTTCCACGGAAATGGCAACTCCCCCTCTGTACTTTTGAAAATATAATGGAGAAGAATGGAAGCCACGTGGAAACCAGACTCTATATCGGTGGAGCCCTCTGGCACGCTGTTAAGTTACTTGATTTTGCGTTTCGCTGATCTGATTGCTTTCATTCGCTTGACTATGCTGTTGAATTCAATATTATTGCGGATAACGTTACGTTTGGAAAACATATGTTTTAACGCCAGGTGGAGTAGTGTAAATATTTATCACGGACATATCATGTTCACGGGAATACTATATCAGGAGCTCACCAGCTCATAATAACCACGGTAAATATCCCGTTACAATGTATAAAATTGTATGGTAGTTACTTAATACAGACTATTTGCCTATTAAAGAAACAGATGTTTTTTTTTTTATTTCAGATTTCCATCTTGGGAGACTGTAATGCTCACCAAAAGCATGTTGTTAGTAAATAAATAAATAAATAAAATCTTGGCCCCGTGAAGCGGTAGAGTATTCCCGTTTCTTGATTTTAGGTATGAATCCTTTTACACCCTAACTTCGGAAAAATTAAAATCGATAACCCATCGATTTTGTAATATGGTAGGCCTTTTTAAATCCCTACTTCCCTACTAATATTATAAATGCGAAAGTGTGTTTGTTGGTTTGTCCTTCTTACACGCAATAACGGAGCAAAGGATCGACGTGATTTTTGGCATAGATATAGTTTATGGACCGGAGAGTAACATAGGCTACTTTTTATCCCTGAATAATGCACGGTTCCTGTGGGAACTCGTGTGAAAACCGCAGGCAGAAGCTAGTTTTCATATATTCCTCATCGGACGGGGAAGCTTCTTTATTATAGCTAGCATTTTTTAAAGAAAAAATTAACTGTAAAATAAAAAATGTAACACCTTACCCATCTAAATCTAGGAGTAGATTGATATGAACTGAACTTCTGAGAGTGTGGTATAAATATTAAAAAACTTTCATAAATTGGTACATAGATATATTTCCCAATATAGCTAAAGTCACAGTGAAGACTGTTTTCGTTCTTGATTTGCTCGCTCCCGAAAAGTTTGTATCGCTTTCCTCTTAAGAAAATATAAGAGTTTCGTAATTACTTTAGGTAGGTAATTAAAAACATTTCGTTTTTTACAGTTGGAGAAAATAATTAAGACCGAAAGGACTTTACGGCTAAAGAGAGATTTAAATGTTAGGCGCAAAATTAGTGTTATTTTTTTATTTTGTCTAATAATTCAGTCAACTTTGGTACCTCACCCAGGTACCAGGCCCGTAGGTGGTTGGACTTACACTTCTGCGTGTGTTCGTCTGGATGGGTACCATCGCTTAGCTTTTTTTCTGCCGTGTAGATATACTTCCCGAAGTTAGTCCCATTAGAATTTGAAAAAAAAAAGACTCCTAAGGGTAGGTACATAAAAGGAGTAATTGATTGTTCAACCACTGAATTTTTACCTGTGGACCAATTCTGTTACAGTTTGGCACACATAGGGTCATACTTATAAATGGTGTAGGTATAACGATGGAATAGTTACACAGTGTTCTCTCTTTTTTGTTCTTTAGTAATTTTAAACTGAATCGAAAGAGACAAAATATGGTGTAACTATTCAAGTGTTATACAGAGTTTATTAGTAAGACCCAATATGTGAATCGTTGGTTAAAAATTTACAATTCAAGACCTCCAAGCCAATTTTTTCCTAGTAATTATGATCAAAACGTCCAAAGCCCTGTTAAGAAACTCGTTCGTACAAAAATCTAGTTCAATAGTATTACTATTAAAATAAAAACAAATCCAATTCAAAAACAAGGCCAATTCTACAAAATTTCTTTCAGTTTCATTCAATATTCGACTCAGCTGCGTCAAACTACGTAAAGTGTAATCGGCCATCAGCATTTTAATTAGCAACTCTGAAAAAAATGTCTAGACAATATTAACGGTCTGTGAGCAATATTTTTCCTCTGAATTAATTGGTAAAAGCAACTCAAAATTCTTTCCTAATAGAAAGAAAATCTTCACAGAGCTGATATCAACCCATTATTTTGCCTCTAGATAAACCTGTAAAAGGTTGTGAATATGCTCCCATGAAATATTAATGGGTCTGCACGTACGTTGTATGTATGGAAGAGCTTTATCCCTTGTGGATGGTCTCGCGTAATTGATCTTATTAGCAGGCTAGTCAGGGTTGTTGCTAGTGGGTGGTTCAGTTTTAAGTGATGAGGTTTTATTGGTAGTGACTTTGCATCCTGATCTGTAAATCGAGCTGTAAGCTTCTTGTAAAAAGTAATATTGTGATGTAATATAGCGATAGGATGTTATATAATAAAATTGAAGTGTCTGTTTGGAATATCAAACTAACAGCTTTTTACTAAATGCATATGAACGTATATACGGTACCTATACAAAACGATAAACGAATGACGACTGTACAAAACGACCATTTTAAAATTTTTTTGTCTGTCTGTCTGTTTGTTCCGGATAATCTCCGAAACGGGTTACCGATTTTGACGGAACTTTCACTGGCAGATAGCATATATTACAAGGAGTAACTTAGGCTACGTGAGCGAAGCCACGGTGCCCACCTAGTTAACAACAAACATACTTAGCCAAACGATCGTATGGTAATGCCTTAACCATTAAGATGTTTGAACCGTCAATCTATGGGGCACCTTAGAGGCTCAAGCAAACGTACGTTTGCTTGTCAGAATAACAAGCTTGCGTCAAGCGCGCACTTCGAGTATCCCGAAATCCGCGCTTGACGTAAAAGCGTTGTTATTCTGACAAGCAAACGTACGTTTGCTTGAGCGTCTAAGGTGCCCCTATGGATAAGCCAGCGGCCTCATTATCACAAACTCATCACCAGCACCATTCTATTTATTTGTTTCAGGCTACCTTTGCCTAAAGTCAATGCTCAACGAACGATCTTAGATATATAATTTCGATAGATAGGAAATATCGTCAACACATTGATTGATCCGTTTGTCTCCGTCTTGACCGAAAGCCACTTGATCAATGATCAATGACTACGTTTTCAATCTATAATCACGATAGTTGTATGTCATAGTATTATCTTTATAGCTCCGTCGCGTATATAAGGATACCATTTATAATTGTGCTATAGCTTCTGCCCGCCGTTTTACCCGCGTTCTCATTGTTATCACGCATTTTTACGGGATAAAAAGTTACCTATGTTACTCTCCAGTCCATAAACTATATTTATGTCTTTACGTGAAAATCAGTTTTCTGGAAAAACTTTAATTCAGCTTTCACAAAAGTTTGCCAACTTTTTAGGTTCCAACAAATAGCTATTGTGTAATCTCTCAAACATTTCTTTACATAACCTTCCCTAAAGAACTTACATCGCTTACAGGCACCTAATAATAAATCAACGGGCTCCACTGAGCTGCCACCCAACAATGGAGTATCAGAGAAAGCCATTTTCCAATAGCAAGTATAGCAACAGGGTCATTGAAAACCTACTATGTCCTTCTGAGAGTATTATTTTTGGCGCGAGCGCGATCGGGACGACCCGCCGGGCGAAGCAGCCAGTACGGGATGCGACCTGTTGAAGGGAGGTCGGCCAACGCTCTGCAACCTCCTTGCTCAACGACTCAATAGCGGGATATTCGAATAAAGAACGCTTATTGGGATTCGAACGTAACGTTCTTTTTTTGTGAGTGGCTAGTGAAGTTTGAGTGAAGTGCGATTCGTGAAAAGAGTTCGTATACATTGGTATGTACCTATTACATTTTTTGTAATAATGCAATGATTTATTTTGTAGCATGCCTCTTACTTTGAGCTCATAAAAGGTTTTTATTGATTTTCGAATAAAATTTATAGCTAACGAGTTTACGAACCACTTACGCTTGGAACAATGGGTCATTGAGCGACGACATAAAGTGAATCAATGTTTTATGTGGTACATAAAATTGAGTTAGATATCGAGCTTCACGTTGTCAACGCACGATTGTTTTTTCAAACTTTAAATAGACATAGAATTACTCGTAATAAATGCCAAAAATATATGTATATAATTAGCATATTAAAAGTAGAACGTGAGTTTGCCTGTTAAATTATGCGTTAACTTTTGGTAACCTTTACCTTAATGAGGTAGATTGATATTGAAAATGTCAGGACACGTGAAAAATTAGGCTTTTGCAAAAAAATATGTTTTTAGTAAGTACACCTACTGCAGATGTTTTCGATTTGGTCACTTCTGGCGACCTTCAGCCAAGTTGAACATCCTGTACTCTAATTTGAAGGGTAGGTATTAAGTCAGTCGGTGCATGGGCCTATAAGACTGAAACCTGTGAGGTATTTTTTTTTTGTTTTATTTTTTCCTGGGGGGAAATCTTCTGAAGATACCCGGCTGCCATGAGAAGCAGCTGGGTTATGTGGGATTTTTACCCACTAAACCCTCCCTGTTCGGTCTGCTTCGGTGCTACAACAGGAGGGCCCCAGGCTCTCCAATAGACCACACCGTTGCCCCCCAGCACTGCGCCCTCCCTGCCTACCTCCATCCACGACAGCCCGTGCCACAACGAACTGCCGTCCTTCCAGGGCTTGCTTGGTTGGGTGGTTAGAGCCCCATCTCCAACCACCCACAAGCCCAAAATGGAAACCGAAAATGGTAGGTATGTATGCAATTATATCAAGGTCTTTATTCAGCATAGGTTTATAGGTTTTCTCGTAGCGTCTCGCTTTTCTGTTGCAGAGAATTAAGCTTACCTCTACGTGCCTGCGTTTGTGAAGCGAAATATAATCTTCTATAATTAATTATGCTAAATTCCAACATTTCTAATTCCAGGCTCCGAACGGGCTGAAGAATCCGTCTTCCATTTTGAATTATCTAAGTAATTTATAATTAGATTAGATTACTTCGCTCTAACTGCTATATTTTGTTATGCTTACGATCAGGAAAACGACCAGCTCGCCTCGTTAACAAATACATTGTTTATATAAAAAAAAGTAAAAAGTTTAATTTTCTGTGGGGTTTCACCCGCTTTCCCACAGAAACCGTACATTTTTCCGTTACGGAATAAAAAGTAGCCTTTATTACTCTCCAGTCTACTCGTAGTTATATCTAAACTCGTAGTTATATCTCGTAAACTACTCGTAGTTATATCTATGTCAAAAATTGCGTCATCCGATGCTTCTTAGCTGCGTGCAAGAAGGACAAACAAACTGACCAACAAACCTACAAACACACATTCGCATTTATTATAGTAAATACGGACTACCAGACGGAAGGACATACTATAAGTGTTAGCTTTAGTATGAAAAAAGGACTTAGTTTCCGAATTTACTTTCCCCGATTGTAATAATAAATGAACTATTAATTGTTGTGTGTTTGATAACATTTTTTGGGCATTCACTACTGTATATTGTCCTGTCCTCATTACCTACTCATAAGTCATAAATGACGTACACCTGCTACTATTGTTCTTACATCATTATCATTTTATGAGTATTTAGCTAGCGTTGTTTGGTGACGTAACTTTTTGATAAGATTAGTGATTGATAGGTATAGTAAATGCGTAATAGCAAATAGCAAAACAGTACACACACCGGGTTCGATTCCCGGCCGGGGCAGATTTTGTGTACACATAAAAGTTTGTTCTCGGGTCTTGGATGTTTGTGATGTGTATCTGTGTGTGTCCATGCCACCTGCGACACAGGGAATCCTAGTGCGGGGGTAATGAGTGTAATAATAATAATAAAGTAATAGAGTTTGAGGATCGGCGCAATGGAGACACTTGATTTTTTTCATACATACTGTTTATGGATCAAAGAGTAACATATGCTACTTTATATCCAGGAAAATGCACTGTTCCTGTGGGCACAGCGGTTGAAACAATGGGTAGAAGCTAGTGTTTACAGCACATACTGAACTTAGGTACATAGTAAAAAAATGAACCTAAATCTCTTTGATACGCAATTAGTGGTCCCATTGAGGGAACTGAACACACTACCCTACCTACCATTACCCTTATGCGCTACAGAAGTTAAATCCGTGGATATAACAACTACACCACGGAAGGCTATCAATCGGCCAGGTACTGTATCTAGAACGTCTTTTAGTAATTACTTGTAATTACCTACATAACCGCATTTTTAGTAAAAACTGTACCTACTCCTTGTTTGTACTAACGTATTATATCTAAAAGCTTTCAACCATTCATAATTTACCTACATTTCCAAGCTTTCACTTACTTCAGTAACAGTGTTTGCGCTCGTTCGACGTTATCTACTATTTTCATTACATACAACAAAAAGAGTAAATTTTCAAAGTAAAAAGGGCTAAATGCCTTTATTAACTAGCTAATACATAAATAAACACTACATCTAACCTAGCTTTGCGGTTCAACGAGGCAATGCCACCAGCATGCTGGGTACGCTTCCTACTGGTAGTGGGCTAGAACATTTGGATTATCTATAGTCCTACTAGGGCTTGTAGATTATCCAACTGTTTTAGTAGCTAGCTAGGTTAGATGTAGTGTTTATTTATGTATTAGCTAGTTAATAAAAGTAAAAAGTGAATTTGTTGTAGTAACTACTAACCTTGTAGAGCTTTTAAATGCATCGTCACGGGGTCAGAGTCCAACTATACTGTCCAAATTCAGAATCCGTAGGTAATGATGCTCCAGAAGAAAATCTCCTATTTTTCGTCTGGATAAGTGTAATGGTCAGATACAAGTAGAATAATTGCTTTCAAAATGCGGGAACCGACTTCGATAAAAATACTGCGGAATTTGAAAATTCAACCCCTTTCATTTTCTTAAGGTGTTCTTTCATCACATTTGTATAGGACCACCTCCAGAGTATACCCTTTCAAACAAGCCAAGAATTTTCAAAATCGGTAATAAAATACATATAGTAGAACATATAACCCTCCTTCCCCTTTTTCGAAATCGCTTAAAAATTTACAAGTTCATCCTCGATTCATTTCAGATACAAAATTACGAGAAGAGCGCTAACGAAAGTTAAAGTACTTTACGTGCCCTTTTTTCAGCTATACAACAGAACGTGAAGAATGGCAAGAAAACCGTCGGCATGAATTAAAAAAAAATGTTGTTTCATATTTCTAATGCTAAGAACTAGTTTAAGTGTAAATGTAAGAGAAGAGGATAGAAACAGTGCTCTTATAGGAATAGGCGCTATATGAGAAGGGAATTGGACATTGTGGATGTGTAGGACTTACGTGGGGAAAAGGATGTCACTTAAGATCAACCTGCTAAATGTCTTTTAGACTTACCTAACGTTATGATATAATATTTTCTTTTTGACAGCAAAAAATTCGTACCTAACGTAACTAACAAAAAATACGTACCTAACGTATGTTTTGAGTAAATTGCTTTCGGGTTAACACAAAGTTTCACGTCATCTAAACCTACGGGGATGTGGATTTAGTTCTATTTTCTAAGAATATTCTGACTAACTTATCATTACAAAGAAGGTTAATGGCCAGCTGAACAGATAAAATGCCCGTGGGCGACAAACGACGCGCTTCAACGTGAAGAGCTTTATGGGTGTAACACCCACCATTTGGTCTTTCCAGATAAAGCTGCATAATTGACTTCTTATCTCTATAGGTTACATGACAAAAATCAGTTTCGCTGACGCACGAAAATTCGTACAGTGTTTTGTAAAGCAGTAGGCGAAGTTTTTTTTTTATGTTATTTGGTAACTAGACGAGCTGGTCGTTTGCCTGATGGTAAGCATAACGCCGGCCCATAACAATTGCAGTGCCACCCAGAACTTTAAAACACAAAGGCCTGTGCGGCACTGCAATGCGCTCGTTACCCTGAGACGTTAGGTATTAAGTCTATAGAAGCTAGTTATAATAAACTTTCTTTGTAGCTTCTATTGAGGTCTTTAACTAAGTTCATTATCGAGCTGGTGTCAGGACCTAGGAGCAGAGTATTAGAATACAATAGAATAAATAGTGTTGTTCATCATCATCATCATCAGCCGGAAGACGAACTGCTGAACAATTGCTGAACATAGGCCTCCCCCATAGAACGCCACTTGGATCGGCTACTCGCCTCGCTAGTGTTGTTCAACTGTGCACAATTATTGGTATTTTGAACCGTCTTCGAACTTTTTTTAACTAGTAGGGTATATAGTTTATGGATCGGAGATTACATTGGCTCCTTTTTATCCGGGAGAAAAGCATGGTTCATGTGGGAACGAGGGTGAATCCGCAGGCATAAGCTAGTAAGTAAAGTAAAAGGTGTTAGGTAAATTAAAATGATGTGTGAATTATTTAAATATTTAATTACTTCTTCCATTCTTTTTACACGAACGTGCAAAAAGGAGTGTAATGTATTCAAGGTTCATGTACGTATGTGAGTTTCTTCACATAACTTTTAAATGCCTGAACAAATTTGGATGTATAAGGTATCGTTAAAATCATTACATGATCCCGAGTGACGCTGGCTAGGGCAGTCAAGTTTTTTTATTTATTTTTAATCAATTTCAACATCTATCTGTATAGACCAGAACTTATGAGTGTGTGAACTGCCTCTAAATCTTATTTGTCTGTAATCTTCTTACTGAAATACGAATGTTTAACAACCATGTTAAACACTATGTACTCACAATCTGAGTTAATGTTGTACGCTGATAACGCTTATCAGTGGAGTGCGTGCCGTGTCGTGATTTGTGAGAGGGAAACTATATGCGCGTGGCAACAGAGTTGTTCGGCAAATAATGTAAACGTAAACCACTTTAGTAAAAGCCTTAAGAAAATAAAGACACATAGGCTTTAAGCGGAAATTAGTACACAATAGGGCGTTGTGCATCCAGTGCGAGTGTGGTGCCCCATTGCAGATAATGGCTCATTTATTGGCATGCGCTTCCTGTACCAACAAGTGTTCTATGCGTTCAGAAGTTCCTTGATCGAGACCACAGACAAAACAATAGACGTGGCCACTTATTGGGCCCAGAAATATAGTTTGCTTTTTAACAGACTGAATACTATCGATTCGAAAATGAGAAGCACAAGAAGTACACACTAAATTTTAATGCATTTCTGAGGTATTTTTAGGCAAATATGGCTACGTTTGACTGCTATATTAGCTAATGCTAAGGTTTGATGGTATAACATTCTTGCCTGGACGATACCAGTTCACTTTTACCAACATCCAAAAAAGAAAGAGGTTCTCAATTCGTCTGTATTTTTTTTGTGGCGATGTTACTCGGTTTCTCCATTGATTCTCAACTGAGTTCAATTATTAATTTTTAATGAGTAGTATTCATTCAGTAGGGCCTTCAGATATCTGAAGGGTCCTTTATAAATTTTACTAAGAATCCTTTTATAAATTTTACTACCCCTAAGGCTGGAAAAATGAGGGATGACATTTCAAATATCGCGATTTTTTCGTTGATGTTGGCTTTCTTGTCTTGAAGACTCTTACAAACATTCAAACAAACTGTAGCATTAACTTAACTGTAGCAAGTTCGTAGCGGCAGAGTTTCATATCAATGTCAATCCAATCATTGTCATCAATTCACTATTGATGTCATTGGTTGGTATCAGCAGAGTTTGTTTACTTTAATGGACATTTGGAAAAGTACAAAAAGTCGGACCTTAAACTCTTTAAGTAAAGTCAAAAGAAGAGCTACAACAACTAAGATCACAAAAGAATACAAAAGTTCAGACAAAAAGAGCACACCGGTTTTCAAAGCTTAGAAAAATATTTTCATTAGTAAATGTAAGCTCTCTTACTAACACGTGCCTTTATTCAATACCAGCCTTACTTGAATGTAGAAAGATAGCTTTTTCATTCAACACTTTATCTCACGTTTGAGATGCGTAAGTATATAAATATGATATTTGTGTAGCGAGATGAACAGTTTACTTTCCGACCGTTTTAATGTTTATCCAAATAAATATTACATTTGTCTTCGCACAAGTTTTTCAAAATGAAAAAAGGTCGAATAAGTCTGTGAAACTACGGGGGGTATGAGTGGTACGAGACAGGAATAGTGAATACTTATATCTCAGGATCACGAGTGCAGTGCTGCACATGAGTTTGTCGTTCAAGCTCAGGATTCGAACCAACGTCTAAAATCATCGAATCCTCGGTCGGACCTTACTACCACTGAATTATGATTGCTTCAAAAGCATTCTATGCCTTAGATAATGTCCGCGGGTCTTTTACCTAAAAAGTTCAATTTTTCTTCGAAAAATCTGTTAGAGCCGAGAAGCGCAACAACATACAGTCAATTATTCTTTAACTTTGTGAACTGTAACACCAATATCTTTTCCCAGTTTCATTAGCTTTATAAAATAGCTAGAGTGTACCCAATTAATTAGGGACGATCTCGGGTTCAGTACATCCAACGCCAGTAATGATGTGGTTCCCCAAGTGCTCTCTCGAATAAAGAACCCTGAAACATGAGTGAAATTCAGAAAATCTTTGTGGAACGAGTATTTTTTTGTAAAATAACATCATTGACTGTGATATTGAGACCAGATGTATGTAACTCCATATCTAACTAGAAATATCTATTTTTTGTACTATTTGATATCGAGACGAGCCCGTCATTTGTCTGAAGGTAAGCATTGTATTGATTGTTTTACCTATATAACAACCTATATACAAATAAATAAAATTAAAGTGTCTGTAATATTAAAATATACGGTTCCTATAACAAAACAACCATTTTTAAATTTTTGTCTGTCTGTCTGGCTGTTTGTTCCGGGTAATCTCCGAAACGGCTGGACCAATTTTGACGGGACTTTCACTGGCAGTTAGTTGCAAGGAGTAACTTAGGCTGCGTTAAGCCAAACACTGTTTGTTTGTAATGTCAAAATAACACCTTGCTATTACCAATAATTCACCTATTTCATTTTATATATTACCTATTTCAGTATCAGGTGTTCAAACCTCCTAGTCTTACAATAGGCAGGTTATATTAAATGCTCGGCCCATAACAGTTTAAGTAGGTACTATAATTATCTTATATTATCCGAGCACTCGGCAGAGTCATGAAGCGTCGCATCTTCATGTGGCCAGTTACGGGAGTTTTACGGTTATGAAGCATTTACGGCTTGAGGACGTCACTAGGGAAAGAGTTAGGGACACAAACTTAACTGAATAATGTCCAAGTTTTGACCAATCTGTTAAAAGATTTGTATAGATTGTAATATTAGACTGAACGACCTCTATCCCATACAGTCTTCTTTGGGTAAGACAGGAATACAGATACTCCTTGACACTTTGTCCTTGTCTGCTCTTTAGCTTTAGTACATGTTTTATTTGGTCTATGCTATTCACTGGAAAGACAAAGTACGTATTGGTGTGTCCTGGCTGCTACACCAGGAATGCAGTCCCTATTCTGGATTTATTTGCGTGTAATTTTTTTTATACTATTTGGTATACTATAGCCGATCGTTTACCTGATAGTAAGCTTATACTGACGCCGGCACATAACAATTACAGTGCCACTCAGAACTTTGAAACACAAAGGCTAGCGTGGCACTGCAGTGCGCTCGTTACCCTAAGACTTAGGTTATTAGGTATTAAGTCTCATAAGCCCAGTAACTTCAGTAATTAAAGTAACTTTTATTTCATTCGAGTAAAAAGTACTTTATCATCACTATGTCGGAAGACGTTCTCTGCTAGACACAGGCGTCTCTCGTAGACCGGCACTGATCGGATACTTGCTTCTTGCATCCAGCGGCTCCCCGCAATTTAGATCAGTCGCCAGTCCACCTACTCAATTAACGGGAGAAAAAAATTTATCATCTCCACCCCTCGTAAATCAATTCCTTGCTCCGCTCACGTCATGTTGTGAGTTACACATTTTCTGCCAAATGTATTTTTATGAGCCACGTACGCTCGCAAACTGCGGTTTTTATTGTATTGTAATTCGATTTCATTATGTCAAATAACCACGTTGCTTTTTGATCGAATAAAGTGTTCTGAGTGGATGCGGTACGTTTTTGTACATAGATATTCGTTTCGGCTACATTCTGTGGAAATGAAATTGATTGATCTGACATTGACCTTGATTGATGGTTGACTTGGTTTACAGCATAAAGTAGTACCTACAGTATTTCAACATTTTAACCTAGAAGATAACAGACTGATTGATTTCGCTGTTATACCGAAGCTTTTTTTAATAGGTACTATTTAATAACGAGACGAGCTGGTCGATTGCCACCCAGAACTTTGAAACACAAAGGTCTGCGTGGCACTGCAGTGCGCTCGTTACCTTGAGACATTAGCTATTAAGTATCATAAGCCCAGTAATTTCACTGGATACTTTGCTCATCAAACCGGAATACAATAAGGCTTGCACATTACTGTTTGGTGGCAGACTTCACGATAAAAGCGGTGGTACCAACCCAGACGGACATTAGCAGAATAGTTAGTCCTACCACCTGTCTTTGCGGAAAGCAGCTGCGTTTAAAAGAACATTGCACAAAACTCTTTCCTTTCATCATTTAGATATTGTGCTATTCAATGGATTAAATTTTCTGAACTTCGCTCCGCTCAGCTTCAATGTATATTCAGAACAAAATTGCAGAACACGATTTTATAGTACGTATCTACCTTTTAATAACGTAGAATTTTATTAAAAGTAACATTTCTTTGTTTCAGGTGTTTAGTGGAGTGTGAAATAGATGGAAAAGTTTGGTATCTACTAAATATGTGCGTGATTTGTTGAGTGTGGTGCAGTGCAGTGCAGTGCAGTGCAGTGAGTTGGGGAGGGTCGATCGCCGGCCGCCCTGGCTGCAGCCATGCCGCTGAGTTGACGGCGGTGGCCGGCCGCTTCTCACGCCGTGCGATTACTCAGAACACAGGTTAGACTTTTTACTAAATTGCTGTTACTAAATTAATGTTGTTATAAGTTACGGTTATTTACCTAATAGATAATCCATACTAATATTGGTGTCAATTCTATCATTTCATACCTAAACTAATTTTAGTTTCGCTTTCTCTCTTTCCAATGCATAACATGAGAAAGAGATGGAATATATTTTAGACCTGTCAAATTAATCCACTTGCTTGTGTCTAGTGTAAATTTAATGGCAATGAATTCAGTGGCATCTAATTTATCAAGATCGAAAGATATTTGACAGCTCTAAAACAAAATTTAGATCTATCAGACATCTTCAGTCTCTTTCTCATGTTATGCATTGGAAAGACAGAGAACGAAACTAATATTAGTTTAGGTATGTAATGATAGAATTGACACCAATATCCTACTAATATTATAAATGCGAAAGTGTGTTTGTTGATTTGTTGGTTTGTCCTTCTTTCACGCAATAACGGAGCAAAGGATCGACGTGTTTTTTGTCATAGATATAGTTTATGGACCGGAGAGTAACATAGGCTACTTTTTATCCCGGAAAAATGCACGGTTCCTGTGGGAACGCGAGTGAAAACCGCGGGCAGAAGCTAGTGTTGTTATAAGTTACGGTTAACTAATACATAATTTAGTTACATGTCGACAATATTATACTACAAACTTGACACTTATTTACTTACGTTGCGAACTTTCTTTTCAATTGCTTGTAGAAGTTACCATTTCAGATTAAAGAATTGTGCATTCTTTAAATAAATAATACAAAGCTAACTAGTGAACAAACGTAAGTGAATTGTGAATATTTTATCACGATTGAATAGTTATTACTTATAGTAATAAAGTAGTAGAAAATGCCAAGCTTAGTGTGACCTAGCTAAATACATACTTCTAAGATGAGATTTGACAAACTTTCTCACCCTAAATGAGATGTGGTACGATGACAAACTTCTAACCCTAAACGAGATATGGTACTAACTTATATATGTTCTTAGAGTAGAAAGCTTACAGCAAATTACGTGAAATAGGTATAGAATCGATATTTATTTACCAGGAATACTTTAATTTTATAAAGGAAAAGCAAGCTGCAGTTTGTATAAATGTATCTTGTAGAACGTTTGTAACTTTAATACCACGTGAAGAACTTCTTACAAACCGCATTAAAGTCAGAAGGAACTCGCAGGCGTGCTGACAGGGCTTAGAACCATTACTCGCTGATACTGTTTCAAAGAATAGAAACTCAGGAAGAAAGAGAGAAAAATAATATATCTGATTTGGTTTGATTCATTAGCATCAGTTCGTTAACGCTTGAATTGAAAGATCGGCCCTTATATAATTACAATAACAAAAGTCTTACTTTCTACTAATATTATAAATGCGAAAGTTTGTGTGTGTGAATATTTGTCAACACGTATCTCCGTAACTACATGACCGGTTTTGATGAATTTTGGAATATATTATAGATAGTTTGAGTTTTGTATTAACATACAGGCTATAAAGATAAATACCACGCGGGCGAAGCCGCGGGCGGAAGCTAGTAAGAAATAAGCCTTTTCCTCATCACATTGCATTGTCAAGGTGTCACACAAGGAGGACGTCATACACGAATACAAAATTTCTAACTGCTCGAGTCATGGGAACTAGTCCAAATTAAGGTTTTTTATACTATTGGATAACGAGACGAGCTGGTCGTTTGCCTGATGGTAAGCATAACGCCGGCCCATAACAATTGCAGTGCCACTCAGAACTAAAGAGAATATAACAGCACTACGCTAGACTCAGAATTTTGAAACACAAACGCCTGCGTGGCTCTGTATTGCGCTCGTTACCGTGAGATATTAGGTAAAATCTCATAAACCAAGCAATTTTAGTAAACTTCAGTTGCAAAATTTCACCCATACACTCAACATACAAACTAACTAGTGAATTTATGGATAGGTCGTTTTCAAAGTTTTTAACTTTGAAAAAAGACCTAATTAACAAGCAAGAATTTGTCTAAACAAGCTTATTACTCAACAGATATTTATTTGTATCTGTTGAATTATAAGTTCACAGATATTTATATCTATTCAGTTATAAGTTAACAGATATTTGTATCTGTTGAGTTATAAGTTATAAAATAAAATTTATTTATATTTCTTTAACCGGATTAACTTACGTAGTACAGTTGAGCTAAGCGACGATTGCCCGAATCCGGTTAAAGATATATAAATATGGATCATACTTACGAAAGTTTTTATCAAGAAATACAATTTACTCTTATTTTTCGCGTTACCTTTCTAGTGTACGATCAAAAATTTATCTTATTTATATGAATAATAAAATATTTACATGTATACACTTTCAGACATATCAATAATTCAAATTGGTGCTGGGAAAGGTATAAACCTATCTTTATATACGCCCCAGGTGGTAGGATTAATTCTTCTGCGAGTATCTGTTTGGGTGGGTGCCACCAAGCAGTAATGTGCTAACATTACGTTCCTGTTTGATGAGCAAAGTAGTCAATGAAATTATTGAGCTTATGAGACTTAGTATCTAATGCCAGCACAATACAACCCCGTGCAGGCCTTTGTGTTTCAAAGTTCAGAGTGACACTGCAATTGTTATGGGCTGGCGTTTTGCTTACCATCAGCGAAATAAATAGTTACCCAAAAGTAAATAAAAAACCCCGAAAGAAGATATTAGCACAGAATAGATAATTGTACAAAATATTCTCAGTAGCTTAGTGTTTTGAGAGGGATAATGTAGCTTCCTATTACTGAAAGAGAATCTTCAATTAAAATTTTAGAAACCGACCGGTGATTATAGAAATTATTCGTAAAGAATTATACAACAAATTGTACCTCAATATATATAATATTGAGTATATTACATAACATTAGCGACATTTGGTCCTTTAATTTCTGATATACGTTACCATAGATTAGCCGCACACTGGGCCACCGAGTTATAGTTAAATACTTTAAAGTCTAAGAGAGTTTTGAGCCTTACATTTTAGAATCGCAAAAGGCATGCATCTTAAGATGCAAAATCGGCTTTGCATACATCATGTCTCAAGTAGGCACGACGCCACGCGATCTCATGGCACTCATGTAACGTTAGACTTTGCAACCTTCTTCACAATAGAGGACTCTACGGCTGATATTCAGAGACGACAGCTTAAAACGATCTAAGAACTGTCTTAGCCAAGCATCGGCTAAGCCGCTCAATCGAATTCGTATTCAGAAACAAAGTTCGTGCACGGTCGAAGCTAAGATCACACTCTCGTTATCTATGGCTGTTAAGTTTTTAATTTTTTCACTGGAACGTTTACCGGTTTTATCATTTATGTATGAATAGCAATACAACAAAGATAGCGATATACAAAATATCACTGGAGTGAGTGAAACAACAATATTAATGCTATAAATCTATTTTGATATTATAATAAATGAAACATGTTAGTTTCGAAGTTTGACATTTCAATGTTTGGCTATTATGGTTTCTACCGTTATCATTTGGTGGGGCGCCACTTCTGTTTTGAGAGCGGCTAAAGTATAGTCGATATTGCCTACTCAGGCTTTGCTTAGCATACGCTAAGTTTAAGTAGTGTTCCAAATGTCTCTGAGTACAAATGAGAGCGTAAGCACTACTTTTTGACATAAGGAAGACAAAGTCCACGCTTAGACTCGTCTCTGAATATCAGCCTACGAGTAGGCACAGGACAGTGGAGGACAGTGTTTTAAATATGTGAAGATTCGTTCATGTTTCTTGATTTGTTTAGTTAATTTCGATAACCCAAAAGCGCTATAATTTGATTGTGTTTTTGTAATTTAAGCAATAATACTTTAGCTCCAAAATAGGTTATATTACTAGATAAATGTCAAATGTAGTGTGTATGTACTCTAATCTGCATAAATTAAATAAATAAATTTACCTATACCAAATGCAAGAGCAAAAGCAAAACTAAACACAATGAACGGTATATACGAGTATACCATGGTTTTTTTTAATAACTTCGATTGTTTAAAAACCTAACGCCTCGTACATAAAACATGACATTAATTTTCTTTATTTTTTCACTATTTCAAGAAAATAAGAATAAAGTACGTTTATCGTTATAAAATGGATCGTGTTCCATGTAGGTTACTTGTGTGTTTGTGTCAGAGAGAGGTAGAGAGAGAAAGTGTGGCGATAAAAAAAATCACGAATTGCAAGCGTGATAGGAAAGACCAGCTGTACCCCGCGGCTTCGCCCACTTTAACCCAAAATACTCCTTATATCATCAGCTATCTGCCATTGATAGTCCCGTCAAGACCGGTTCAGCCGATTTCGGCGATTAGCAAGAACAAACAAACAGCCAGACAAAAATTTCAAAAATTGTTTTTTCTTTAAGTTCCGTACCTATATACTTTCATATGAATTTAGTAAAAAGCTTGACGTTACAAACAGACACTTCAATTTAATTTATTTGTATAGATTGTATCGTTTAGCTGTGCTATTGATTCACTGGTTACTATTTGTGACACGATTGACAACGTGGCTACGTTCTCAATATGACCAAATGATCAATATCCAGATTGCTTACTTTCAGCCGTTCTCATCAACAATCCCAAGCTTGGATACTGTTAATACGGGTATCGAAAAGGCCTCAGCTTACTATTTGCACGACCGTGAAGCTTCGATACGTGACTGTCGACATATTGAACGCTAGGTATTTGTCTCGGTAATTGTGTGTCGAGAGCAGTGGACGAGGAAATTGAAATCTCTTAGGAACTCCATGTATCACACCTTTTAACAATACTTATTGATCGGTAGGTAGGTTTAATAAAAAGTTATATCAGTGTTTTTGTAGAGCTTAATGTTGATGGGTTATCGTATGCCAAGTACTTTTTACGATTTTAGTATCCTGAATCTGAAAAATTAATTTTAAATTTGGAACGAAACTGACAAGTCTTTGACAGTTTTGATTTCCTTAGCATTTGTTAGGAAAACTCCATTTTTCGTTGAACATTTACTTTACTTCTCGTTTGCTGATTCTAGGTGCCACTTCCAAGTAGGTACAGGCCGATCGAGAAGAAAAAGCAAGAAACTCGTTGGGAACCTTTTCAAAACTTTATACATAGTTTCATTAGTATCAAACTTATTACACTTCTAGAACACTTTACCACCATAATCACCGAGTAACTCCTTCTCTGACATACCCCTATATAAATTGTGGACATACCACCGAATGCCCCACTGACTGGCACTGACCAACGTCTATTTTTTTTTCTTCATTTGTGGCCAGATACGATTTGTGTATTTTGCCAATTTCAAGTTTAATACCACCGTCTTTTCCAACCCAAGAGAAAATTACCATTCACCTGACAATATCATCAACCAATCACAGCACGGCCTATCTTGACACTTGCATCGCGTTGAAAAATGGCGGGAAAGGATCCGGTCTTGTGATTGGCTACTAATGGCGCCATGAACAAGTCAAGTTGGACAATTGCCAGTACAAAATATTATTAAAACTGCTTGAGTGATCTAATAAATAAGATCGAGTTATGAATTCGGAATCGATAAAACCATTTAAATTTACGAAATCTAACATATTTAACGCTTTTGATGTTGGTGGATAATGTGTTCAATGCTAATACACACGTAGCGTAGTATGATGACTGAAGCGGCAGAATACAGCGCGCCGCTGTCTCGCTCGCGCATCTCAACTAAATCATAAAGTGAAATATTTCAAGCACACCGCGTGCTATTAAAGAGTACGGAACATAAAGAACTATTCCCTAGGGAACAGTAATAAATCAAGACTTACAGCTTTATTGCCAATCGTAAAGTTGAAAGCTCTTGTCTTATTGTTTTATATTTATGGTATCTCAGGCAGTGCGGAGTGATAATGATGAAATCTTCGCAGCACCGTAGCTTGTTCTACGAGCATCGTAGCAATTTCGTAGCTTCAACGAAATTGATCGTTTTATTTTGGTTGTTGAGATGAGCTGCTGGTCGTTTGCTGGGTCTTTTTCTTGCAGTCTGACCTGTCAGCCATCCTCATTTCATTCACTTAGCTATTGTTTGACACATAAGCTTGATTGTGTGCGGATCCTTTGACTGAGGCTTGATGTAGTAAAAACCTAGAAATACAGTCCACTATTTATAATCTGTGCGAGCTGTCAGATTGTAATTAAAAAATTATCTTGTAACGTTCGTTCAATTCGTTCTCTTGCAAATAAACCTCCGTTCGTCAAACATCAAAAATAAGGTTTTCATTTTCTTCCCTAACAGCTATTATAATCACCATATTTCAAGAATTTAGATGTTTCTTATACTCCTCTTCTAATTGGTTGACTACATTAGTATGTGAGTAGTAAGTACTCTCAGATTACATTACACTTAATAGTATTACGGTGAGTTCTGATGGATTATTGATGCGATGTGCATTTACTCTTTGTTGATGTCACAACGTAAACTAATTGATACTATTAACCAACACTAATTTTGCAATGTGACACTAATATTATTTAACGCTCGCTTGTGAATGTAAATAAGAATAATAAATCTCAAATTTCAAGGGCTTATCAATATATTGACACTTTTACAAATAACATAAAGTAATAAATAAAAACTACTACAGTGTCGTGTGTTACAGTTTATAACATGTGATGAGTGCCAGGAACAGGGAGAGTTAATGTAGGAAACAAACCCAATGATAATCGTTCTAACACTGATTTATTGTAAAAACAACATAGGTTTAAATAATTACGTAAAATGATGTATAAGCAAATGTACGCAAGCTAAGTGACCTCAATTAGCGAGTCATTGGCATTGCTTACTGTGCGGTAACCCGTACAAGTACAATCGCTTGCTTCTACATGCGTTTTTCATGTACAGCTACAGCAGAAAGTTTTATAAATTCATACAAGATTTGATAGTATATATTGTCCTAAGATTCACAAAGTATAATTATTAAGGTACCACGAATAAAAATATTTAGCTGGATATCCACCGGCGCTGTGTCTGTGTTTAGTTATTATTTTGGTTTAGATATCGAAAGTCAATTATATTTTCAGAAGGAAATGTCAAGGGGAATAGAAATTGTATCATAATACTAAGATTTGTAGAAAATAGATCTGTAGACGGACAATTTTAGGTATAATTGATATGAAAAGCCGTAGAGATTTAAAAAATGATTGGTTCCTTTTCAATCACTTCAACAAACGTATTGAAACTAGCGTAAAAATATACACAATCGTGAATTAAATAATGATTTAAAATTAAATGGGCTTCAAAAGAACCAAGTTTCTATAGGCGCTTCTAGATTATTTCTAACGCTTCCGACCGGTAGTGGCCATTTGGATTATCTATAGGCCTACTTTGGCTTGTAGATTATGCAACTGTTTTTGTAGCTAGGTTAGATGTAGTGTTTATTTATGTATTAGCTAGTTAATAAAGGCAAGGCAAAAAAAAGATGTAATGCAACATGCAATATTTTTGAACGCACTAAAACCAACTGCGCCCACGCTACGTGCATCCTTCCATATGTATATTTTCGTTGCATTGCATGTGGTGTTGCAAATAGTTTGGAAGCACCTTAAGCTGGATTAAGATTACTGTGTCGGGATATAACGCGGGACAGTTTTTTTTTAATGTTATTAGGTAACGAGACGAGCTGGTCGTTTGCCTGATGGTAAGCATAACGCTGGCCCATAACGATTGCAGTGCCACCCAGAACTTTGAAACACAAAGGCCTGCGCGGCACTGCAGTGCGCTCGTTACCCTGAGACATTAGGTATTAAGTCTCATAAGCCCAGTAATTTCACTGGATACTCTGCTCATCAAACCGGAACACAGTAATGCTTGCACACTACTGCTTGGCGGCAGACTTCACGTGCAAAGCGGTGGTAACAACCCAGACGGACACTCGCAGAAGAGTTAGTCCTCCCACTAACAGTATGATAATACTGTCGCGCCGCGTCAGTTCTAAACATATCCTAAATTCATACGTTTAGAACGGACACGATACAAAGCGCCTCGACAAAACCCAATACATTAATGTGAGCCTGACCATACTAAATGTATGAATTCGATATCCTCCTGTCGCGTCACGATTCACTATGACAAAGTGAATCAGAATCATACTATACTAGTATTCGCGTCTCTTGCCACGTAATTTGCAATATTGGAGTTCAATATGAAACGTTGTCAAGGTAAACAAAGGAAGTACATTAACCAGGAATTTAATTACGCCCAATTAATTTTCCCGTCAACAACTTCAAACTTAACTTCGGTACCCATCTCATATTAAAAGTGTATTTTCATACAAATAACGAATCCACTTTTACTTCTCCCCGGCAGAGAATTTGGAATCCAATTCTGTCGAAGAAAGGTTTTGGCGAACTGGAGGCGGGTGAAGAGACCGCCAGAGCCACCTTGATGTTCTGTTGTACTACTGTATTGTCATTATAAGTAACTTGTTGTTTTAAATAATTATTTATGCACAATAGGTTACCAAGTGTGATGTATTATGGAAAAATCTCCTCCTTCATTGAGGACGACGATGTTTAGCAGTTCCAGCTGATGATGAGGTACAATTTATACTCCTAAATTCCTTCCGGCAATCCACGCGTGCGATACTACGAAGAGAGAAACTAGTATTTTCATAATACAATACAATACAAAATACTTTATTGTACACCAGACATAAAATTAAAACAGTACAGAAATAATAAGTAACACTAAAGTACAATAGGCTGACGTATACCTAAACGTGATCTCTTCCAGTCAACCTTTGGATGGAGAGAGCTAATGGGATTAGAGAGGTCGGTGGTGTAAATAAATAAACAAAAAACTACACTGCTATAAGCACCAGGTGTGCGGTAAATTATACGTAGGTACCTATAATTTCCTACTAACTGGTCCCAACTCAGCGTATGCCGGAAGTACACGCTCACTACTTCCCCTCCCACTATCCTTTTTTTCCGCCCGCGCTCAATATGGCAAACCTTTAATGATTACGACTGAAGAATCTGACACAGGAACGTGGGTCCCTGAAAACGCAAGTTGCGACCGATTTCACGAGTCGAGAAACTTTTTGATGGAACACAGGTATGTGTTAGTGCTTTTAAATTGAAGAATTCTTGTTTGTGTGCGTTTACCTTTGAATCCAAAGTTGAACGGTACTTGCACGCATTAATAGAGAAATCAGTTTTCTAAATTGTACCTGTCTACGTGATTAAATGACATGATATTTTATTTGTTTTTATAGAAATAGTTGACAGCGGCCCACCTAATGCTACGTGGTTACTATAGTGTATAGTTTTTCTCGGCACTACTCAGCGTCCGCGAGACGAAAGCGATCGGGCGCACCTCGCCGTCCACACCGCCCGCCCACCAGCAATACCAGAGGCATTAACAGTTGAGTGAGTTACAAAGTTCGACTTTGAACAGTGAATAAATAATTTTTAAAAAGGGCATAACTGGTATCATGTAGAAACATACTATTAAAGGCTGTTGCAGTAACTTCGACTTGCATTTTTTCTTACTTAATAAATTTTAAAACAGTTTTTCGTAGCTTTGTTTTAACTTAAATAATAACAATTATCACTTATTAATGTGTATATGATTGAAGCAAATTTTTAATGCAATGATCTATGGGGTAGCCATGCTCGGGCTTGCCTTGCATGATAAAATGAAACGTGGAGATTCGCAGGAGAATTAAAATCACCGACATATGTAGCACTCAAAATCAGCAATGAACAAAGCAACGAAACGGCACTGAAATATATACCATGCCTGACACTTGCTTAGCTGATATTAATTTATCTTTATACTAGCTTCTGCCAGCGGTTTTCACCCGCGCTACCACAGGAATCTAGCATTTTTCCGGGATAAAAAGTAGCCTATGTCTCTCCGGTCCATAATCTATATCCATGCCAAAAATCACGTCAATCATTTGCTCCGTTACTGCGTGAAAGAAAGAATATCCAACAAATCAACAAACCAACAACTTTCGCATTTATAATATTAGTGGGAAGTAGGATGGTAATAAAAAGTTTTACTTTTATAGGACTGGCTTTTAAGCATTTGCTTTGAATGTAAACCAGTACGTACCTGCACGGCTCCTAAAAAAACAAAAACTATAATCCAGAAATTTGTACATACAGCTCTTTCCCAAACTTTTCTCGCATAATCCGAGGGGGTTTTCAACAGCTCCGTAAACTACCAGCTGCGAATGCGAAATCAGAAGGGTTCGGGCTCATGAGACAGAAAAAAACAGTGCTAAAACTCCAGAAAAAAAACACAACTTCACTGACACACATGTATACGCTTCTCTTTAAAATATCTCTTAATATACTGTTTGAACTTTTTCTTTACCAATTTTTTTTATGTTACTGGATTTTACTTCTTTTAATATTAATATACAATCAGTGTATTTGATGGAATCAGGCGTTACTTTGCTGAAATCCATTTTAAATAAGATTATATAAAGTGAGTAATTTATAGTTTCAATTACGCGAATTTTTCTTATCGCGAATCTTATACAATCAATGCGTAATTTATATAGCGTGAGACAAAGAGAAAACATTTGTACCCACACAAAAAAGCGCAACTTTTGATTCCATCTATCTTTTGATAATATCGACGTTAGTTAGGTATATTATCAACCATTCCTTCTGTACGAATATTGTAAAAAGATACAATTGTTTGCTACTAATATCTGGAACTACTGGTTCGATTCAAAAATTCTGGAATTTTTCATTTAAGTGAAGATAGGCAAAGATCATCAAAAATGCATAACCTTAGGTACTGCATATGTCGAGGGGTTACATGACTCACTTTGTCAAACTGTAGCCTAATATGATTTATTGTCATACTTCGCACTGAACACATATAAAAAAACTAGTTTTTTGCGTAGAAACAATACTTTTACACGTAGGTGGTACTCCCAAAGCGAAGTAACGTGATATGGGTCAAACATGTCTAACTACGCCGTCACCTTTTTTTGTCGTATTATGACGAAAACTTATTATAAGGTTTGTGTACAATTCATAGTACATATTTAATATTTTGCTATGCAATGTAGTGGTGATCGAAGTACGAAGTAACGTACTTCGTTTCATGTAATCTTTTTAGGTAGATACTCCAATCAAAATCCTCTCTTCTCTCGAAACTCGAAATTCGAAAATTGATTTTAATTTTGTAATTTGACACGCGAACTACGTTTCAGTCCTATGTTTCTACTGGCTAGCGTATTTTGACATGTAATTTATTTTAATTTTTTTTTATTGCTAATACATTCGAACACAAAAAATAAAAATAAACGTAAAAATATTTATTGAGCAAATGCTTTATACATTACGGTTAACTAAATCTATCTTAAGTACAAAAATAATCGAATAATCCTATAGGCAATCGTACCAAATTGACAAATAAATGAGTGATAATATGAGGTTTCATTACCTAGTTCTTATTAGGAACCGTAGCTATTACTTATAATTGCTTACTTATCATTTATACATCATGTAGCCTACCGTCAGTTTGAAGCCCTAGTCGATAATTGACTGATCGTATTCAAAGCAGTATATTATTTGTCAGAACAATACAAAGAACACAAAAGGAAGCGTATCTGACGATAGCGTGCAGCATAAATTGGCGCCCAACGTGGATTGCCCCACGTTGGGTGCCATTATATGCAAGTTTCTCCACCTTTCCATCGAAAGGTTTCCTCGTAGATATTGTTTTTAGCGATAAGACGGCTGAATGTAGCACTTATTGTATTATTGTTAAACACTGTTTTAAACTTTCACGGTTATTTACTAATTGAGACATTGTAACGGGATATTTACCATGATTATTATTGAAACGATGAGCACCCGATATTTCGACGCTGTTGCAAGCATCATGTTCACGGGAATACTCCGGGTGCTTCGGGTGCTCATCGTTTCAATAATAATCATGGTAAATATCCCGTTACAATGTCTCAATTTGTATTATTGTTGTTTGTTTTGTGTGTACAATAAAGCGTTTATATATCCATACAATAAATATATTATCTACTGAATCTCGTGCCTTGTAATATTATACCTCCCATTGAATATTCCAGCTTGATAGGTGTGATACGAACATGTTATAATATTCCACTTTTGTGTTTGCTGCTATTTAAATAGTGTTATTTTGTCTAATATACCTAGCTGGCTACAATTTATATAATATGTATTATATCTATCTTCTATTTTCTTCTATTCTTATTCTTATTCATAATGGGGGCGTTAGGCCTGCACTGACGTCCCGCTTGGGGTGTCTTCTTCTATTATTATTACGTATAAAATCGGAGGCTCACTCACTGACTAAACATGAAATCTCGAATACTACTTGACGTATGAAACTGAAATTTGTCATGTAGGTAGTTTATAGGTAGGAGACGGCAGCTTATCAGCGGATTTTGCAACAGGGACGAATTAAGGGGTCGAAGGGCTATAGTAAGTTTATATGAAAGTCTTAAATTACTACCCGTGAGATCGATGTTTTGTACGAAGACGGGGCGGATCGCTAGTTTAATTAAAATCGTAAACTTCACCCATATTTGTTTTTCTCACCTTTTTGAAGTAATGAGAGCGATATTGATCACCGATCCTACGAACTTTAAGAACAAAACATCGCCCATATTTGATTTTCCCACCTTTTTGAAGTAATGATAGCGATATTGATAACCGACCCTACGACCTTTAATTTAGAGCTTGAGAGCAAAATTAAAATGAGCATAGTAATAACATGGAAAGTCACCATGACACACGACAAGGCGGTATCGTATACCAATCGTCTAAAGATATACCCACCTACGTATGTCATCAGAGCCAACACGTTTTCTTCTTATTTTCATAATAGGACCCCATTGTGACCGGAGCGGTGCCCGCTGAAGCATAAAGAGCTATTTTCAACGTTTTTTGACCGACTTTCTCCAATAACAACCTTACTTGACCCGAATTCTAATAAACATTACTTTCCAAGCGTCCAAGTTCACTCATCATAACATCGAGAGGCTCTTAAGACGTATTTGGCAAGCTGGAAAAATATTTTCTTTGATTTTGTTATGGTGATAAGAGTCAATCTTCTGCCAGTGACACTTTGAGTGGATCATGCAGGGCGTTAAAACCACAATTTCTAGACCCCTTATTACACCTTTCGTTATGATTGTTATTTTTTTTAAAGCAGTCAAAATGCCTTTATTTTATACCTTACAATTTAATTGATCCTACAAAATCTGTTGGTTCTACATACAGTTATAAGAGTTGTCTAAGTGACGATGCAAGCAATATCGAAATTAATAGAGCATTTTTCGAGATAACAATAACATTTTAATACAAGAAATTAGGAATAAAGTACCTACAAATGATACGCGTGCACTTTATTACTCTGCAGCTGAAAGATTGTTCCTCCTCTTGAAATAGCAAAAACACTGTATAATATTGCCATTAAACGCCTTAAACCAGTTCAAGAGTCTTCATTTATGCTACAACAACAAGAATTGCTGCTTTATTAGTCCTTCTTCTACAAGAAAGCTAAAGTCAATGGCTAAATCGTTACAAGTAGACTCTGATTACTTTTAAAGTTTTCCAATAAAATAAATATTTTATTCTTTATTTTTTAGCAGCTCCGCAGCTAAGTTGGTAGTGCGCAAGTGTTTGTTTAATTGTTCTCATTTCTTTTTTCAATATTTATCAAGCCTTTATATTAACATAAAAACTCTCAAAATAAATTAAGATGACTATAATGCTGTAACTAAAATTAGCTCTAGTGATTTTTTAAGAATTTCACAGTTACAAAATTAATTAAAAAACTTTCGGTTTTTATCGCTTATACTTCACATCATTTTAATTCCTGAAGTTTCAAACCCTGTGCAATGTTCGAGGTCTACGTGTCTACGTAAGTATATGGGCTTTCACTAGTATCAGAGATTTAAGGCTTTCTGTAGGCCTTCTATCGTGCCATTGGCTCTTGAAATACAGTTGTTACTAGTTCGGGAGCCCATGGATTCATTGATTGTTGTAATATTTATTTATGTCAGTAAATACCTTGTTAAATTTTTTTAATTTATTGTAATTAAGATGACAATTAAATTTTTATTAAGCACATAGTACCTACACCATACAGGGATCTTCATATACGTATTTATATATTGGAAGCGCAATTTACGCCGGATAATTTCGTGTAGAGCCGGATTATAATGCACCCAGAGGGCTCACTTACCCGGGTAATGCAATGAGGCGACATTAGGGCTGAGCTTTAGAGAGACATTTTGATGTAGAGGTTGTAATAGAGTAAAAATTTAGAAAGTTTTGATATAATGGATAGAATACCAGGCAATGTATGAAATAAGTAGAATAAGACCTTTGTACATACACTTAGTTATGCAAAATAAATGAATAATATGTAATCAATTTTTTTAAATTTGTTTATTACACTCGTGGTCCATACTCTTATAAGATCAGGTCATATATTAATAGAAATTAACGATATAAACATGATAAAAAAAACATCAAGAATGAAATATTGTATTATATTATTGTCCATTACCTACATACTTTATACTTTTATCCCGGAAAAATGTACGGTACCTGTGGGAAAGCGTGTGAAACCTGCAGCCTAGCGTGGCTAGTAATAAATATTGAGATTTTACACTGCATCATCTAGTCGAGTTTGTGCTATGGGTGCTAGATAATGGATATCACTATAGGAATGGGGACTTTTTTGTAAATACATAGTACTTACCATACATAAGAAACACCCAGACCAACACATGAAATTTCAATTTACCTCCGTCAACTTTCATCGAAATACGCGTGCTAAATAAGTAAATGCTTGTAAACTAAGCACTTTTTCCTGCCTTTACCATATATTCACAAGCTACTTATTATAAAAATACTATGGATTACAGCCAGCCAATTTTTACAAGTATTCCAAGCAATCTAAACTTCCAACATAGTTGACCCACCCCAAAATAAATAACGCTAAGTACGCAACAGCCCCAGTAATTAACAAAAGTTTGCTCTTCATACTCAAAGCTCTAACTCAATTAAATAAGTATAGATGATTCCATTACCGTATAATAACAAAGTTGATGTCCAAATTAAACAAGCCGAACGCTGCAATAAGTTATTTGTTAATTTACAGCTCATTAGCGCTGGTTTTCATTACCATAATGGAGTTTGTGAAGTTACAAAAATATGATAACGTTATATCGCATAATGAGTATCCACTGCTGGCTGGAAACAAATCTCAGGTAGTAGAGTTTGCTTACACGATTGGTGGTTAAGTAAAGATGAGAATTTGTCGACAGAGATTGATCTAGTAGAACGCTTGGCGGCGTTTCAGGCACCTGTTGCCTGAAATCGTTTCAATCTGGTGTTAGGAAGACTACCTCCCCCCCCCCCTTCTCCAGAGATATTAGTGCCGGTTGAAAGCGGAGACTAATACGGAACTTAAGGCGTATATAGCAGCTAAATATCACTTAAAAGGTTTTTTAGCAAAATCAGATCAGCTTCTGGCACTGGAAAAAATATATGTCATTATTCATCATATTACTGATAATTTTGATGTGATCAAAACAAGTTTCTAACAAATTTACTGTAATATGAACCCGAACGTAATTACTAATAGTGTGACCGACTGACGATAAATTAGCGATATATGAAATGTCATCCCCCATTTATCCACTCTTAGGGTGATATTCTTTCATAAATGTATTAAAGAAGATACCCTATACTCATGAAAAAAAGAATCATTAATTGGTGGAAAACTCGAGTCACATAGCAACAAAAAAATACAATCGAATTGAGAACCTCCTCCTTTTTTGAAGTCGTTTTAAATCTACCACGAAAGTAGTGTCGTAAAAATATGTACAATACAATTTACTAAACATAACACATAAAAATGATTTGAATATCTCCCGTATTTATATCTTAACCTGCCTGCCCTGAACGTCGGAAAACATCTTATTGACTTGAAAACCTGTTACCAAGAAACTGAATTAAAGTAAGTAGATCTCGAGCATCGGTCTCGCTGATTACAGTTTATCTTATTTAACTTAACCAGTGGGAATGAAGTTTTTTGCAGTTGCTTCAGTGACCTTAAATTGTAACTTGTTTCTGTGGACTTTAAATACTAATTAACTTGCTGTTTTTTTTAAATGCCTCCAAAAATAAGGTTGTATATTCGATTGTACGTATGTTTTTATGTATGTTTCTTTTTTATATAGATAATGGGCTTGCGTTTGACCGCTATCTCACATGATGCTAAATGACGATGTAGTAGTACGCTTAGCCACAAAATACCGGTTCACTCGTTTCTTGAAAACTCCCACATTGTAGTGTTTAGGAAGAACAGATGCAGGCAATGAGTTCCACACTTTAGCTGTCCGCATGATGAAGGTCGAAGCAAAACGACAGTTCGGATAGGAGGAATGTCAACCATAAGCGAAAAAAAATTCGAAAGGGGTTAAGAAATAATTTGTTGGATCGACATGATGTATTGAATAATTACATATAAACATCATCTTAAAATACAGAAAACTACGAGTTCAGTTACTGTAACTCATCCCAAGCAGTCACAACCTCAAGATAGGTACTATACGTGATGCACAGAATGAACGCGATATTATTATTTCGGAAAAAATATTTGTCGCGTTCGCAGAACTACTAGTTTTAGTCACAGCTTACAAATATTATCATACAGTCACAATTAAAATTGGCTACATTGCAAGGACGCATAAATAAAAAAGTCGCCTTCACCAAAAATACTCAACAACATGATTATTAAGTTTCTTGTATTAAAATAAGTGTCATTTTTAAAATTCAAACAATTTTGGTCTGCTGACAGACTGAAAGCCCGTTTTAGTGAATGCTTTTCGTGATTCGTCACAAAAACGTAAGCCTGGACACGTCTCGTCCCTCTCTCAAAAGGACCGTACCTTTGTGTCTGGGATCACCGGAACGAAACATCCAACTAGTGAGTAACTATGTATGTAAACATTTTAGAACCTTGTCACAATATTTTGTTGTATATCTTCCTCCTGAAAAATCGCTGACTATTACGTAGGACAGGGTTCTAAACTGTTAGATTGTTCAGGTAGTTGGTACAGTGTCGGAACGTTCCGGAACTTACGCTCAATTACTTCAGTAACATAGGCAACGTTCCTGATCGATACATTATATATGGTAGAGCTTTGAATCGCGCGGTCTATCCACAGGTATTTATACCTATATGGATATTGTTCCTTATTTAATCATATTCTGTTAGTTTCCAAATAGGTATAGCTTTATTCTGATATCACAATGTTTAACCTTATCTATGCTCTTATGAGTTACCAAATTAATAGTAGTTCTCCTGGGGCCTGTTTCATAAAAAATATTAGTCTAATATTATGAGTATTAGCCTCATATTACATATGGAAAAAAGAAAAAAAAAGCTCATAATATTAGACTAATATTTTTTATGAAACAGGCCCCTGTGCAAAATTTGCTTTAGGTGTATACCACAATTTACATTATCTACGACGATTAAAGTCTTACGCTTCGGCAAGTTTCGTGTTTCCGAATAAGTACGAATATTACGTCACCAATGGCCAGTCGTCCCGCGCTTTCGTTTGTTCGTTCGTTAGTGGTTGAAGCACAACGAACTAACAAAGTAATAATGCAGTGTAAATGTTTACTGAACGTATTGCACCAGGTTTGACAGATGCCTGTGAAGGGCTTTGCTAAAAGCTTTGCTTCGTGTAAAGTGCCAAAATCACCTTGGTTTTATCCCGAAAAACATAAATAGAGAGTTCCTATAAAATCAATTCCGACTAAGCGTTATCTTGATCATTATTAAATACTTCTTCCTGCGTACCTTTGAATCCTTGTCAACTGAAATCAATATGATCTTCGTTACAAAGCGGAACCTTCACCTCTCCAACTCTAATTCCCTGACGAGTGTCGTCTTCAATTGACTGAAATTGAACCGTGCTGTCGATTAATACAGATCCCTTTATTACCAATATAATTAGTCTTGCTGTATTTAATCTTTATTGATACTTTGAGTTGCTATATTGTGTTGATTTGAAGATTTTACAGTACGATGCAACAGCGCTGTATTTCACAGATGTAAAATACGTGGCAATTGGCAGCTTTTCATTCATAATCAATAGATTAAATTGAATATTGAACAGAATTTGTCTACGCAAAATTACTAACTAGCACACAAAACTAAACTAAAACTATACCCATTGAATACAAAACTAAACGTTGTTAGTCCAAGTAAAATTATATTTAACGTTGTTATCTCGAAATAAGGGAGAATCTTATATTACAGTTAAGGTATCCCACAAAGATGCGTATAACTTGCACAATACACAGTAAGGAAACGTCAATGATTGTACCTATGTACTACTTGCGCATAGTAGATTTAAATGAGTGATTTTCCGAAGAAAAAAATGAGTTTACTTTTGCGTACTACTTGATTATATTTAATAGGAATTGAACGTGTTTTTTTACTTAAAAATAACGTTCTTCTCTAATTTTCCTTAAACCAAGAAATTATCCTTCAAAAACCTGTCAGTTTATGTCTCACTTAGCCCCCAACGATACGATGGCTCTGGTTATGAAGAATTCAATAAACCAATCTCTCGTAATTTTCCCTCGATGTTTCATAAATATAAATGAGTTCCTAATCCACTCTACGTCATCAGCGACGGTCGAATGAAAGGAGTTTGTGTTCCTGTCAAAAGATTTATGTTGTTTGAGGGATGACAGCGTACCTGTTGCCTTCTCCGACCCACCTAAGCCAAAACAACAAAATTGGTGTGAAAGCGCCTCTAAAAATAAAGGTATAGACGGCTAAATTGAGAGTGAATCACGTAAGTTGCTTTCAAATAGCGGTCTACAATACAAAAATACAAAAACACTTTATTGACACCAAAATAAGACAATAGAAAAAAACATTAAGCAAAAGAATAAAATAGGTACAATGGGCGGCCTTATCGCTAAAAGCGATCTCTTCCAGGCCAGGTCTACCTGTCTGTGTAGCTTTTGGGAATTTAGAATTTCGGAAGAAGCCACGTTTAATTGACGAAACAAACGGAGGAGGTTCACAAGTCTATAATATTTTATGTATGATTCTTTTTTCATTGGATATACCTACTTAGAAGTTGTCCCATTAAATTTGAAAACAATAATTTGACGTCAAGTTTATTTTTTGTTAAATAGTTGAACTATGTTTTTTTTGTAAGCTTTCGTTTGATTTATGTCACCTGATGTTGAGCGAAATTTCGGTCATTGTTGTAGCACACTTACCTAGAAGAAACCTGTTCAATCTCATCTTGAAAACTTCTAGATTAGGTATTGGGTACAAAGAGGCTAGCAAAGAATTCCACTTCTTAGTCGTCCGTATAATGAAAATTGAAGCAAAACGTTTGGTATAGGTATACGGACAGGAGGGATGTCTCTATAGTTCCCATTGACAATTTCATGATGCGATTTGCTGTTTTCGATGGGTTTGTTTGTTCGTGGTATTTCTAATACCCTTTCGTCTTCCGTTCGTGCGCTGATATTTGTGGATGTTTCTCAAGTTTTCGACTAAAATGGTTAGCGATGGAAAAATGCTATCCTGAAATTCCAGGACAGCCACCAAGACACGCTGGGTGCACGTGATGGATTATATTTTATGACTCATACAGGTACTCTTTCCTAGAGAACGCATGTAACCCGGTAACGGGAATGTTCAATAGGCTGATTATGAAAAGATAATGCATGCAACGCAATATTGAATGAATAATAAAGGAATAAGCGATTCTCAACTCTATTATTATTATAGACTAAATAACTACGCTTAGAACATTTTGATTATCTATAGGTCAGAGGCCTAGACAACGGCCTAGATGCAGGTTCAATTTTATTGTTGTTGTATATTAGTTAGGTATATTTAGATGTAGTAGGTATGTATGTAATAGCTTTGGACAAGGTATAATTAGATGCACTGTTTTAAATTTTCACGGTTATTTACTAATTCATACATTGTAACGGGATATTTACCGTGATTATTATTGAGCGATGAGCACCCGATATTTCGACGCTGTTGCAATCATCATGTTCACGGGAATACTGGCGAGACTGCTTAGAACTGCGGGCAGTTTCGCCAGTTTGTTCTCGCAGGTTTGTAGACGAAAATTACGAGCAGACAAATCTGTCTACCCGCTTTCTCAGTCTTTTACAGAGTCAATGGGGGCTCATCGCTCAATAATAATCACGGTAAATATCCCGTTACAATGTATTAATTAAATGCAGTTCTAAATTATCATTTAGTGCACACATTCGAACAAAAAATAACAATATTCTGTAAAACGCTGTGTTATTGTAATGTGTGGCTGAAATACGTTTGACTTTCGAATAGTCGTATTTTTAGATACAGTACTAAAATATTTTATGAGGTTTATTATGGACAACATACAATATTCGTAACGGTTGCGGTAAAAGGACAACCATGATAGTAAAACCAGTATTGCATTGGATATAAAAGCAATCACACAACGTGAATGCCACCACATATAGGTAATTCCGCGGCCAAATCCTCACAAATCTATAGAACCTTACAGAATCCGTATGAATCAACAAAATACTCGACGCGACCCGCCTTGGCTCGTGTTGAATTCTTAGTACAAGATCCAGCCGCTTTATTCTTCCATGTAATAAAAACACAACTTTTTTTAACGTCTTGAAAAATTGTAATGGATGCCACGTGCTGCGGATGCTACGGTGTTCCTCCTCGATGCTACAATACTGGGGCTAAGGGTCGATAGAATTCATCTGTGACCTCGGCTAGTCTGGCCTCAGGGACCTCACCTCCAGTGACAACGTATACCACATATGCTATCGCCGTATCCACCCTACGAGGTGCACCGGAACACGCGCGCACTAACTCGAAGTCTGAAACTGAAAGTGTATACCCCCGTGTCCTCTCTCTAGACCTCATAATAAAAAAAATCATCAAATAAAAAAAAAACATGGGGATACCATCGGTAGCATCGATTGCTTATCACTATAAGCAATCTTTGAATAGAGTAGTAATATGTGTAAATAAGTAGATGGTTGTGAACAACAACATGAACTATGTCTTACCAAAGTTTGAGCTCGCTTTATGTATCACGCTCTTATACTAGCCCGGCGCGCTATTTGGTTTTGTATAGAAAATAGAGACATTCTCTTAGCGGAGTTTGCTAGCTGCTAGAGACTAGAAAAATATGGAGATATTTATTTTTAAACGCTTCCATTACGGTGTGAATAAAGACGTGCTACATCCATATAAAAATCTGGATGGGTAGGTAGTGCTTTTTATTTTGTACAGACATGCATTTGATCACTATTGTACCTGAAGATAAGTGACGATATGTCACAGTCATGGTTACAAAGACCCTAGGCAGCGAGTTTCAGTTCTTTGTTGTTCGCATTATAAAGGTAGAACCCAATCGGTTCAAACGAATTAGAAGTTTATCAACTAGGAATGTTGGTACTTGTAGTGCTGGCGTATGATACAGGTGCATCACCAAGAAGCCTTCCAAGCGTGTATTATAGTAACTTTTCTCATTATGAGAAAAGCCTAGGTTCTACAAAATAAAATAAAATGGATGTTTTCCCATTTCTGGTATATGATATCAATCATTTCCTATGATTTTTTTACAGATCTGGAAACAATTTTTGTAAAGTTCATCGAGATTCTTTTGTCACAAATCTAAACTAATTTTAGCAGTACTATGTCATTTCCAATTAATAACGTGAGAAAAGGGTGGAATATGTTTGACAGGTCTAAAGTAAGTTTTAGAGCTGTCAAATATCTTTCACCCTTTTTTCTCCGATACATTAGGCGCCACAGAAATCACGGTCGTTAAATTCACACTGGTTAAGAGCAAGTGAATTAATTTGACAGGTTTACAAAATATTATATACCTTTGTTTTTAATAGGAAAGTGATATTAAAATTGGTTTAGGTTTGTAACAGAATCGACACCAGTGCCGGATAAACCGAAGAACAAATACAAATTAGATCTAAATAGGTTCCTGAAACAAAATACAATTAATGTTTCATCTCGCTCGTCGGGATCACGGAATAGCGCAATTAATTCTCATTTCCTAAGAATAATGATAACAGACGGCTCTAAATGTTCGCTGTATGTAATTTAATTACATTGTTGAATATTTGGTTTACCATTCGCTTCAAAACAAGTATAAGGGTACTTGGAAACGTCGTAACGTCGTCGTGGAAACGTCGTTAACGTTGGAAACGTTGTGAAAGAAATCGAAACATTTATGTGACTACCGCAAAGTCACTATCAACAAAAGCATCCAAGCTTTAAAATGGGGAATTGGCCCAAAGTTAAAATGAGCAATGTTCTGAGGAATTATTCGAACTGCTATTCGCATCAGGTTTCTGCCATCGCACCTCCCGCCACCAGTAAAACTCCCATCCACATAACATTGAGTCATGGAAATCGCACACGACTCGACTTAGGCGTTCTTTTTTGCTGTACGCCTGGAAAACTTGGAATGTGCTTCCGTCAAAGGTCTTTCCGCCGAGTTATAGCATACGTAAAAGAAGGGTAAATAGAGTCTTAGAGCAGGGTAAGTAATACATTAGTGACGTCTCTGATGTTATAGATGTTCGTAGGCTATACGGTGACCACTTCTTTTGTATGTAAGCTTGCTTTTTACCCTTAATGTTAAAAAAATAACCAATACAGCACAAATGGGTATCCGATAACGAAAGTTAGCAAGCCACCTCGAACCTCATGTATGTTGTATACTTGTATAGTCCAGTAATAAGTTCTAAGTTGAGGTGCGACAACTTTGCAGAAGTTCCCCCCAGTTATAGTGACTATGGTTGCAGCTAACAAGATCAGAAAGTTGCGGTAATAGAATACCGGAGCTACATACATAATGCAGGATGCTAGGACTTTGCTATGACTTTCTTGTTGTGAAGTGACGTCAATTATTTGAAGGAAATGCGGTAGATCTGTAGGTCTGTTGTTCGTTGCGTTGCCCGATTAGGTAAACCATTTGTTTTGTTTATATTTGGAGTCCTATGAAGTAAGTGGACGCCTAGTGGGTCGGTAAAAAAACTGGTCCAAGCATATCCTCGTCCTTAAATATGCCCATGGTACTTGGTCTGCTGATGCCCAATTATTTATGACGTACCTAGTTCTAACACAATTTTAATCAAAACCCCAATTATGAAATTGTTTGTAATTAATGACGTTTAGACTAGAGATTTGTCTTTTGTCTCTAAGGCTAAGATTCAGAGATCATTCTAAGCATAGACTTTGGCTTCCATATGTCAAAACTGTATGGAATTTTGACGTATGGAAGCGTGAGTCCACGTTTAGATTCGTCTCTGAATCTCAGCCTTAGTGACGATCACGCGACACTGCACGTGCGTAGACTTTTTATTCAAAGCTCTAGGTGGCCCTACAATTATTTTTATAGATATGAGTGACGCTAAGGTGGACGAACAGTATTAGTCAAAAAAATTGTTTTAAAAAGTCTTCATTTGTACAAACAAAACCATATAATGATACCTGTAAGTTAGAAATAAATAAATATTTGCTCCCACATATGGCCTAGACATACATTCACAAATACACACCAACATCTGTAACCCAAAAATAAACCTGAAGCACTACACAAGTTTCCCTGGCCGTGTATCGAACCCGGGGGGGGGGGCTTTGCTAGTACATTTACATACTACCAACTTAGCCACGGAGCCGTATAAGATATTATCTCACTCTAACTAATAAGTATTACCCCATAAGTCCCAAAGTCTCCAGAGTAACAAACACCAAAATACCTACAGAAAAAGCAACATAAAATATATGATAAAAAAAACTGACCTAGGAAAACATACTCGGCTAACGATGTCAGGTGTAGTTTCCTAACTCGCAATAACAAGCCGATGTGGACAGAACAACTTCACTGGAATAAACCTTGATTTCATATGACTATATCTGGAATTCTGGATGGTATCAGACACAGTGTGGTGTACTGCAAACTAAAATCGCTGAGTTTAGTTACAAATAAATATTTAAAACTCGTGGTTACTTATTGCAGGCCGCATTAGTAAGTTCAGTGTCGCGCAATGAGCTATAGAGAGGGTTATCCTCGGGACTTTCGAGGGTGATAAAAATTAAAATCCATAACGAGGAGATCTGCAGGAGACTGAAAATAATCGACATAAGCAAAGTAAGCAAGTCGAAATGGCAATGAGTAAGCCGCATCGCTCACAGAACTGATAACCGCCGGGAAGTAAGGTTGTCGAGTCGCACGAACCGGAAGACTTAGCCCCCACTAGGAGGGCCGACGACAAAACCACGCGGAACCGTTGGATATAAGTATGGATAAGGTCTTTGTTCAGCAGTGGACTGGCTGATGATGATGATGACTTAAAGCTATTGAAGTGTTTGAGCACATTTGCTACACAAAAGAATAGAAAGATAAACTAGATAACCTTATCCTTCATAACTATACGTGGTTTCTCGGTATATCTAATAGTACATTACGATATTAGTGCGTAAAGATGTTATAACCAATACGCACGTATATCGTACGACGTTTTTTAACACACTTGCGAGTAAACAGGAAAAAAAAACATTTAAATAAACTCAATCTGTGAATGCACACTGTTGCTTTCCCGCCATTTTACCAGCGCGCTTGAATAGCAACAGCGCGCTGCTCACTAGCTGGAGTGGTGCGGCGGCAATCAGTTCCATATTTGAAATGGCAAATAATACTGCAGGCCTACCAGCGTCTCTAAATGCCGCTCAGTTTAAGACTTGAAATGAAACGTTTTATAAATTCGTACTATGGTCTCTCCGTTTTATGACATAACGTTTTATATTCCGTTGTGTCAAAAGCAGAGCTGCTTGTAGTCTGCTAAGGAATTCGTTCATTCATTTTGTGATCATTTTCGTACTATCGTCTGTTAATTGACAGCTTCTCAACTTCTAGTTCGACAGTTAGCAGTCAAAGTTTGCGGTTCATAAAAAGTTACTCGCAGACATACTTTTTGTGAACCGTTTAGAGCAAAGAGTATATAATCACTACGTTTAGTTTAGAGTTTATTGCACAAACTACTAAGGGATACTACGTTTATTGTGTTTTGGAGAGTCGTAATCGAAAGTTAAAGTATTTTGGAGTTTTTCGCATGCAAAGGTTTGCGCGCGCAATTGTATTCGATATTTAATTTTCATTCGATTATTATTATATTATTTTGTACAGTGCTTTCACATCTATTTACTTAGGCATATTACTATCTATACAGATAAATAAAATTGAAATGTTTGTTTGTAATGTCAAAATAACAGCTTTTTACTAAACTATGTAAGTACGGTACTATGAACAAAACACAAGTTCCGGCTTAAAAAAAATTAGGATTCCACGCAAAAAAAAACATGAAATTGTATATCTCCACGCGGATAAAACCGTGGGCAGCAGCTAGTCAGGGTAATTCACACAACCTCCTAAGATTTTTCACAAGCCTTCTTTTACATGCATAATCGACGCTACATTCCAAAGAGAATGTAATACCGGTATACATTCTTATTGTGAAATCGATTCTATTCTATGCGTTCTAAAACCTTTTTAAATGTTTCAACTTTGCATTGCAAACATTTTACCACCAGTTTATATAATTATAATGTTACTGTTTTGTCATAATTAGACAACGATCGTTGTTTCGATAGTGAAAATATCAATCAAGCGTAATATTTTCATAATATATTTGAGAGTAAATTAGTTTCAATAAAACCATCGAAAACGCTAATTTATAGGTCCAATAGCAGCGTAATTAAGTTTTTGAACGAAGAAATCAAACACACCGTGCGAGCGAGTTAGCATTACGCACGCGATACATTTATCCCTTTCGCTCAGATGTATACAAGTCGTCGTGAGGATGTTTTAGTTCATTCATTCGGCTGAGAGTTAGTTTAAAGTCAGCGCTGCTTTAAACAGACAATAGTACGAAAAAAATGTGATTCATTTTAAGAGCTGCTTTTGAACTGCTCTGCTTATGAATCGTTTGTTGTTTGACGCTGGTAGGCCTCCTGTTATGGAATTTGTATGGACTATAACTTAACTATTTGCTTTGATAACACACGCGTTTTTTATGACCTGCTTTACATATTTAAAACCGGTGGAATTATATCAGCTTTACGAGAGAGGGTGTTAAAAAATAATATGACGAAATGAGAACTGGATTCCATTATAATTTGTAAGAACAGATAAGTAAGGGCTTTTATTCATGATGAATAAAAGGAGACAGGCTTTTGCCTGATACCAGTTGAAAAGTAAAAAAACTTAATCATTAACAGAATAAAATGAAACGAGAGATTGTTGAACTATAATTGAGCCTAAGTTTTATTCAATATTTTTATTTAAGAAAACTTACTTCATCGAAGAAATGAAAAGGCTGTTCAGTCCGAGGGACCTCAGTAGGGTATTATTCTCATAGTATTCGTTTCATCTTGTGAGAGTTTTTAGCTATTATTTCATCACTTTCCTTTTACGGACAGATTAAATCAGAGAAAAGAGAGAGCTTATCCGATCTGAAGACTTATAACAAAGCATTATACCTACCTCTTAAAACATAATGTGCTTCAATTTATCCATACAACGATTCTAAATAATGCCTCTATTGTAGTTACTTGTCTCGAAAAATATAATGTTTCATATCGAGATGGTAGCGGGGGCGGCGAGATACTGTAGTGGAATTTTTATGCACGTGTACATTTCACCTTGCCATCTGGTTCTGAGTTCTGACCATTTGAATAGGATCACTCCATCTTTTTCTGTAGATGCCATAAGAGTAAGGTAATGGCAATGATCACAAAGACCTAACCTGGTGTATTATAGCAATCCTCACTGTTCGGGGGAGGCCTGTGCTCAGCAATGCATCTGTTTCAGCTGAAGGTGACGTAGATGACAGTTCACCTATGGCATGTAGTAGCGTTGACGATCTCTAACAGCATTTGTCCGGAGAAAAGTAGAAAAGTAAGAGTCCAAAAGTTTGTTACCGAATTATAATAAAATGTAAGTAAACCAGTACATAAAGGACTTCAACATTCAAAAGCAAGTGTCATAAAGTAACCCACGGTCGGACAGGGAGCGTGATGAATTATGGCTCAAATATTTTTCATCTTTGTTAGTAAGTCCCAGCCGTGGGAATATAATAAATTAGGTACATTCGTAACACCAAAAAATATTTGTTATAAGTATTATTTTACTCTCGGAAAACTGAAAGGTCTAGCTAAACTTAGGGAATTATTCCGGTTTATGGCTGACTCTCAATATACACTGACAGGTACTTGGTGAAAGATTTTCCTTTTGAGGGTGGTACATTTCCAGGAAAGCACTAAAAATCCACTACTACCATGCTATATTTTCATCAAGAACTTATAAAAGACTAGCTGCTACCCCGCGGTTTCACCCGCGCGGAGATATTGGATTTCATGGTTTTTATTTTTTTGCACGGAACCCTGATTTTTTTTTTCTAAAATAAAAGTAGCCTATGTTACTCCTTGTACCATCAGCTATCTGCCAGTGACAGTCCCGTCAAAATCGGCCCAGCCGTTTCGGAGATTACCCGGAACAAACAGACAGACAGACAAAAATTTTAAAAATGGTTGTTTTGTTATAGGTACCGTGTATACTTTCATATGCATTTAGTAAAAGGCTGTTATTTGATATTACAAACAGACACTTCAATTTTATTTATCTGTATGGATTAAGTTTGCAGTAGAATTCCAAATCCCCACAGATCGGCCGTCGACAACATATCGCTTCAAATGATTATAAGGCTATCTGACTTATCAATATTTGCTTGGAACTATTTTGTTTACAGCTTCTCTATTTGCCAGTCTAATCGTTGAAGTACACAAGATGCAATATCATATACAGTATTTCTCGGCTACTGCTTACTTGCAGTTCCAAGAATATCGTTGTGATTTCTATTTACCTCTCGAAGAAGCTCCCTGGGATTACGTAGACAATCAGGAGAGAGCAAAGATATATAGAGGGATGCGAAGTACAAATGTTTGTCAGAACAAAATTAAGGAAAAGATTTTTATTAATTTTCGTTTACTTTACGAGAAGTTGAAAGATTTTTTTGGACGTGAGCGGCCTTCATTTAGACATTCAATTTCAGTGATTTATCACTACAGGTAAGGGTCAAAGTTGAGTTGTGTAGGTACTTTATGTTAGTTTATGTTTATGTTAGTAGAGTGAATTGAGGGGCAAAACTACGCTGTTGTTGAATCCACGATAAAGTAGTTACAAAAACTTTGGGGCTGACATGGCTCCCATAGATTAGATGATTAAAGCGTCTGGTACAGATAACCAGAAGATGAGAGTTCAAACACCGTTGGCAACGAAATTTTTAGATATTTACGTAGTTACAAAAATTTCTTTCAAAAATTGTTTTTTTTTCGCCCATTTATGTTTGACATACCTTCTATCCTCCCCAAGTGTTTCCTTCAACATTCATCATACAGAAAACGGAGGAATGGAATTCTTTGCCAAAATCTGTATTCCTTCAAGAAAAGAGTGAACAGGTATATCTTTTATAGGCAAGCGTTCTACTCGTACATCGTCGACTGCGTTGTTGGTCGTTGCGGCGTTGGTCGTTGGTGAGATTGCCGTCAAACGCAAGTCTATGTAGTATAATAATTATATGTAGTTTAAAACAAAGTGTGTTTTAGTTTAAAGTAACTAAAACACACTTCCACATCCTGGCTCCATCATCAGAAACTCGATTCCAGGTGCAATCTATTGGACTCGTCAAAAATAATCATTTGAGGTTTACTTGTAGCCACTGAAGAGTTCCACTATCCACCTGTTGGCTCCATCATCAGATCAGCTCCATAATATCAAATTATAGTTTTGTCATCCGAACTATATATACATACAAATTTCCATTTTGATACGACAATTAGAATTAGGTTAGAGTTTACTTCTAAGATTTTATTACATTGTTTGTTAGTTACAAGTGAAGCTAGTAAAAGTATGTTAAAAAGACAATTTTAGTGCTTGCCAGGCTAGAGCTCTGATAGGATAGGTACGTTGGTATTGCAATACGTTTATAATCGAAAATGGATGGTACACTATAATAATTATGCAAATGATATCGAACAAATTGTAGGCGTTAGAAAATTTCAAACTAATTCGACTTTTCAGTGTCATGAACAAATTGTTAATTAGAAGCATCTAAAACAATATAATCATTAATAATAATTGTGGAAGCAGCCGAATATCGACTTTTGTCAGTCAAATAACTTGTTCAGCTCGTTTGCTCCTGACGCCATGGACTCTGTATCAACGTTTTCATTTTCGATATCAATTATAAACAAAGAACTCTTTTTTATATATTAATAAACCTTTAAATTATGGTAGGAAAAAATCTTTGAACTGTTATATATTTTTTGTCATTTTAATATCTCCGCACGTTCTGTTTGAAAACTCTATGAACTAATAATCGTTTAAGAAGCAAATGCGATCAGCTTTGTTAACTTAGTCAAGAGGATAATGAGACTGGGAGATGCTTTGTGCTCTCTATAATAAGATAACTTATTATAGGTACGTTAACTTTTGAAGTTTGGTAACGTGACTTAAGAAATCACAGAGTAAACTAAGGACCTAATTCTTATATTTCGTATAAGATACCTCTACTCTATAGTAACATTTTTATTACGTATATGATATATGTATTTTATGAAACATTTACTCAGACTGTTGAAAAGACGCATAAGGCGTGATTTCTTGCTGTTACTGTCTTATAATTTGGGCATCGATAATGTACTGCGAGTATAATTATATATCTTAATATTATTACCTATAGAAGTACTTTAAATTATTCTTCAGTATTATTTTTTAGTGTACAATAGGCTAGTGTATGAAGGTGGAAGCTAATCCTAGAATAGAGGTGCTCCTGCCGGAAGACACTGATACATGACGGGCGGCATTTCAACTCTATATAATATATAAAAAGATATATAGGTACGGATATAGATAAACAAGCTCAGCAGGAAATGAAAATGAGACTACACGAGAAAAGCTAAGGTACCCACCCAGGCGGACACTAGCAGAAGAGTTAAGTCCTACCAACCGCTGAAAGTATCTTGCATCAAAGATTCAAGATTCAAGATATTTATTTGCATAAAATACAGGTATAAAAGGTGTTTACAAAAGATATGGATACTTAGCCGTACTTTGCCGGTGTAGGCGTGCAAATATTTTGTATAACCTTACAATTAGGAATTATTTATGTATTACGTTATATGAATCACACATGCAATCAATTATAGATGTATTATTAATGTCATGTCATTAAAGGAGAATAAAAGCAAAATTTCTATGTCATTTTTAAAAAATCGGAGACAGAGTAAAACGATTTCTCTATCAACCACAATTTGAGTTTTCTTCTAAATCTACTCATAGGTAACTCTGTAATATCTTTCGGGATAACATTAAATATGCGCCCGCACATCGCGTAACTCTGTTAGCAAACAAAACAAAAAGCCGAATACCAGCACTTCAAAATATCTTTTAGGACAAAAATAATATGTTTCTAATAAATTAATTACTATGGTCCATAAACTTGCCAACTTCCACTATACCCATAGCTACAAAGGTACTGTTGCGAAATCTTTACGTAGGTACAATAATTTTAGGTATTAGGTTACCTATTGGTTGGAATAGCTGCGAGTCAGATAACGTATTGTACCGGATCGGTATTTCAATGAAACAACATTGTATTGTGTAGTGTGGGAATTCGCCGTTTAACATTCCATTTGATAATATGATTCGTGTAGTATTCACTGTGAATTTCAGAGGCTAGTTTCTAGAAGTTGCATAATTGTTATCTTTGCCAGTGGTAATTTCCGTTATGCATTTTTTTTAGTTTAATTTTATATTCTGTAATTTTTTTTTTTTTTTAATTTTAATTTTTTATTTTGTGCAACTGTTTTTCTAGCTAGCTAGTTTAGATGTAATGTTGATTTATGTATTAGTTATAAAGGCATTTAACCCGTAAAAAAAAGATACGTCGTAATTTTTATATATTAGGTATATATATATTTTTTTTCTTCTTATTTACTTTGAGGCTTTTACCTAAAGATATATATACATAATATACGTCTCGTCGTGTCGTCATGTCATGATGAGTTTCGACATGAAATCAGTGAGTGATTGAGTATGGTCATTTATGTTCGTTGTATTCGGGACCTATTTCGGACATCACATAATATGGATTGTATTCGTGTTTCTTCTTGTTTTGTGTTATATTTGAATGTAATGTTGTATTATATGTAGGTACGGAGTAAATGTTTTTTTTTTCTTCTCTTGATAAGTAAGTAACCACTCACGTTCTAAATGATGATGATTTAGTAGTTGGAATCTGACCTAGGTCTTACTGGTAATGTAATACTGCTACGTCTCTAACCCATCCATCGCCTTTCAATATCCGGAATATCATCGTTCGTCTGCTAAAAAATGAGAAATATAAATCAGTTTGACATTGAATATTTTTTGCAGGTAATCTAACGTCTGGATCTGACCGAGAAAATATTTGCAAAGAGTTTTAGTCAGGACGGTGCGGTGAAGGGATGTGAGGCATTTTGAAATGTCTATTATGATTGTCCAATGTCCAAGCAAAATTTTGACGGTTAAATAAAAGTGGTAGTGAGCTAGGACATTTGGATTAAATTTTAACATATAAAAGAAAACATAACAAAGAAAACATATTTATTTGTGACCACTTAAACCTAGAACAACAAATAAATAAGCAAATAAAACAAAAGAAATAGTGTCACAAAATGGTCCCAACTTAGCGTAATGCTGGTTTAAAACCAGCAACACAAGGCCTATAACGCCCCTTTGCTAGTCTCAGCTGTAAAATAGTTTTGGATTAACGCTATGTGCCTCTCTGTTATATTTTTAAACGGAATTAAATCCGTTCTACCAACGTAAATTAATGAATTCCAATATTATTCGACCTATTTGGATTTCACTAGCCTTATTGTATGAACATCAAAATAGACCGAATATTCGAATTATTCGACTTGCAAACCTCAATCGCGGTGGAGTTAAGTGTCGTACCGTTACACACCCTTCCGCTTCATTAGCCCGTGATCAGCAATCCATCATAACGTGAAAACTTTGAAATTACTGAGAACTGAAGCAGTTCCTACGAAATCAATTTGATGTTTATTACTCAGATATTTCGGTTTTATTTTTTGCTTTCTCTTTTTTACAATTTAATTTTTTTTGACCAGACGCGAGGCTGTTTTTTAAGGAGTTGTCCCGACGCTTAGTAGAAGTGACAGGTGACCAACGAGCTGGCGCTTACCTCGGTCAACGTATTAGTTTAGCTATTCAGCGAGGTAATGTCGCCAGCTTTTTGGGCACCCTACCTGCAGAAGGCGACCTTAATGCTGTTTTTTATTTATAAGGTTTTGTTTAATTTTGTTTTTAATTGATAAATTCTTAGTTTTTTAATTATCTTCTTCTGAAGGTAAAAAGTCAATCTGTTGTTGTGTTTTTAATAAAATTTTATTTAACTTACAATGTTTGTATGCAATATATTGTTTGTTTAGGTAAAATTTTGCAAGCTAAATTTGACCCATTTCCCGGTGTTCGATTGTGCCGAAATTTTATATTATATACATATGTAAATCGGATGACAAAGCACTATAATGATGTTAAAATAAAAGTTTAGTTGGCAAAACTAGTTTGAATCGGCGTACATCTTGAGCCAAGCTTCCTAGAACTAGGTACCTGCTCGGTACAAACTCGAAGACAATCAATTCCATCAGGGCTCGCAAACTCGCCCTAATGACATTCTCGCGTGTTTCAGAATTCATTCAGTGTTTTGATTATATGTTGACCAATAAATGGAATATAGTTACATTACTGTATTCGTTTTAACTTGCTAAATAGCTTTACGCGCTATACGGCGACACAAGTATTATTATTAAGCTACGGTGCTATATTGAATGAAAATTGTACGTTAAAATGAATATTTAAGTGCTTCCTCTTGTCGAGAAATTATTCAGCCTATGGCATATATATTTTTTTCTCAATTTTGAAACATAAAGGCCTGCGCGGCACTGCAATGCGCTCGTTACCCTGAGACATTAGGTATTAAGTCTCATAAGCCCAGTAATTTCACTGGATACTCTGCTCATCAAACCGGAACACAGTAATGCTTGCACACTACTGCTTGGCAGCAGACTTCACGAGCAAAGCGGTGGTAACAACCCAGACGGACACTCGCAGAAGAGTTAGTCCTCCCACTAACAAATCATCAAACCGGAACACCGAAATGCTTGCACATTACTGCTTGGCCGTAGACTTCACGAGCAAAGTGGTAGTACCAATCCAAATGGAGCCTTGCAGAAGTGGTATGCCTATAAAGTATAAGTATTAGAGTAACTCCGGCGGTCGAACACTCCACTATGTAAAAAAATACAAAGAAAAATGTCACTTTAGTTTTACCACACCTTGCATATTACTTTGTTCCATCAAAGTTTATTCAACTTTTAACTTCTATCGGTATATACTCTACCACCTTTGAGTTCACTGTAATTTTGCATTCAGCCCAAAACGACCAAAAGATTTAGAAAGATCACGTTTATCAAATTATAACTAACAAGGCCTTTTCCCGTTTTTTAATCCCAACCGGTAAGTTGATTAGGGCAAAGCCAGAGAACTTCACTTTAAGGCACGACGATATCACTCGAAATCCAGTTATTTTAGAGAGAAACGGAGTAACGTCTTTGTTGTTTTCCCCTGGGTTGCTTAGGGTCTTCTCAGCAAGCGTGAAAGTCCATCATCGCTTCCCAAAGGTCAAAAGCGCACACTTGCAATATGCATACTTAATTTCAGCATAGTGTCTATATTTTTGTTCCCAAAACTTAAGAACCAGTTACGCGGTCAACGATTTTCATCACCAGCGGCGCGAGTACGGAAGTCGGTTCGATAAATTTGTCGAACCGAAAAACTCGACAAATTTATCGAATGTTGCGAGTACCGAAGTCTGATCGTAAAGTATTGTAGTAGCTCTATATTCTCTTTGGATTCGACCTAGCTTTTCGATAACTTTTGTCGATTGTTTCGAGGCTCGATAAATTCCACTTTATCGATTTGAACTGTCAATTTTATCGAATTTTATCGACCTAAAAGATCCGTACTTGCGCCGCAGTAGCGGCTGTCGAAGAGAATGAAAAACATGTTTCCGGGGTCATCACGGAGGAGTGGCATAAATGTTTTCAAAATTGGTTTATTGATGGAAAATATTTTGAGAAACAATAAATTTATTTCTGACCATTTATAGTCAGTTTTCTTATTAATTCCGGAAACTTTTAGTGCACCCCACGTACACAGAATGTACAAATCGCAGAACGTTCACCACGCAGAATGTACAAAACGCAGAATGCTCAATACGCAGAATGTACAAATTGTGGAATGTCAAAACATTAGCCGAGATAGCGGTCAAACGCCACATTTGCTATTTCGTTTTATTGAAGTGCCATAATACTCCCTTTAGCAAGTATCTTGGTGATCTTAGTAGATTTTGATACCGACCGAGGAGAATACTTCCATGTCTTTAGCATTCTTTTACGACATCTACGGGTAGAGATGGGGTAATCGTATTTATATGCAGGGACCACACGGGAACTGCAGCGCAAGTACGGAAGTCGGTTCGATAAATTTGTCGAATCGAAAAACTCGATAAATTTATCGAATGTTGCGAGTACCGAAGTCTGATCGTAAAGTATTGTAGTAGATCTATATTCTCTTTGGATTCGACCTAGCTTTTCGATAACTTTTGTCGATTGTATCGACGCTCGATAAATTTTATAAAAAGTCGATAAAACCCACTTTATCGTTTTGAACTGTCAATTTTATCGAACGAAAAGATCCGTACTTGCGCCGCTGAATAGTAAACGTCAACAAGCCTTATAATCTTCTAGGCTCTGGAGTACTGGATCACTAGGTTAATCCAGCAAACAAAGCCCGACGTAAATTCGGGACGAAAGGGAACAAACGTATTTATGTCCATAATAGCATCAGGTCGAGAATGGGGAAAGGAGTAATATTTGTAGCCAGTATGTGAAGACTAGAGGGTCGATGCAGTGCTTCGACAGAACTGAACGGCAAATGGGAATGCTGAATTCAATTTGTAAATATTTGCTTTTCTATTGGTTGGGTACAAAGGTGGGGTAGTAAAAATATTGAAAACCGAAGAGAATATAATATGTACAACTGAACATATAATTTGTAGTCCTTGGTTGAATGTAGATAATTTAGCTTTGAGCACGAATACTGAAGTCTTTGAAAGGAAAAACGACGCTCCACTGCAAAGCGGTGCGTTGACACAACGCAAAAACTTGATCACATGCGTTACAGCATCGTACGAGAAAACTGACCATTCGGGGCACCCCATCGAAAATTTACACTATGCGTTATGCATCGTCGTTAACTTTACGTGCGTCGTCGCACCGCAGTGTTGTGGCCTTGCCCTAATGTGTTGTAATATTCCACAAAATATACAACTCTTAATACAAGTTTGGCGTTCGCTGTATATTATCATCTGGAACAGTTCTATGTATTTTGGAAATAAATATTATTCTTATTCTATTCTTATTCTTAACTCCAAATAAATTGCAGCCACTTAGATTTTGATTTGCAAATGTAGAGCCGCCGAACAACAGAATTCAATTACCGTTGAATTGATTTGGTTACGAAATTCGACAATGATATACAGAGTTTTGGTAGAAAAAAAGTTACATAAAAAAAAACACGACTGTCCTAGCCAGTGTCAACTGTCACTCGAGATGATGCAAGGATTCTAACGATACCCCACACAAAATCGGTTCAGGTATTTAATAATTGTGGTGGAATAAAGAAACTCACATACAGACATACATACAAACGTACATACATGAAATCTAAAACATTACACTCCTTTTTACACTTAATTACAATACAATAGTATTGTAATTAAGTGTACCTGAGTAATCGACTGGCAAAAGAGTTTTATAGTAAGTCATTACGAACATAAACAAAATATACTCGTATACATAGTGACGTAAAAGCCAACTGACAGCTCGTCGATGCGAAACCATTTCTGACATGTTAGTGCGTAACTGAATGTTAAGTATGTATTTATTCACATGCACGTTACATGCCTTTAGGTGGGCTTGACAGGTCTATATCTAAATACTGATCTATAGAGTAGGTACCCGGTATGCAATACTGCGGATCTATCGAATGTCGATATTCACTTGTACTTTCGGTGAAGGAACACACCGTGACGTAGCTAGACAGAGGGCATTTTCTAGTGCTCACATGGCTAGCTACCACCCTCAAGATGAAAATCTGCCATCATGCACCAGTTGGTGCTTCATAGAGCCGTCATAGAGAGCCAGTTATTTTAGGTTTAGCGTATTTCCCACATTCAAAATCATTTTTGTGTTAAATGATTTATTTTCCGGTGCATTTATACAGAATGCATATGTTAACGGGCTCAATATTCGAACACAATATCGTATTGGGTTCTGAAAACATATAGGAAGTAATTATAAATCCATATCAATAAAAAACATCTACTAAAATGTCATTAGACTTTGCAAGGTAATTACGAGAACAGAACGAGACTATCCTAAAGGTAGGTCAATGGCACGCGATATGGTGGCTCTGCTTTGTAATAACTAAGGATATTTAGATGACCTTATAGGTAACAACGAAAACTGAAAAATTTACGCCGTTTACGTATGTCCTTGTAAAGGTTACTACGTGAAAAATGCTGTTATTTCGTGGATTTAAGGAATGTTTATAAGGGTATGCATTATTTAAACACGCTGAGAGGGATGAAAATAAAACAATGGATTCTAAGTTTTTCCAAATGGATTCGGATAAGGAAGAAATCCAACTGAAATGATTCGGAGTGTCGTACATTTTTGTATTAGTTTAGGGTTTACGTTGTATTTTTTTCTCTGGTTTGCCTTGGTTGAACTCGCATTTCCAGTGTTATCTTTAAGAATAAAACTTTTGTAAGGATTTTTAGCACATTTAATTTTGACATAGTTATCAATATGCTTGTTGTCCAAGTTTTTTAATGGATAGGTTACTTTTAATATGATGATGATGAAGAGTGACTTCATCATCATCATCATCAGCTGGAAGGCGTCCGCTCCTGAACATAGGCCTCCCCCATATATCGACACTGGCTGCCTTGGCTTGGTTGTCTGGCTGGCTTGGCTATTCCCGTCTCACTAATAAAGTTAGGTTATTATAAAAAAACCCAAAATTGAAATCTAAATAATTAAGTAAATGTGCAAGCATAACTGTGTTCTGGTTTGATGAACAAAGCTGTCAGTGAAATTACTGGGCTTATGAGACTTAATATCTGATGTCTCAGGATAACGGGCGCAATGCAGTGCCGCGCTGGCTTTTGTGTTTCAAAGTTCTGAGTGGTACAGCAACTTATTATGGGCTGGCGTTATGCTTACCATCAGGCAAACGACTAGCTGGTCTCGTATTTATATTAGTATAAAAAAGTATAAATAACATATTTTAACTTACATTTTCGGTAATGGTAAAGCTATGTCACCTTAAGAAAAACCTATTGTAGATCCCTATCTCCTACCTATTGCCTGTCTAACTTCTATAGACAGTACAGCCCACAGTTCACAAGCAAGACACCATAACTGCAAAACTCTAATTGCTTAGCTCCTTAACCAATCTAATGCAAGTAGGTACCAACTTCAGCGCCTACAACACACTCATAAACACTCTGACAACATGTTTGATGTGTCACAATAGTATTGTTCTTTTGACACTTGAAACAATTTAATAATGATCGTAAAACGGCTTGCTGTCCGGTCAACTGGTCACCATGACGATGGATAGGGTATACAAAACCGGACCAGGTTACGGACTTAGCAGAAGAGGTCTTATTTATTTGAACGTGGTTGGTTAACTTGTAATAAAAATAACTGATCTTTGAAAACCGGAGATTCAACTTTTTACAAGGCGGTAAAAGGACTAACTCGAGTGCCCGTCTAGGTTGGCTAACATCACTTTGCTCCTGTAGTCTGCCGCCAACCAGTTATGTGCAAGCATTAGTATGTTCCGGTTTGATGAGCAAAGTAGTCAGTGAATTTACTATAATTATGCTTTTATGAGACTTCATACCTAATGTCTAAGGGTAACAAGAAGCTGCGCAGGCTTTAGCTTTTTTGTTTCAAAGTTCAAAATTGTTATAGGCGGGTATAATACTTACTATCAGGCAAACGACCCGTATGTCTCAACAAATAGTATAAAAAAGTTTCTTTTGGAATGAGTTTTCCGACTTATTCAAGAGGGTCACAAAAAAAACTGCACCATACGATGCGAGGAACCGTTGGATGCAAGAGGCGAGTAGCCGATCCTCATGGCGTCCTATAGGAGAGGCCTATGTTCAGCAGTGGAGCTTTTCCGGCTGATGATAATGATATACATGACATCATCACCATATGACATGACATACATTTTCACGGTGGTAGGACATTTTCTAGAGCTCTTACTCATTAGCTGAAAGCCTGTCTCCAAGTGGTGTGTTCAATTGTTCATACCGAATGGTGTTCTGGCTGCTGCATATAAAAACCTATTATAGGTTTGTTTCACCATTTTTCATCACTAGATATCAAGTCAGGTAATGGTCACAGCTGAGCTATCGAAAAAATATATAACTGCCCGTGGTCGCGAGAAACCCAATTAAAAAAGCCAGTCAAATTGTAAATCTACTTCGAATTTCTCATAGTGGAATTTGCAAAAAGTTTGGTCTGTACCATCCAAATATAACCTCTGCCAATAAAACGAGTTCAATGCACAGAACGTAGTACTTTTTTATTACGTGAGCGACGCGGAACCATATATTCACCACTTCCAGACTGCAGCTCTGCTAATAAAACATTCTGGTCAAAAATATTAATTTAGTGATGATTTTTTAATTTAAACAATTGTTATCAAAAAGTTGTTTAGGTAATTCAATAAATAGATGAATTCCTTTTTAGCCCCCAACGCAAAAAAGGAGGAGTGCAGTTAGAAGTTTAACGAGCGTATCTGTGTGTCTGTCTGTGGCGTCATAGCTCCTAAACGAATGGATTGATTTTGATTTAGTTTTTTTTTGTTTGAAATGTAACTTGATCGAGAGTGTTTTTAGCTATGATTAAAAAAACTGATGTTTCAACATAACCGGATTGTCAGGTCAGAGGTTTTTAAAAATGTTTTTGAACTCCTTTCATTGATTTTTCTTAACTACAAGTCCTTTTATTATAAGTAGAAAACGTTTTATTTTAAAACTAAATTTATCAATAGCAGTAATACTTAAAAGTACAGTACGGCATACCTACCTATTTTTACGAAACTTTTAAGGGATTGAACTCTTAGAATCAAGGCTTTAAAAGAGGCATGGGTATATTGTCTAATAAAATATGTACCAAGTAGTATTATTACGAGGATTAAATCCATACCAACCCATGCCGTCGGAGGTTATACAAATATTGTCAAAAAAATAATATTCCCCCACTCCCACACTTCAGTCTAAGAAAGGCTATAAAGGTTACTCAGTGTCTCACTCCTGCTTATAGGAACCCTAAAACGGTAAAAAGCTTTCACTGCCCTCAAACTAGGTAATAACGTTTGACGCATCCTGAAATTGAGTTTACCCTCGATGTTTCATTTGGGTGGAATTTTATTGCCGTTTCAGACATAGTAATTTATGTCTTAAAGCAGTGAGAAATATGCTCATTTTGAAATGAAACGAGTTGGAGCTAATCCCGAGAGAACGCAACAGGTATACGAAATAAGTACTAAATAAGAAATGCGTATTTTATAGCGACATCAACGTAATTGTTATGAAACTGATCTAATATATTTTATTTCCAACTCTCGCCTTTGAGATATTAAAATTTTCCAGAACATTAATTTGTAATAAGTTTTCGCCGTTTTGCTCACCCCGCAGTTTTTCCTTTCCTGCAGGAATTTAGTCGGGATAAAAGTAACCTTTTTTGCGGCCTTTATTCTCCTTTCTGCTTAATTTTATTGAGTTAGTAGTTTAGCTGTAGTAGACTTATAGGTTACGGATTTTTAATATTGAATTGTTTTTTGTCCCGACTTGCGTTTGACTGCCATCTCAGTATCTATGCAGCCGACGTTTTAGTATGCTTGCCCAGAACATAGGTACCTAATCACTCTTGTCTTACAGCAGATTGTTATTGCTGGCAAAGAGTTCCACTTTTTGGCCATTTGCATGAGGAAAGTTGAAGCGAAAGGCTTAGTGCGGATAGGAGGAATGTCAACCGTAAATGGATGATAAACTGCTGTACGCTTGGTCGTCCAATGATGGAATGACGATCGGGGAACCAAGTCATACAGTACCAATGCACAGTGCACACTCTCCAAAGTTATCAGAAAAACTGATAACTTTGCGTCGATGCTCTAAGTTTTGGAGCCTGATGTCAAATAGTGTATTTCCAATGCACGTGCATATGGTTTCATTTTTAAATAAAATCTTTGTAATGTTCTACATAATTGATATTAAAAAAACCACCTTCCATCGGCTTACCTTACCTTACTAAATTAAACCCTTATAAAATTCAAAGCGGTTCTGATATGCCAGAGGAAAAAATCGCATCTTAAATAACGAACGTATAGTAGAATAGAGGAAAAACTACTTTCGGTTCTTGAAAATCGATCACACAAACAACTCATGTGACAAATCAAGTGGCATCACTGAAAATGCTGAGATAAAATATGTTACTTTCATGGAGTTCCTTTGTAATATCATTAAATATGAGAGTGCTTTTGGATGTTCAGTTAATGGGATGTTTGATGATCAATCATGCTGGCTGGACAGATTTTAATGAAAATTGACAGGTTAAGTAATTACGTTAAAATGCTATATTCACATTGTTATGTGAAATTTTAATTTATTTAATAAGTAATTATCATTATATCTGGTGTAGTCTACACCGCAGCATTGTGGTAATGCATCTTGTAGCTACCGTCCTCACATTGAAAATATTTTTGCAATTACTACCTAACGTCGTATTCCAACCACAGGTCTTCAGAGCGAGTTCTCATTCTAGTTTTACTGTGATTATTACTTTAGACTACATTGTCTGACGATTCGTCACATAAGATCTGATCAGATAGCGATAAAAATAGCAATAAAATGGTTTGTCTTTAGCTTTAAAGTACCAAGTCGCAAACTTTAATTTACTACATCTACTCAAATTCTGCAATCTACTTGCTATGCGTACATTTAAGGCGCATCCCTGAGCGAATGAACCGCCTGCCGATTGACGTCTGATCTCTGTGCACTGCTCTGCCAAAAATACGCATCCATTTTTGAATGATTGGTTCAAAAAAATAAAACAATAGGTCTTATAAAAAAATTTAAACATGTAAAATTTAACTTTTTAACGGTAAATCCATTGGTGTAAATCAAATTTTTTAATGACTTTTAATTCATATGGAGATGCAAGAAATCATTTACTTTTTTTTCAATGTCAGTAGTTCTTTAGAAATTGATTTCTTATGTAATACCTAATTGGTATAAAAATATCTTGGAGCTGACTACAACGTGTGTAGAAGCAAATTCAATACGCAAAGGTTCGCTCTGTGCTCAGTCGAGATAAACCTACAATATTTTTCCTATTCGTTTCAAGACTTCTTTCACCAGCTGCTATCACTTTGCGGTGATTAAGGAGTCAAATTGTCGTGTAAAGTAAATGTATAACAATTATATAGAAGCATAAACTCTCTCATTAGATACTATTGTAACAACGAAGCTTGAACAAAGGTTGCCCCTGAAGCCTGAGGGGTTGAATTATAGGCTGATTGCTACCTATAACCATTAATTATGTGGGTGATTTACGTTTTCTAGCACATACGTTTTTTTTTCTAACTAATTCTATTAAGTTTTCTTTTACTAGGCCGTAATCGTGCAACAAAAAAAATAGTATCCATTTTTTCCTTTTTATAGTAAATGAGCTTGTGTTCTACCACAATCTCACCGATGTTAAGTGACGATGCAGTCGACGGTATAGCACGCGTGCCCAGAAGATACTTGGTCACTGCAGCACTGGATTCGTTCGGTAGATAAATGCCCATTATCTCTCCCTGAGAGAACGCTGGTGCCCCAGCAGTGGGAGCGTTATCACGCTCCCACTGCTGGGGGAGCGTGCTCCCGCATCATCATTATCAGCCTTATCAGGCTGATAATGATGAATTATGTACCTGTATAAAATTATATAGTTTTTTTTTTCAGGCGTATAGAATTTTTACTTATAAATTACGTGATCATCAGAATAGATAAAAGACGTTATCTGCGTATAATCGGTGCTGTAAGCCACGCATAAAAGCTGTCATTATTAATTAAACATTTAATGGCTAAATAAGCTTTGTACAAGATTAAAGAAAGTTCTATTAAGGTTTTTATATTGAAAACCTATCGTTGCTTTTGTGAATACACTTTTCTTTTAGATAATATATGTATTATTATAAAGTTATTATATTTTTTTAAATTTTGGAATGTGTAATCGTTAGTTTTACCATAGTGTTTTTTATATAATTTATAAGCCGATTCTAGTTAGGTGATTAAAAATTAAAATCAACACAATTCAATTGTCTTTAGAAAAGCTAATCTTGGAGTAGTTTGTCTATGTCTTTAGCATTAAGTTCGCCAAATATACAACCCTATTTGTGCAATTTTATATATTATGTAGTCGTTAAATAAGAATTTTAAATGAAACTCTTTTGCTAAGCCACTGCAACTATACCTACTAGAAGTATTAAAAACAAATATTTTAAAAACCGCTTCCGACGCAAATATCGCGTTAATATATTAAAATCCTCCATTTTTTTCATACTTAGCGATAATATTTTTTCATACAGCACCCTAACACTCATGAAAAAAGAATCGTTTAAATCGGTTGACAATTGACAGATAAACCGAGAAACATCACCACATAAAAAAACACATTAATTTCCTTTTTTGAAGTCAGTTAAAAAGCAGGTCGCATTTTGCCTTCAATTCGTGACACGAAGATTACTTACTGATTGAAAACCCAAGGAGGTTTCTTTTCTCACTCACATCTTTTCAGAATCAGTTAAAAATATTTCTATAAGTAATCTCAAATCTTCCATCGGAAATGCAAAATATTATCCTGTGACGAAGTATTGTGAACAACTTGCAGTAGTACGGTCCAACGCGCGTGTTCGGTCTCGCGAGACTTCGACGTTAGTTCATTGTTAAAGTTCACACTGCGACCTTTGCACACACTGTGTATAGTCACCAAATGTAGTGCCACCGTTGTAGTGTCGAAGTTTAGCCACCCGTTTTTTGGGGGTGTGTAAAGTTTGGTAGAGTGGATACAGCCACACAATGATTGGCGAAAATGTAAGAGAGATTGGTTTTGTAAAAGGCGAAAAAGTTTTTGTGTAGGACTTTGACGTCATTGATTTCTTGTAACATGGTGTGTTAGAGAAATATTTGATTAAATGGTTTTGTGATTAATTCTTCCGAATTCAGTATGTTCATTTTATGGTGTTATGATTAATAATAATAATAATAATAATAATAATAGCCATTTATTTCCAATTACTTAGATAACATTTCATTATTAATTATAACATGCAAAAATATTACATTCATTTATACATTGTGTTTTTATTTTTATTTATTTTTACTTTATATAAACATGTACGATTTTTATTAATATAATGATAATATATATATTTTTATTGGAACGTCCATTTCTGGACATAGGCCTCCTCCATCCTATTCCACTCGTTCCTATCTAGGGCGAGGCGCGTCCACATGGGCCCGGCGACAGCCGCGATGTCGTCCATCCAGCGGCGGCGCGGTCGTCCCGGCGGGCGGCGCGCGTCTCTCGGGTACCAGTAGAGCATCCTCTCGCTCCATCTATTATCAGTTGCTCTCGCCGTGTGTCCTGCCCAGCGCCATTTCAGGCGGCATGCCATTTTAGCAGCGTCTATTAATTTTGTTTTACTTCGAATATAACTACCTCTTACTCGATCATTCAATGTGAGTCCTAGCATGCTTCTTTCGGTAGCTCTTTGGAAGACTTGTAGTTTTTTGATGATCTCTAATGATATGGGCCATGCTTGGCATCCGTAAAGTAAAGTAGGAGTCACTACAGAATCCATAGCTTTTTTCTTTAATTTTATATCCATCTTTGATTTAAATATATGTTTGAGCGACCAATAGGAGCTCCAAGCCTTTTTTATTCGTCTTTCAACTTCCTCTATATAGTGAGCTTCTAAGGAGATACTTTGACCCAAGTAAATATAGTGATCTACGTAACTAATACTTTTAGAGTTAACACATATCGTATGCTGATTGCCATTAGTCATAACACAAGTTTTTTCTGGGTTCATCTCAAGCCCACATTCTCTACTTTGAGAATCTAGAGTTTGAAGCATAAATTGAAGGTTTTCGTGATTCTCTGTTAGTATGACAATGTCATCAGCAAACCGCAGATGGCTTAGATATTCGCCGTTGATATTTATTCCTAGCCCTGTCCACTCTAGTTTTCTAAAAATATATTCCAAAAGTGAATTAAATAAATTTGGCGAGATAGGATCGCCTTGTCTTACTCCTCTGTTTATTTCAAATACTTCACCTTTCCTTTCCAGTTTAACCGTGGCTTTGCTTTTATTGTATATTTCTTCAAGAATCGTTATGTATTTATTTTGTATACCTTGCTCTCTTAAAGCTCTCCAAAGCTCTTCATGAAATATAGTATCGAAAGCCTTAGTATAGTCTACAAATGCTATGTACAATGTCTTTCCGTATTCTATATACTTCTCGATGATCTGTCTCAGAGTGAATATTTGATCCAAAGTAGAGTACTTGCTTCTAAATCCAGCTTGCTCTCTGGGCTGTTGGAATTCTAGTTCCTTTTTTATTCTATTTAAAATGATGTTGTTGAATAGCTTGTAGGTTGTTTGTAATAAACTTATTGGGCGGTAATTGTTTATGTTAAGCGGATCTCCTTTTTTATACAGTAAAGTTATTATTGAAGTTTCCCACTGTTCGGGTATTATTCGATGGGTAATAATCTCATTGTACAGCCTAGTTAGTATAGGTGTTAACGACTCTATCAAAACTTTAATCACATCGTTTGTTATATAATCATCACCAGGACTTTTCATTGTTTTAAGGTTCGTTATAGCGTATCTTATTTCACTCTCCAGTAATAGTGGCAAACTTTCAATTATGTTACTCTCTGTATCGGGTAGGTGATGACTATTATTTTTTATTTGATCTGATGTACTGTATAATTTTTTGTAAAATTCTGTTGCTATTCTTATGATATTTACTCTGTTAGTTGTTGTGCCTGTGCTAGTTTTTAGAGTTTGTATCCATGGTTTTGTGTTATTTATGCGTTTATTTCCTCTTTTAATGGATCTTCTTTTATCAAGTTCTTCTTCTATTATCTTTAATTTGTAATTTTTCTTATTTCTTTTTATGTGTTTCCTAATTTTTCTGTACAAAATACCTAACTTTTTTCTTTCCGGTTTAGTCTTACTTGATTTTTCTTTCAGTTTCGTTCTCTCTTTGATAAGATCTTTAGTTTTTTCGTTTATTATATATTCAAGTCGGTTCTTCTTCTCTACTTTAGGTAGTTTGCTAACGCTGTATTTGATTTTTTGTACCAAGTCGTTATACGTTTCCTGAATTTTCTGAGTCGAATCCATTTCCTTTAAGAGTTCATTAAAGGTTATTTTTAATGAATCATGTTGAATTGGTAAAAGTTCTGAATACCTTGCACTATATGTTTTTCTAGTCTTAGGACGTATACAATTTGTAGTCATCGTTGCACGTATCATCCGGTGGTCGGTCGGGTGGGTGGTATTTATGATTTCTATATTTTGTATGGTGTGCATATTTGATGTATAAGTGATAATAAAGTCGATTTCATTTTTTATTTTACTATCAGGTGATTGCCATGTCCACCTCTTCTTAGGTTTTTTCTTAAAAAAAGAATTCATTATGTAGAGTTGGTTTTCTAGACAAAAATCAATAAGTATTTTACCACGATTATTTCTCGACCCATATCCCCATGGGCCTAGAACAGCACTGTCATCGGGGTGACATTGACCAATTTTCGCATTGAAATCTCCTAATAGAATCGTATTCGGTACAGTATTCTCCAATGCAGTTCGTAATTCGTTATAGAATATATCAAGTTGTTCCGAGGTCGATTTTTCGGTAGGTGCATAAACTTGTATAACATTTAGAAGGTAATTCTCAAATTTCAGATCTAACCTCGTTACTCGGTCCGATATAGCCTTGAAGTCTAAAATGTTTGACTTTAACTTCTTTTTGACCATAAACCCTACTCCGTTTCTTCCATTTTTATTTCCTGTGTATAAAAATATGTAGTTTTCATACTCTATTATATGTGTTCCTTCTTTTTTAATTTCTGAAAGTCCTAGTATATCCCACTTAATCTTTTGTAGAGCATATTCTAATTCATCTTGCCGGCCGATTCCTACGAGAGATCTTACATTCATTGTGCAGATATATGTACGTTGCGTATGGTAATCTCGTGTCTTTTGTTATGATTAGAATGGTCAAACCACAGGTTTCTTCTTTACTAGCTTAAATCACACATAACTTTACACGCATATATCAGGACACATAAGTACTCAGGAATAAAGTTGATTAATCGTTTATTCCATTAGTCCTTTTTAAAATCGGGCCATGGGTTCAAGATATTAGAGGTAACAATGCAAACAAACATACAACAAACTTTACTTCATTAGTACAGATTTTTTTTTCCCAGCGTCGTATATATTTTTTTATATTACTAAAGTAACGAGATGCGAAAGTTGTTTGCCTGATAGTAAGCATAACGCTTGCTCATAAAAATAGAAGTCCAAGCCAAAACATTGAAATAAAAGCACAGTGACACTGTACGCTGAGGCTTCATAATTATGCTCAGTACTTTAACTGACTATTTTATTCGTCAAGCCAAAACACAGTATTGTATTCACAACACTATTTGGTGGTTGAATGCACGAAATGTTACGAGTTAGTACTGAATAATTATTTTATGATCCAATTTCGTTCTTTCATCTGTTCGTCACGTCACGTAATTGCAATAAAATAAAAAACTCACAATATATTATTAAGGCTTTAATATAGTAGATAACCAAAGAGAAGCGGACTGGATCGAAATCCTTTTTTCGTGGAGGTCAGTAAACACTGTTTTTTTTTGTTAAAAAAAATTGACTTTCGAGATTATTACTCTACACACAACAACTAAAATTAATCCGATGTTTTAAATATGATTTTAAAAAACAATTTGAACATTTCCAAAAGTACTTAGGTATTTATATTTTTTACTACGTTATATCGACGTTAAAATATAAAAGAAAATTACATGCATATTCCCTATTATGCATGCATATACGAGATTAACTACGCAGTAGCAGCATAAATTCCGTGGCTTGCACCCTTTGACACACGCTGTTAAACCGCAACCATTTAACTTTGATGCGGGTGTCAATTTCGGTTAGTTATACTTAGCGCACTTGATGAGTTTAGTTCAAATAGCCATGACTGCATGCTAAACAGCATCAGCAAGGATGGGTAATGTTTTAGAACGTTTTTAAGTATGCATGCATATGCATGTATGTCTATTTCTTTGGCACACTCTGTAGCCTTTATGGTTTAACGAATTTTAACATATGACGTGTCTTAGTTTGGTTTTAACTGTGGTAGTGATATAGGGACAATATTTTTATTTCTTTTCAGTCTTTATTATTCAGTTGTATATTTTGCTTGTTTATTACTTATATATAATAACACATCATATGTTAGAGCAGTAATAGCTATGTAAAACAAGATGGATAAAAGTTCAGATGAATTTTAATTCTATGAATTTTTCTTACATTTGACCAAAATGTCTGAATGTCGAACAATCAAGATTCACTCAAATTTTTATATCAAGACTCATGTCTTAAGATTATTTTGAAGACTATTCCCTACGTTTAGCACAAAAGGTTAAATGAGTACCTAATTACTGTACTGCAACTCATCGAACGAAATATAACTTATCGATTCATACGTAATATCGTTTATTTTTTCTTTATTTCGCTTTTTATCGCATCTGGAATACAACTATACCTAATGGGCGCGATAACGGAAGAAAATGCAATTATATTGAAGAAAAACTGACCTTCTACCATCGAATTTTATAACAACTCGATGGAAAATATTGCAGCGTTTTTAAATGAGTGACATTAACGTTTAAAATGTCTTTACCATGGTTAAAACAGTTTTGTAATTTGATAACAAGACGAGCATGTCGTTAGTCTGATGTAAAACTTAAAAACTTGGCTATTATAAGATATATAGCATATATATAGCAATGTTTCAAATGATAAAATTCTGCAGCGCGGCTCTGCGAAATATCACTGTGAAATAACAGATCACAAGACTTTTCATACTCCCTGTAATATCATTGAAATTGCTCACAGATTTGTAATTTTGGATTTTAAAATAAAACATAGAGATGTAAGACATGTATTTTTGTTTGGTGATTAAAGTGAATTAGCATCCGATTTTTATTCTTATCTCATTGATAATTAACTCTTAAGATAATGCGATGGAAGTCATTTGTTCGCTTTTCAAAAGCAGTTATTTATAATGCTTCATATTCACAGTTCGGTTACAAATTACAATGCATCGATGGATATACCCTACCTTCAAAAAGTCTAGCTGCAGCCTAATATACAACTGTAGTATCATACAATAAATGTATATATACAAAATGTAGGGAAATGGATTCAAGCTGTCAGTAAAAGCTGTCCGGAAATCTATTCTCGTAGCAGAAACTGTCGCGCGTAGCAAAGACGTAGTGCGGTGTAGACAGGTGGTAGCACTGAATCGTAGCACGTCTGTTATCGTAGCTCGTGAAAATCGTAGCTGTTTTACAATCGTACTAGTCTTGTTCTGGCGATGGATAAGCAACTTCACTTTCTTTAAGTTCAATGTATGCAAGTGTGAGGCTATTATTGCACCACAAAAGTGACGATGTGGTCGAAGGTGACACCGTTAAGAGCTTAGCGACATAATATTCTCATCTTGAAATTGAATAGCTAGCTGGGTCCCTAAAAGAAAATTCCCTAACACCAGTCAAAGGTTTCATCTCTTTTTAACTGATGTTAAATAGAAAAAAGAGCATTGATGCAACTAGCTTTGATGATTATTATTACTTAATCCATGTTTGTTGGTTCGTCCTTATTTTACGCAGAAACGGGGCAATGGATCAACGTGATTTTTTTGTATAAATATAGTTTACGGACCGGAAAGTAACATAGGCTACTTTTTATCCCAGAAAAAGGCACGGTTCCTGTGCGAACCGCGGGTAGAAGCTAGTGGAATATAAGCCAAATGTGCCCAAATTCGTCAACATCCTTGAATGCAAAACTATTTTAAAATCTCTCGTTTTTAACACTAAGGCAAAATCATTATCCTTCTATAATCATTACTCGAGGAGTAAGTCAAACCTTGACCTAATCATTATTTGAATCCAAGCCAAATAGAGTAAGTTAACAAACAGAACGCTTGGATTAATTTCAAAGGTATCCTTTGACTGTTCGAACACCTTTATTTGGGATTGAAAGGGCCTATGGCGGATCGACTAGGGCCATCTATTCAATATTGCTTCTGAATACAAAAGGCACCTGTAGAGCAAAGTGATTCGGTCCCATTAATTACCATTGAAAGGCATTTAGACAGGATGTTACAATTGAATGACGGCTCCGTAGCTAAGTTGGTAGTAACCCTGCCTGTAAAGCGAGGGGTCCCGGGTTCGATTCCCGGCCGGGGCAGATTTTGTGTACACATAAAAGTTTGTTCTCGGGTCTTGGATGTTTGTGATGTGTATCTGTGTGTGTCCATGCCACCTGCGACACAGGGAATCCTAGTGCGGGGGTAATGAGTGTAAAAAAAAAAAAACACTTTGGGTGTAAATTTACGGCAATGTATAGTATAAGCAGTAATGTGGAAGTACTGCCGTGTTCCGGTTTGATCAGCAAAGTAGTCAGTGAAATTACCTAATATCTCAAGGTAACAAGCGCAATGCAATGCCAGGCAGGATTTTGTGTTTGTAAGTTCTGAGTGGCACTGCAATTTTTATGGACCAGCGTTATGCTTACCATCAGACAAAAGAACGTCTCGTTTGTCAATAGTATAATAAAATAAGTCGATGTAACAAAAGTTTCATAAAGAATCTCAACTGCCCCAGCCAATCTAACCATACCCCATACATCCAAATCTCTTGACTTGTTCAGGCATTTAAAAGTTATGAAGAAATTCCTGTGTCTATGGATGTGTGTGTGTTGTGGCATGAACTCACACAGATACATAACAAACCAAACTAAACCAAGACCGACAACAAGCTTTTGAGCTTTGCCCCGGCCAGGGACAGACCCGGGACTTCCCGGTTTGCAAGCAGGGTTACTACCAACTTAGCCATAAAGCCCTATTAAGGCAGCTCCATGGTTTTTTATAATGTACCCCAAGCCAGATTCTATCATCTAATTTTAAATCTGCCGTCAAGTAACCAAAGACCTATCGATGTGTTTCGGAAGTAATATCAGGCGACCCATTCATAATTTTAATCACTCACGTACACATGCACACACATATGTCTTTGTCAAAGGTCCAGTTGCATGGTTTACGTGGAAATCATATCGACTGTCATAGCCATGACATGAGCTACAAAGAGCTAATAGAGGATCTTGTTTCAAAGTCGAGTGTACTCAATTTGCGATATGTCAGCATTTCATATGAGATGGCTTTGATGCATATTTGTTTGCATCACAATATCGTTTTAATTTCCTGTGATAAATTACAGAGTGTAGCCGATATAATATTAGCTTCTGGCCGCGGCTAAACTGAATTTCTTACTATTGTTACGAGCTATAGGGTAACGTTTGATAGAAAGAAGCCGTGAAACAAACAGTTACTTTATTGAATTCAAAAGGAATCACTTGCAACACTATTCACTACAAAAATCACCAGTATATCACTTTGTCACAGATATCACAATCACTAGTATTTCACTTAGTCACAGATATCACAATCACTAGTATTTCACTCAGTCACAGATATCACAATCACTACTAGTCGCTTTGAACTCACTTCGATGTGTATCACTTTGTATCTCAATTGAAACTGTCCCTGGCCGCGTCCCGATCCGCTTATATATGCGCCGCAAATTGTGCTACCAAGTTCCCGAATGATCCAGTTCAAGGTCAACTATGGACGTCTCTCTTTTACGCATACATCCGTCCCTTGTACACACATCGAGGACTTTCCAGATGGTAGTAGACTATGTCCATCTCGTTCTATCATGCGTGTAGCTATCTCTCTCTTGCATTATTCTGGAACATTCGGTTAGGTAATAGGTACAATTGTTCCTCTCTTTTGCGCATATAGCCATCCTGCTCACACTTTCTTCTGGAAGTTTTGAGAGACATGGTCGAGGCTAATCGTCTCTCTCTTTCACACGATAGGCTGTCCCTCTCACACACCTTCGAGAATGTTCCGCGGACCGGAGGGGTGTAACTTGGCCTGAAACGGCCTGAAAATGGGTTTTCAGGAAATGGTGCCATGTAATTGCTTGTGTCCTGAAACGGACTGAAAACATATTTCAGTCTGCTGAAAACGGCGTTAAGTAGGAGTAATTTTTGATTAACTGATATGTGTTAGGTCTTCCTCCGAAACGACCCGAAAACATGTTTCAGCCTGCTGAAAACGCCTGTAGGTGGCAGAAAATTAAAAAAAATGTTTCTGCGAGTTGTCTTTTACCCCGTCTCCGTAACACTGCCCCCTCCTTAGACATGCTCGTCCCGAGCATCATTAGATCCATTGTAACGTGCCAATCGATTCACATGTACAATCTTAGGCTGGTTTCTGGCACTACCCATCTTCTTTATGCGATATGTTACGTCATTGATCTTCGTAATCACTGTGTAAGGACCATCCCAATCAGCTTGAAGTTTGGGAGATTTTCCTTTTCGTCTTACTGGATTATGAAGCCAGACTAGTGAACCTTCTTCAAAGTCTACATGGTGCATCTTCCTGTCATATCGAGTTTTCGTTCTTTCACTCATTTTATTTACGTACGCAACAGGAACTCTGCTTGGCCGCGTTTCTGTTCCAGGCTCAATTTTATGTTTAACCATACCAGTCCTTCCTAGGTCTTCATCATTTGTGGCGAACATTTCGGAAAGTTGCCGTAATAGTTCCTTTGCTTTTGACAACTCTTTCTCTTTTGATACGGTCTCTTTAAATCCTTTGAGCCCTTCTTGGGCTACTATCCAAGGTTCGGAGTTGTCTACTTTTTCTGCTACTTCCTGTTTGCCGCTGTCATGTGTCTGTGAGTTTCCTAAAACAACCGTTCTGTGGAAATCGTAAACACCTCCGGGCAAACTACCTTTCAGAAAAACTTTTTCTACGCCACATATGAAGACGCTGCTTTCAAAATCAATTTTGCAGTTATGGTTCTTCATGAAGTCCAAACCAATGATGCAGTCACTTACTATATCTGCAATAACAACTTTATGCCGGTAGAAACTTTCACCAACTTTGAAAGTCACGACACCTTCTCCTCGGACGGTTATGTGCTGGCCATTAGCTGTCAGGAGCTGAATATTGCCACGTGAAGGTGAATATCTCTCAGAAAAACCCTTCGGAAGTTGGTAGCTGATTACCGTGCGCGAAGCTCCAGTGTCCAAGTTTAACTCACACTTAGTCCCGTTGACTTCCCCGTCAATGACTAACGTATTCCCGTCTTGAGTCTGAGAAATCATCACTTTTGGCACCTTCTTCACACTATCGGACAGCATCCGCCCGGCAGTCCTGGCGTAATCTTTTCCTTGACGCTGTTCTGCGGAAACGCCCGTTAATACATGAGCTGCTCCCAAATCACTGCGTCGAATCTCCACATCTCTCCGTGAACCTCGTTTTGGGCACGAAAATCTCATATGCCCTAACTCTCCACACGCATAACATCTGGGTCCGCCTCTAGGTTTTACTTTATTGTCTGTTACCACTCGGACGCAGTAGGATCGAGGATCTCTACGAACTGTCTCTACTTCCAATGCGTGGGCTAGAGCATCCTTTAACATCTTGTGGTGACCAAGGCTTACAGTTGTCCTGACTTCCCGATCTCTAATCCCATCTACAAATGCTTGCACTAGCATGCTGTCAACCAGAGATGGTAAGGATAAATAAGCCTTTCTAACCAGTTTTTCAATTTCGAGGCTCCATTGTTGCAGGCTCTCACTAGCTAGCTGCACTCTGTCCTTTAATTGCGCCCTGTAAACGTGCTCCAGGTGTGAGTCACCATAACGACACTCTAGGGCATTCCAGAGTCGATCAAAAGTCACCTCTCCCGCCATGGTCTCCAATACGGACAAGGCTTGATCCCGCAGCCCTAACATAAGGGCAGTTACTGCCTGTTCACTGGTCCAACCGTTCGCCTTTGACACGGTCTCGAACTGAAGCTTGTAAGCCCCCCAGGAGGAAGTACCGTCGAATGGAGGTGCTTTTAGTTTAACTGCTGGAGCACCAGATGTCACTACTCCATTAATTTTCAAAGATTTTAGCTCCTTTTCTACTCCCAGTATTTGCTTCTCGTGTTTAGAAAGCTTGTCACCATGATCCTCCATTTCTAATTTCAACTTCTCTAGTTTTTCCTTGAACTGCACGCCTATCACCTCCAAACGTTCCTCGATACGGCACGTCTGCTTCTCTTGATGGCGAACCTGTTCCTCCAACAGACCACGTGTCTGCTCCTTTGGACGGCGAGTCTGTTCCTCCAACAGACCACGTATCTGCTCCTCTTGACGGCGAGCCTGCTCCTCTTGATGGCGAGCCTGTTCCTTCAACAGACCACGTGTCTGCTCCTTTAGTCGGCGAGTCTGTTCCTCCAACAGACGTCGTGTCTGCTCCTCTTGACGGCGAGCCTGTTCCTCCAACAGACCACGTATCTGCTCCTCTTGATGGCGAGCTTGTTCCTCTTGACGACGAGCTTGTTCCTCCAACAGGCGTTGCAAAGTCAGTAATAGGTCGGAGGGATCCTGGTGTTCGCCCATGGTGCGGTTGGCACCAACACTTTGACGACGTGCTGCGTCACGTGCTGCTTGTGCTCGTGTCTGCATCCCCGGCGTTTCTCCTCCAGACTCCTCTTGATCGCGCCTCGGTGTAACAGGCATCTTTCTATCCCGCTTCTGACACCAAAATGTTACGAGCTATAGGGTAACGTTTGATAGAAAGAAGCCGTGAAACAAACAGTTACTTTATTGAATTCAAAAGGAATCACTTGCAACACTATTCACTACAAAAATCACCAGTATATCACTTTGTCACAGATATCACAATCACTAGTATTTCACTTAGTCACAGATATCACAATCACTAGTATTTCACTCAGTCACAGATATCACAATCACTACTAGTCGCTTTGAACTCACTTCGATGTGTATCACTTTGTATCTCAATTGAAACTGTCCCTGGCCGCGTCCCGATCCGCTTATATATGCGCCGCAAATTGTGCTACCAAGTTCCCGAATGATCCAGTTCAAGGTCAACTATGGACGTCTCTCTTTTACGCATACATCCGTCCCTTGTACACACATCGAGGACTTTCCAGATGGTAGTAGACTATGTCCATCTCGTTCTATCATGCGTGTAGCTATCTCTCTCTTGCATTATTCTGGAACATTCGGTTAGGTAATAGGTACAATTGTTCCTCTCTTTTGCGCATATAGCCATCCTGCTCACACTTTCTTCTGGAAGTTTTGAGAGACATGGTCGAGGCTAATCGTCTCTCTCTTTCACACGATAGGCTGTCCCTCTCACACACCTTCGAGAATGTTCCGCGGACCGGAGGGGTGTAACTTGGCCTGAAACGGCCTGAAAATGGGTTTTCAGGAAATGGTGCCATGTAATTGCTTGTGTCCTGAAACGGACTGAAAACATATTTCAGTCTGCTGAAAACGGCGTTAAGTAGGAGTAATTTTTGATTAACTGATATGTGTTAGGTCTTCCTCCGAAACGACCCGAAAACATGTTTCAGCCTGCTGAAAACGCCTGTAGGTGGCAGAAAATTAAAAAAAATGTTTCTGCGAGTTGTCTTTTACCCCGTCTCCGTAACACTATTAACAATTATGTTACAGTATTGAGTTTGAAGAGATTTTATATATACACTTGTAGTAGCACGCATAATGTCGCCTTGTCTATGCACTAAGTTCAGAGAGAGAGAAAAAAAAAATATGTAGGTAGACCGCACAATTTCATTATTTCGTGCGGTCGGCTGGTTCTTCATTCACGTTGCAGTGCTCCGCCGAGTCGCACTACAAAGTTGGTTTTTCTAAGTTTCTCCGTGTTAACAAGTTTTTTCGTCAAAATCAAGATGCGAAGAGGAAACATAACGACGAGTGGGAATATTTGTAAGTAATTTGCATATTTACCGATAACTATCGATTGCATATGAGGTTTTACGTTCCAACGATTCGAGTTCTTACTTAACCCATTTTTTTACTCGAGTTCACGATGCAACGCCACGAGTTCATCTTACTCGCTGTATACCTATGCGTACTTAATACGCCATCCATATAGCAACCTGTTGAGGTTATCCTATAATAATAATATGAAACGACCCGAAAGGTAACATTTTAACTAATTAAGTAATTTGCAATTTGTTCGGTTCACGTTTGAGTTGTCACTTACCGATAATAATGCATACGAGGTTTAACGTTCCAACGATTCGAGTTGTTACTTAACCTACTTTTTACTCGAGTTCATCTTACTCGCTGTATACCTATGCGTACCTAATACGCCATGCATATAGCAACCTGTTGAGGTTATTCTATAATAATAATATGAAACGACCCGAAAGGTAACATTTTAACTATTTAAGTTAAGTTCTAATGTTCACATTTCAACGATTGGAGTTGTCACTTAACGATAATAATGCATACGAGGTTTAATGTTCCAACGATTCAAGTTGTTACTTAACCTACTTCTTACTCGAGTTCATCTTACTCGCTGTATAACTATGCGTACCTAATACGCCATGCATATAGCAACCTGTTGAGGTTATCTATAATAATAAAAGATGAAACGACCCGAAAGGTAACATTTTAACTATTTAAGTAATTTGCAATTTCTTCAGTTCACGTTTGAGTTGTCACTTAAATACATACGATGTTTAACGTTCCAACGATTCAAGTTGTTACTTAACCTATTTTTTACTCGAGTTCATCTTACTCACTGTATACCTATGCGTACCTAATACGCCATGCATGTAGCAACCTGTTGAGGTTGTCCTATAATAATAATATGAAACGAACCGGAAGGTAACATTTTAACTATTTAAGTTAAGTTCTAATGTTCACGTTTCAACAATTCGAGTTGCCACTTACCGATGATAATGTATACGAGGTTTCACGTTCCAACGATTCGAGTTGTTACTTAACCTATTTTTTACTCGAGTTCACGATGCAACGCCACGAGTTCATCTTACTCGCTGTATACCTATGCGTACCTAATACGCCATGCATATAGCAACTTGTTGAGGTTATCCTATGATAATAATATGAAGGTATACGTATAATTACGTATATTAGACACAAATTTGCACCTATTAGGCGCGTACCTTCATACTGCAGGTATTACAACCACTTCCTGTATGTCAATGCAGTATAAATATGAAATTCAGATGACAACAATGAATCTGTCAATGTTGAAAACGAAAATCAAGAGCTACGCGAACCAAGACCGTCGACTAGCGCGTTACACGCGAGTTCCGATCGTTCGCTGGATATAGCCAACGTGACAATACTGGAGGATGTATCTCCACCACCAGTGATTAAAGGTGCTTCCAGCAGTGAGGATGTTCCACGAACAGAACCAAGATAAGGCAAAATTAGCAGCGGTATTGCTTGTCTTGACGAGCCTATAAGACTCTTCTTAGTAAGAATAATAAAGATCCAACTGTTCTAAAGCTGCTGATTGATGCTGGGCGCATCATCTGTGACACACAACTCAGTGAGTCAATAACGAGGCGAAATTTCATATTGGCTGTACTAAAGAAGGACTTGAAAGATCAGATGCTGCTCACGATAATAGATAGTTTTCTTGTAGCCAAGAACTAGCCGAAACTTTAAAGACCGCAAAAGCGATCAATAAAACAGGTGTGGATCTCAAAGCTTCGACCTCTAACAAGACTATTGCTACAAAACCAAAGCATCAAGTCGTTAACAGAAATTGAAACGGAAAGGTTCCGGTTCAAAACCACCGACAGCAGCCGTCGGCGCCCTCAAAGATGAAGGAGTCTGCACCTCAGAGGCAACAGCACTCGCCATCATCGAGGACATCGCGACCGAACTTCAGTCGTGGCCACCGCTAGACAATACGGTAAATTACGCCGGAGAACTATCTGTTTTTTACAACCAATGGTCACAAATAACCGCAGATAAAATAATTTTATCGTGGATACGTGGTTATGAAATTCCGTTCACTGAAACTCCATATCAGCATTGTATACCTCAACCCAAACCGAACGGAAAAGCACGCTTTATCCTAAATTTGAAAAAGCTAAACGAGTTCATTCAACATGTTCATTTGAATTAGAAGATTTTAGAATAATGATCAAACTAATCTCAAGATGTTGTCTCAGGTCAACTATTGATCTCAAAGACGCATATTATTAAGTGAAAGTTCATGATAACTCTAAAAAATATTCAAGACTTAGTTTGAACGGTAATTTGTATGAATTTAATGCCCTACCGTTTGGTGTCAATACGGCACCTTTTGTCTTCACAAAAATAATGAAAACGGTGGTCAGAATGCCACGCTGTGCTGATTATTTATCGGCAATATATCTTAACGATACCTGTCTAATATCACATAGCTATAGCGAATGTATGGATAACATTACAAAAATGAAAAGTACATACATGAATTTGCCTGTAAGTTTACAGTCAGATTTCGATTGGTGGATTAAATCTATCGAAAATCCAAAAAATCAAATTAAATTTGACGAATTCAGATGCTTCGACTATGGGGGGTTGGGGGATAGCCTGTGCGGGAAAAACGGCAAGCGGTAGCTGAAGTCGGGAAGAAAGAAAACTTCACATTCATAAGATTAAAAATGTGTCTAGAGGATTTATCCAATTGTCATATTATCTTGCGAATAGATAATGCTGCGATTGCATATGATTGATTTGATCATTGATAATGATGCAACTGCGATTTTTTACATTAATCGTATGGGAGGAATCCAATTCCCCCATCTCACAAACTGACCAAAGATATACGACAATGGTGTGAAGCGCGAATTCTATTTATAACAGCGCTATACATTCCATCTACAGAAAATACTATAGCAGATACTGAATCAAGGTGTATTCACCCGGATATTGAATGGGAACTATCTGATCTTGCCTTTCAGCAAATCATTAACAATTTCGGGCTACCAGAGATTGACATGATTGCTAGTTGAATAAATAAAAAATGTCCTGTATACATATCATGGCACAAAGACCCTGATACTTGACGCTTTCTCTGTGAATTGGTCAAAATTGTATAAAAATACCATGAACCAGGAACCCGTTTTTACGGGTTCCCTTCCTTCTCAATAATTTTAAAAAAACATTGATAAAAATTATTAGCGACAAAGCTAAGTGCATACTGGTCGGGCCAACATGGCCAGCTGAACCTTGGTATCCCCTATTTAACCTAAACCACTGGTTTTTTCAAACTTCTGAGGACCTAATAATCTCTCATTCCAGTTTCTGCCAGATACAGCGGCAGATTACCCTGGATGCCGGAGTATTGTGCGGGAGTCTCTAATAAGAAAACTCCCTCCCGGGTCTTTAGACACATTAATAGCGTCTCTGTCAGATAATTAAATCAAGTAATATGATACTTACACATTCCAGTTATTATTCATGTTTTAACAGAGTTATTTCAATCGGGAGCGCTATACGGCACTCTAAATGGTTTTAGATCTACACCTTCCTTAGTATTAGGAAGTCAGATAAGCACAGACGACTGTGTTAAAAGGTTTTTAAGGGTATATTTAGGCTTCGCCCTCCCTTACCTAAGTATGAATCCACTGGGATACTACATTAGTAATTGAAACTCTAGCCACTTGGATTCCTAATTAATCTCATTCTTTAGAAAAAATCACTAAAGAAGCTAGTTACCCTGCTGGCGCTGGTAACAGCGCATAGAGTACAAACTATTTCAAAAATAGATATCCGAAATATTCAAAATTGCCGGAATAATATTTCCATTAGGATCCCTGACTTAATAAAAACGTCAAGTGTAAAAGCAACTCAGCCAACGCTGATGCTGCCAATTTTTCGAGACAGACCTGACATAGGTCCGGCTTAATTATTAACGGATTATTTAAAAGTAATGTAGCGGCATTACGTGATCATCACATCTCTATTTTTATTTCTATAAAAAAAACCATATAATAAAGTTTCTCCCCAAACACTTAGCAGATGGATAAAGAGTATACGTTGTGGGTCTGTGGAATAGATATCACACAGTACTCTGCACATAGTACTAGACACCTCAAAAGCTCATAAGCTCGGTGTGAATTTGGATGTTATATCAGGAAGACTGCCGGTTGGTCCGGTGGCTCTACAATATTTGCCAAGTTTTATAACAGGCATATAACAGACAGCATATACAGAATCAAATCATTGTTTTGCTAGAAGTAAAATTGATTGATTTATGCTAAAATTTACTGTAGCTATTATGTTAATAGTTTATGTAAGAAACATTACCTTTTAATTGAGTGATTAAGTACATTTATTATGTCAATTATTGAAGAAATATTAAATATATTTACTTCTGTAATACTTTCAACTGAAATAGATATTTCACAACTTCTCTCAACATCTACAAGTGTATATATAAAATCTCTTCAAACTCAATACTGTAACATAATTTAATGATTAAACGAACTTACCTGTAAGTTAAGTTCTATCATAATTATGTGAAGTAGTGAGTTTGAAGAGATAGCATCCCGCCCACCCAGATTACCTATTTCATAGGTCCCGAATAGTGAAATATCTACTTGAACTGATAAGCTCTGAACTAAATGAAGAACCAGCCGACCGCACGAAATAATGAAATTGTGCGGTCTACCTACATATTTTTTTTTTCTCTCTCTCTGAACTTAGTGCATAGACAAGGCGACATTATGCGTGCTACTACAAGTGTATATATAAAATCTCTTCAAACTCACTACTTCACATAATTATGATAGAACTTAACTTACAGGTAAGTTCGTTTAATCATTAAATTACTGTTGATACAAACACAAAATAGCTCTCTGTTTTTTACCCCGTAGCAAAAGAGGAGGGGTATTATAAGTTTATTTATTTATTTATATAGGTACAGTTACAGATAATAGGTTGAATTGTACACTTAATAACACTTATTTATGATATAACACTGTAAACCCAAGATCCAATTACAACTATACACAACTTACTTGTGAATTGTAGACACAAAAAAAAAGAAAAAATTAAACAAAGAAATCAGAGTAGTTTACTTAAATAATAACTTGGAAAGGCGTTTAACAGGCGTATCTTTGGCATCGCAGCTCCTAAACGGATGGCCAGATTTTGATTTAGTTTTATTTTTTCTTTGAAAGTTTTCTTAGCTATTTGTTTTATTGGTGTTATTTAAGAAAATCTGTCCGATTGAACGTAATCAGCTCTTTTTTTCAGGTGGTTGTTTAAATTTTTAATTTTATCTTGTGTGATACAAACGAGTTAAATAATTATTACTTTTCTGTTTGAAACCTCCACTACAAATAATAACCCGCAACGCTTCCTCGCCAACAGTTGCACAGTTCGCATCATACTGTGGCTGTCACAAGCGCGGCGTGAATTCATCCACTTGCAAGTTGTTGTAAATGTTCCCTCGCGTATAAAGGATGAGACTCTCGGAAGTGAATATTACACGTCGTTTACGAAATTTTAATTTTTTATCTCTTTTACATATGTTCTTCTTTGTAATGCAACCGGTTGGCAAAGTTCTATATAAACCGACTATGCCGTTTATATTATAAACTTGCTGCTGCCCCGCGGTTTCACCCGCGTGGGGATTTTGGATTACATGGTTTTTACTATTTTGCGCGGAACCCTAATTCTTTTCTAAAATTAAAGTAGCCTAAGTTACTCCTTGCAACATCAGCTATCTGCCAGTGAAAGTCCCGTCAAAATCGGTCTAGCCGTTCGGAGATTACCCGGAACAAACAGACAGACAGACAAAAATGTTAAAAATGGTTGTTTTGTTATAGGTACCGTATATACTTTCATATGCATTTAGTAAAAAGCTGTTATTTTGATATTACAAACAGACACTACAATTTTATTTATTTGTATAGATGACAAAGTGTGTTTGTTGGTGTGTTGGTTTGTCCTTCTTTCGCGCCGTAACGGAGCGACAGACTAATGTGATTTTTTGCATAGAGGTATAGTTTAAAAGCCGGAGAAGTAATATATCATACTCTTTGTCCCGGAAAAGTTGATTTCTATAGGAATCTACACGCGGGTGAAATCGCGGGCAGCAGCTAGTCAGGCTATAATTATGCATCAGTGAACAGTTATGTTCATTTAAACATAAAACAAGTTTGTTTCGCAGGTGTTGCTCAAAATAATTTTACGGGTATGGTTCTTTTTCAAATTGATTATTTTCTTCTCCACGGAACAGAGGCTGGCAGGAGACGCTGAAACGTGATAAACGATTCTACAATGGAAAGATTACGCTTCGATAAATAATATCTAGTTGAGTGTGAAATTTGGTTATTTAGTTTGGTTCTGTGTGTTTTTGTTTGAAAGTTATTACACAACTGCGATGAAAGCGAGTTATTTATTACACCATGACTTTTAAATGCCTTAAAAATGCTTATAAAATCTTGTTACAGATTAATATAATATATAATAAGTAATAAATAAAATAAAAAAAATAAAAAAAAATATTGCTTTAAAAAGTGACGAACCGACTTCAGTGACAAACTACTGAACCGATTTTGACGAAATTTCTATGGGACTAATCTGAAAGTATACACTTTCAAATAAAAAAATAATTTTCCAAATCGGTTTGTAAATGACCGAGATCTTAGGTAAAAAACATTAAAAAAAAATACCCGACGAATTGATAACCTCCTCCTTTTTTGGAAGTCGGTAGTCCTTTTTGGAAGTTGTAGGATATTTCTGCTTATTTTTTTTAAACGAAACTTTAGCATGATTTAATTAGGTATAGTTACCTCATTTTCTTTTTCATTTATAAAGAGCGATTGTTTCGAAAGCTTTTGCCAGCGCACTTCAACTCTCGGTCAGAATTTGTACCAAAAGCAAATTCAGTGCAAATAATTATACTGACGCCGGAACAAGCTCGGTGAAAGTGGACCTCTAGTGCCTAACTTCATTCATTGTTTAACAACGACTTTTGCTCTGCCTGAAAGCTTCTATCGTTTTTTGATTAAAACTTTCATTAGTACGACACATAATTACTCATTTCAAAAGCTTCAAACATTGAATGCCGTTGCAACTCACTACTAAACAATTTTAAAACTCACTACTAAACAATTTTAAAATTCACTACTAAACAATTTTAAAACTCACTACTAAACAATTTTAAAACTAAATAGTCACAGTTCAACCAGTTTCATAGCATTCTGAGTATTTTTTACTTATACTTGACTAGCTGCACCCCGTGGCTTTGCCCACATGGAAAACTCTTTAAAGGATTACTCATCTAACCGGAACAGTAATGCTTGCACATTACCATTCGTTATCTAATGAATGTCAAAATGAAAACTTATTGCAATATCGCGTATAACTTTTTATTACTATCCTGCCTATCTGTAGCCGCGCCTTAACCCCTTTAAATATTCCAATTACACTGTTAACAAATAACCGAATACAATTTAAATCCTTACCGTCCTGGATAAGCGTAACGAATAATAATTAATCCAGGATCTCATTACAATATTTGCAAACAATTCGTTTACCGTGAGGTGTACTCACAACTCATTAAAGTTGCAAGCACCCGTCGCGGGCCGCTCTTTGCAAAACATCGTGAATGGAGTGCCCCACTTTTGAGATGCAGGTAAGTCTGTAAGTACTTACTATTGGCAGTCCGACTTACGGAAGCTGAGGAAGTACTTACTGCCTTACGAAATAGGGAAGACGTAAAGTATAGTGGGAACGAGATTTATGGGGAAATTACCCATTTATGGAAGCTCGCGATATTTTTATTATACCTTAGTATATTTTTATTTTTATTCAATTTTAATAAGGTACACTAAACAAGATACAGCAAAATACAATTTAGAAAAGGCTTAAGTCATAAGTTACTGACTAGACCATATCCCAAAACATGGATACACAGCATGGTAAATTTGACCAGATGATTATTTAATTATAATAGTATCTAATTACTTATTTATTACTAATAATAAAGCTAGTTAGCTTTCGTTAGTGGTAGGACTAACTCTTCTGCGAGTGTCCGTCTGGGTTGTTACCACCGCTTTGCTCGTGAAGTCAGCCGCCAAGTAGTAATGTGCAAGCATTACCGTGTTCCGGGTTGATGAGCAGAGTAGCCAGTGAAATTACTGGGCGTATGAGACTTAATACCTAATGTCTCAGGGTAACGAGCGCACTGCAGTGCCGCGCAGGCCTTTGTGTTTTGGTACAATTATTTTTCTTAGTTATATCAAATTACATAAATTTGAAAATATGAAAGTGTATACATGTTAAATATATTTCAAAGTATTTACAGACACTTCGCATTCACGTAAATATATAGTTATACATCTCAAAAATTTCGCTGCCAACTGGATTCGAACGTGCGCCTTCTGGCTATCCAGACCAGACGCCAGGCTACGGGAGCAATCGATGATAACTCCGAAATTCTTGACATGACGACTTCTTTCGGCTTACAAGCTTGATGTAAACATATTGTTGCGCCGACTGTACATTTATGCGTCATCTATTACAACGTATTTTGACGCTTTCCTTACTATTATCAACCGGTTAACAACCACGTGCGTTATCTAATGTCGATCATACAACATTTAAACGACACTGACGGGCCATTAATGAAATGAGGGTGGGCCGTAACATACATACATATATGGAATGGAGATAGTTATACAAACTACCTATATTGAAGCGAAGGTAGCTTGAATTTCGTACTGCCGCACATGGGGCCACCGAATGCGTTCACGAACGGTTGACATTCGCATTCGCAGAACCAGTGGACAAGATTTCTCATAGGCAGACCTCAGAGGCTTATGCAACCGTACGTTTGCTTGTCAGAATAACAACGCTTTTACGTTAAGCGGGGATTTCGTAATACTAGGAATGCGCGCTTGACGTAAAAGCGTTGTTATTCTGACAAGCTAACGTACGTTTGCATAAGCGTCTGAGGTCTGCAATACATTTTTATGGCATCAGCGTACACTGAGCGTTGGACCACTCAAACCACCACCGCGGCCACCCGCGAGCAAGCCACAAGCTGAGGCGTTTGTGGCTCGCCTCGCACACTCGACCACAAATGCCAGCTTCTCCCCGCTCATATAACTAAAGAGAACAGAAGGGACGCCTGAGCGCTTAGGCTTTTTTTTATACTATTTGGTAACGAGACGAGTTGATCGTTTGCCTGATGGGAAGCATAATGTCGGTCTATAACAACTGCAGTGCCACTCAGAACGTTGTAACGCAAAGGCCTGCGTGTCACTGCAGTGCACTCATTACCCTGAGATATAAGGGATTAAGTCTCATAAGCCCAGTAATTTCTCTGGCTACTTTACTCATCGAACTGGAACACAGTAATGCTCTCACAGAAGAGTTAGTCCTACCACCTAGTAAAAGGCCAGTATCCAGTAAGCTACGTGCAACAATCGTTTTTAATCACTGAAGCTTTTATTTAGTTCGATATTAAGCTTTATTCTCGTTGAGGTGACAGAGTTCCAATAAAATTTAAGAGCCTCAAAGTTAATTCACTCACCGAACTGAAAAAGGTTCACCCTCAAAATTCATAGCAGAGTGTATCTATTATGCCTATTGATATTACGTGCAAAGGTATTTTTCACGGGCCCAAATAGCGCCCACTGTTTTAAACAAATTGACACTCGCAAAAATGTGTGTTTGGAGAAAGTGAATAGTTCAATTTTGGGCCTATATATAAATGGGAAAAGTGAATAGATAGCGTAAATAAAACGTTTCGGGTAAAAAGAAGATAGACAAATTGGTTATAGGATACATTGGTAGACTACGTAAAAATAGTAATAGTATTTAGAAAAGGGACAAGGCGATCTTCATAAGTCGTCAATTTAGACCTTCCTCCGGCAACATTTTCCTTTTGAAAATATAGACTTATCTAAATTTATAAATTCTATTTGTTTAGACACTAGCTTTGCCTCGCGGCTTCGCCCACGTACTCTAAGTTACTCTTTGTAACATCAGATATCTGCCAGTGAAAGTCCCGTCAAAATCGTACAGCCGTTTCGGAGATTACCCGGAACAAACAGACAGAGAAAAATTTTTAAAATGACTGTATTGTTATAGGTATACTTTCATATGCATTTAGTAAAAAGCTGTTATTTTGATATTAACAGACACTTCAATTTTATATTTGTATTGATTTAAAAATATGCAAAACTATATAAGTTAATATTCAGAACACTAATTAAGTTCACTAATTACCCTAAAAGTTGTATGTAAAATGTACTTTACTCTTCAAGATGTTTAAAAGAGAAAGTGAAATTTAAGTGACAAAATTCAGGAATGTTTAATTTCTAATTTGCTTTATGAGTTTGAGAATAATGTTAATGTAATATGTAAGAATTACAAAAAAATAATTGCTGATAGTATAATACATGAAATGAAACATGTTGATCAATGATCATTGCAGCATGTTTGCTTCTGAGCAACTGAAATTACTGTCTGAAATGACAGATGATTGACGGCTCCGTAGCTAAGTTGGTAGTAACCCTGCCTGCAAGGCGAGGGGTCCCGGGTTCGATTCCCGGCCGGGGCAGATTTTGTGTAAGCATAAAGTTTGTTCTCGGGTCTTGGATGTTTGTGATGTGTATCTGTGTATGTCCATGCCACCTGCGACACAGGGAATCCTAGAGCGGGGGTATGAGTGTGTAAAAAAAAAATCCAGTGAAATTACTGGGCTTATGAGACTTAATACCTAATGTCTCAGGGTAACGAGCGCACTGCAGTGCCGCGCAGGCCTTTATGTTTCAAAGTTCTGGGTGGCACTGCAATCGTTATGGGCCGGCGTTATGCTTACCATCAGGCAAACGACCAGCTCGCCTCGTTACCTAATAACATAAAAAAAACAAAAAAAAAACTGAGAAAAAAGTCTCTCATCGCACTTTTTATTATATCTCGAAAGATTCGACCACTATAGCACCTAATTTTCTGTGATTACTGAGTTGGGATAATATATATAGATTAGGACTAAAACTCTCAAGTGCTGGAACACACCAATAAATGTTGGTAACAGATTTTCAACTTGAGCAATTGCTCAATAAGGCAGGGTTGCAGCATTTTTTATTGTACACTGAAAGTTTATGCGTGTTGTACGATTAGACACATCGTATCTACGAGTCGGTGGATATTACCATTATTTTACAATCAGAGCCGAGCAGTGTTTAGCTTTTGCTTGGTTGCTCAAAGTAAATTTTCACACACAGGCGGACACGGACGGACATTCCACGTGCCGTCCATACGAAAAATGTGCGTTAGATATAACCTCATGTTGGCTGGTGACGTGTATAAGATAATCGACATAATTCTTGAGTAAAACTGTTTTTTATTTGACATGTCCACATAATTTATTAGATACCTATCCCTTGGAAATATCCGTGCAATAATTTACTGAGTTAGTATGGAAACCACGTCGGAACGGGTTGGTATTCGAAGTACGCTCCGGGCATTGCTGGCTACGGAACGATAAATAGAGCTTAGCTTGGACGGACAATATTTAAGTGGACAGTTGCGTGCAAGTTTTGTTAGAAAGTTGTAGTGAGTTTTATTCAAAGTTATTTATACTACTTTTCCCGGGACAAAAGTCAAGATTTATTAAAGTGCTTTTTTTAATATTATTATAATTATTCGATACAGGCCTGCAATTGATCTCTCACCTTTTGGTAAGTGACAACTCGGTCAACGTTGGGGTACGTTTGCTTAGAAGATACAAATATCAGGGCACTTACTCTGAAAATCGAAGGTCGAAGCTTCTCCTGACGGAGTGCAGTCTTCTTATCGAACGTTGGATCCGGAATTTCATAGTTAGAAAAATGAGATCCGTCAGCTGAAGGTTCGATGACGTATTTTCGGAATAAGTCCCCTGGTTGTAGCGATTGGTCAACATTGACTAATTGACATAAAATGAATGTAGAAAAAGACAGGTATACATTTTCAAATTTTCTACGTATTTAGCCTTGTTGGATCGACAGCATGAAGCGGGACTGCGTCCGTTATATTTGTATATTTTTTTATTAATATGGTGCAGTTTGTCTTACGTATTAGTTAACCACATTACTTGACGAAGCAATAAAAGTTATAGCAATCCCATTAAAAAAAGATTGCATCTCCCTTATAACATGTTATTAAAAGTTTTTAAATCTCCGAAGTTCTCCCAAACTTGCCGTTGAGTGTTCCTGAGGGACGTAATAAAGAAGCGATTTTGCTTCCGACGCGTAGGGAAGAAATATCTTTATTTTCGTCTGCTGGCGATATATCGAACCCATGTGAGGCGAATTATTAACCGGCTAGGACTAACGTAGGTATCCGCGCTGCGGGATCCAGATTTTGATGAGAATTTGACCAAAGTAGAATGTATTTTTTTTAGTTTGTATCTGGATTGGTCTAATATTTCCGCAATACGGAACACAGAAGCCAGAAAACTTCACCTATATATATTTACTAATATTGTAAAGGGATAAAGTTTGTTTATTTGTTTGTTACCGCTAATATTCGGAAACGTGGCACAGATTAAAAAAAATTTACTGTTAGAAAGCTACAATAACACTGAGTGCTATTGCAAGCTGTATATACATATTTTATCTTGATACCACTCGTGCGAAGCCGCGCGCAGAAGATAGTTTTAAATGTCTCTTTTATGTTAATCACAGTATGTACAATTGTACATACTGATTTTGTGATCGCATATTTTTTTTAAGAGAGCGTTTAAAAGTGGTGCCCTAGGCTAGCTAGATCGAGGACTTGAATCTTGCAATGAACTACCATGCTCAAGTCGAAACCTCGCCAAACGTCTATAGGTGCATCGACACCGAAGGTATTTTTTGTGCAAATCATGTTGCAACATTTTGCAACATGATAACATTTAATGACAACATTATTATTAAGAACCTACTTGCTTTTGTTAAAGCACACAAAGCTCTGTTTGATAGCTTCATCATTGTGTGTTTTTCAATATTTTTTATCATCTGTACCTGGTAATGTCACTTGTGGGGGTTTATCAGTAAACCAGCGTCGAACGTTTTCAGGCACCCGACTCATATGTGCTGAGATCCCTTTTGGTGCCATTTTTTAATACTTTTTGATAGTAAGCCGAGCTATTCGTTTGCCTGATAGTAAGCATAAAGCCAGCCCATAACAATTGCAGTGCCACTCAGAATTTTGTAACACAAAGGCCTGCGCGGCACTGCAATTCGCTCGTTACCCTGAAACATTAGGTATTAATTATCATCTCCTAAGCCCAGTAATTTGCTCGTCAAACCGATGCATAGTAATACAGGTGAATGTAGGTAGGTATGTTTTTTGTTCTATTATGTATTTAATCTTTGCGCGTCAAAAAAATGTTTGTTCCAAACGGAAAGTTCTCTAGCTCAAAATTAAAAATGAACAATAATAAGTTAATTCCAACATAATAATTCGATGGCGGTATAGCAAATCCAGTTTGATTGTGTCTGCTGTAACAATGGCTATCGCCGGCCAGCAGGCGGCATTAGTGCACAAAGCAGGGATCTGTCCATAGTTTCTACTTTTGTTGGAGCTTTTATAACCTGCTATATAATAGTTTAGCCTGTCAAGTTTCGCACACCAGTGGTATATAAGCTCTGTGAGAAATGCAGGGAAAGTTGCGTGAGATAAGTACGTCATTTCTAATGACTGCCGCTTTCCACCGCTGGCATTCCACAAGCGTATCTTGATATTATATACATACTCATTAGGGAAGTTATAGCCTTGCTCAACAGTTTTTTAATCATTTGTACGGTTCTATTAAAACGAGGAACTTGTATAGATCGTCAGTACATCCTTCCGTTCCGTTCTACATGTCTGTTCTCTAGTTTATCACAAATTCATATAATTTCTAATATATTCTACTAGCGTCCGCCAACGGCTTTGCGCGCATAGAATCAGAGCAAAATGTAGCCTGTAGCATTCAGGAATAATGTAGCTTCCTAAGAGTGTAATACTTTTTATAGTAATAGGACCAGCCATTCCAGAGATTAGCAGTAACAAACAAACAAATAATCTCACAAACTTTACGGTTTTATAATATTAGTAGTTATAGATAGTAAAGACTAAAGAAAATATATTAAATATAGCAAAAAGATACTTCAGATGTCTCTCAGTTTGATAAAAATAAAAATTGAAACAGAATCTATTTTAGCGCTACCTTTCCTTGGAACTAACGCACATTGGGCCACCGAACGTGGCCACTAACTTGACTACAAAACTGCTGACAAGATTTTTCATACATTTTGTATGGCATCGCCGCAAACTGAGCATTTGAGTGGCCGTGACCGAGCCACAAGCTGAGGTGGTAGCCGCGTTTCTGGTTCGCCTCCCGCGCATATTTGACCACAGACTTCGGCTTTTTCCTGCCTGTACACAATAGAGAGAGAACAGAAGGGGCGCTTGAGCGCGTAAGGACGGCCTAAGAGCACCAGAGTCCCTTCTGTTCTCCCTATTTTCTGGCTACCAGTGACTGAGTGGCTGCGACTGGAGGCTGCACCCAACCACTGGTGGCCGTGTCTAGTGGCCGAGTTCGGTGGACCAATGTGTGCACTTAGAAGCAAAATGTGACTCTTCTTACTATATATCTAAAGACGTTAAAGTCTTCTTCCGTCGTTATGAGCACAATACAATTTACATAATTAAGTACAACTGCAATCTGTCTAATAGTCTGTATATACATAATGATGTACATTTGAGCTCAAGGCAAGATAATAAGCTTAGTTGATTAATGTCTGATTGCACTCAAGTATCTAGAAAGCTAAGCCACGGCTTCAATAGAGGATAATTGAGCCAATTTCCCGCAGTACGTTACATGAGTGTAGTTGGAAACTATGTGAGTGTGAGACAGGGATAGTTAATATTCTGGCCACGCTTGTGTATATCTGGTAGCCGTCAACATAGTTTGCGAAATAACTATACGTTGTGCTGACGGAAATGGGGGCTATTCATGCATTCATCTTTTTCGTTCGTCTATAATTTGTAGTAGAATTCGTGGCGACGACCCGCCGTAGTGCACTATACTTCGTTGGCAACGTAGCTGGCCACAACATTGACAACTGTTTGGGCACGCTACCGGCCGCCCTGCTTCCGGGGTTTTCGCCCACTATGTCTAGAGGCCAAACCCTAACAACAACGTTTCGCTATTTTAGAAAAGTGTATTGTAGTACGTCCGCGGTTTGAGTGCGGTGCGGGATGGGAGATAATTAGCTTGAAGGTTAGAAGTGTGTGGGAGACAGGAAACAGCACACGTAAATGTAATTGTGCTTTGTTAAGTTAAGTTTGTTTAGTTTACGTTTCAAAACTTCTAAAGTTCTGAGTGGTACAATTGTTATGGCTTGGAGTTCTGCTTACCATCAGGCAATCGACTCGCTCTTCTCGTTACCAAATAGTATAAAAAAACACTTTTCATGGCTGCATGCATATCGCAAGCGAACTTACGAATAATACTGTAATAATTTCTGCCTAGAAAATATCTATACATAACTTTCATTTTATAAACATTTTGTTCCGCGATTCTGTATAGAAAATAAAGCGAGGATTTCATCGAATCTGTACAATTCCTCGAAGCTCTTTAGTGCCAACCTGTTGAATGTGAACCGCTCTACGAAATAACTTATTTCCCGTCTTCTATTCGTACTAACGTACCAAGTAATGGTTTATTAACTGCAGTTTTACGTGGTACTACTAGTTGCGCTAAAGTACACTAACGATTTACTTTTTAGTCGGAAAATGTGCTTTATGTAAGATAAAAATATCCTTGAATGTGTTAACCCTAAATATTGGTACATTTATTATAATTAAGGTGACAGTAAGCAAACATCGGAAATTTTGAGCTGATGCTGGAAATCGATAATCGTGATACCTTCACTCCACCACCTATTGTAACATAGGTACCTATTGGTGCGGGTGACATTAGATTAACCATTCATCACTCTTGATCATTGCCGCTATTTACCGCTATTTACCGCGATTTACAATGAAATCCCAAAGACTTCGCTGGTTCGGCCACGTAGTGAGAATGGGGGAGGATCATGCGGTAAAGCGAGCGTATTTGGGGCAACCGAATGTCCGATGTCCTGTTGGGCGTCCCAAGTATCGATGGAAAGATTTACTCGAGAGTGACCTACGTGAACTCAAGGCTGTCCCGTGGCAAGAACTGGTGGAGGACAGACGAAAGTGGCGTCATCTAGTATCGGAGGCCAAGACTCACTTTGGGTCGCTTGCGCCAACGTAGTAAGTAAGTAAGTAGTAAGTACAATGAAATGATTAATGTGTCAGAATTTTGGATACAATGTTTGCAAAGATGTCATAGCATATAAATATCCACCAAAGTTAAAACATAACTAACAATAAATAACGGTCCATTATTTTGTTGTTTTTTTTTCAAAGTAGTCTAGGAGACGAACGACAAACTCCCTTGCCTGTCTCCCCACAATAGTTAGTTTATTTTAGAAACGATGTTATAATATCCGCTAACCAAAGTTAAATCGAAGCTACAAAATTAAAGTACCTTATTTAAAAAATGCATATGCTTAGCTATCAAGTATAAAAAACCTAGATAAAATAAAATTTTCTTGCGAGAAATTATTTATCGCCACCTCAGCTCGCTTCGTCTCATGACAGATTTCAGTGCTGCCGAGTTTTATCAGTGCTGCCATTCTAATTAAATCCATGACGTCGCCCTGTGTTGCTATCGGTAAGAATGGCAATGGCGCCTGGTTAATCCCACCGTGTTCCGATATTAAAACGGGTTAAATGACTTGCTAGAACCAATATGCCGACAACGAGACAAGATGATATTTGTACTGGACTACGACAGATCAAACGCAGGGAGCTTTTTTTTTATGTATTTAGTAACGAGACGAGCTGGTCGTTTGCCTGATGGTAAGCATAACGCCGGCCCATAAAAATTGCAGTGCCACCCAGAACTTTGCAACACAAAGGCCTGCGCGGCACTGCAGTGCGCTCGCTACCCTGAGACATTAGGTATTAAGTCTCATAAGCCCAGTAATTTCACTGGATACTCTGCTCATCAAACCGGAACACAGTAATGCTTGCACACTACTGCTTGGCGGCAGACTTCACGAGCAAAGCGGTGGTAACAACCCAGACGGACACTCGCAGAAGAGTTAGTCCTCCCACTAACACGAGTAAAAGGAAAAAAAAGAGATGGTAAAGTCTGTGTACGTTTTTGTGTGACTGATCCCAATATAAAAGGAGATGGTTGAGATATCGAATATAAAATAAAAACTTTGTATCAAAGCCCGAAATTCACCGAAGTAGGTCAGCAACTGTACCAAACTACAGTTTCTATCTAAATTTCGTATAAAGCGAGCAGAAGTCACAGATCTAGTTGAGCCAGCCCAATTATGAAAGAGGATCTGTCGGTGCGGTCATTTTAATTAGAATCCCTGTCTCGGGGAAATAACAAACAGTTTAACTTGAAATGTTGGAGGTAATTTCGTTTTCAATTTGATGTGTACGGCTTTCAGTGTAACAGACAGGGCGAGCTAAACGGGAAAGCACGTAGGTACCTACGGTACGCGACAGTTAGGTATCCCACAGCAGGTACTATAGGTTCACGTTATTATTCTATTCCAAAGACTGGCTAAATAATCTGTGTTCTATTCTATACGTAGCGTGACAGTGACAATGCGCGGGGGAGACGATATCATAGAAAATATAACCACAAAATAGAGTAGACGATGTGATCGGAAGCATATCCGTCATTCCTTCATACAATTGAATACTAAGACAAGCGAATCGTTTGTCTGTTGATAACTTTGTTGAAAGCGTAGTATACAGACTGCGCTATACTATTTCGCTATATAATCAAGCATGTATATATATTATAGCATAGCATTCACAATATAATACGGCATGTCACAAGCCGGTCTACTATGTAAAGCAAGTTATTTACTTTTTATTTATTCGGTAACTCAAGTTTAGGCTGTTGGTACTACATTGAACGAAACAAACGAGGCGAGACTGCAGTGTTGCCAACTAGGATTTTAAAAAGACGTACGCTGGACTAGAAATGCACGTAGAATGAATAAAAAGTGCATAACATGAAAAGTTATACCTATTTTTTTACCAAGCCAGAAAAAGTCCTCTTGAACATCGGTTTTCTCATGAAAGGGGGTTTATTCATAATCTTTACCTAATTTTAATATAAATACGAAAGTGTGTTTGTTGGTATGCTGGCTGATGATGATATTATGGACCGGAAAGTAACATAGGCTGCTTTTTACCTCGGAAAAATACACGGTTCCTGTGGTAATCTCTACTCGGGTGAAACTGCGGGCAGAAGCTAGTACAAAAACAAAACGCGACTACCTACTCGAGTATAAACTCGAGTAAAAATCGAGTTTAATGAATGTCAACTCGAGTTTAATTCGAGTTGGGTTTTTCCGAGTTGGCACATCTCTAGTGAGGACCGGAAAATAGTGGTACGATTTAGCTTTAAAATTCGCTCAAGTTTATCGATTACAGTACCCAAGTAACACTTAAAAACTATATAATTGATTGACAAGAATATTCGTATATTTTTATGCTTACGCTATAGCGTTGTGTGAACGTGTCCATATTAAATGTTTTTTGAACGATACCGTTGTGATATTAATTCGTTGTGGTTTTTGCTATAAGTTATATATTATAGCGTTGTCTGATCTGCCCTTAACACCAGCCCACAACTATTGCAGTGACACCAAGAACTTTGAAACACAAAGACATGTTCGTCACTGCCAATAATTCCTCCAAGGGCACTGCAATAAGCTGGTTACCCTGAGACATTAGGTATTAAGTATTTTAAGCCCAGTAATTTCACTGACTACTTTGCTCATCTAACCGGAATACCGTAATGCTTGCACATTACTGCTTGGCGAGGCCCAGACGGACAGTCGCCTAACATTTATTCTTACCATTTGGTGGATTTGTTAGTGGTCCAACGATGTGTACATTAATATCAAAAGTGAGTGCTTAGATACCTAAATAAATACTTGATTCTTTTTTCATTATCAATTCTATTTTGTAAAATATTTGCATGCCAGCAATGCGAATGCTGAGCTATACAAACATTTGTTTTTTATTTTTACAACCGTGTTTCTCACAAATAAATAATTTCAATTTACTTCAGTCGTTCAAAGAGGTTATACGCAAAATTCGTCCGCTTCCCCGAAGTACTCTTACTGTTTATATAATATTCTCAGTGGGTTTTCATATTGACCAGGATGCCAGCATTAATTTCATTTTATTTTATAAGCATCTCTTGCTTCATGAAAATGAGTAATGGAAATGTATTGACAGCGTTCCTTTGAGCGAAGCTGCGGGACTTCTACGTTTAAATAAGCTTTTTGCTTATAAGTACTGTACTGATTAGATTTCTTACTCGCGTTTTCTTTTATGCTCATGCGTCCTCGTTTTTATCTTTTTATATCTTTTGAAATGAACATTTAAATAGATGGTTCGTACCGAGACTTGAGTGTATAATATCACCGTTTCGTTCAGGTATAATTATATTCAGTCGCCTAGAACTAGTGTTCAGGTCCTTCCATATACATATATATATATATATTTTTTATGTTATTTGGTTTCGAGACGAGCTGTTCGTTTGCCTGATGGTAAGCATAACGCCGGCCCATAACATTTGCAGTGCCACCCAGAACTTTGAAACACAAAGGCCTGCGCGGCACTGCAGTGCGCTCGTTACCCTGAGACATTAGGTATTAAGTCCCATAAGCCCAGTAATTTCACTGGATACTCTGCTCATCAAACCGGAACACAGTAATGCTTGCACACTACTGCTTGGCGGCAGACTTCACGAGCAAAGCGGTGGTAACAACCCAGACGGACACTCGCAGAAGAGTTAGTCCTCCCACTAACAATTAGACATATAGACATGCTTCTGATGTCAGGTTGTATTACTAACTCTTCTGCGAGGGTCTGTCTGTGTGGGTACGACCATTTTGCTCGTGTAGTCCGCTGCCAAGCAGTAGTGTGCATGCATTACTGTGTTCCGGTTTGATGAGCAGGGTAGACAGTGAAGATACTGGGGGTCTATTCAGTTGGCTTTAGAGTGTACTGGTGCACTGCAGTGCCACAGCAAGGGCTTTCTGTTTCAATGATCTGAGTGGCATTGCAATTGCTATGGGCTGGCGTTAGCTTACCATCAGGCAAACGACTAGCTCGTCTTGTTATCCAATAGTATAAAAAAAGCCGTCGGGCGGTTTTGAGCAGGGCTGTTTTCTTACGACGATAACCGGGACAGAAAGCCTAACATATTTTCTGAAGAAAGTATTAGGATTTTATAGTTATAAATACTAGGTACAATATCGGTCACCCATCCAAGTACTGACCCCAGCGAACGTTGCTTAAATTTTTCTTACGATTAGGAATGGTGAATCGAGCTGCGCTATGTGAGGAACACCAGTATGCAGTTGGTCCGGTTTGACGGGCAAATTGTATATACGTACGACAATTTTCTACACTTTTCCAATAATATAAACAAACTCGGCGGATACCAACCAATGACAGCAATAGTGATCCAACCTATTGCTAACCAATGACATGATTCGGATTTCAATTTCTGTCTATGTCATTGGTTGGTATACTGTCAAGTTTGTTACAATATTGGACAAGTGTATAGTACAAGTATATATTTTTACACGGGCTAATTCAGCCGTATATATAGCCTATGGCCACCTGCCTCTGGTCTGGTTACTGGCCCGTTGGCCGCAATCAAAAATTATACCCAAAAATGTATTTGGCACTTACTACATTTTTAATCCGCGAACTTCAAGCATATCGTTGTGTCACGATCGCCTGCTATGTGAGAGAGAGAAAGGGCGTGAGGAAATGAACAAATTTTTGTTGTCTTTAGGCGCCCTCTTAACTTTTTCCTTTCTTTGCAGGATGCTGGGTGGCGTGGGAGGGCGGCATGCGTCGGTGCGCCGGCGCGGCAGCTCGCCTGGCGTCCGGCGGATCACGGCGGCCGCCGCCGGCGCCGAGTCACCGCCCTCGTCACCGCGGCCGATGCGTCGCCGCCGTGCCGCCGTCGCCGCCTCCGATCAGAAAACCTGTGCATTGGTCCACACTAGGCTCAAGCTGGGTGATATTATGTAAGTCTTATATTAAGTAAGTCCTTAATATAGGCTCACACTCGGCTCCCAACCAAGCTGATTTGAATGTGACACTTTGTACCACCGAGTTCATTCACACCGCATCAGCACGGTCATAAAATAACATCACTGCCTCCGCAAACCGCAGCGACAGGTGGCATCGTGTTGATTTGCTTTATTGTATTGTAATGAAACCATATTACCATATTTTATGGACCTATACTAGTATGACATTTTCGACTTATATTTATTTTAGTGCTAGATGCGTAGATGCTGCATACTATTTTAAAAATACGCCGGTAATTTTAAAATATGGTAGCACATCTCTAACATATTAGCAATTACAAATTGTCATCATCATCAGCCGGAAGACGTCCACTGCACAATATATATAAGGCCTCCACCCCGAAGATTTGGTGTGGTGAACATACAATTTGTTCTCGGGTCTTGGATGTGTGTGTTTTCTAACTGTCTGTGTCCTCATTCGACACATGGAATCCTTGTGCCAGCGTATGAACGTAAGCGTAAGCTATGATTATGAGCTAAATCTTTTTAATGAATAAACAAGTTAGTATTTTATGTTGCCATGACTTTACCACCGCAGTCATACTTATTGCGATTGTAGGTAATTCACTCTTAAAGTGTCATAATGATCACAACATCTACGTGATCACAAATCACTCCGAGATATTTTGTTATGTTATCACTCATAAAGTTATCTCCAAGCTATAAGTGATTAATTATTTTGGTTGAAACCGCTTAGAATAGCTTCTTCTTCTTCTTCTTCAGATTATGGCTTTTAAACGTTGCTTGACGTTTTTCTGCCAGTGTCAAAGTGAGGCCAGTGTACGGTATTAATAATTGCCCGGTTACAAAATATGGAACATTGAAATATAATTATAGAAAAAAAGGTTTAAAGACATAACATTTGTTTATAACCGAATATTATTAGACTTAATAAAATTACATAAAATATAAACAAATGGAGTAAAGACATATGAGAGAAGAAATTTAAAATTAAAAGGACGAGGGACGTCAGAACTTATTATATCATAAAGAGAAAATGATAACTTAGGACAGCAGAAGAAAATATGGTCTAAGGTTCCATCATCTAGACCACACTCACAGCGAGAATTAGAATAGCTTGTTTTGATGTTCAGACGATACGTATGACAAATTATCGTGTCACCTGTTGCATTGAACATCTTTTTTTTAATATATCACTTGTTTACAAATGACATAAGTACATACTTTGTACTTGTTACAACTAGGTCTACTAACGCCATCTCGTGTGATTCCTGAGAAAGCGACTCAAACTGTTTTTGAACAATCTAATAAAAATGTCTACAGCGCCATCTACATATAAGCTTCTTCTTTTCTTCTACATATAAGCTACATATAAGCTACTAAAAGTTTCATGAAATATCTGAACCATTTGATATCACAAATCAGCGGAGAAAACTGAAACTAAATTAAAATATGTTTCAGTAGCGCTATCTATCACAAAGTTGCGTTAAGGCATTGAGTTCAAAGCGAAAACACGCCATCTGTAGAGAATATTTGAACTATTAAGAAGCTCGGAAAACTTTCATGAAACCTTCTTCTAACAAATGTCTGTGCATAAAACACGACCAAGCTAGCGCCACCTAGCGGGTGGTTGGAAATTTAAAATCTCAGTAAAAACTTAGGATGCGAGAACTAGATGGTTGTGGGCTATGCAGAGAGCGTTAGCTTTTAGCAAAATTTAACTAGATGGCTCCACCCGTGTTATAATTCTGGATCAGTTATAACATTTCCATTGTTGTTATACAATGTTAAGTTCACTTATTAGCTCATTTTTGTAACGCTAAATAGGCTAAAATCAATATTAATAATAGACTGTAGATTTAACAGAGTATTTTATCAGCTGATTATTTTAATCGAATATTATATAATACAGCAAAGTAAAAAGTTACTGCGTTCGTTTTCAACAAGGACAAAAGTCTACACTGCCTGTCAGTAATTCAACAGCATTCGAAATTCAATCAATGCTACAGTCTTTACCAAAGACACGGACCAAGGCGTTCAAATTCAATATCTAATAATGGAGCCTCATAGTCGTCCTTCCGTGGCATTCCCTCGGAGTAAATGGAGCACTCCACTTCTTTCCACGTGCCTACTCCATTATTGATTTCCGGCGCGAAAGCGAGACAGCGCCATACCCACAATTTGTTGCACTATTTTCCATCTCTCTCACCAGCCAATATATGACCTATTTTTATGCCGCCTTCCCTATATTAATACAGACTAAGTAATTAGGTGAAAAGTTCCGTTGACGCGCGCAATATATACTTACATACTTGCGGTAATTATGTATATTTGTTGTGAATGATCCAATGTTAACGCTATTGTAAGGAGTAGTTTTTGCAGTAGAAATTGATTTACAGTTATTTGTCAAACATACCTGTATATGCTGTGACAGTATAGTGTGTAGTACTTACTCAGAATTAATTATATTTTAAGGTTTATGAACTTACTTTCTTCGATATATACTAAACACTAATTACTGTTATGTATTTTTTTTGTGTTATTTGGTAACGAGATGAGCTGGTCGTTTGCCTGATGGTAAGCATAACGCCGGCCCATAACAATTGCAGTGCCACCCAGAACTTATAAACACAAAGGCATGTGCGGCACTGCAGTGCGCTCGTTACCCTGAGATATTAGGTATTAAGTCTCATAAGCCCAGTAATTTCACTGGCTACTCTGCTCATCAAACCGGAACATAGTAATGCTTGCACACTACTGCTTGGCGGCAGACTTCACGAGCAAAGCGGTGGTCACAACCCAGACGGACACTCGCAGAAGAGTTAGTCCTACCATTAACTGAATTTGTAGATTATCCAAATGTTTTTATAGCTAAGTTGATCAAGTGTAAAGAGTGGATAACCCGTAACTGGCGAGTGGGGAATTATGTCTGTCCAGAAAATTCAAACTAGTTTTTGGTAAAAGTCACATTTTTTTCAAGTTTTTGGTTATTTTGTAAATTTGAAAATTTGCTCACTATTTTCGGTTTCACAAACTAAGGAATTTTTTCAGTCTATTTTATTGTTTGTATTTTATGATAAACGTGCTATCAAATGTTAACTTCCATTTTTGTACCGCAGGTTTTAATTTAGTTAAGTGGTTAAGCTTGAAATTTGTGTTTTACTCATTTGTCTATCGTAAGTTTGAACTATTGTGATGTAAAAAAATGTATGGTCACATGGGTGACCAACTACGGAAAAAATTGTCTATTTAATCGAGATTCTAAAATGGTACACATGCTCCCCCTTATTCATAAACCTTCCGTATCTTACTTGATTACTAGAAAGTGTTTTGTCTCGTTTTCACGCCTAACGCCTTCCGTCAACGAGAAGTTGACAGAGCAGTTTATAGTATAGATTATCTTATTGAGCATTTATGAATAAGAAGGGCTATTTCTAGCTTTTAATCCACAGGGTATTCCTATTAAGGTGGATCAGGGTCTATTCTCTCAAGTACAAGTTATACAAAAATCAACTCAATTAAATAGAATTTAACAAAAAAATTTAATGCTATCATTAACATCACTTAAAGACTTCCACTTTTGAACTATTCTATTTTTTAACTAAATCTCCCGTATTTGAAGTTTGCTTTAACACATCATGCTTGGCAGGCGTCTTTGAAATCGCAATAGTAATTGATAAGAGTGAAACAAAACAAGAAAATGAAACAGCTCTTGGTTTGGTGGTAGTGCCGTTGATCACCGATCGACGAGGCCGTGATTCGAATCCCACGTAAGTAATCCCGAGTAAGTTCCCACTTTTTTAAAAACCACTTGTACATATAGAAGACTAGCTGCTGCAAAAAATTACGTAGATTCGTTGCTCTGTTGCTGCGTTAAAGAAGGACAAATTAACAAAAGCACTTTCGCATTTACAATAGTAATACTAGCTGCTGCCCACGGTTTCACCAGCGTGGGTATTCCCACGGGAACCGTACATCTTTCCGGGATACAAAGTACCCTATGTTACTCTCCGACCTATAAATATCTATATCTATACTAAAATCACGTCGATGTGTTATTCCGTTGCTGCGTGAAAGAAGGACAAACCAACATTCGCCTTTCTTATAGTCGTTAAAGATTATTCTATTCTACTGGTTTCCGTGCCTCTTGCTGCCCACAAGCCGCATGCGTATCGTAAATGAACTTGACCGTAGCCATCTATTAACGTTAAATAGACCCAATTAGCGTGGGGCCAACGTATTCGTTTGTGTAAGCCGCGGTTGGGCTGTATTGGAGAAGGGATGATATTTATTTATGTTTGAAGTGTAAAGGCTACCTGAGCTTATTTTGTATTTTTATACGTTACAAATTTAAGATAAATGACCTACAAATTGATACGATTTTATAGCACAAAGTATGGAAGACGTCAGAAAAAAACCGTCTTATTTCTTTATTAAGTTATGTAATATGTATACTTCTGGTGTATTGACAGTAATATTGGAGCTCTCTTTAGAAGACGAGTTCTTTCGAAGTAAGTTAATCATGCCATGGGATCTAACCATGCCACGTTCTGATAAAATCATCTTCACTTCCTTGTCGTAAACTTGCGCCTACGCCGTAGTCGTAGCTCTGTTGTAGTAGCAAATGCGTAGCAACGGTTGGGAAATAAATCTACGTTATAATTTTGTAGGTACTCAGAGTAAAACGTACCATAACAATAACGATGTGTTATTAAAACCCGGTTAAACTAAATCAATGGTGGCCTAAAGGTAATTCGTACAGATTTTAATCCACTGATTCTGAGTTTCGAATGTCATCTACACTCGAATGTCATGTCTGTATTCATGGACCCAATTGAATATACGAAGATTATGTACGATGTCAAGTGAAGCTAGAAGGATATGTTTTGGTTACTGGTGATTACCGATTGTATCATATTAAGTTTACATTTTTAGTCATTATTGCCTCCTTATTAAAACACATCAAATATTTGAGTTTTTATTCATATCCTAGTGGATTCTAAATGTGATTTTAAGCATAGAAAATTAATTGAGGTAATTAGTTATGTTTAGGCAATGAAGCGATTGGCATGACTATTTGAGGTTAAAAGTCTTTAAATTATTTACCGATTTACGTATTTGAAGATTTCGAGAAAGCTTCAACTTTTAAATTTTTTTTAACAAAAAATAATGGCGAATTTTGCCTGGCGCTTGTTACCCTAGATAACATAAAACATAAACCCGGTCAATAGATAGATTAATATTTTTTACAAAGAATGTTCTCTTTTGAGTACTTATACGAGTACAGATGTTATAGCAAGGTAACAAAAAAACATTAAGTTTACATTTTGAATTTAAGTTTAAGTTCACATTTAAATTATTTAAGGCGCCGACTGAAAACGTACTGTTTTTGTCACTCAAAGATCCGTAGCCATACATTTTACTAGTAAAAAATTCCAAAATTATAATAATGGGTTTAAAAAAATATTTATTCAAATATATAGTATGATAAACTAGAATTTTGAAAAAAAAAATCGGAAAACAGACCACGAAAAAGAAAATTTAAAAATTTACACGAAAATTTAAACTTAATGGTTTCTCTTTTCCTTTATAAAATTAAAACTGCAAAATAAAGTTCGACCAGAGCAAACGCATCGCCTTTTTCAACCTTATTTCATTACAAAAGGATTAAACCTAAAGATTGGCTTATTCCAGTGCCTGAATTCAAAAGCCACCACATTGCGCTATTTACTTTATAAACAAGGAAAGTGAATAGAGAATAAAGGAAATTGCACTTACTCGAGCACCTTCGCACCGGTGAGAAGACCTCACGAACTCAAAGCTAACTGGGCGTAAAATAATTAAAACGCGCAAAACAATGGCGCGGCGTCCGTTCGTAAGCCATAAACTTTTTGCTTTGTGCCGAGTGCCGCTGGCAGTGTTAATGTGCACTTTTTACCGTTGCACTACAGTACAAACACTGCAAACGATCCCTAGGTCATTTGTACTGTGCAAGTCAAATAGCGGCGTTGCAAATTTAATATGCTTTGTGCAACCTATGCAGTATTCCAGATCGAAATGCTGCCACTGTTAGCCACAAAATAGAGATAAACAGATAAACAGATAAACATTTTATTCATAATTGTTCAATTATATGTCATTATTACATTTTAAATTAGTATTATTTAAATTAATAAATAAATTAAACAAACACATGTTATCTGCATTGTATAACATAAAATACAATAATATAAATTCATGAAATTACAATTGAATTAATTAATAGGCAATAAAAATAATAATAATTTCATTTTGTTTCCATAAGAAACTCGTCAACCGTGTAAAACGTGTAGAGAACAGAAGGGACACTTGGGCACTATTTGCGCCCAAGCGCCCCTTCTTTTCTCTCTCTATTCTATGAGGGCGGGGAGAAGCCGGCGGTCAGTGGCCCAATGTGTGGCAGCACTTATAGGTTGGTCTCGCATATGGATCTTGTAGCTCGTGCAATATAGAGATTTGTCATGTTATAGCTCCACAAGAAGTTAGTAGGTTTGGTTTATGCTATATAACAAAAACTTGTGCATTAAAACATATTCAGTATCTGGATAGGTTGGTGCATGGTAATCGTTGTTTTTGATTCCTTAATAGACAAATAATATACATATTATTAACTTTTCTATAATCGATATTGATTGTAGATAGTGACTTCGTATAGTCCCCCAGGCTTATCATATTTAGGTACCTACCACTGTCAACCACACCGCCATTATAAACAAATTTTAGCTCAACCTACTGAGACACCTATATCATATTCCCAGTATCTCAAGAGCGAATGAGCGTAGGCGTCTATTCTTAGAAAGTGAGTGTATCACGCTTTTTGCAAAATTGAACCAATGACTCAGCGCCATTCCTGTTGCTGTACTTTAGTACCTTATAGTTCTAGTGTACGAACTATATGCTCGAGGATTGTGTCATCTTCTATACGGTCAACTGCGATTGTTAACCATGGCTCTATTTCATTTTTTATTTTATTTAAAAAGTTTACCAACAATTGTAACAACAATGCTTACAAAAATAGGTATTAAAACTAATTGCGCAATCAATTACAGATAAACATCACTTATCCAAATTAACTTATATTAGAAGATTTCTAATTATTTACTCGATATTGCATCCCACAACTGTTTACGATAACTATTCAGAGAAACAAAGTGAATGTCTATGAGGCTACTATAATTATTAAAACACTTGCTTAATCTGGCTACAGGGGAGTTAGAACCGAGAACTGTTCTTCTTAAAGGGGGGACAAGTGGGACTATGGCCTTACGCCAGTTTTGTCTGGGAACTCTAAAATTGAAACTGCTAATAAGTTGAGAACAATCAAGTTGATTTCTTAGTAATTTGAAAAGGAAAATAAGATCTATGAGAGTTCTTCGTTTATTTAATAATGATGTACGCGTGATTGCATCCATGTTAACAGTGATTTAAAGGCCATCAATAAACTCTTAAACTTGATACTGGTACCTATTTAAAAGTAAGTATTCATCATTATTTTCATAGAAACAATGTATAGTCGGAGCAGATCAGATTGTTATTTTATGATAGCAGTGCGATGTTTTTTGGAAGCTGCTTAGTGCTTGTATGTTGACTAAGTCCATGACTTCAGAGGGTTGTTTAAGTTCAACGATTATTAGGTACACTTAATTGTCTGCTGACATCCGCTTTTCACTGACAATGGGAAAACATCACTAAAAAAGATGAAATGATATAACACGATCCTCGGACACGAGAAATTTAAAATAAGAAAGCGATTTAAATTCATCAATCAATTCTTCAATTACAATATGCAATCGTTATGTGCTTGAAGCAAGCATTGATTAAAGAAATTTATCGGTTAGACAGCGCTTTACTATTTGCATTCGCTTGGTTGAACTTACTCGATTTGGCAACTATATCGGGCGACAAAGCTATCAAGTGTTTTGCTTTATTCTGACTGATTCACTGTAAATGTGTACGCTACAAAATTACAGACGCCAAATGCAAACTATGTACTTACTTTTATTATATTCTTAAGTTTTTTTATTGTTATTAGGAGTTATATTCTGTTTAGTTTTTAATTTTTATTCTGTGTATATTTAGTTGTTATATGAAAGTATATACGGTACCTATAACAAAACAAAAACTATGTACGTTTTTGGGCTATAACTCAATATTTTGAACTGGTGTTTGTTCATTGGTGGTAACGCTCGCCAATGTGTATGTACATCATTCATTTATAGTATGCTGTTTATAAATAAATATAATATTAGTATTATAATAAAAAGAGTGATTCACCAGTTCGTATCCGTTTTTTTATTTGGAGCTTTAAAGCTCAAACAATGCTCCTAACAGCCATTCTCAATTCGAGCTTTGTATAATTGTTCATCTCATCGTTACTTAACTGCATTAATTTTTACTGGTCTCAGAAGTGAGTATTTGACAGCCCCTAGGGACATACCACGCGACCTCTACGTATTAACTTGAATAGGTAGAGGTCGCGTGGTCTGTTCCCGCAATGAGAAAGATATTTGCGTTTTTAAAAAGAGTCCAAGTGTGTGTGTGTGTGTAGTGTGTGGGATTGTGGTCAATAGTTCCTGAAATCCTAGTTAAGGTTTCGGCTACAAAATCTAGCCCAGAATCTACGCTCACGTCTTAAGATAGCTAAGAACGACTGGACAAAAGACACGACAAAATATTTCTACTATGTTTATATATTGTTTTGAATTATACTAAAGTAATTTATTATTAGTTTATTCACCATAAGCTTGGCATACCCCCCTTTAGCAAAAGCAAGGAGCGGAGAAAGATCTCTTTAGAACTCGTTGGGACTCTTTTTGGCCATTGTTTAATAGTTTGTGAGTTTAACATTAAACGTGAAAAGCTTAAACCGTGCACTATAACTTATAGACCGAAGAAAAATATTTGTATTGATAACTTTAATAATGACTTACAGGCTATGGATTGGAATCAGATATCGACGCTAGGTACTGTTAACGAAATGGTACAAGTCTTGAACCACAGAGTCGTAGCTCTATTTGATCTACATGCACCTATCAAGACAATAATAATTGTAACGACTTCGTTACGGCTACGGCTATCCTAGCTAGAAAATCTCGCCAGTTAACCGTAAAAATATATCTATTTAGTAAATACTATAATAAATCACTAGCCTAACTAATTACTATACAAATCTTAATTTCTACCTATTTACATAAAAATATTGTTCACTATTATTTACAAAAACTATTATAATTCTATTCGGCGTAATAACAAAACATTGAACGCAGTATAACTACTGACTGTCATAGCGACCCGCGCGCGACCAATCATGAGCGAGCTTCGAACGGTTGGGAAGACGGGCAAGCGGTGACGCGACCTTGTAACGGACACGCTGCGCCGGACTATCTCCGACGACGCACGTATCGCCTATCGTTCCAAAAATCACACCGAAAGCGCGCTAAATCGCTCGAGTGTTTTTAATCTACTGTTAATTCCTATAACTACTAACTTGTGAAGTGAAAAACCCCGATTGGGTGAGTGTTGTAACTATGTATCTTTTGTAATGGTTCTATTTATTTGATGCATGGTGAGTACATTTGAACGCTAACGAGTAACGGTTAAAATGACTCGACCAGTTTTGTGTTCTGATTATGAATGTCCTATTTTTGCTATTTATTTATTTCTTGTAATCACCTAGTTGTACTTATTAATGGAAATTGTAATATAGTTGAACCTTCATTGTAGTTAAAATTAGTTCTACATCATTTATTATTATTATGTATATTATTATTTTAATATCTCAAACGTTATTATTTATTATATTTTATTCTACAGTCAGGCCTATCGCTACTTACTGGTTAACAATTGCTCAGTAAGAGTATTGTTAAAAATAATTTAATTGCACTAGAAGTATGTAAATTCCGGGAATGCAAATACCGAGGTTTACAAAAACCGGTATTAAATGTAGATTTACTTCCTACGTGCTTTTACATAGTTTTCTGATAAATTGTACAAAATCACTATTGATATTTACAAAAAACCGGTTACCGGTATTTTGCTTCTAAATGTTTTTTTTATTGTAAATGGGTGTATAATACTATATTTAATCATGCCTTGCATAATGTTCAATATTCCATAATTTTCTATATTCAATAGTCTACATCACTATCCATCACTCTTATATTTTTGTCACCATGTAAGCCAATTATACGGATGTTTAACATTATGCCATTATTCGCCTATTGTTGTTGCTGTATGACTGCCTCATCATTGATCACTGTTCATTGCATAATTTACCATTGCGCTTTGGCTTGGACAACGAGATGTGGCAGTCACACAGGGATAACGGACTTTTCCTAAGACGTCTGTTATGCGGATTCCAGGGTTTTTTTTCCCTACCTACGGCTCTGCCTCCGACGCGGTTCCCGGGCTGACCTACAGTCACACCGCGGTTCCGACGACACTGCACTACGCTGCACTACCTGCAACCTGCTGTCGGCACTGAGTTTTCCCCCCGTCACTGACTGCGCGAGCTGTCCCCGCGCGCCCGCTAAGGCCAGTGGCTAATTACTTTGTTTAGGCAACACCGTTCAGATCGCGAGTGGAACCCACGACCCTGACTACTTCAAATAAAAATTCTATTGTTAACCTTTAAGCTGGTTTCTTATTTTGCCTGCTTCAGTTCAGACCTCTATAGGAACTAGGTAGGCAAACCGGCGAGAAGCGTTACACTGGCGCCCAAGATAGGTTGCATTCGCGTCTGAACTGTGTTGCTATAACTTTTCGCAATTTATAGGTATCTCTGGTGTTGGCTTATATTTTTTTTCTTTCTTTTTTCATTTTCTTCTGTGTGTCAATGTTATTACTTAAGACTGATTTTGTGCTTTAATCGACTTAAGTGTAGCAGCCTGGTAATCTGGTTACATTTTTTCCTTCTCAATTTCATTACGCTTGTTCTTTTTGTATATTAAATTTATAAAGCTACCTGCACCTAAGTCTATTAATCTTTGGTGGCCTATTAGGCGCTTATCAATCATCTCATTTGGGAATTCTACTATTGTCATTAATTGCTTTTTGTTACAACACACATCCAATAATGGCGTTTCCTATTAAGTTTCTATCACTTCAAAAAGCGGAATTGGAATATGAGGTGGAACTTCGTGGTGGAGCTGGAGAGTCAGTCCAGGAGTTGCGCAAACATATTGTCAAACTTTCCCAATTGTTACCTTCGGAAGACATTCTGGAATCGCACCTGGAACCTGACGACGACTTAAAAGGCGTTCTGGAGTCTCTTTCGAAGTCACAACATAATTTAACTTCACTTAAGCAAAGGTCTGATAGAAATCTGTGGACTCGGACTGAAACCTTGCTGCATCATATCTATCATAGATTAACTAGAATCTCTAGTAATACGGAAATTGCGGATTCTTATAAATCCTGTTTGCTAAACTTTAATTCGCAACATAAGGAGCTATCTGCCCTGCGACCACAGTCTTCCCAATCAAGACCTGCAACCCCTGTGACTCCTAGCACCTCTACGGAACCCACGGTTATATCGGTTTCTTGCGAGCGTAACCTGAGTGCGGATATTGCTAAACTGAAGTTCTCGGGAAAATCGTGCGTTCGCTCATTTATTTTGAAAGTCGAGGAATTTGTCGAGTCACGAGGAATATCTTACGAGAAAATACTATCGTTAGCTTTTGAGATTTTCACAGACGATGCATTGCATTGGTATCGTTGCAACAGGGATAAGGTTCAATCTTGGAATGATTTGTGTCAACTGCTAAAAGAAGATTTTAGCACGAGCGATTACGACTATAGGCTCAGTGCTGATATTCGTTCTCGTACACAGGGAGAGGGTGAAAGCATCACTATCTATCTATCAATTATGCATGGAATGTTTTCACGGCTGAGTAAACCTCTCTCGGAGGACGATAGGTTAGAGATTCTGTTGCATAATATACGGCCTTGTTACGCTAGTACCTTGTCCGCCGTGCCGGAAATAAAAACTATAGAGGTTCTTAAGACGTTGTGTCGTAACTACGAGAACGTTCAGGCGCGATTCGCACAATTTCACGAGCCTCCTAAAGTGTCAAGTTCTACGGTTGCCCCAGAGTTTGCCTACAAACCTAGTGTTTCTGCATCTACTCCAACAACTAGCAAGTACAACTATGCTCAGAGACCTACGTATACTAACTCGAACCAAAATAACTACCGAAAAACCAATTCCACCTTTCACTATCAAAAGGGTGCTAGCAGTACTAATCCTACGGTTGCTGCTCTGGTAGTCAGTTCTCCAAAACAACTGTATTGTCCGAGATGCAGGACGGACGATCATAATTTGAAGAACTGTAAAGAGGAACGTTTCCTCATTTGTTTTAAGTGCGGAAAAAAAGACGTTCGCTTTGTGGATTGCCCTATCTGTAACCCGGGCCATGGAGCGAATTCAAAAAACTAAATGTGCAGGATTGTCGAGATCGTATTATAAAGCCCACGAATACCAGTCAATCTGATCAATCTGATTGGAAAAACTGGTTAGACTTCATTTCTACATTTTCCACGTATAATACTATCGCTTCAATCCGAAATAATAACCCCACAGCAGTTGATATATCTCGCCCTTACGTCACAGTCAACATTAATGATAAGCCAATCATAGGTTTGCTGGACATTGGTTCATCTACCACTATTCTAGGCAATGGATCTCACGACCATCTATTAAAGGCAGGCTTTAAGTTAGAAACATGTGGTCCAGTACAGTTTGTCGCGGCGGGAGGTGAAAAACTCAATTCTACAGGAGTTCTACACCTTCCAGTCAGTTTTAATAACCAAAACCACACTCTTAAAGTTTTCATTGTACCTACTATCAAACACTCCCTCATATTAGGCATGGACTTTTGGAGGACATTTGATCTTTTTCCTAAACACTTAAATAGCATTGCTTATTATAAAGACTCTGATGAAATTTTTACTACAGATCTGCAAGAAGAGCAACCTCCAAATCTATATTCATATGACTATCTCACTAACGAACAGAAAGCGACAGCTGACTCCTTAATAACTCAGTTTCATGACCTTTCCTATGAGGTACGAGGTCTGGGTCGCACTAACTTAATCTCTCATGCGATTGACACTGGGGATGCTGCCCCCATTCGTCAGCGTTATTATCGTATGTCCCCGGAAAAGCAGAGAATGTTGGTGGAACAACTAGATGAGATGTTAAGTGAAGATGTGGTCGAGCCTTGCGAAAGCCCCTGGTCGTCGCCCGTTCTCCTTACGCCTAAAAAGAACGGCGAGCTTCGCTTCTGCCTCGATAGCAGAAAACTTAACAATCTAACAAAAAAAGATGCATATAGTCTACCCTATATATCGGAAATTTTAGATAACTTGCGGGACTGTAGGTACCTATCTAGTTTGGATCTGTCCAAAAGCTTCTGGCAGGTTTTAATACGGGAAGAGGATAGATGTAAAACCGCATTCTACATTCCCTCGCGTGGCACGTTTCAATTCAAGTGTATGCCCTTTGGCTTGACTAACGCACCAGCTACGCAGCAAAGATTGGTCGATATGCTGTTTTACGGGCCGGAATTTGAGCACAGAGTATTCGTTTTTGTTGATGACGTCATCATCATTTCAGACACTTTTGAACAGCACATGAAGCTCCTAAAGCGTGTGCATGACAAATTAGAAGCGGCTAACCTAACTATTAACTTTAAAAAAAGTCAATTCTTTAGGACCCAGCTTAAATACTTGGGTTACATTGTAGACTCTGATGGATTACACGCTGACCCCGAAAAAGTGGAATCCATATCGAACTACCCCACTCCTGTCAATCGCAAGGAAGTAAGACGGTTTTTAGGAACTGCTTCCTGGTATCGTCGGTTTATTCCTAATTTTAGTGCTCTAGCAGCTCCTCTAAATAAGCTGACATCGCAAGGCAAAAACGCTCCTCCCTTTTCATGGTCACCTGAAGCTGAGAGTGCATTTACCAACCTAAAAAAGTGTCTAGTTTCAGCGCCAATTCTTTCCTGTCCTGACTACACTAAACCTTTTGAAGTCCACACCGATGCGAGTGACTACGGCATCGGTGCGGTACTCACACAGACACTCGATGGAACAGAGAAAGTAATTGCTTTCATGAGCAAATCACTGTCTCATCAGGAGCGCAATTACAGTGCTACTGAGCGCGAAGCGTTGGCCGTCCTTTCTGCAATTGAGCACTGGCGCTGCTACTTAGAAAATGGACTCCAGTTTACGGTTTTTACTGACCACTCTTCCTTAAAGTGGTTTCTCAATCTCAACAACCCTTCCGGGAGATTGGCTAGATGGGGTGTGCGTCTTTCTGCCTATAACTTTCTAATAAAACACCGAAAAGGCTCGGAAAACGTTGTTCCAGACAGTTTATCCCGTGCTGTTCCTGTTACTGCCATTGACGCGGTAGTTAACCCCTCCCAAAATACTGATGACTCGTGGTACATAAATCTGTTCAATGGATGCCAGCAATCCCCAACGTCATTCTTAAATTACCGCGTTGAATCAGGTAAATTGTTCAGGTATATGCGTTCTCTTAATCCACTAACTAGAGAATTTGTATGGAAGGAGGTCATACCACTCGAATACCGCCGGGATATAATTAGTCAAAATCATGCCGAACCTACTTCTGGCCACTTGGGTATTTTTAAAACCCACAAGCGTTTAACCCTGAAATATTTTTGGCCTGGCATGCTTCAGGATGTTACAAACTTCATTACAAGTTGTGATGCTTGTCTTTCCCACAAACATCCCACTCACAGTACCTTGGGCACAATGGGCCGACCTAAGGATTGTAGTCGCCCTTTTCAAATTCTGAGTATTGACCTGGTTGGACCTCTACCGGTATCCAGGAAACAGAACACCTTCTTGCTAGTAGTAACATGTTGTTTTTCTAAATACTGCATGCTTTTCCCTATTCGGCGAGCTACAGCCGATATAATTTCACGTCTCCTTGAGGAACATGTCTTTCTGGTACACGGTATTCCGAGTACTCTGTTGATGGATAATGGGAAGCAATTCACTAGCAATACTATGCGGAATTTGTTTTCAACGTATAAAATACCTAACGTCTTCTACACTCCTCTGTATACGCCTCAAGTTAACACTGTAGAGCGCTATAATAAGACTATAATGACGGCAGTGTCCACTTTTATTGAGACTGATCATAGGGTCTGGGATACGAATATCCCTAAGATACAGTTTGCCCTGAATAGCGCTGTAAACGAAGTTACTGGGTTCACGCCGTCATTTCTGGTTTTTGGGCGTGAGTTAGTCAGTTGCGGTTCGCATTATATCGATCCTGACCTTGAGGACCATGTCGTATTTACACCCCGCGATGCCTACGCTGAAAACTTGGGTGCACTTCACAAAATATTTGATCGAGTCCAACTTTCACTGATTAAAGCTCACTCTCGAAATTGTACTCAATATAATTTGCGCCGTAAGAACGTTGAATTTAACGTAGGAGACATTGTCTGGAAGCGTACCTTCTACCAGAGCGACAAAGACAACAAATTTTCTAAGAAGCTAGCTCCGAAATTTATTAAATGTCGTATAACTGAAAAAAAATCAAAGCTGGTATACGAACTTGAAGACATGGCCGGTCAAAACTTAGGAACGTGGCATGTAAAAGATTTTAAGTTGACATGATATTCCAAGATCGAGCGCCTCCGTGGATTTTTCGTAGGTAAAACCCCAACCTAAAAAGGGGGGTATGTAACGACTTCGTTACGGCTACGGCTATCCTAGCTAGAAAATCTCGCCAGTTAACCGTAAAAATATATCTATTTAGTAAATACTATAATAAATCACTAGCCTAACTAATTACTATACAAATCTTAATTTCTACCTATTTACATAAAAATATTGTTCACTATTATTTACAAAAACTATTATAATTCTATTCGGCGTAATAACAAAACATTGAACGCAGTATAACTACTGACTGTCATAGCGACCCGCGCGCGACCAATCATGAGCGAGCTTCGAACGGTTGGGAAGACGGGCAAGCGGTGACGCGACCTTGTAACGGACACGCTGCGCCGGACTATCTCCGACGACGCACGTATCGCCTATCGTTCCAAAAATCACACCGAAAGCGCGCTAAATCGCTCGAGTGTTTTTAATCTACTGTTAATTCCTATAACTACTAACTTGTGAAGTGAAAAACCCCGATTGGGTGAGTGTTGTAACTATGTATCTTTTGTAATGGTTCTATTTATTTGATGCATGGTGAGTACATTTGAACGCTAACGAGTAACGGTTAAAATGACTCGACCAGTTTTGTGTTCTGATTATGAATGTCCTATTTTTGCTATTTATTTATTTCTTGTAATCACCTAGTTGTACTTATTAATGGAAATTGTAGTATAGTTGAACCTTCATTGTAGTTAAAATTAGTTCTACATCGTTTATTATTATTATGTATATTATTATTTTAATATCTCAAACGTTATTATTTATTATATTTTATTCTACAGTCAGGCCTATCGCTACTTACTGGTTAACAATTGCTCAGTAAGAGTATTGTTGAAAATAATTTAATTGCACTAGAAGTATGTAAATTCCGGGAATGCAAATACCGAGGTTTACAAAAACCGGTATTAAATGTAGATTTACTTCCTACGTGCTTTTACATAGTTTTCTGATAAATTGTACAAAATCACTATTGATATTTACAAAAAACCGGTTACCGGTATTTTGCTTCTAAATGTTTTTTTTATTGTAAATGGGTGTATAATACTATATTTAATCATGCCTTGCATAATGTTCAATATTCCATAATTTTCTATATTCAATAGTCTACATCACTATCCATCACTCTTATATTTTTGTCACCATGTAAGCCAATTATACGGATGTTTAACATTATGCCATTATTCGCCTATTGTTGTTGCTGTATGACTGCCTCATCATTGATCACTGTTCATTGCATAATTTACCATTGCGCTTTGGCTTGGACAACGAGATGTGGCAGTCACACAGGGATAACGGACTTTTCCTAAGACGTCTGTTATGCGGATTCCAGGGTTTTTTTTCCCTACCTACGGCTCTGCCTCCGACGCGGTTCCCGGGCTGACCTACAGTCACACCGCGGTTCCGACGACACTGCACTACGCTGCACTACCTGCAACCTGCTGTCGGCACTGAGTTTTCCCCCCGTCACTGACTGCGCGAGCTGTCCCCGCGCGCCCGCTAAGGCCAGTGGCTAATTACTTTGTTTAGGCAACACCGTTCAGATCGCGAGTGGAACCCACGACCCTGACTACTTCAAATAAAAATTCTATTGTTAACCTTTAAGCTGGTTTCTTATTTTGCCTGCTTCAGTTCAGACCTCTATAGGAACTAGGTAGGCAAACCGGCGAGAAGCGTTACATAATCAAAGATCGTTCCTATCCGTGGATCACGGACACAATTAAGCTTATGATGAAGTTGCGCGATGAAGCCTCGACAGAATATCATAAATCTAAGTCGGACAGTAAAAAGGAGTACTATAAGTCCTTAAAATCAACCGTGAATCAAGCAATATTTCACGAGAAAACGGCATTTTTTAAATATAACATAAATAATAAAATAAAAGATCCCAAACAATTATGGAAGAGTTTAAAAAATACTTTGTTACCTAAGAATGAAAACAGTGAACTACCTGCTTGTTTTAATGATCCAAACATTATAAATAACCACTTTTTAAATATACCAGGCATTTCGGATATCTATATTTCACAGCTAACTTATTTTGAGTACCATAGATTTAGTAATGCAGTTTTTCATATAGAGCCGGTCAGCTTGGATAGAATTATTAAAATAATTAGTAGTCTGAAGTCCAATGCAGAAGGTTGCGATTGTATTAGTTTAGATATGTTGATAATGACGTTTCCGTACACAATTGAAACCATAAGAGATGTGATAAATACATCGATTAGAACACTTACTTATCCTGATGCTTGGAAGCTTGCCATCGTACGTCCTTTACCTAAAGTTTCAAACCCAGTCGAGCTAAAGGATCTTCGACCAATAAGTATTTTGCCATGCTTGTCAAAGATTATGGAAAAAGCAGTTTGTGCTCAGTTATCGGATTTTCTTGAAAAAAATAATATCTTGCCTGAAGTACAGTCGGGCTTTAGAAAAGGGCGCAGTACAGTAACTGCTTTGCTCGATGTGACTGATAATATACTTTGCGCCCAAGATGAAGGGATGTGTACGCTATTGGTATTATTAGACTTTTCTAGAGCTTTCGATTCCATTAACATTAATTTACTCATGGCGAAATTGAATTACTACGGTTTTGACTATGAAGCTTTGCATTGGTTCAACAGCTATCTTAGCAACCGCTACCAGTACGTAAAGCTCAGTTGTAATGATGGTTCTACATTAGTATCCAACAAAGTGGCTGTAAACAGGGGAGTACCTCAAGGCTCTATCCTGGGACCACTTCTCTTTATTTTGTATTCGGCCGATTTAAAAAACCATATCAGGCACTGTAAATGCCACATCTATGCGGATGATACACAGGTGTATATATCTTGTAAGCCATCTGATATTGACAGTGCAATAAATAAGCTAAATAGAGATCTGGCAAGTATAGCCACGTGGTCTTCTAAGAATTGCCTGTTGCTAAATCCTACCAAAACCAAATATCTGGTTTTAGGGAGTGAACACCAGCTCAGGAGTCTTAACCCATCGGTGAAAGTCATGCTTATGGGAGAGCCCATTGAGCGTGTATACGAAGCACGTAATCTGGGCTTACAGATGGACTGTGGCCTGCGATTTGAGAAGCACATTGCGGCTTCAGTTAGAAATTGTTTTTATAAATTAAAAGTTCTGTATAAAATAAGGCCGTACTTAACGGAAGTTTTACGTATTCAGCTGGTAGAATCACTTATTTTGTCCAAATTGAACTATATGGATGCAGTATTTGGTCCGCGTTTGCTTGCCAGAACTCAAAAACATATACAACGCGTTCAGAATGCTTGTGCCCGTTTTTGTTTTAACGTCCCCTTAAGAGCTCATGTAAATCCATACTTGAATAAACACTCAATTCTCAAAATGAAACATCGTCGAAAATTTCATTTAGCCTGTCTCCTTTTTGGTGTTATAAAACACAAATCTCCAACATATCTCTATGAAAAGTTATCTTGGGTTTCAAGTCTGAGGTCTGCTGGGTCCAGGCAGTGCTCGATGCAGCTCGGAACGCAAAGACACAGCTCAGCCGCTTTTAGAGGAAGTTTCCGTTACGCTGCAACTAAATGTTGGAATAACATTCCACCGCCAATACGGAACCTGCAATCTATTCTCGGGTTCAAGTTTAAGTTAAAAAAATTTCTCTGTGAACATCAGAAGGGTCAGGAAACACTGAGACATGACACTAGTGCTATATAATATAATACAATTTTAAACTGCGTATACTGTTTAAAAAACAGTACTTTTTTCGCCTCATCTACATGCCAGCATTAGCATCACATTTGCATCAAATTATCAATATAATTACTTCTTCGTAATTTTTAATTTATCACGCGTATAATACTATCTTCTTGTATTTATCTTTTTGTTATCCTTTTCTTAATTGTAGGCTATACGTTATAAAAAAATAAACTCATATTACTGTGAAATTTAATCTACAGTCCATTCAGTGGTTTTTGCGCGAAAGAGTAACAAACATCCATTCATCCTCACCAACTTTCACGTTTATTAGTGAAAAGTAGAATGTTGGTTTTTTTTTTATTGTTATTTTCATTTTTTGTTATTTTCATCTCATTTTGTTTTTCTCTCTAATGTTAGACCAGTTATCAAATTAATTTGCTGTGCTATTTTAGCATTATTATTATTTATACTTTTTTTATTTTTACAGTTTGTTTGTCCGCATTTTGTCTTGCTTGTAGTGTAGTATACGTTCCGTGACGCCACCAAGCGGCCCAACGGAAGATCAGCGCTGGTTACTTAATACCAGTTTTATGCTGAGTTGGGACCATTTTGCGACAAATCTCTTTATTTTATTTTTTTATGATGTGTATTTGTATGTTTTTATTTTGTATTCTTACTTATTTATGATGATGTTTGTTTTTTTAGACAAAGTTGTCGCAAATAAATATGTTTTCTTTCTTTCTTTCTTTCTTTCTATGCTTTGACTTGAAGTAACCACTGCCCAGGAGGTTAGATATGGCCCGTGACGCCACGTCCATTCGATTTCGTACCATCTAACGCCACTTCAATAACCTATGACACGTCTACGTTGCGAGCTAAGTTGAAAGACTTATATTACCACATAAATTTAGTTACAACTACTAACTATTGAATAGCAACTCAAGAATTTACTATGCAGAAATTGTTACAACGCCCATTCAGCACCGATTTAGTTCTGTAACTCCGCTTCCGTTGCACAAAAGGAACGTTTACCCTCTGCAAGTAACGAACGTAAGTTGCACAATAGAGTCCCAGATTTACTAGCGACAATAATAACATGCATTTCGCAATTTATAAACTATAAATGACTTTGAAGTCACAAGCTAGAATAAAGTCGGTCATAGCCTACGGTATAAGCGTGGCGTGGGGAGAGAGGCGTAGCCGATGGCGCGATTGTGAGATACTAGAACCGTTTGAAATTCAAACTTGAACGCGCGACTCGACTCGCTCGTGAAATGTCCCATCTGGATAAGCATATATGCCGGGTATATGATGTTTATCCCATGAAGTTTTACGACGAGGTGTTGAATAAATTCAACCATTTGCATTACAACAGAACTACATAATATCAAAATGACGATTTGATTTTTGTACAATTCTACCAAAGATTGTCCCCGATCCGCTCTGCACAGCTAAGGGCAGGCAGTCTTACTGGGTGAGTTTGAAATGTATGATAAGGTAGGAAATGACACACAAGAAACGTCCCTGGTAATAAATTTTCACCTCCAGCCAGAGGCGGTCGAGATCTGAAAGTAAAAAGAAATTTTATTGAATGCTAAGGCTTTCTTTAATGTAAATTATTTAGCTTGCCCTAAAATCAGAAACGGGTGAGTAGCCGATCCAAGTGGCGTGGGAAAGGCATATGTTCAGCATTGGACATCTTCTGGCTGATAATGATGAAAACCAGACCCTGTGTAAGGAAGCTTTTTTCCTTTAACCTCTTATTTCATTCCTCTGGTACTGATTGCATCAAAAACACTGCTTGTGGCAGCTCATTCTGTTTACTGCAACTAATCTTTGGACCCACGTTCTAATGTTATAAGTCACATTGTATGTCGAAGTAAGTTGCTTCTAATCTTACACCTAATCTTGCTAGTACCATTGTCGTTAGAACACTGTGTAAGAAACATCTTTCTCTCTAACCTAATATCATCACCACAGCCAATATCATCACGGTGTTGTAACGACCTGCCCAGTGTCGGTCAGTAGATATACCCACGTCTGTGCCCGGCGTCCCCTCATTAATACGTCCTATGAATAGACCGCGCGGTTTCAATAAACTATCGCCTTATATGCTGAAATAATCTGTGGTTTGGGTTCCGGTGCTTTATAAACGCCGCTTGCCAACCTTGTCGGCACAATTTTGTATATGATCGACTTTCAGAAAGAGGAGATTATATTTTTAACACATTTTTATTAAGTTGACTTGTAATTAACTGATAATGTAATAAAATCTTAATCTACTTCTGATTGTCGTATCGAAATGAAACGTTCGATTTTGGGCTCATAAGATTCGTGTTGATGTGCCCAATAGATTGCACTCCGTGTCGAGGTTCTGATGATGGAGCTAGGAGGTGGAAGTATGTTGTTTTTTTCTTTAAACTACATATGATAATTTTTTCGTTACACAGTTTCGTGTTTGACAATAATCTCATCCCTGATGTGAGCGAAGGTGATATGTTAAACCTAGTAGTATTATTTTTGACGAGCTATAAGTCTTTACTAACTAGCCGTATATATTTTACATTCCATTTTTTACATTATCAGCCTCATACGCTCCCACTGTTGGGATACCGGCCTTCTCTCAAAGGGAGAGGTAGGAGGTGTTCATCTGGGTGGCAGAGGAACACTAGCAGAAAAGTTAGTACTACCAATTACCACACAAGATACCCCTTAAGGTCTTTGTTTCTATACTTGTCCAATAATGTAAACAAACTCGGTGGAAGCCCGCATCATTAGTGATCCGATCGCCAACCAATGACATGATTCGAATTTGAATTTCTATCTGTCATTGGTTGGTGCTCCGCCGAGTTTGTTTACATTATTGGACAGCTAAGAAAATCTCTACCATAAGAAAATACCTGAAGTAATCAGCGGCACATTCGAAGAGCGTGTAAGTATGCCTCAGCTCTATTTCCCCGGTGTCCGGGCGGCGCGGCGCATCGGGCGTCGACCTCGGTCAGTGGGTCGCCGCCGCATTCTGCATCGCAGCCTGCCCTGCACACTTGAACTTTGCTACTGCATACGCGTAATGGAATCAAATTAAAAAAATATTAATATTCATTTTTAATACATACAAATTTGTTACAAGTTATGATAACAATCCAATGTATGGATCCTTATATGAATATGGGTGGTACAAAATAGTGCCTACTACATTAATTATTATACATCACTAAAATTAAATTTAAATCTGTGAATTAAATTGAAATAACATTAATTTTCATTTTAAATGCTGGGTAGGGGAAAGAGGGGTGAAAACAGATAGGGGGTAAGAGCAGATAGTCACTGTTTCACCTTTCCGGGTATCGCTGTCTTATTCTATGCAGTCGTCAAATACTTGATAGCGCACGCTCAGCATGGTAGCAAATGGTGACCACGATAGAATCTCAGCGCGTGCGTCAACACGATAAATAAGAAAGCAAACGTAAGCAATCTAATATTTATGAATTTTTGACGTATTCTCATTGGTTTTTGACATGTGCTATCTTTGTGTTAGGCTTTTTTATTATAATAATGAATATCATAGCTAAGAAAATTGCAGTAATTGTAGGCGCTATGCTTAATATAAAGTGTGTGCAAATTATTGTTCCAATATCGCAGCCGTGGGGTACGTTCGGACGGGGTGATTTCGGGTATCCGCAATGTATTTGTTACCTACAATGTTATATGCATTTTTTTAATTTTTTTTATAAATGATGTATTTTTATTATTAGGTACAAGGACCAAGTTATGCCACGAATATATACGTGAAAAAATCTAATAGGCTGCAATGGTCGGAGTCAGACATGCTTTTGGTTATCAATTCTATTATGGACGACAGAATGGGATACCTTTGAGCCGCAAACACATATAATGTACCCAAGAGTTCTTTGGGCAATGGGCTTCAACAGAGCTGTTGTATCATAATTTTTTTATCTCTTAGTATCGAACCGTATCCACCCCCCCCCCCTAGTTACAAATGCTTATCCGGTTTTACCCATAGGTAAGGGGTGAATACGGATTTATATTTTTAAATAAAATATGTTCTAGTTCCTATAATTGTAATTAATCTCGAATAATTATTTGTTAAAGTAATGACTAATGAACAGTCGTTGATAAATTGATATTGATTTTTTAAATATATAATAATTTGATTAATTGACGGTACTTTTACCTTAACTATCCGGTGCCACCCCACACTCCCCTACGCTTCCGACTGGTAGTGGGCTAGAACATTTGGATTATCTATAGGCCTAATTGGGCTTTTAGATTTTTCAACTGTTTTTGTAGCTAGCTAGGTTAGATGTAGTGTTTATTTATGTATTAGCAAGTTCATAAAGGCATTTATTTATCCATTTTTTTTAATAATCCTTTTTATATTTAGTTCATTTAATTTTTTACATAGATCTAAATCGAGAACAACTCGTGAAAAGTAGTTCCGTTCGCTCGTAGCATATTAAAGTTTGGCAAATATTGTATTTACCAACAACGTACAATGCGTGACAATGGTTCAGTTGTAGGTCTCAGGGGAAACGTGCTTCAGGCATGGGTTTCTACGAATAATAAAATTGGTACTTATTGGTTATTTGTAATAGATTAATAAATTTGATTACTTTATTCGTTGATTATGTTATAAATATTTACAAAAGGTTTCGGGTTAATAACCTCTTACAGAAAAAGAAAACAATGCTTGTACAGTTGGCTGAAATAATTTGTATACACTTTCACATTTTAATAACTAAATCACTTTGCGAAAAAAATTGTAGGTACGTAAAAATTTATACATATTATTGCATTGTACTTCGACTTTTCTCAGGCAACGTAGTGTAGTGACGCGCAAGCGTTTGTTATTGATAGTTCTGAATGTCGATTCAAATTATTATGGGCAGGGGTGTTGCATATTATCATAAGGTTTATTATCGTACTATAAGTATTAGAAATAGCAAACCTCTACTAACTTTACGCAATGCTTTGATAGAACAGCTCTTGGTACCAACAAAGTGTATGTACCACCGCAACTAATCAGCAAATGTACACAACCAGACATAATAACGGTGGCGCTCAGCCCCCCATAGTTTACTCTCGAACGCAAACACTGCACCCATTCTGCAAGCTACAATCTATTTATAGTACCGCCATCGATGTACATAAAATGTACCTATATCTTGTAAACAGGTGGGACGACATCTACGAATCATCTGGGTAGGTACCACCGCTTCGCTGCCAAGCAGTAATAAGCAACTATTACTGTGTACCTGTTTGGTGGAAATGATAAGCAAAATAGTCAGTGAAATTACTGGGCTTTTGAGACTTACCAATAGCCTCCTAAACACCATAGTAGATCGAGTCGATTGCCCGGTAGTGCAACATTGGAATGCTGTCCACCTTCCTGTGGCCAAATTTAATGTTAAGTGATTCATATATAAGTCCAATTTAGTTCAATTAAATGACAGGTAATAATTATTATTTTTGTTTAGTATTGTATTGATTTTAGTTTATTTTATTTTTATTAATTTCATTTTTACTGACATTTGATTGAACTGACACTAATTTATACCAACAACTTAGCCTAAATTTTATTTTACTGTTACTAACTAATATGATCCATGTTGGTCGAAATAAATGATGATTATTATTAATACCTACTGTCTCAGGGTAACTGACCGCAATACAGTGCCGCGGTAGGCATTTATGATTCAAAGTTCTGGGTGGCACTGCAATGATTATGGACTGGCGTTATGCTTACAATCAGACAAACAAACCGCTCGCCTTTTATTATAGAAAAAGGAGCGGTAAACATCCTTGAAATCTACGAGTATTTGGAGCTAACTTTTGAAATAGCCATATTTGTGAAACATCGTAATCACGATGCTTTACGCTTCAGTAGGTACTTTTTAACAGCATTTTTTTCTTGCGTTTTGTCAATTTAATTTAATATTTACATTTATTAAAACCAGTCCACACTTTTCGTACTACATGAATATTTGTACCAAAAAGCCGTAACTCGTAAAAAAGCTAATGATTATGAAATCGAATAATTTGATTATGAATCTTTCTTTATTCTTCATTTTTATTATTTTATTTTACTGTTTAGAAAAAAGATAAAAGGCGAAGTAAGACAAAGTGCCAGTAGAGCAGCGTCTTGGTAGATAATATCCCATAGTACAAGTTGGAATGCGCTTGTAGCGTTCCAGAGATAAGTTTCGATATTTTATACGACGCGACGACATGTTGCAAAGAAACTTTACGCAGCAACTAAATGCGGCCATTTGTGAAGCTTTTAATACAACCCATACGAATAAATAACGATTATTCATGTGTCACTTTGATTATTATTATTTTATTTGTAAATAAATCTTAGTTTTTTTCTTAGATTTTCGATTTTACACTCCGAATTACAAATTTTATGATGTAATATTTCTTAGATTTTCGCGATTATTACTTTGAATTAAACAACTTTTATGTGCCGTATGGTCCAAGCATCGAGATACTAGCCCGAGAGATGAAATACTGTACTATCCGATCTCACAACAACGTATTGATTTTGCTATAACTAATATCAGCGCTAAGCGAAACAGCGCACGGGGAATCGGTGCAAGGCGACGGCTTACCCAATCAGAGCGCATTATGTTTAGGCAAAAATGGTGGAATTTATTTCGTGCAAACTAAACGTCACTACACCTCTTGAGGTTAGTATCTCGATGGGTCCCGGTCACTAGGACCACCCCATCTCTTCTCATGCATGCCGTAAGAGACGGAAATCCAAGAACCAGAATATCTAGGGAACGGGCTGTAGCATTCTCCTTGTTCAACATCATAATCTACTGCTAGCTCCAAGACGCCTGCCAAGCGTGCTGTATCCATACTAATATTATAAATGCGAAAATGTGTTTGTTGGTTTGTTGATTTGTTGGATTGTTGGTTTGTTGGATTGTTGGTTTGTTGGTTTGTTGGTTTGTCCTTATTTCACGCAGTAACGAAGCAACGGACCGACGTGATTTTTGGCATAGATATAGTTTATGGACCGGAGAGCAACATAGGCTACTTTTTATCCTGGAAAAATGCACGGTTCCTGTGGGAACGCGGGTGAAAACTGCGGGCAGAAGTTAGTGTGACATAAAATTGACATTGACAGCTATCAATAAATTGACAGCTGTCAATAAAGTTTTATAATGTTGACAAGTTGATTTAATTTGACAGATCGGTTTGACGGTTCCTGTGGGAACGCAGGTGAAAACCGCGGTCAGAAGCTAGTCTTAAAGATTTACCACGCGGGCTAAGCCACAGGTGTAAGCTAGTTATGACATAATTCCCCATTTACATGGCAGAGGCCAATATTAGCAGTGGATGTTTTCCGGCTCATAATGATGTTTTTCTCATGTAATTCTTTCGAGAAATAATATATTCAGCTCTTTAAAAATATCCACAATTCAAAGTAAAAACGTAGCTCTTCTTGGTCGCTTGAAAGTGAACACACAGCTAGCCTTTTTAATCGCGGCGTCTCTACCGGCCGTTGCTCTACTTTACCTCCTGCTTCATTACTGAACGTGTAGGCCTTTTGAAACTGCAGGAGTTGGATGAGTCTTTATAGTACTCTACTAAAACATGTTTGTGATAGAGTTAGATTTTATTTTGTTTCAAATAGCTTAAAACCTTTGTAGAGGGTGGCAGAGAGACCTAATATAACCACGTGTAATCATGTGGTGCAAAACAATAGTAGGTTGTTACAAGGGGATGTTTCTCTCGTCGGGTGCTAATAGTTTGAGGGTGGAAAAGACCACCTACTCGCGTTTGTAAAAAATCTACTTTTCATCACTAATGTTATCAAAAAATCATGAGAAATTTACATATTATATACCCTACCTTTTCACTCAGAAAGTATTTAAAAAAAGTACCTATCATTTTTAATTTCCTGCTAAAAAATGAGCAAAGCACCAGGTTCACTCCACAGAGTTTTACATAGTTTTTCACTTCATTTCACAGAGTAAAAAGTTTCTGAAGGCTCAATGGTATGTTTTGACATGGGGCTAGTTCGATTTTTATATATAATATTTTTATATAAAGTGCCTCCCTAGGCCTCCCTGGGAGGCACTTTTTCAAATCGACGTGACATAGGACGAGTCGTTATGATGTGCAAAGCGCAGTAACGCGGTAAAATGTTGTGCAATGTCCCGCTTACAATACTTTAATAATACGTCGAGATGAATATCTCGAGATGAATTTGAATAATTTCAAGAGCATTTTTCATGTAAAAAAATTATAAAAATGCTGTAATGTTGCAGCATTTTTATACAAACTTTTTCATCACTTACATCAATGTTACTTAAATATTTAGCAATCATCTGGAATTGAATTGCAGGCTGCATTCTGAAGCGGTACCTAGTGATATGCTGGCAATTTACGAGTATTATGTTCCCCCTGGTAAATAACTATAGTCGGGAATGACCCAGATATTTCTTGAATGCATTGTGTGAGAGTTGAAGTCGTTGAAGGTATCTGTACGTAAAAGAAAATGGGTGTAGCTGTAAAATATTTACATTATTTCAATTTGTATAACAGGTTTTCAAAGTTTTAACTGAAACTTTTGATTTTATGTTGGACATTTTGTAGGGTAATCGGTAAATGCTGGCTAAGTTGGATAGCTTCGAGTCACGAGTACTGGTTCAAAATTTCATTGCAAAATGACCCACACATTCTATTCTTGAAGTTAAACAAAAGCTTGTAATAAAAAGGGATGATTCTATTGAAACTTTAAACAAGTTGGTTGCAGTTAAGGGGAGGATACTCCGCGCCGCTGTCTCGCTCGCGCATTTCAACATTTTTGAAGATAAATAATCACTTAATATAATTATGAAAAACCACATTGGGCGAATTTGCTGGCAAAATTCGATAAAATTGACAGTTCAAATCGATAAAGTGGGTTTTCACTTTTATCTAATTTTATCGACCGAAAAGATCCGTACTTGCACCGCAGGTTTTCATACATGAAAATGGGCAAAACATAAAACTCAATTTTTAGGTTTGAAAACTTAAGTGGATCAAAATGAAATTTTTGTTAAACTTTAGTAATGTTATTGTCAGCAAATTAACAGAATGCGAATTGTCATAATTATGTTAAGTGATTGTTTATCTTCAAAAATGTTGAGATGTGCGAGCGAAACAGCGGCACGGAGTATCCTGCCCTTAACTTGAAATAATATGTAATGCGCGGAAATATTCTGTGCATTTAAATAAACACTGCAATTGCATTGTTTATTTAAATGCAGAGGGACTCTCAGCTTTTACAAATGCCAACCTATTTTTTTTTTCGAGTATCACGCAGTCCTTTTTTTTCTTAACTCTGAGCGGCACTGCAATTGTTATAGGCTGGAGTTGTGCTTAGCATCAGGCAGACGATCAGCTTGTCTTGTTATCTAATAGTAAGTATATATATGATTATCTGTAGGCCTACTAGGGCTTGTAGATTATCCAACTGTTTTTGTAGCTAGCTAGGTTAGATGTAGTGTTTATTTATGTATTAGCTAGTTAATAAAGGCATTTAGCCCGTCAATTATATAAAAAAAAGTATAAAAATACATTTAGGTTATTCATTTTTTTCGGGCCCGCGTGGTGGAATATGGCCCATACTCTCTGAGAGAAGGCTGCTATTCTAGCAATGGGAGCGTAATAGACTGATGATGATAATGAATTACAATGTGTTGCAAAGCTCAATGTGGGTCTCAAACTATCGACCAACACATCGGTGGTAGACTTAACTACACCTAAGTAAAGTTCGTTTTAAAAATGCCACATAGGTTTCTGAGAAGCCTTCGCTATGAGTCCTTGTTCCACGAAGCATAAGCTTGGTTCACAACATTAGCGTATGCGGTGAAGTGCGGAGTTATCACTTCGCAATAACTGAGGCGCAGGCCAGAATTTCTGCGGAACCTAAATGTCAACTGTCTAACAAATAAAAAATCCTAGAAATACTTGCGTTATATATAAGATAGGAATGGCAAAATAACATTAGATACTCGCCAAGATTTAACAACTTTGGATTTTGGCCAACCAGTTTTTATATGCTGGTATTGTAGTTAAGGAACGTTTATAACATCATCCGATCCATACTTCTATCTGCAAAATCTCTCTTTCTTTTCGTCTGTCTCTGCTCATCAAAGTTAATAGTTCTATAGTTCTAAATCAAAATAGATACAATTTGACATTCTCATATATCTATGAGAATGTCAAATTGTATCTATTTATATGTATGAATATGATTTGATATGTATTTATTTAAAGAAGAGGACAACAATAAACTATCAAAATACTGGTCTAGTACCTACTAAATAAATACCAGCTAATTACATTTTTTATTCTATCGGATAACGAGATGAGCTGGTCGTTTGCCTGGTGGCAAGCACAACGCCAATCCATAACAATTGCAGTGCCTTTCTGAACTTTGAAACACAAGGGCCTACGCGGGTCTGCATTAAGCGTAACGTGTGCGTTACCATCACATTAAATATTTAATCCAAATGGTTTTGACAGACTACCAGCTCAAAGCGGACTTAGCATTAGAGGCATAACAATTAAAGAATTTAGTTCCATTTAAAACATACGCAATATAATTCAATTTTTGCCCTGAGTCAGCGCAGTGATAATGTTGTCTGATAAAGATCGAATGTGTTTATATAGAGGCGGCAGCACACATCGTGCGGCAGTCGTAAAATGTTGACGACTTCTTCCTCTAGCCCGGGTAATGCAGCTAAGCCCCTGAGAATGCACCTGTGTAACAACAAAAACTGATACCTTTAGAAACTTTGTTATCTAACTAACCTTCCGCATTCGCAAATGCTGAAATATTTCTACACACCAGTTTATAAACTGATCGCAATGTACATACATTATTCACGAATGCGGCATAATTATGACGAACTTTTATGTTAATATTGTAAAATTTACTTGACTTTAGAAAATAATAACGCCTATGGATCGCTAACAATACATACATAGATGAAGATGGATAAGGGACACCTCATTACTAAGGTACCATAAAACGCACACCCTCAGCTGACAGAGCCAATGGTACTGCACTTCTGATAATAAGAAGAAAGAAGTCGTGTCAGTTTTATTCTGTCATGTTGTTTTTGTCTATTTGCTGAAAGGCGACGCCAACAAATATGTTTGAACTCCTTTGGGGTCGAAGTTGTAAAACATATTCCCTAATGTTACACAATTCGCAACAGTTTGCATCTATGCTATTTCACAATTTTCAGAACTTACCTACACGAACAAATCACTGATCTACTGGATGATGTGTCTAACCACAGTTCAGTGAAGAAAATAAGTGGAGTTTTCGTGTTCTGAGGTCATTCATTCCATATTAAACTACGATGACTGCCCGATGTTAAGTTGATTGCTACATTGCTACCAACTGACAATTACAAGGCGGTCACAAGTTAAAGTGCGCGACTTTCCCTTTTTACAGGTGCATGTTGGTATCAGGTGTGTGAAAAGATGTTGCGTCGTGTTGTTATAACTGAAAGGTAGTGTTGTGTTGTTAAGCTGGATAGCTCAGTGTCCGGGACGGAGCTGGTGCACGCTGCAGGCCGAGGGTGAAGCCTCACAGGCGCGGTGCGGCGTGCGGGCTCGCGCGGTGCGGGCGTGCGTGCGCAGCGGGAGCGGCGGCGGCGGGCGCGGGCGGTGCGCGGCTCAGTGGCGTGCAGCGCGCGCCGCGGACGCCCGCACCGCAGTGTCGAGCAGTAACCCGCCATGCCCGGCCCGCGCCTCTCCCGCGCCGCCTGACAGCATGGCCCTCCCGACCGCCACCATCACACGCAGCCACGCTCTGACGACGGTACGCACGGTGAACCTCCTCCAATTGACGTGCTAACGCCCGGAGTCATCCTTTTGCGACCTCCGGCCGTCACGCCAGTCTTCGCTCCGTACAGTGACAGTGTTTCCATGGTCCGCTGGTCCAGTGAGGGTCGGCCACTACAGAAGTTTGGTCCCGATTCGATCGTCTGCAGACCGAGAGAGTAGGCGCGAGTGGTCGCCGCGCGCCCGCTAGATGGCGCCCGGTGTCGTTCCTGCGGTGGGTGCTCTCCGCCCGCACGCCCCGCCGTCGCCGTCGCCGCCTTTTGTTTCGCGCCGTTCATGTACATAAAATAATAATTGGCAGGCCGGTGGTGAGACTGCCGCGCGGCGCCGAGCCGTCGCTGACGTCAGCGGAGCCCGGGCCCGGGCCTGGAGCCGGCTTCCCCGACCTTCCGTCACCGACGACGTACACTCGCGACACACCACACTGACACGTCAGATTCTACACTAACCCTCCGCCCCTCTTACGTGCCAAATCTATTGCAAAACCAAGCTTAACGAATAATCGAAATAGTCCATAGAGTTTTACCAAAAACAAGCTGATTATTTCATAGATTCGCTCCAAGTTGTAATTATTTTTCGGTCTGAAACGAAATGTTAGCTGTGACGCACCGAAAATGTGTAGGTTTCATTCATGTAACCTACAAGGGTTGTCGATTGATCTGCACCTAGCAACAACGGCGGCGACGGAAGTCGTCTACCTCCTAAGTCTAGTTAAATGTTCGGTGGTTACGTCGAGAAAATGGCGAAAACCTTCGTTGTAAATAGTCGAGGCATCATTTAGTTAAAGGAGTGCGTGTGGTGAAACGCCGCGCCGCGCCCATGCCCCTAAGTCTGGTGAGTGCTAGATTGTAAGGCTTCGTAGCGTGCCATTTTCACGAGAAACTCCACGTAGGTGTTTTCTATTACTTTAAGCCAATAACTTGGAACCAACACATGACTGGCTGACAGGAATGTAAATAAAGATGGCATGATTTTGCTATAACAACTGTAATGGAAGGAAGGATTTTGTTGCTTTGTCTTCTGACAAGTAATTAATTAATCGATGATCTAAATAAGCCTCGTCCAGATGGTACTATTTTGTAAAAAGAGAGTTTATTTAGGCCCATCTTTTTTAGCTTAATAAAGAGATGATCTATAAGTTTGACGGTGAAATTACCTTTTAGAGCTGTATAAAATAATGTTTTGTTGTGTAATTTCAATATACACAACAAATGTATAGATGTATAAAATGATATAATCACAATGTTTTTTTTCTTTGATTCAATAGCGTAGAACGTTTTAGCGCAGATGTGCCAAGCTTTTCGGAAGCTTAAAAACGTTCCCCTGTTTTAGGGTAAACATATGAACGCATCAGTACCTGTTTCAATTCTCAAAGATATGACTGTAATGAGTACGATATTTTTTAGAAATATTTACAAAAATGTTCATCTATAGCTTACGTAAAGTTTTAGATGTATATCATTTTCTTTTGACTTATCTTCATGAAGTCAAGTTGGTCTACTACACACAACTTTAAATTGTGTCTCGTAGTTAACAAAAAAGTGCTATAACCTAGACGAACTGTTACCTCACACATGTTATGCTAGTTTTATAACCTACAAGCTTCTGTCCGCGGATTTCACCCGCTTTCCCACGGGAACCATGCATTTTTCCGGGATAAAAAGTATTCTATGTTACTCTCCGGCCCATAAACTATATCTGTACCAAAAATCATGTCGATCCGTTGCTCCGTTGCTGCATTAAAGAAAGACAAACCAACAAACGTACAAACGCACTTTCACGTTCATAATATTTCGAGCCCAAATTCAAACTGGAACTGGTAAAAATGGTGTTTTGATCAAACCCCAACTTATTTGCTCATTTGATTATGATTTTATCAAAACCCAGGATATAAACAAGTTTCGTTAAGAATTAATGGAGGAAATAGAGTTCCTGATATACCGTGTGGTGTAATGAAATCTCCGCGCAGGGATTATAAGTACGCTCCACTGAAACACTCGCTTTGCCGTGCCGTCATTCTACTTGTGTATTCAACCTTATCTTGACTCGGTACATTCAGATATCATACGTAAGTTTCCGTGGCCGTGTCGTCGCGGTGTGTGACTAGTACCACCCTATGTTTTCTCATGGGTGCTGTAAGAAACAGCAAAGGGAATATGCACGGAATCATGGGCAGCATTCACCTCGGTCTAGATCATAATCTACTGCCTACATAACTAGTCACCTAATGCCGAAATTCTCATATTATGGAGGAGGCCAAAGCGTAGAGCAAAAGAGTAGAGCAAAGCCGAGGCACGTGTAGTTCAGAGAGGGTGAAACTACAATTAGGTTTAGGAATAAGACACCAGAATCGACACCATTATACCTATTTTACTTTGAATTTTGAACACTCCTGCGCGAGAGCTTACTCGTGAAGACATTATCTCACGGTGCTCATCTTAGCCCTACAGGTGATTCGATTCGGTTTTTGATTTATGTTTTGTTATAATTCAAATTTCGATCATATCAGTCAATTAGTACAATTCCAACGGGAGCTCTTCCCCATTAAATATTTAGCGTGTTAAATTTAAGTGTTAACTTCGACCTCACCATTTATTAATATCATGTAGTCGAGAAATACTAACTTACCTAGACTAAAACTAAATCACTGGAGATTAGATCAAATCCCGGTACTATTATCGCAATGCGACACCTATAAGTCACGTGACTTAGCTAACAACTGATAAACAATCATTTGATTGCAATCTTGTATAGATTCAGAATGTAGCCACATCATTGCACTTCCGGAGACGAATGAACCAGTGCAATTGTTCATAGCTTGATTACATTTTATTTTTGAATCAAAGTTATACAACCAAAGAATTTCAAAGGTAACATTTGCTGCAATATACAATTGCGCGTGAATAAAGAGATTGCAAGTACGCTACGACCCCTAAAGATCGATGTAACAACGAAAATCGCGTGTTACAGACTCGGATAACATTGATTTGGAGAGTGCAAGCCCCTAGGTAGACGTCACGACGCAACTTCTCTATAATTTTTTTTTTTTTTGTTCATGCTATTTGGTAACGAGACGAGCTGGTCGTTTGCCTGATGGTAAGCATAATGCCGGCCCATAACAATTGCAGTGCCACTCAGAACTTTGAAACAAAGGCCTGGGCGGAACTGCAGTGCGCTCGTTACCCTGAGACATTAGGTATTAAGTCTCATAAGCCCAGTAATTTCACTGGCTACTCTGCTCATCAAACCGGAACACAGTAATGCTTGCATATTACTGCTTGGCGGCTGACTTCACGAGCAAAGCGATGATAACAACCCAGACGGACACTCGCAGAAGAGTTAGTCCTACCACTAACGCATATACATCATACACATGCATGTACAATATACATCCTATAGGGAAAAATTGAACGGAAAATAATTAGGTACACTTATATTAAGGCTCATACGTATGGGGAGAGTGTAGGTCATGTACAAAGAACCACCATCTGGCAACACTAACTCTTCTTTGAGTTCCCGTCTGGGTGGATTGTCGTCTTTTCTCGTGTAGTCTGCCGCTAAGCAGTATTGTACTAGCATTCTGTGTTCCGGTTTGATGAGCAGGGTAGACAGTGAAGTTACTGGGCTTAAGCAAGGGGGTCTATTCAGTTGGCTTTAGAGTGTACTGGTGCACTGCAGTGCCACGGCCAGGGCTTTCTGTTTCAAAGATCTGAGTGGCATTGCAATTGCTATGGGCTGGCGTTAGCTTACCATCAGGCAAACGACTAGCTCGTCTTGTTATCCAATAGTATAAAACAAATTAATGTAATCTTTTTAAAACCACTTTATAAATCGCAAAAAATAAACCAAATAGAATATGATAGACGAGAAATAGATATTTTATCCATGGATTTTAGCATAAATACTCTAAGCTTTGTATTACCAATATCCATTTAGTTATTTCCACTAATGTGGTATTTTTTTAATTTTTGCGATTATTACACATTGGTCAATGTGGAAACAAGTTTTATGGGTATTTTATGACCCAATTTTTTTTTTAGTAATTTACTATTTATTTGGTACCTTTTAGTAGTTCTAATCGTATAGTTGACGTATTACGTATGGTATTTATTGATTGAAGTAAAAAAGTATGTGGTTCTCAATTTGGTTGTATTTCTTATATTTGTTACCTCAGAACTCGATCATTTATAAACCGATTTGGAAAATGATTTCTTTATTTGCAAGGATATTTTTTTCAGATTGGTCCAATATAAATTTTATCAAAATCGGTTCAATGCATTGTCATTGAAGTCGGTTCGTCAATTTTTTTTAAACCAATTTTATCTGTTACTATTGTTATTAAACCTCAAATAATGACCTAATCTAATAAGGTTATGGACCCATAACTATATGTGTCTGTAGCGTATAACGTATTAAAATAAAAATAAAAATATTTTTTTTTACATTTATTTTTGCCATGCACAAATAAGAGAATTGAACTCGCACCATCTGCGCTTCTAGTCCATCAAATCAAAAAATAACCGAGACTGTAAAATACTGTAAAATACTGTAAAATACTGTAAATAAATTTATTGCTTCGGGAGATACATACAAAACAATACAATACAAAAACTCTTTATTGCATACCAAATGAAACATAAAATGACAAAAAGAAAAAAAAATACGGTAAAACAAACGGCGGTCTTATAGCTATAAGCAATCTCTTACAGACAACCTTAACCTTACATAACACCCCCGCAAACATTTTACCCCATTATTTACAGGCATTCAAGCATTCTACCCACACCATGCTTTTCAAATCTTCCAGTATATTCTGTGTAAGGCTGTCTCAAACGCCCCCTATCGTTAAATCAAGCCGCTACATTGCTGTACCTATGACCTTTTGCCCGTTTTTTGGCCACCGTTCAATCACCCCCGCATTTTGTCTGACAAATGTTTTTATTCTGCAGTCGTTCCTTTAAATGTAGACTACCATTAATTTACTTGTTTGTAGCCAACTTTGAAAGTTATAAGCCAAAAAATGAAAATGTTTATGTTTTTACTTTCGTCTTTTAGCTCATAGTTAAGTGATATTATGTAATTTCTTTCTTTTGTTTTTAAATGTATTTTTTATTAATATATGACATATGTATTTAATATATTCAAAGAGAGAATAAAAATGTAAAAATTAAGCCATACAATATGATGTTAATATCAAATTTATATAAATTTATTACAAAACTTAAATTTCGTCACGTGTCTTTTATAACAGATTATAGAGAGAAGAAAATAAATACAAACTATCCATAAGAAGTAGTTTTAGCTAGAATAGGGCCCACTTGTAAAGGACTCACTCGTGCGCCGAGACTGTTTTCCTTCAACCCACAGGGGACGAAAGAGAACAGTGGCCGTCGCTGGGAAACAGATCCCAGCGACGGCCTAAGACGAGTTTCGTAACGCATGGGTCACTCCACGCGGTGCTTGAGCTAGTCGCTACACGCCACTTTGTTTAGAGCTGTCAGCTGAGCGCGTTCTACGCTCTCTCGCCATTCGGTGACGCTATAAAGGACGGTAGACAAAAAGCAAGTCGTTAAAAGAGATCTAGTGATATTAACTCCAAAGGAATTTTTTTCGGGCTTTGCTACCTATGCAGGTCCTTAACAAGCGGGTCAAACAGTGGTCAATTGGGGCAAGTGCAGGATGAAACCAATTCCACCGATCGTGAGGTGTCAACGAGCCGTGACTAATGTGATCGTTCTCACGTCGCGGCGCGTTTGTTGTTTATTGAGTAATGATATCTCGTTGTAGAGCAGTCACGCTGTATTAGTGTACTGAGCTTAGTGTATTGTACGAGTCTTCCAGACGGAGACTTAAGGTGACTTAAGAGAAACAACGCCAGAGCCTTCAGTTGGCATTCTGAAAATTTTGAAATAAATTTCCAAAGAAAATTTCTCAAGACAATTAGTGAGTAGTAATTTCTTAAAACTTGTTCCAGGAAATACGTGTTTTTGGAAATGCCTTACAAGTTTGTGAAAAAATTGTTTTTTATTTAGAATCTCCATTACATGTCCAATGATCCTTAAGGCTTTTATTTTTTTAATAGCCATAGTAGGTATTCAACCTGCAAGCAGGCGTGCAAATATTAAAAACTCACCCAAAGTTTAAATATTCACCTATGCTATAGAAACCATTTTAAAATAGCTACTTGCTCAGTTTTGTGTTAAATTGATTGCCTTTTAATATTTTGATGTCTTCCGGTAATTTATTGTATATTTGATGACACATACGCATTTCTTACGCACAGACACAAACCGTGTCAGGCCACGAAAAAAGAAAAAAAATCTTTATGACAAGGAGGTTGATATAAAAGGTTTTGAAACCTGGCTCTTTTATGTCGTGTTATAATTTCATTACGGGTTTTGAAATAAATGGTATTATGGATGTAACATCTCTTTGCTATTCGACACTCTCTAGCGATACTCCACAAAGCTGGTAATAAAACCCAATGAAGCTAAACCGACTTCCGGAATCTGTTTTGAAAATGAATGCAATCCGGCTCAAAATGCGCATACATATTCATTCGTTATACCTACTAAGGCTGAGATTCAGAGACGAATCTAAGCGTGGACTCACGCTTCCATACGTCAAAATTCTATACAGTTTTGACATATGGAAGCCAAAGTCTACGCTTAGAATCGTCTCTGAATCTTAGCCTAACAGTCAGTGTGACGAGAGCGGCGGTAAAAGCGTAATGCACAATTGAGCGCATAATTAACTTGTAAATCAATCTGTGAACAGGGGTACCAGCCAGCAAGGAGTGAATAATCTAATTTAACTTTAATTCAGTGGAGTAAGGGTCATAATGTATTGATATTAACGTTTTAATCTCCATTTCATGATGCTCTAATGACGTGTTAGGTAATAGTTTTCAGATTAGGTATTTACGCTGTTTTAAACATTCACGGGTATTTATTAATTTACACATTGTAACAAATATCCCGTTACAATTTGTGAATAGTCATTTACGGGTGTAAATAAGTTTTTCATCATGATTTTGTAAGCGAACTCTGTTAAGGGTTAATTGTTTTTAAACAGAATTATTGACTTCGTCAACAACAATGTTTAATAAACCAAATGGCGCCCATTAAATCCATAGATAACAGTGATTATCGCAAAAAATGGTAATACTTGGTATTGTGAAAAAAATAAACAATGACTTTATGACATTACGGCACATTAGATGACGTTGTTAGAGGGTATATATATATGTGCTTGTGACTATCGTGTGTTTATGCGTAGCAGTCACAGACATACAGTTAGGCAGTCTTAAAAGAGACGCGTCTTAAATTAAACTATTATTTTCGTCCATTTTCAACCTTGTACTTTAACAAAAAGGTCGTATATCAATATGCACTGTTCCTCTACTCCCTTGTACTTATCAGCTTTAGCATTTTTCGTAAAAATTTATCACACCGGCATAGACAAGCGGAAGATTATTTTGCAAATTTCAGACATTGCTTAAAATGACTTTTTTGACTACAACTCTACATTTGAAAAATTACATTTACGTGTATATGAAATACCGTACTATGTTTAAGTATATTTGCAATGTCGTAAGCTATGCCACTCAGAACGTAAAGGCCTGCGCTGCTCTCCAGTGTGCTCGGCTGGATTTTGGCCGGCGTTATTCTTACGAACAGACAAACTACCAGCTCGTATCATGATAAAATAGTATAAAAATGTAGTTCATATTGTTTTACCATTGGTTACACAAGCTAATTTTCTGTGACGTACAGTTCGCAAGGCATTTACCCGGTAAACGGTACTCCAAATGCGGTATAAGCGGTATAACCAAAACGGTCAATGATAATTAACCGGACAGTAAATTTATGGTAATATGCTGTAGTGAACGCAGAACGCAGGTGTGTAAGCTATTAATAGCGACAATAGAGCTGTAATAACTTGGGTATAATTAGGTAATTAATTTGGTTACCTATGTACGAACCAATTCAGTGCACGTATACGTCGATGTGTTCATCTGTTTGCCGTATATGTGTGATTAATGGTTCTTTGTTCATTTCTACTAACGAACTAAAATAACTTTGTACAGTTTAGTTGACAGCTAAACTGAAAAATGTTGCCATATAACGATATGCTTAAAAATTATTACGTAATATTTCGTTTTGAGGGTACAATTACACGAGTGATTTAGCCCATTAAATGTCTAAGATAAAATACAAAAATAAAAAAAATCCTGCCTAAAAGAGGTGATGAATCGGTACTGTTTCAGGGGACCGATTTTTGAAAGTCAGGAGTGATTTCGAAATCACCGATGACAAAATTCTCAGCGATGACTTTGAAATCAGTAATTTGCAAAAATCGTATTTTTGAAAGTCATACCCTGTGTTACTCTTACTAACATGCAACTATTTCTCAGCTTTGATCACAGATAAACTTATGATTGTGTTCTATTCAATTTTATTTATTAAGTTGTAAATTGTTTTTCAGTCAAAATTGGCACTAAATACTCATATACCTATAATATCGTTTACGAGTGGGGGTACCCACTCGTAAATGATATCATAGGTATGATAATTTTAGTCACCCGCTGAGATTCAAAAATACGACTTCTTGTAATTCGGTGACTATCGGTATCGGCTGATATTTAGTCACTCGGTGACATTCAAAAATTGCACCCCAGGTGCATGCGTCTTTGACGTTTTGACTGACTGACCAGCCAATAACATGATTCGAATTCAGATTTATATGTCCTTGGTTGTTTATCCACCCAATTCGTTTATATTAAACATGTATAAAAACATGGACTTTGCCAATTCTAGATGTCCTTTCCACGCCGAAAGTACCATATACCAGTTGGGTAATTGGGAACAGTGATTGACGACTACCGCGGCCACATTTAACTAACGCCCTGTAAAATAAACACACCTCATCACTAGTAAGTTATATTGTCCTGTAGGTGCTCTTAGTGGAGTGTTATTTAATACCTTTATTGTTAATAGCACCAAGCCCAAATCTATTTGTGTAGGTGCTTTTCGTAGCGTAGCGTAGGCGCGATTCGCATTAATGCTATTTGTGGAATACGTCATAATAATATTTTTTTATTTAGACGGCTCCGTAGCTAAGTTGGTAGTAACCGTGCCTGCAAAGCGAGGGGTCCCGGGTTCGATTCCCGGCCGGGGCAGATTTTGTGTAAACATAAAGTTTGTTCTCGGGTCTTGGATGTTTGTGATGTGTATCTGTGTGTGTCCATGCCACCTGCAACACAGGGAATCCTAGTGCGGGGGTATGAGTGTAAGCGTTTATTTATTTATTTATTTATTTATTTAATTTATTAGGTAACGAGACGAGCTGGTCGTTTGCCTGATGGTAAGCATAACGCCGGCCCATAACAATTGCAGTGCCACCCAGAACTTTGAAACACAAAGGCCTGCGCGGCACTGCAGTGCGCTCGTTACCCTGAGACATTAGGTATTAAGTCTCATAAGCCCAGTAATTTCACTGGATACTCTGCTCATCAAACCGGAACACAGTAATGCTTGCACACTACTGCTTGGCGGCAGACTTCACGAGCAAAGCGGTGGTAACAACCCAGACGGACACTCGCAGAAGAGTTAGTCCTCTCACTAACAAAGTTATTAAATATTCCATTTAATTGTTCATTAACGTGTGCCTCTATAAGACTGTGTTCCGGTTTGATGAGACAAGTAGTCAGTGAAATTACTGGGTTTATATGAGACTTTATACCTAATGTGTCAGGGTAACGAGTAGAATATAGTGCTGCGCAGGACTTTGTGTTTCAATGTACTGAGTGGCACTGCAATTGTTATGAGCTGTTGTTATGCTTACCAACAGGCAAACGACCTCGTCTTGTTATCCAATAGTATAAAAGGCCGTACCTATATGTAGTGAATTTATCAGAATATTGTAGACCTATAGCTATTATTTATGCCAAAAAGTTGATAAAAGTCAATAATTCAACGAGTTCCCTGAGTTAGCTAATAAAAATAGAAGGGTAGATAGCAGCCGACAGGCCGAATCTACTACTTATCTGTCGATACTCGAGATTAGGGCTGTCGGTCACAAAATGATGATTTCATTCATTAACCTACTTACTTAATTTTTCTTTCCCACGTCAACAGAATCGTCAATCGGTATATACTCAACATATGTACATACAAAATATATGTATAGACACTAAAAATATTTGTATATGGCATAAAATATGTATAGATATTCTATTAAAGGTTAGTTTATTAAAATATTAAAGTTTTTAAAATATAAAGTCTAGTCTATGCTCTGCTTTGTGGACATACATCCTAAATAAAGGCCAGCGGTGTCAAATCTAACATACAATAAATGTAAAAATAATAGAAAATCTCCTTTTTGGAAGGCAAAACAAAATAATTAAGTTGGATTTAATGCCAACTGTGCGATAATTGTGATAACTTTGTGTGATAACTTTTCTAATAAGTATAAATATTATATATTTTATAATAAGCGTTCTAATGTCTTTCCTTAATCAAAATTGTTGGTTCACTTTAAGGTGGTATCCCCAGTCAATGACATTCATCATTCTGTGTCTTTACACACACTGTCAGTTTGCATTGGTATAAAAGAGAAGGATGACCGCGCGGACCACTAAGATTGATTAAAAATCCAAAAAAAGCGTAATTACTTCTACATCTACATCTAGCGGAGAATCAATCATTTACTGAGCAAAATTTTTGTTGCTAGAGTTGGACTCACCTATCTAGAGGCACTGAGGCAGATGGCAGGCTGTAACCTAGATCTGCTGACAATTGTTCGTTGAAATTTGGGGCACCAATGCAGGCTGTATGAAGCTACCGTTAACAAAGTTTGAATATGAATGCACACTCGTATGAACTCGTATGAACAGCAGTGCGTCTGATGAAACTCGTATCATTGTAACTTATTGGCAGTGTTATTGTGTGAATAATTTTAACTGATAAACGTACCTGTGATAACTATAAATTATAAAAATATCTTCTTTTTGGTTACCGTTTAGTAAAATTTGCTGTGAGGCATGTGGGCAAAGGAAAATCGCCGGTATTTGCATGATGTTTCGTCCACAGTTGGTTTGCTCTACCACAATGAATAATGCTTCGGTCTGAACAAAAATCTTAAAAGTTTTTAATACGTGGCTTTGAATCCAACTGAAGAAATAAAAACTGCTAAAGATGTGATTAGAATATCGAGTCGTATTACACCGTGAAAAAAATACCTAACACATCACAGCTTAAGATCAAGTGAGGTGAAACCTAGGCTAAATTTGAAGGTTACATGATTATCACACTCGCTTTAAAACGGTAAATGAAAACATGGTGAGGAAAGCAGCATGTTCAAGAACCACAAAATTCGAGGACGCGTGACATCCAACAAGCCATACTGGGCGGTTTGATGAGGCTAATAAGGCAGATGGTACATGATGCTTTTATTACGTTGCGCTACAAAACTGGTCCATATCGATTCAAATACCATAACTCAAAACCAATTCACTACTAAAGCCTAACTTCGAGCCCAAGTAAACACGGTGGTAACGACTAGACGGTAGCTCGGATCTGCCGACAATTATTGGATGATGCCCGGGATTACAAAAGCCTAGTATGAACTCCGGTCTGTACAGACCTACCGCCGACTATCCGATTCTATTTGCATAAATTAAGGTTTTGTTCCGAGTTCCAAACTCTTGCATACATTTGATGGATCGTTCATTGACCAATGTAAATACGAGATATTTAATAGAAACTTGAACTGGTACAACATAATATGTGTGCCAAGTTTCGCAGAATCAGTTCACAAGTGAAAATTTAGTGTAATGTATGGGTGAAACAAGATTAAAAAGAATCTTTAAAATTGGACTACTCTGTAGAATTTTGTGCGTGTTATTTTGATATTGACATAAAGTATTATTCTTATGTTTCAAAAATATATGGGTCAACTTGAACAACTCCTACGTTATTTCGTCGATTAAAAATAATGGTTTTCTGTGTTAAAACTCAGCAGGACTCAAAATAAATTTTAATTGATTGTGTTTCCTTCTCATTTATGTATGTGGCAACCCCTTACTCACATGCATGAAAATGGTACATTTCACGAATGTTTTGGTATGAATAGGGCAAATGCAGTTAACATTTTTGCGTATTCCTTCAGAAATGTCGTCCTACGAGTATGCTTGTGGGTTCACGTAATCGTGTGAATGTGAGGGATTGCTATTAGAAAATACACCTTTTCGACACATTGTATAACTCATTTTCGTTTGAGTCATAATTATCAGACGGGAGACGTCAACTTCTTAATTTAGTATAATATCTATGAAAACGGAGATTTGTGCGTCGAAAATAATAGCTTTTTTTGCTCTAGGCGCCCCTTATGCAGGTTCGCTATCTTCAACCACATTGTCGCTTAAGATCAAATCGATGTAACAAAAGTTACATATATAATAAATACGACTGCCCTAATCGCAGTGTCACTCGGAATGATGTAAGGATTCTAACGATACCTCATAATAATATATCCAAATCTGTTCAGGCATTTAAAGTTATGGTGGAATCAAGATACTCATATACGTGAACCCTAAAAACACTACACTCCTTTTTTATGCAGTTGCGTAAAAACACATTTTCGTAACAAGTGCATCGCATAGCGTGCAAACTAAAAATATCTTAATTGCTTATAGTAATTATACATGTGATCCGATAAACTTGACGTGCCAGGTGCCAGTACCGTTAACTGCCTATTTAGAGGTCATTCAACATTAAATGCATTATTAAAATTACTCTTTTACTTTTTGACGGCTCCGTAGCTAAGTTGGTAGTAACCCTGCCTGCAAAGCGAGGGGTCCCGGGTTCGATTCCCGGCCGGGGCAGATTTTGTGTAAGCATAAAGTTTGTTCTCGAGTCTTGAATGTGTGTGATGTGTATCTGTGCGTGTCCATGCCACCTGCGACACAGGGAATCCTAGTGCGGGGTATGAGTGTAACCGTTTATTTATTTATATTTATGATTAAACTTTCCTTGTTTCATATTTGTTAAATCTGATACTAGCGGGTTCTATTTTTCATATAACTAAAGTTAGATAGAATGCGCGATGCAAAAAATTTTATCATTGCAGACTATATAGGTACCTATAATAGTCGCGGAACCGAGTCATCATCAGTCAGTTAAAGTCATCAACGAATGCAACTCTACCGTTACAGTTGTTACTTATGTATCTACATTCAAGTATTATCTCTGTTTCAAAGAATTATAAATGAAGTCTGCACTACTCTCCATATATGAAAGCGTCTCTGAATTTAATCATAGATGCGTAGAATCTATGTTGAAGTATGTTTAACATTAGTTCCATCTCTGTTTCAAAAATCATAACCCGCCAAACATAAAAAACGTCTCTGAATTTCATCATAGATGCATAGAGCATAATTTTAGAAAAAAAGATTGTTTTTTACAACTTGAGATGAACTCACCTATCCATTACAACATAAGTAGTTAACATTGAGGCACGGTGGCAAGCACGAGCCCAAATCTGTTAGCATTGTTCGTTAAAATTTGGAACACAACTTCTGGTTGTATGAAACTACAAAGTTTGAATTAGAATGCATACTCGTATGAACAAATGGCAATGCGTCCGATGAAAATCATAGCGTAGTATATTTAAAACATGAATTTAGAACATCGAGTAACTAACACTTTTTTAGCGGCCTAATTGCTTTTATTGACTTGCTTCTTCTTCCTCAACATTTATCCATCCACAGCTGAGTATAAGTCTCGATTTGACGCCATTCTTTTTGGTTCTGCGCGAGCCTCATGCACTTCTGGAAGTCTCCATCAAGACATCACTACAGATACTACTGCTAACTACTTCTAACTTAGTTACAAAAACAGCTCTCGTTCCAGCGGTCGGCGAGTCAACATCCTGAGGATGCCTCGTGTAAAGGCGAAACACGTGTTGAAGGTCGAGTTGAGTTCGGTCCATGCTGAGAAACGTCGCGACACTAACCATACTGACAATGGATATTGCAGTTCAGCGTCGCGAGTAACTAATATTTTTTACTAACAAATTGAATAACTTTTTGAGTTCTGCGTTGTGAGGTTTAGCCGAGCCGGAGGTGGTTCACATATTCCAACCAAGGGTTTTTAACTAACTAAAAAATACTAATTGTTGGTTTTACAGTCCATCGTTGCGAGCTCAAGAAAGTTTTTTATTTTATAACAAACTAACCCTGGTTTCGTTGTCCAGCGTCACGCGTTACGTTGGGTTAAATTCAGTATAGATCGAACTTAGGCCATAAGACATTCTTTATCGCGGGATTAAAACTATAAATTACCCACATTATATAATATTATTTACAGAAACAGTTCAATAATCTACAAGACATTGTATGCTTTCTTTACAATTGTATTTTTATTACAAACAATTTTACAACTGTGTGTACATAGATTTTTATTACAAACAACTTTACAACTCTGTGGACATAGATTTTTATTAAAAACAATTTTACAACTCTGTGTACGCTTAGCATATTTGGCAAATCACCGTTTCCAGAGCTAAGCCTCCGTTTACTCCACACTGTGCATTGGAATTGCAGTTCACGAGCAGTTAACGACTTTTGACTTAAACCGGGAACAATCCTCTGGGGGATTCAAATCGCACTGTTTATCTGCATTTGCTCCCAGTCCTTGGTGGTCGAACTATTATGGAATAACATATATAGCACGTGGGCATAGCCACGGGCGGAAGCTATTGTTACATAACTTTCTAATATGAGCTGCCAACTCGGCTCAAAATCGCAATTCAAATTACACCAATAATTAAGGTAAATTATTCCGTTCGGAAGCAAGGACGTGCCGGGATTTTATGATCGATTGCCCGCTGCCACGTGTTCGATACTTTATAATACAGCACAAAATTTAAAGTAATTATTTTAACAGTTTATAAAAAATGCTTTTAAAAAGTAGGGAATTGACTTCGGCAAAGATATCGCGACATATCAAATTTCATCCCACATTTTTCCATCCTTAAGGATGGTATTCTTTAATTTTTTTAAGGGCCTGCTTGGTTTTAAGGTATACACTTACTCATGAAAAATAAATCATTAAAATCGGTTGATAATTGATAGAGAAATCGAGTAGCAGACACACAAAAAAAATACACTGGAATACTTTTTTGGAATTTTGTGGAAGTTGTCAAAAATAACTAAAAGCCATAAAATTTTTTTCTCCATCTTGAGGTATACGCATAGAAACGTTTAGCAGTAAAGAGGAATAATAATTTAATACTGGGATCAATGATGTGTCTAATAGTGCGATAGCTAGATAGATAGATTTGTTAGTGGTAGGACTAACTCTTCTGCGAGTGTCCGTCTGGGTTGTTAACACCGCTTTGCTCGTGAAGTCTGCCGCCAAGCAGTAGTGTGCAAGCATTACTGTGTTGCGGTTAGATTAGCAGAGTATCCAGTGAAATTACTGGGCTTGTGATACTTAATACCTAATGTCTCAGGGTAACGAGCGCACTGCAGTGCCGCGCAGGTCTTTGTGTTTCAAAGTTCTGGGTGGCACTACAATCGTTATGGGCCGGCGTTATGCTTACCATCAGGCAAACGACCAGCTCGTCTCGTTACCTAATATAATAAAAAAAAGCACGATCCCACAGGAGCCGCGCCATACGCGCCGTTTAACCGCACCTTTATATAGTCGTATAGTTCATATTTTCTGAGATATTGATCAATCGCTAAACTGGCAACATTAAAATATGCTATAAATATAATATGAAAATTCCAAGTTATGTTATTTGGTAATGAGACTATCTGTTCGTTTGCCTGATGGTAAGCATAACGCCGCCCCATAACAATTGCAGTGCCACCCAGAACTTTGAAACACAAAGGCCTGCGCGGCACTGCAGTGCTCTCGTTACCCTGAGACATTAGGTATTAAGTCTCATAAGCCCAGTAATTTCACTGGCTACTCTGCTCATCCGGAACACAGCAATGCTTGCACACTACTGCTTGGTGGCAGACTTCACGAGCAAAGCGGTGGTAATAACCCAGACGGACACTCGCAGAAGAGTTAGTCCTACCACTAACAAGTATATATTATGTATAAGTAATACTTATTAACTTATTAAGTATGTTGGAAAAGCGGCCCTATATTAAGCGGTACCGCTACCGCTACCGCCTGTGGTAGACAAAACCGACTGGGGTGTTTAAATTCTACCGTTCAGTTTAAAGAATCTTTATTTCTCATTTTAGACTAAATGTCACTTACATGACTGTTCTGTACTGTAAACGGATTTTGCTACAGTTTTGGATAGTGAAACTTTTTTGTTCAGCGGAAGTTCCACAAAGTGCAATAGGTTCCGCCGCAGAACCAGTTGCGCAAAAACGAAACGATCCAGAAACCCGTCCATTCCGGAACACTTTGGTGGTAGAGAAACGTGCGATCCGTCATACGAAGCTTCGAAGTTTTTGGTGGTAAGCCTCCAGGGACGGTATTACGGATTTCGCTATAGCCACGAAACTTCATACAAATACCAGGCTGAATAACGCTCGGTATTTCCCTCTACCCACAGCGGTAGCGGGTAACGCTTACGTCTGTATAGGCCTTTAGGTACTTTTCTGGGACTATTCAAGTACAGACTTTAATTATTCAGTTTACTGGCTTCACTTTGCTGGCTTCACTGGCGATTTTCCGGCGCCTGACTGTAGCGTTCTGTTAGTGTATAGCAGCAATTATATAATTTCCATTGCTCAACCATTGACGTCGGGTCCAGTGTCGACGTCATGTTTGCACGTCAATGTATATCAATTAATATCATCGAGACGCGGCCGTTATCGCTCTGTAAAGTACCAAGGCCACTTGTTGCCACTTCAGACTGGTCATTTGTTAACAATTTAAAGTCTGAATACAGATAACATGTTTTGTTTTCAATTTGTAGAGATATCAAATAACATTGTCATTTTTTGTAACCGTTTATAACTGTTAATTTCATGATTATGACTAGTTCTCACATTCAAATTGAAAATCTGTTACCAAGCACCTATCGGTGTTTTCCGGCAGCTGTGTTTAAGAGCCAGTTATAATCTATGTTTAGCGTGTCGGTGATATAGTTGTCCAACTACCTTTGAAATATATAACGAAAAACAGTGAAAACTTTTAGTGTTACCACAAAAAAAAACATTTTTAGTCGCCTGTTTACCTAGACAGCGTCTAAAGATAAACGTTTAAAATGATTACAAATGTCACAACAGAATTGTGTTAGACAACGGTTAGACACTACTTAAATCAGGATTTGTGGTTGCTCATATTTAATCGCGTAACTAAGGCCTGTTTAGGTGTTATACAGTGATTAACTCAGGTTTAACGTGTGTGTTAATGTTTTTGAGGTAAGACCCTTTGTGTTTAACTTAATGTGTAACAATCACAAAAAATTAAGAAAAAAAGAAACCAAACGTATAATACCAACTGAAATTCTATACAAAAATATTGTGTCGAATCATATAAAAACTTTGTTTTCATTTATTATACGAATTTCCGTTGATCCACTCTCCATCCAAAGGTATCGACTGTTCCTTCATGGTAGGTACTACCCGAGCTCACCCGGCTAAGTTTAGCCGTAGTCCCCACGGATACAATTAGGAGTAAAAAGTAGGATGAAAAGCCGCCAGGCATTAAATGTCATGAAACGCGGACTCTCATCACGCTGCCGTATTAAATTATGATTTGGTTTACCGGAATGGTATTTTGGTTAATGGATTTACAATTTTACTGTATATTTGTGTCTAGCTTGGTTTAAATGGTGAGGTTATATTATAGATTTTTAAACTCTCGTGGTCATCAACAATTAATTACATAACATTATTACTATATAGAAACGTCATGAAACGTGATATTTTCCATGTACATATTATTTGATTTGAGTTTTTAGTGTAACCGCACATTGGACGCGGCCACTAACACGACCCTTGTGGTCACTGCGGACAAGATTTTTCATACATTTTGTATGGCATTGGCGCAAACTCAGTGTTCGAGTGGCCGCAACCGAGCCAAAAGCGGTAGCCACGTTTGTGGCCTGACTCTCACGCATACTCGATCACAAAAGCCGGGGTGAACCCCGCCCGCACAAGATAGAAAGAGAACAGAAGGGGCGATTGGGGGCGTTAGGACGGCGTAAGCGCTAGAGCGCCCCTTCCATTTTCTCTATTTTGTGGATATCACTGGCTGCAACTGGAGAGGCCTCACCCAGGCACTGATGGCCGCGTCTAGTGGCCATATATCTAGTGGCCGCTTTCAGTGGCCCAATTTGCAGCAGCACTTTTTGCAAATAGCAAACGCCATAGTCACGAAAATTCAAGTCAAAGAATATACATAAATACAGACAGCATTAGTTAGTTAGACAACATTAGTAATGATAAAGACAGCATTAGTTTTAGTCTGTGATTCGGGTAGATGAATGTTGCAGAGGCCGGCTGTTAGAGTCATTTTAACTTTCATAAGTGCTCCTTTGGGGCCTATTTGAATAAAGACTTTTGAATTTGAATTTGAATTTGACATGGTAAATAATCCGTTTTAGTGTCATTTTTTATACTTTTTGGTAACGAGACGGGCTGGTCTTTCGCCTGATGGTAAGCATAACGCCTTTCATTGTTCTAAATTTATTTCTAAAATGATCACTAAATAATTCTTCGGATCTGGCCTTTTTAAGTTTTTAGATCTGCAGACAGACGACTACCTATATATCTCGCTAACATGCATGATACAAATGGTTCATTAAATGTTGATATATTTTTTCAAATGTTTTTTAATGTGTAAAATTTTTCATGTATAGGTACATCCCGTTTCTTTCATCTCGGATAGTAAATAACATTTTCATAAAGCACATGTGCTGAGATCACCCGTTTGCTTGCTGTTACACGTCACGGTTGCCCTTTATATTCGCATTGTGTGTCACTGCATTCTAACAGCCTTACTAACAAACTCTGTATATCGGTTGAATAGTTATACATGTTCCGTCTCTTTCGATTCAGTTTAAAATTGTCAAAGAACAACATAGACAAAACATTGTGTAACTATACCAACGTTATACAATGTTTATTAATAAGACCACAGATTATTATAGTCTTTGAATAAGACCCTTATGCCTTTCACGCTCAGCAATTTCACTGCAAAGCTCTACGTAGAAAACACGTTTTGTTAGACAATTAATTAGCTCTCGTCATCCTTAACGAAATTGATGGACAAAAACTAACAGATCTAGACGTTGGTCAATAATATAAACTAGATTATTGTAGTGTGAAATAGAAATGGAAATTGGGAAAGGCTGAGGAAAAGACTGATCAAGCTAGTAGAAATTATAAAAGGTAAACACTGAGTGTTTACCTTTTATAAGCTTGATCCTGCTTGTTCAAGAACAAGCAGGGTTCTTCACGATTTTTTCCGTCACCGTTTTAGAGCGAGTGTGATAAATTCTCACATAACTTGATATAAGCCGGATCGATATTCGAACCATGGTGATTGAATGTCACACAAATTCTCGCTCGACCACACTCGCTCCATCAAAAGCACCGTCTTTCCTATATTCAGCAAGCTATAAAATAAATACGACCTCTACTCCATTTCCACATTAAAGCTGCTTCACAGAAACATTAGCACTTAACTAATTTAAAATAACATCTATTTAGATTTATAACAATATAAATATGTTTGGTTTAAACTTGACACAAAACGTTTAAGTTAATTCTTATCTTGAATATTTTTAATGTCAAAAAATCAGAGTTGCTCACCGTCATGCGATTGCGTGAGCCACAAGCTCTATTCACACAAACAAGGAAGTAGTTATATAAACAGCACTCCTGTAAAAAATAAAAGGTGTTTTATTCGTTTCTTAGCCGTTTGGGGAATTGCCGGTTAGGGCATAATGGTCAGCTTAAGGCCAAGAAGTCAAGCCGCAATAGTCGCGACTTCACTTCGTGGTCTAGATTTTGGAGTTGTATTATTTTATTTTTTGTATTTTAAAATTTCTATCTATTTGTCGAACCAGCCCGTATCCACCCACTCGTCTCGGTCGAACTCTTATATATGTAAAGAAGAATAAGACCTAACGGCGTCAAACATGTTCCCGACATGCCTATGGTACTACCGCGGTTAGAAGTTCATCGGTTTGGTTTGAAGTAGTGAGGATACGATACGAATCTTATTAGTTGATTTCACCACGTTTAGCTTGTAGACCACATGCTAGTAACCATAGGTGGCAGACTATAATATTGTGCTATAAAAGTCGTAAATAGACTTTTATAGCACAATATTATAGTCTTAAGTGAACTTTTTTCAACGACTGATTCGCGTCTTGTTGTTAGAAGCATAACTCCCCATAACAATTGCAGTGTTACTATGAGCTTTGAAACACAAAGGCTTGCAATGCGCTCGTAACCCTGAGACATTAGGTTTTAATTGTCAAAAGCCCAGTAATACCTATAGTTTATTATTTGCTCATCAAGTCGGAATACACTTAATGCTTGCACAGTCTACGTAAGCTAAGCAGTATAGGACCCATCCAGACAACACTCAGAGTTAGTCTTACCACCTAGTAAACCTATCGGCTGTTTGTGTACCTCTCAGGAGTTGGTCAATTCAAGTTCAAGAAAGCACTGAATTTTTTGGGTGGAAATGCAAAGTGAAATGTCTTTGAACGGCGTTAAAAGTGTTAAATCAACATTGATTGATGTCAATTGTGCATAAATCGAGGGTCGCTTTTCTGGCCCGAGTTATTTCGAACATAATTATCTAGCTGTTAATTAATAATTGAATCAAATCTGCGAGCGAGTAAACACTGCTCATTAATACCTATCTGTTCAATGTTGATGCAAATAAAATAATTACGTTCGCTATTTGAACAAGTAATCACAACATTACAGCTTTCCTCGGCTACTCACACAAAGCCAAAATTACATTTTGTGTAATATTTACACCGCCCAATTAAAATGTGCGGTGGCGGCCTCTTTCGCGTTTTAAGGCTTTTACATGCCAAGCGGGGACCAGACGCGGTTAAAAATTCATTCTACGATATAATCTCTTTTATAGAAACGGTATATAGTGGATAACAGACCATCCTGAGTCCCAGTTTGTTCGTTTTACGTGCCCCGTGTTTGCAATATTGATTGACAGGTAAACACTAGTGAACTGGTCGAATCCAGGTCAAGACAATGACGCACGTCAGAATCATTGTATGCACAGTATTACCGCTCGTATGGTTGTAAGAACGTTAAAATGCAGAATGTGGTCGAATCTTGATTTTGTTACGAGCGGGGGGTATGTAAAGCAGGGCTGATTGAAGTCACTCTGTGACTTGACTTGCGACTCTTTGTTATATAAAATTTGCAAAGCTTTGAATTTACAAAGGTATCTTGATGCGCGAAAATCGCGTAGCTCACTACGCTGCCCGTGGAGGCGTAGAAGTGCTACGAATTGCCGTAGCAAGTCTTCATTCACATAACGCCTCGCCATCGTTTTCCTCTATTAAAATTAAGACTTCAGTTGTTTGATGTACATACGGTATATATTAAAATACAACGTGACGACGGTGCGTGGACAACGCGATGACACCTTATTTTACACATGTTGAATAGCACCTTAAGGAGTCGAGGCTAGCGTATAAATTTGAATGAAACGGGTCGAGTTGATTCGGAAATGAGATGGTATACGAGTGACGACCTCGTCAGTAGCTTCTAATATAGTAACATTTCTGTTCATGGACATGGAATTATGTTTGAGGTCTGAGTGCACTTACTAGTCACGCAATTTAGATATTTTGGCTACAGAGGGTGAAAGTAAAGCTGATATAGAATGCAGATACTAAATCGATGTAAAAAGCTTCTTGATCGACGTAAATAACATACAGACAAGCATTTTCTTATTTTATACTCGACTCACGATCATGTCTTTATGGACGTTGCAACGTTTCTTACATTTACATGATTTTACAAATCTGTAAAAATGAGTATCGCAGTATCGTTGGATATTCCCAAGGCCAAGCGGTTCGACACGGGTAGCTGGCCGCCCACCGATAATGGTGTTGGTTCTATACAGAAATATAGTGACAATTCCTTGAACAGAGTCAAAGATGACGAGACGGTCGCGTGACGTCACACGAGCGGCTCTGCGGCTGCGGCTATCGATCGGATAAGCTCGTCACATCTCGCTCTTACGTAGGCGAGATGGGCGCTCTGTCTCGTTCGCTCATAGGTCTGCTACCTCAGTGGAAAGCTGCGTTCCGAAATACGCTACTAATATTTATTTTAACGCAGCCGCCCGGGCCCGAGCACGTGGAGTCGACAAGAGACGCTTCTGGCCACTTTTTTCCTGATGAAAATTGATTTTGCTTTGCATTACTATGACTATGAATGCTGTACTTATGAAATATTTGTATCATTTATTGTTGTATTTTATTTTATGGTATGCAAATCCTTTTTAATATTTATTTTATTTAAACTGCCAGTCGTATACATTGTGATACACCCTCATTTTTAAGCTAGATTTTGTAAACTTATAAAACGGTTTGTAAACATTTTGAATAATTTAAATTTAGTAAGTAATGTAATTTAGGGGACAATCAAATAACAATGAATTTTAATCGATAAATCGAGATAAAATTATATTCTGATATCAAATTGTGCGTGAATAAGACCCATTTTGGTTTTGAAAATAACAACAAGTCAAACAATAATAACATAACATGTTTACATAAATAATAATACTTATAAGTATACTATCATGACTTCAGATCCTCTTTGCAGTTTCAAGAGGGATCTTCAAGTCTCTCGCTAATCTTGCATTTGTTTTCACTTGCTAACTGCTGGAGTACAGGCCTCAATGCCTAGTTTAGGTTGCACTTACTTTTCCTGCGTTATGTGTCTTAAGAAAAAAATATTTTTAATCCATAAAAGACGCTTGATTATCAAAGCAGCCAGTTTGATAAAACGGAAATTTCACAGGGTAGGCCTTAATAAGAATATATTTTAACTGTGGTGAATAATATAGCCTGAGTGTTTACGCCTTATAGTTTTTAATATAAAATTTGAAGATGAAATCTCCGAAATGTACGATTGTAATGAAACTTACTATGCATAAACAAGTAAAATAACTAAAAAAAGGCCAAGTAGAGAAATAAAAAAAAAAGTACCTATTAAAACTAAATTAGAGCGATTTTAAGTTTTCCATACAAATATAAATATATACATTTGTCACACACTTTCATTAGCTTCGCTTGTAACTCACTAACTAACAATGTAATCAAATTTTAGAAGTCAATTTTAACCTACTTCTAATTGTCGTATCGAAATGAAACTTTGTATGTATACGTAGTTCGGATGACAAAACTATAATTTGGTATCATGGAGCTGATCTGATGATGGATCCAGGACTTGGATAGTAGAACTCTTCAGTTGCTACAAATAAACCCTTCGAGTGTGGGCTCATATGATTTCACGAGTCCAATAGATTGCTCTTGGTGTCGAGGTTCTGATGATGCATTCTAGACGTGGAAGTGGTATTTTTTAGTTTCTTTCAACTACATATAATTATTTAAATCAGATATATAATGTTCTGTACCAACCACTTTTTAACCGACTTCCAAAAAAGGAGGAGGTTATCAATTCGTCGGGTATTTTTTTTTTATATTTGTTACCTCAGATCTCGGTCATTTATAAACCGATTTGGAAAATTATTTTTTTATTTGAAGGATATACTTTCAGATTGGTCCCATAGAAATTTCATCAAAATCGGTTCAGTAGTTTGTCACTGAAGTCGGTTCGTAGCTTTTTTAAAGCAATTTTTTCTATGTATCGTGATTATGCATATAAAGTCTCATTCAAAATCAGTTAATTTATTCGGAGATTTTGGATTTGAAAGTCGGTATGAAAATTAGTCGGTACCTAATGTCTCAGGGTAACGAGCGCACTGCAGTGCCGCGCAGGCCTTTGTGTTTCAAAGTTCTGGGTGGCACTGCAATTGTTATGGGCCGGCGTTATGCTTACCATCAGGCAAACGACGAGCTCGTCTCGTTACCAAATAACATAAAAAAAAAAAATAAAAAAAAATAAAAAAAAAAAAAAGCAATGAGACGTAAAAGAAGTACATTTTGAAATTCAGAGCGGTCTGTGCTAGTTCATTTTAGTTTTTTGGCAATAATATGATTGTAGGCTGTGTACATATCAATCATTTTCTATTACACTAAACGACATCGAATTTCATGTAATTGAGCCCAATAAATAACGGTGTAATTCTTACCGCTGACCTGATTACCAAGTGGGCATTGGGCCCACGCCTAAAACCACCCAAACTAATAGGTACAATTCCTCTGTTTATAGCTAAATACGAATATACTTTTTTTTCATGTTATTTAGTAACGAGACGAGCTGGTCATTTGCCTGACGGTAAGCATAACGCCGACCTGTAACAATTGCAGTGCCACCCAGAAAGTTTGAAACACAAAGGCCTACGCGGCACTGCAGTGCACTCGTTACCTAGTACGTTAGTACATTAGGTTTTAAGTCTCATAAGCCCAGTAATTTCACTGGCTACTCTGCTCATCAAACCGGAACACAGTAATGCTTGCATACTACTGCTTGGCGGCAGACTTCACGAGCAAACCGGTGGTAACAACCCAGACGGACACTCGCAGTAGAGTTAGTCCTACCACTAACTTACACATTTTTTCACACTTTAAGGATATCGTTTGACCAATATATAGTGTGATCTTTAAGCTACATGATTACGACTGGCTCTCAAATGCCTGAACACACCGATAGGTGCTTGGTGACAGATTTTCAATTTTAGGACGGTAGCTAGCCAGGCGATTCTTACTTAATGTTCTACCACCATGTTATGGTTACATGAAGATTGTTTTCTTTCACCAAAAGTTCAAGGATAAGCTGAATATCAAGCACACTCCTATAAAAATCAACAGCTGATATTACTATACCACTAAGCTATCACCACTTGAAATATTGAATTTATGGGCAATGGGCATGTTGTTCGCACATATTATATTAGTCCAATGGTCTGTCTGGTATTAGGTCAGTACTCTTTACTCTCCTCGCGCAGTTATCGGTTTGGTTCTACGCATCGAGAAACTAAATAACTATCTCTACGTGAGTGAGTTGATATTGCAATAGTCATGCAGGCTACGTGAGAGCAAAAATACTGCTGTGGACAGTTTATCTTATCTATGTACGTATATCGTGATCAAATATCATATGACGCAATTTTTGTAACTCGTATAGTCACCACTACATACACGGCCTTTAAGGTGTAGACTGAGCGGTGCCGAGTGCGAACTTGTGCTACTTTCAAACTGACGAGCCAGAGCTCGGATGCCGCCTCGGCCCCGTGCCAATGACTTATACTTATCAAGTTTTATGCAGATTTACCACAATCGCTCTAAAACGGTGATAGAAAACATTTCCTTGCAATTTGTCATCGCGTAGAATTGCGTCACACGCGTGGAATCAGAATGAAATGTAGCCTTAGGGTATATCACTTAGGGATAATGTAGCTTCTTATTAGTGAAGTCATTTTTAAAATCGGACCAGCGCGCAGTGGTTCCACGAGATGAGCGGTAGCAAACAAACAAAAATCTTACAAACTTTACGGGTCTTACCACAAAAAATTAAATACACGTTAAACCTGTGTTAAACACTGTTTGACTCCTGAACATGCCTTAGCCGCGCCATAAAATATGAGCAACCACAAATCCTGATTTAAGTAGTGTCTAACACAATTCTGTTGTGACGTTTCTGTGACGTTCCTAATCATTTTTGACGTTTATCTTTAGACACTGTCTAGCTAAATATGGCGTCTAAAAATGATTTTTTGTGGTAACACTATACTGCTTTATAAAATTAGTATAGATTTTGTTTATTTTTAAGCACGGGACTTAATCGCGATAAAAACACAGGCCAAAAACACATCGTGGCCACGATCAATGCAACTTGATCGAAACGTCGAGGTAAATATAAACCTGTGTTTTTATCGCGATTAAGTCCCGTGCTTAAAAATAAACAATGTTTTCGAATCGCGAAAGTTTAAAAGTTAGTATAGATTGTTGAAATCATTTCGCAATCAACTAACAGCTGACAAGATACAAGCAATAAACTCAGATAATCCGTTCCAAACTCATATTCATGCCTCCAATAGAACCGCCGCGCAAGCTGACAGTATCACTCGTGACTGGTGCCGGTCATTTTTGCCGGGAAATTGCCTATATCCGATCAGCGTGACACCTCTGCGAGTTCCGTTTTTTACGCTTTTTATCCATCAAAACTGTATCTGTATACTTGTGCTGCAGAGGCTCGGATTGTTGACCTATCGTTTTTGCACATTTGCGAACGTTTTTCAATTGTACGTTTACAGTTTCTTTTACAGGCGCATGTAACTGTTTCTGAATGGTGATTGAACGATTTTTAGTTTGCGAACGGACGGATGGAATTTTTTTTCTTCTTTCTTGGCCAGACACTGTTTGTGTATTTTGCCAATTTCAAGTTTAAAGGTATGGAATTGAAATTGCAATTTGGATCGGAAATTGTTGGTATTGTTTCCTTTCAAACCTATTGGTTTACGATGGGAATTAAAATTAACTTTATTACTATTTCGATTGATTTGTCTCTCTGTTTGCGAACTTGTTGGTTTGTTCTATATATCGGTATGCTTCTGACAAACAATCGTAGTGTACAACACTGAACTAAGAGCAGTCTGGTTTTCTAAACTTATACCCAATAATGTAAACAAACTGCGGATGCTAACCAAGGATTTGAATTTCTACCTATTGAGTTTGTTTCTATTTTTTTGACATTGAAATAATAGAATGAATCTGGGAAAGCAGAAAGATAGGGAGAAACAGAAACCGAAGTAAAGGTAGTAACAGTTTAATACTTAAAAAACCCGGCTAAGTGCGAATCAGACTCGCACACCAAGGGTTCCGTACAAACTTGTAAGTATGTAAATTGTTCATCCATCACGGAAATTGTTAGATAATTGTATTGCTACATTCAACAAAATAATTAATTAATTTTTTTTTGTCCCACAATATTTTTACGGTTTTTGAACTTTTCCCTTTAGTTAGCCCATATGACGCAGCCCACTACCGATCGGGGGCATGTCCAAAGTAACTTTATGTTTGGGTTTCAGGGCATTTTGCTTTTATTTGTATTTATTTGTATTAATCTGCTGAATGCACATTTTCTTTCTAGTGCTACCGCAGTGAATGTGCTGACAGAATGCTAAAGCCGGTCAGAAACGGCGTGGTCCGTTGTTTATGTCGATTTGAAATGGTATTTAAAGAGAGTTCAACATAACTTGGTTAACTATGGTTGCTTCCGAGCCAATGCAATGCGTCATGCAGTGATATGCATTAACTCATGCGTACGAATTTTGCGAATAATGACAGTAATAATTTACGTACACCTATTATATATCCAACTGGCTTTCGGCATCGATTAAGTCCGTATCGATTAGTGAGTCGTTTTGTTATTATTGGTATACAATGTATGACCCTTCTAGATGACCTGTGGGTCATGGTGAACGTTCGAACCCCAGCTCTATCGGTATTTCAATGCACCCAGTTGGCACAATCGAGGTCCAGTGGGGTGTGTGGACATTATGGTCAACCGGTTCTCAGGTCGTATTTATAGACTGGCAGCGGGGGTACCAGTCTTTTTATATTATAACTCATGGGTAAAGTTACCCCATTTAGCGAGTCAAACATACGTAAATGTTTATAAAATCATTTTATATTAAAACATAGCTATAAGTATTGTTTTTTTGATACTTATACTAATTTTATTATTAATAGATTTTAGGTATGCTATCCCTAGTTAGGCTCTATGTTACATCTCTGTAAAAATTAAACTCAATATCTAGTAGTGTAGCGGTGAAGACAGACAAACGTCTCTGTTATGTGTTAAAAAAAGTAGTAAGGGAACCAAATGCCTAACCCATCACTTTAAACAATCTTATAAAGATAACCCTTGAAAAAATTGGATAAATGTGTAGAATGTTTTATGAACGCTATAACCAGAAAATAAAAAATAAAATTAAAATGCGACTATGTGACATGATTGATCACGAGCAGATTTTTCCTCAGATGTTATGTTCAACACGTATCTATAAGAATTGCAATGCCATTCATAGTTATGAATCATGGTCCTTTGCGACATCACTGCGTTTGCCACTCTGAGACATCACATTTACACGCCCGTTAATATTACTTACTACATGACTACTTTGCCCTACAAACTAGAACACAGTAACGCGTGCACTTATCGCATTGGTATCAGATCCGACAGACTTTCGCAGAAGAGCAAGTACTACCAAGAGCTCAATGCCTGTGTTGTATGCTTACCCAATGACCGAGAAGTTCTGCACCAACACTAATGTTTGTTACTCACTCGATCTATCAAGTGTACTACTGCGTTAGTTTAAAGTTACTCTGAACCCAATTATAAACTATGCTACTACTATCCATCGGCTAGGCTAATCGATGTACTCGTAGTTGGCCAAATAATTACCCTACATGCTGTTTTGTTTTGGCACAATTTCTGAAATTGATTGCAGCTGCTGGAACGCACTGATAATCTATCTTTAAATAGTGAAGAGTAAGTATAGGCCTGCACAATCATGACAGTTTAGTTCAATCCACCTGTGATATGTGGTCAAAGGTGGCAAGTGAGGAACTGGAGACGCCATTACGGTAAGCTCAACTGATTTAGACAGACCGGAAGTTAGCTAGACGTGGCAGCTACACTCTGACTTTTAATTCGGTACAGTAAACTGACAGTGCCAAATGTCAACTCGTGAAATAATGATACTACGAGTATACCCAAACTAATAGCGTATTCGTAAAAATAATAAATCGCCCAATAGTTCTTTTAGCTCTTTAGAAATGTAGATGATTATTACTACTACTTCAGTGGCTGAAAACTTACAGAATATACCTAGTCATTTTCGTCCATTAAATGTCCAAATCTATCTATTACCTTGTCTGTGGCTTCCGTCAAATCCTTATGGAATCAGTTGTGGCAAGAAATGAGAGTTTTGGGAAAATAATTAATTTACTCATAAGACAAATATTATTAGTCGTATTCTGTGTTCAAATAAATACACGAATATCTATGTACGAGAACCATAGCGAGTAAGTAGTCATAAAACAAGGGACAAAAAACCCTCGCGGCGTCAAAAACAAAAGTTGCTCAAATTCGGTTCAAACACAGTCCTAACACAGTCACCTTGAATGATATTTTAAAGACATAAAATAACCAATGATGATTTTTTTATAAGACAGTAGTGCACCAATCAAAGCCCCCTTTACAAAGTTGCTATAGCTCAGTTAATAAGCCTGGTTGACAACAGTTTGTACACAAGCGCACGTCAGCAGTACGTAGAAGTGACGCAGGTGTCGTGTGAATTACAAAAATAATGTCATGTGTTTATGACGTCGATGGAGTGCTGAAAACTGTTATCTACTGACGGACTATGGCGTAGCGGCGCAGTGGAAACAAATACGTTAGATTCGCATACACGATTTTGCATAGGAGTAGGGCGTTTTCTGATACCCTCAAGATGAAAATCTGTAACCAAGCAACTCGATTTGTGCCGGCAACCGCTTTTGATATCCAGTTATTATTCTAGATTCAGCGTTTCTTCCAATCTGGATCTGAACCATATCTTCCTTTAAAATCAGGTGAGAGAGTTGTCCAACGCAATCAAGAGTAACATATTTTTAAATTACTAAAAAACTATATTTATTTAAATACCTTTTTGTAAATAAATATTTCGTAGATGCCGCTACAATGCTACGATGCTACAAACTGCGTAGCATCACGAACTATAATTTAGTATGGACACGGAATAAGTAATAGGTAGTATAAGTATATGGGCAGCAATTCTAGGCCGAACTGAACGCTAGACTCTCCGAGCGTTCAACAGAAACACTCGCTGATGAGTAAAAGAGATACAGCTATCTTCTTGTCGGCCTAGCGTTCTTGTCGCGTAGCGGTGATGTTCGTAGTTGGCAGTTACAAAGCATTAAATTATTTATTACATAATTTATACGAAATAATGCGTACTACATAAGAATATTAACAGGCGAAGTAAACCGACGCAGTATCGACATCCAAAGCATATAACTCCATAGGTGTCACAGTGTAAGTAGTGTCTCAGTTGCAGAAACAAATGACAACGTTTGTGGCTACAAATATTAATATAAAATAATATATGTACAATGTTTATTGCTGTAATATATCAGCCAGGAGGCAGGAGGAAACTACATAAAATTATCATACAAGCAAATCAAGAACGATTAGAAAGAGACTAATTAATAAGATAGTTTTCAATTTATTCGTGTTATTATTGGAACTGACATAGAATACATTTTTTTAGATAAAAACTATTGCTTAGTTTCATGTTTTATACGACTAAAGAAATCCCGTGGGTTCAGTGTGTGGCGGATGTTCACATGTTCGAATAAAAAAATCAAATCGTTTGATAGAGGAGAAACCTTTCAACATATTAAACAATATAAATAACAAGAAGATGTAAATAAAGAAACACGACTACCCGCCAGTATCACTCGGGATGATGTAATGATTCTAACGATACCCCACACATCTAAATCTGTTGAAGCATTTAAAACTTATGGTGGAATAACAAAACTCACAGACAAACATACATACACCTTAAAAACATTATACTCCTTTTTGTGCAGTCTTGTAAAAACCATAATCATAATCATAATCAATTTATTGGTAATACTTATTACAAGTCATAATTGATAAATAGTTTGAGTAATTTACAAAAAACAAAAATTACACTTAAATAGGTAAGAAATTGGATGTTAACATAGTCTAAGTAACTATGTCCATTAATTAAATAATTATAGTGATCTAAATTTAAATCAATTTCAATAATTAACAAAAAATATACAATATATATAATAGTTTCAATATGTCATATAAATAATATTACATGAATTACTGAGCTGAATGTAGAAGCTGGTTCTGTAGAAAGCCGATTGAAAAAACAGAGTCTCATATTTTACTGCCATAACACACATTGGACACGTTTAGCGATATAATTGTGACACACGCCCAATGCTGTTGCGTACATCATACTTGCTCTATTTCAATGACACACTAATTCCATACATAAAGCATTTTTGCCTGCGATGCGTCGATCTGCGATCGCTTGCCAGGAATAGCGCTCAGAAAATGATCCCTATTGGGCTCTTAGTCGCGACATACAGTCTGTCGCAAAGTGGAAGGTGGAGTACTGTCTCCGTCATATTGTGACTTGTGTTTTGTGTATCTGGAAGGCGCCGCGCCGTCGCCACGTTATCTTCAAGGATCCGAAGGACGCGCTCCTGGCGACAATCCAGCCAAGTCGACTGCAAAACCGTTACATAATTCGAAGACTCATATTCTCGTTACCAAGTTTGTTACTAGAGCTGGAAACTAGCAAACTATCTTGGTAAAATGAGAAAGTGTATTTGTTGGTTTGTCCTTCTTTCACGCAGTAACGGAGCAACGGATCGACGTGATTTTTGGCATAGATATAGTTTATGGACCGGAGAGACATAGGCTACTTTTAATCCCGGAAAAATGCACGGTTTCTGAGGGAACGCGGGTGAAAACCGCGGCCATAAGCTAGTATATATATATATATATTTATATTTACAAATGGGAATATATATATTATACTTATATACAATTATAAATTGAAAGATATCTTTTTAGAATGTTTTTTTATACCATTGTTTAACGAGTAAAGCCGGTCGTTTGCCTGATAGTAAGCATAATGCCGGCCCATAACAATTGCTGATTCGCTTGCAGTGACATTGAAACACAAAAGCCTGCGCGGCACTGTACTGCGCTCGTTACCCTGACACATTAGGTATTAAGGCTCATAGTGTTTTGTAATTTCTATCAATTACAAAATGGATAGAAATTACAAAGCATTACGCAAATCTATACAAAGTAATAAAATTGAAGTACTTAATATAAAAATAACAGCTTTTTACTAAATGCATATGAAAGTATATACGGTGTGGGGGTGAGAAATGGTCACTGCGTTTGTTATTGCGAAGTAGGTGTTTATTCGTTAGAATTCAAAACACGATTATTTCTAAAAGCACCGAAAGTGAACTTATGAAATTTATGAATTACGTCTAACCACATACGTCCGGAACAATTGTGATAAAATGCGAAGCGATATAACGTGCGAATGCAGGTAAGTACCAGAGACGACTAGCGGAGCGGGTGCGCGGAGGCAGCGGGGCCGGGGGCCGGCCCGCGGCTCGCAGCTGATGTAAACAAACCCGTGCGTGTTTCCAATACGTTCTTAATACAGGTAAGTTATTTTCGCTATCTTTACAATATTACTGTATTTAGTTAAGTAAAATATTATACAATAGTTATAGTGCTTTTTAGATATCTATTTAAGTATATATTTATATATTTGTTTATTGACATAGGCTAGTACATAAGTAGATTGTAATTAATATGAATTTAGTGTTTCTATATTTTATAGAATGTAGTACAATTATTTTAGGTAATATTAAATTAAGGTAAGTATATAGGATACCGCCACATTACTCCCTCCCAGAGACCGAGTCTAATCTACGGGCGATAATAATCTGGGAATTTAACTGTACGACCTGATCTTGTTTTTCTTTGTATGTTTTCAGGTGGTGGTGTGTCATCAGCCGTTTCATCGAGAGGAGTGCTGCTGCTTCTGCTGTCATCCAGTATGTAAGCTGGCTTTAAGCGATCCACCGATACGGTGACAGGTTTGCCTTTTATTAATAATTTGTATACTTTTTCAGATCTCCCCAGGACAGCGTGTGGACCTGTATATGCCGGTTGCAAAGAAGCACGTAACGCGTCTTCTCTCAAGAACACGTGACTGGCAGTAGGTAAGTCTTTGAAAATGAAGGTGGATGGTTTGCTGTGTCTTGAAGCAGGTAAAGGCTTTAGATTGTTGGCAAACAAGCGTAAGCGTGCTGTATAATCAGAGATATCTGTCGTTCCAGCAGTGCTCGGGTCAAAAAATTCTCCCGGTAAGCGGAGGGGCTCTCCATATACTAGTTCTGCAGAACTGGCTTGGATATCTTCTTTGAAGGCGCTTCTTATCCCCAGTAAAACTAGAGGTAAGGCTTCCATCCAATTTTCATTTGCATGACATGTAATTGCCGTTTTGAGCTGTCTATGGAATCTCTCAATAACTCCATTACACGCAGGATGATATGCGGTAGTCTTTCTGTGATGAAATCCTGATATTTTGGAAAGGTGTTGAAATAGGGCGGATTGAAATTGAGCTCCACGATCAGTAACTATATCTGAAGGGCTTCCAAATCTAGCTATCCATCCATTCAACAAGGCTTTTGCCACGGTTTCAGCAGTAGCATCGGGTATGGGTATCACTTCAGGCCATCTCGTAAAGCGATCTATGGCGGTGAGGCAATAGCGATTTCCACTACATAATGGAAGTGGTCCGATGAGGTCAATGTGCACGTGCATAAAGCGTGCTCGTGGCAGCTGGAATGTTCCCAACGGGGAGGATACGTGTCTGGTAATCTTAGAGCGTTGACAAGCAAGACACGTACGCGTCCACTCTCTGCAGTCTTTCTTAACACCTGGCCATACGTAGCGTTCAGTAACCAGTTTTACAGTGGCGTTGGCGCCAGGGTGACTCAATGCGTGTAAGCTGTCGAAGACCTGTTTACGTAAGAGCTTGGTAATGTAAGGTCTCGAAATCTGTGTGCTGACATCGCAATAAAGTTCTGAACGAGTTCCAGGTATCTTGACTTTTTCTAGACGTAGGGATGTTCCATTATCGAGCATTTCTTTTAATTCTGGGTCAGATGCTTGTGCCTTAGCAAGTTTTGTGAAATCAAGCGACAGTTCCAGTTCTTCGACGCGACTTAAAGTATCGGCAACTAGATTGTCTTTGCCGGAAATGTGTTGCACATCTGTCGAAAATTGGGAGATGAAATCGAGATGTCGAAATTGCCTAGGTGAGCATTTGTCCTTACGTGTGTGAAATGCGAAGCATATGGGCTTGTGATCTGTATAAATTGTGAAATCTCTAGCTTCAACCATATGTCTGAAGTACTTCACTGCTTCGTAAATTGCGAGTAGTTCTCGATCGTATGGCGAGTATTTTTGTTGTGGTGGGCTTAACTTGCGCGAAAAGAAGGCAAGTGGTTCCCAGTGTCCATCCTTGTATTGCTGTAAAGCAGCGCCGATTGCAGTATCAGATGCATCTGTCACTAGGCCTAATTTGCATTGGCAATCTGGATGCGCAAGAAGTGCAGCGCGGCAGAGGCTTTCTTTACAGTCCTCAAAGGCTTGCAGTGTGTCACCACAGAGAGTTACAGGGTGAGTTCCTTTGACAGAGCCTGTCATGAGTCCATGAAGAGGAGCTTGTATTTCGGCAGCATTAGGAATGAATCTCCGGTAAAAATTAATCATCCCCAAAAATCTTCGAAGTTCTTTAATGGTCTTTGGAGGGGGGAATGATTTTATGGCTTCCACCTTTGAATCGAGAGGTTTAACTCCATCGGCTGATATGGTATAGCCGAGAAAGGTGACTTCAGATTGGCCAAAGTTGCATTTCGATGTATTGATGACAACTCCATATTCTTTCAGTCTGTTGAAGAGTAGACGAAGGTGTTCTTCATGCAGGGTCTCATTCTCCGAGAAGATTAAAAAGTCGTCAACATACGGATAAATGAAGTCCAATCCACGGGTCATCTCATCAACAAATCGCTGGAAAGTCTGTCCAGCATTACGCAATCCAAATGTCATGAAGGGAAACTCATATAATCCAAATGGCGTCGTGATGGCAGTCTTGTGTATGTCCTCTGAATAGACCGGCACGGCGTGGTAAGCCTTCACGAGGTCTATTGTTGAAAATACTTTGCAGCCTGAGATGCTTTGTGTGAAATCGTGAACGTGCCTTATTGGGTATCTGTCAGGCACAGTTCGAGCGTTCAGCATCCGGTAATCACCACAAGGTCGCCACCCGTTATCTTTCTTTGGTGCGAGGTGCAGGGGTGACGCCCAGGGACTCTCTGAAGGTCTTGCGATTCCTGATTTAAGCATTGACTCGATTTCAGCTTTAGCTATTTTCAGCTTGTCTGGTGCTAGACGGCGTGGAGTTGAAGAGACTGGTGGTCCTGGCGTGGTCCTGATATAGTGCAAGGTACGGTGCTTAACTTCAGCAGGTCTTCCAGATGGATGGGTAATCTCCGGGTACTCTTTCAGGATTTGGTGGTAGCGCGACTCGCCGATTGGTATCTTAATTGAAGAAATCGTAGTCGACGAGTTAGCAGGTGAACCTACGACGAAGAGTGTTGTCGTATTGTCCAGTAGACGTTGGTTACGTATGTCTACGAGAAGTCCGTAGAATTTCAGGAAGTCGGCACCGATGATTGCCTTCGTAACATCACCAACGATGAAGCGCCACGGGAAATCGCGGCGAAGACCAAGATCCAAATCCAGTTGTGTGTATCCGTAAGTACTGATAGGCGTACCGTTAGCAGCTGACAGTTGAAAGTCTGATTTAGGACGACGCTGTTGAAGTGCTTGGTGGGGGAAGACACAAACGTCGCTTCCAGTATCGACAAGAAATTGCATCTTCGACCGACGATCAACGACGAACAGGCGACCAGACTCGATAGGGCAGCCTTCAGTCGCCATTAACGACCGCCCTGAGAGTTTTCCGGTTTGTAGTCGCACGGGTTTACGCATCTTTTTGCTTTTCCCCCAAATTTGGAATGGTACCAACAAGTGGGGAATTTTCTATAGTTGGAGTGCGATCTGGTCTCGGAGCGGCTTCGACTTGTCTGACGTGTCTGTGAGCGAGGTTGACAATCTAACAATGTCTTCACTTGTCTGCGCAGCTCGGCTATTTCTTTAGCCATGGCGTCGAGAGAAGAACCTGGTACAGACGCTGATGCCACCTGTGGTGAGGTCGGGGCAATGTCTTGAATCCGGTCCGCGAGATCAGCAAGAACTTCAAGTGTAGCGCTGGGTTGTGCAGCTATAACTGTCTGCACGTTGCGTGGTAGTCTGCTCGTCCATATAGTTTTAATAAAATCTTCTGGTACGTCTGGTCCAGCCAAGCTTTGGAGATGCCTTAGAAATTGAGAAGGTCGGCGGTCTCCTAACTCTTCGTGCATTAAGAGCTGTTTCACTTTCTTCTCACGTGAGGCGCTCAAGCGCTTAATTAGTTCGCTTTTCAGCTTTTCATATTTTTCAGTAGCAGGTGGAGATATAATAATGTCTTTAACTTCTTTTGAAAATTGGTGATCTAATTGTCCGATGACGTAGTTGAACTTGGTGACGTCAGATGTTATGTTTGAGACGGCGAATTGACCCTCGACTTGTGCGAACCATATCTCGGGCTCCTCAGGCCAAAATGGTGGTACTCTTATACCGACACGATAAATTTCGGTTGGTGCAGTGGAAACGCACTCATCATCTTTCTTCGACGTGGTCATGTTTTAACTCGAAACTTCGATTGTTTAATGTACTTTCGGTTGTTATATACGTTCACTCGACTCACGTTTTGTCCTTGTAGGGGTCACCAGTATGTGGGGGTGAGAAATGGTCACTGCGTTTGTTATTGCGAAGTAGGTGTTTATTCGTTAGAATTCAAAACACGATTATTTCTAAAAGCACCGAAAGTGAACTTATGAAATTTATGAATTACGTCTAACCACATACGTCCGGAACAATTGTGATAAAATGCGAAGCGATATATCGTGCGAATGCAGGTAAGTACCAGAGACGACTAGCGGAGCGGGTGCGCGGAGGCAGCGGGGCCGGGGGCCGGCCCGCGGCTCGCAGCTGATGTAAACAAACCCGTGCGTGTTTCCAATACGTTCTTAATACAGGTAAGTTATTTTCGCTATCTTTACAATATTACTGTATTTAGTTAAGTAAAATATTATACAATAGTTATAGTGCTTTTTAGATATCTATTTAAGTATATATTTATATATTTGTTTATTGACATAGGCTAGTACATAAGTAGATTGTAATTAATATGAATTTAGTGTTTCTATATTTTATAGAATGTAGTACAATTATTTTAGGTAATATTAAATTAAGGTAAGTATATAGGATACCGCCACAACGGTACCTAAAACAAAACAACCAGTTTTAAAATGTTTGTCTGTCTGTCTGTTTGTTTGTTCCGGGTAATATCAAAAACGGCTGGACCGATTTTGACAAGACTTTCACTGGCAGATAGCTGATGTTATAAGGAGTAACTTCGGCTACTTTTATTTTGGAAAAAGAATTAATTTTTCTGCGCAAAAAAATAAACCCCTTGAAATCCAATATCTCCGCGCGGGTGAAACCGCGGGCAGCAGCTTGTATTATCATATAATTAGGGTTACTTTGGATAGATTAGAAATATATGTCCTCACTTTTTGTCGGTTGGCACTTATTAGTAACGAATATTAACAAATCTACCAACCACGTGTTATATTCGCTATTTATTTTTAGTTATTATTTTATTTATTTGTATAGATAGGAATTTTTCAAAAGAAACAATACTGCGAATACAGTGCTTTTATTATTTTTAATTTATTATTATACGTCACTGAATCTTCAATCCTATCCGTTACGGGTTACATACAACCTTTGTATGTAATCGTTGGGCGTTTTACTTTTCTATTTATTCTGCAGTGTTCGAGTATCTGCAAGAAAAGCGAACGATGTAACGTTAGCACTCACACTCAGTGGCGTATTTTTGGATTCAGCGCCCTGGGCCTGCAGGGCGCAGGCCCCGCCGCCCTTTTTTTGACAATTTTAAACTGAATCGAAAGAGACAAAAGACAGTTTAACACTGTTCATTAATAAGAGCCTTAGTTACGTAGTCTTTTATAAATTTCTTCTGCTTGCACCGCCCCTTGCAGCCTGCCGCCCCGGGCCATGGCCCTTTTGACCTAAGGGTAAATACGCCCCTGCTCACACTAAAACTATTTTTAACACAAACGAAACAAAGTTGCAGAAAATAATCGAAAGCTATCTTAGGGCAATTTTCTTATAGGAATTGAACCTTCCAATAGAATTTGCGTCGCGATTTTACATCAGATTTGAGTAAATCATGTATTCCGCGAACCACCACGTGGGAGGGCGGGTCTACTATGCGTCACAATCACAAAGTCATGACCAGCTGGCGATTTCGAGAAAATGACCTCTATTCTATAGGCGCAGCTAGGATTGAAATAATGGGGGCGACGAGGGCTCTTTCGTGAAAAAAGAAATAGTTGCATTCTATTTTTAATAATATTTTTTTCCTAGTGCTCCACAGGTCGAGTGGACCTGTTTTCATATAATCATTCATAATTTTCTGATATCCTGACGATGCAATCAGAATTAGCAGGTTCTAAGGTACTCGTTATGTTATTTTAAACTAGGTACTTAATATTATTACGTACATTAAGATCGCTAGCGATATTCAACTCTCCCTCCTTCCCACCTACGCCTATACCCATACCAGAGTTATTTGCTAAGATTCCCCTTTAACGGGTGCGCCGTGAGGCTTATACTCCTCAGAATAGAAGTTACGTAACCGTTACATTAGTTTTATGGGCGGGCAATTAATTTTATTATTATTTACATGTATGGAGGACATAATATTTCCATTTTATTATTATTTATATGTATGGTGGGTAAATTTCCTCTTAGTTATGCTCAAGTTTATGACGTAAGTTTGGCGTTTTTGGGTTTATGGGCCTCTTAGTATATTAGATAACTTTTTCGCTTTTGTTTAAAATTTTCAGTTCTTTACGATTTAGGCTAAGATTCAAAAACGAGTTTAAGTGCTGCCACACATTGCTGCACATCGAACTCGGTCACGAACGCGACCACAAACTGCGGAAAAGATTGTTCATACATTTTATATGGCATTTGCGTAAACACTGCCTCAGCATGTGGCCGCCACTGGGCCACAAGCTAAGGTAGTGGCTTCAACCGGGCCACAAGCTGAGGGGCAGTGACCGCGTTTATGGCTCGCTTCTCGCACAGAGTCACCGCAAACGCCAGGTTTTCCTCGCCCGCACAAAATAGAAAGAGAACAGGAGGGGCGCCAAAAGGTCGTCCAAAAAGCCCTTTCTGTACCGTCTGTTTTGTGGCTACCAGTAGGCTGCGACTGGGGAAGCCATACAATAGTGGCTGCGTTTAGTGGCCCCGTTCGACAGCACTTAGGGTGGACTAATGCTTCCATATGACAAAATTCTATGGACTTTCAAAATCTAATTCTATGGTGTCATGAATTTATAAGAATCGTTCCAAATGCATGCATGATCTTGTCTCTACTAGTTGTGAGATAAGCGCGTTGCTTACGCGTTTTAGCACTTTTTATTCTAGATAAGTAATCGTTGGACCACTATTTCTCTTACTCCTAAGTGGCATGAACTCATAGAGGTAAACACGATCATTCTACCTCTCGAGTTCTACATTAGAATACATCGTTTTACGCTGGGTGATATTTTTACACGGCTGCCCAAAATGTATAGAGTGTATGGGGTCGATACCCCATTTAGAGTCCTTACATCATCCCTAGATAATAAAATATCTCTAGATCCATTGTGTATCTAGCCCATGCATGTACTAAGATTGAAGGGAGTGACACTGGCAGTCATATTTTTTATTTTATTTTTTTAATTATTTTGCAATGTTTGTTTCAAAATTATTGCCCGTAAATAGTACCTGATTAGTCGCAAATAATTACCAACTCATATTTAGAAGAATACGCAGGTTTCTGTACATTGCAAGATTGTATTATACGAACGGGTTTCCAAATATACATACGGTAAATCTTTGAAGTTTTTTCAAAGTCTTTACAAATTTCCTACATAAGGGAGACATCAGAAGGAACATGCTTGGCTGCCGTTCCGCTTTGCTCCGATATTGTGCCGTCAACCTCCAGGTCTTTATTGTAATAGCCAAATCTACGAAATTACTGTGCGGTAAGAGCTGATGTCTCAGGGCGTGGTATAGAGCCGCAAGTTGTGAGTGGCATTGCAAGTTATGGGTAAGTGCAACGCTTATCATTGCTGCCAAACGCAACCAGGTGCTACCAGACGATCAGCCCGCTCGTCTAGACCTATACACAACTGACTAGATATGAAAAATTAAATCTATTGAAAATCTAAGAAGTGGTCGTTGCGATCTCGCCGCGTGCGCTTCCTGAGGAAGAGCGTCGGACACGGTCGAAACCTAGGTCGAAAATATCAACAAATGACGGGAGTTATAGCCGGTTTTTAATAATTTATATTGACGATGATATGAAATGATCATATTGATAGTTAAAACCAGCTGTGCCTCGTGGCTTCGCCCATGTAATCTAAGTTACTCCTTGTAACATCAGCTATCTGCCAGTGAAAGTCCCGTGAAAATCGTTCCAGCAGTTTCGGAGATTACCCGGAACAAACAGACAGACAGACAAAAATTAAAAAAAATTGTTGTTTTTTTATAGGTACAGTATCTACTTTCATATGCATTTAGTAAAAAGCTGTGATTTTGATATGACAAACAGACACTTCAATTTTATTTATTTGTATAGATCAATGGTCATTTCTTAAATCTGACTAATTGTGATCCTGAAACGTAAGAAGCAGCTTTCAAAACGGATAGATTAATAATTCCTAATCACTCGACATTCAGGCTAAGCTACAGCCAAAACTGCAATTCCACAGTTCCACAATAGCTGAGCGCACCCACAATGAGAAACAAAGCGGAGATTCCACCAACCGCCCCAATTCAGCGTCCGGCGCCAGGCGGGCGGGCGGCGGCGCCGTCGCGTCTGCCCAGCTTCAAGTCCCAGATACCACCCGCCTTGGAACCCGCCCAGAGTATATTTTTTGCCTATTGATGTAGGCATCGAGGTCAAACTGGCTGTTATGTTAATGGCGTATCAACTGGGAAAACCCTATGCTGTAGCTACTCTCATAATTTGTCAGTGTCGTGACGCGATAGGGAGTGTTGTGGCTTTTTGTCGTTGTTATTGTTTGTGTTGATTGATGTTGCCTTGAGAGTAGAAAAAATGTTTTTTAAATAATAATATCCAGGGATCGTTAACGTAGACGCACTGTGTGGTGGTGTTTGTTGAAGATACAATACTGACTTATTCGTCCACCGTTTCTTATGGTTTCGCTTATTAGTGTAGAACAGGTAGGTCCCTTCTCTATCTATCATGTTTTCAACTATAAGTTAGTTTTATACCAGCCTCAATATTTAAATGTATAATATATTTATTTATCTCAGATTCACAGCTTTACTTAGTACTATATTACAAATTTCATATTACTTATCCTTAAGCCAAAATGAATCTACATTATGTAACTTATTCGATAAAGTCAATCATACGTGGTCTACAGTATATATTGATTGAATCTACGTATGTAATATGGTAAACAGCATTATAGAATTTCAATTGCAGCTCAAGTACAATTATCACATCGATAAAAAAAAACTTATGCATTCAAACCTTGCAAAGAACACTTTTAACTTGTTATATGTTTACTACTCGTAGGTGGTAGGACTAATTCTTCTGCGAGTGACCGTCTGGATTGGTACCACCGCTTTGCTCGTGTAATCTGCCGCCAAGCAGCAATGTGCAAGCATTACCATGTTCCTTTATGATGAGCAAAGAAGTCAGTGAAATTTGTGGGCTAACCTTTGTGTTTCAAAGTTCTGGGTGGCACTGCAATCGTTATGGGCCGGCGTTATGCTTACCATCAGGCAAACGACCAGCTCGTCTCCTTATGCATTGTTATAAAAAAGTTACATATATGGATATACATATACTTAGGTATAGATAGATACACGACATCGTGCGAGGTTATTTCAGTTATGCTCAGGTAAAGCGCTCAGGAAAGTTCAATGAACTTGGCGTGAATTTCAAGTAAAAGATTGATTGCTGTGCCATCGAACTCTATAATACGTTAATTCCTACGGAAAACATTTACAGGTTGAATCGAACGCCTTGTACTTTCATTAAAGGCGAACCTAAAACGAAATATTTCAACATCGAGTTCTCGGTATCGAATGACGTCATTGGTATGGGAACCGGCGGCGGGGATACCTATCTATGTTTAGTAGTAGGTACCTGCTTTGAGTCTTCCCTTCAGTTTTCAGTGGGGAGGCACCGGCAAAGCTAATCTCAGATGGCGCTATCATCGCTGGTTCTTGTCATTGATGTTTACTTTGGGGGTTAATGAATTAAACTAACCAGTGAACATGCTCGCGTCATAAAAATCATTAGATTGGAAATGGTTGCTACATAACCTAGATGAAGAATTTGGTTTTCTATATTTTTTGATGTACAATACCTCAATGTGCGCAATGTTTTGATCTACAGATTCCATTTTTTCTCGTGAGTAGGGAAAGTGTGTACCTTTATTTTACTTACTTACATATTACATACTTTATTGCAGAGATGATTTTTTTTGTTTACTTACTAAAATTTTATAATGAAGAATGACAGCGAAACAACACCAGCGATAATGCGCCACCTAGTGGGAAAATAAGCAGTGTGTCTTCCCGTTATAAAAGTAACTATGGTCCGTGTTTCTATACTTGTCCAACAATATTATCAAACATGCAGATTACCAACCAATGACATAGGTAGAACTTCGAATTCCAATTATATTATTGATTAGGGATTGGATCTATTGATATCATTGGCTGGCATCCGCCGAGTTTGTTTACATTATTGACAAGTATAAAGCTCGGACCATTTATTTATACAAAGTTATTTTTTATGTATGTATGTATGTCACCATAGTTATGCCTTCGGAGTATTGTTTTTGTTAATTTAATGATGTGATGTGTTGCATGAAATAATTTAATTAGCAAAAAAGGGTGCAAGCCCTGGAGCTTGCAGAGTACAAAATAAATATTTAAAAAAAATCTCGGACCATAATTAGTAATGCATCGAAATGTCAAATATTAATTTGATATATTAATTAGCGGAGGTAGGCTTCTGCATGAAAGCGAAAAATTAGTTTATCTTCGCAATGCCCTAGCTAAACTACGTTAGATCTTGACGAAGTTTTATTAGGGACTGTGGGTGAAACCGCGGGCAGCAGCTAGTTTCTAATAAATTCAAAAGACCAAATAAATTTCATAAAAGAGGGCTACAGTAACAACATATCCATACCTAATAAAATATACTATTAAAAGCCTGCGAATATTAGACAAAATGGAAAGACGCCAAAAGTAACCATTGTAAATCTTTGGACGACCTACAGACGCCAACATCGTCTGTATCAGCCTAATATTATTACGTTATCCGATAACCTACTTGGCAACTTTACACAAGATATTAATGTTTGTCTCGAATTAAAATCACTTATTTTCATCTAAGTTTCTCTCTCTCTTCTCTCCATCGCCACTAATCTAAAATGACGAAGAAGGTAAATACGCTAAGGGATCTCAAAAGCGACTGCTGGATCAAACCAAGAAGTGGATTCACTTCGTAATTCAGAATTTATCGTTCTAAATTATTTAGAAACTAGCTTGCCCGAGCAACGCAGGCCTGTATGGCTTGGTATATCTCTATGGGCTTGGTGGCAGTCACATGTTCACTTGTGGTTCTTGAACATACAGGTTTGCTTACAATGTTTTCTTTCGCCGTTTTGGAGCAATCTTTTGCAACTAAATACAGATAGATATACTTACATAAACCAGATACGTCCTTAAAATACCTACATTTAAATAAGAGTAATTAATGATATAACTACGTAAAAAAACCTAAGTTTTTTTAGAGTTTCTGCAATGTGGTGTTTCAATAAACAGTTTATCTACCTACAAGCACGAATTAGCATTTGGACTATGTACAAGTATCTAGTAACAACACCTTCAAAATATGAGTCTAGACAAAAAGCCTAAATAATTCAAATGTTAACAAAACTATAACGATCAGCAAATATAAATATTTTCTTTTATTACTAATCTAAACTTGACACACAAACTTGTATGACACACAAAGGTCATAGTTATATAATTTCTTCTTGACAATAGAACAAAGATAACAAATTACGTATTATTAAAACATTCTTTCGAGGGTAGACAACAAAACAAATTATAACAGTGACTATCGACGCACGGTCGCAAGCGGTTCTGTGTATGTCTAAACAATTAAAATATCAAATCGTTGTCAATTTATTAAATACTATTGTCGACTGTGAACATTCATTGACCAAGTTTAAAAGTATTGTAATATTAATAGTGTTAGTGAATAAATGAACGTGGAATGCATATCACTTCGTAAGTGCTTTAGTGTTATTTTGTTATGTAGCTAAAGATGCATATTTAATGAAAAGCGTATTATAAAGTTAAAATTATTTCGATGACAAAGATGCATGAAGGCTAACAGATTTGAATTTTAAACACAGCATTAGAAAAACGATTTTTGAAACGAATGCCGACGATTTTCTTGCTCTTCTTGTGTCTGCCTGCCTTTACAACTTACTTTTTAATTGGACGGCTCCGTAGCTAAGTTGGTAATAACCCCGCCTGCAAAGCGAGGGGTCCCGGGTTCGATTCTCGGCCGGGGCAGATTTTGTGTAAGCATAAAGTTTGCTCTCGGGTCTTGGATGCTTGTGATGTGTATCTGTGTGTGTCCATGTCACCTGCAACACTGGAAATTCTAGTGCGGGGGGGGTATGCGTGTAAGCGTTTATTATTATTTATCATAATTTGGAATGGGTACTATACTGCACTCAGAATCGTTTAATGATTCCTTAGTGTAGATTTATTTTGTAAGTGTATGTACTCATGTCCGACCTTTTTTGATCGTCCTCCTCTTGGAATGCTGCTACATTATTGGCTGTTTTAATTTTATCTTTTCAATTGTTTTTTATTTTCTATTATTATGTACTAACAAAACTTGTTTTACATGTGTATACTAACAAAATAGATCTCAGTTATCTAGCAATAAATAAATGTTTGATTTTGAATAAATCTAAACTAATCGCTTAACTAATCATTAAACTACTATGTGTGCGGCATTTAGTAATATATTTTAACTTTCATGAGTGCTCCCTTGGAATCCAAGTTAGTAAAGAATTTTAAGTTTGAATTGTTTTGGAAGCGAGTGCTTAACCTTGAGATCTCCCGATGATGCTTCAATTTTGGATCTTACAATGTTCGTTTTAGTTTGAAATTGAAACTACGGTGAAGTTTAGCATAAAACGATGATGGCTTAGTGGTAGTTACGTCGGCCGTCTGTACGGCAGTGGTTCGAATCTTACCATGTAGGTACTTGAGTATCGGTGAAGGAATACATCGTGATGCAAGCTTTGCATAGTGGTAGGGTATTTATCAAGCGTTCTCCTGGCTAGTTACCACCTATCCGGTGTGTTCCGGCTGTTGCACTTTTTTTTTTTTTTTTTTTTTTTTAGTTTAATTTATTTTGCTCTGCAAGCTCCAGGGCTCGCACCTTTTGTTTGATATTTTTACATTAATATACTTGAAAAATTACTTACTTATCATCTATTTAACAAAAGTAACTTACTTCGAAAGCCTAACTAAGTGTCATACACATAACATATATAATATATATATATAGTTTTATATCAATACAAGTATTACAAACTAGAATGCTGAATTGAGTACACAATCGGAGCGGACGAGATCCCACAAGCAGCACCCGTTCACGAGTTTGACGCATGTGCCAGCCATCGCTCTCCTCAACCATTTCAGAGGGAAGAGGGCGACCCGCCACACGACGCCACTGCAAGCAAGATCATTCCAGTGGCCATGGCCACTCCGGTTGTTCACCCAATTTATTTAACCTATGTTACTTGGTAACCTATATTAATTACTTCCCGTCGCCGCCCCACTCCGTTCGAACTCTGCGATGGCCTCCGCCACCACATTGTTCCCGTCTCTGATGGCCATTTTAAGGTTATAATCAATGATCCTTTTAGCAGAAACCGCCTTAACCCTCATCACGAAGCGGCCTATCGCATCGTCGCTATCATCGGTGTAGTATATACAGCTATTTCGATGACGCGACAATGCCACCACCGCATGTGGGACGCTGTCGTGCAGCTTCAGCTTTTGTCCTTTGGTTTGCATGACGATCACCGACTCGTACGTCAGTCCCTGAGCTTCGTGAATGGTCAAGATGCGTGACCCAGTGCCTCCCCCGTATCCCTTGGTGATCAGGGATTCTTTCTCTTCCTGTGTGTGTACTAGGAAGAGAGTGTCGGGAAGGGTAACGGGTATTAGTGCACCTGTAAACCGCTTCAGCTTCAGAGAATGAACTTTGGATGCCGATGAGTAAATGCCGGAGTACACCTCCCGAAGGGCGTAGGCGACATCCATAGGGTTCCGATGCGTACACAACAGTTCCTGAGTGATTGTTGTTACCAGGTTTGGACGACAGTACCTTAGGACAAAGAGGTTCTCCCTGTCAATGAAAGGTAACTGGTTGACGTCTCCAATGAGAAGAACGGCTGTTGCACTTGAGAGTCAGTCCTTATCTAATACATTCACCATCGTCACTTAAGATCAGGTGAGATAGTGCCCAAATGCTATAAAAGCTAAAAGAATAGCATAACGCTGAAACAGAAAACATAAGTAGGTACATAAGAAAGTTGTAACCAAAACCGTTCTTGAGTCTCAAGCATCATCATTCATTATTATCAGCCTCTTACGCTCCCACTGCTGGGATACCGGCTTTCTCTCAGAGAGAGAGGTATGGGCTCAGTGCGGCTTGGTGGATGTCATGTCTTCGAATTTTGTGGTTCTTGAACATGCCGGTTTCCTCACGATGTTTTCCTTCATCGTTTTAGAGCGAGTGTGAATAATCCGCACATAACTTGATATAAGATTTTGAGTTTTTGGTGAGCGAATTGGGAGACTGTAATGCTCACCAAAAGCATGTGTTAGTAAATAAATAAAATAAATAAGTCATTGGTGCGGGCCGAGTCGAGATTCGAACTATGGTGCTTCGGATTGAAAGTCACACAAGTTCCCGCGCAGCCACACTCGCTCTCATTATATAAAGCATCATTATGCTGATATCTCAAATTAACACAAACATCTTCGTACAAGTGAAACCGCGCGCGAAAGCCAGTTTGTCATAATCTCAAGAGATTTAGTTAATGAGGCTGACGAAAGGCAAGATGCGCCGATGTCCTTAGCCTCGGCCGATCACTCGACCTAACCCCTCTTGCCTCTCATATTCTCCCTCTACATCTCCCGCCCGCCCTTCAGCTGTGGCTCTTTTGTTCGCTGATTTAGGGAGGCTATTCTTTCATCGAAATTATTAGACTAATGACTGGCTTTTGGGTATGGTTATATAGCTTTTTAGCACAAGTGGATGTTTCTAAACAACGATACGATCAGTCGACTTTCTTCCCAATATAACGTAAATCAGAAGTGCAAGTACTGAAACACGCCGATAGATGGCAGAACACAACTTTTTAACTTGAGGATGCCGGCACTAGAAAATACCATAGTATTTAGTACTAGCTGCTACCCGCGGTTTCACCCACGTGGAGATAATGGATTTCATGGTTTTTATTTTCTTGCGCGGAACCTTAATTATTTTTCTAAAATAAAATTAGCCTAAGTTACTCCCTGTAACATCAGCTATCGGCCAGTGAAGGTCCCGTCAAAATTTTTAAGAATTGTTGTTATGTTATAGTTACCGTATAATACTTTCGTATGCATTTGGTAAAAAGCTGTTATTTTAATATTAAAAACAGACACTTCAATTTTTTTTATTTATATAGATAATACGAGCTTAATACCTATGGTCGTCAAACCTAACGTCAATATGTTCATGTTTCGTTTAAAACAATGAAATAAAAACGATTTAGACACCCGTTTGCCCACATAACCAATCGTTATATACCTACACTGAGTGTACGGTGTATAATGTCGTAGTCTAAATCTAGCTTCAGTACACTCACGAAACTAATGAGAATTAATCATTTCACACCTTTGGTGGATTTCCGCAAAATCTCTACATAGCACGCAAGGTGCCCGTTAAGTACTTATGGAATATTCCCATTTCATGTTGTAGGCCTACAGATTCATATTTCCTACCTTTATGTGACAGTAACTTCAATAAGTCTAAGTTAGCCATTTATTTATAAATGTAAATATTGCTTTTCTTGTATAATGCGTATGTAATGTAGATATAATGTATAATTTTTATTTATTGTATAATGCGGCCCTGTCCAGAAGGAAGTTGTCTGAATAAATTGTTATTCTAAGGTAAGGTAGTAAGATCCACCCAATTTGTTTACATTATTAGACAAGTAAAAAAACACGACTCTTTCACCTTTAAGAATGGAATGGTTTTTATACGAGACAATTGGTTTTTGTAGTATACTTACGTTTTTAAGAAAGCGCAATAAACATCTCTCACCACCAGTAAAGTTCAATATTTTTTGTCTTCCTTACGTTTCGACTGCAAAAATAGGCAACTTCATGCTCTTGATGACAGCTGTCAGCTGTCCTGCGTACTAAGCAATTAATTTATACGTATAAATTCCTTATCAAAGCAAAGCTTATCTCAGATGGCGCGGCCATCGCTGGCGCTTGTCTACTAACCAAGTAACCAGTGAACTAGCTCGCGTCATAAGAATCATTACATTTGAATCTAGAACTATATTCAGAAAAAAAATTGGTTTTTAATAATTTTTGAGGCGCAATGATTTGATCCACAGCTTCAGTTTTTTCTCGTCATAAGAGAAACCTTTATTTTTACACTGATATGCACTTCACAGAGGCATACTTTATTGCAGCGACGATTTTTTTGTTTACTTACTAAAATTTTATAAGGTCCAGGGAGGCAATTGCAACTAAAAAAATATAGTTGAAAATTTCAATTGGTGTACCATCGTCTGTACTAATCAGAGAGTTATAAAAATCAATTCACCAAGTTACCTATATATCATTTAATACTATTAATAAGGCAATAAGGCATAAAAGCATTTAATTAAGCGTAAATTATAATTTCTTTCCAAAATTACCAAAATAGTTGCAATAGCCCCTTACCGAGGTAATTGCAACTAATAGTTGGAGACGTGATTTACATTAGCGTTTAAAGTTTAAAATAGGTGTAAGTTACATTAAAATGTACCTGTTTTCTTATAATAGTCCATAAACCAGCGTAGGATGGTTCAATTTATGGGAAACTTTTCTCAAAACTGTTGAGGGGCTAATGCAACTTTTTTTTAGATAAAAGGGATGGGAAATAAGTTTGTCGATATTTTTTTATTACTGGGCAAGCACTGTCTCCGCCTCTTCCTTTCGCAAATGTTGTGCGGAATCAGTTTAGCGATAAAATAATAAAAATCATGATCTCACTGCCTATGCCTTTGTATGCAGCAAAGTTCGTGGAAAACCTTTTAATTGTAAGCTGCCGAATAACTTTTGATCAAATTTTTTGTGTCATTGGTGAAATATTATTAGACATCGAATTTTTTATCATTTAGATCAGCTGATTGAGCTTATTCGTATGCTATTAATTGTTTTACTACGAACGGCTTTATAAGATGGTCTTAAGTGTATTGCTCCACTTTTTTCTTTAACAGGTCCCTAACTAGCAGTATTAAGAAAGTTCAGGAACGACAAGTTTCTCCGAAGCTCAGAGAAAACAACCGTGGTTCCACATAATTATTTGCACTAGGCGGGAATCAAATCAGCCATCTATTTATTATAATAATAGGCCACCAGTCACCACTCACCATTATAATAATAATATGTAAATTTTCATATCTTACTAAATCATCGACACGAGGGCATCACTAGTGTTTATCAATTTCATACAAATTTGCTGGGGCAATTGCAGCTAGCCTAAAAAGTCACAATAACCCCTTAGCGAGATTTCGAGGGGTTAATGTATCTTTAGCTATATAACATAGTAAACACAGTTTTAAGTAAAACAAATAATAGAAAATGGCTAACCGTATACTAAATCTGCTTTTCATCAAAGACACTGCTCGAAAAACGAAGTATTTTCATTTTAATTTTTAATGGAATCTGATGCCGACTATTTCGCAAACATCAAAAAAGTGGCGGATAATTAAATCTCATTGTGGATAAAACAGATTAGACGATAACAGCTCCGTCTAAAGTATGTAAGAAGGAGTGTTAGTTCCTCTATCGTTTCATATATTTCACTATTCCCAGAAAAGATTTGGCGGGAAATTATTTCAATTAGTTGCATTTTCCCGGTAGTTGCAATAGCCTCGCTGCACCTTAATGTAGTTTGACAGCGAAACAACACTCGCGATAATGCGCCACCTAGCGGGATAATAAGTAGTGTGTCTCCCCATTAGAAAACTATACTTAGGTGTTTAATAACTCATTTAGTAAACAGAATAAAAGGAAACAAAAAATCAAAAAGGAATCAATAAGTACAATAAGCATTATAATATAAAGGCAATTAAAAAAATTACGTTTGGTTAAATTCAGTATAGATCGAACTTATGCCATTAGACATTCTTACATATCTTATTTAAAATCGACTTCCGCAAAGTAACGGCTGATTCTATCAAATATAAAAAAAAACATTGAAAAAAAATATTACTTGAAACGAATAAATCTTAAAGATAAATATCATGTGTGATTGTGAAATTGTCGAATTATAGCTAATACCTGATAATTATTATTAAGACAACATTGTGTAATGCAAAACGCAGGTACATAGTATAGCTATAAACTCGAAAAAAAAGACCAACTCGACTGCATCAGGTTCATACCTACATCTATAGTCGCTTTGTAAATCAATGACACCGAGGTCAAATTCCAACTGAAATTCCACGAAACTAAAACTGGCAAGTTATTCCCGGTGTCTGGTGATCCGATGACCCAGATCCGGGGTTCAGCCGGTTACATCGTGTGGAAGCGGCTCTTGGAGTAATTTCACTAAATTTGGTCCGTTTTGTGGCCTGCCTTTAGTTTCTAAGCAAACGCCGCGAGAATTTTAATAAAAATGGAACGCTACAATAAATTTTTTAATCGACTTCAAAAAAGGAGGAGGTTATTATGATTGAGGGTTTCCCCGTGGACCCCTGCTATAACCCACTGGTGTGACTACGGATTTTTTTCCCCGTAGACCACCATGCTAACGATGGAATTAAAAAACAAACTTTATCGTAGCATACTAGCTAACTTTAGTATAAGAGACGAACTTTAAAATTTAAAACTTACGGTGGATCATCCGTACGTACTTCTTTTATTTATTTTCACCGATTTCTCCGTCAATTGTGGACTGATTTTGAATTTTGTTTTTTCGTTTGAAAGGTTATATATACCTTCGAGGTGGTCCTACATACATTTTATGAAAGGAAACGACCTCTAAAGGTGGCTAATAAGAAATGAAGTTCAAATATCGAATATTTTTCATTGAGATCGGTCCCCGCTTTTTTTAAAAGCTTTATGGGTAGGCGAAGAAACGACAAATAACAATTAGCTAGTGGTACTTATTACATCTTACGTCCTACTACATATTATCCTACTAATATTATAAATGCGAAAATGTGGTTGTTGGTTTGTCCTTTTTCACGCAATACTTAACGGAGCAACGGATTGACGTGATTTTTGTTATAGTTTATGGACCGGAGAGTAACATAGGCTACTTTTTATCCGGAAATATGACGGTTCCTGTGGAAACGTGGGTGAAAACCGCGGACAGAAGCTAGTCTTTTCATATTTCTTATTTAGATGGATGCGTTCAGTTAGAAATGCCAAGTCCGTCCGTCAGGCCCTAAGCTCTCTGACCTCCGACCTCCGTATATTGCTAAATCAATTTGTTAAGGACGTCTGTTTCGACGAAGTACTTTAATTACATTGTACATATTTTGGCTTAACATATCAGCACTGCGACTCAAAACAGTCAGTGAAATTACTGGGCTTAAAATACTTAATACCTAATGTCTCAGGGTAACGAGCGCAATGCAGTGCCGCGTAGGCCTTTTTATTTCAAAGTTCTGAGTGGCACTGCAACATAACAAAAGGGCTGGCGTTATGCTTACCATCAGGCTAACGAAAACGTTTGCTTTAAATCGTTACCCAATAATATAAAAAAGAACTGTTACCGCTGTCAAATAAGCATTGTACAGATAAGTCCGTAGAATCTGAATGTGTCTAGGTAAATTAATTTTATTACAATGCTTTCACATGATACTCGATCCGGTTTTTACAACAAAGTATGATATTTTATGTATTCTAATGCATAACGACACGAGCTCGTCGTTTGGCTGATGGTAAGAATAACGCCGGCCCATAACAATTGCAGTATACCATTTAGAACTTTGAAACACAAAGGCCTGCGCGGTACTGCAGTGCGCTCGATACCGTTAGACATTAGATATAAAGTCTCATAAGCCCAGTAATTTCACTGGATACTTTGCTCAACAAACCGGAACACAGTAACGCTTGCACATTACTGCTTGGCGGCAGACTCATCTTCTGCAGAGGAAAGCGGTGGTATCAAGTCAAACGGACACTTGCAGATGAGTTAGTCCTATCAGCTAGTAACGATCCTAGTAAAAATCCTGGAAAAATTCTGAAAATCAAAATATCAAATTTGAAATTTGTCCTCATTTTCAAAGAGCTCTTAAAGTCAAAACTCATCTGCGGGAGTTTTCCGTGGTGCTAACAGCCCTAGAGACTATGAACGCACTCGTATCAGTCAAAAAGTCGACACTAATTAATCTAATGCACCATTTGTAGGTTTAATCCAGGCATGTATCTAGGCTATGAGTTTTGGGGCTCCAATGCTATAAATTTTAGTGTTATATAATCATTGGAAAGGTTTAATAACGCAGGCTAATAGCGATTACTGTTTGACTATTTAACTTGCAGGATATTTGAATAGTACTTAAAGAATAGCATTTTAGTACCTGATGATGTCTCAGGATAATGAGTGCAATGCAGTGCCGCGCAGGACTTTGTGTTTCAAAGTTCCAGATGGTACTGCAAATTGTTTTGGGCTGGCGTTATGCTTACCATTAGGTAAACGACCAGTATTATGTGTTAGTATAAAACATTTCAAAACCTACAATTTGAAATGCTTACCATCAGGCAAATGAGCAGCTCATCTCGTTATGAAATACTATAAAAACGCTATTGTAAGTAAGCAATTGCAATACCACTCAGAAACATGAAACACAAAGGCCTGCGTGGCACTGCAGTGCGCTCATTACCTGAGACATTAGGTATTCAATCTCATAAGCCCAGTAATTTCACTGGCTTCTCGGTGTATCAAACCGGAACCCAGTATTACTTGTACATTACTGCTTGGCGGCAGACTTCACAAGCAAAACGGTAGTAGACTGACACTCGCAGAAGAGTTAGTCCTACCACCTAGTGCAGGTAGTGGTATGACACGCGGACACTAGTATGAATTAAATGGTAAGTAGGTATATCTCGTATAGGTACCATTCCCGTGTCATCCCGCGCGTGCCAACCTACCCAATATCATTCTCACGCCGCACTTTATACCCCAAAAGCGAACGAAATGAACTAAAATCACGTGTTTCAGAATTTAAATTGTGCAATCGCCCCTCCCCCACCTCTCCTCGACCCTTAACTACAACCCTAGTTCACCCTCAGTTCATGCTGCCAGTCACGTGACGCGAGGCACTGACCTACATTTCACATATCTTGTTGATTGCGTATGATTAGCAGTCGTCACACACTTTTGTGACGTTTCCACTAAGTAGAAGTTTGAATGCGCTCAAGTTTCTGAACTAAAATGACATAATAGTGGGATTGGTGACATTTTTATTGGATTTTGGTTAACTTTGCATGAAAAGGTTAACGAAATTTCAAAGAAGTTTGATTATGTCCTACTAATATTATTAATGTGAATGGTTTTGGTTGAAATTGGGCGGCTCCAATCTAAGTCGGTAGTAACCCTGCAAAATAAGGGGCCCCGGGTTCGATTCCCGGCCGGGGCAGATTTTGTATGGTGTGCATAAAGTTTGTTCTCGGGTCTTGGAAGTTTGTGTTGTCTTTCTTTATGCTTCCATGCCACCTACAACACACAGATCCTAGTGCTCGGGTATCAGTGTGTAGACGTTTATGTTTTTAGTAGAAGGAGAAATAAAATTATTGTTTGAACTATGTACGTCTAAAGTAAATATTACTTCCTACAATGGTGGGTACTTTTCATGTGGGAAAATAAACTAATTCCAAGAGCAGTTGTTAAACCACGGGTGAAAACGAAGGTGCAATTTTGTATTAATGAATCAAGGAATAAATATGCTCTTCTTATGTATTTTCTCAGATCTCTGGCTATAGAAAATAATTAAAAACTTTAAATTATTTATCCTTTTTAACTGACTTCGAAAAAAGGAGGTTATCAATTCTACTTTATTTTTTGTAGTGATGTTACTCTATACCCACATACCATTAAAATTATAGACTGCGCTTAGCCGGGCATCCTTGCACGTCAAGGTTAAGCATTGTCACTTAACGCCTCCCAGCCGAACCAATCACAACACGCCGTCTTGCCTCGTCCCCCACCTACATTTGACGATTGTGTTCTCATGCAAAACTTGACAGACATTTAAATTTCTGTTATTAAATATTTTTGCGAAATGATGTATACATACAGTCATATTGTATTATTGCAGTCGACTGCACCTTGAACGAAATAACCGAATCGGTTGATGCCAGCGAGAGTCAACGCCATCTATTGAAACTTTCACAAAAAGTTTACAAACTGCAAACCACACTATTTATTATTGTTCATAAAACAAATAATGCCGGTGCGACGGTTTGTTATTGAACGTATAACTTGGCGCTAAATTCAAAATGATTTATTTTAACGCATCAATTAACACGTTTATTACACGAATCAAACTTAAGCAATTCCACCACCGCTGTTTTAGAAATTTAGCAGACATTAAAAGTTAATTGATAATGATATTATAACCGGCTGGGTTCCAAGCCATGCACAGGTTTAATGTTGTTATAACACGGTAGGGAGCATCCGGCAAGCGTTCGATTCAATTTATTAGGTTGAACGAGGAAGTTATTATTTAAATAACAAACTTTGTTTCAAAGCTATTGTTGCAAAGTGCTAAGATAATGACGTTTAGGACCTGTACTGTTGGATGGCCTAGTGAATCCGTGGCGTGGCGTGTGGAGGCTAACGAAGTGTACAAGTTATACGGACGGTTTCTAGAACGCTATCTAACTATTAAAATAAGTTTGTAAGATATATTATTTTACTCTGAAAAGAATGCGGACAGCGAAGGAGTGGAATTCCTTGCCTGCGTCTGTATTTCCTGAATACTCGACAAAGGACAAAGTCGGTTGAAACGCAAGCCTAACGTTACAATAAACACCTAATTTTTTTCAACGGTCTTCCTTACTTTTTTATCCACCTAATATATATAAGCACTATAGATCCAACATAGGTACAAAAACCGTTGGATAATTTACAAGCCAATGTAGGTCTATAGATATAATTCAAATATTCTAACCACTATGTACCAGTTGGAAGTACATCCAATATGCTGGCGGCATTGCATCGTTGAATCGCAATGCGCAAACGGATCAACGTTGAGCCAGATATGTAGGTACCAGCATTTTGGTTACGCGTCGCATCAAAATTACAACTAGGTACCTATATTAAGGCGGGGCTACAGCAAAACGTTCGAAAAAGTCCTGTTTTTCGTCGCACGAATCTCCGTTTTTATAAATTTTGCAAGCAAAAAATACAGTAGCATAGCCAAGTGGTTATAGAATTATCTACGTACATAAATGGCTCAGAACCTTGTAAAAAAATTGCAAAAAGACGCCTAAAAATCTATTTTTTCTCGAAACGAGCTCGAAATTTTGAGCGACAACTATTACACTTTTGTAACCAAAAAAAAGGAAATTTAATCACCTAAATACATATGTAAGTATATTTAAACGTTATCGTGTCTCTTTTTCTTAATTAAATAAAAACTATGAAATAACCTTCAGCTAAAATCGACATCGACATTTTCAACCTTATTTCAATACAAAAGAATGATATCAGGAGCGCCTTAACCTACTAAAGCATAATACAATTAAAAAAACAAAAGAAAACCTTACAAATAAAAAAACTACATCAAGGTCGCCTTCTACAGGTAGGGTGGCCAAAAAGAGTTGAACTCTTTTTGAACAGCCTACCTAACTTTACTTAAAATATAAACGAAACAAACACTTCATTTATGAAACAGGTTTATTTGGGATACCCAAACTAGGCACGATGCATGTACGATATCATTTATCCAAATGAAGTAATTTAAAGTAAAATCAAAAACAATTTTAGGATTTGTAAGTAAAGCCCTTTTCAACGATACCTCATCCTTCTACATTGTAGCGCTTTTCATTTGGGTACCCCTTCTCGTACCCCGAAACATCGTCAAGATGTAAGCAAATGTGCTTCGAATCTCTGACATTCCTATAAAATTGCCGCAAGCAAAATAAATATTAAAAAAAAAATGAAACCCGCATAATAAGCACTTTCATTCGATATGTCACACTATACAGTTTATAAGACTTTTTTTTAATTTTCTAATTCCGAAACGGGATTGGCTTGCACCAGCGCGTGAACGCCTACCTTCCATGCAGACATTTTCGCTTACAATGTCAAGTAGCAAGCGTCAAGAAAGTAAAGTAGTAGTCTACTTGTATAAATAATTAAAAATGTTGTCGAGTATATGCTGAAAATATATATAACGCCACTTGGATCGGCTACTCGCCTCTTGCATCCAATGATTTCCCGCGTGTTTTGACAAGGTCGTCGGACCACCCTACACTTTGTCTTGCGTTTACGCCCTATGTTCGCAGTGGACATATTCCGGCTGATGATATGCTGTCAGTGATCTAGTGCTAAGTAGTTACTGTTCTCTATTCCAGGTTGGCGGCAGCGCAGGAGGCGGCGGGCGCGCAGGCTCGCTCGGCGCCAGCTGATACCATGGGCGGCGCGCACCAGCCCGCTACTCCAGGGCCAAGCTCGCTCTTTATATTTTCGGACGAAAATTACATTCGGAGGTTAGTTAGTACCTTTATGTTAGGCTGCCGAGCATGGACCATAGACGTAGATTTGCTCATGTATCTGTATCTTAACGGATGTCACAGTTGCCGAGTGTACTTTGAAATTTGAAATGAGTAATTTAAATTCTCCATCCCCTTTCTATCATCAAACGATGAAACGTCATCCCTTTTGTAGTGGATTTTCCACCTATTCGCTGAAAGAATTTCACTTCGATCGCTATTACGTTATACCGTTAAGGAGTGAAACTTTTTGTTTGAATCTGAGTATCACGGTCAATACAAATTCGAGCTAAGGCAAGTAAATAGGTAGGTATCTTCTAGGAAAGCGTGGTCCATCGACACCATTGATAGTGTTCAAACGCAAGGTTTATTCCACAGTTCACCTATGTGAACAAAGTGGAAATAAGTCTGTCACATTTTATATAAATGTAATGTTCATATTGCCTCATCAACGAAAACAGTAAAATAGGAGTCCCAAACAACTTACATATGCAGTCAAGATAACATAACACTAACTTTTATCCGACTTTCAAAAAAGGAGAAGGTTATCATTTCGGTGGATATTTTTTTTGTTACCTCAGATCTCTGTCATATATAAACCAATTTGGAAAATTCTTCTTTTATTTGAAAGGTTATACTTTCAGACTGGTCCCATAGAAATGTCATCAAAATCGGTTCAGTAGTTTGTCACTGAAGTCGATGCGTCGCTTTTTTTAAAGCAATTTTGACTACTAGATTTCCCGGTATCAACACTACGAGAACTATGATCTCACAACACTCAAGACTATAGTACTGCAAACAACCAGTAAACAAACAGTGCCGGATAACGTCCCTAACCTACATTCATCTAATACGAATCAACACCAATAAAAACAGAAAACTTCTCCAATCATTCCGTCCTACACCGGGAACCGGGCCATGATGCAGCAAAACGCGCAAACCTACATGGAATTCCCCCCATCATCTGCTCACTATTGCCTCCACTTATAAATATTAAACGGGCACCTTGTTTGCCCCCTTTTGCATTTTGTAAACAAGAGCCTGAACCTGAGTCTGGGCGGTCGGGATGTAAGACTTGTAAGATATTCGAAGAGGTATATGAAAACGACTGTACGAGTATATTTGCTTCTGTATAAAAAGATTTATCTATACGAGTAAATCTGGAGATGTAAATAAGTACATTTTTTTAAAATCAGGGGTCTGTTTCTTAAAAAATATTAGTCTAATATTATGAGCTTTTTTTCTTCTTTTTTCATTTAAAATATGAGACTAATACTCATAATATTAGACTAATATTTTTTATGAAACAGGCCCCAGATCGAATCTTTTTTTGGAAGGCGATTAAATCGATTACCGAAACGTTACAACTTATTTGTGTACCTAAAAGCGCAAGTAATAGTTTCGTGTCTGCATATTGTGGAAACATATTTTCGTAGCTCCTGATTCTGTTACAGAGATACATTAAAAGGGATCCTAGTTAGAAATCAGTATGTATGTATGACTGTATGTACTCCACCATTGAACGTCATTAATTCGTACTATTATAAATGCGAAACTGTGTATGTTAGCAACGGGAAAGGGATCCAAATTAACATTATTTATTTGCAAACAAAATAAGGTTACAATATTAGACGTTAGATTAGAAAAGAATCACTTATTTTGCTTTTCAGGCGTGCAAAAATTTATAAGTCAATAACATAATTATGTAAATGTCAAATTAAAGATTACCAATAATACTTATGATTAGGACATATCAATTTCAATATTACAAATTCGACGTGATTATTTGCATAATAGATTTAAAATTTAAAAAACAGGAAAGTGATATAGGACACTATTGAAAAAATGCACAGTTCCAGAAGGTATCTCCGCGGGTGAATTTGCGGACATCAGCTAGTATAATTTAATCAAATCAGGTTACGTAAAAATATATCATCATCATTATCAGCCTCTTACTCTCCCATTGCTGGGATACCGGCCTTCTCTCAGAAAGATGAGGTATGGGCTAATATCCACCACGCGGGCCCAGTGCGGCTTGGTGGATGTCGCATGTCCTAGAATGCGTGGTTCTTGAACATGCGAGTGTCCTCACGATGTTTTCATTCACCGTTTTAGAGCAAGTGTGATAAGTCCGCACATAACTTGATATTATGTTTCACAGCTTCATTCTTTGCGATTTCAAGGTATACATAGTGTATTCGCGTTCCTACTACACTATATAAACCTTGAAATCGCGTCGAATGAAGCTGTTCACATAATTGTGATCGAACTTCAAGTACAGGGTAAGTTCGTTTGATCATTAATAAGTCATTGGAGCGGGGCCGAGTAGAGATTAGAACTTTGGTGCCTCGGATTGAAAGTCACACAAGCTGCCGTTTGGCCGAGCGAGAGCTCTTAAAAAAATATACGTATTACATATTGTTCGAATCAGGTTATTTTTCAAATTTTTTTATCAACATAAGGATGCTAATCCCACAAATTTTAATAATCACCACAAAATTTCGTAACACGAAACACAACAAATCGATTAGCAAAATTAATTTATGCGGCGAAGCTTTGAACACAACTGTCAGAGTTTAATTTTGAGAAGCGACCGCAATCGAAATATTTTCGTGTCGTCACGAAATAAATTCCTAATGGAAGGTTTAAATTATGTATGTAGAACGGGCCAGGGGAATACCATTAACTGTGGCACTGCACCAAAACCATAATGGTATTGGTAGGGTTGGAGCGAAGGGACGTTCCATTATAAACGCATGAAGAAGCGCACGGCTTTTTGCACGGTTTGTGGTCTAATTGAGCAGTTCGTTTTCGGAAACGTTTTTTTTATCAACGCTTGACCACAATTTGATCTGATCTCAACTCAAGGGTTTCACTAGGTGGTAGGACTAACTCTTCTGCGGGTGTCCGTCTGGGTTGGTACTGGTCTGGGGTGGTTGGAGGTTGCATAATAGTTTGCCACGCAATATTTTACTGTATTAACATTATCATACACGTGCGAAATCAGATAAAAACGTTAGTAGACCAGATTAAAAAATTCGGGTGCGATTAATTGATACGAAGACGGTACCTACTCGACTCAACGCACTGTCACTGCGGCTAAGTTAGCTCGCAGTTCAGCAATGAAAAATTTGGTAGTTTCTCGAAGAAAACTGTTAAGCTGTTAAACTTTACCCACCTGAAAAAGTTCTACAGCATTCTAAGAAAAACAAGCGTACGAAATGTCGCTGCAGAGTATCTGCAACATGTTGGAAATAGGGTAACACGCCTTTACCATACCTTTAGAAGTAGCCCCTTATACCTTCCGACCCGTGAAGGTATAAAACGTCTCACATCCGCCTGTTTGTGTGAATAGATACGACCTTTTAATACGTGGATCTTGTATTTCAATGTGTAAGAACGCCGACAAACTAACGGCTAGAAGGTTGCATATTAAATAGTGGTTATTTAATCTCTGAAGAGATAGATGCAATTTACATGTCATGAAATAGTTTTAATATGTCGTTCTTTCAGGGAGTTATAGACTCTGAAGTTCAGCAGGTTAAACCTATTCTGTATTGTTGTGAAAGGGATCGAATATGTGCTATAGTTCTTCAAGCCTATACAGCGGGTTGCACAAAATGTTTCTGTTGTTATTATTTTCTAAGCACTATTTGGACAATAACTGTAATCTCCTATGTTCAGTAACACCCTAGCAAACATATTACACCCTTCCAAAAAAAAAACGCACGTAATATATACCCTCTCAAAAGGTATTCTATATTTTCATATAAAAAAGCGTCTAATACATTATGCGAATATAGTTCAAAAATGTTGTGCAAAAGAAACTTGACTTTTTATTTCTATGATACAATATTATATAATATTTGCATTTTTTTTAATTATTGATTAGTTATAATAGTTAAATAATTAATGAAAACTTCGATAATTAACGTATAAAGAGTTAAAGACCCCTTCACACGTTTTTTTTTAAATTTGTAACGAGACGCGCTGGTCGTTTGCCTGATGGTAAGCATAACGCCGGCCCATAACAATTGCAGTGCCACTCAGAACTTTGAAACACAAAGGCCTGCGCGGCACTGCAGTGCGCTCGTTACCCTGAGACATTAGGTATTACGTCTCATAAGCCCAGTAATTTCACTGGCTACTTTGCTCATCAAACCGGAACACAGTTATGCTTGCACATTACTGCTTGGCGGCAGACTTCACGAACAAAGCGGTGGTACTAACCCAGACGGACACTCACAGAAGAGTTAGTCCTCCCACTAACAAAAAACGTAATAGTATTACCTCCCCACTCTAATAGTATTACCTCCACTACGAGACGTTATCGCAACGTAATGGACACCGATAGTGCATTATCCGGTGTAATCGAAATATAACGCGATAATCATTTATTATGCAGAGTAGATGGGAGAGTGCGGATCAATTAATCCATTTTACAGTAGCCTCTCGTTATTCATTGGCTTCGTTGACATACATAACGCTCCAGTGAGTCTACCCTTAAGCACGCGTTGCTTGTTTAATTAGGATACGTATTATATATTATACTACATATTTTGTTTAAACAAAAGGTTATCGGGTAAGCCAATCAAGCATACTTGTTTGTTAGGACTTATTTGTAGTATTCACTAACCCACTAGGGACTTTGGGAATTTCAATTCCCACCGAGCCCACTAATTTATATAGTGGGGTCCTCATCAGGTTAGTCGGAAAGTTGGGAACATTAATTTTTGTTTATTTTTATACTTTTGGATAACAAGACTAGCGGGGTCGTTTTCCTGATGCTAAGCATAACGCCGGCCCATAACAATTGCAGTGAAACTAAGAACTTTAAAACACAATGGCCTGCGCAGCGCTGAATTGCGCTCGTTACCCTGACACATTTGTTATTAAGTCTCATAAACCCAGTACCTAATTTTACAGACTATACTTTGCTCATCAAACTGGAACACAGTAATGCATTCTTGGTGGCAGATGTTTAATTTTATTTTTAATTAAATTGTACTTTTGTTAATTTTCAGATATACAAAATTCATTATCGAGTGGCCACCCTTTGAGTACGCGGTGCTGCTTACCATCATCGCCAACTGCGTGGTGCTGGCGCTCGAGGAGCATTTGCCGAACGGCGATAAGACCATCTTAGCACAGAATCTGGTAAGCATACTATTAAAATCAAGCTAAATTAAACTTTATTTATTTCATTACAAGAAAATTACAAGAAGAAAACTTAATGACAACAAAATAAAAGCTAATGAAGACACTCTTACCAGTCATTCACTCGTTGCATATGACGCTCGGCACACGTCGCAACTTTGAGTTGTCAGTTTCAGCAACCGTCAACTCACTAGCTAGCGATCGCTAGCTGCTTTCACTATTTTCATATAATTTTGAGCAACTGCGCATATGGGGCAGCTCAAGTTGCGAGTTTCAATGATCGCACGGTTTTCGGAAGCTACAATCGGTGACAAAATCAATTCCAAATTGCCGCAACTAGCAACTGACCAAATTTTACGAGTTGAAGTGGCCAGTTTCCGCAACCGGCATCAGCATTACAATTTTAAAGATTTTTAAAAACTAGCTTCTGCCTTTTCCGGGATAAAAAGTAGCCTATGTTACTTTCCGGTCCATAAACTATATCTAAACAAAAAATTACGTCGATCCATTGCTCCGTTGCTGCGTGAAAGAAGGACAAACCAACAAACGTACAAACACACTTTCGCATTTCTTATAGTCCGGATTGCGACAACCGTAAACTGTTGCTGCAATCTGTTAATGAAAACTTGTAGAATGTTGATATTTGATGTAGCAGTTTATGTTGCTACGTGTGTTGAGCGCGTAAGAGAGGGATGTAGGCTTGCTTGAAATGTATGTGACGGAAAAGTCAACTTGAAGAGTGATAGATATAATTTAATCGATATTCTTCGCATAATCTCTTGTACCTATAAATATGTAAATGGGTCATCAATGATTAGATGCTAAAACATAATATACCTAATTATGATGATAGGCCCCAAATATTTATCGAACAAACTCTACCTACCAAACAAAAAAAATGAAAATCTTTGTATTGGCTATTTTTTGTACTCTGGCTTCGTTGCATTTTTAATTGAAGCTTGTCATACATTTAAACGAAAAATTACTTCATAATAATGTATGAAGCTATCAACAGTGTTTGGAAATAAAATGCCGGTTTCGATAATATGCATGTGCATTAATTTTATGTGATGCTTAATTTTGGTAATATCTGTATATCTACTTACACTATGCAAATATACTATGAAAATAACAGACCGCACGCGCGTTGACCGCAAATTCAAATTGAGATCTAGACACAAGCTGGCTTGTTTCGTACACGGTACTTACTAACAGTTTAATTCAAAATTTCGACCGCGAAGCTTAAAAATGGCTTTATGTAGGTGTATTTACTAACCGTAAACTATTTTTATATGTATGGACTTATAGTCGTAAATGTTTTGAAATCATGTTTTTCTCTTTGTTACAGGAAAAGACCGAGGCATACTTTTTAGGAATATTTTGTGTAGAAGCCTCGTTAAAAATTTTAGCATTAGGTTTTGTTTTACACAGGGGATCTTATCTTAGAAACGTTTGGAACATCATGGATTTTTTCGTTGTAGTAACTGGGTAAGCGCTTTTCATTATTAGTCAGTCATAGACAATAAACGATTGTATTAAAAATATTTACATTTTTAACATGATTGTTTTAGCTATTCCGTTCAGTAGGCTGTCTTGGAAGTTCGAATTTATAAGTAAATGAATTACTGTATAAATAAGTCAAAGAAAAATATTCCGTTTAACACAAGACAGCCTTAACTGACAAACAAAACAGCAAAATTTACTAAAAAACTACAACACAAATTAGGCAAACAATTGGATTCTTACTGCCTGCTAGATAGGCCATTCGTTGTAATACAAAGGTTGAAGTAACATATTGAATATACGTAACAAAAACTAGGTCGATGACGATATTCGCCGAATACAACGTGGATGTTGACCTGCGGATGCTGCGCTCGTTCAGAGTGCTCCGACCGCTGAAGCTCGTCTCGCGGATACCAAGTAATTCACAGTAATTGGCGAAAAGTTCACATAATAACCTTATTTGTAATAGAACGTTCTCGCTAGATGTTTTCCAATTTTAAACTTTTTTAAACAGTAGATACAATAACGCTAGTCTATGGAACAATAGATTTTTAAATCTTTCATTTAGTAAGAAGAATGTAGCATCGTATTCTCAGATATGTTTTTTGAATAGTTTTTTGTAAAGTTTAAAACAATGTGTGACTTTTGATGTGACTTATTATGGAAAATGTTTAATGTATTTTTTTTTTGTATTACGGCTACGTGTTGCATAATAGTAAACATTTGCTATTATATACATTTTTGTGTAATATGTAGGTGTTTCAAATATGAAAAGCTAATAAGTAAGAAATTAGATAAAAAATGACTCTAGGTGTGAATAAATATGGTGTATTTAGATTAAAATGTGTATAAATTAACATGATTAGCTAACAGTTTTATAATTAATTAGATACACGATATTTAGACCGTAGAGATATCGATTTTTTATAACATCATCGGGACTGTGCTCTATCGACATTCTCAAAACTCATCATCCCTAAACTAAGAACTGTCTCAACGACAATTTTTTTTTAATTCAGATTTCGTGTACTCTGTGGCATTGTAGTAACGTTCGAATAAATTTCGAATAGCACAGTCCCCAGTAGTTGTTTTAACTAAGCTAGTTGCTAGTTCAAGCTATAGTATCGAGTGATATGTGTTTGGCAGTATCATCACGCAGCTGCCGGTCGCGCCCGACGTCGACTTCAGGACCTTGCGTGCCATTAGGGTGCTGAGGCCCCTTAAATTAGTTTCGGGCGTTCCTAGTGAGTTATAGAACATTTTTAGACTGGTATAATGTAGTTACACTAGAACTAGCCTTTGCATATTTAAGAAGTGGTCGTCAAAGATATTCAATCTCTTTTACAAAACCGCAAAATTAGTTTACAAGAATTTGTCCTAAAAAAATAAAAGCGCTGGCTGGTAGGTACGAAAAAAGATGAATATAACTAAAAGACTCGTACTGGCCACAAACATTTTTCGCGCTAATTTTGTTTAAAAAATATGCAACGGCCGGTTCATGTTTTTCTGCACGATTTCTTTGTTTTATTTTGTTGTTTCCATGGATCATGAACTTGAAAGTGTTTTATTGTTACATACTTTGTTTCTATCTCGATATTTCTAGTATTTAGTTTGAATAACCTTCTTGACATACGAAAATCTACTAGCATTTTGATGAGGTAATGTTACAACTTCGTATTTTGATTTGGCATTGCTATAAGAAAATATACCTTTGGCTCCAATCAATACATCAGAGTAAACTTTTAAAATCGCTACGTTATAATTGGCCTTTCAAATTGTATCTCGAAATTGTGAATACTTTAAATCATCCTACGTTAAAATCTGACATTTTTACTTCATTGGCAATTCCTTCTCGATCTTTACTTCTAAATGTCAAAACATAAAACAACTATAAAAATTACAGTCCATTAGAATTGTTAATAAATGGAAATGAAAGTATGCCTCTTTTTAACAGATTTTTTTAAAGTTTTTGACCTTTATGAGTAAAGATTGTAACCAAGCGATTTTCGCGCTGACTTTCAGGGTGTTTAAAGTTATTTTTCCGCGTAGGTCTACAAGTTGTGTTGAAGTCGATCATCAAGGCAATGGCGCCGTTGCTACAGATCGGTCTCTTGGTGCTTTTCGCTATAGTCATCTTCGCCATTATCGGTCTCGAGTTCTATTCGGGAGCGCTGCATAAGACTTGTTATAGTTTAGAAGACATTAGTGAGTATACTATTAATTTTATACAAATCACGTTTCACATAATTAGTAAAGTAAAAAGTAAAGTAAAAAGTTATTTACCTATTGACATAAATAAATATTACAACAACTAATGAATCCATAGGCTCCCGAACTAGTAACAACTGTGTTTCAGGAGCCAGTGGCTTCTCCCATTATGTGACACTACAATTAGCTTTTCTATTCCGTTTCTGGGACAGAAAGAGCATGGTCTCTTCTTTCTCAGAAGAAAGTTACGATGCTGATATTAAAATAATGTTTTTTACACATGAAAGGTTATCCTTGACCACTATATCTCGCCTGGAGGCCCTACAATTGTAGTACGAATTTTCAATGTAAGGTTAAAGTAATTCTGCTCTAAGAGATGATGGTAGGCCTCCTGATCTTAATTGACGATGAGCCTATATGCGTTATATATTTAATTCAATGAGCGGTTTGATGTTTTATCATTGATATTTTATTTTCGTTTTCTGTATTCTTCTAATGACTATTATAAGAAAAAACAATAGAAATTAAACGTAGAAGTCGACGCGTACATTTCACTAAATTATGAAACTAGCCGTATTCTCAATTCCCTTAAACTAAGGTCGGTAAAGTAAATGCACAAATTAGACGCGTCTGTAAACTTTGCCAAAGTTGCAGGAACCACGTTTTAGAGCACTCTATGAAGGCCTGAATGACTGGAGAACAACAAAAAACTCTAGCGTCCTGCTTCGTGGTACACCTATGACCGAAAGTCACACCGCTAACATCACTCGAGACGCATTTAAAAATGACGAATGCTATACCTAACTAATAGTAAAATTAATTAGCGTTAGCCCAAAATATAGCAATTCGCATTCAATATCCGTAATACGGAAAGTTCGCAAGTTTCCACGAAATTATACGTAACATTTATACTGACCTAGTTGTAACTTTCGAAATAATTACATGCAATCGCTGCTGAACTTGTATTGGAGCTACCCCTTTAGCGTGTTTAGTTTAACTTAAATTAACGGTAACTTTGCAACGTGTACCTATATGTAAATATAGCCGGTATTTTTGTTGGAATACTCCAGCTGAATTTAAGCTGGATATAGTATTACGTTGACATCGCTTGCCGAGGCGCGACGTTCGGTCACGCGTGGTATCTAAGGGGCCGCGTAGACGCTTATGCAAACGTACGTTTGCTTGTCTGAATAACAATGCTTTTACGTCAAGCGCGCATTTCGAGTATCATGAAATCCGCGCTTGACGCAAAAGCGTTGTTATTCTGACAAGCAAACGTACGTTTGCATAAGCGTCTACGCTGCCCGTAATCAGTGGTCACACGTAATTATGTCTTATTAACTTCTGTCTGCAATTACCAGAAAAACAGTGCATTTTTTCAAGATAATATGTAACGTATGTTACTGTCCGGTCCATAAACTATATCTATGCACATCATTTACCTATTATTTATAGTATATACGGATAATAATTCACAGTGTATGAGTATCTTCGAACTAAACATTCACGTTTCTTAGTGGTTTTAGGTGTAATTTAATTTTAATGAAATTTAATTAATACAGACAAATTTCCCAAAATACTCCAACTTACGTACATACGTTATATACTTACGTACTATATCCAAATGTGGATATAGTACGTAAATGAATTGTAGAATGTAGATGCACAACACTTTTGCTCCAAGTTTTAATATTAATTCTCGGGCTGTGAGTATAGTTGGCGCTACAGTAGGTACATAAAATGTATTGGTAATCTTTGGTAACATTGGAATCAATTTTTGGTAAACATTGTTGGCAGTCAAAAATGCTACGAGTGCTGTCGTGTCTCGGTTAGGCCGTTAGCGTAAAACTGTATCCAGCCTTAAAAACAATCATAGTGGTTATTAATACATTGGACCTACGAAAAGATTTAACATGTGACTTGCTTTTGTTTTGCAAAAAATAAGTCAGTCTCGTAATGTAAGAGGGTTCGTAATGATCATAATGAATTTAAAAGAACTCATTTAAAAAGACAGATAACTAAAATTTTACATAAAAAGCGCGACAAAATAATGATGCTATTGATAAAAAATACGTTTAGTAGCATTTATAACAGTTTTTATCAATTTCCAGAAATAACTACTTAGGTTTATTAGCGCTGATTTCGCTTAAATTCAAAGGAATTTCGAACATAAAACAGTTCATTCATATCGTGCTTTCTCAACAGGTGAAATATTTAAAGAAGGTGAACCTGAAACGCCGTGCAACGCAGATAATGATACGCTCGCACCATTCGGGGCCAACGTGTGCGATTACGAGAAAAGCACGTGCTTAGAGAAATGGGAAGGCCCGAACAGAGGAATCACGTCGTTTGACAACATCGGGTTTGCTATGCTCACCGTCTTCCAGTGCATTACAATGGAGGGCTGGACCGCCATCCTCTATTGGGTAAGAAATGTTTAATCAACTTCAAAAAAGGAAAAGGTTCTCAATTCGTCTGTACTATATATTTGTGTGGTGATGATATCTACTCCATTCTCCGCCAATTCTGAACCTATTTTTTTTATTGGTAGAGTAAGTATATCTTAAAGGTGGTACTTTCATAAATTTTATGAAAGAATTCAACCCCTATAGATTGAAAATCACGGTTCATAGGTATATTGCGATTATTACGTCGAAGTCGGGAGACCGCTTTTTATCTGAAACACTTATGCCAGCTTTGCCAGCAATATCTTGAACTATTTAGTTACTCGTCACTTTAGTTAAGTTAAATAGTGGTATGTCATTCAACTACGCGAAGTTATTAGGTAAAAATCTTTACTGAGTTTCCAGAAACCGATGATAAATTTATAAGATTCAAACAAAATATTCCGCCTTACCAGAAAAAATACAGCATTCACTTCGTTATGCTCATCCATATATGACTTCATAGAAGTCATATTAACTACTCCATTATTGTTTCAGACAAATGACGCGCTAGGTAGTGCGTTCAACTGGATCTACTTTGTGCCTCTCATAGTATTGGGTTCATTCTTTATGCTCAACTTAGTTCTTGGTGTCCTTAGCGGGTAAGTCGACAATAATTGTAATTATGTGGCCCTACAATTTGTTTTTGTTTTGTTGTTTAATTCCTAAGATTTTATTTTGTTAATTAAAAAAATATATACTTTTATGGCTTTTTTAACTATTTTATTTTTGGTGTTTTAGCAGGGATATTGCGACACAGTGACTTAAACTTATTTATACTTTTTAGTTACGTATTTGTTTTTAATTTAGTGAGTTCTCTAACGAAAGAGGCCGCGTAGAACGAAGAGCACAGTTTGTGAAGGACAGAGCTGAACAGATGTTCAATCAAGATTTTAGCGCATACCTCAACTGGATCACAGAAGCAGGTCTAAAACCGTGTGGTTTTGGCTTGAACTAACATTGATTATAGCTGTAATATTTTTATTTTTTCGGTTCAATTATAACCTCTAATGTTTTTAACGCTAGAGTGTGCTGTATCATTTCTTTTTTTGTTTCTTTATGTTGCTAGTTCTAATCTATTAATTTATTTTTAGGATACTTTTATAATGTTTTAATTACACTATGAATCTAAATCTCATTAATATCAATTCACACCTTAATAATAATTATTTAGTCAAAGCTAAATTGCCCCTTAACAATTATTGCTAAACCAAAATATTTATAATGCATTAAAATATTAGAAGTAGACTATTAGAACATTTGTGCTAGAACATACCTACTGTATCTGTAACGCTATATTTGCAGTGAATTCGCTAAAGAAAGAGAGAAAGTAGAAAATAGACAAGAATTTCTTAAGTTAAGAAGACAGCAACAGCTAGAGAAAGAACTCAATGGTTATGTTGAGTGGATATGTAAAGCAGGTAAGGAAAATAACATATTGTATAATTTATAAACAATCATTTCGGACTAATTAATTATGGGGCTAAGGTTCTAAATGTTAACTAATATTGCCTTACAGAGGAAGTAATATTAGCAGAAGAAAGGACGACAGAAGAAGAAAAAATGCACATAATAGAAGGTAAAATCCAGAAACAAAAATAAATTAAACAATGCGTGTAATTCGTACCTATCAATATTTACGATAGGTTATACTATTGATGCTAATATTCGTGTTATTTCAGCACGCAGAAGAGCAGCAGCAAAAAAGAAGTTAAAAAATTTAGGAAAGAGTAAAAGCACAGATACAGAAGAGGAAGAACAGGACGAAGATTGCGGGGACGACGGTCAGTATAATATTGAACTTCTCTTTGAATGTTTGTGTATTTCTTTCTGTGTGTTGTATACTTTTATAACATCAAAGTCAAATGATCTTATTTTAGAAGCATGCACAGTTTTGTTGTCGGATTCCCCGAATAAGTTCTGTCACATCTTCAAATTTAGACCAAAGGTTACTTTGAGGTTCATTCTTTAAACTTTTTTATCGATAGCACTTCGTACTGTTGAAATATTTGGTTTTCAAAAGAATGTTGCATGATAAAATATGTCGATTCGATATTCTTTACATTAAACTCATTCTTATTCATTTCCATTTCGTATTCGTACTCTATTTGTGTGTTGGTTGTTTACAGTTCCAAAGAAAAAGCAAGGTATGGGATCAAGCGTGATTCTGGTAGAATATTCCTTTTCATCTTTTAAGTAGATAAAATAGTCTAGTCATAGATGTAGGATTAGCATTCCCCTTCTTATCCTTCTATACAACGTCGTAACGTCTGTACGTTGTACATATCATAGAAAACATTTAGAGAACCTTAAAAAAGAGTCCAGTTGTATCAAAAAGTATGTTTCTAAATTTCTAAGATACGTACCTACAAGCGTAACTACGACCTTTCCATCCTCAAGCTGTTGTTCAACCCTTAGGTCCTAAATCCTTGTCCGAAGCTTGGTTTACGTGAGATTAGTTTTGAAAGTTACCTTGTAACGTGACTTCTACACTGAAAATAACACGTCCTTAATGCGGGTTGTTAGAGATTTATGTGCTTCGGGTTACCAATCGCATCACATTTCGATGCCGTCCAATTACTGTAAAGTAAATGATCGAAAGGCAAACTACTGGCGTAGTACGTATGTTGTAAACGCTAGATATGATAGCTGAATGTAACCCGCACCCTAATTGCTAATAAACTGTTATCACTCATAATCGAAATAGGTTTCATTTTGACCTAGTTTTAAGAAAAGGTGCAACGCAGTAGTGACGGTTCTACTGTCGAGCTTATGAGCATTTGCGGGTAAGGCGGTTTGATTGCGACCAGATCGCGGCGGCCAACTAAAGTCTATCGGTTAAATGTGTACACTAAACAGAAGCAAGAGTTCCAGCAGCAAGTCACGCTGAGGCTGCCGCGACCTGGCTTCTGCGGCCAGGCTCCCTAATCAGCTCGTGTACTTTCACAGCACTTTGTAAATATGTGTATAGAACAAAACACAGCGAAAATCAGTTTCAAACGAGTGCTAAATGGAATATTTCGTCGCTATTACGATGTTCCTTTCTTTGGTCTATGGTTTTTGTCTTGCTTAATCTCTTTCAGATGAAACTATTCGATTGAGTGATTTACGCAATCAGGTCCCTTAACCCTTTAGTGTCTTCGATCACGCAATGAATGTAAATATTGCGTAGTCGTTTGGATATTTATAAAACAGGAACTACATTTAATATTTGTTTGTAGGCTTCCTGAAGAGCAAAGCTCGTTCTGCGGGGAAGTGTGCAGACTTCTGGCGAGCTGAAAAGCGGTTTCGCTTTTGGATCCGACACACTGTGAAGACCCAGTGGTTTTACTGGTTCGTCATAGTGTTGGTGCTCTTCAACACGATATGTGTCGCTGTGGAACATTATAGACAGCCGCCGTGGCTGACTTTGTTTTTATGTAAGTTTAATAACTAGGTGCTAACTTATTTCATATAGTTCTTGATAATAAATTTAATATTTTCAAGTTCTTGTCTAGCTAGATATCAAACCCTCAAAATGGTAATCTGTTGCCAACCTACCAATCGGTATTCGACAATTCACATTACGATAAACGCCACAACGCGGATTACGAAATGCCAGCTTTGTCAAATGTAAAATGCTGAAAATGGCACCAATAGAACGACTATTGGTATAACAGTGGTAGTAACAGTTATTTAGATCAACATTGTAGTATATAAAGATGTGCTAAAACATACTGTTACAAAAAATCTGACTTAAATATATTCCACAGACTACGCCGAATTTGTGTTCCTCGGGTTGTTCATGATGGAGATGTGGGTGAAGATGTATGCCCTGGGCCCGCGGATATACTTCGAGTCCTCGTTCAACCGGTTCGACTGCGTGGTCATATCCGGCTCCATCTTCGAGGTCGTATGGTCTGAAGTCAAGGGGGGATCCTTCGGGCTGTCGGTGCTCAGAGCTTTGAGGCTATTGAGGATATTCAAAGTAAGTACATAATTCTGTGAGTCTACCAACCAATGATCCACGAATGGCAAAACATTAGAACCTTTTCCAGCATGTCTGTTTCCGTTCAAAATCTTGGGTCTTTTAAGTCAACACTGACTGGGATGTTATATTCATATTATATGACATCAAGGCTAACCAACACCAAAAAGAGATTATCCATTTTGTCAATAAAAAATCCAAAGTTCGCGCTTCTAATTTGAAAATAAACAATTGTAAGAAAGGGGATGTTTTTTCTAGTGATACCAAAAACTAAATTATGTGATCGCCAAAAGACAAGTCAGCCAGCAAATTGATCTTTGAATTTTGCCTAACATGTCACAATTTTGTTTCCAGGTCACAAAGTACTGGTCATCATTGCGCAACCTGGTGATATCGCTCCTCAACTCCATGCGCTCCATAATCTCGCTGCTGTTCCTCCTGTTTCTCTTCATCCTCATCTTCGCACTCCTGGGAATGCAACTGTTCGGAGGCCAGTTTAACTTCGAAGACGGCACCCCACCCACCAACTTCAACACCTTTCCCATCGCGTTGCTAACTGTCTTCCAGGTAACTCAACTTTAACATTTATAGGTAACTGGCTCCTGACCCCGGTTTTCACCCGCGTTCCCACAGGAACCGTGCATTTTTCTGCAATAAAAAGTATGTTACTCTCCGGTCCCTAAACTATAACTATGCCAAAAGTCACGTCGTCACGTCGTTCCGTTGCTCCGTTGCTGCGCGAAAGAAGGACAAATCAACAAACAGACAAACACACTTTCGCAGTTATAATATTAGTAGGATGCTATCCGAAACATTCTAGTCTAATGATAAACATTGTATAATTGTGGAAACACCTACACGCCATAAAAGCAATGGTCTCTCATTTTCATACGATGTTCAGAGCACCAGTCTTAATTTCTAAACCCACAAACCAGTCTTTATTAGCTTCTGCTCGCGGCTTTGCACACATAGATCAGGATGAAGCTGTCAGCCTGAAACAACTATTTAGAACATCTTAAGAGACTTATCACGATAGAAAAATCTCAAAGAAGTAGGTAATATATCTTTAACTTTATCTAGGAGTGGGCGTTTTTAGGATTTCAGTCAAGTATCTTCAATTATCTTTTACTATTGAATTTTAAATTGTATTTGACATTTTACTCCCTCAATAATTTAATTAGTATATAGTCATATGTCTATAATTGTAATGGCATCCAATTTGTATTCAAATATAGTTCCTATAAGTATTGTAACAGTACATGTACATGATGTTGATGTTCAGTAAATAAATAATTTATAATCATATTCTTAGGGACGTGGAATGTTCGGTATCACAAATTCAACAATAACTATTTCGAGATTTTTAACTAACTCAAAACCACCTCATTTCCAGATCCTAACAGGTGAAGATTGGAACGAAGTGATGTACGACGGTATCCAGTCGCAGGGCGGCATCCAGAAGGGCATGCTGTACTCACTTTACTTCGTGATCCTTGTGCTGTTTGGCAACTACACTCTTCTGAACGTGTTTCTCGCCATCGCTGTCGACAACTTGGCTAACGCCCAGGTGAGTACTGGGCTTGAGTGTATTGCGAATATTGATCCTCATTTAAATAATTAGACTGTCTGATACTTTACTGGAATTCTCTGTCATATTAGCTTGGCAAAAGTACTAAGCTATCGCAGAATGTATTAACATAGCCATCAATAAGTGCTTCAAATCGATGTGGCTATATATAAGAATAGCAAGGGAAAGCTTAAAACCTACAAAAATTTGAATAGATTGCTTGATAGATTGGAAGTTTAGCTGCACCATTGGTTAATTGGCGACGGTACGTAGTTTAGTTTAATAGTTGTATAATTATTGTTTATTAATTCCAAATTTAACTAAAATTGACGTTTTACAATTCCAAGTAATGTTCCATAAATAAATGACACAATAATTTTGATATTTTATAAAAAAAATATTGTTAGTAGGCCTGCGTTTAACTTGGATTCAGTAAAATATATAATATGTAAATGTCACAATTTCCAGAGTTTAAAAGGTTTAAATTAGGATCAACATATGCAAATAAAACTGTACAGAAATTATATGGTGAAAAATGTTGTGTGTTAATGTCAGCGCTGACTTGTAAATCTAACCCCGCTTGGTGTGTAAATGTTGCAATATGTTATTTCAGGAACTGACAGCGGCTGAGGAGGAACAGGTGGAGGAAGACAAAGAGAAGCAGTTGCAAGTAAGTCCAGACCTACGCCCGCCCCGACATTCATCTAATGCTTTAGTATTAGAATCACAGTTTGAGTCACAGCATGCTCCACTTTTCCACGAGCATCTTTCAATTGGAGTCGTCCTATATTTCATAAAATTTTCCGACAAATTAGGAATTGGAGAAAGAGATGGGTGCATTACACGCAGTGGACGGAACCCCGCCTCGGGGAGACTTAAGTCCCTCTTCACCGACGAGTAGGAAGGTAAAACTATCGGCGGTGGTGCTAAGCTACGCTTCGTCCTGTGCATTTGTTATGACTTAAAATATTGTTGATTTATCATCATCATTAACTCCTTCCAAGCTTTTTTCCACTGCACGATCTTCTGCACGCTGTTGTTCTTTCAGCCTTGTGTCTGTTTACTCTTTCTCGGTGATGTCAACAATATTTTAAGTCTAATCATTTAACGGGTCAATGTCGCTTCTGTGGGCCAGATAGGTGTTATATACTAAATTCTCATCGTTTTTATCTAGTCGCTAATTTTTATCAATAACATTAGTTTTGTTAGTGTTTGATTAATTATAGATGACAGATACCGGTTAGGGATTAAAATCAACCATTTCATTTGTCTTTCTAGTTTCACTTCTCATGACTACCTTACTTCACTGACTCAGTAACATTGCATGTTAATATACCATTAAGAGCTATTTAGCAGCTTAATCTTTTCGTATTATTATAGCATTTTTATGATAACTTTTACTTCCATTGTAAGTTCACCATGTTTAAATATTTACTAATGATATGTTAAATTCTATAGCTATGTTGTTACTCACAAATCATTATTTATAGAATAATAAAGTGCAATAGCTCGTACAACGTTTGGTAGGTATTTTTATTCATTTGATCCGGCTAGAATCATCATAGAGGAAATGGAAGTTGATAAGGACAAAATTGATACAAAATATACTTTAACTTTTCAGAATAAAAAGAAAGAAGAGGCCAAAAAAGAAGACGAGGAGATAACAGACGGACCAAAACCAATGCTGCCATATTCGTCCATGTTTGTTTTGTCCCCTACTAATCCGTAAGTTAAAAAAGAACGAATGTTCAATTTATAGTAAATTGTACTAGATTGATGCTCAAAGTATTAATGAGACTTATTATTTTATTTCAGAATTAGGCGCGGCGCACACTGGGTTGTAAATTTAAAATATTTTGATTTTTTTATCATGGTAGTTATATGTATGAGTTCTGCAGCGTTAGCAGCTGAAGACCCCGTAGACGAAGAGAGTGACAGGTGAGTAAATAATAACATTAAAAAAATCTGAATAACTTATAACGTTAAACGAGCAATTTTTGTGTTATAAATATATAACTTTATTTTTGCTATCTCGGAAACGGCTCTAACGATTTGGATGAAATATTGTATATAGATAAGGTTTTGCTTTTTAAGTTTTTCTATATAGTTGTATTTCATTCTTTTATGCTATTTGATAACGAGACGAGCTGATTGTTTGCCTGATGGTAAGCATAACGCCGACCCATAACAATTGCAGTGCCACTTAGAAACACAAAGGCCTGCGCGGCACTGCAATGCGCTCGTTAACATTAGGTATTAAGTCTCATAAGCCCAGTAATTTCTTCAAAAACGCTATTTTACTCAAAAAAAGTGATTTTGCTATTTTGTTTGATTGCTTTTACACCGATCATCGTCTAGGTTAATTCTTTTGCATAGTGAGACAGTATTTATTTAGATGTGTAGTCATTAAATTTAAAATCGTCAACAGACAAATGGAAATTTATTTTTGTTGCGGTAACATTGAAAACGAATTCATTTCTAGGAACAAAATCCTGAACTATTTCGACTACGCGTTCACCGGTGTGTTCACCGTGGAAATGCTGTTGAAGATCGTCGACCTCGGAGTCATGTTCCATCCGGGCGCGTACCTCCGCGACCTGTGGAACATCATGGACGCCGCCGTCGTCATATGCGCACTCGTTAGCTTCGGCTTCGAAATCGGGTACGCTACATACAGTCATCGAAATATCTAACCTAACCTAACCTAACCCCGAGAGATGAAATACTGTACCATCCGATCTTTTTTTATGCTATTTGATAATCAGACGAGCTGGTCGTTTGCCTATTGGTAAGCATAACTCCGGCCCATAACAATTGCAGTGCCACCCAGAACTTTGAAACACAAAGGCCTGCGCGGCACTGCAGTGCACTCGCTACCCTGAGACATTAGGTATTAAGCCTCATAAGCCCAGTAATTTTACTGGCTACTCTGGTCAACAAACCAGAACACAGTAATGCTTGCACACTACTGCTTGGCGGCAGACTTCACGAGCAAAGGGGTGGTAGCAACCCAGACGGACCCTCGCAGAAGAGTGAGTCCTCCCACTAACAGCGCGAATTGAGCGATTAATTATTTTAGTCCTATTCCTCATTGGCAATGCGATTAATTGTTAGCTAAGGTGACTGATGTTTATTTTTCTGTTGTTTCAGGGGCGTGAAAACTGGTGCGGGACAAAACTTGTCCACGATAAAATCGTTAAGAGTGTTAAGAGTGCTCAGACCTTTGAAAACTATAAAACGAGTTCCAAAGTTAAAAGCAGTGTTTGACTGTGTTGTGAACTCTTTGAAAAATGTCATTAACATTCTCATAGTGTACATATTGTTTCAATTCATATTCGCTGTAATCGCTGTTCAACTTTTTAATGGTAAATTTTTTCACTGCACCGATAGCAGTAAGAATACTTTTGAAGACTGCCAGTGAGTATCCTATTCTCATTATTTTATAACTATAGTTTGTAATTTTTTTTTTCTAACCTATCCTAACCTAACTCCGAGAGATGAAATACTGTACCATCCGATCTTTTTTTATGCTATTTGATAATCAGACGAGCTGGTCGTTTGCCTAATGGTAAGCATAACGCCGGCCCATAACAATTGCAGTGCCACCCAGAACTTTGAAACATAAAGACTTGCGCGGCACTGCAGTGCGCTCGTTACCCTGAGACATTAGGTATTAAGTCTCATAAGCCCAGTAATTTCACTGGATACTTTGCTCATCAAACCGGAACACAGTAATGTTTACACACTACTGTTTGGCGGCAGACTTCACGAGCAAAGCGGTGATAATAACCCAGACGGACACTCGCGGAAGAGTTAGTCCTCCCACTAACAATAATCCACCACTAATTGCATAATGTGAAACATTATAATCAACTGAATATCGCGCTATATCGTTTTGTATTTGTCCGATGCGCATAACAATACAGTATGGATAACATACAAATTGGACAGAACATCTGACGCCAATTGTTCTACGCGAGCCGTAATTCTGTACTAATAACATGCATTTTGTTGATTTGGCCGTGAAAAACTGCGTTGTACATAGTTATCTTACATTTTTTATTCATTAGAATGTAAAGAATCTGATGGTATCATTTAAATTACTATAGGATGATAAAAAAATTGTTGAATTTGGGAAACTTTTAGATGCAGTATCTTTGTGTAAATTGTATATATTTTGTGAATTTCCTCTTTATCGTGTTAATGTAATCTTCTTAAAATTGTATAACGACAGAAATTATGTTATCCCAATTTCACAGAGGGGCGTATTTCCTCTATGAGGCGAACAGCTTGATGCCGAAGGTACTGAGTCGGACGTGGACGACACAAAGCTTCCACTACGACAACGTCGCCACAGCCATGCTCACGCTATTCGCCGTGCAGACAGGAGAGGGGTGGCCACAGTGAGTGTTTCTAGACTCGGTCTCATAATAAGAATAATTTTGTTACCTACATTATGCAGACCGTAGACGCGTTTGCTTGTCACGCGCATTTCGAGTATCACGATATCCGCGCTTGACGCAAAAGCGCTGTTATTCTGACTAGCAAACGTACGTTTGCATAAGCGTCTACACTACCCCTTACGGATAACGGAACACTCTGTCCAAATCTATGTACAATTGTACAGGCATCAACTTATCAAACATTTCAAAAACATCTGCATCATACAGTTAACTACACTGTATGATGCAGATGTTTGTATTACACAAAATAAATAATTAATAAAAATAAAATAAACTAATATTACTTATTTGTATTATTAACCCTTGCGTTTCTTTACAGAGTATTACAAAATTCAATGGCCGCCACCTATGAAGACAAGGGACCCATACAAAATTTTCGAATAGAAATGTCTATATTTTATATTGTTTACTTCGTCGTGTTTCCTTTCTTCTTCGTTAACATATTCGTAGCTTTGATAATTATCACATTTCAAGAACAAGGTGAAGCCGAATTACAAGATGGCGAAATTGATAAGAATCAGGTACGACATCAGAAACATAGAGAGACGATATCCAAATTATTTTCTTTAGAGACATGTATCTAGCTAACTTAATTTCATTTCCAGAAATCATGTATAGACTTCACGATAGAAGCACGACCTTTGGAGAGGTATATGCCAAGTAAAAGGGCGAGTTTTAAGTACAAAGTGTGGAGAATAGTCGTCTCTACGCCCTTCGAGTACTTCATCATGACCCTTATTGTTCTCAACACATTGTTGCTCATGATGAAGGTATGTATTGACATCGCTTCTGTGTGTTAGAATAAGGATACTTACACTTATATTTAAAATAAGAATATATTTATCAATCTGATTAGACAAAATAAACACTTAAAATGAATCACAATATACAAAACAAATGAAGCACTATAAATGTGGAAAGTAGATAACCAACACATATTTAAGGTAGCTGCTGAGAGAATTAGCCAATATCACCAGGCACAAACAATGATGAATTAGTTTAGAACAGTCCTTGGATTTCACTCCAGCCTGCACAGAACCACATTAGAGAGCGAATCTAACATGATTACAATAATATTGATGCTCTCTGATATGGCAAGACCCAAATAATCCTCTGTTGTAATATGTCAAATACATGTTGGCACCGTATATTCTTTACGTATTCAAAATATATTATCAAACGTGGATCTGTTATCTTGTCTCCATTGATCTATTTTTTGGTACTGCCTAGAATTATTAAGGGTTAATAAATACATCATATACACACATCAACACACACATACAAATATTTATGATATCACAGTATTCGGCGTCAGTACACTGCATCGGAATGCGCCGTACTTACAATTACTGAGCCTCTCCTGTCAAGTGTATCGCCATTATATTTTTTTATCCTGTATTCTGTTCCTCCTTCCGTGACTCCTAGCTTGCTGTTCATTACTTTTATGTATGTATCAGTGTTTACTGCACGGTATACCTGTCCTTCCAGCACATTTATGGCACAAGTTACACAAACATTTTATTCGGCCGTTCGTGCTTGTGAATGCACTTCTCTCAAACTGGATAGGACGTGGCATGAGCCATTCAATGTTGTTCGTGTTGCATGTACTTATTTAAGACCTATTCCTAAATTATATCTCTATGTGAAAACTATGCATGCTTGGTGGAATGGCCTACTGCCAGGCGTAATATGTGGTGGCTATTGGCTGCTTTATATTCGTATTGGAAATCTATCTAAATTCACATTCGCATTACAAAAGTTGATGAAAAATTGCAATAAGTAATTCGGTACCTAAACACATTGGTTTATGTTGGTTTTGTTTCGTTGTCCTCTTTAAATTATTTTTATTTTCGATGCAAACATAAACATTAAGCATAATGTATTTCATTAATGTTACTTTAATTTCCTTGTGACCACGTGACTTATTTTGTTTATAAATTCGATACTGAGACACAGATCCTCACCAAACATTGAATCACTATCCTTATGATCCCATTAAATGCCAAAACTTACAATTACTCGAATTTTGACATGTAAAGTATTCAGATCATTGTTTGTTAACGTTATCCACATCACAATACCGATTGTTTAAAATTCTTTTTGTATGAAGTAATAAATATGTATTTTTATTGCCTTGGGTTTATCCGTAACGCTCGGCACTTCATCACAAATGGCAGTACTATAATCAAAATGACATCTACGCGGATGTCCTCAAGTATTCGAATATGGGGTTTACTGGAATGTTTTCCGTGGAAACCGTGTTGAAAATCGTCGCTTATGGTGTCAAAGTAAGTACACAAACACACAGTTTGAATTGACACTTAGGTATACAAATGCTACAAATAATGCGAAGTAGGTACAGATGTACTCTTTCTATTGTTAACTTGGTTGTTTTATTTTACATGACTGTATGGGATTTTTTGCAGCCGAGTTTATACCGACCTTTCCCAAGTACCCGATACTCGTTTCTCTCTGATATGATAATAATAATGAATATTTATTTGCAAATACTTGTTGAGCATGGCTTTCGTACCTGCTGCATGTAGCCATAAACATTTTTAACACGCATTTTGATGTGTAGGTATGTAATCAGTTGTCACTATTAATACTTTCTTATCCAAGGCAGAGGTGAGTTAATGAATTAGTAAGTGTTGCAGAGATCAGCTGTTCTAAGGTAACTATATTTTTACACTTATTGCACTATTATCTTTGCCAATGTATAATGAATGATTGTGAGCGTGCGTGGCCTCTATGCATGGTTGTACCTTCGAATTAGCATGCGAGCACGTGCACCTTGCTACACAACAAAAGCATTATCATCAAAATCGATCAATTCGATAAAATGATAATTTTAAGACATACAAACACACACACACATACACTCACTTGTAATATAATGAACGAATAAAATCTTAAATAATATAATTAATTAGAAAATATATTTAGAATAACTAAAGTTAAATGCCAGAGAGAACTATTTATTACAATAGAAATTTGATATACCTAAGTAAATTACCTTAATAATGAAATGATCTTGCATTTGGCTTTTATAATATTGATGACATTGTTGAGTAACGGTTGAACATTATTGGTATATATTTTGTGGTAGTTTCACGAGGCTCCACTTCTACTCATGGACACGTTAACATTCATGAACCTCGTCTTTACGATCTTCTTCTTTCTCGAGACCGTATTGAAGCTGATTGCCTTCGGGTGTGCGGTAAGCATTTCACACATTTTTTATTAGAACTGTAAGCAGTTTTTAGGAACATTTAATTTCACTAACGGTTTTAAGTTCAATTTGAAAATATTTGCAACGCTAAGAAGTCGTGTGAGCAGAAGCAAATATTAGTATACTGATCAAACTATTATTTTCGTGTGAATAAACACGGTAGATTTGTATTGGTCAATAATTTAATTAAATTCTCATTGGCTTTGGTATGTATCTTTGAAATGTGTTCATTGTTGATGAAAATTCGAATAATTTGAATTTCCAATTAACACGTATTTATGGTAGCAGGTTTGAATATTTGCCTCTGATGCATGATACACTTTCGTTACTACTAATATTAAATTAGAATTGCATTTAATATTCAATACTGACTTGAATATATTGAACTTTAGAACTCATTTCGATAGAGTTAAATTACGCTTTTTGATATGAGATTAAAGTTTTGATAGCATATTTTAGATTTTTAAGTAAGATTTTAAGCATTTTTGATAGATTTTTGAAAACTGTTGAGAGAATCCTCTATCCTTCTCCCATTCAAATTGTCCTTTGCAAAAAAACAGTCATTGTAATAGAAAGTGTACATTTGTATACTATCATCTTATAATGATTTTAAAATGTAATTCAATTATAACATTGCAATGTATACCAGAATACACTGATATCGACCGTTGGTAAAACAGATTTCTCTACTTCCAGAATTTTTTCAAAGACCCTTGGAATACATTTGATTTCATTACGGTCATTGGAAGTATAATTGACGCCTTAATCATGGAATTTGGTGTAAGTATTTCTGCCTTTTTCTTCTTCACATTGTTTTTGTTTTTTTAAACTGACTTGTTCTCTTTCTACTTTTACCACTTGTGACCTTTGCTGCTGATTCTTCAATGTTATCGAGAGTAAAGATAAAGGGTATATCCTTATTACAGACCGACCTTGCCGAAAACTGTGCTGACATATCCTGTCAGCAGGTAACATTTAAACCAATTTGATTGCTAGGAATCTTAGATTGTTGTAACTGGTTGTTTTTAACGAATTTGTATTTGTTTAGACAGTGTGTACATAACAATTGGGACTTTCATAAGTATCAGTAGTAATGCTAGATTTTTAGAATAAGTAAATTTATGATGTCTAGAATTATGTAGTTCCTTTTAACCAGATTTATGGCTAGGGTAATATTATAAATTGTTTAGATATGAATATTATTAGATCAATTGAACTTTCCATTTCTAGATGTAATTATAAAAGTGCTAGATAATAGATGTGTATACCATAAAACTCATTGAACTAAATTTATTACTAAATTGTATAGTGTAGCAGACTCGAGAAACAATTTTATCCTCATTTCAATCTAATCTAATTTCGTTTAGTTTATTTTTAATAATTTAATTTTAGTCCTAGTTTAATCAAGTACATTAATCGTTGTTAGATTGTCTTTTCATTAATAGATTAAGTGTGTCTTGCAGATTTAGATTTTCTAAATTAACATGAAGTATTTCTTCAGAGTTTTGATCTTTCATCAGTCATTGTTAACATCTTAGCTTAGTTTAATGTTTGAGCAATTGTTGTCGATTCTAGGAGAACACATTCAACGTCGGTTTCCTCCGCCTGTTTCGAGCCGCGCGACTGATCAAGCTACTCAGACAGGGTTACACCATTCGGATACTGTTGTGGACGTTCGTGCAGAGTTTCAAAGCCTTACCCTACGTGTGCCTTCTCATCGCGATGCTATTCTTCATTTACGCCATCATTGGAATGCAGGTATGCTTTTACTTCACTTGAACTATATAGTGCAATGACGTATTTTAGGATTCAGCGCCCTGGGCCTGCAGGCCCCGCCGCCCTACCGTCACGCGTCGCGCTGGTCAGTATATACGATAGCCCCGCATCTTGATGCCTATCAAACTTACACCCACGAGCCCCCACGACCACCTTACGAGATTTAGGCTCTTATTAAGAAACAATGCTAAGTGGGGGTTTAGTTAAACATAGTTTTTTTCTTTGTTGCTCTTTGACAATTTTAACTGAATCGAAAGAAACAAAACACAGTTTAACTAAGTATTGAACTGTTTATTAATAAGAGCCTTTTTTAAATTTCTTCTCCTTGCGCCGCCCCTCGCAGCCTGCCGCCCCGGGCCATGGCCCTTTTGGCCCTAGGGTAAATACGCCCCTGATATAGTGGACCTACATTTCTGGGGTAGCAGTTACGATTACAACACATAATATTATAATTGAAAAATGTTATATACCTCTTGACAAACAACCTCAAATGAATATGATTAACGTAATTTTTTTCGAAGATTTTCTAATGTGGTTTTAAAATGCCATAGAGATAATATACGTATCCTATCATTGTACGTACTCAACTTATAATAAATTTATGCTCAATTAATATTTTCTTAAGTTTCTATTACTCGATACTTTATCTGTTTTATTTTTTTAAAAACACAAACTAATTCTGCTTCATTTACAGGTGTTTGGAAATATAGAGTTATCATATGGAGATATGAACAGACACAACAACTTTCGAAGTTTTATTCAAGCCCTCATGCTACTATTCAGGTAAAAATTGTTTTATTTCTTTGTTTTGATTTCAGTCCTATTTGATAGAATTTCCCTAGAAAAAAAAAATTATTTGGTTCCCATTTGATTCCCTTATGAACTCCTGATTTTACAAGACTGCAAAAATACTACACTTGTTTTCTAGGTGCGCGACAGGCGAATCGTGGCCCAACATCATGCTGGCATGTCTCAAACCAGCGAAATGCGATAAAGATTCCGGAAAACCAGCAAACGACTGCGGAAGCACCCTCGCCTACGCATACTTTGTGTCTTTTATATTCTTTTGTTCGTTTCTCGTGAGTATAAGATCAATATTATTCAGTCTAGTTAATTTGACTATCTAAAATATGTTTGCAAATTAACTCTTGAACTGCTATATTATTTTACAGATGTTGAATTTATTCGTTGCCGTCATTATGGATAATTTCGACTACCTTACGAGAGACTCGTCCATTTTAGGCGCGCATCATCTTGATGAATTTGTTAGGATATGGGCAGAATATGACCCAAACGCAACGTAAGCTATTTTTTCATTTACTTTGTTAAATTTCCTGACATCTCAATGGTTACTAAAATTAAAAAATGTATTACAGGGGGAAGATCCATTACACAGAGATGTATGATATGTTAAAGAATATGGATCCGCCGTTGGGGTTTGGTAACAAATGTCCAAATAGACTAGCGTATAAGAAATTAATTAGAATGAATATGCCGCTAGATGAAGAGGGGAAAGTTAATTTTACGACAACACTATTTGCCTTAATACGAGAAAATCTAAACATCAAGATGAGATCTGGTAAGGAACATTATAAATTTTATTAAGTGTGTCCAAAAGTCTCTCTGCACGTACTTTTGTACCGATTTATGATGTTGTTATTATTTTCAGCGGAAGAAATGGACCAAGCAGATTCAGAACTTAGAGAAACGATAACACACATATGGCCACTACAAGCGAAGAAAATGCTAGACTTGCTGGTGCCTCGAAACGACGTGTTAAATACAGGGAAACTGACCGTCGGGAAGATATATGCAGGTCTTCTGATCTTAGAAAGTTGGAGATCGACTAGGTTTGCCCAGACTGAACCACAGGGCGTTCCGGTAAGAATTTTTCCAAATATTCTAATGCACTATTTTAATTTGAAGTATTTACACATGTATTTATGTAAATTGGTAAAATATAAAGAGGTAGATTCAAATGAAGCCAGAGTAAGTCCTGTGGCTGTTGCCAAATATTGTACATAATTTCTGTAATCTTTGAGCCAAATGTAACAGTTACGTGGTTAGGTAAATACACGTTTACTAGTAGTGTATGTTGATGGCCCCTTACATTGATCCCCACATTAGATAACTATTTCAAATGTTCTAGTTAGTTAAATAGAGTTGATTGTGTTGTCTTCCTGTGGATGTATTGTTGTGTATATTGATGACCCGTGTGAAACGTCTTAACAAATATTCTAGACGTCTAAATTTCAAAATTATATTTGAAAGACAGTTTGCAAAATATATTCTAAAGACAATTAGCAAAATAATTGGCTCTACTTCTAACCAAATATAATTACAACAATACAGAGTCACTTTAGTGGAAATCGACTCTGGACGAGTCGACTACATTGGTGGTTTACTTTTCAGGCATTCAACGAGAATAGCCCTACGGCCATTCAGCCGGTAGTATTAATATATTTTACGGAACGAAACTTTAACTACTTTTTCTTGCACTATTCTAGATTATTTTTGTTGGTCATAAATTTTCCTCGCATCGTGTTTAATATATTTTCAATCATAAATTAAATAAAAGCGCGATAATAATAACAACAAATATACTAATCAGAATGGTCAATTAAAGAGAGTTTCTTAAATTGATCACATAATAATAATGTAGTTTAGTGAAATGATATAAATAAAAAATAGAATTAGATAATAGTGGTGCACTTGAATTGTTACTAGTTTAGGCAAACTTGTGCGCGTCTGGCACATATTTGCTTATCAAGTGTCCATCAGGGCTTCGTAAACCACAACATAGTGACCTGTCCTATAGTTGCAAAATAATTAGTGTGTTTGTGTAACCGTTTGTTGATATCTAATAGATTAGTCATGTCCTCTCGTAGTACCTATTTGTTTGTTTTACCAATGTTGTCTTTCCCCTAATTTATTTAACGTTTTCTAATTTCTAGAATATGCATTGGACATTTACACTTTGCATTGGTTTTGTCAATTTCTAACTGTTTACTTTTGGTATTGTTCTGTCTGCATGGTTAATAATTCATTTCGGTGTTGACTTATTTGTCTATGGCTTATGTGTTCTTTAATTTTAATTACATTTTGGCTCAATCAATCTACCATTTTAGAAGCCTACGACAACAACAAAATATGCTTCATAACAGTACTCTTATTTTCTTCTAATTACTTTTCTAATATAGCATTTGAAAGAAGATGAAAAATTATGTTTCTCAAGTCTGCGCATGCTGCAGAAAACCAAAAACATTTTATGATTGCGAGTCGATACTTGAATTTAAATATATCACTGACCATCATGCCTCTGGCTTCAATCTAATAGCACATGATTTTATATTTAGCACATGTTTTACAACATAAAATGCTTTATTATTTACAGCTCCTTTGCCTTTTATATCATGAGATCCCGATTCTGCAGACATTAACTCGACACAAACCACGAACACCAGTCTAATGTGCATTATAATAGTAACTTTCTCAGAGACCCGTAGCCGCATTCATCTTCACAACACTACAGAGAACATCCATTTACTTATTAGGTGTACAGTGTCCATCGCTTGGGGTTCTTTATACACATGACAAAAACACAATTCTGATACACGATAAAGAGCTCCAGCATGGACACGATGTATGGGATGTTTGCGCAAACTCATATAGGCTTTAGCCGTTAGTGTCTGGTCCCGATTCTCCTTGGGGAGGAGGAGGTCGTGTGACATGAGCATGCGCGAGTTTGCGTGTACGGGGCGGTGTGTGTGACTGGGGTGCGTGGTGCAGAAGGGGTCGTTCTTTAAATGCTTGCTGGACGTGGCGGCGGGGCTGGGCCCGGGCTCGCGCACCGGCTCGCTGAGCCACGACGGGCCTGCGCCGACGCCTGCCGACGGACACCCGGACGACCCTCACACGTTAGCCGACCTTGCCAGACAACGCAACACCAGAAGATCACTCAAGTAAGTATTATTATTTCCTATGTTTGCAACTTCGTATCTAAATATTTGCACCATAGTCTGATAATCCCCGATGTTTACCGCTAAGGAATGGTTTTTCAATAGTACCAATATATACTAATCAATATACAATAATTATATATGTACACGTATATGATTATTGTAGTAATTACCTACTTTTTAACCCGTTCTATAGATTATTTGATGAGGCAAAAGGTAAAAGCTGTGATATTTTTGACCAGCAGCCCACTGCTTAGTCCCAACTTAACTGGAACAACGATGTTGGCTTATATGGTAAATTAAAGACATTATGCCCAACCGTTGAAACAGCCAGTATATTAATTTGGCCTTTAATCATTTTTATTTTAAGAATATCTACTGATGCAAGGGATTGAAGACGGTATTTTTAAGACCGGACATGATACATATGAAACGAAAATTTCTCAACAATAATGAGATTTGACCGAATTCTAATAATATTTTTCTTTTGTTTCAGGAACAATAAAAAGGTGAATACCTTGGGGTGAAACGTATAATCCGATCATTAATTCGTAAATCCAGTCAACCAAGTCATTATAGCTATTGTCTAGTGCAATCGATGTACCCACCAATATCATTCCGCAACCAAAATTCTAGATCAGAATATTTTTCAAAGTATATAAAAGTTATCAATTGGACATGTTTTTGAAAGCATAACGTGATGTTGGTACTAAGTACTATGTTTATCACTCCACTAAGGGGTCTCCCTTAGACAACATCGATGCATCTACCATAGATAGAATTGGTGTTGTATTAAATATTATTTTGGAATCTTTGTTTGGGTGTTCACCGACGTCGAACTAATAATGATTTGTTAATTATATTTGTTGTTTAAATTAGATTATACTATCATTGTTTTAGGTGACGTTGTGGTGTAACGAGTCATAGAGGGCCTTAGGCTCAATATAGTTTCATACATTGTGTTGTAACAATTCCTCAAGTATTAACCGTAAACATTTTTAAGTTTACAGATCGTTGTTGATGTTTAGGTAAACACTTTCCGTAATAGTTGATTATTTTTTTCTAATAATGTAGTATTGTGTCTGTAATTTTATCTCGAGATAAAATAGGGAATGGTTTTACGTAATTACGACTATAGGGATGCTGGTCTAACATTATATCCTGTCTCATTAAGGCACTCCACGATCCAATAATACATTACATACCGAACATGACAGTCACATATAAACATAACACTTATATACATTTGCCCAATGCCCTACATTATGTCTTCTACCTACATATTAGCAAACGCATGCATCTCGTAACCAATTATGGCATGTCATAGACATTAGCTTTTTAGCATTGGGAACATTGGTAAGTTTTTAAAGTTTTTATCAAGCACACGGTTGCACGATTTGTTGCATGATAGCAAAATTATGCACGTCAGCAGTGTGCATGCATTGCATTTTAATTTAACAAAAGTTTTGTAAATATGGGACAGTAAAATGGTACCTAACTTGAAATCGCATTGCCTATAACCATTTTGCTTGTTTTGTAATTACGTATAATGATATAAGGGGAATGTTTTAGGTTTTGGAACTCCAGGGGTCACATCATGCCTCCATGGAGTCATTGGACGAAGCACGGTTACAGCCGCCGCACACAGCCTACCAGAACAGCCACGGCAGATCATCAAGTTTAAGGTCCGTATAACCGTACACCATCATTACATTTTGTTATCACTTTTTATTTAGTTTTTGTTTTTCCTCTTTGTTTTATAGCGTCAACGCTGAAGAGATTGATCTCAAAGTTATCGTAATCAAAAATGGTATGTTCACCATGCACGTGATAATCCAACCTAACCTACTAATCCCAGATCTAACCTTCTGTTAAAACATATCTAATAGATTTCTTTCATACCCTGAATGTCGCATGTTCTGTAAAGGCATGTTATATGGTGTCGGGCCTTATAATTTGAAAGCGCGGGGGTAAATAATATTTTTTTAAATACTAACAGCACAAATGCTAAGTACAGATAAGTACTTACATAAAAAGTTTCTAAATACAGCCAGTAGGTCACGATAAATAGTTTTTTTACATAAGAAAACACTGCAGAACGAACTGTTTCGATCGCCTCCGTTCACTTGGCTTCCTTAACACGGAGCACCTGGGGGATTCAACTGGATTTTTGCTCCACACAGATCCCCTGGGAGATTCGTTTGAATTTTCCTCCACCCAGATCTCCTGCGGGTTCATTTGGATATTTTCTCCACAATCCCTTGGGGGATTCAATAGGTTGATTCGAATCGGTCAGCCAGTTCTATAGTTTACTGTAGTCGCCGGCAGATGAGTGGTTTTAAAAGGATTTAGGCATTTTAGTGTTTAGGTCTCAATAGTCGTATCCGTCATGACGCGAAATAAGCCACGCTATTACCCCGCGCTTTCTAGTCGCGCCTCAAATACCTGCGAAGACAGGATAAATCATGACGGTTTTCAGACGGACACCCAGTCCGCGAAGGCGAGGCCACTACGGCGGCTATCATCACGACATCGGTTTCTCGGACACCGTGAGCAATGTCGTGGAGATAGTAAAGCACGAACACCACAGACACGGGCACGGGCGCGCGCACAGGCCACCGCATCAATACCACCCGCAAGGTACGTAATCTTTCCTATTCAACTTAGCTGGTAAGATTACCCGTTCCTTAATCAACTGTGTGAATCTGCTGATTTTACTAGCCAAGTTGATGATTAGAGTACCGATTTTTTGCAAGGACTGCCGTTTGCGTGAAGTGTTGGCCGTTGGGTCTTCAGCCCTTTTTAATCAACTACTAATGTTTTAATCGATATTTTCAACATTTTTAAGAACGATATCTAGACAAATAAATAAAATTGAAGTGTCTGTTTGTAATTTCAAAATAACAGCTTTTTACTAAATGCATATTAAAGCGTATACGGAACCTATAACAAAACAACCACTTTTAAAATTTTTGTCTGCCTGTCTGTTTGTTCCGGGTAATCTCGGAAACGGCAGGACCGATTTTGATGGGACTTTCACTGGCAGATAGCTGATGTTACAAGGAGTAACTTAGGCTACGTGAGCGAAGCTGCGGGGCACAGCTAGTTTTTAACTAAATATATTTGAAAGATACCATCACAGCGTGGTCCTGTATAAGTTAAGATAGATCCGATGATGATCTTCGAAGGCAAGGTGATAGTTATCATATATTTTTTACTTCAACTATGTATCTGTTAGAGACTTTATTTTAAATAAGTCTATTATTTATCATCAGAGGTTAGATAAATAGTTATTAGGTATACTTATAGTGTAGATTTAGAAATAATAGTTTCTTAGAAACGTCTTTTAAGTAATGTAGGAGGTAATATAAACTTCATGCGTTATTCATCAGCAGATTGCACTTAGCTTAATGTTCTCGCAAATATAACAAAACGTTGCGTATATACTGAACGCCACACACAATTTCCTAGCATTTCAACAAGCTAAACGCCTCTATTCCATTAATTCATTTCTTTTCTGTAGTTATTATTTAATTTCAAACTATGCTACAAACCGTTCAGTACCCCAGCTTGAATGGTCGATTCGAAACGGTTTTGCAAACATTTTCTTCTGTTGCAGTTACTTTAGATTTTGTGAGAAACACTGAAACTGAGTAGCTTAAAGTAGTAGTAGAAACCCATGGTTGTAGTAATAGACGTAAGATACATGTTTTAGCGAGCGATATGATACAATACTGTTAATTTAGATACGTTTTTCAAGGCTAGTCTTTCATGTTTTGAAGTTTCTTTCTAGTCTTGTAAATTTTTAGCCTTATTTATGTAGTAGTCGAACGTATTAAGACTGCTCCGGCATACGCTCAAGTGTTATAGAACTTACATTTTAGATGTAAGTGTAATAGTAATAGCAATTGGCAGTAATTGTGTGCCAATAGCAAACCCGACTCTAAAATATGTTTTATCAATTGATCTATGTATAGCAAATAATGTACCCTCTCTTCCATAGATTTAATAATCATTTTGCCTGCTGCATGCTAAATCTGTGCCCAGTAAAAACAAATACGTTTTCATTAACACACAATGACTTTACAACGCTTTCTTCAAAGGCTTCCGGTATTGTTGCTCTCAGATGCATGCACTTCAACTTATCATAACTCATGCAGCATGCAGAAGCTTAGAACTCTGTACATTGTAACGATTTCTGCAGTAGACTGTTGTAGATAACACGCGCCATAATAACGATTTTATCAAAGTTGTTCTTATACTTAAATTGTGCAATGATGAAACTCTCAACCAAGCGAGAAACATTAGAATCCTTTTCAACTGTTCATTAACTTCAAGTGTTGGAAACAAATCGGGAGTAGGTAGCGTGTAGGAAGGTACATGAAGGTATTCCTGACAGCAGGGAGGCAGTGGAGGACGCCCTACCCCACGCCCTACCACCCGAGCCAGCCCTCGTGGTCGCCCAGTCCGCCACACCGCTACACCTACGCATACGGTGAGATTCACTCGCCATACACTATGAACGCACATATGAGATACAACTGTAATCACGACGTGATTTGTATCGGTTGCTAATATAACTTCACTGCGCGTTTTCGTGTATACCAACTGACATAGTTCTGTTTTTTCTTTAAGGTTTTATTTATACCACTTTGTTTTGGAGACAGCGCTTTTAGGTGAAAGATAAGATTATAATCAAGATTGACCTGATAGTTGCGTACAAAGGTGACGATTGAACATTGAAGAACACTCGAAATTGAACTCGTTAAATCCGTCTTGATGAATGTATGTATAGTGTATACTACCCGTTATAGTTGGTCTCATGCTGACGACACAGGTGGCCTCAGATTCTATACTTATGTTAAAGTAAACCCACTATTTGAGATCATTTTAACCAGCTCAGCAAATATTTGTAAAATGTTACATAAAGTCTACTTTAAAAACACTTTAAGAATGACTTTCGAATCTTTAAACAACTTATTATTGTAAATGTAAAAAGTTGCAAATGATTAACAGCCACTTTTAAAATTGCATAGCAGAGGAAAAAAACAGTCCGAGAATTTGTAAAATTTAAACAAAAACACTAAACTAGGGATGTCCATTGCTATGCAACGTTGAAGGCTCAAATTGTTTAGTAACCGATACAAAACACGACATTTCAATTATAACTGTCAAGGTACCAGATGCACTCTATACACGTGAGGCTCACTCGCAGTGCTCTTCACGAATATACAGCGTATTCCAATACGATCCATAACTCATGTCGATCGACACTACACATTCATTACTATAACATTACCTCTATACACGTGTGAAACGAACCGTACACGCCATAAGCTTGTATTGGTGTCTGGTTTGAAAATGTGTTTTGAAATGTGAATGTTTATGATAATTAGTGCCTTATTGATTGTAAAGCAAAGGGTCTGAATTGAATAAAACAATTGGTGTTTTAAATCGAAATTGCAAACACAATTTATAAACATAATGACCCTTTGCTAGCTATAGCGTTGATGTCGATTGGATGCTGATCTTGGCTTTATGTGTCGTACAACAGCTACGCAAGCTTAGATGAAGAGTGTTATGAAACTAGAGAAAATTGTTTGCACACCTGTTACCGTAACGGTAGGTACTACAGATATTGTACCTGATTTCTGCAACATTTAGGTATTGTTTGTTTACATCCATCACGCAATTAATATCATACAACCACGACTGGTTCTCTGATAATATTTTGATTTTTAATAAGTTACAAAATGCGGTTGTTATTTAAAGCAACCTAAAAATGTACCTACTATTATCAGAAGGCCATACCTATGTTTGTATCTCATCAGTCCTATTTTAAGATAAGCGCATATGTAACGTAATGATTATAGACTACTGAAGAACCGTATTTTTATGTACGGTCACAGTAATTTAAAATTATTCTAAAAGCTTAGGACTATTTTATTTATTTTATTTTATTTATTGAGGAAAACTTACAGCTAGGTAAACACAATATAAATTATATTACCTACTGACCTAAGACCACGGACCACTAATGACGCCACAGAGTAAAATAACACTTGAAAGCGGGTTAATTGCAAACATATTTGCGTGCAAACAACTTTATTTCGTTTTTTAGCGGGAATTAAAAATATGTTGTTGGTTTATATTATGTGTTTGTATTATTAACCAAACCTTGTGTATATTCGACTGTTAGTGTGCTATATTGGTAAATTGTTAACCATAAAGTTATCGTGGAGTCGAAATCAAAGACGGAAAAAACGTCAATTTTTGTATTTTTTTTTAAATTCATAGAACTCTATGTCCACTTAGCTCCCCTAACACGGATCCCCTGGTGGATTCAACTAGGTTTTTTCTCCACACAGATCTCCTGAGGGATTTATTTGGATTTTACTCCACATAGATCCCCAGGGAGATTCAATCGGATTTTTTTCGCCACACAGATCCCCTGCGGGATTTATTTGGATTAGGACGTAAACAAATTATAGAAGCATTAAGAAAGTATATATCCACCGTTTTACTGAGGAGTGACTTTGGTTCAAATGTGACTAACTAATATTTGAAGTTCGTTTTAAACTTGACACTGGCTAAATAAGCAAATGGCGTGGAGCCAATCTACAAAAAAAACTGCGTATTCTGTACACATCTTTAGCCGTCTCCGTCCATGTTGGGATGACGGGCCTAAATGGAGGATCACAGTAGTACGTTTTCTGCTTTCGAGGTACAAATACCTACGCGGAATGGAATTTCGTAATGATTCAGTTGGGTAGTATGGGTGCCGGCAGGTGGAGGCGGGGAGCGGGACCGCGAGTGGCGCGAGTGGCGCGACCGGTCGTGGGAGCGAGAGGGGATGCGGCGCGGCCGCGGCCGCCAGCTTCCGCCCACGCCCACCAAGCCGTCCACGCTGCACGTCCAAAGTGCAAAGCAGCACCCGCCCTTCGCCAGAATCAGCCATAGTCCCTCGCACGTGAGTACCTACCAAAGGCATATACAAAGCCAACGCACAATATGCGATTATCTCTGAAGTATCTCGATTTTTCTAATCAAACAATATGTTTGACTTTACTAGAAAAATGGTGGAACAGTAGAGGTTCGGTAATCGATGGGACTTAGAAAGCCACTTAGCTTACGGTGGTACTTTGTCCTACAAAAACAGAGCCGCCTCCCTCTTGTGGTGCGAATTAAGTATTATAAGATAAAGTATCTTCAAAGGAGGTGCTTTGTTTTCTTAATTTCAGTTATCATTGAGACACACACACACGTTACGTGAACCCGTGGAGCCTCTACACGACGAGTACGAGTACGGCCGAGAAGTGGAAAGACTGATACACCGAGACTATAGATCTAGAGAAAGGTGAGCAAATCTTATTATTTAATAAATATTTAACCAGTGCTTGTTGTACTAGAATTGAACGTGCTTGAATGTTTTTAATGCAGCGATCAAGTCAGCCTCTTAGCTGAGACTCCTCAATAAGGGCAGTCGCAGGACGAGCTATTTCCAAGTTGCAGCGTCCAACTATGTGAAACGGCCGGTCGATATTTTGCTGCCGCGAAAGCATCGCTCATAGCGGCCGCGAGATGAGACAGCTAACCTCGGTTACTCAAAAGGACTTCCATGTTTCAACCCCACAGACCGGACCGAAGTGACTACGCGCACGAGGATAGAAAGGACGTTAATGCGCGGTCTGGTTGCAGACGCGGGCGGGGCTACGAGTCAGAGCGCGCGGGCCCGCCGCCGATGAGCTACGAGGCGGCGGAGGCGGAGGCGACGGGGCGCGGCGCGCGCGCGCTGCCGTCGCCCGCGCCCGCGCCCGCGCCGCGCGTGCCCAACGGGTACAAGCCGCGCGCGCGCCACTCGGACTCGGACGAGGACGACTGGTGCTAGCGGCACCGCCGCGCGCGCCCCCCGTCGCCCGCGCGCGCGCTCGCCCCCGCCCCCGCCCCCGCCTCGCACTCCATCTGACGCCCCGCGCGCGCCGCGAGGACGATCTCGTTTTTTACTCGGCGAACGTGTGTAAATAGACGACTATCGTTGCTCAGGATTTTGGACGTCCCTCCCGGAGAGGGCTCGCCCGCCGGACTCCGCGAGCTATATCCAAATTCTAGTATTTACAAAGTTTTGGAAAATTTAATTTTTAATTCGCTAAAATTTTACTCTTTGATTTATATTACGGTTAAGGTGAACGAATGATGAAACGGTGCCAGGCGAATCGTTTGCGCTAGGATTTTTACATAAATGAAATTATTAGTCTGTATCGTAAAAGTAAAGTTTCTATATTAAATTTGCACACATAACGTTACAATGTTGCCTCCTGCCGCGGGCGGGTGGGCGCGGCCGCAGCTCGGCGGCGTCTGCGCGCTCGCACGCACTCGACACCGTTTCATATTCCACTTAGACGTTGAGAGAACACTAGAGATTCATCGTCGGACAAATTAATACTAGTATTGTATAAAATATTTATATAGTGAATAATTTTTACTTAGTTAATATTATACTAAATAAATAAACATTTTTTATTGAATTTGCTGTCCTTCCCCCAAGTGCTTTATACCTATGTTATATTTTAAATTTAAATACGATTAAAATAAATAAAATGAATTATATGTAAACTTTGAAAATATATTTCTGCATTAAATTACTACCCAAATTGTTAATCGTGTAATAAATATTGTTTAGATTTTGTCGCCTGGTTCACTATACAAATATTAATAGGTAATAAAAATATAGTTATTGTTCTCAAGTTAAACAAGTCGTAAGAGAGAGTATCTCATTTTAAGGAAAACAAAAATGAGACCACCTCTGAAATTTGTTATTAGACATAAGAGAAAAAGATAGGTACCCTCTCTTACAATAACAGCCTGCGCGTTATATCGTCGACATAACAATTAAGGCCAGAAATTAATTCTATTAAAACGAAATATGGGTCAACTATACAAATCCAAATTCTGAATGTAACTTTTGTAAAGAAGACATTCTTCGTTTGTTGATATCATTTTCTACTTGAAAACATAACCTTAGGATTAGGCCCCACGTTGGGCGCCAAAAATTAAATAAGTATTGCAACACCGGCTCACTAGTTATTGTGTCGACGACGAGTTTTTATTAAACACCAGGCACAAAATCAAATAGCTTATGATACAGTCAACAAGGGAATTGGTTTACATGATAGCTACTATAGATAAAATAAAGAATAATGGCCAACGATTTTTTCAAAATTATGAATTTAAGCTATAGTAATATTTTTAAACGCATTGAACCAATTCTGCTGGTGACTGTACATTATATTTTTAATATTTATGTCCGTTAATCGTCCTCGTCCCATTGGATATTTTATCATGGCATTGTCATTATTAGTCACTTGTTAGTTGTCCTCTCTGATGCGACTATTGCGCTCAAATATGTCAACGACACGACTGCAGTGCTAATTCTAATATTACATAATACAAAATTACTATATAATTTAACTGTGCCAGGTCCTGATTATTCCTAGTAATAAGCAATATCATCAATCGACTAGTTTTTATAATGTAGTACGAGTGTATCCTTCATGAAAAACATGTCAAGAGTACAAACTATACCGCTTTTTATATAGAAGGCTGCAAATTTTAATGAAGTCCATACAGAATCACCACTTTTTTATATTTCAGAAACTAAACCCTTCATTATTTTCCAACTTTACGAACGGGGTATTCACTGCTATTACGAACTAATATTTGCATATAGTAGTCCCATATATCCTGGATAATATGTACCATATAATATATCAAACTATGCTTTTGAATATTGTATCGTAAGCACAATAGTCGTCGTCAGAGTTGTAATCGTTCGGCGTCATGAGATCATTTGTTGCAAGGCATGATGTAAGGCTACGTACGTCACTTTGGTACGACAAAATTGTAAATACATAATTTTCTGTGATAACATGAGGAAAAATGAGAATATTATTAGAACTGTGTGATTGCAAACGAAAGTTGTTCATTTGTCTTAGAAGCGCCGCGTTTTTGGGAAGGAACTGTTACTTGCATATTTTATTAATAAAAATACGTAATACTTAAATTTAATTAACAAATACCTAGTTGTTTTTAATATTTCGTGTGTTTATTTTATATCATACTACTACAGTTGAAGTTTGCTGAGTTTTATACTTAACGTTAATAAAATCTTTTGGGATTTAAAGACCAACACTCATATTCTTAAACGTTAAACAAAACGTTCCTTAAGTTGACCTAACTCAAGCCTTCATTAAAGGACGTTCTCCAAACATACTCACAATCCATATTTTTAGTTGTTATTTTGACACTTCTCGACTCAAGATGCGGCTGAGGCATGACCTCATAACTTGAAGGATTTTTTTTAATGTTGGCTATACTTCAACTTTCACCCATGTTTTTCTTTCATTTATTTCATTCTTTTTATTTAAACAGCTAAAGACAATGACGATAAAAACACAAAAACGTCATTTTTCGTTTTAAAGTGTTTAGAAAAAAACACAAAAGTGTTTAAAAGTATTCAAAAACCATTTTTTTATTATGACCGATTTGAGTATGGCTGGGAGACAAACGAAAAATCCTTAAGGTAGGTCGCGATCTAGACTCGAAGTAGGAAAGCCGTCAAGTAGATGATTTTTTTACGCCTAAAACTACTGACTTCCTGTATGATAGAGTGAAAGTAAGGAACGTTTGATGTTTCGATTAAGAATATGAGTGCAGGAACATACGCCACGTCAACTATAGTTGTAAGAAGTAGGGGTAATTATATACCTGTTGTTAGTGTCTGCTTTATGTTCTATCTGATCTAACATTATATCCTGCGCAACACGCAATTCTGTCTATCTCTATTGTATCTTCCTGGAGAAAAACTTATTCAATGATTTATTTAAGTTAATCAAAACCTTATAATAATTATTATAAGGCAATAAGTGTACCTGAAATTATAAGTTATGGATGTTATATTTTGCAATAATTTAACATTGTTGAACACAGATTCCTTCGCAAACACATGGCAAGCTAATAGTAGTCATAATTTAGTATCGAATTAACATTACTATCTTCAATATTTTAATCTTTGTTGTTTGTTGCGAAGGGCAGGAGTGGGTTATAGCTTTATATATTTTACCTTTGTTAATCTAATTTAGCGGATACAAAACTGTCTACGCTGGAGTGCAACCCTAGTGGTTTTGTGCAGTGTTGTCCATATATTAGATTTGTTATACGTATGCCAATTTTTCACGATTCCGTTTACTAAACCTTTGTATGTGAATCGGACGTTTTGAATAATTGATATTATTAATGTTATAATTACAATGCTAAACTAGACGTAATTAAAAAAACACATTGTTTTAAAGTGTTCGAAAAGGAATGCGTGTCTCACAGATATAAACATGTTGCCCTTTATTCGGAGTGATGATAGTTTTTCTTCTACGTAGTTTTATTATTTATCAAGATTGACTCATGGGAATATTTATATTGTTATTGTATAGAATTATGGATATTTTCGTTCTGTCATTTGTATTTGAGGTGTTAGGATGATACAATAAGCCGATGGACTTTCGATGACTGAGTGGCGTTAGAGTAACAATAAGAGTGCGTCCCGCTTCAGTGTTTGCGACCCCTCGTACGATACTACAGTGTTTCACTAACATACGTGTAAGATGTGTAAATATTGTAAATTATAAAGCGGCCGTCGTGTAGAGGTCGCCTGTGAAAATGTCTAGTGATATGTTACTAGTTAATGTTAGCTAGGTAATTTCGTCCCCAACTGTCCTTGAATTTAAGTTGGGTATTTCACTGCCTTAAAATAATGATGGATAAACGTTGTAATGGTACCTTAACTACTACAGATAAGAGTGGCGTTTCAATTATTCTTATACGTTTTTTATCATTCGGTCACTTCACTACCTACCATAGGAAACGATGGTGGAGTCCATTTCTTTCTTAATGACTTTCATATTTTGATATAAAAAAACACGACTATTATAATATCAGCAGCATTATTTACAAGACAAAGTATTTAGTAAAAAAAAACTTTAAAGTTATGACGATTACTCTCTTAGCTCACTTCCTTATTTAGGACGCCGCTGACGAGTCATTGCCTAAGATATTAATAGATTAAGTGATAAAAGTTCAAACATTAAGTTTGCGTGCTCGTTACTTATATCTGAGACAAGTGTAAACTATTTGAAGTGAGATGAGAAAGTCTGAATCCAATAATTATCATGCCTGCCTTGTATATCAATATAATATTCGTTTCACGAGGTTCATGTTTTTGTATTTCAAGTTATTATTGTACCTATATTTAGCATAGAAAGTTCATCGGCGTCGAGAGAGCACCATAGTATGTTTTTGGTATGTTCCAAACTTTACAGGATAGTGCAATCCTATTGATATTGTATTAATAAAGAACCAAACTTGAAATTAGTATTTAAGTAATTTATTATCCTAAAACTAAAAAAAAACTATATGCATGTTTTCACCTATACTGGTAAAATGGTTATGTACAATACGAAAGAGCTGATGTTTTATATATGAATTCTTGCTCGCCTGTAAAATTTTGCAGAATGAATCATTATAAGATTGTACAATACGAATAAATGCAAAAAAAGAAATTTCCTCGATATGTACGTGTTCATTTCAACCCTTCACCTGGACTACTTCAATACGATCCTAAACCAAAGCAAACCTTGGGAGGCACTAAAGATTAAACAAGAATTAACAAATAATTTATTACATCAGCCACTATTCCATTTTAATATCACACGTTCAAACACATCACTACCAATTTCGAGCCGAAATTTAAATTACAAATCAAAATACCCTCAGAAATTTCCTCGAATACGTATGATACGTCAGTTGTCGGACGAGTCTGGGACGTCAGTTTCCATTGAGCTGACGTCCGCGTCGACGTCGCTAGCCGTCGACAGGAGGGATGTAGAAACCGGGTTCCGTCGCGACTCGCCACAACCTAAGGCACGGGATTCCTGCTCAGCTGCCGGACCTAGGTTGTTAAAAAGAAGCGATTAAAATATATCTGATATTTTTTTCTTATACTCAGACCTTTAAATACAGGAGAAATGGCAACAAAAATAACATCCTAAAAAATGGGTCAAAAAGAGATGCCACCTAAACCTTGAAAATAATCGAAAAGTAAACACAATTTACCTTGTCTATTGCCTGTCTCGTCATCCGAATTTTCAGAAGCAGCATTATTGGTTAGAACCTCAACGGAACTTTCGACGGCATCCCGCAACAGTTCAAACTGGGCCACAAAAGCTGACGGGTCGATTAACACAGCCTGTAACGTTAGGAGAGCATTTATTTGAGAATAGCTTTACTTTATTGCTTTCGAAGCGGTTTTTGGGCTGGTGGTAGTACCGGGTTTATATCTTTCATAAGTACACTTTATTTGTACCGCCCCTTCGACCAAGTTCCCACCTTCACCACTCACTAGTAGCCAGAAATTAATTTGGGGGAGGAGAGTGTTGGTCGAGCTCTGGAGCAGACAATAATGGTTCAGTTTATTGGCGGCAGTTCAAAAACTATAAGTGATAGCAACCTCTGAAATATGCCGCCCCCATTTGACGCTGCTGCCCCTAGGCCGCGTCCTATACGGTCTATTGACATATCCAGGGCTGACTGGTGGTAGTGATATTATCCGCTCACCAGCGGGCTTACGCTTGAAACTCGATTCTAATCGTAAACTGGGATTAGGATCTAATTCGTGCAGTTTAGTACTCTTGAACGCAAACACTAGCGCACGACTGGATCCGATTTCAATGGATTTCTTTGGAACTAAATGAAATCTCACTATTTTGCAACTGTTGACTGTTTTGTTGGTTGTCTCTAACCATTGCTTTATAGCTGAAATCTTCATATCACCTACTTGATGATGTGGGCCTGGAGCAAAAGCTGGTAGTACTGTAATGAGTAGGTAGGTAGGTAGCTGTTGAACTTGTAACTCAGTATGTCTATGAATCTGCCTTCCTCTCTTCTGACCTATACCGCAGTAGATCTAACTATAATGTCTACTTCACACAATGACTAGTCATAACGCGACTTTCTACGCATTTTTTGGTACACCAGTTTGAAAGGTATTAAAATATACTGGTACGCTTTGAGAGTAGAACTTGAATCACAACCCTCTCCAAATTTATCCATACTATAGATTCCAAAGTATGCTTGTTGGTTTGTCCCGATTTTTTTGCATAGAAATTTTATGTGAGTTTAAGTGAGTTTATGGGCCGGAGAGTGACATAGGCTGCAACTTTTTAGTCAGTGAAATTACAGGACTTACGAGACGTAATATAGTACCTATAATGTCTCGTAAAGAGCTCACTGCAGGCCGCGCAGGCTTCAAAGTTCTGAGTAGCGCTTCGATTGTTATTGACTGACGTTATGCTTACCATTAGGCAAACGACTCGCTCGTCAGGGCTCGTCTCAAAATCCATAAATATAAAAAATGCAAAATCTGTGGAAATCTGCACGCATGTGAAATCCCGGGCAGCAGACAGTTTACGAATAATTGAGTTTGTAAACCGTTTGTGTATTGCTGTATATTTGGCACTTACCTCGCTCTGTGGTTCAGACGAAGTTGCACTGGAACTGACCGAGGTGCCCCGTCCCGAGCTGTCCGGTGAATGATTGCTATGCATTCCGCGACCGTCCCCGGCGCCCGCACCCAGTCCCGGCCCCTCCTCCAAGTTTCCATTATCGTCGTACATCGGCTCCAAAATAGGCAATGGAACCGACAACTGTTCTGGTGGCTCCAAATCGTCTAAAGCCTGTTGTTAAGCAATGTATAATACGAAAAAATATTTTGTTCTCTGGTTGTCTATAGTACATTATAAAACCCATGCACATTATTTTCAAAACCTGTGAATGCAGATCAAAATGTCTTCAAAAGTAACGAGTCAATCTTCCAAGAACGTTTTCCTGTAGCTATAACGGTTAGGGTACCTACCCTTACTGCCCTGTCTAAAAAATATCTACACCTATATAAAAGCGAAAGGTCAATCACAGACTAAACATGAAATCTATGTGTCAGTTAAATAGTTTTCGAGAATAGTTTCATAAAACTGAAATTTGGCAGGTAAGTAGTACATAGGTAGAAGACTAGCGGAACGGATTTTGTGACTAGTCTTGAACCCGTGCGAATCTGGGGCCGGTCGCTAGTAATAATATAGAAGCTAGAACAGAGTGCTTTAAAGAAAATAGTATGGTCAGAGACTTATTTATATTATATGTATAGTTGTATATGCACTCTGTAAAGAGGTGATCAAAGAAGTGGATGATATGATGAATTCTACTACTTACTGCTATGTGATGGAAAAGTATACATATTTACCGATTGCTGCTGACTGATGATCTGAAAGAGCCAATTTGGTACTACGGCGTCATCATCTAACATGCAAGACTCGAAGCTATCTGAAGATCTTCCTGAAATGAATAGTTCTTCTGACGTCTGGAAAAATAATGGTGGAAAACAAGACTCAGAAGGAATAAGCACTTTATATGGTACTTGCATGTCAATCTCTAAAACTTTAACTTACTGTCTGCCGAGCAACGTCCACTGACAAGCTTCCAATCTCCGAGTCGGCAAAATTCATTAGATCACGTTGATCACCAGCCATTGGATTTCCATCGATTGAAAATCCACTAAATGCTTGGTTAGCTAGAGATCCCGTTGTGTTCTGTAATGAAGCAATAGATAAATAAGGTTGAGGACAACTTACTTAGGAGCAATATGTTAATATATTTGTACATTTGAACCTGAGCTGGTTGATATGGTTGATCTCTTCTTTCAAATATATCTTGCACAGGTGTTAGATCCAAAACAGGTAAATCAGCTTTATTTGAACTGCTCAACTCATTATCCGCAGATAAATATCCTGATATTTTTGACTCAGATGTAATCGATTTAAACGAAAGAACATCCAAGTCTGTAACCGTTAATCTCGTATCGTTTAGGCTCAATATTGAGTCATCAGCATCACCAAGGATTGTATCAAACGAGCGGTCCAAAGTATATTCAATATCAATTTGAATTTCTTCGCAATCATTCTCATCTTTGGTAATTATTGACTGTAAATTTGTTTGGGATGCGCTTGAACTAAGGCGCAAGTTTAGATTCTCTCGACTCAAAATAACTGTTTCTGTTTCTATCGTACATGTATTATCAAACGGATCATCAATGAATTCTAGAGTTTTATCAATTAACTCTCTCATATTGGACATGTTATCAGAATGACTATCAACATTTCTTTGGTCAGAATTTACAATCCAATTTGTAACTAAATGATGGTTCAAGGAGTTTACATTATCTACTTTTGTAATGTCCGCAGAGCTATGAAGCCCCCGCACTTGTGGTTCTATTACCAAAACCATGTTAGAAGTTTGTGCAAATTCAGAAATATCATTGTTATATATTGTTGGTGAGGAAATTTCTAACTTTGATGACGCCCTTGGCGAAGAGCTGTGTCGCGACGATGTCTTTATATCACTGATGCTTTCTGCTTTTGGTATATTTACGTTGGACTTTTGGGTCTTGTGTTTAGATAACGTGTTAATTGTTGATTGTAGAGGTGAATTTTCTTTCAAACGCGCTACATATACATCATGCTTTTGTCCCATATAACTCCTTTTACAAAAATTTGCACTTTCTTTTTTGCTGCTATTGAATTGCTTAGAAGTTTCAGGAATGTTCTCCTTGTTATCAAATACTTTTTGTGGAGTTATTTTAGCACTTTTACACCGTTTTTTATTTTTTTTATTTCTGTCGCAAGTCTTATTTTCAACTCCACTATTGTTTATGTGAGACGAGACAGAAAGTCGATGATTGAGTGCGGTCTTAGGTCGGGTAGATACTGCTTTAATAGTTGCTATGCTACATGGAGATGAACAATTCGAGCTGTTTGGGGAGGTAGGGCTTAACTGCCGAGACACATCTCTTTTCTTTGTTATATCTGAAGCATTCGTTACCTGTTGCGCACCGGTACAGCTGCTTTTTTTCTCTATTTCATTACGAAGTACCACATATTGTGGTATCAGAGCTTCAGCTCGAAATTTTAGTAGTTCTGTATTTATTTCTTCTGTTTTCGACCTGAATAAAATTTTGGGCGACTTCTCTTTGCTATTTTTTGATTTAGTAGAATCCAAACTTAAATTCAAACTGTTTTTATTTATACTTGTCCTTTTTCTCAAATACGAAGGAATGTAATTTTTTTTAACATGCTTCCGAGGTATGTTTTCATCGTTTGTCACTGTGAGGTTTGGAATTATTGGAGATTTTTTTACAATAAATGGTGATTTAAGGTTCTTAGAAGGTAGAGAACTGAAACGGTATAAGAAATGCTAATCACTGCCATCGCGATTGTAATAAATTCATATTTAAAATTAAACTTATTACCTTACTGCAAATTTTGAAGGGACCTAAAAATAAAAGAGTATATTATCAAAAAAAAAACATAATGGCCAGTAATGTACTCCATATTTTTAGCGTTAACGCACAGATGATATGATGATAAGATAATTATATAACTTGTTAGTTGGTTGTTTTTATAAAGTTTAAATGTTTATATATTAGACGTCAGAGTTAATAACCGCAGAACTAGCTCTTCTGCGAGTGCCCGTCTGATTAGGTTCCACCACTTTGCTCGTGTAGTCTGCCGCCAAGCAGTTATGTGCAAGCATTACTGTGTTCCTGTTTGATAGTAGTCAGTGAAATTTTGAATTTGACATCTTAATGTACAACATTCTCGAAATTTATGAATTTGAATGTTCTAGGGTAACGAGCGCACTGCACTACCACACAGGCCTTAAGATTCTGGGTGGCACTGCAATTGTTATGGGCCAACGTGCAACGTTATGCTTACCATAACCAAACACCAGCCCGAGTAAGTAAATATCAAACAACCCGCTCGCCTCCTCATCCTTTAGTAAAAAAGCGTAGTAAAAAAGCAAACCTCAAGCAAAGCTAGTAACTATTATTAACTACTGAAAATAAAAGCAAGTACCATACATTACCTTTAAAATATTTCTGAACGGTTTAATTGCTTTAGCTAAACCTACTGCAGGTGGTTGATTCTGTTCAGATTTATTTTTATTCAAGTCCTTATAACTCCCTAAGACTTTCTTACGCGGTAACAAAGGCTTTTTCGAGTCAAATCTTACATCTGTGTTCACCTCTGATCTAACATGTCGTTCTACATTTAATTGGATGTCTCCTAACACTTCCGATTTAGCATCCCTTTTCACTTCTGATTTGACATCCTTTTTTATTTCTGAGTTGACATCCATTTTCACTTCAGATTTGACATCCTTTTTCATCTCTGATTTAAAATCTCTTTTTTCTTCTGATTTGATATATTCTTTCACCTCTAATGTGGAATCTTTTTTCAGCGCGGATTTTACATCTCTTTTCAAGACTGATTTAACATTTCTTTTCATCTGCGACTTAACATCTTTTTTCAGCTCCTTTTTGACATCTCTTTTTAATGGAATATTTTTGTTAGAAAAGTTTTCTTTTGAATTAGCTAAATTCTTACTTTGAATCCGCTCTTTCGAATTTACCTGATTTTTTAAATTAGGGTCTACAATTTTTTTGTATATAACGGGAATAAAACGTTTCTTTTTAGTAAGCACTTTGGGCCTGTTTTTCTGCCATTGTCCTTGATACATGATGTCTTCAGAAAGAGTTTGTCTATCTCGGTAACTATGAACTTGGACTCCGCCATTGCATAACTTTGGCTTTACGTATTTACAAGACGGCAGTCCGGGACTCCCAACTACTGTATTGATACCAGATACGGTCTGTAAATCACTATTGGGCAAAGAATTACTACCGACGCTTACACAAAATTCAGATGTGGAATTTAAGATTTTCATACTACTAGGATATTTCTGTGAAGTAGTTTCTTCTGAAAATGGTTGCACTGACGAAGCATTTGAAATGTCATAGCCAGATTTTTTTAATTTAATTCTCCTAGGTTGTTCTATTGGCATGTTAAAGTTTAACATTGTTGTTTCATGAAAATATTGTAGCGGTGACGAAGCAAATGATCTGTCATAATATGATTCTGGGGTGTTTGTTGGACATTCAGTTTTCTTGAGTAGATTTAAATCGTGATCTATAATTTTAAAGCCAACAGATTTTCCTTTTGGTGTAGATTTTAGCTCCGTTGTAACATTCTCAAATGGTCGTGGTGATGAACCCTTTGATTTTTCATAAGAATCTTGAGTATTTTGTGAGAAATCTATTCGTTTGGGGAAATTTAAACCGCTATACTGAATTACAGGCGTCTCTTTTGTAATAGATTTTAGAAACGTTGTTTTTTCCGGGAAAATATTTTGGTGTGACCAAGAGTTGCGTATGTCATGCAGATCTTGTGTATTTGTTGAACATTCCATAATCCCAGGAACGTTTGTGATGGAATCTTTAATTTCAATTGATATAATAGATCTTTCGCTTGGTAAAATAATGTTGTAATGATTACTGTTACTGTTAGTACATGAACCACAATCGGTGCTCTTTATGTTAGCGTCACTTGTGGATTGTGCAATTCCCGCTGTAAACATCTGAGGAATTCTAGTCAAGGATGATGTAGCCCAACATGTTGAATAAGGAGACACGGATGAACCTGCAACTTTCTTGGTAAGACTTGAGTCAGAATCTTTAATTTTAATAACAGATCTCTGTCTTGGTTCAGTGGTTTTGTTACTATTGTCAGCATCGTTTTTGCCAAAGTCTCTAATTTTAATGCCGACAGATACCTTTCTTGGTAATATAGTTTTATAACTATTTCCAGCATTATTAGTGTACGTACCAAAATCGGTGCTATTGATTTTAGTGTCACTTGTGGACTCTCCAATTTTAATTCCTGCTGTGAACATCTTAGGCACTCGAGTAAGGGACGTAGTAGCAGATAGCATTGAGTAAGCGGGCACAATAGTGTCAGGGCCACACTGAACGTCCATGCCGATGTGGCGAATACCTTTTGATGTCGTCGGCTCATTAATGTCTAAAAAATGGACAGTAAGTTTTTAATAAATTATGTTTTGTATTAATTATGTTAGTAAATTATGTTAATAAACTATGGCAAACATTTTTTAAGAAGCTCTCTTAAATGACAACGTTAAACATAGTACAGATTTAAGTATCTTACCATACAAAAATATAGCCTGGGAATGAAAATTTTCAGTCGCAATATCATATTTATCAAACAAATTGTCGTCATGCATCATGGTATTGCTTACGCTTCGAATCAGCATCTCATCTTCAAAAGCCATAAGATCAATATCAGCATCAGTGCCTATAGATCTTCGTAGAGCTATAGTTTCTCGTGCATTATCTGTAACTATGTCCATTAGCAGACTTTGTTTTGTGGCAGCTACGTCAGCTTCCAATTCATATGAAACTATATCTTTATCGGTTTTATGAGAATCGTCTGCTACAACATTGTCATAGGGTTCTGTACCGTTTTCCAACATCATTTCTGGATGGCACAGTTTAATAAGACTTACAGGTATCTAAAATATAGAAACAGCTACGTTTACATAAAAATTATCCAGCCCTTTTAAATTATAGATAGATAAACTAGTAAGCTTCCGCCCACGGATTTCACCCGCGTTCCACAGGAACCGTGCATTTTTCGGAGATAAAAAGTAGCCTATGTTACTCTCCGGTCTATAAACTATATCTATGTCAAAATTCACATCGATCCATGGCTCCGTTACTGTGTGAAAGAAAGACAAACCAACAAAAACACTTTCACATTTATAATATTAATAATATATAGTAGGAAGTAGGATTAGTAGGATTGCTCTTATTGTCAACATACATAACTTACAGGCTTCGCAGTTGCTGGATATCGGGTTTTTTGTTGCGTTTTCCGAGGTTTGATTTTGTAAGTTTTATAATCAACCGATACGAATTTCTTATTATTATGAAACCCTAAACCACTTTTACTTGACTTTTTTCGGAATTCCCTTTTCAACAACTTCGTCTTACTATTTTCTTTGCTTCTTTCTTCGGTTTTATTTTGTCTATACATTCTCGAGTGTGATTTTTTGCATATCACACAATTAAGTTCGATGCACTGCTTTCCTTTATATCTCTTTCTATAATATTTGGTGAATTTAGTTGTGTTCCGGCCCATATCGACCGAACTGCTATCGATATTAACATCGTGATCAGGATAAGAAACTACTTCGATGTCTTCTTCAACCCAAGCTTGAGTTCTTCTAAGTTTTGATTCCCCTTGAGGTGTAACTATATTTGGGTTGAATGTATCTGATAAAGTAGGTTTTGGTACTTGGATACTTGCCAAATTTCTGCCACTGAATTCGTAGTCTGCAAAACATAATGATTATCATCATCATAATTATTATAGTGTACCATATTGTAGAATGATGAAGTTGGATTTTTTCGACTTTTTGTTGCAGCTAGGTAGGTATATATAAAAAATCTCTAAAACTATATACAAAAAAATACTTTTACCTTTCACAAACTCAGCGCTAGAAACTGTTAGATCGTCTTCTAGATCGAAATCTATATTATAACGGTAATTTGCAGGCGGTTCTTCCATCCCATCTAAAACAGGATTAACGATTTTAGACACCAAAAGATACAAATATTGACTCATGCATGACTTGAATAGGTACTTCCAGACATACCTGTTTGCTGTATCAAATGTCTATATTTGTTCACAATTCTCAATCTGAAATAAAAGTCAAATGGAATATGTACAACTTGTACATATTAATGATTTATACCAAAAAGTTACCAAAATATACTAACGCAGTGTCGTCTTCTATGATTTTGTCTAATGCACTCATTTCTCGTGACTTCTCATCTGCAGTAATACAATCATATCAGGTATTCATTGCATTTATCAGGGTATTATTTGCAGTTATTTATTTATTTTATTTATTTATTTCAATTGCATAACGTCTGCTATTTTAAAAACTGAAGGTTTACATTATAATATAATAATAATAATATAATAATTTATTTCTCTCTAAAAGACTAAAGTAACATTATGATATGAAGGTTTACATAGTACATTATGATACAGGTGGTGCTAAGTGACTAACATAGTAAATGCGTGTCATACGACGTTTTTCGTCACACTTGCGAGGAAATAAACAGACTTGTATTATATAACTTTTTACGGAAAATGGACCGTAAAAAAAATTACTTTTTTAGCGGCTTAGAACTCTTTGTTGGTACTACGTAATACTAGGCGTTATGGTCTCACGACTTGAGCCTGCATCAGTTTCATTACGTCTTCAAAAAAATAATACTAACCGTTGTCAATAGCTTTTAGCGGGTAGTTCTCAATAAAGTGCCTTCTCCTTCGCTCTATAGCTTTTTCAGATAAAGTCAACAAGTCTAGCAGCTTGCATTGCATCCATTTTGTCGGCGGTGGAGAACTACGACCTTTTAAATTCATATAAATGGTAAATGTTTATATATAGTTACTGCAAGACACCTGTAATCTTTGTCTCATAGTGTGTTTTCAAAGTGATCGTCTGGAAGGGTACCACAGCTTTGCTCGTGTAGTCTGCCACCGAGCAGTAATCTGCAAGCATTACTATGTGTTCCGGTTTGATGAGCAAAGTAGTCAGTGAAATTACTGGCCTTTGAGACTTAATACCTAATGTCTCAGGGTAACGAGCGCAATGCAGTGCCACGCAGGTCTTTGTATTTGAAAGTTCTGAGCGGTACCTACAGCAATAAGCAATTATTACGGGCCGGCGTTTTGCTCAGGTGACCTAAACGACCAGCTCGCCTCGTTACCTAATAGTATAACAAAAAAGTGTCAAACGAGGATTAACCTCTGAACAAATTGTCTACCGATGTAGGGTCAAACAGATGATATTTTCACAGCATAAATGCATTGAATTTGATCGCTCACTAGTATGGGCTTTCTCTCTATTATTAGCTGAAAATGCGACTTTAGAGTGATAAATTCCAGCGCCGCGGCGCGCCGTAAAAGATCGATCATCAGTACCTATCGTACGATTCTCAATTTTACCACGTAAAACCAAAATCTGTATCACGTAAGTTTATGACCAATAATGATGGCATGGTTTTTGAACACTGCTTCGATCCTTATTCAAAATAATATTATAGTGCGAAAATGAACTCGGCCTCACTCCACCTGTGCAACTACCGCTTTTTTAGCCAACCTACCGAAAAAAGAAAGAGGTTCTCAATTCGTTTGTATTTTTATATGTTTATCATCTCAGAAAGTTTTTTTGTTTAAGTATATGTTTGTCATTTATAAACAGAGTTGAAAATTCCTTCTTTATTTGAAAGGATATATACTTACAAATTGGTCGCATAGAAATTTCTTTAAAATCGGTTCAGTAGTCTGTCATTGAAGTCAGCTCCTGCTTTTTTAAAAGCAATTTTACTTGTTTAATAATATTTTCAAATGCTGGAGAAACCCAAGCGTCATTGAGAAACCCAAGCGTCATTGAGAATCCAAGCGTCATTGAGGAACCAAAGCGTCATTGAGAAACCCAAGCGTCGCGTCCTTGAGGAACCCAAGCGTCGCGTCATTGAGGAACCCAAGCGTTATTGAGAAACCCAAGCGTCATTGAGGAACCCAAGCGTCATTGAGGAACCCAGGCGTTATTGAGAAACCCAAGCGTCATTGCAGGTAGCAGTATTTGAATATGGATTCGAAGCAGTGCCTAAGGATTCTTAGGGAACTCTTGCCTTTACAGGTGCGAAGGGCAAGCTTCATGAGTCGGCAGGCTACTCGTTCTAGCTCCGTGGTGATATCTTCGTCAGCTGTTAGCATTGAACGCAATTTCCGAACCTTTTGGTCTAGGGCACGACGGAGGCAACGAGCTGAAGGATTTAGATTTAAAATGGTGTTAGGTGCGTTACTACGTTAGCCGATCCTTATTGCTATTATCACCAATTGTCAATTGGTGTGTTAGTAGAAAAATTAACAGGAAAAAACGTTCTATTACGTTCCACCAGCTTAAATCTATTTTGAACCAAATATAATTATAGGCCGTATAGGCGGTATCGGTATTATGCTTGTCCTTTCGAGTTCTAGCGCCACTATCGCTTTGATTTTGACGGACGTACCAAATGGCAGGGTAATGTGTGGTCAAAGCTGTAGTGAGCAGTCTCTATTTACTGACGACTAGCTGCTGCCCCGCGGTTTCACCCGCGTGGAGATTTTGGATTATATGGTTTTTATTTTTTTGCGCGGAACCCTAATTATTTTTCTAAAATTAAAGTAGCCTATGTTACTCCGTGTAACATCAGCTATCTGCCAGTGAAAGTCCCATCAAAATCAGACCAGCCGTTTCGGAGATTACCCGGAACAAACAGACAGACAGACAGACAGACAGACAAAAATTTTAAAAATGGTTGTTTTGTTATAGGTACCGTATATACTTTCATATGCATTTATTTAGTAAAAAGCTGTTATTTTGATATTACAAACAGACACTTCAATTTTATTTATCTGTTCTGTATGGATGTATGGCTGTTCCAGTTAGCGTA